>OY282471.1:4231264-6731264 GCA_958295575.1 Leucania comma
ATGGAAAGGTAGGTTTTTTAGTCAGTAAAAGTCTGACACTGTTTCCCGCCCCACCCAAGGACGGGATTCGTCATTGGATGATTTTTACCTACCACAAAAAAAAAAAAAAAAAAAAAAACCTATACATACACACACAAAACGTTTTGGGAACATATTCATTGTGCATAAAGCCAAGGTGTGGAAATCTCTGCCGGAGTCTGTATTTCCTCATGGCAACAATCCGGGAATCTTTGAGTTAAGAGTGAATAGGTTACGTCTAGGTAAGCGCGCTCCATCGTCGACCGCATCGTCGCTTTGCACCAGATGAGATAGCGGTCAAGCGCACATCAAAGAGAAAATTAAAAAATAAAGTACTTTTTTTAAAACTCGAATTATAAAACGCATGTACTTTTTTTATTTATTTTTTTTCCTTTTTCATTCTGCATCATGGCAATCTGTTTAATTAACAATAAGCCTTGGTTCTGGCTGATATTTTCATCTGAAACGCATGTACTAAATTATTTTTTTAAAATTTTAATAATAATTAATTTTACTTTTTTCTTTTCAAATCGATAGTATTTCATGTACCGAATCGACCCTCCGCGGGATTAAAATGACTAAAATTTAACGGTGCTAATATCTTTAACTATTATAATTGGCGGATAGCCGTTTTTGTTAAAGTAAACTTTATATAATTTCCGCAGGTGGCGATATTAGAACAGAACTTGAAAGAACTGAAAAAAGAATACCAACTGCAAAAACTCTCCAACAAGTCCTAGTCATTCCAAATGTATAGATTTACTTATAAGTATACTTATGTATATCACTTTTTGTATTATAATTTATTTACCCTATCAAAATACACTCTGTTGTTATATTTTGTACTTTATGACACATAAGAATAAAGTTCATAATGAATTGGCGAGTTTTTTTTTTTGCATCCATTTAATCAAAGGTTGATTGCCTGGCCAGTTTACCGCGAAACATCGTCGCGTGGCGCCTGACTTAGCACGATACCATCTCACGTGGATGCCTGGTACAGACGCCAGCACATCAACCTATCTCATCTGTCAAATTTCTTTAATAGATTTTCAACCTTATCACAATAGTGGAAGGTTAATGTTCAATTGATAAAATTTTACAGATAGGGGTAGACGTACCACGACACCATATTGATCAGGCGCTGTGTCGGCAACGCGATCAGTCTTCAATTACAATAAATGGTGTTCCGACATTGCCTTGTCGTGCATTTGCGTGATGCTGCACCGTACTATGCATGCGCTCACACGGCTTTCATATATCTGCATGACACGGCATTGTGCCGCAGTCAGTCGCTGTGTCGTGCTAATGTGGGCAGCCCATAAAGAAAAAAAATACATTTATGTACTCAAATACAGTAATCACAATACACGACAACTTCGATTAGATCTCTATCATAATCAGCCCCCCTAGCTAAGTTACGACCGAGGCTAGGCCTGCTGACACCAGACCAAGAGTCAGTGGCGGATTAGCTATATAGCAAAAGTAGCAAATGCTACGGGCCCCGCGCCACCTGATCGTTACAAAAATTAGTTAATGTATCTACACTACGTGAAATCTAAATACAGCTGATTACACATAAAATATTTTATTTAATGCATCTTAATAAAATAAGGTCTACCTAGCCCCCCCCCCACGCATTGGCATAATCCGCCACTGGCAAGAGCAATCGACATATAATCGTGCAAGTAATTATTACTTATTTTTTATTTAAACAATTTATAAACTGGAAAAATTGTTTGTTTGTTGGGGGATCATTTTTAGGGATCCGTACACAAACGGTCAAAACGGGACCCTATTGCTAAGATTCCGTCTGTCTGTCACCAGGCCGTATCTGTCAGATAAATAGAGCCTAGGTCAGTGTAAAGAACCGTGAAGCTAGACAGTTTTTGATGAGATTTGATGATCTTATCTTTATTTGATAATCACAGATGATGTATAACTGTTGCCGCTATTGCGACAAATACTAAAAACAGAACTAATAAATATTTAAGAGGGGGGTTCCATACAACAAACTTGTTTTTTTGCCGTTTTTTTATAACGGACAGTCGAGGACCCCTCGTGCGCAAATCTGACTCTGAATCTGTTTTTAGAAGTTATTTCTAATAAAAAGCTACTGTAGACGCCTGCTACATTAGCAAAAGGCAAGTGAAGGAACATTAGGAACACAAGTGGGGTTTTGTAAAAGTCTGACTCGAACAGAGTCAGAGCCGTTCACAATGGCTTGCCTGCTCGCTGCTAGATTTGTACTCATTTCAATATTATTGATTATCAAAAAAAACTGTAGGACGTCTTCAAGGCTAGAGGCTCTTAATAAACTAGTGCGCCTCACCATCAACGATTGCATCACTGCTTACCATCACGTGAGATCGCAGTCAAGCACTAGTTTAATTATGTACCTACCTAAAAAAAGTAACGAGCGTGAAATTTGGATGACGGGCAATTTTTGATGATTCTTAATTTGCCATTTGCACTATGTTGAGCCTAATCACTGAAAGAATGTAATTCTACATATACGGGTTCATTACAAAGTACGCGACGCGGAACTTCTAGACTTAATAGGGAAGGTAAAGACTGCATGAAGTAGTTCCAGTCTCTTTGAATTTCAGGTGGGCCGAAGAGCAAAAGACGAGTACTTAATCGGTTTGTAATTAAACCTCTAATGTTGTCGCTGTCAAACATATCCCCCACACTTATAATTATTATACTCTTTGCACTTGTCACATGAGCGTCAATTTGTCAATTTGATTCTGCCTATCAATAAAATAAAAATAATTTGAAAATATTACTTCGGTACATCTCCGCTGAAATTAATTGCACTTTTAATATTTCTACTTAAACTAAAAGACAATGATTGAATACGAAAGTAAAATTGACGCTGACGACAATGTTTCTCAAAACATAGAGCCAGAGTCAGATTATGTTCTCGGTGAGAGTTTATCAAATAAGAAAGAAGTGAAGCTCCTTGCCTCCGTGACCGATAAGCGCATCTTGTATCAAGTGCTTTTCAACGATGTGGATGTCACTCCAGATCCCATCAGCGATCCCCAGTATATAACTTTGGATGAAAGAGAATTACACGCCGCTTTTGATGGCAAAGCACGAGCCAGAAGCGAAGCAGCCATAAGACTGTCGAGATCAAAGTCGCGGACGGGCCTCATGGTACCGGATGGTACGAAGGTGTACGCCACCACTATTAACCTTGACGACATACAAATCGATCACACACTCAACACTGAGGAAGGGGTAGAACCCGGCGATGACGATCTTTCCATAGCGCCATCCGCATTTTATTTACCAAAAATGAACCCGATTACATCTTATCCATCACAAATAGCTATCACACTTAAAGAAACTGAAACTGTATTTTTATTTTCGTTACCAAGTTTAACTTACGATAAAGGAACACCTGACGGCAATGTAGTAGAAGAAGAAAATACTTATTATGAGTACATAACCGTCGGAAAAGGAAGAAATCGAAAAATGGTCGCACAAGAAACGCAAACCAAAGAAACTGTAAAGCAATCGAGACATACGCTAGCTACGAGGCCCCAGAAGAAGAACGCCATGTGCTTCGCTTCGATGTGGGACATGCACGACACTTATTCTCGTATCGCTAAAGCGGAGCCCGAAGAGGAGGAAGATGAAATGGTCATGTACCAATCTGCAGCACGCCATTTGTTACGGAAGAAGAAAAAGAAAGTCGAAGAAACTATAACCCGAGGTAAAACTTTTGAAGAAATTGGGGATACTCCGCAATTTTTAGATGCAGTGCTTTTGACTGAACGTGTGCTCGCATCATTAGAATTCGACGCCGCTCAGAAGAAGTTCCGTGGACTCGTACCTATGGATCCACTGTCATTAGACTTGGTGTATATTTACACATTAAAGCCTCTGTGGACTTACGAGTGTGAAGAGTCTGTTAACAAACCAATCTCATGTATATCTTTTAATCCAAAGTCGCAAAATATATGCGCAATAGCTCATGGAAAATTTGGATACGCAGATTATTGTACAGGTGTAATCTGTATTTGGTGCACCAAAAATCCACGTGAACCGGAACGAGTTTATCACTTCGAGGATTCTGTCACGTCAGTGTGCTTCTCTGACAAGAACCCGAACTGGTTGGCGTGTGGCTTTTGTAATGGTGATGTGATAGTATTAGATATAACTTCGTACACCATTAAGACATTAGCTAGGAGCAAACGCGATACAAATCCTTGCTTTGAACCAATATGGGTAATTGCTTGGCGCAATATAGATGGAGACGAATACGTAATAACAACTTGTCAAGACGGGAGGATTCGCAGGTTGCAGAGTACTAAAACACACGACTTTATTAGTTCCCCCTTAATGCAAGTTTCTACTGTCGAAGGGAAGTTAAAGGGATTAGAAATAGCCAAGTCGTGTTTAAAAGTAGACGTTCCTATCACAAGGTATCCAGCTGTGTTGTGCATGATATGGCATCCCACCATTGAACACATCTACCTGGTCGGCACGGACGAGGGCTGCATCCACCGCTGCTCCACACACTACCTGAATCAGCACATGGACGTGTTCCGCGCTCATGCCGGCCCCGTCACCGACATGTGCGTTTCACCTTTTATGGATTATTTGTTAGCATCTTGCGGGTCTGATCACGCTATTCGACTCTGGATAGACGGCTTGGACGACGTCATAATGACATTAATTTGTCCGAGTGCTGTGAACGGGATCGCTTTCTGTCCAATCAATTCGACTATACTACTTGCCTCGAGTGGGAACTCACTATCAGTTTGGGATCTTCGACGGAAAATTCACATGCCATGTGCGGAATACAGTTTTCCCGCAAACGTGACATTGACATATGTGAGGTTTGAGGAATCGGGACAAAACGTGTTTGTTGGAGACACATTAGGTAGGCTTCATACGTTCCATTTAGAGGACACGCCGATACCTCCGTATGACCAAAAGAGAATGCTGGATGATGCTATTAAAAACGCTCTATGCACGAGACCGGACATGTTGAAGCAACTTGATAAACTTATGAGGTATAAGGAGCAAAAGTCGGGTTCAAAATTATCACAATCGCAAAGCTATAATAATTGATGTCTTTGAATTGGGTGCCAAACAACCCAAGGAAAAATAGAGCGAAATAGGTATATGTATTTAGGTATAAATTTTCATGGAACCTGTAGTGCGTGAGTCTGACTCGGTCGGTTTTTTTATTTCAAGGTACCTGCTTATTTTAATGAACTATTATTTAACTACATAGTTATGAATTAAGTTACTGTTTAAAAAATAAAATGTATGTCAAATGATGCATTTTAATTAACACCCCGCAAGATCCTCCATTGCACACAGTCTGAAATTGATTAGTAATTAAACAAAAGTCTAAAGATTTGCATTCTGATTAAATTAATTCCATCAAAGTCGATTGTCTGAGGTCACTTACGTATTATTAAGATCTTTGGACCGGAACGCCAGGGAAAAAATGCAGTCTCCAAACGGCACGTGATGCCCATATTTGAAGATATGGAGAGTGTTTGTTTGGAATTTGGATAACCTTACCTGCTGTGACATGATCATCAGCAGCTTTGAATCTTTCGGTCCTGAAAATAGCCCAACCTTCAACTGTCAGAATTAGCTTTTTGGTTTGTGACCGCAAACTTGAGGGCTATGCTATAACTAAATGCAAACAAAGAGCAATTTTTGATCTTTTACAGTGCCGGATTAGCCACGTAGCAAGAGTAGCAAATGCTACGGGCCCCGCGCTTCTGGGGGCCCCCGTCAACGCAAAAAAAGGGGTCAGGTTACTTCTTGTATCATCTTCTTTTTCTTCTTCTTCTTCCTGCCTTTGTCCCATATTACTTGGGGTCAGCACAACACTTTTTGTATCATAATTATGATATTTAATCAATTCCGGAATATTTACAAAATAAAACACATTCATTGTACGTACAGCTAAGGAGTGGAATTCCCTGCCGGAGTCTGTGCTTTCAGATGGCTAAACCCCGGGAATATTTAAGTCAAGAGTGAATAGGTTACTTCTAGGTAAGCGCGCTCCATCGTCGACCACATCGTCGCTTTCCATCAGGTGAGATAGCGGTCAAGCGCGAACCTATAAAAAAAAATTAATGTAAGCAAATACAATGGGGCTGCCGTTACCTAAAGGTCCTGCGGTTTGTGACAAAAATAAGTTGGCCCCTTGTTAGAATTTGCTACAGGCCCCGCGCTGGCTTAATCCGGCACTGCTCTTTTATCTGCATATTTTTTTTAATATTATGTTCTGTGTGTACAAAAATCATAATAGATACCTAAATAAAAGGGATAAATTCCTTGCTGTAGATGTATAGCGTGTATAAATTGACGTATGTGTAAGATATGGGTTCCGCAGAGCATATCGCACGCCGTTCACCCGACGTTGCGCTTTGTTGAGCGTGGTTCCGCTTATGGGCCTCACCCCACCTTACTTGTCTGCGCTCTTAATAACTCGCCTTGGGTCACAGTTTTGTTATTATGTGCCATTACATTAATTGCAACAACTGTTACTTATAACCATGTAGATAGGTATTATGGCATTATGGTCGCAGCGATAATTGGGAAGCTGTAATGTTTTGAGCTGACCTAGTCGAGTTAATGATTATAGTATTGTTTTTAGCTATACCTACCCAGAATTCCCAATAGTTGGGACTGGGACCTCACTTCGGGCCCAACTTCCACCTATATATTTTTTTTTTGTTTAGTTTGTGTTTGTGTGTGTGTGTGTGTGTTTAACTACTTTAATGCTGTTTTCCCTGTGGTCCTAAAAAAAAATTGTAGGTGGAAGCTGGGACCGTGGGCCCGGTCCAAAAAGACCCACCGCCCATAGTCCACTATAACACCGCAATCATTAATCCGTTCATTTTCTGTTTTATGGTTGACTATTAAATACTTGTCCCCTTTAGTCTGTTCCATATTCAAGAGAATCAACCTACACTTATAATACAATCTCGTGCGCTCCGTAAACGAGATCCAGAGATACCTATGTAAAATTTGAGTCTCCCAAAAACAAAGGACACAAAGAATCAAAAACAAAGCTTAGTCATTTGCAAATTAAACGATCGCACCGTATCAGGAGGCCCTACATTCAGATGTAAAGTTTATCCACCTCGCGACGCTACCGGCGCAGGCGCAGCCAGGCGTGACGGTGGCCAGCTCGGTGCAGACAGCATTAGTGTCGCGGGCGCGTGCGCGGGAACACCTGGCTAAGGAGACCCCTCTTGCTTTCCCCACACCTGTCAAACAATCACTTACAAAGCTGCAGAGCCAAGGGTTGAAGACTATTAGCCCCCCATTTCAAAATGAAGAGGATCTTCAAAAAGTTCAGAGAGAGTAAGTTGAACATGACTAGCGTAATTTCAGTTATCCAACATTATTATGATATAATTGTTACATGTGCGCTAATTGAAGCTGGTCAAGTAGGTGAGCGACTGTGTCTGTTCCGGTGTACCACCGAGATTTTTAGATTTTGATACGGTTTCTTTGTTTTGCTAATGATTATGCAATCTTAACTGCTTATTCAATTTCACCTAACATTATCTTGTTTTCTGAATGGCGGATATTACGCTTACTTTCAAGATCCCATTAGCCTCAATCATTATAAACGTGTACTTATGCACTTATCAAACTACAACTACATTTTTATTTTGCAACATACCGCGAATACACGCATATTTTCATCTCGTTGTAACATAACGTGAGTGGCCGTCTTGTAGCGCGTAAATTAATCGTCTTCATGGCTAGTTCCCGTCGTCCCATCATTCGAAACAAAAGCATAACAGAGCTAAAAGCTACATGGTATGCTATCAGATACTAGAGTCGAGTTAATTTCTGCCCGCGCCCGCCGAGCCGCCTACATTTCGTCGGCGCTCTGTACGATGAGAGCATGCGTGCGCGTGCGTCCATCGATACTCGCAGTATCGGTAATTGCATCTCCTTTTAAGAATGTAATAATAAAACTGACCAAGACGACCCGTGGCATATGGGTATTTAGAGCATGAAGATTGTAGAAACGATGAGTTATGTTTTTTGTTGCCTAATTGATTTTAATGGCAATCTTGTTGTTCATTGTCCGTCTTATTATTTTGAAAACGTGTAATTACTGTATTTTATAAAAGTTAAAACTTTTTTGGTTAAACTGCACGAGTCATTATAATGCACATGAAAAACGTAAAAATGTTGAACATATTTCACGAAAGTAGGTGAGATCGTGCTGCAGAGCGAAGAGCGAATGCAATTTCGCTCATATTCCGCTGGGCAGCCGGCGGCCGCGTCCCGCGACAGGACGAGTGTCCACAGGCGGCGCGGCGCGGACGCGGCGAGGGTCGAGAGGTCGTGCGCGCAGACGCGCTCCGCCCCCCTAATTGCCGCGCCCCACGCAAATAAATAATTTTTATCCACTGCGTCGAGATCACGCTCCTTCTTGACCTTAAATTATTGTACGTAAAGTTCTTTTTTCTGAATTTTAATCGGTTTCCCGAATGCCAGCGTAGCAGGAATTCCATATAGATGCCGAAAAGCAGCCCAGCGATGATCGCGCTTTTATGATACCATCGCTACGTCGAATTGTTAATAATACGTTTGGAACTGGCCATAGATGTAATAATTAAACGTTTTGCGATGCGAGTTTCATGTAATCTTAATCTACAGTTACCGATCTTGATTCCCTTCAACAGTAGAGACAAATGCGAGGCTGTGTTTAGGCGCTGTAAAACAAATGATATCATAAACGAATCATAGACCATTGTCCGAGCTTCGTCGTCCACTTAACGTCAGTCTAAACAAATTGCATTCCCTGTTAAGATAAATTATGCGAGATTTTGTAATCCGAGAAGAATAGGAATGTGGCCAGTGAGCTAGATTGAATTGGAAGGGACAGATGCTTCCTTAACCAAGTCAAGTCAGGGAGATACCTTAGACACACTAGCATGTGACGGACTTTGTCGGCTCAGCTTACCTGTTCAAAATTGCTGGAATATAGACTTTTTTTTTCAATAAAAATTAGTCAACTTATCACACCTAGAAATTATAAGGTCTATTTTCTTTCTTAGGGCTGTTTAAGTGTTTATTTCTCCAATAGTTTCTACCACGACTGCTTAATCTTTAATCCGTCCGTTATCTTGGTCATCTCCACAATCCCTTCAAAGCCTTTCAAGTATGTCTAGGTCTTTTCTTTCTATCTGAGTATTATCTTCAACACATCTTGTCATCTTCCTGTAGATTAAAGATTTAAAGCCTAGTGCTTCTAGGCTCGCTTATTCTGTGTAACTTGCAGTGCTATTGTGATGACCCCACGAACATAGTTGCATAACCAAAGTGTTCAGATTAACTTAATCATCCTCTCTATTGTAACATACTTTTATTTATTAGCAGTATTGTTATTTTTCCTATCAAGACGTATTTTATAAAAAGAGGAGAGTATACAATGGCTATTGTTGGCTCACTTTAGATGTACCTTGATACGTTTTGATTGATAACTGTGTTGGTATTTTTATCGATAAATATTACCAAATATTATTCAAAGAAGTTATGGGCGCCAAGTAGGATAAGTGAAGAGAAATTTAAAACTTGGAAGAGCTACAGTTACAAGTTTTGAACAAAACAAAAACGCATCGTCAGTAATTATGTTTAAGCTTATCTATGGGTTGCATTATTATCATTTCAAATTTGCCCTTAAATAAGCATCGTGATAACTAGGTGTCATTTCTTAAGCTGAAAATCCTTACTACCAAATCTTAAACGTCTAACATATTTATTGCTATATTCTCCGTCACTAGAGACTAGAATGTCGTCGCCATTTTACGTAACTCGCAAATCACCGTCAATTGTAATGCACTTACTTTGGCCTGAGATGGTAATGCACGTAATAAAAAATTTAAAGATAATTGCGTGTCCATTTTGTAAAGATGTCAACACCCATCGTCAGTGGTCACAACGGGTGGGTGGGACGAATCGCTAGCCCGTACTTGTGATTACCTATTCGCTACAGTCATACTATGTTTTGCGACATTAGGAAAGCGTTCCACTAACATCTTCGGATTTCTCTTTCATCGGCAAATTCAACATTATTTGGCTGTTGAATCCTAATATTAGCAGACAAAATGTGCCACTTTCTTTAGCAAAAACCAGTTTGCACACGACTAGATAAGAGATTAACTTGGGTCTACCGGATTGAATTTTGAGTGTAATGCTGTTGGATATAATTTATGTATAACGTGTGTGCATAACGGACACAAAATCCTGTTCAAATGGATATTTACAGCCTTTTAAAAGTGAATCGGTTTTGTGCGAGCATCATTCGACATTCGCATATACATATCTATTATCTACATTTTCCCTCAGCGTTTAAGAGGGAATATCTAGGAATACACGCGGTCATTACGGGATGCACTGTGATGCACACAATGCATGATTCGTGCAGGTGTGCGTCGTATGCGCTGGGCAGTGGAGGGCCACCACAAAGGGGATACCAGAAAGCGCATTCCTTTCAATCGCTGGGATAAAAGCTCGAGTTTAAAAAAAAAATTGTAAATCGTTCCCAATCTTGTCGAGGTCGATAGATCTTTAAAGTAACGTTTGAGTTCCACGGGTGTGATTACTTCATATAGAAAACTTAGGTAATGGTCCTTCTGCAGTTGCTGATTCTTGGTTTAGCGCGCTCGAGACGCAGAATGCGCCCGCGCAGCAATTTTGCCTTTTCGCCGATTGTGGCGTGCAATGCGATGTAGGAGGCGCATAGGGGAAGTAGAGTTCGCAAAGTCACCTTACGCTAATTACATAATACAAAAATGCAATTTATAATTACCACAGTTGTTAAAGAAATTATTTAACAGTTAAAGAATATTAAACTATTTGGCATGGCAGCGAAAAACTCCTCCGCATCATTGTTGACTGATAATTTGCCCAAAAGCCTGGCGACATTACCACTGTATTCCATATAGATAAACAAGGTAAAAGCCAGCCCTTGGGTCTCGCGAAGTGTCAACTTAGATACGATTAATTGAATCAAACTCTGTCACAATGACGCTGACTTTGCAGGCTATATAAGACCATCTAAATTCAATTGTTGATGAATTTTTATAAATACAAAAAAAAAACTCTTCCGCTTTAACATGTTTTCTTTCTTTTTCTAACTCTCAATCAGTTACATAAAATCGCAAAATTTCAGATCGATTAACTGGTAAAATACGAATCGGTGCCAATAAATTGCGAGACGCAGACACTGTTACGTCTTCTTCCATCTAATTAGCAAAACATATAAACATTTAAGTTTATTACACAACGATATCTAAAAACTTAATGATATCTCAAAATATAGTTTTACTTTCACTGGTAAAACTTTAGGCTCTTGATAGATCATCTATGAGCAATTATTTTATCCAAAATCGCAAAAAGAAAGAATTTTTAAAATCCGTTCTATATAAAGTAAGTTAGAACTTTTCAAGTCGAGTGAAGGGGCAACTGTCAAATTACAGAATAAGGATACAGTCACTGAAATGTGACGTCACTGCTATTAGGTTAAGTGTGTACAAAAGAGATAGCAAGATGTTCCCGTCACGCCCCCACTCTTCCTCATACCAACATTTAAATTGCTGTTTCATTTTGATGCTGTTTCCAAAAAAAGATTTATTTTCAGTGTTGTTTATTGAAGAAACTAATTATATATGAATTGCATCAAGAATGGTCGTTTGTTCCGTTACAATATGTTGGGAAAGATTATGTCGTGTTCATCACCGCATACCGCTGCGTTGTGCGTTCCGATCTAGTGACCGAAGCTTAAGATACTTTTTTTTAAAATTAGCAATACTTTTGTGCTGTCGGCGCGGACTAAGGCGCAGGCGCAGGGCGCGTTCCCACGGCGGGCGCAATTATCGGTTGCCTACACTTACCCTTAATTCCCTCCTGCCCTCCTACCAGTTCCACCAATGATCCCTCACTGACGCGTTCACGAATTTGAGTCACGGACGTTCATGAGTGCGATTCTAAACGAGAAATGATTAAAGACTTTCAAGGAGTTTTGCATCCATGATTACCTGTTTGATTTGTATGGTTAGAATCCCGTTTTATTATTTGACAATTGGAAGCTAAGAACTTGATAAATACTAAGAAGAGTTTGATAGGTTCGTTGATTAAAATTTTCAATTCAGAAACAGGAGATGACTTTTTTGTTGCAAACAGACAATGTTTAGGTCAAACCACGAATCTGACCAATTCATTATAATTAATTATGAGCACATTATCTTAATGACCACAGAGCTTATAACTACAATAATTACTTTCACAGTCTCGTAAAAATTGAGACCTTCGATCGTTATGACGGACAAAATCAACAATAACTCAAGTTTAACTACTAAAACACAAACCATTATACTTAAGTGTCAACCAGTTAGTTACTCAAATGACCAATTAGATTTTTTATAATTAGCTGACACAAATGAATTCAAACTTGTTAGCGGAGACATCACACAATCTGTTATTCACACAATTTGTTATTCTATTTAAGCGTGCTTGGACGCACGCTTGAACAGAATAAATTACTTATACAAAATTTTTAGTATATGCGAAGCCTGAATATAGTTTGTTTAGAATCAGTAACTGAATAAATTCCAATAATTTTCACACCATGTTACATTTTTCCCAAAAATATTAAAAACAAAAGCCACAAGTTAGACACTACCGACATTATGTACAACACAAGTCACGACAGGTTATATCGGGCATTAGGCACATTGACGCACCTGGAGCAAAACAACACCTCAGTTGCCGAAATGGCCCGGTGACCATGTGTTTGTGTGGACAACCAGGTAAGGTAACAAGCTTATAACTTTGTGATTTTTATGATACAGTTATGAATTTTGTACATATATTTTTTACATAAAAGTACTAGACCCGTTCGCATATACTTACTAAAAATAAGGTTGTATAAAACTTGGCACCTTTTAATATAAAATTACTAAAGATTCGCTCCAGCATCGCACGGGTGTTACAAATCCTTGAAATTTTGGCTTTTTTATACTAAAATATGCATTTATTATACACCTTAATCTTCCTCATAAATAATTATGTCTATATTCGAAAACAGCATCAAAATCTGTTCAGGGGCTGTTCAAGTATTACGTAAGCAGATTTTTTTTGCACATTTTAACCCCCCCCCCCCTTCTCCTTGTCAGCAAAAGTAAGTAAAACTCTCTAATCATGCTTATGTAAATATTGGTGGATGCATTTTTCAATGTGTTCTGGTTTCGTTATTAATTTATGAGGAGTGGTTATAAGTCTAGAAGCTGACTATTGGATGTTTGTTGCTTTCGTGTGATTTTGGAACATCGATATCGATCTCTTAAAAAACTAACAAAACTATACTGCTGACGTAATCACCATCCAGGCAACCCGGACGGGTTTGCTTATTTTTGATGACATGGGGGTCCCCATGTCATCAAAAATAAGCAAAGCAAAGACCCCCCACCATGTATTGCTTACTGATAACACTTCAATGGCTCTTCAGTAGTTTTTCAGTTTATTGCCAACAAACAGACGCAGTGGGGGACTTTGTTTTATAATACGTACAGACTTAGCACCTTTTATTATATATTTATGTCAGATTTTGGCGGGATAAAGCTAATGTTATTAAGTTTTGTATCTAAGCGCTACGTAGGCGTTCCTAAAAAATATTTCGTGGACGATCGTAATGACTTACCGATGATAATGATCACATAATAACACGTTTAAACTAATGGCTAGTTCATATTGTAGTTTATATGGTGAATTTTAAATGTTACTATCGAACATCTATAATTTCTTTTTGTATAACTACCAAACTCAGATAAACGAGCAGACGATACTTATAAAACCCATAAATGTTAAAATTATTAATGTCGGCGTAACTTAATTACGACAAAAAAGGCCATAATGTCACACTAACATAAATAATATCGGATATTACTTAACGTTTTGTAATAAATTCGTATGTAAATAACAACAAAATATTCAAAGCCGCCCAAGACATTAAAGCTGATTTAGTTTTTATTGGAAATCCAAAAAAATGCGAACGTTTACGACAACAATTTAAATTCGCATTCAAATTAAATATTACTGATCAGATACAATGTAATGTAAGTACCTGGATCCGGACCACTAATTCGCTGAAGATATTCATGGGAATAGAAATACGAGGAAACGAATTACAAGTCAAAATAACAGATGCGCAATAATACCCAACGGATGCGCAATATTACACATATTATAATGGAAACGTCATGCGCAATTATTGTGCGGTCGTGTTGTTTTCAAATAACAAAGACAACAGGTAAGTACCTAACAAAAATAACAACTGATTGTTTTTAAGACAACTGTTTAGTGCAAACCGCTATGTACCGTAATTCCTCAATATTAACGCGAGAATTATAAGGCGTACATCATCTTGATAATTGCGGGAACGTCTAGAATCTAACCCAACTTGAACTGTAAACCATTTAATTTGCTCTAGTGGAACGGTTATATAATTAATTATTTATTGGTCATTAAATCTAGCATAAACCTATACCTAAACGTAAGTAAACATAAAAGTAGGTATAATGGTTACATTATTAATGCAAAGAAAGCCTACGCCTCTGTTGTGGGGATGCAATTTTTTTTATTTTTAATGTTTCATACTCTTAATCAAAGATCTCATATAATGAAATCTGCCGTTTTCCTATTACTTAAAAGTTATTTCATTTGATAAAATTAACTCCCAATCCTTCCTCAAATAGATAATAAATAAAAAAAAACCATACTTAAGTAGTAAAATTTAAAAATAGATAAAAAAAAAGTGTTTAAAAATCCATAATTTATTTGATGAGGTGCGTTGCGCGGCGGGATGCCCGGTGGAATGCGTGTGCGCACGTTTTCGGCAGTCGTCGTGATCTGCGCAGCATTCCTTCTCATTGTGGGGACACATTCCCCACATAGCGATATGCTCGTGATTTGGGCTAAACGCATTGTCTTCCGTTTTCACGCTTCTTAAATCACGATAAGAATACGGAAAAAAATTATGAAATATTTATGGAATTCTTGCCAATGGATTGCATCTTGGATGTCGGATGTCGTTGCTTATTTAACATATTTATTTATTATTATTATAGTAAAGTAATGTTTGTGGAAGGAGAACCTCTCTCTAAATTTATAATTTATTATGAAAAAGAATTTGCTTAGTTTGCTAAATGAAAAATGGCGCTTCATTTTCATAACGTACATTTAGCTACATGTCAAACTACACACTTACAGAATTTTATTATTTTTCTGTTATTTAGTCTTTTTGCTGATGCACTGCTCTCAAGCTATAAGAGTAAGAATCTAACATAAACACCCGCACCTAAGCTTTATCGAGTAAGTATGTTTTTTTTACGCGAAAACCAACTTTCCCAGCAATAGAGGAATAAAATATCGCATAGCAGTGAAGCTAACATTAGTTATTTACTAATAAAACACTAGACGTGGGTGGCCAGCGAAGGCGTCTAATGAAAGTAATTAATTTCGTCTACTAAACGATAATAACAGCAGGCATAAACACGTTTTCTCGCGGAACCATACCGACTATGTTGTGTGGCAGCGAGGCTGTATTTTGTAACGAATTGTATAATTACGTGCGTATTTCAAGTATGTAATAATAATTATTATGTGAGAGCGGTATAGTTATACTGGGCGCAATAAAACCGTGAAATTGGCGGCGAGTAACGCACGCCGCGTCGTACGCGAGTCGCGACACAGCCTCAACAAACTGTCTCACTTTCCAATTTAGTGGAATGTAAAACGTTAATTTATTTTATGGTGTTCGTAAATAAAGAGAGTAATAAAATTTGTCACTATCTGGGGTAAAATAAAATCGCCAACGACGTCATGGCGTAGGCTTTAAATGTCTTTAGAGTGTGAATGACCCGTGAATCAGTAGAAATTTACATCATTCTAGAAGACCAAGATACTAAGACTCGGAACATTACTAAGTTCAACCACCCCAAAGGATTCACAGGACACACGCGATACGTTCCATCTGAAAGCTCACCCTAAGCCTGACTGGATAAAACAATATTCATTTTAGATCGTAGTTCCGTTGTTTTTTCACTCTAGCAACAGTATGCATTTAGATAGATAGATAGAGAAGTAAAATAACTGGAGTTGTCCATATAGCTTGTAGATTTAGCAAGCGCAAGCCCCCATGGCTTGTGCTTGGCTCAATCATGTCTGTAGAAAGACCGATACTCACATATCGCTAAAGGGAGCATGGAACCGTTGCGCTGGTTCGCCAGCACCTTGCTAGATAGACAGGCGATCTTGCTGCATTTATAATATCTTAAGAATTAAAGCATTTATTTTAAATGAACCATTTCAATTCAACAGGCACTTTCGAATTATCAAGAAGGCAGTAAGTAAAAAAAATGATGCTAATAGCACATTTCAAAGGGAAGATCTCTATGAAGAAGAATGTTGAAGGTGAAGGTGAATAACTGGATGTGGTGGTTTGTGTGTAGGTTGAAAGAGGCCTAGGTCCAGCAGTAAGTAGATTGCGCCACAACCATCGATTAGACAAGTCAAAATGAAGAAATTAATGTCAAAATGTACATCCTTGTCCACCTTGGCTTATGCTATGCCCGAGGATATGGACATACGTTTCTGTGTAACAATTTGAAGGTCTATGTTTAATTATATAGCTAAGACAAAAAATCTTAGGTGAAAAATATCAACTTTTAGCGCATTTAATTAAACCAGAACGATTAACGTCTCAATAGACTGACGAGAAACTTTCGTAGCTCACGGCAATGAAAGATTTAACTAGCAGCGACCAACAAATAAAAAGGAGAAAATAAATCGCAATACATATATTATAATATCTCCGTCATTCGTCTAATGCGAAGAAAAGTATATCTGCATTCAACGCGGATTTACACTTGCAAATGCGTGCATAGTTCATCTCGGAAATCCGCGATGACATTAACTTTGTTCAAAGTTTACGTCGCAAGTTTTCAATAGCACAATAGATTTAGGTATAATTAGTTAACTAACAATAACTAAATGCTCGCGGGAAATCTTTAATTTATGATGTGTAGTATTTAAGATTGTTACGTTACGGTAAGTTGAACACCGCTCGATTGTACAGGAGTCTTGGGTCTATTAAGAAAAAAATACAAGTCAAGCACGAGACAAGATAACAAAACACAAACACAGGTGTTTATTCTGTATGCTTCGAAAAACGTGAGAAGTGTTAAGAAGCTTGCCTTTAGAACTTATTGTCTGACTCTTAGCACCTGACAATTAGTGGCTCGTGACTGCCGCATTTCTACAATTTCACCCGATTTCATTAGATACCACTTGCGCTTTGTATAGATAGTGTATTGACTTATGCAAATGAATGTTTGATGGATGACCGAATGTTTGCGGCGGCTGCAAATTGTGTCCTGACATTGATTCGACGTCTTCCACTGCGCTCGCATGAGTGCGCCCACTTTGAACTGTGAGAATGTGTCGAGATTTTTTTAAGAGGAGGGCGATGTCGATAGTGTATCAGTACGGGGAGCCAGTGTTGGGCGCGAAGCCGCGGACGGTGGGCGGCGCGCGCGTGTCTGGGATTTATGCCGAGACGAGCGAGTCGCTGTGCGCTCGCGCAGTGCACACGGGAGCCGCTGGGTAGTCCGGGAGCGCGCATCCCCCCGGGAGGGCATTGTTTCGCGCACTCGCCCACTTTCATTGTTATGACTGCAACTTGATTATTTATGCCCAATAATCCGCTCAGCTGACTGTGGTATAAATCTCGTTATTAATAGTATCCGGTGAGGCATTAAGCACGACCGATTGTGATTTTTAATCGTTTGTTATTTAACTTCCAGAAATCACGTTTAAAGAGTTACCGCCACCGTATAGTGAACGAGTGAATGATTTGGATGGTATTGAAAATCAAGGATTGAACAATACGGTATGTCTCTTTGAAACAAAACACGAGAATTTTAATAACCGTGAATTACTGTTACAGTTAGTGACTTGTAAATTCCAGAGTAACGCACCTCCAGCATGCGAAGTCTTAGACTTGCTAGCGAACTGCAAAATATCGTCTCCAATAGATGACAATCACGATACCAGTGTCGAGTACGCTGAAATAAAAGATATGGGTCTTTGGCACTCCACACCTTTAGCCCATCGTCATAAATCCAAGATATCACTTACATGGGTGTTGAAAGAAAACTTAGAAAACGCGAAACTGACGGCTGATAAGTTTCAAACTGAAGATAGAATAAAAAACACTATAGTAAAAAGTGAAGTTGATAAAAATCACAATCAGAAGCCAAATGAAATCGAACGTTACAGAAAGTGCAAGCCTAGAGATGTGAAAGATAGGGTCGTGGGACGTAACGAGTATTACCATAATCTTAGGTTTAGAAATGCGTGTGAAGAGTTTGCTAACGTGCAGGACACTTACTCAGACACCAGTGTGGGGACAGAGGAGTACGTGAGGAAGAAACACAGACATCGGCACAGGAGAAAGAAGAGGAACCAAAGCGGAAAATTCGGATATGACATCAGAGATTTGGACAGCTTCCTTACCGAGGTGAGATGTTGTTTGATTATGTATTTACAGTTAAAGCCGAGCCAATCACTTAAAAGTCCGTAAGAGAAGATAAGCTTTAAAACAAAATAATGTATCACGTAACCCAATTTAATTTGTGAAAAGTCATTCATCATTTATGGCATTCGTTATTGCAATATTAACGGATCTTTTTACAAAGGAATTTAAATGCACCTGTAAATCTCGATCATTATTCATTTCTTGGGGTTATTATGACGTTACGATGTACATACGGTTTTTGTGCGTTACCTCGGTGCTTAAACCCGATTGTACAACGTAAGCCGCGAAATTGGCGCAAAATTGGACAACACATAAATTGCAAGTCATTTAAAAAATTTCGATATCCTTTTCGAAGTTTTTAGTATAAATTCGGACGAACAGCTTTCGACTGGCAAATTATTGAAGCAATTTTATTTCTGTGGTATGTGCTCAGGATAATGGGTCTAAAGTGAATGTTTTTTAGGGTTGTAGTAATGTGGGGTTACAAGATAATCTCGAGAGAAGAGAGCCATTCATCAATGCGTTTTATTTAAAACAACAATATTTCTTTGTAGGGGTTAAACGTTACGGTTGTTAATTGCGCCAGTTCGACGGGACGGCAATACAATATTTCACGAGAGACTTTTAAAAATCGACTCTCCAGGGTCATGTTCATTTGTAATTGACCTTTATTGAACATAAGATTAAGAGCTCTTTGGTAAATTATTACCTATACATAGCATGTGCGGTCAAAATATTATTGAATTAATTGTTAGGTTCGGCGTCGTGCCTAGCATTATCGAATGATGTTATTAAAACACTGTAAGCTTAAAAACAAGTGTATGTCGAAAATAATGTGTGAATATAGCAAGAAAATAACGTGTTTAAAAATGTTTGATGATATGTTGGAAATCTACATACCTACTAAATTATTTTAGAATGCAACTGCAACGTTCGAAAATTTGGAGTTGGTAAATTAATATTTATTATTTATTTTTTAGTTATTAATATATTTGTACGTAATAGTATCTTAATTCAAATAAGTTTGTACTTTAGATTTTAATCGCAACTTTAACTTCTTCTGGAAAGGTATTATAATTTTATTGTAAATAATGTGCTCCTAAAATTTATAATAAAAGCTGGAGGCGTATGTAAAAAAAGTATTGCATTTTTTTCTATTTCTTAATTGATAGTTTTATTTTAACTTGTACCTATATCATAATTAATATTGGAAAATGATTATTGTATAATTAAATATATCGAAAGATATCGATTCTACGATAATTTCATTTAGTGATAGAGCAAACAAAATAATATAAATTGTACCTACGTTGCAGTATTGAAAAACAATTACACGATAATATGACAAACAACGGTCACATTATCTTTTAATATTTTTTTATTAATTATTACGTATTTTAGCTTTTTTGTAAATTATTTTTACATAAACCTTAAGGAATTGATAAACTCTTTTTTAACAGCCATTCGAAAATAAAAGCATTATGATATTACATAATTTTTTGGTTTAACATATTATTTACGAACAGAATCAGAATCAGAATCAGAATAGTTTATTTCAAATAGACCAATTACAGGCACTTTTGAATTGTCAAAATGTCGGTCAGTCCAAAAAAAAAAGTGAAGCTAAATTGCACGTTCCAAAGCGTAGATCTCTATGGAGAAGAACGTGCAAGAAACTCCATGGACACTCTTTTAAAATCATATTATGAGTTACATAAATCTTGGTTACATTTTTCTTGTCGCTAATATTATGTGAGCACAATGCAGATAAGTAATAAAAAAATAAAATGAACTAATTAAAAAAATAGAAATTGAATTGAGCTACTGGCAGCTAAGAGATGACCAGTCCCTACTGACGGCGCCCGTTCACGAGCATGACGCGTGCCTCAGCCCCACTCAGCTCAACCATTTTGAAGGGAACCGAATGACCCAATAACACGTGCCACCATCAGCGAGACATTTTAGTGAGCATGACAAACTCTCAACTGCCATGCTTTTAATGTCAAACAAGTTGTAACCTATTAAAATAAAAATGCTCCATGGTACTTCACATTCACAAATAAAAAAAAAGTGCTTCTACATTATACAATCTAATTGTTTCCAATTACAAAAAGTAATAAGTAATTGATCACAAGCTCCATTACAATAAATCCATAAAATAATGAAAAATAGTATTTATAAAAAAAAAACATTTCGAAAACAACAATACAAAAAGGGGCCCCCGCATTTCTTCCAAACTAATTTGTAGGCAAATGTGGCTGTGGCTGTGGAGCAGGACCGGCATTTAGCCAAGCATTTTTATCAACGATGTAATCTTCCAATTTATAATATGCTTGTCTACATAGCGTGCGTTTAATGCATGTTTTAAATTTCGACTCATTTAGATTTTGAATTCCAAGTGGGATTTTATTATAAAACTTTACACAGTAACCCATAAAAGAACTATGTACTTTAGCCAATCTGAATCGAGGTTGATCTAATTGGTTCCTATTCCTAGTATTAAAATTGTGCCTGTCACTTATCTTAGTAAAAAGATGAATATTTTTCCGAACATACATAATGTTTTCATAAATGTATTGACAAGGGACCGTCATGATGTTTATTTCCTTAAACAGTTCCCTAAGAGAATCGCGCCTGCGAAGATTATATATGGCTCTGATAGCTCTTTTCTGCAGAATAAAAATAGACTCAATATCTGCAGCCCGTCCCCATAGTAAAATACCGTAAGACATTATGCTATGGAAGTAACTAAAATAGACTAGTCTCGCGGTATCGACATCTGTAAATTGACGGATTTTTCTAACAGCATATGCTGCTGAACTAAGCCGACCTGCCAGAGATGCTAAATGTGGACCCCATTGTAGCCTCGAGTCAAGCGTGATCCCCAGGAAAACCGTGTTCTCGACGAATTCAAGTTTCTCCTTGTTCAATACTATGTCGGATTTATTACTTTTAACATTAGGTAACGCAAATCTTATGCACTTAGTTTTTTTTCCATTTAACACTAAATTATTAACAGTGAACCAGTTGTGGACTTGCTGTAGAGAGTTGTTTACGTCATCAAGGTTTGTGGAACGTCTATTGATCTTAAATATTAATGACGTATCGTCAGCAAACAATACAATGTGCGGCTGTTTTTTTAATAACAAAATACACGCCTGAATTTCTCGATCACCAAGATTTGAAAAGCAAAAAAGGATACACCAATATTTTACCAGATACGATCGGTCGCTTAATACGAAAATGGGTGATTATATTTAATTACTGCTTTCGCTCATAGAAATTAACCATTTTCTTCAAAAAGTCATAGAAATTAATACTAAAAAAAAAAATACAATAACTTATTTCTTTTTTGGAAACTTCATCGAAGAGCATCCTGTATATTAACTAGGTCTTTAGCTATGAAATTACCGATTTATTTAACCTATCAATTTGAATCAGTATGATGTTGGATTCATAATACTAATGGTATGTTAATCAATCATCTTTTAAAATCACTTCACTCGTTTTTTTTTATGTATTATTTAAAGTTTTGTATAATGTATCTATTTAAAACTCCAAGTCAAATCGCAGTTTTTTGGTGGAAAATCATGAAATAACTCAACCTGCGGAGAGTGATTGTCAGACTTTTGTTGGCCAAAATGACAAAACGGCAATTAAGGCCAGGTTCTACTCATTTCGTTTTTTTTTTAAACCTCTGGAAATCCACAAATATAAAAGAGAACAACATGAAAAAATATTTTATTAGAATTGACTGTATGACCAAGGGCCGGGCAAAAATCGAAACATGATATAAATTAGTTGGCTCGATAAAAAAAAAATGTTAATCTGACCCTAATTTACTATTTCAAAATCTAAGAAATTACGTCACGAAAATTATTGAAAGTTTAAAAAAAATAAAGCTTGGTTTTAAAAGCGCCTCGCAAAAACCAAAATCTTGAATAGTTATTGTTTTTTTTTTTATAATAAAACCCCTGTTTCGGGGCCGCAAAGTCGACATAGACTCGGGCGGAGTTCATAAAAAATACTCAGTGACTACTAACGGCCCCTAATACGCAAAAATAAGGTGCGAAACTGCGAAGCTATAAATTGCAATTGACAAATCTTTGTTTATACACCGTTAAAATTTTAGTCATTTTAATCCCGTGGAGGATCGATTCGGTACTTACATGAAACACTATCGATTTATAAAGATAAAATTAAAAAATAAAGTACTTTTTTTCTAAAACTCGAATTAATATACGCATGTACGAAATTAATTTCTTTAAGTAAACGAGTCAATGACCTTGTATGGAGTTGTCGGTCGTTACATACTAACTACCTACAGTTCATTGGCCTCGATCAGCTGACGCGCGGGATTAAAACGACTAAAATTTAACGGTGTATTTTCAAGCAGTCATTGACAATCACATTACGAACTCTTATTAATCGTTCCTTATCCCCGTTCAGGCTACAATAGATCGTCCGGGCAATATTCCCGTGGTCATCGCATACCCCAGCACTCTATACCAAACACAGAAGGACATTCAGCAAGAACTGCCATTACCGCTGGGTACAGTCGTGAACGCAGTATTCAAGAACGAGCAGTGGTTGTACGCGCAGACACCGCATGGCGACGAGGGATACGTGTTGTATAGCGCGTGCTTGCCGCTGGGAATACTGCCTAGCAGGTGAGTTTGTGGCTGTACTTGGAGTTAGGAGATTTAGCAATACGGATGCATAGCGGACTCTGTTCAGCAGTACGTTGGCGCACATTCCTTGCCAGCATCCCTCGCATACATTACTCGTCCGCATATTATTATCTCGCACACATCCCTCGTCTTTGTGTATCTAATAATCAGTGATAGGAATAGGTAGTGCCTATTTGCCTAAACTTCGAAGAACAGAGACAAGAAACGGAGACTTCCTTAGGACTAAATTTTTTCCAAGACCCCGAAATTTCGAGACAACACTTAAATACATTTAAAAAAATTGTTATTTGGAATAAGTAATTCGTCTATATTTACCTAAAGTTTGCGACTAGATATATCTTATTAAATAACATACACAGTCGTTACAACCATAAAATTTTCTGATTTTTTTTATTTGGAGAACATTTTGTAAATGACTTGTTGATCGTAATACACAATGAATCACAATGTTTTTATAAGAAGCCGTACACGTTTCGAAGTAAATATCTTCTTTCTAGCTCACTCTCGGCTACGTTTAATGAGATTTCTAAAGTTCAAGTGTAAAAAAAGGCTTTCAAATTATAAAACGGCAATTTTTTATCATTTTGGCATTCTCTATAGTAGAAAGAATTTATCATTAAAAAAGGTACTTAAAATAAATAAATAATTCATTTATTTGCCAGAATGTAGGTATACAAAGTGGTATGATCTTAATATTAATGAGGTTTTTTTTTGCATGGAAATGTGAAAGGACCCTTACGTTTTTTTTTAACTAGTTAATGCCCGCGGCTTTTCCCGCGTGTGCTACTGTTTTTGTATCCCATGGGAACTATACTTTTTTTTTTAATAGGAAGTAGCCTATGTGCTAATCCACACCTTAATCTATATCACTACCAAATTCAGCATTTTCAGTGGAATTAAGTAATGGACATCCATACAAACTATCACATTTATAATATTAGTAATTGCATAGGTATTAGATATAACATAGTCTGTGATCTCTGCCTACTCCTCTGGGATAAAGGCGTGAAAAAAATACGGAAGTCATCTATATCATGCACATTTTAAGAAGACCTCTCTGATCACAACAATACAAACACACGCAGTGTGTGTCACTAGGCTGATATAGCCTTGCATTGCATTGCATCAGCCTTATAATGTTCCCACTGCTGGTACTCAGGCCTCTTCTCTAGGAGAGGGATATATAGACTAATATAGGATAGGCTGATATAGGATAAGTTGTTATTATGGAGTTATAAATTATAAATGTTATGTCTAATCGCAAACTTTAGATAAATATAGACGAATTACTTATTCCAAATAACACATTTTTTTAAATGTATTTAAGTGTTGTCTCGAAATTTCGAGACAGATGTATCGGAAATAATTTAGTACTAAGGAAGTCTCCGTTTTTTGTCTCTGTTCTTCGAAGTTTAGGCTAATAGGCACTACCTATTCCTATCACTGCTAATAATACCTAGCTCTGCTAGCCCTTTACTGCCAGAGATACGCTAAGCCTGGACTAAGTACATCTTTGCTGTATAAAAACCCAGTATTACGGATTTAGTGCATTATTCGTGACTATATTTGGAAGATATGAATAGGGTAATATTGCGCAATAAGTGTGTTCATCACCACTGCTCTCAAAACAGTGAAGGAAAACATCGTGAGAAAACCTTCATGTCCTAGAACCAAAAATTCGAAGACATGTAACATCCACCAACCCGCACTGGCCCGCGTGGTGGATTACGGCCCATTCCCTCTCCTAGGAAGCGGCCTGAGTCCTAGCAGTGGGAACATTATAAGGCTGATAAAGCTAAGTGTGTTATTTGTAAATTTACGCAAATATATGTAGAATAATACTGAACAATAAGTGTGTTATTTGTGAATCTGCTTGGAGGACTTTTAGGTTGGGTTAGGTTAGGTTAATACTGCGCAAAAAGTGCTTTGTTTAGGACTGTACATGATATATTCAAGGGTGGGGTAAAACTGTGCAATAAGCGCATTGGTTGCAACCGTACCTACTCGAAGATATAGTTAGGGTAAAACTGCGCAATAAATGCATCGATTGCGATATATCGTCATATTATCTGCAAAACAACTGCTGCATGTCGTTTTATTTTAAAAAGCCTCAAAAAAGATTTGGTCAGGTATTAGTTTAATTTTTTCAACACAATACAACAAATGGATAACAAAGGTCATGTACAAAGGCGAGCTTAACTCAAAGTTGAGTTTTCTTCCAGCAAACCATCCTTCCTTTCCTTTTATATTTAGTTATTAGTATTCAACTGTTCTGCAAGATTTCGATCATATAATAAATAATATCCAAACAGCTATGTCTTTATAGTTAACTGTCTTAATCCACAACAAAACTAACGATACTGTCCAACTTTCCAGAACATCACCACAAAAGAAGACGCCATGCTGGGAGAGCAGCACAGACATCTACCCGCGTCCATGCGGCAACCTCACGGACAACGAGAAGGAACAGCTTCGCGGCCGCACCCGCTCCGAGTGCCGCTACCCCGCGCGAACCGCACGACGCAAGTCCAAAAACTCGTGCGCAGAAAAAGACTTTGATACCCTATACTTAAAGACTAAATCCGTTTCCTCCAACATAGATAAGATACACGAAAAAGAGAAAGATTTCAAACAAGTGAAAAGACAGACTCTGTTAGTAGTCAACAGTGATTATACGGGAAGTGTTTTAAATAAAACTTTGACGGTGCAGAAAGGAGATGTGGTCGTATTAGTGCAAGGTGGAGGGGTGGAAGCTGATGTGGATGCAGAGTGGTTCTATGTAAAGAAGAGAGATGGCAGTCAAGGGTTCATCCCGGCTGCAGTGGCTGGACATGGATATATTTAAGTTTTTTATATAGGAAAACCGCAAAGGAATCTACTAAGGTGTTTTTTACATAGCATGGGTAGGATGACAGCAGGACGAAAACATGCATCTATATGATGAGAGAAAAGGATAGGTAGCCACATTGTATGTATCCGACAGATGTCACCTGCACCATCCTATCTTGCCCTGCGTTCAAATTCTAGGCTAGAGTTAACTCTAATGACGTAATCAGAGTAGATGTCCAAACAAGTGTCATTTATGGCCGCTGACACCAACCTACCCTGCTCGGAGTTAGAGTTAGTGGGGTTAACTCTAGGGTAGCTACTCGAGCTGTAAAAGAACGACCCTGAGTTGCAACTCGAAGCATTTTTGAATGATTGGAGTAGCGACTCTACCCTACTCTGGTTATTTTTGAGAAGTATTCCTGTTTTGGCACCAATTTTTTCCGCACCAAAATTTTCGGCACCCAAGCTATTCCTCTTTCAGCACCAATAGATATGTTAGCTTTGTGCCGAATCTGGAAACAACATACCAAAAATACCTATTGGTGCCGAAAGAGGAATAACTTAGGTGCCGAAACAGGAATACTTCATTTTTTAAACGCAGGGCCGATCATGGTATAGGTCATATACATAATGATTTTTTTTTAATATTTGATAGGGTCGCGCTTGACCACTATCTCACCTGATGGAAAGCGATGATGTGGCCGCCGATGAAGCATGCTTACCTATGTATGTTTTGGATGAGGAGAAATTAAACATAAAACAGTTGAAAGTAATCTTTGAAGTTAATAAAATCTCTAATGCTATTTAGCAATGCACATGCTATGTTTTGATGAGTGTTGCTAGTAATAAAATTTTATTAAAACTGTTTATTTTAGTATGCCTAAAAGTTTCCACACAATAAATTGTAAATAATAAAGTTTTGTTACATCATTCATTTATTTATTGTCTGATATTAAAACTAACTTAATTAACAGAAAAGAACTTATAATACTACTTACCTATCGAAAGTGTAGGACCTGATCTCTGTAATTGAAGGTTGTACAAAGGTCTATTTCTGGGCTTGAGCCAGCAATGGCCAGGATTTTGTTGGGATCTGTTCTCAAGACTGCTGAGTATACCGTGGTGGCTGAAACTGGTAGTTCCACCTTCACTTCTCCAGAGTAGTTCAGTTGGTAGAGGTGCTTAGCTGCTCCTCCTGCGAAGACGCAGTCGTCGTGGAAGAATGACACGTGGATGCCGTGGTCAGGGAGGTCGAATACGGTGACGGCATCGAGGAAACGGAGGTGCCAGAGAGCCAGGCGAGGACCGCCACCGCAAACCTAATGGATAACATTGATTAGAATTTATTAAGAATGTAATTTTATTGTATTCAGTTGGGATATACATGTGGTGCTCACTAAATCACTATTTAGGGATTTGGATTTATAAATTAAACAACAAAATTATCAGTAAGTAGGCACAACTAGAGAATGACGTGTGGTCGGCCTCGGGTGTCGATGGCGAGTGCTCACGATGTCACACTTCAGTTGGTCTACATTTAATGAGTATACCACATCTCAATATGCATGGCAGTGCTTTGGCCAAATGCACATAGAATGGTCATATTATAAAGGAAACAATTGTGAATGTATGCGTGTGTGTCTGTGCATGTTTGTTAGTTCTTCACATACAAATAGCTGAACATTTTTCGATGAAACTGAGTACACAGACTATGTTCTGGAATAGCATGTTGGATACATTTTATTCCGAATGTATGTTACCTTGGACTAATTTTAGCTAGTTACTTAAAATTCTCTTCCTGGGGGTTAGTCTCGACTTTAATTCCGATCGGTCGACATTGGAATTATGACGTTAGGTACTCCTGAATTCGATGCTAGGGCCAAATTGCGTGACCTTTTTGGAAAACTAAGTAAAATAAGGATTGGGCTTGGCGTGTGGTTACTCAATTTTATACCAATTTGGTGTTAGCATCGAATTCAAGAGTACCTTACGTCACAATTAAAACTCGAAAAAGGAATTAAACTCGAGAGTAAGCCTCCTGGTTATCATGAGAGTACATTAAACTACAAAAACTTTTAGATTAGATTTAACAGATGTATAATTTGGATTTATGAGCATCAGCCTTCCCCTATTAGGATTTATGAAATCAGGTTTTCAATTCTTTTTATCATAGTACTGCTTTGCATAACTTTGTAACTGACTGTGTGACGCAAGGGAGGGTTATTTTTTTAGTTTGTGCAATCTCTAAAAAGGTAATAGAGAGCGAGAGTTCTAGAGCTACACTTACAATCCAGTCATCCCCAATAGAAGCGGCTCCAACCCACTTGCCAATGTCGGGTCTGGTCACTTTGCTGTTGGCATGTGGCTGCACTTTATTGTGGCTCTTGCCAGTACGGGCGTCCCATAGCATCACAAATCCATCTTCACTAGCTGTAACAAGTTGCTGGTTGCTGAAATTTAAACACACAGAACAGTTAAAGTAAAGAAATAAAGTAGGTATGCAACTAAGGATTCATCAAAAATATTTCTTTTTTTTTTAACCAATTGCTCTCTATCATTTTATAGATTAACCTGTTGAATACCGTAATTAGAGACACAATAGAAAGACGCGAAATGTGCGGACGCCGGCATCCTCTTGGGAAATAATGACTTGAGCATTCATTTATTAGATGATTTAGTATTGACTTCAATTTAATTAATTCTTTGAATATTTTTGTATGAGACTGATATGCAATTAATTAAAGTTAATTACTATGGAACACACCAAGATTAGCCGGGTATGATTAGTGAGGAGACCCCACCCCAAATAATCAGGACAGGAGGGGACAAAGAAGAAGACCTCCATATTTCTTACAATATTACGAGATTTATTATTATAGGGTTTCAAATAAATAGGTGTGAATAAAAATAATATACTCACTGTCCATGAACAGCATGTATGAAATCTTTATGTCCCTTTAAAGTAGATACCAGTGATCCATCTTCTAAGTTAAAAACATAAACATTATTGTCACCACATCCTACATACAGTTTTGTCTCATTTTCAGACAACCATAGACTATTCACATCAGTCTGTTCCAAGGATGATGATTGAGAAGGTACCCTGATGACCCATGAAGGTTTACTCAGCTTCGAACTAACTACACACTTCCAATCCCATCCAAAGATTTCATTGACTGTTCCAGCAATTAAAAAAATTTCTGTGCTAACTAAGCTACAGACTTGGCGCCCAGATTCAAGAGTGTGGGTGTATTTCGGCTTGTTATAATCTGAGGTGAGCAGCTCCACAACAGGATTGAGGACTCGATCCAGACTGGAATAAAAAGACTAACAGTTAGATTAAGGAACTGAGTCGTGCTGATACTATTCACAAGATAGAAATATCCTTATTGTAGGTACATCATAAATACAATTAATGTAAGAGTACATGGTTTTATTACATAGGCAGATAATTCATCAACTAGTTAAGATACAGAAAGTACTCACTCGAAAACAGCAATCTGACTGTAAATATTACCGGCGACCAAATATTTTCCACAGGGTGAAAGCGTTTGTGAGAGAACAGTGTTGTACAGAATTTTGTCAAGCATGATTAGTTTCCGAGGAACATTTAATGAATAAATGACCAGTATTTCAAACTAAAGCTTAGTTAGATAGAGTTTAGTGTGGTTTTATTTGGCGTGTAAACAAAACATAACCTAAATGCTAAACTTCATTTCATACGTCAAACTGCAAAGAGAATATAAGCACTACGTTTAAGAGACGGGACTCCCATAGAAAAAAATGGTTCAACACGAAACGTCAAAACGTGTACTAAGATTCAATACCAACTTTGACATAGATGACCACATACATGACGTAGGGGCTGCCAACATAACGGCCGATATAGTGGTGTACCTAGGTGCTCATGGTAATTTTTTATCGATAGTATTTAAAAAAAAAAATTATAGGTCCATTTATTGGATCTGAATTAAGGTCTATTTACGCCAACTATATCCATCAGTTTAACTAAGAATAAGTGGAATATTCCATATCAAAAAATAAAACCCAAGGTTTCATTAATTGATATGGAATATTCCACTTACCAGCGAATTTACGTTGACGCAAATGAGGTTGGGTTTCAAAGGTGGGGTGGGGGTGTGGTTAACACTAAAGGAAACACTATTTTACGGATTTTAATAATAACAGTTTATTTTATTTTTCTTTATGGTTAAACAAATACAGAAATTATAACCTATTTGCTTATTCTCTATAATGCATAAACCTTAAAAGTATCATTATCTTACTTTATTATTTCTGATTCTGATCTTTATTAGATCTGTAATTGTAAATATAACAAAGTTTACATGAATGATGTTCTAATTAAGAATCTTACCTTTGCATTTAAGAGTCGAATCAGTTTTGCCAATGTGTAGAAGAAATCCAATCATCTCCCTAAGGTTCTGCAGTAAGTCCCACAGAAGGAATTGCAGATTTTTTGAGATGTGTCTTCGTAAAATCCTTGGCAGAAAATGTTTGCTACAAACGTGTTTAATTGGTGGAGCTAAAAAGCTCCACCAATACGTACGAACGTCCAATCCAATGTTTACATCTAGAAGAAAAAAATGTATTACATTACTTATTAGCATTTCATATTGAGATACCTGAAATATTTATTGTTCGAATAGCATGATTGTTCTATTTGAATTATACTAAATAAAGTTTAAATTATAAGAGTATCGATAGTCGATTAAACATGCCCAGCAGTAGTGATAGATCATTTTTAAAATTGAAGAATTTCATTTTTTATCACGAACTTGTAAATTTTAATAATGAATATATAAAACTATCGATATAGTCGATAAAAATTCCACTACACAGCACTGTTAATAGGTTATTTTATAGATTTTCGACTGATTTTTATTAAAATTGATTTGTAAATCACCAAATCCTTTTCTGTAACTGAAAATGAACGTTTATTTACGCTTACCTCTCTTAATGTAATGGATATTTAGCCATGAACATTGGCTTTTGACCGTCCGACCGGCTGGCTCGTAAACCACATATTTCACAGATTTTATAGTGCATATCAACAGATTGCTTCACATGGGTACACGTAAACGTCCTATTAATAGGAATTTTCGCTTAAAATTCACGAAACACATATTAAAAACAAATTTAAACTTTGTTTACAATTCACCTCTTGAGAAGTAGAAGATAAATATGGCGGATGGATAGCTGCGACAGAGTCGAATAGATGTTAAAGCGAGACAGCGATAGCCGCCATTTTGGCCGCCATTAAAATTAGTACGCGTTTCATACATTTGACGAAGATCATTTTTTTCTTAGGGAGTTGCGCCAGACTGTCAAACTGTTCTGTCACTGTGCGTCAAACAAACCCTGAATTCCGAAATGCGCCAAAAGCGATAATGGCGCAAATCCAACTAAATTAAATAGTCACAAAATATAAGGGCTATAACGTAATAATTGTGACTTTGCGCTTTGGTGGGATTCGCGCTGTAATCACTTTTGGCGCAATACGGAACGAGAGGAAAATGTTTTTACTTTTTTTTTCACACCTAAAACCACCAAAAGTCATAGATAGATTGATAAAATACCAAATAATTTTTTGATGAATGGGTTATATTTTTTTTTAAGTTTTTACTCATTTAAAGTGGTGTTTTCTAGAAATATTCGTACCAAATTATCATTTCCATATTAAATGATAGTTGAAAGTAATAATTTGATGACTTTTATACTATTTCTCAAAATGGCAACTCTGTCACAAAGTCAACCATAAAAAAAATCAGAACCAGCCAAGATGGACGTGTGTCTTATGAGTAAAAATTAAAATAACGAGGTGCTTGTAAATGGTGAGATATTTGTGTGGTAATTGACCTAAATAACTTTGTAAGTGTGTCTGCAACATCGTAGTGAAGTCATTTTACTTTTGACACCTACATTGTGATTATCCGGTGCAGCCATACCCACAGTACAGCATGCCATAAAATTGATTTATGATTTTTAGGTAAATAAACCGGCAAAATGTATAATGGTATTGGTTTAACGACGCCACGGGGCTCCGGTACAAATGGCTATGTGCAAAGAAACTGGGCAGGAGTACGAAAGACCAAAGACTCGGTGAATTATCGCACCGAAGAAGAAATAGCCAAGTTGGACTCTGCGTCAAATAAACAACCAAATCGGGAGATTCTCGACCATGAGAGGAAAAGGAAGATAGAAGTGAAGTGCGCAGAACTCGAGGACAGTCTCGAGGAGCAGGGGTGAGTAACTTGCTCGAACTTTACTTGTGTACCTTGTTTGTAGTATTTTAACTTTACGTGACGTAATAGTTTCAGAGTTTTGGAGTAATCAGAAAAGTTATTATTGTACAGCATCTTTTTCATGCACTTTTTATCGTCCACGTCATTCTGAGTCAAGAATAATGTTACTTGTAACTTACCAACAAAATTCAGTAAATGAGTTCATCAAAATTAGCATATCTCACACGTTGGAAAGCTATCGTTATTTTAAAATAACAAATTTTTACATGGTTTTGATGTATCAATTTAAAAGGTATTGGTTTTGATGTATCAATTTAAAAGGTAAGTAAATAATCATATATACCACCATAGAAATGCAACTTTCATGGCTACAAGTATAATTTAATTATTATATTTATAAAAGGCAATCATTACTGACTGAGATCTATCAATGTACAGCTACTACTGAATGGATTTTGCTGAAATTTTACATGCAGATTCTTTTACGATTTTGACATGATTAGAAAATGAAAGTGGCAACCAAAGTAAAACTTACTTTCATGTGCGTGAAGCCGCTGGCGGGAAATAGTTTAATATAACAAGTAGTTGGTTCCATACCCTTCCTATTAAAAAAAAAACAACCTGGTGACAGGGTGCATAGACTTAGTAATAAGGTCTAGAACCCAAAATTAAAAAAAACCCTAATTATCCAATTAATTTGCGATTGATTTGACCGACTTAGAAATTATATGACTTTCTTTTATAACTTTAAAAAGTTGCTTTCTTTATCAAATCATCATATCTGTACACATTTTCTCAAATTAAATAGACAAATTTTTATGTTATTGGATGCATGCATTATGTCGTTGACAATTCTGTTCACGAGTCATATCATTGGATTTATTATGGCCTTGTGGCTTGCAATAATTTGGTTACTTAATTATGCGTCTTGGTTCAGGAAAATGTAAAAGAAAGAAAAACTATCAAGGTGACAATGTTGTGTTAATCCAACAAGAGTTTTGCATGGCAGTGTTGGATTGTTCATAGACTATAGAGTACATGAGTACCTTGTAATGTGTCAAATCACATACCTTCTTCTATCTATCTGCATTTCGATTCCACACTTATTCCACGGTGGACGATTTTATGTGATAATGTGACCATTACATACATGCTATAAAAATGGTCAGATCAAAGCTACATGTACGCAACATATTACATTTAACAACACAATAGAAGGATACAATAGAATATTATAAACACAGAATATTATAAAATTAATGTTATTAGCACTTGCAATAAAATATCTGAACATTTTGTTTTCAATCAATTACATACTGTTGTAGGCATGCCTGATTATATGAAGTGCTGAAATAGATAGGAAATAAATTACTATGTAATATGTTTTAAGAACTCCTACTCCAATAGTGATAATATCTCTAAGGCCATCTGTCCAACACATGGCTGTATTTTTGTTATAATTATGAAATGCTTATTTATATAAGATGAAATGCAACTATTGATTAGGCATTACAATGCTATGCCCATTATATCTTGAATAAAACATGACTATCCAATATTTTAGGTTATATATTGCTGAATGCTTTGCCAATATTGAGTAAAAAAGTTTAATACTTTTTGGAGCTTAGCCAGTGATAAAACACTGGCTTTATGACATGGAAGATTTCTTTTTTCGTAATGTTTTACTAACTCTACAATAAATGTAGGTATTTGAAGTTACCACTGTAACTAAAAATTCAGAAATAGTATGTTGAACGATGTTGACTGATTTATTCCAAGGATGTATTTTTAAAGTTACCTTATCAACAATTAATTTACATTTAAAAAATATTAAATTAATTACAGATTACAGTAAAACTAATAGGTATTTATTACCTATGAAAAACCCTAAACTAATTAAAACTTACTAAGAAGAACTAAAATATGGTGTCAAACACACTCCTCCATATCGCTGTCAAAGGTAACGTGCTGAAAAGACTGGCGGCATTGCCACGCTCTATGGCAATGCTTATCCTTTGCTCAAGGTGCCTATGTATCAGTTAAGTTCACAATTCTTAGCAATTAAAAGAAATTAAACAATGTTGGTACGTGCACCTTTCTTTCGATGACCCAATTTTCCTACGATCCTTGAATTATCTGTTTTTTTGACGTGGCAAATCAACAAATACCTTTTTTCGCTTTGGGTGGAGCGAGATGGCGTATCTGCCTTTTACTGTCTAACCCACCTATGTTCAAAAGAGTAAAGCGAGAACTATTTTAGAACGAGGCACACGTGGGCCACACCGGATTTGTAAGAAGAGTCGCATCGCGTGGCGTGGATCTAATGTAGCACTACAAGTTTAGTTGCCATACATAATGTATGGTGAACGACGCTCCAACATCGGCGTACGTGGCCCACGTGTGCCCAATGTAGTTCTACCTTTACCGTGGCTCCGGAGCGTAATAAATGATAATGATAAATGATATTTATTTTGTAAATAGCTTTTAAAAAACACTTTTATACGTCAATCTTTTTTTTTGTCAGTTTAAACTAGATGAGGCCGGGGTCTCCTAGCTGACTACCCTGAGAAGAAACACCGAAACAAACTCAGGGGTCAGTCTCTTTTAAAGTTTATACAGTAAACATGTAATGGTCAAATAATATGAGAAACATGCAGATTTGTGTCTGAGATGGTCTTTTGAAGAAAGAACCACACAGATTTGAGTGGACCTGTCCAGTCAGTGCAAGCATTTGTCAGTATTCGTGTAGCTCAAACTTAGGGACTACTAAGGAGCTCAACGACTTGACGAACAATATCAAAGAAAGGACATTTGGGTAGGCCGCATCAAATACTCAAAACTGCCAGACTTCGTATTAAAAATTACAGAAAAGAAAAGTAATCCACATAGTCCCCATATTCAAAATAATAATGGACAAACTAACAAAACACAGAACAAATGACGGCAGTACGGCTATCAGTTCTATCTACATAGGAAGTTTTAACAAACGAAACAAATGTTAAAAATAGCATAAGTTAAACATAGTACACGTTATTAAAAAAACAGGAAAACGAATCCCACGAAGGAAAACTCGAGAAGGCATACAAATCCTTCCGTAACTCCATTGTATTATATATTACTCCAATACTTTAACTGGAAGAAGGGTAGCCTGCCATCCCTTATAACAAGTTACAATAGCCACATCAGTGATTGTTTATTTGGGTACTTGATTATTATTATTTTTTTATTATTATTTGTATAAAAAGGAAAGTGTTTATGCAAAATCGTAAACCAAAAGCTTTTTTCGAATCTACTTAAAATTAAATTAGTTAGAAACCTTTCAAATCTGGTGGAAGGGGAAACTGTTAAGCAACAGGAAAAGGATGTACAAACTATAATGTGACGTCACTGTCATTAAGTTATGCGCGTAGAAAAGAGATGAGGAGATGCTCTTACCACACGCATACTCTTCCAAAAAATTTAAATACCTCGCATTTCAGAAAATGATTTATTTTTTGTAAAATGTACTGTTCAGTACTAAATATTGTAAAAATACACAGGAAAGAAGATATAAGTCCAATAGGGAATATCCATGAAAAAAATATTTGTTATCTAACCATTTCATCAAAAAACATACAAAAATAGAATATTAACAGTGAAAACAATATCAAAATTCCAGATATAACAATTTTTAATAGATTTTTAGTCTTTTTCGTTTCGCCGTTTTCTAAGGTCTGACGTCAAAGTCCAAATCGGACTTCTCTTTCTAAAGCGTACAATTACACCATTCGATATTCCGCACACGTTACACAGACTGTCTTAAAGTTTACTTCCGAGTAAGACAGTCTGACCCTTATTACACTGCGCGACGTCGACAAAGACCAGTCTAAATATCGAGTGGCGTAAAAATAAAGGGTCTATCCTTTAGTGCTCGTTCACGGAGACGCGGCGCGTTGGGCGGTCCGTCTTACATTGCCAATGTTTGCTGCTGCAATGTACGACGAACACCCAACGCACCGCGTCTCCGTAAACAAGCCCCTTATTAGCAGCTTTGAATCCGAATCTTTATAACTTCGTTGTTGATGAAGTTATATTAAAACTTCTCTCATATTTGTTTATTAAAGCTAAAACATATTTTATTTGCAAAAAAAAACTTGCTTGCATATTCTCTACTAGCTCTTGCCAGCAGCTTCGACCGCGTGAAAGTAGTAGTCTCCATACAAACTTAACCCCCGTTTCATTAATGAATATTAGAAAACCCTATCTTAGTGCTCGTCTGCGCCAAAAAGGAAACCTTGTGCACAATTTGACGCTCCTAGCCCCAGTAGTTTCGTCTGTGCTTTAATGTGTCGAGTCAGTCAGTTTGTCCTATTATATGATTATAGATTATACACAATGCGACAAGAGTAGGTACATGATCGTCCTTTTACATTACAAACTTTACAAGTCAGAATGGGTTTAGCCCATTGCACGGGCTTTCCATTTCTTACTCCGGTGCGGTAATAATTAATGAACATAACACGCAAACCTTTGGCGCGGTACGGCGCCATCTGAAGTGTGACGTGTCCTTTGCTTCTGAAACGCTTTTGTTTTCATTATTTGAGAATAGAATCGTACTTTTGTAGAACTTTTGTGGAACTTTTCAAAGACACTGATGGGCTTTATAATTGGGTACTTGGCTCATTTCTTTTTTAATTTGTATCAAAAAGTAATTTAAACCAAAATCGCAAATAGAAAATTTTTTTCAAGTCCGTTCTAAATTATCTAGGTTTTGCAGCAAACCAGATAAAGCTCTGTCGACTTCTAAACGAAAATATCTTCCTTCTGGGGCTGTTATTTCTAAAACTAACAAAATATGGATAACTGTGGTCCGAATTAAATAACATTTTAAATTTTTAATTGATAGACAAAATGCAAACTAATTACATAGTTCTTATTGTTAAACTAGCTGCTGCCAGCGGCTTAGCCCGCGTTATTGTAGAAAATTATCTCAAGGCAACATACTATGGATAAGGATAACAAAAACCATCTATGTGAACTTCCAGGATATGATATAAAACGCCAAATTTCATCCGAATTCGTTCAGCCGTTCAAGCGTAAAGAAGTTACAAACAATATAAGTGTGAACAGCGTGTAGCGAGCCACCCCAGCTCTGCACGGGTGCTAGAAATCTCTGAAATTTTCGGCTGTTCTCTATTGAATTAATATGCATCTGATACCTTCCTCGTGGGTCACTTTGTCTATTGGTGTAAACCGCATAAAATTCTGTTTCGTAGTTTTTGAATTTATTGCGAATGTTTTACATTATGTCAGGATATTGGATAACATAGATAATATAATAGAATAGAATAGTAATAGTAGAAAATAAATTTTGTGCTTATTACACCGTAGTCAAATTTCAAACTACCACTTATTATTATTTGGTTTTAACCTATGCTTCATCAAGGTAAAACTTCTGCACCAGGCTCTTCCCTTTTGGAAATATGTCTTGTTTTTTTCATTGGCCGAAATTAGTCGCAAATCCTTGATGTTTTCCCTGTGCAGGCTTTTTACTCGATTTCTTTAGTCGTCTTTTTATAGAATTATTGTTTGTGCCTGTCCAATAAGAATCCATTTGATCTAAAGTAGGCCTATTAAAACTAAATTGACAAAAGTATTCGCAAAACATTCTCCGAAATGGTCAATTGCCATTGTCAATATTAACGTGATTGACGCCAATTGGTGCAAAAAAATTATCGTTTTAAACGATTGAAGCAACTGTTAATAGATTGCCAGTCACGTAAATATTGTCAATCGCTATTGACCCTGTCAGGAAAGAAACACACAAAAGAGAGTGTGTCGTTAAAAGGTTAAAGGATTAAAATTAGGCGCTATTGCGAGAGTAGCTTAAAAAGCCTCAAACCGATAGTGACGTCGAAATTGCAGAAATTGAAAGTTCCATTTCCCCTTAACCGGAGCCAGGATAGAAAGGAACAACCTCCAGCTAATCAAACTTGCATCCAATCTGCTAAGATTAAGAACAAACGTCTAAACACAATTTCGAATTTGTAAAATTTGTCGGCATTTGTAAGTCGAGTTGTAGCAAGTTCTCTATTAGCTTTACATGCACTTGCACATGTTCACTTAGGTCACGTTGCCTTATCGATTTATTACTCAATAAAATCCCTTGTTTCATTTTGCTCAATAGAAAGTACCCCCTCTAAGGCCATGCGGACAGAACGCACCCTTCGCAAGGGGCGCTGGTCGTTGCGCCGGAGTCAGATCAATAATTCAACAGCGCGAGACCAGGCCCTGGGCCACCCTTGTTATATTATTCAATAAGCTGTCCCCGTCCGCATTCAGTTTACAGTTGCGCAGCGAGAACGTCTTATCGGGTTTTATTGTTTTTGAAAAGTAATTCTACGCCGTTATAGCGGCTCGCCGTATCATGCACTGGTAGGTATTACACTGAAATTTATTATAAGATTTTCATTTACGCTTGCTACGCGGTCGCTCTGTGAGACATTCGTGAAACCATTGCCTGCAAGTAAACGTTGGCGCGTTCGGCGGCGCGCGCGTCTTATTTAGTTTTTCGTTTGTATTGTAATATTTAGTTTGTGAATAATGAGTGTGTCCCTGGTATGGTTGCGTAGGTTGCCGAAGGAGGAGATCGCGGCGCGCGTGGCGGCCTTCCGAGCGAAGCTGTCCATCGGCGCCGGAGACAAGGACGTGCCGAAGGACGAGTTCGGGAGAGTTGCGTGAGTCATCTTTTGTTTATTTATGTCTAACAGATAAGGGAGGGTTCCAATTGCGATTTTATTTACTAAACTATTATTTAAAAGAAAATCCTTCGAGACAATGGAAAGGGGTTTTTAGAAGAAATTTTTCTATAAACTTTCGATGTGGAAATAAATCATGGTGATAGGAAGTAACCATGCATTAATTCGTACTAATGATCATGCTAACATTATAATTTACTGCTTAACATAAATCGAGACGAGCAAAAACCGTCGAGCGTCCAGACTGACTATTAAGATCACTTGCTCACGCGCATATTTTGCGCTTGATATGATCAAGTATTTTATTACAGTTATTATAATTTTGCAAAGAGAAAAAATACATAACGAGCGATTATCGAACGTACAATTTAACGCATTACGTTTACCTGTATCGGATTTTATTTAAGAAAATATTTGATTAATTTTCTAGTTGAAATGGCCTGTTAATAAGCTCGACGAAAATAAATATGAAAATGTAGATACGTTACGCTAATGTTCGCATTAGTGTTCCGTTTATAATTTTAGTACCTGTGTCACTGCTTCCACAGAACTTTTTATAAATAATCTATCACTTTGGGTCTCTCAAGATCTACGCATTCAATTTGACAATGGCTGCGTGAACTGTCAATAAAATAAATTATCGCCTCGTATGCTGTAACATGGGAACCGGAAATCGTTTGGGCAGTACCTCTTCTTCTTCTTCCTGCCCTTGTCCCATATTACTTGGGGTCGGCGCAACACGTTTTTTTCTTCCACTCTATCCTATCAGCCGTCACACTATCACTAACTTCCTTTTCTTTCATATCACTCCTCACACAATCCATCCATCTCTTCTTCGGCCTCCCTCTTCCTCTCCATCCATCTACTTGTAAACTCAGAACTCTTTTAGTAACATGTGTTTCATCCCTCCTCTTCACATGACCATACCAAGACAAACGACTTCCTTTCAACTTTTCAGTCACTGGCGCCACTTTCAAACTTCCTCTAATATACTCATTTCTCACTTTATCCATTCTCGTCACACCACACATCCATCTCAACATTCTCATCTCCGCTACATGCAGTCTTTTTTCATCCATCTTTTTCACAGCCCAACATTCTGATCCATACAATATGACAGGTCTTATCACGGACTTGTAAATTTTACCCTTCAACTTGAGTGGCATCCGTGGGTCACAAGTTGTTCCCGTGACCTGTCGCCATTTCATCCATCCGGCGTTGATCCGATGTGTTACGTCTCGGTCTACCTCACCATCTCCTTGAACGAGCGACCCCAGGTACCGAAAGTCGGAGCAGATTGGTATGGGCGTTCCGGCGAGAGCTAAGGGCACAGGACCGGAAAGACCGCCGAAATCGCAGAACAAGTACTCCGTTTTGGTTCTACTTAATTTCAGGCCAACACTCTCCAGTCTGTGCCACCACACCTCCAATCTATTCTGGACCTCTAGGCCACTCTCGGCAACCAGCACAATGTCATCGGCGAAAAGCATACACCAGGGAGCCTCTTCCTGAATGTCCGACGTCAGAGCGTCCATTATCATCAGGAAGAGGTAAGGGCTGAGTGCCGACCCTTGGTGTAAGCCGACAGCCACATTGAAGCTGCTAGTGGTGCCCACTGTAGACCGAACTTGGGTACGGCATCGATTGTACATCGCTCGGATCAACTGCACATACTTCCCAGGCACACCTTTCACCAGTACCTACTTGCTATATTTCCTCATAACCATGGGTTTTCAAGAGCATTACAGATATACTATTTTTTTCCTTCCTTCAAATATGTCAAACCAAAGCATTTCTGAAAAGACATACTTATTTACATTCGCTTAATAGAAAAACATATATATTAACTACTTTTGGCTACAAAAGCCTAACGTAGCCAAGTAATTCGATTACATAGTCATAATCCAATGCATGTTTCAATTAGCAAATATCAGTTTAATTTCATTTTCAAAACGCAGAGAAAATCCGCTGCTTAGAAATGGGCGAAATAATCGCGATTTTAATTAATTTGTATGCCAATTTACTGCCGTTAAATTAATTTTCACCGGCTATTACTTGTTTAATTAGATAGATAGCTGTGGCCACATATCTCTGACGTAAATACTTACATATATGTGCGGGAAGCGTAAGAGCCCTATTTTTTATTACTACAACTTGTCTGTGTCAAAGATTAAGTAGCTAGGATCTAAGTGACAAAAATTTAATGTAACATAAGACTAGCACATCATTTTAACTGCTCTAAATATAGACTATCTTCATATCATAATATAGACTTTATAACCTAGTTGAATAGGCGCCCGATCGATACATTCAAGCTCTCACAAGGAAACACGTGCAAAATAGATCAACACATTGCCAACTATCACACCAGGTAAAATATGCCTCCCTCCATACAATCAAAACTCAAGTTCGCTTGCGAATATGAGTTGAAAATTTCATACCAAACTCGATACCAAATTCTTATTGATCGTTTTCACTAACACTATCAAAAGTACTTTTGTTTTTGTGGTTGTAAATCGCTTTATAATCCACCCGCTATGGGTGGAGCGAGATTCGAAGGGGGTTTCAGACTTTTACTGACTAAAACCCACTTGTGTTCCTTCAGGGATAAGAGTTACCGCTTCCCTAAAACGCAAAGGGCCTCCCTCCCTGACTCCACCAGCCAGAGAAAGAGAAGTTATTATCTAGATGGTTTCCCCCAAAAATTAAAATGTCTCTTCATAAGTGTGTTTTAATATCGTGCGGATTTCATTACGCATTTGCCTCAATATATAATGAAATGATGACAATTTATTTGCGTAGTACGCTGATCTATTTCAGTTGTTCCACATCGATAAGGTAATTTATAACTAGTGCTGTGTTGTATCGTAAATGCCAGGTAAACCGTCTCGTACAGCCGATGGATCGGCAAGATCGTTATTGTTACGATTTCAGAATTACGGTTTTATTTGTCCTATGAAAAAAATTTTGGTGTCTCTGGACATTCTTTTTTTTTTTTCTGGTAAATGTTAAAGGTATGAACTTTTAAGGAAATTGCTTCCGGCTCTCAAGTTCAATCGATATAGGTTTGTTGAAAGAAACCTTACAATTTGACACGTTTACTATTCGTTAATGGATTACGAGCGTTTTTAATAAATTACTTTACGTTTCCTGATCTACAAATACAACCTGGGAGTTTTTGAGTCAAGTTGTTATTGTGAAATTATGTTATTTTTTTTATTTACAATAAAGTTTATTTTATTCAAGAGTGGCTAGGTTACTTCTAGGCAAGTAAGCTGTGTCGAACACAACATAGGTGAGATAGTGGTCGATAGTTAGCCTTTCAACAATAATAACTAAAAAAAACTTTCAATGAAACTTGCGAGAAAAGTTGTAACGGTTCCCTCAAGGCCTATTTACTATTTGTCAGTTTAAAAAAATGGTTTTATACCTCACGAATACCAACAATCAAGTAGCACTTGATTGCTGGACTCTCTCTCTCCTGAGAACTCCCTAAAGGATCTACGGGCACATTTTACAGCTTAACAGAAGTAATTGGGTAAGCCAATCACCTCAGTTCTCATAAAATCTTGCTTAGAATGATTCTGCGTTGGTTTTATTTCTTTTATTCGTTACCAACTTGATTGAAGTGGGCTCTATATCGGTTATCAAAAGGTTGAATATTTCATATCAGACAATTTCCAATTGGACGAGGAAAACCCTATTCCGAAATGATTTATTTACCTAGTGTGGTGTTATTTTACTTATTTATACATGATTATTTTTCCGACCCAAATATCGACCAATAGAATTGCACCATTCGACGTCACGTGGTACAACCTACATGGTATTATACTGATAATTTTTTGAAAATTTTCTCTGGTAGTTGCTATATACAGGGTGTCCCGTAAATAATGGATCAAACGTAACGGGTCGGTAGCTTACCTCATTTTCAACAACTAATTTGAACAGTAAAAAAAAAACCCATAAGGTAACCAAGATATTTTTTTTTTTCGATTTTTACTATTTTCTGTACCAGCATTCAGTGTTTTTAATGCTGTTGCTGCAAATGGTATCATATTTAGGTGTGATTTTTGTCATACATTTCTGAATAGTTTACTAGTGTTATAAGATACCATTTTTTTAAATAACATTTTATTTGCCTTAGAAAAAAAATCTTGAATTGAAAAGTTTTGTTTTTAAGATGAAAAGACCAGAATTGGAAAAATTCTCCTGTAAAAAAATTGTATGACACCGAAGTGTACCATTATTTTAAAAACTTGTACAATTACTAAGGTTTGCAGATTGGTATAAAACTTACGCCTAGTCTTTGTCGTTACAAAGATATTGCTATGAATCTGACAGAGGTGCAAAATTACGAAATCAAATAAAATTGAAAAAGTGTGCACAATTCAACTATTTTCTTAAAAATGTTTAGGTATCTCAGCGTATGAAAAAACTTAGGAGGTTAAATTAAAAAAAAAATACAAATAAATCGTTTATTTTGTTTTTACAGTAAATGTTCAAACTGACGTCCCCCTACGAGAATGCAAAGTCTGCACCTCCTAATAAAGGAAGCTCTTATCCGACGGACAAAATGGCTGTTGTTTATTTCTGATACAGCAGATTGGATGCGCTGACGTAATTCTTCTTCCGACGTTATTCGTTGTTTGTAAACTTTGTCTTTTAAACATCCCCAATAAAAAAAATCTAAGGGATTTAAATCCGGAGATCGCGGAGGCCACAAAATTGGTCCTAATCGGCCGATCCATCTGTCAGGGTAAGTTTCATTGAGTTGCGCCCTTACTGCCGTCGCATAGTGAGCGGGGCATCCATCATTTTGTAACCACATTGCTTGCCGCACGTCTTCTGGAATATTTTCTAATAACGTTGGCAACTCATTCCTTAAAAAATGCAGATAGTATTCGGCGTTTAGAGTTGCTGGTAGTTCAAAGGGCCCTATTATTTGCCCATTTATTATTCCTGCCCATAAATTTATTTTAAATTGATGTTGGCTCCTGTCCTCTCGCATCAAATGTGGGTTTACCAGCTGCCAACTGTGCAAATTATGCAAATTGAGATATCCATCTCGCCGGCATGAAGACTCGTCACTCCATAAAATTTTATTAAAAAACTGTGGGTCCGCCCGTATCATTCTAAGCATCCTTTGGAAAAATGCTACTCTTTGCGGGTAATCACGTGACGTCAGCGTTTGAACACGTTGCACGTGATATGGGTGCAACCGGTGCCTTTTTAGAACTCGATGTACCGTCGATCTTGGAATACCTGTGCGTTGCGCTATGACGCGAATTGAGACCGACGAATCTTCCTCGATTTCTCGAATAATAATTTCGTCATTGACTTGTGACGGTCGCCCTTCACTGGCACCCCCAACTCCGGTGCCAAGAATTCTTCCCTCAAGAAGCGCGTTATGCACTCTAATGAATACGCGATAGTCGGGATGTCGATCCCGGTTCGGGTATCTTTCACGATACAATCTTGCGGCCGCCCTGGCATTACCTCTTGCTTCTCCGTAGATAAAATGCATTTCGGCATACTCCCGTGGCGTGTACTCGTAACGAGGCATCGTACTACTGCACACACGTACAACCACACACAAACGATTGTTTTCGAAGTCCGTAGGATTGCCAAGTCATTCATCCAAAACACAAACAGTTCCAAATCGTTAGGCAAAGCAAAGTCCAAATACACCGCACAAGTTTAATTTTAAGGAACACAACAGTTAGGCACAGCAGGAGCGAAAGTAGTCTGACGTACGTATCAACTCGAAGAGAGATTCGTGTCAACTAAACAAATAAAATCAAGCAACATTACCAAAAATACAAAAGCGGCGCTATCTATCCCTTTCACACTGAGTGAGGTGCAACTCCGCAGGTAGCGGTCCCAAATGCCGAACACATGACGTCATCGGCTCGGAATTACGCTACACGCTTAACCACATGCTTAGATTACAAGCATAAGCCATTACGAGAAAGAAAAGTTAGATTGTACCATTTTAATTTCTGTTCTGTCTTCTTCATCACATTCATACGAGTAGCAATATCTTTGTAACCGCAAGGACTAGACGTAAGTTTTATACCAATTTGCAAACCTTAGTAATTTTACAAGTTTTTAAAATAATGGTACACTTTGATGTCATACATTTTTTTTACAGGAGAATTTTTCCAATTCTGGTCTTTTCATCGTAAAAACAAAACTTTTCAATTCAAGATTTTTTTTCTAAGGCAAATAAAATGTTATTTAAAAAAATGGTATCTTATAACACTAGTAAACTATTCAGAAATGTATGACAAAAATCACACCTAAATATGATACCATTTGCAGCAACAGCATTAAAAACACTGAATGCTGGTACAGAAAATAGTAAAAATCGAAAAAAAAAAAATATCTTGGTTACCTTATGGGTTTTTTTTTTACTGTTCAAATTAGTTGTTGAAAATGAGGTAAGCTACCGACCCGTTACGTTTGATCCATTATTTACGGGACACCCTGTATAAAAAACAAAACATGATCCAGTCAAATTAACCACACGTCAAACTGACAGGTTGAATTCAATTGTGAAAATTGGAGATTTTGCATGAAAATGAGTCGATTTGGAGTTTGTTCTCTGTCCACCATCGATAAATTTTATTCATTATGAAATTCTTATTTGTTAACTGTACATTTCGTCTCATGGTGCAATTCTATTGGCCGACATTTGGGACGGAAAAATAATCCCCCGAATACCACACGAGCTTCAAAATTATCTGGCATTTCCCTCAAGGTTCCCTGCAAACAAATAAAGTCGTCAAGTTTTTCAGGAAAAATCACTCGCGCTTCGCGCTCGTGATTTTTTAACCTGAAAAACTTGACTCCTTCATTTGTTTGCAACGAACCTATCGGGAAATACCCGATAATTTTGAAGCTCTTGTGGTATTATAAGTGATAATTATTTTTATGTTATAGAACAAAATCACAGCAAGTCTTTGAACTCATTAATATTTTATCATGCCGGAAATATTTTGTACAATCTATTATTGTTACGCTGAGCGCCTAGCTCCCAGTATCTGACTTAAATCTTTATCAAACTCTGCATTAGCTCGATTTCATTAAAAATGTGAAATTAGATAACTCTCAGTTGTTGCGTGAACGTCTTATGTTCATCAAAGACAAGGCCCAAAATGTCATTCGAACACCGCACCGTAAGCAGTAGGATCAAAGTGCCTTGTTTTATTTTGCGTTTGGTATAAAATTCTTATCAAGGCATGAGCTTCTTTACAGCAAAACGCCACTCCCAAGTATCATAGCTTCAATATTTTAAAACTTAGCCTACATATACCTACGCCTTTATACTCGCGGACCTCCCCACGTAACCGATATTCTAGGGTCCTTGCATATCGATCGCGGATGACGTCTGTCCCCCAACCCACCCCCTGCTAGAGGGAGACAGGTCGCAGGACTTTTAATACGTCGAATAACACCCCGCTGTGCCTCCCTCTTGTAATAACTGATGTAATAGGAACAGGTTGGTTGTTTAAACTCTTTGAAATATTTTAAGAACTGAAAGTACAATTGAGTTCTTTTATGTACATACAACGGGACCAATTTTGGTAAAAAAAATCGTTAACATAAACTGCGGGAGATGGGTCGATCAAACCAACACAAAGTGCGATGAAAAGAATTGAATGAGCTTTATTGTACACCAAAATAGTAACTTATACACAAACTTAAGTCTATGGCTAAAATGGCGGTCTTATTGCTGACAGCGATTTCTACCAGACAATATGAATCGTAAGAACTTAAAATAATAAAGGGAGTAGTCTGCGATGTACTGCTAACAAATTAATCAAACGTTACATTATAAATAAACATAGATAGATATTATTTACTAATATAAAAGACAATTACAATACATACAATACAATTAGTGCAATTTAGCTTCACTCCCCGCCTGGGCGGAGCATCGCCGTGTCCTCGTGGGGGCAATCGGCGGCAGCGATCTCTCTCGCCGGGCCTTGGTTCAGGCCATGGTCCGGAGTGAGGAGGGATGGCAGGCGGTCGCCTCCTTCTGCGAAGCAGTAATGCTACCAAAGGAGGAGGCCGACCGCATCAGGCAAAGGCAACGGGGCGCTCGCCCCAGCCGCCGCCGGGATTCCGATCCCGATTTCCGGCCACCGTAGGCGCGGGCTTGCGGACGGCGTGCAGTGGGTAGCACGCTGTCCGATCGTCCGGTAACATACCAGACCGAGCCTAGTCGTCGACGGCGCGTTCTGTTCCCGCGCGCCTCAAGGAGCTGTCAGCAAACCGTAGAGGCCCAGCCTGCTAGCTGCAGGCAGGCAGGGTCGAAGCCTGCTGGGGTTAAGGGCCGTTTTCTGAGAGGAAGGCTCAGCCCCGGCATGATAGGCAACGAAGGAACGGGGTAGGTTTTTAGTCAGTAAGAGTCTGACACTACTTCCCGCTCCACCCAAGGGCGGGACTTGTCATTGGCTTCACTTTTTTTTGACTGACCGACATTTTGCCTATTCAAAAGTGCCTGTATATGGTCTATTTGAAATAAGAGTTTGATTTTGATTATCCAAATATTTTTATTTATAATACATATTGTATGTTGTACATTCATAGAGAAGGAAGGGAAAATAAAAAAAGAATAAAAGTGCGTTCATGGAAAAAATTAAATTAAGTAGAACGAGCGACCATATCTGTTGTCTCTAATGCTATCCTGAACATTAGAGAGAAAGGAAATAGTATTTAACTACATTTTTTAAAGAAAAGAATACCTAACTATCTAAGACTACAAGACTGGGTTTGCATATCTGGCATCGGCAACGCGTTCCACAATCCTGTCTTTGCCTCAATTTAAGAGAATACAGCTTGTTTAAAAAACACCACACACCAGTATTACCAGTGGTATATTTCTATTCCATACAAAAATTGAATACCCAAAGGAAATATTTTTTACCGCGCTATAATATAAAGAAAATCGAAGAAAAGCCGAAACAGATGTTCAGGGTGTTTCAAGACCAGGGCTCCGGCATTTTCGGAAAGAGTCTCCGTAGCTCTAGAACGCAAAGGAAAACTGAAGTAACACAAGTGGGTGTTACTCAGACTCTCCTTCGCCACGCTCTAACTGAAATGATTTAGCCATTTCAGGTGATGTCAGACTTTTACTAACTAAAACCCCACCTTTCTTTATTTGATGATATACCACCCCAAAAGAAAATGTATTCCTCGAAAGTGTATTTGCTGTTTCTTAAAAAAAATTAATACCTAAACAAAATATTTTTTCTGTCTTTCACGGTTTGGTGCCATAGTAAAACTTGATCATATCATATTCATGGGTAGGTACGTGCACTGCTTCAAGACGGCAAAAGTATTCAAATTCTGTTTATAACCGTAATAGGAGTAAAACATGCCAATAACATCGCCCTGGAATCGTGTAACAGCCAGAAAATAAACCCTCGAAATAAATTATCAATTTAGAACCAATTTAAACGTATTCTCGTGGCACGGATAGGCACCGCACTTGAAAACGAATTTTCCACCTCGTGGACCGAACTTGTAATAATTTCGAAATAAACTTCCCTGACCTAACTTATTTGCTAAGAATAGAACAGTTGTGTTTTCTTCAGTAGCTATCTACATTTTTATTAGTCTGGAAAATGTTTATTGCTTCTGATTATTTTCTTTGTAGATGTTTTTGGACAGGGTAATTGTTGCGCCACTTTCTTCTTTTCGAGTTGTATAAAAGGTGAATAAGACTAATAAGTTAAATCGTAAGGGTTGGGCGTTTTGAGTGTTTTTTTTTTTATTTGTAATGTTTGTGCGGGGCGAATCTTGCAAATAGATTTAGAAACAGTTACTTCTAACCAATTGATTTGCAATTTGGTATACCTATGTAACTTGGATGACAATACAAGTCTGATGAAGTCGGATAATGGCTGAAGCAACTGCTGAGCGCAACAAGATGATCCTATCGTGTTTGAGCTCTTCAGAATGATCTAAACCCTTTAACACCGCCCACCGCACGATAAAAGCTAGTTATGATAAAATAATTTAAATTTAAATCTTATTTTAAATGACTTTCAAAAAGAGGTGCTGATTGTTATGTTTTCTGTCTGTGTATTTAAATAAAGTTGCTTGCCAAAATTGTGTTCAAAACAAAATTATTAAGTAAATAGTAACATTTCACAATTTTGCATTAAATGATTTATTATCATATTACAAGACGTGTTTGTAACTTACGTGTTTCCAGAAATTTATCTGAAACAATAAAATAAATAACATTGCTATGTCGTGCTGTACTAAAAATACGTATCTTGAGTTCGTGTCTTTAAGATCTGCATATTATATCATACTTCGTGTTATGAAACTAGATTTTTGTAGCATTCTGAAGACAAGGCCTACTAAAAGATCAATACAGTTTCATTTTAAGTCATCCATCCTAAATAATGCTTTGTTTTGTCTTTATTAATAATATGAAACGTTAATTAAGACCGTTCGCGTATTATAAACACCTAAACACATTTCTTCATCACACTATAAGAAAAAGCTCGTGTATACAATGAATATAAAAAAGCCCGCTAATAAACATTCCAAATGCTATCAAATCATAACGTGTGCGCTATAAAATCCGAGCACATACAGAATTTTGACACATTTTTATTTATTAGTCACGCGATCGCAAAACAAATGAACGTTGAGACGGACAGACGTATATCGTAATTAACGGGAGCGGCCACGGGATAGGCATAGTGCGTGCCAGAAACCGCGCCTTCGTGCTTATAGTCAGCTAAAGATACTCGTGCTCTGATACATGGGTATTTGGCACGAGATGAGACCCGTCTGCCAGGATCAACACTACGATTGGCAGTCTGGCACTGAGCGATCAGGCACAGGTGCGCGTTGTACGAGCTATGATAATAATTCTCATTTTCGGATGCTTGAGCTCACAGCTCGACTGTGACGGAATTATGCGTTAGTAAAAATAATAAGCAAAAAATATGCTCTAATTATTTGCTCTTAGATTGATGTCACCGGCTTATTGCCAAATTCGTTTATTTGCAAAAAATCTTGTAAAATACTTTTTATTCCGTAAGACACTGAGCTATTACCAAAGTATCCATTTCATTTCGTTGGTTTTATTGCATTCAAAATCTATTCACAATAATATTTCCCCCGAGTTTGTTTCGGTGTTCCCCTGAGTTAGTTTTGGCGTTTCTTCTCAGGGTAGTCAGCTAGATAACACCGGCCTCATCTAGTTAAATTTGGCGAAAAAAAATTGACGTGTAAAAATGTTTTTAAAAACCTATTTGCAAAATAAATATATTTATTGTGAATTCCAAATATTGCAATATTTTCATTGCAGTTCCAAAAGTGGTTCACAGTTCTAAAAATATTAAACTTTCCAACTGAAAATGGTCAACTTTAACTTTCAAACTAAAAAGGAATAATATTCATGCTTCGATGAAACATGTTTCTTGACTTGAGCAGGTTGAGTTTGTGATATTATAAGTTTATTTTTTATTTTTTAGCTGCTCGCCTTTGTACGTCAATTGTTAAAGCACTCTGTTTTGTATTAAGTTTTTGTGTGCCATTAAGAATTAACGTGTTTTACACGGATTTCTTCTAGACTTCTGGTCCCAGGTATAAAGAAACTAAAGTGGTCCCCGATCAAAAACAATGTTGGGTAGGGAACCCACTAAACTATAAAAGAAAAGCCATTCCGCACTTAGCTTTCTACAAAAAAAAAAAAAATTGTATACGTACATACGTGCCCCCTAAACTATTATGCACGTAACTAAATAATTAAAACAAAACCTTGCTATTTTGATCGCGTGCGCAAAACGCTTTGGTCCATTAAAATATTATATGTTGCTTAGTAACCACCCATAACTAGTACATGTATTAATTATTTCAATCACAACACGATAAAGAAACCTGGTTGGTAGGCAAACCTTTCCGTAATGATCCAATTAGAGTTCTTTGTGTGAAAGTTAATTGTTTGCTCCCATTCACGGCAGAGAATAGAACCCACTCAGAGGCTACTAGACCGACTTCAGGGCTCTCTGTTTTTCGCCGAGCGCGGTGGATCCATTGTTCTATACAGCTAACTAAATGCTCCACAGCAGAAAGAGCCAGGTTAGCTGGGTATACCTTTAAATAAAATTAAGCTCTGGCGTTTGGCGTAAGCATTGGCTAAGTAAACGCGTCACCTAGGGAGGTACCTAATCCTTTGGACAAAAACTGCTTTGTGCTCCTTATAATATTTATATGGATTGACAGCGAGCTGTCAGTATTCATTTATGTTTGACGATTTCTACGCATTAATATTATAAACACCATTTATGCAGCGGATGACAGTGAAAATGATTGAATTTAATTATTTCCCAGTATGTTTGTAAATTGATGAAAACTATCGGAGAAAGCTCTACAAAGGCATACATTTTACACCAAATTTTCTGGTTTACCATCGGAATACTTTCCTTTTCTTGAACTCGACTTTTATGTTCTCTGGCTCTTCTAGTCGCACAGCGTTATCTTAAAGTTGTCAAAAATTAAAAGGCCCTTTTTGGATATTTGTATTTTTAATTCCTAGCGGCTTTTCCGGTGTAGTAGTGTAGTAGCAATTACTAAAATAATAGTCCGGACTTGCTAAGTAGTCAAAATACAAATTCCAAAACGAGCTTTTTAATTTTTGGCAACTTTATTCTATTTTAACAATAAAAACCAAAATGGCAGTGACAACTGACAAGACGTTTAACACTGCTGCCATCCATTTCATTCCATTACTCCATACCTACGTAGAGTTCACCAACGCTGGTACTCAATTCCCTTGCGAAGATACTTACAAGTACATAATATGTGAAAAACAAAAATCCACATCTACGGCAAGGTTATCAAGGAAATTGGGTCAGTGTTTATTGTAAAACATTTTATTATTTCGTTATCGCAACACTGGAAATAAACTAAACTCTAACATGTGTTTTATTGTATAAACTTGTAGGTCTTGTTGGTTTGGTTCACGTTTTTCTCACACCTTTACTTTCAGGCTTGTAGCAGTTCTTCGTCGAATATTCATGTATATTGTATATTCAAACCAAATTAATGAAATGGTCAACACAACTCCACAAAAAATATACAATTAGTCGGTATTGTATGAATGAATTTTGAACATTAAATAAATTTGTTAGATGCGAATAATACGCAGAATCCAAAACACGTCTTAGCACAGATATTAATTATGATGAAAAGATTGATTTACTATTATGATTTGAATGAGCATGCCTTGTCTGTTACACGCCGCTCATTAATTACAACTAATTCTTCCACACTACAGCCAATAAATTATTCCTAGGAAGCTTCTCTAATGAACTGCTGAAGAGAAACAATTCCAACAATTTTGCTTTGTAAAAAATAGTACTATCGATCCAAAAATATTCCATGAGTTGTTCGGTTTATTCAATAGCGTGTGCATGCGTACAGCTTAAGAATAGAACTAAAGACGCCGCGATATTTTATGTCGTCAGCAAACAAGCGCGACCGCGGATAATCCGATTTGATACATCAGTTATAATGACTTTTATATGGAACACATGTAAACGAGAATATTATAATGGATGGAATGCTTATTATTAATATGTCGCTAACAACAACTTGACCAGACTGCGCAGGTGCCAATAAACAAGTTATCCAATAATAATGAAATAATAGAAGAATTTAATTTCCTGAGTAGCAAAAGAATTGAAAATATTTTAGCAAATGACAGTAAATTACTTGAGGGTTACACAAAAGGGTGTGAGGGAAGAGCCCTTTGTGTAGCAGCCGCTCGCGACAGGGCGCGTATCCGATGTTTGCGCAGGCTGCGCGCGTCGGCGTGCTTCCTGTTATGGCGCCCGACGCCCCGCAGTAGCGCCGCCGGCCCGCTGCCGGCCGCTCAGAATGTAGCCTCTACGCTCCTCTGCTCAAACAAGTCTTCCACGGCACAGCCGCCATGCATTAGTCTAAGAAAAAACATTAGGATTAAGAAAACAAGTCTTCCATTAGTTAAGTAAGTAGAATAAGATGCAAAGGGGCAGGGCACCGCGACGCGACGCAACGCATAATAATAGGGTCGTGTTCGAACGGCTGTGGCGCGGCACGTTCCAGGCCGTGCTGGATGGCGGACGCCGCGGCCGCGCCTCCTCGCTGGACCCCAGCACGGATGCCCTGGCCGGCATGGCGGCGCCGCACGCCCGCGCGCCGCCTGCCCTCGCGCTCGAGCCCGCGCTCCGCACCATCCTCGAGGGCTTGCGCACCTCGTGCTGCTGCCACTGTAACTGTTCCGCCACCGATCGAAACAACTTTAACGACAATTTGCAGGTCTGTCTCTCCAACGATGAGGAGAGGAAGTCCATGCGATCCGTCATAAGGTGTGCACAGACTTTTATCGATTACCTTATAGGCTATTGTACTTATTTGGGTCAGTACCCGTCGCGCGATATGCATTCCATTTCACATTTAATTAAAAGTTACATATTTGCAGTACAAACAGGTATTAATTGAAATATATATACGATTTCACACTTTTTGATATACACACTATGCATAGATAATTGATTGTATGCAATGTCAAATGTAAAGATTTATTTTTATTAAAAATATTGGTTTTTAGTCGAAATTGTCATGCTAAATTTATACTATTTCCCTATTTTTAGCGCACTTAGGTGCTGTGCAGGTAAATATGTGTTCTGTCAGAAGGATTTTTATTCGATTCTTGCATACCAAATACCTTCTTAGTAGAATGATTGTTTTGGTATTGTATATGTTTCCAGGTTCATGAATACGGTCGTTCATGTTGTATTGTCGTGTTTGTCAGCGTTCGCGAAACGCACGCGGTCGCAGAGGCGCAGCAGGAGAAGAACGCTCGGCTGCGGGACGCATTTGGCATTTCCCCGCGGTTCGTCGAGGGCTCGAGTTTAGACCCTGAGAGGCGCGCGCGAGACCACGCGGCGAGGTACCCGCTGGTCAGGACGCCCAGTCATGAACGCGAAGATCACCCACCCAAGAGGAAGAAAAAGAGAAGGTTGGTACACATTCCAAGCAAGATGATTATCCCCATTATTAGAATAAGCGAAGCGAAAAGTTTTACTAAATGGTCCTAAAAACATAGGTAAGATAGAAAAGGGTACAGCCATACAACACAAACAATTAAAATATGAACAATTAATAGAATACTAGGACTACTATAAGTCTTGCGCAAGTGTCTGCTTCTCATTGGCCATAGATAAACCAACTTGTCTGTCGACGCTGGAAGGATCGAGTGTTTGGATAGATTATGAGAAGGCCTTTGATACATTTTTATATGACATACGGGCAAATGAGATACTTTATTTAAAAAAAGACAACTTTTTAGTGTCATGTGTTCTTCACTGTAGTCTTCGAAATAGAGTTTTACCCTTCGCTACCTAGGATGTCCGGAAATTTGGGAAAACGGTGAGTATACCAGGATTCAACCAGGAATGCCTCAGGGTGATAATTTGGGCCCAGTTTAGTTTAGCTTGAACATTTTCACGTCGCCCTGCTGGTTCGAGGCTTAGCTAAGTAGGATAAATAGGTCCAGTAATATCCTACCTGCTTTATATGGACCGAAACTGTTCATCAGCGTTCGCGAGACGCAAGCGTTCTCGGATGCGCAGGAGGCGAAGAACGCTCGGATGCGGAATGCGTTCGGCATCTCGCCGAGCTACGATCGGCGCGTGCAGCGGTACTCGGTCTCCAGGTCGCCCAGCTCTGACCGAGGCCAGCAGTCACCCGAACGGAAGAAAAAACGAAGGTATGATTCCCGCGGTATACCTTCTTTTTTTCTTCCTTTCCTACATCCTTTGTAGAAGGCAGACGTAATAGATATTTCTTTTTCGTTTATTTTTTTGTTCTTTAATTGTTGTTGTAGTTTGGCTGTTTGTTATTAAATTACGCTTTAACTACAACATAAATGTGTTTATCTTTCTTTACTTTTTTCGGACTGAGCTGACTTCGATACAAGGTACATTAAGACACAAATACTTTATGTTCCTAATGTCAGAACTACCACGCGACAAAGTTGCAAAAATGTTATACATTTCTAAAATAAATGTTCTTTTTTTTGTTCATTCGTGTTATGAACTGTACCATTTCTATTCTTTTGTTTTTAGGACTATTTCTGTGTTATAAGATAGATTTGCTTATGAGTCCTTGTGCACTTGGATTTGCTTATTGGACCTTCTACTTATTCCATAGCATGAAGGACACATTCAACAAACAATAAATCGGTAACAACAGGCAATTTCAGGTTTCGATTCTAAATTAAAACTAATCAAAGATGAATTTTTTTCACGTAATATTTTAGCCAAACGATTCATCTTTGATCGTCCAGGGTCTAAAATTCCTATTTGGGAGTGGAGTTGACTCACTGCAAATTTTAGAACTATAAAGTTCTTTATTCTCTCTTAATTGTCACCCGCTTACAGCAAAGTTAAAGTGTCAGTGTTTTTTTTTTATTTAATATTCTTCTAAAGTCCTCACTCATCTCACTCATTCGACGTTCTATTTCAGTGCGTCACCAGAAGCTAAGAAATTGAAGAAGAAGAAATCAAAAAAGAATAAAAAGGAGAAGTAAGTTTCTACCCTATACAGTTTATATAAAAAATATTTGTTCATTTTATATCTTTTTGTATAATTTTTGTAAATGTTGGCGTAAATTTCATAGATTACATTTGAACCCAGACAGGTGACGCTTCGGTTGTCGGCAAGGCAAGTATCTAAACTTTTTAAATTTTGCCTTTAAATGCTTTTATTATATGAATTCAAGTATCAAAAATGTCTGGTCGTCATTTCAGTGAAAGAAAAATGTTATGGAACTTCATGAATAGGTATGGTATGAGGCTAACTATATTTTTTAGTATTAAATTGAACAACAACGTTATTTTTATGTACTTTCTGGATTTTAAGATTTTGTTTTATTACTTTGTTTCAGCAAATGACAAAAAAAAAAACATTTTGATGTATTTTTGAAACAATTGTTTGCGATATTTACCTTGTCATTAAATGCAAATGTGTAAATCTCAAGCCATTTGAAATTTAAAGTATAAAACATTAACACCCCAATGCTAAGATCTCGCCCATAAATTTCCACATTAAGAAATTAATAAACGTGATGCCTTTTTGTTGCCTTTTTATCTATCTATCTATCATTATATTATGAAGGTAATTATGTATTATGATTCAATTACACAGCTGTTTTACAAAGGTTAAGACAACTGTAACGAGACTCGTACCGCATGTTGAGATATCTATGGTATATTTATTTGTCATAGACAAGAATCCGGGAAGAAAAAGAAGAAACGTTCCAAGTCGCCTGACACCGAGAGCTCGAGCAGTTCAGAGGGGGAACGAGACAGCGACAGCGCCAGCTCGGGGGACGAACGTCAGAAGAAGAAGAAGAAGGTAATTAACACATCTCTTTAGTCTCTGTTGTTATGTCGATGCCATACTCTTTAGCTATTCAGATAGGAGTGCTGCAGTTCAAAGATTATGTTTGGTTTGCTTCAACGAAACCTATGCTTCAATACATGTTTACGAATTCATTTGGAACTAAATTCTTAGCTTCATTTTACTTTTTTTTTAACTTTAAATGGCAACCAAATTAAAAATTTAGTCGTTTGTTTTTAAATACTCAGCAGTAGTGAATGTTTGAAAGCACTTGATCGATTGATCTTGGAACATAGAAAACATAATCTTTGATTCTTGAGATCTAACGTTACTACTACGTGTTGGGTTTGGGGCTACAGACTAGTCAATATATTGCCACCGATGCCTCGTTTAGATTAACTCGGGATTCTTCCGCGTGCCTCCAGCTCGACCACTGCCTCTCAGACAATGTTCCATCCTTCAGTAAACTAGTATAATGTTATAGTGACTTGTCAACAACCGATAGTTCGAGTAGCACATTGCTTTCTTTACTTTTACGTTGATGTGAAACGAACACATTGGCCTGATACAATGAATATGACATTTTCGGCACCTCCTTTGCATAAAATATTGGCTTCACGAATTTTGGTTTGTGTATATTTTCCTCACACGGCCCTGTCTCCATCCCTGTTGCATCGTTCAAGTGTCGAACTAACTGCAGCCACAGTATAGTTTCCGAGCCTCCATGTGCACAGCTGGTCGCTCCGTGCGACAGTTTGAGCGCTCCTCTAGCGGTCGTGTGGGGCACACGAAACCTATTATTTAATGTTATTGTCTTCTTACCTCATTTTATTTTATTTTCTGTAAATACAAGAAATAGCCAGTAAAAATTATCTGTTTAACTGTGCATCATTTCATAGGATAGCCATCTTTATCTGAAGAAATAACGTATACTGTAAGTATATCACAAAGCAATAACACTCAGTAAGACACTATGTTAGGTGATACTAAAATTATGTTCTCCGTGATCATTTTGGTAATGCATTGTTAACTATCGCATTTGTGACTAACACAAGATCATGAATTATATACAATGTGCGATCGTGGGTCCAAGTGTGCACAGTTAGCTCATGCATGGTGTGTAGTACTTACAAACAGATGGTGGTTTCAACTTGTTCGTGTTACGCGACTGTGTGTGCTACGAAAACGTGCTCCAATTGCGAACACCCTATGATAACACGACCGTTATACCATTGTTACGATAACAAATAAAACGCTTGCAATTTCATTTGTTTGTCTTGACGACGATTTGTGTCAAAATGAATACACGGCTAAACAAACAGTGATATATTCAATGAGTGAGCATGTTTTCGTACCTCGCACTAGTTCTTAATATCCAGACTGTCTGATTATTAAAATGTAACTAATCCATAACATTCTCCCTCTTCTCATTTACCCAAAACTAATTAAGGATGCTCCACATGTTTAAATGGTATACAATACCACCACCGTTTGTTAAATAAGGTACGTTACCGAAGTGTTATATTTACATTTGATTTTTGTGTATTACATTTATTTATGATTAATTATGTTGAGCCGTAATGTGTTACTAACATCATTATAATAATAAGCGAGTAACGCGCCGGTGCCAACCAATCAATATGTTCCGTTACTTTCCCTACTGTCTATATGTTTATTTATTCTATTTTTGAGTTATTTTGAGTTCACACTTCGAGAATGTTATGGATACGCTATTATATAACATTCTAAGAGATCGAGCAGATACACTTCCAAACAGATACATGTTTATTTATACTTGCTTCCATCAATAGCTTTAAGTATGATTTTATTTTCTACTTTTACTTTTTATTTGATGCCTCTCTATTTATTACTATTCCTTATTAGAGTGCATGTGTACAAGTGATATATTTTTATTATGTTTCTTTATTGAAATTCTTCATTTGGTTCATTGGAAGCCCCTGAAGAATTTCTCGTGTAACTTTTAGTGTAATATGTTTATTTGCCATTACCACTATAGTCTATTGTATTGGCACTGGTGTTGTATGCCCGTCTATTGGAACCATGATCTTTACGCTTGTTGTCGAATTTTTGAACAGAAAAAGTCGAGCAGCCGACGACGCGGCAGCAGTGAGCCATCGAGCCGTGACAGGTGAGGCCACTCCTAATATCCTAGTCAAATTAGTTTGACGTTCCAACATCGCTGTACTAATTATTATATTTTTAGTTCCCCAGCAAAACACACGAAAGAAAGGCAACGGGATCGCTCCGTCGAAGACAGAAATAATGATGTTCAGATATATAGAAAAGCAGACAGGGAGCGCGAGGAGCGAAGTAAGAAGTATGACAAGCGAGAGGACACGCCCGTGAAGGAGTCGCGACACTCATCGCGGCGGCGCGAGCGCAGCGACTCGCGCGAGCACTCGGCCGAGCACCGCCAGCGCTCCTACATCACCAAAGTTGACAACAAGAGGCGCTCGCCCTCCGCTCACTCCGAGCGCCGCAAGACCTCCAAGCGAGCCAAGCGCGACCGCCAGCGCTCCACCCCCGACTCAGAATCCGAACCCGCGCCCAAGGCCAGGACAGACAAGAGAAGTAAGAGAAACTACACCAGACAGTCCAGCTCCTCCCCGCCGCCAGAAAAGAGGAGGCGGAAGAGTTCCTCTCCAGAATACAGAAAGCGGGAAGACACATACTATAACAGAAAAGAATCAATCAGAGAAAGTAGTAAAAATCATAGAGAAGACAGAGATGAACGAAGGGCTCCTAGGAGAAGTGAGTCTCCAAGTTCTAGGCATAGCAGACGTGAGGAGTCACACCCTAGGAAAGAAAAAAATGACAAATATGAAAAGAATAATAGAAATAATCATGATCGTTACGAAGAAGCGCCGGCGAAGCGAAAAGATAAGGAAACGAATGATGAGAAACCACGAAGAAAGAAAGACAGGAGTGTCTCTAGGGAAAAAAGGGATACATCCCCAGAATACAAAGAACGGTCACCTGTGAGCAAGAGTTACAAGAATAGAGAGTCACGGAAAGATACAGAGAAATCGCATAAAAGTTCTCGATCAGAACGAAGGTATTCATCGTCCGAATCAGAATCGGAACCACCTCCAAAACAAAAGTCAGAGAAAAGTTCTAAAAACAAGGCTCGCTACTACAAAGAGAGAAGTGAATCTCCACCACAGAGGGAACAGCGCAAACGAAGCCCGTCTCCTGCACACAAGAGAAAAGAATCCCCTCCACCAAAAAGTAAAGTTGAAAAATACTTGAAATCAAGTCGAAAATCAGTAGAAAGCAAACGCGAGAGTAGTAAACCAAGAAGAAAGTCACCTTCACCAGAAGAAAGGCCACGACGTAAAGCGTCCCCCAGCCGGTCCAAATCTCCAACTCCACGAAAAAGCTCAAAAAAGGAGAAACGAAAGAGTGTGACTCCAGTTAAGAAGAGCAAGAAGTCCTCGGAACGACGGACGGCGGAGCGCCGCACTTCGCCGGCGAAAGGGGATCACAGAGAGCGCTCGGACAAGGACAGGAACCACGACCGCAAGGACTCACACAGAGACCGCTCCAGGTCACGCTCCGCGCGCAAGAGCCGCAGCACCTCCAGTCTGAGCTACTCCCCCGCGCGCCGCAGCCCCGAGCGGTACCGCGATATCATAGAGAAATTACCAGAAAAAGATAAACGCAAATACATCAAATCCCCATCCGATCTACAACCCAAGAAGAAGAAAAGTAAAGAACTGGCGGAGAACTACAAACCTAAAGCTGTCTGCATGCGCAGCTCGTCCAGCGAACACGACGACTCGGAGGTCGAGTTCCTGAGGCTAGACGACAGGGACCGACAGGAGGAGTTAGATATCAAAGAGCTCAATAGACTGAAAGAAAGACTGGCGCAACTCGCGAAAGTCTCCATGGAGCGGAGGAGGATCGAGGAAGAGGCCACTCCATCGACGTCCACGTCGCAGCCCCTGCGAAGTAGTTCCAAGCCCAAGGAAACCGAAGCAGAGAAAACCAAAAGGAAAAGTGTTAGTCCAGTACTAATAGAAACAGCGAAAGAGAAGTCTCCAACACCTCCGGTAGAAGTTAGGAAGAGTCCGGAATCTGTGAAAGAGGCTCCTAAAGAGAAGAGTCCGCCGGTTAACGTGGAGTCTTCTCCGGAAGTAAAGAAAGTTGAGGTTCAGGGAGGTGTGTCGGCGGCGGCGCGGCGGCGGTGGTCGCGCTCGTCGTCGCGGCGCTCGCGCTCGGCGTCGCGGCGCTCGCGTTCGCGCTCGCGCTCGCGTAACAAGTCATCTCGCTCGCGCTCGCGCAACAAGTCATCGCGCTCCCGCTCGCGCTCTCGCTCACGCTCACGATCGTCGCGCTCCAGATCCAGGTCTTATTCATCGTCAAGGTACGTACTAGTCTCTTTTGAGGTATAGAATTTTTCAGTGATTTTGTTAAGAGCAATAATGTCTTAAGAATTTAAAGGCAAATTAGATGTTAAATTAATCTGTGATTGTTCCAAAAAAATGTTTTTATATTTCTAATATTGTAATATTGGACCAAATTTCTTGGTAGAGTTTTATTTAACTATCAGAGACCGGAATAGGTAAAGTCCTGGAAGTTCCTACTCTATAATCCCGGAATCATAAACATGAAGATTAAATTCAGGGATTTAAGAATTAATTATGTAAAAAATGTTATGATTTACGTAAAAGCTAGAGTACAGGTGGATCCTAAGATATCAACAAAGATGAAAAAGTAAACCCAAAGTATGCTTTTTGTACAAAACCCATCGTGTTTGTTGCAGACGGTCCCGCTCAAGTCGCTCCTCGTCGTACAGTAGCCGCAGCTCGTCACGCTCGTCACGCAGCTCCTCACGCTCCACACGCTCATCTAGGTAAACATCTGCTTTTAACTCTCCAATATGGCACCATACACTTAAGTATAGGCCTCCATATTCTGTATGGAGAGGCCGTTTTTTTTTTAGTTTCCTGAATAAAAAAACTTGTGAAAGGTTATTCAGTATCGTCCACTGCAACTCTGCAAGCCCCTAAAGTTTGCGGAAACCTGTCCCTTATACCCTGTATGGTTGGCGCCAAATAAACAGGCAATAGCGGTCTAACCAATTTGATAATCGAGGCTTAGTAATTCTCTTCTCTTTATCTACTTCTACTCAGTGTGTTTTTAATATCGTGCTGATTTCATCACCTCCGCAAATGCCCTTTTCATACACTTATTTATTGTAATGCGTGCAAATGTGCAATACGCACGCAGAACTCGTTTTTTCCCTTTTGAAATTTTCTGCATGCGAAGCAAATCCGCATGCGTGAAAAACAAACACCCTTAGCCCCCGTTCACGACCTTGCCGCTCTGAGCGGCAGCGGCGACCGATAAAATCAAAAGTATGAAAATGTTTGAGGCACGCCACGGGTCGCCGCTCATAACGCCGCGCGGCGACTCGTGGCGTGCTTCAAACATTTTCATGCTTTTGATTGTAACGCTCGCCGCTACCGCTCAGAGCGGCAAGGTCGTGAATGCGCCGTTATACTTCTTATAGCCATAGTGATCGATACTATTTTTCTAATTAAGTTTTTGTAAGTTCGGTTTCCATCGAAGAAATGTTGGGAAAGGCGGATATTGCGATTTTATGTGGCACCAACTATGTATAGTTGTTGCAAGTCATAAACGCGCGTTATCATACTCAATGTCTTGGACGTAAGGTTTAAATTGCAATGATTTCCGCAAACTTGTGAGATTGCAGCAAATATCAAATATACCAACAATAAAGTGGTGTGATTTATTACTCTTTTTGATTTCAACATTTATTGTAGAGTAATAAAAATGTTTTGCATCACTTATAAAGTTTACTTCTTTTTATTTGTTTTGTTTCAACACTAAATCACTACAGTACTTTGAGATATGGTTTTTATTTGTGACCTCATTTTGATTTCTTGTTCAATGACACTAAATACTGTACTTGGACAATCAGCACCATATTGGTTTACATACTTTATTGTTGGATGTTTAAAACCGGTCACCCGGTTGTTATAGTGGCACTCTGTGATATTTTTATTTATCTATGTGAGACAGTTTATGAGATACAACCCGCTGTCATACAGACAGACGAACGTAGATTCTGTTGGTTACTTCTTCGGGCACGGAACACTGATATCAATTTTAGCCTGTGAAGGAAACAATGCAGAGTCTTAGCGCAATCAATTCATTCGATTGTGTATTTGTTTCTTACGAAGCATCTTTCAAGACTCACGTTTAAACCGTTAGACTTTCTAATATAATCGAGACCAAGACACTCCACGTCTTTAGATATAGGGAGCGTCATACACTTCCTATATCTAAGGATACAAGTTGAAGTGCTTGCGCAATTAGAAACGATGCCACGAAGATCAAAATTGCATAAAAATATGATCTCTGCATTCGTACGAATACAGCTTATAATACTTGTAAATATTTAATATTTCTATTTTGACATTCAAAATGCAAGAAATGAGTGGTTTCCATATCCAAGAGTTATTTAATTAAAATAAAACAAAAACAAAGAAACTGCTCATTTCTCTCTAAAATATCAATACCAAAAATATTAACACACAATTTCTCTTTCCACTAAACTCAACTCGGAATACAATGAATACATGTCATTGGTTCAATCAGAACTATGACGGGCGTATACGCGGATTACCGTAGATCGAGCGAGTCGCGCTTGCGCTCGCGCTCTCGCTCGCCCTCCATACCGCGCCGGGCTGGCTCGCCCAGCTTCTTGGATAGGCGACGAATCACGAGGTATCGTTGACAACAAGAACGCTGCTTTTAATAGGAAAAGCGTCATGCGATGCTCACATTCGGCCTTTATACACACCCTTAGTCACAAATATATGACAAGCTTAATTGCGTCACTGAAATCGACATAAATTTTGTCACTGTAATTAACCTAAATCCATCACCGTAATCGGCCCAAATTCTGTCACTGTAATCGGACTAAATTCTGTCACTATAATCAACCTAAATTCTGTCGCCGTAATCGGCTTAAATTCTGTCACTGTAATCAAATTAAATTCTATCACTGTAATCGGCCTAAATTCCGTCACTATAATAATTGTTCTAACTTCCGTCACTATAATAATTGTTCTAACTTCCGTCACTGTAATCGGACTAAATTCCGTCATTGTATTTGATCTGAATTCCGTCAGTGGACATAAACTACAACCGGCCTCAGTAGCTGGTTACCTTTTTAGGTGGGAAATCATCAAATAAGGTCCGCCCTCAGTGTCAGACTTACAGACTAAAATCAACCTATGTCCGGTTTCAGTTGACCTTTGCGTTCCAGGGCCGCAGTAAATCTTTCGAACAAGCCCACATACCAGTTGGCTATGATTAACACACCAGTGTAATGGGCAAAAGACAAAGACAGTGATGTACTGGACAAAATATGGCTTCTCTTCTATTTGTGACAGTCAAAGGGAATGACAGCAAAAATGTACAGATTTATGTTGTCTGCTAAAAGCACTGTGTTCTTGCTAGGGACTAAAGTGCAATCAATGATAACTTTATTTGATACGTACTGAAACATATTTATTTTTAATCTTGTTCAATTGTGTTTTATGCTTGTCAAATGAATGTCACATTTATCGCACAGCGTGTTTTAACTTTTTCCGTGTGTCGCTTTTTATCCTGATTTATAGGTGTGCTTGTTATTATATTTTGCGTTTGTGTGTCGTATCATGGTAGCTACATAATCCATTTTAATATCATGTTTAGGTTTGATGTTTAGAGGTGCTCCCAGGACGATATATCAAACTGAATTGAATCTTTATGCCCATCGTTTTTAGATACATTTTGCATAGTTTAGAAAACTCAATATTTGAAAACATTGTGTATATCTGGGAAACAATAAATTTAAAAATATTGGTAACATTTGTTGGGGAGAACCTCGGTACCTACTAACACGTACATAGCTCCAAAGCACTAGTAACACCATGATATGGCATTTTATTCTTATTTTTCCTTTTATCTATTTTGTTTTTGTTTTCTTTATAGAAAAAAGTCGCGAAAATATAGCACGAGTTCTGAAGACACGAGTAGTAGCTCCGAGTAGTGAAGTGATTGTGCTAGTGTGAATTAGTTTAAGTAATATTATGTATTGTATTAAAATATTAAGCCTTACTTTCATTTAATATATCGCTTAAGTCTTTATTTCTCTTTCTTATTACAATCTGGGTTTCCATGTCTGTATATAGAGGCTGACTAGGTTTAAAAATCATGTATTTGAATTATTCCTATTGGCTGTGAACAATATTTCAATGCTCACTCATTGGTCAGTCTCTTCACATTATAACAACTTTAGTTGTGTGCGTTCTTCTAACACTGGTCATGCTAACAGGGTGTGCTACTAGTTTTAAGATCTTTTCTTGTATGTATAAATTGACTTTACTCTAAAATTATACCCCTCAAAAAATTATAACAAATTGATATGGATTTTTAAAATGAACTTTGACAAAAATCAAATCTCATAAGCCAGATTTCTGCTGGATTAGAAACATAATTAATAGTTGTTTTTCCTCCGTAGCGCACCCATTATAGATCTTTCATACCCGCAAAACAAATTCAAGTGTAGAAGAAGATAGCGTGCCGTGAGATATTGACGTAAATGGAGTTTACGGTGACGATCGCCAGGTGTAGACAGTGTGCTATTTCTGTAGAACATGCTGCAAGTGTGTTTTCTGTTTCAAGAATATTCATTTTGTTTATCACATTAAAGTTTATTGCGAATTCTTTGTTGTTTTTTTTTTATTATTGCTGCATGGTAGAGAAGCTAGAAGTTGTACACGATTTTGAACTCTATTGAATTGTAAAAGAAGCTTTCTAGTATGGATGTATTTTTTTTACTTATTTACCTGTATAGAGCTTATAAAAGGTAAGTTATTATTTCCAAATTGCAACTTTTATGACCATGTTTTAATATTATAATATAGACAAGTTTGAAATCATTGTTTTCGAGATAACAAAAAAGATAATACAAAATAACTTCTGAATCTTGTTTTTTTTTTTTTTCTAAGTAAATAAGCATTTTTCATACGCTTTCTAATGTTGCATGCTCTTATAACTGTACTAACGCCCATGCCTCTACTAACCCTTGGCCCGTGCAGCGCGCGCAAGCGCCCCATCCCGTACCGGCGGCCGACGCCGTCGACGCCCACGTCGTCCGTCAGCAGCCGCTCGTCGCCGCACAGCTGGTCGCGCTCGCCGCGCCCCGACAACTGAGAATAACATCGGACGACTCGACACACGCTTAGTTATTACACCATATGAGTTATCAACCCTTAATCGCCTACGTCGGATATCTCCGACAAACACTCGCGTTTATTCCGCCACGGTCGCACATCCACGACCAAATACTCCATCTCATCAGCTCTTCTCTCCTGTGGGGATTCAAAATCTAAAATAGATGGAGTAGCCAGTCGCAAACACGACCCTGGCGAGTAGGATAGGAACACACTCGTCAGACCGACGCAACCGGTCAGAGGGTGCAGTCGAGCCCCGCAGAATGCACTTAAAATATTTTTTCTACAATAGTCATTCCATATTCACACTCCAAAAACAAGGTTTATGAAGTTTGAATGTTTGGTCGAAATTGTAAATACGTACCGCGTGTAAGGTAGCTAATAGGCCAAATTAATCGACTTTTTGATTGATGTTTTATCAAAGAACTAGATTAAGATAATATTTTATCTAGTCAAATGTGCTTAATCTATCAATTCCTTATTGGAAAAGATTACTTGATCTCGAAAAGTATTTATTTTGTTTTCTCTTTTTATTGTTGGTAATTTTATCTATAATTTTATTCTCTAATTTATTTTTGGTAATAAGTAACAAAAATACTCTAGTCAAAAACCGCGTACCTACTTTATTAAAAATAAAGTGCAATATATTTTATTGATATCTCATATTTACACGAATTTATTTTATTAATTTAATTTTACTAGTCATTTTGAAATTATTTATTTTTTCAATTTAATGATGTTCTACTACTATAGAATAGGTACAACTAAATTATTGTAGTAATGTAAGTTATTGTATTGTAAATGATTGAAACAGAATATTTGTTTCAAATAACATAAGCAATAATTATGACGATATTCAATTATAATACTCAAGTGTAACAGTAAAAACAGTTTAATAAGAATATCAAAAATATACACAGAACTTATACATATTTGGTTTGTATAAAGAAATCTCATCTTAACTAAATGCACTGCGTAAGAATTGATTTTGCAGATTTGAATTTAGTGATATAGTGTTAGGCAATACCACAGAACCATGTATATTCAACTGGTAAATAGATAAATGGATGAATTGCTGTCGAATAAAGTTCCCTGATACAAAAATAGTTATTTTTCATTAACATAACATTTATTCTCAAATCCATTTCCCATATCCTGGCAAATGATAAAAAATAAAAAGATACCTCACACAGATGGATTATACAATAAAATTATTATCAATACAAGATTAGATTGGAAATGGCCCTCCCACCTCACTAATGCAATGTTACATAACTAGTAATTACTACTTATTCAAGAATGTTGCAAAATGCTAGTTTAATTTTACAATAAAGTAATTGACCATTTCATTTTATATTTATAGTATCTACGCGGGAAATAAGTTGAACTAAAATGGCAGTCGTTACTATGGTTATGCGCAGCCCGCCGCTTCGATTGAGACCCGAAAATCTATTACTGCGTATTGAAGAATCTATCGCCATTTTGGTTCAACTTAGATGCCGCGCATTCTAACACATGTGTTTTCAAGGATTTTTTTATATTTCAGAAAAAAATGCATTTTATGCATAATAATCCTTGCTGTATGTAGGCCAGTGTCAAGGAGTGATAAAGTATAAAATAGAATTTGCTTATCAGTACAAACACTGTCCCATACACAAACAAGTATCAACATAACAAAGCTAAACAGACCGTTTACATCACTAGAGGGGTCATCAAATCGACCCTATGAACCCTTGACCCCACAAATTCATAAGTGCCACTTGTAAATATTTATAAAAAGATTTAATATAGAATGTTTAACATCCATGACTGAATTTAATAAAATCCACCACCTTGTGTTGAGTATAAACTTAGTTCAGTTCTTTTTCTGGCTTTGTTGACGTCTCTTAGTGGCCAGGAATACTGCCCAGCCAAATCCAACAAGATTCATAAAGAGGACTCGCAACTGTAACAGTAATATAATTATTAAAGTTTTAGTAAGCTAGCCGATATATAAAATTGCCATTAAATTTATACAAGTTAACACTTTGTGAGAACATTAAAATTCTATTGAGTGCTCATAACCAACATTCTGAGTTGTCATACATAGCTATTTTTGATGTGTTCATGCTCAGTATGCAACTAGCAAGTTCAACTCTAAGTATGCTAAGCATAGACATTTCAATAATTGTACGACCAGTGTCCCGGGTCCTTGGCACCAAAAATGTTAAACTATAGATAGCATTTCGTTGTTGCGACAAAACCGCTTTTTACCCCCTGCCTTTTTGACCTTTATTGAATGCAAAAACTCTATTAGAAGCACTGTTGAATGCAAAAACTCATGTGTGTAGGATGATATTGATTAAATAATCCCATACACATGAGAGTCAAAAGTGACACATAAGAGATCATATAGTGACAACAACGATATTCATTGTGGATACTGTAAGTGGCTCTCACACAAACATTATAAAATATATTTTTAATGATAAAGAATAAAAAAAAGCTTCACTTACCATAGGAGGTATAAATGCCAGATTGATAACTTGGAATAAAGTCAACCACTTCCAATTAGCTTCTAAAACAGGCAAGTAAAGAGCTAGGAGTTGCTTTACTGCAGCTTTGTGGTTCTTGCCCTCAAACCTAGCCAATGTGTACAGTGAAAATGCTTGCATAAAAGGTGCAAATATTAATCTTTCAAATAAAAGCTTCTTGGCTAGTGGAAAAGCAACCACGTCTTCAGCGAAAAATCTCTCGATAAACCCATAAAAGTAATGTGGGATAGTGCCACCAAACAATAATCTGAAATATAATAAAAAAGTTCTTAAAAGTATGTATGATGAGAAGCTTGTTGAAAGTAAGTTTTAAAGGTGTAACAAGAATAATAAAGGACTCATCCGTTGGGTAGAACAACCAGAGCAAGCATTGGATATTATTATATCCAATGCTTGCTATTAATAATCCAGTGCTTACATGCTGTTTTACTCTTTTTTTAACTTTCAGAACAAATACAAATTACATTACTTACCCATAAAGACCAAAGGCTAAGATTGGATCTATTTTGATATTATCACCAGCTACTAACTGAGATGCAATGCTGGCGGCTGAACCCACCACGCAGCTGAAATTAATTATTCATTCAATTAGCAACATTCATGGTCACAGGTCAAACAAAAAATACAATGCAAACTATTTAGACTTTGGAATCAAACTTTGTACAACCATGTTATCTTGACAATAATAGGCTAATGACTTCAAAATTTTTAATTATGCAGTTATTGATACCTTACCTTGTGATAGCTTTAGTTTTAATAGGATGTATGTATAAGTTTTGTAAATACGATGCTAGCATATTCATAATAGGTTTTGATAAGGCCATTTTTGCTTAAGATCAATGAATGTTACTTCGAAGTATCACAGTTAGCGCTCTTATGATCTAATTTGATTATTCTGCACGTAATTACAGAATAAACTGATAATGAAAGTATTTTGTTATCGCTTATCAACAAACGTAGCTATTTCCAAAGACTAAAGAGAACTCAGTCAGAATAATATAGGGATGGGATCTGATATCGAGATCTGAGTTTTGATTATTATTTTTTAAAACCAAGAATCAATCTCAGACATTTGAAAACGAGATTCGATTTTTTTGTTTCTTTAATGATACTGATTTTGCAGATGTGAAATGTATTATCCTTCCCCAATTTTCTAAAATTTATATTTACGGTACCCAATTACTCAATAGCCATGACATATGTATTGTAAGGCTATCTGTACCATGTATTTTAGTATCCAGTGCGCGGAGAGTCCCAAGCAGATCTATTTTTGAGGAATTGATATTTCAATATTATTGTTTAATTAATCGATTTTTAAAACATCGATAATAAAAATCGATTTCGAAGAATGAATCACCGCCGTCTACTTTCTCCCTTGACGTGTGTCAAATGCCAATTTTTTTTTTTTTTGTTTTTGGTTGGTAGGTATAGTACGCGAAAAATAAGTTGAACTCGTTGCCCGCTTCGATTGAGAACCGAAAACGGTACGGTTACGACCGCCATGATGGTTCAACTTATGTGCTAAGGATGGTAATCATTAAGTTTTTTAGGCCATGTGTTCGTATCATAGCTATCCGATCCGTATGAATATTTTTTTTAAGGTGGGAAATCATCCAATGACTTTTCTCGCTCTAGAACAGGGCGGGAGGGTGTACAGACTTTTACTGACTAACACCCAGGAGCGCCGACTCCGTGGGTGATCGGGACCTCGAGTACCCATGAGAAATAAACCGAACACCCTTGAGAATAGACAGATCTAATCGCTTTTTAGGGATGAGCATTTTGTCATTACCCGACGACCCGTTTAGCGCAATGGTTTAGAGCGCCGTAAGCTACAATGTTCACGGGTTCGATTTCCGCACCAACACAAATCTAATTATATTTTTAACAAACATATTTAGTAAGTACACAGTATGTAAGTAGGATGTTTATTTTTCGGTCGATCAGTGTACATTTCTTTTCTCACACTTCGCCACTTTTTCGAGCCATCAAATGAGTATTAGCACCCGTGTGGTTTTCTAAAAGCCGGCCCCTGACCACACCAACCTAAAAAAAAAAAACCTACCTTACCACACCTTTCGGAAATAAATCCATAACCTCAGTAGGCTTCGACCCTGCAAAACCATAGGGGTCTCTCCGTCGCCGGGGTTTCTTCATCGCCACCGGCATTTCCTGGCCCCGTTCTAATGTACAATTTAAACATGTGTTTTTAAAACGCTATCGTTTTTTCCTAATAAAACGAACCAATAGATTGTACCCATGTCGTTTTTACCCGACTATGGCAAAGTCAAAGGAGTGTCATGATTTTGACAGGCTATGTATATACTATGTATGTATGTAAGTATGTATGTATGTATGTTCTTCTGTTCCCTCATAGCTCCTAATCTACTTATTGGAACTCAACATATGAGGTATCTTTAGAACCGTCTTAATTGTCCGCTGAACATAGGCTACGTGACGTGTCACAAAACTCGATATGGCGCCCTCTAACGGACAAAAAGTAATGTGTTAAAAAATAAAAAATGAGATAAATGCGCCGTGTTTGGTAACATTTGAAAGGGCTTCACTTGTACATTTCCAAAATATTGTTCAAATTTAAAGTTACGCCCTCTAACGGACAAAAACTCATGTTTAAAAAATTAAAATGAGATAAGTACGCCGTGTTTGGTATCATTTTAGAGGCATTCACTTGCACATTTCCAAAATATTGATCAAATTTAAAGTTACGCCCTCTAGCGGACAAAAAGTAATGTGTTAAAAAATGTTGAGATAAATACGTCGTGTTTGGTATCATTTGAAAGGGTTTTCACTTGTACATACCCAAAAATATCGCCATGAGGTCACTAGGTTATGTTCGGGTTTCGGAGTCTACCTAAATAGTATAGAAGCACAGTGATTTAACACCAAAATTGTTTAAATAAAAAAAAGTAGAAAAACTAAAACCCGACTACGACAAAAAACAAACGACGCTGAAAAAGTATGAAACAAGATTTTCAGGATGCTGAAATAAACAAGGTAACTGGAAAAACAAGAACAGAACATAAACAAAAGCCGTAGGTAGGTACTCACACTTTATTAAAGTGTTTCGGTTGGTAGGTACCTACAACGTGTGACGAGATAAAAAAGTACCCTCGGATACAAAACAAAAATACAAATGAAAAAACAGTGGAATTCACGCATTGCGTACTAAATGCAGAATAGTTTGTTGGTTATATTATAAAAAATGAAAAAAAAAAATGTAGCTTTTATTTTATTTGTTTTAAATGCTAGCAAATTCTAATGGCTTATCCCCTTTACGGTGTTTTTATAATCATGCGGATTTCATCACGCATGTGGGATTGGCCCGCCCCGCGTACGTATTTAATTAATTTTATCATTACAATAGATAGGTACTTATACGAAAAGGACATCCGCTTGCGTGATGAAATCCGCATGTTATTTAAATAAAACATTAACTTTCTTCAGAAAATGTTAACTTATTCGAGGTGGAGGGCTTAAATACCTGCTTACTTAAAGCCTCAGATGTACAAAGGGGCAAAATGTCCCCCCAACATAACAAGCAACGCTGTCAAAATGTCCAACATGTCCGGGGTCTCGTGAATGCGTTGTAACATGTTGGTGGCAAGTTGTGGAACTCGACAACATTGCAGCGTCACACATGTATCTGAAGCTTTATTATGGTTCCATAGCCAAATGGCAAAAAACGGAACCATTATGGATTCGTCATGTCTGTCTGTCTGTCCGTCCGTATGTCACAGCCACTTTTTTCCGAAACTATAAGAACTTTTGATACTTGGTAAGTAGATGTATTCTGTGTAGCGCATTAAGATTTTAACACAGTAGGTACTTACTTAGAACTAAAACTAAAAAAAAAAACATCAAACCCATACGTGTGGGGTATCTATGGATAGGTCTTCAAAAATGATATTGAGGTTTCTAATTTTTTTTTTCTGAACTGAATAGTTTTGCGCGAGAGACACTTCCAGTGTTAAGATGTGTGCCCCCCCCTGTAACATCTAAAATAAGAGAATGATAAAACTAAAAAAAAAATATATGATGTACCATTACCATGCAAACTTCCACCAAAAATTGGTTAGAACGAGATCTAGTAAGTAGTTTTTTTTTTAATACGACATAATAGTCGTACACCGCAATTCACAAAATTTGTACGGAACGGACCCCTCAGTGCGCGAGTTCGACTCGCACTTATCCGGCTTTTTGTGTTCGTAGTGTAGTCGAAAATAACTCATGAATCGTGCGTGCCTTTTCCTGAGACTCTTAAAATACTCTTAGAATAGAAATATGCTAGAATCGTTTAATTCTACTACTTCGAATAACCTGTTGGTCTAATAGTTAGTGGCCCCGACAGCTATGTCGGAGGTCGTGGGTTCAATTCCCACCCAGGACATATGTTTGTGTGATGAGCACGATCATTTGTTCTGTGTCTGGGTGTAATTTATCTATAATATATATATATTTAGGAATATATCAGTATGTTTATCAGTTGTCTAGTACCCATAACACAAGCTCTGCTTAGCTTGGGACTAGACGATGTTGTGTAATAGTGTGCGTGATATTATATATTATATTAATTCAGGCCACACAATATGTTTTAAAAACAAGCAAAACCTTTCTTCTTTACATGTAATCTTTATTTTGTACACAAGAATGTTTACATTATGCATATTATAGTAATGAATTAGATTTATATATTACTAGACATTACCTAAATTAAGAAATTTAATTTAAAAATTTCATCACAACAAAATTTCCAGTCACGAATTTTATTTACATCATTTAGAAAATTGGTGTTAGTAGTATAGGTATAATATTGGGTACTTGCCTATTTTTATTACTGGACAATATTTTGTACTAAACAACAACTAACATTAAAAATAAATCTTTTCCTAAAAACTATCAAAACTGGTTATTAAATGAAACAACAATTGGCATATTTTCTAAAGCTTTTTGATGTAGATGAGTGCTTGTTTACGGAGACGCGGGGTTTTGCTTGCCATCAATCATGACGTATCATGAATGAAATTTGAACGATAGTACTCACAGACATTAAAAAATCATTCTCCGTCATTCATTGATTGATGGTGATTGACAGCAATGATTGACCGTATAATGGGCGCCTCAATTCAAACATAAAACGTCTTATGAGAGTGTTCACGGAGATGCCTTTTTACAAGCGTTTGCTTGAAATAATTGTGTATTATCCGTTCAATGTAAAACGTACTGCGCCAGCCGCGTTTGTGACAGCGAGCAACACGGCACGCCCTGCTTCTCCGTAAACAGTTAAAACGCCTGACTCGCCGCCTGAGGCATCGCTGCACGCGATGCCCGACGTTCCGCGTCTCCGTAAACAAGCACTGAGTGTGCGTGTGGCGGGAACATTACTCTCTTTCCTACACATGTAATATAACGGCAGTGCAGTGATGTCGCATTGTAAATTATGCATTCTTTCTCTGTTACTTGATAGTTTCCCTTTCCACCACATTTGAAAGGTTTCTAAGTTACTTAATTTCAAACAGATATCAAAAATTCTTTATATTTACGATTTTGGATAAGTTCAATTTTTGATACAAATAATTTAAAATGAGTCAAGTACCCAATTGTAAAAGTGACGATAAATAGCATATATATAGCCAACCTGTAGCGCAAAATTTACTATAAGGCAATTCATAAGTTGTTAATTAAATTAAAAATTTGTCTAAAATAATAATAATAATAATATTATTGCTTTCTTTACAATCTTATTCTATAATTTATTTATTTTCGATGCCATCGAAACAATTTCTAGTTTTCATCATAGAGTTTATCAAGCTGCTTTTGTAAATTATGTGAAGTTACTGCTGGTGTATCAGGGATATGAAACTCACGTTTAGTGACTGGAGTGTTTAAAAAGTTCATCTGTTCTTTCATCTTCATGTACATGCTCAGAGCTCTGTTACCCATATCAGCCTTTACCGGCGTAATTGTTTCATTTGAAACATTAGGCATTGATTTACAGAATACCTTTTTTCTCAAACATAAATTCTTTTTTGGTATCTTGTAAGATGGTGATTTTGAACACGACTTTATTACTGAACAAGGTTTACTAACTACGGTTTTCCGTTCTGGACTGAAATGCTCTGTTTTTATTACTTTGGGAGGCTCTTTGGTTTCGGTTAATGTTTTGTCACCGTTTTCACTAGGTTTCTTATCATTAATTAGTTTCCTGACATACTGTAGAGAAGTCAACTGCGATCGTTTAATTTTGTTTAATGCCGCAATGCTGTTGTCTATCATCCTTAAATTATGTTCAGTCCGTTTTTCAATTTGTAGCAAATCTTCAAGTTCTGTGCTTATCTTACCCGAGTTAGCAACAGAAGCTTTATTGAGTAGATCACATAATGATACTATGACACTCTCCTCTCGCTTGCTGTTCTCTTCTGTTTCTGCAGGTTTCTCAAAACTCATGATAGTGTTGTCATGGTAGACAGCAGAACTTTCCAGTTCACTGGAGTGGTTGAAATACTCCTGGACATTTCTGTACTCTTTGAACGGAGTGGATACAGGTGGTGTGACTGCAGCTATGTTCTCTAGCGTCGGTTCCTCTGCTATAGCTTTTGTTTTTTCTTCTGCATCATTAATTTCTTTTTCTTTCAGCAAAAAACTGGCATCACAGCTAGACTTCCAAGATTCATTGGACATAGGGGTGTCTGGTATGACAGGGATTATCTTTTTCTTAATCAAAGGCCTTGGTGGAGGTAACTTTGTAATGCTACTATAGTTGGAGACATTCTCTTTATTAGCTAGTGTCATCCGACTTTTGCTAGGTTTATTTACAACTGGTGTTTCAGCTATATTGTTTATGCCACTTATTCTCACATTGGTACGAGCTGAAATAAAAAGTAAATAAGTGAAAAACTATGATCAATGACTGATTTATATGTATAGAAATCAAAAATTTTAAATTACCTTGCAATGTATATAGAGATTTCTTGGGTCTGAATTCAGGCCTGGTGAACTTTGGAGACTCAGGAGCCATTGTTGCTCTGATATTTGAAACAGGCTGTAAACAATTTTATACAAAATTGAAATAGTGACTGCCCACTACCAAATAACTGAGAGCAACAAAATCTTTGATAATTATAAAAAGAGACTGATCAAGTAATTACATAAACAAAGAATGATAATACTACAATATGTATCATATAAGTTGAACCAAAATGGCGATCGACATTTAATGTGCAGTATAACATAGATTTTCGAGTCTCAATCGAAGTGTGGCGCAATAGGGGGCTGCATGTAACTTTAGCAACTATGGCCATTATAGATCAACTAATTTGCCACATACTCTACTTACTTTAGGTTTGGGTTGGAAATTTAGCACTTTTCTGACAGGATTATGTTTCATTTTTCCATTGGCTGTGTGACTTATTGTTTTGTCAACTTTCACAGATGAATTCCAATTTTTCTTTTTAGCACTTGTGGCCCCCTGTGCAAGTCGCCTGGGAGACTGAACTCTTAGGGCTGGAACAGATGTTAGCGTGAAGATTAAGATTTACAAGTTCTTCAAGTTTGAAAAGGCAGCAAACTCATGCAATTATATCAACCTGTAGAACAGGTTGATATAATTGCATGAGTAACAAATTATGTTGACATACCATTCAAAACATAATGTTGAAAAGTTAGTAGCCTTATTTCTAATGTTTACTTACATAAGATGTCAGCTCTCATTTCTGCAATAGTTAAGGGCTTTACTATTTTCTCGGCAGTTCGAGTGTGTACAATTGTTTGGCGCGGCTGCTTCTTTGCAGTCAGACTTTGCATACTATCTTTGGACAGGATACCTGCAAAATAAACAATGACTATACTTCGTGTCTATCTTAATAAGCATGTTTTCTTATCTAGCTTCTGTAGAATAAGAGACATAAAGTTGATCAACGTTACTTTTGTATTACCTACTAAGCAGCTTTGGGGAGTAAACAAACTAACTTACCGCTAAGCCCAGGCAGCAATTCAGCCATTGACTTAGGTTTTATACTTGTCGTTGTATCCATTGTGATAGATATTATCACTCAGGCTCCAATTATATTTTAAAAACAATTCAAATACACATGAAAACATTCAAATATTTTTTATTGTCAACCGTATAATCTGTCAAAATCATTTTGATTTGGCTTCAATTTTCAACTCTGTTGTACGCAGAATAGTCATCTGATCGAACGATCGTTAACTCACAGATTTTATCGATCACTCCATTTTTCAAACTTTTTACGTAAAACGGAGCGATTATTTGATCATAGACGATCTTTATTTTTTGTTTCTGCACTTTTTGAGCATTCACATTAAATGCATTGAACTGTTTTAATGAAATTATTAAAACTCGGGTATTCACCAGAAAACTTAGTTAAAAACTTTTGACAATATAGCACAAACAATAGAATACTCTGTAGAAGTACTCTGTTCTACTAAGTGGTTTTGTCTCAAAAAATTATGCCTATCATGTTTTTTTAAATCTTACTTGCAACACTAATCCAATGTCAGTGTCAGTCAACGTCATCTCATTCACGAGCCAAGCTGTCAATGTTATCAAAACATTCGGCATTTTGGTCATTTTACTCCACTCGTTATCATAACACATTGATTGTGCCGGCCATATCGAACTTCTTTGTATTGTATATGTATTGAAAATGGTGCTGACTACAGTTGAATTGCACGGGTATGAAGAGTTTGAGAAATATATTGAAGCTGTAGATCCAAAAGGTCCCCCAATACTGTTAAGCTTCAGTGGTTCAAAACTGCCGTCAGGGGAAAGTTGGTGTCCCGATTGTGTTGAAGGTACGCACTAGGCCTTATTAACCTACGAAATAAGTTTAATTAGATTACTTAATTACTTTGTCGCTGAACGAACAATGACACTGAGCCCGTGAGTCGTTTCTTGCTTACTCATGCCGACTACTGTACAGATAAATAATAGAATTACTTTCTTACTTAGAAAGAGGTCGCATAATCAAAATTGGGACCTTTGTACACCCAAAATATGAGTATTATGACATATTTGATTTGTTACTTTTTGTCAATTAACCAAATGAGCCCCAAAATAGAAGAACTTCAAAATTATGACCAATTTACTCAGTTTATGGACAAACTACCACCCAAAGGGCGTCCAGTTGTTTTCTTCTTCACTGGTAAAAAAAAAGATAATGGCTATAGTTGGTGTATATACTGCCAATTGGGTATGACACTGAAATCTACCATGTGATTTTTAAATGAGTTTTTGTAATATATTATCTTTGTATGTACTGATCTGATAATAGAAAATGGTCACAGGTAGAAAGCTACACTATCTTTGATTGTACTTTTAATGACTACTTTGATCCTGAAAAATTTAACATGATATGATTGGATAGACCAAGAAAGCATAACCACAGAGGAAAATTATTATTCTTAAACCTTCTCTTGATCTTATCCTTGTTGATGTTAACATTCTCTGTTTGCAGCTGAGCCTGTGATAAAGGCATACCTAAATGAACTAAGGAAAGATGTAATATTTGTTTATGTTGATGTTGGTGACTCAGTTACGTAAGTAAAAATGGTTTTGTTTTATTCCACACTGTAAAATACTAGTCTAGAAAAGCAGTATGAGATTATAAACATTAGTAATCTAACTTTTTCTTGTTTTATCAAATAAGGATGCAAATCCTGAGCCCATGCACCTTCAAATACTTTTGTGAATAGTTTAATAGCTATGTGTGTGCATCATCGGATAAGTATTTTTGAGCTGAATAAGTTCCTCAAATCTTAGTCCCTTCAAAGTTATTCTTTGTTTAACATGTTAGTTTTGCCAATAACCAAGCAATGCTTTAAGTATGCAATATATTGCATTTATGAGTTTTATACTTGTAGTGTGTAGATAATAACCTGAAAATGTGAGCAAAATCACATTATCATATTCAGTGGCCCATGGGGTTCATCTTTTCCACTCTGTGTAATGTGTCTGTGTGGACTATGTGGTAGAGGTGACATCCAAGAGACAAAGTAACTTTATTTGTCTTGGGTTATACAGCTGAATTCATTTGACTTAACTGCGTTCTGATTTCCTGCTCTTATTAACAAGCAAGTGAAAAATCAAGCCATAAATAAGCAGTTGAATAACTCTGAATGCACTAAAATAAGATAACTTGGTGCCATAGTAATTTTTACTCAGTTTAAAATTACCTATTCAACAATGTAACATACGCTATTGGAAGGTGGGCCCAGATTTCATAGAAACCTTAGAACATTCTGTAATGTATTGTGTAAAGCACTGGTATCAAAGTGTGTCCTACAACTGTATATGTATATAAAATGCCAAGTCCTGACTCACTAAACTGACTCTTCAACGCCCATTCCAAAGCCGTGACTTAGAATGCTGAAAATTTGCACAGAGGTTCCTTTTTTGATGCATACAAAGAATAATAAAGTATTAACCAAAATTCACCTCTTATGGTTATGCAATGGGTCCAGAGTTTGTATGGAAAACCCTACTTTCATTCACGCTGGCAAATCTAGTAATTGATAATATCTTTAATCCTATGTCAACACTTGTAGGTGGAAGGATAAAGCTTGCCCATTCCGGACAGACCCCCGCTTGAAGCTCATGGTCATCCCCACAATCATCCGTTGGAAGGGAGTGCAGAGGTTGGAGGGCACCCAGTGTGGCAAGAGAGAATTGCTTCAAATGCTCTTTGAGGATGACGACTGAAGGCGGTTACGTTATTTAATCTGGGGGAGTTTTACGTAACCATGTATATATAACATGTATTTTTAAGGAAGGCGGTGTTTATCATTTTTTAAATATATTTTAGATACTTATTCAGTTTTTTTATTGTAAGTAGTAGAATACACATATATTTTCAATGCAACACCATATCTGAGAATGTTGATTGTGTAATTAATTAAAAAAAGTAATTATGGATGTCACTGATTCTTATCTGAATTGTCCAAAAATACTGAGTAGCTAAAAGATAAAGGTGCAAGATAAAGAAAATGCTAGCGTTATCAATGTTTATTGCTACCACGTTACTATACAATATGATACCTGAAATATAGATTATAATTGAGCAATTGAATATGCAATTTCGTAAATGTTTGCCACAAATCTGTACGGAGTTATATATATTAAATTAATTAATTTAACATAATTAATTTAAAATTTCATATATTAAAATGTTTTCTTTATCTGTAAACTTAAAATATTCTGAGTTGTGCTATTTTCGAAATTACATATTTTATTTGTTAGTTTTTTTTGAAGAATATTTAGTTCTTTGAGAAGCCTTACATACTATAAAACAAAGTCCTCCCTCCGCTTCAGTCTGTCTGTATGTTCGCGATAAACTCAAAACCTGCTGAACAGATTTTCAAGCGATTTTCATCAAAAGATAGAATAATTAATGAGGAAAATTTAGGTGTATAATTACAGTCATGAATATTATAGTACAAAAAGTCAATAAGTAATTTAAAATATTTGTAACACCCGTACGAAGCTGTGGCAGGTACAGTTCGGCCGACGGATCTTGGCGCGCCTGAAGTTAGGCTCTGCGGACTATAGCGCTCAAAATAAGCGCGCCAAATAAATGATTTATAAAAATAAATGCCAATAACTGTTGTTAACAGCAATAACAACTGCTATGGGCATTTATTTTTTCAAACCATTATTTTTTTTCGAGTGCACAAGCGCTAAAGTTCGCAGAGCCTATCTTCAGACGCGCCAAGATCCGTCGGCCGAACTGTAGCTGATTAAAGATAATTTCGAAAGTCACGGTTAATAAAAAAATCATTCTAAAGTGATCACATGTGCATTGTTACCACAGAACAGATGCTCTTTCATCTGTTCTGTGATATTTACAATACTCTACCAATTTAATTTATAAGCGTCTTATGGTATGTAACTGGCAAAACCCATAAAGGAAAACAATGGAATAATAAAAGTAGTATTTTCCTTTGCTAAATGCTGATTATTAGTAAAATGTATATAAAAAAAAAAAACATTATTATTTTTGATTAGCGTCGGCGATGGCGTTGCCGTCGCCCCTTTTAGCGATGACCTGTTATGATGATATAGGGGGCGTTTACAATGCTGACTGCGATAATTTTGCAAAAATTGTGTCTTCTAAATAAAAATATCTAATCATATAACATTGATTAGATGTATTTTTGTTTTATTTACTTCGCAATGTCAAGTTTAGAAAGTAGATACTTTATACAGAATACAGTCACTTTGTTTTCAAATAGAATACGGATATAACACTTTCTAATCCCTTTTGTAGGATTTGGCAGAAGATGTATCGAACCAGCCTTCTCAGTAAGCTTTACTGGCGTAATCGCTAATCGATACTACTTACCTGCAATAGAATTCTCAGCTTCATTTTACCGAGATTCCGGTAAAGTGGAGCTTAGAATTTTATTTTATTCCTTTTCAATGATTTCACCATGTTATCCAGTTGTGCAAACATTTGAGATACTTACAAAACGACACCATTTTTATATCATAATATCCAATAGGAATCAATTTGCGAATACCTAATTAAAATAGCTACTAAACTTCGCTCGAAAATATCTTAGTCAGCGTCCTCACCTTCCGCATGACTCAAGTTCTCACTAGACATGGTGAGTTCGGGAATTTCCTGCACTGGATTCGTGCGGAAGGAACGCCCGGGGGTCACCATTGTGTGGACCGTCTGGGGACACGGTGAAGCATACGGCAGAGGTGTGCCCCGCCTGGGCAGAGCACCGCCGTGTCCTCGTGAGGGCGATCGGCGGCAGCGATCTCTCGCATTGGACCTTGGTACAGGCCATGGTTCGAAGCGAAGAGTGGCAGACCGTCGCCTCCTGCGAAGCAATAATGCTAGCAAAAGAAGCGGCCGCATGCACGAGGGAACGGCCCTCACGCCCCAGCCGCCGGGATCCCAATAGCGATTTCCAGCCACCGTAGGCGCGGGCTTGCAGACGGTGAGCAATGGGTAGCTAGCCGTCCAGATGTTCGATAACCGTCTGGACCGAGCCCAAGTCGTCGACGGCGCGTAGTGTTCACGCGCGCCTCAAGGAGATGTCAGCAAAACCGTAGGGGCCCAGCAGGGTTGAAGCCTACTGGGGCCATGGGTCTTGCGAAAGAAAACCCTGAAACGAAGGCAAAACAGGAACTTGGGTGGGTTTCAGTAAAAGTCAGGCACGCCCTTCCGCTCCCCCCAAGAGCGGGAGATAATTCATTTACAAACACACTTATTAAAAAAAGTTGTAGTTAAAGGTTTTTTACTTATATTAAGCGTGTATAGACAATAATAACACATAGATTTGTTCAATTCCTCTATTTAAAAGACTTATTTAAATTGCTACATTATTGGAAACTATCACAGAAATGCTTCCGCTTCTAAAGATGTACATAAATGCATCTCATTTGTTCCTTAGTCTTATCATGAACCTTAACTCCCCTGGCCCTGTAGGTCTATCAATATAAAACAATTTTTCTTAAAACTAGTCTTAGAATACAACAATATAAAAGTACATTTCATTTACATAATTAACTATCAATAAAAAACAATTATCCTAAAAATCACCAAAACTAACAAATTTATTTGTAAAAAATATAGTTCTGTTGTATTGAATATGAAATACAACTAAAATTACAACTAACAGCTACTAGTACAGTCATGATTTTTACAGAAAGGTATGATTATAGTATTTTATGGAGAAACCAGTACAAGTCAATATGAATGCGAAACGGCCAAAGCCAAAGCCATTGTGCGAAAATATCCGCTTACGCAGTATTGATGTAGGGTAAACAGTGCGTCAATCCTCTTGTCCAGCTGACTGCGTATCCATTTACATAAATAAAAGCGAAATATCGCACACTGATTAATCACGGAATCCCAGAAACTATAACACCTACAAACTTAAAATTTGGCAGGTAGGTTGCTTATAGGGTGTAGACATCCGCTTGGCAGGCGGATTTTAGGAAACTCCACCCCTAAGGGTGTAAAAGGGGGTTTGGAAGTTTGTATGGAAAAACCGATTTTCACGCGGGCGAAGGCGCTGGTAGCTATAGTTCATATTTGGAAGCCACGCATCCGTCCGTAACGTCGGAAGATCCCGTCTACATTTTCAGAGAAGGACCTCATGGCAATCTAAGCCAGAACCATTTTGTACAGGAAAGTGAAGAGACCTGGCCCCGAATGATGGGACCAGGGTAGAAAAAAGCCTGGCAGGTCCAAAAGGGTTATCGTGGCCGCAAAGGGCAACTGAAGGAATATTGTCGGTTTTAGTCAGTAAAAATCTGACACCCCCTCTCGCAGCTCGGGAGATGTCATTTGAAGATTTTTCACGTAAAAAAAAGAATATGAGAAAGATCGAGTGGTAGGAATACAAGCTTTACTTTGTGTATGAAAGTGTGCGTAGAATAGTATAACAGTTGGCATTTTAGGATTTGGAACCGGCGGTACTTACTGATGATATTCATGACATTAAGAACCGATACTGGTTTCTAGACGTTATTTTTTTGGAAGCTACTAGACATGGTCTGCTACGACTCAGCCTTCGTGCAGCCAGCTGCACCCGGCTCCAGTTCCACGACGGGATCGGGAGCGTTGATGTCGAGGTCGCGCGCGGGCACCGTGATCAGCACGTCGTAGTAAACCTTCTTGTTGCGCAGGAACGCGCTCTTGTTGTCGAATATCACCGAGTCTGTTGAAATAATAATGTTTTAAAGTGCTGTAACTAGATATATGTACCGCCGTAATGTTTTATCATAAAGGAGTAAAATATACAGACACATACATGCATACAAACTTTCGCATATAAAATATTTGTGTGATTTCAATTTATTTGGGCTTTTTAACGCCCGGTGCGAGTTTTATTTATAAATGGCGAAATGCCCATCTCAAAAAAAAGTTTTAATTTTACTCAGCTCGAAACAAAAAAAATATATATTTGATGAAAAAATACGTGAAATGGGCATCTACACTATCGGCATTCTTGGCGCGTCTACAACCTATGTACTTACCTACACGATAAATGAGAGGTAGGTATTGTATGTAAGCTATTAACTACCTATTACCTATACACCGTTAAATTTTGGTCGTTTTAATCCCGCGGAGGATCGATTCGATACATGAAACACTATACACTATCCGTTTATAAAGATAAAATTAAAAAATAAAGTACTTTTTTTTCTAAAACTCGTATTATTATACGCATGTACGAAATTAATTTCTTTAAGTAAACGAGTCAATGACCTTGTAGGTAGTTGTCGGTCGTTGCGTACTAACTACCTACAGTTCATTGGCCTCGCTCAGCTGACGTTTACTTAGAGAAGTTTAGTTTCATACATGCGTAAATTAGTTCGAATTTAAAAACAAAAGTACTTTATTTTTTAATTTTTTCTTTACAAATCGATAGTGTTTCATGTACCGAATCGACTCACCGCGGGATTAAAACGACCAAAACTTAACGGTGTATAGCTATTCAAGATCCTATTCTTGGCCCTAGTTGCCTCTTACCTACTTAACCTTAAAAAAATACCTAGGCAAGTGTTATGAGATAGATTTCATTTAAAACTTACAAGTAGCGGGCCCATTGACGGCGAGGACGCCGACGTCGGTGGGTCCCTCCGTGACCTTCTTGGGTCCGTGCACGACGCTCTCGTTACCTTCCTCGTCGCGCCGCTTTATCATGAACTTGATGTCGTGGTGGTCTACTCCGCATTCCCATCTGTTAAGCAAAAACGAAGTGGTTAGTTGATTGACATACTGTGTGGGTAGATTTGAAATGATTTAATGAATACAGATATTTTTTAATCATCTCAATCAATGAATAGATAGAGCAGTGGTGTCCGAGTGGTAACAGCCCCGACTTACGAGTTGTAGTTCGCTGGTTTAAACCCAGCCAGACGCATTACTTTGTGTAATTTATGTGATCACCACTGCTCTCAAAACGGTGAAGGAAAACATCGTGAGGAAACCTGCATGTCCTAGAACCAAAAATTCGAAGACATGTGACATCCATCAACCCGCACTGGGCCCGAGTGGTGGATTACGGCCCATTCCCTCTCCTAGAGAGGAGGCCTGTGTCCCAGCAATGGGAACATTAAAAGGCTGATGATGATAATGATGATGAATCAATGAATTTTTCGAGACACTCGGAACAGGGTGGAAAGCCCCACAAAGCGCCATTGAAAAGGCAGGATCCTCCGACCAGATGGGTGTTATATCTGGTACGGGCAACTGCCAGAGATGATTTCGGGCTCTTGTATAGTATGTTTAAATCACGCCGAGGCGTGATTTTGTAATTTAGTTCATATGGGGCCCTATAGATGTCGCTACAACTGTGTATAGCCCGCTAATAATACTCGAACCCAGGCCCTCCTTTTTTCAATGAGGCAGTTTTTTTTATGGTAGGTAAAATCATCCAATGACAAATCCCGCCCTTGGGCAGAGCGGGAAGTAGTGTCAGACTCTTACTGACTAAAAACCTACCCCGTTCCTTCGTAGCCTATCGTGCCGGGGCCGGGTATTCCTTTCGGAAGTTCAATCAGGCAGTTTACATTTCCGCGAGAAGGAAGCTGTGGTACTCACTTCAAAACACTGTCATTGTCTGAACAAAGCAGGTCGACAACGTGTTTCTCTCCAGTCTTGATGGTGACTCGCTTGAACTCCTTCTCTGAGCCGAACGACGGGTTGGTGCAGTAGTAGCTTTTAGGAACTTTACCACCTGGCTTCACCTTGAAAAAGAGAAAGGGTAATTAATCTTCAGAGTGAGGTACAGTACAGTAGCTCAGTTATCAGTTAGTACTGATGACGAGGCGGTATGGTTTAAAGACCTTAGCCTGCCCAAATGGGAAGTAGAAAAAAAAAGATAAAATGCGCGCGCATAGGTAAGATTTTTTTTTATCGGTATATCACAAAAAATAAATTCACAATTATTTAATAGTTTTGCTGTTGAATAAATAATTACTTAATTAAATTATTTTTCTTCACAAGTGGTGGTTCTTCATATTGGTGATTACCGTCCTGGGCTCTCTTAAGATCTTCACCTTCGGCTCGGATCTAAATTTTTTATGTAAACTTGCATCATAATAAACTATTTTTTTTGAGGCACATGCCCTATTTTGGTAAAAAAATCTAATCAAGGGAATATAACTGGTATTATGCAAACAACTTACAATAAGTGAACATCTTGGGTCTCCATTCTCATCGACCATCGTCCCCCCGTAGTGTTGGGGCAGCTGTTCCTTGTCGACGGTGGTGAGCACCTGCGCTTGCCACTTCTTGGCGTCCGTGCCGAAGATCTTGATCTTAGAGATCGTGTACTCGTGCATGAACTTCTTGATCACTGAGAAGGCTAGCGAGAATACTTTTGGCGCTGAAGACGGAGAAGGAATTAGATAGAAATAAAAAAAAAAATCTGCAGATACACGTAAGACAGTTAGTGCCTTATATCTAAACCGTATGAAAACAGGCTTACCATTAACAATGTAGCAGATCTTCAAGATCTCAGGGTAGTTGGCCTCGTAGACCTGCAGCAGCGTGAACACCATTTCGGCGGCCGGCTTCCATGCGTATTGCTTGATGCTGAAGCCTTCCAGGTCGAATATCACTGTCACCTGGAGATGATGGCAAATAGTGTTACGCTAGTATTCTTTATAGGGTCGGAATAGCAGGGATAGAAGGTTGGCTGATCGAACTACAAACTGGATTGTTCAAAAGAGTTACCGAAAACGTCAGCTGAGCGAGTCCAATGACCTGTAGGTAGTTAGTACGCAACGACCGACCACTAGGTCACTGAACTCGCTCAGCTGATCTTTACTTAAAGAAATTAATTTCGTACATGCGCATATTAATTCGAATTTTAGAAAAAGTACTTAATTTTTTTAAATTTTATCTTTACAAATCGATAGTCTTTCATGTGCGGGATCGACCCTCCACGGGATTAAAACGATTTAAATTTAACGGTGATATAAAAGGAGAAACTAACTGACAAATCAACGCATAGCCGAAACTACTCGGATTAGGAACGTGTAAATTTTCTTAACAAGGCTTATGTTTATGACGCAGGTGAGGACTAGGAAGGAGTATTTTGAAATTCAACTTATGAGGGGGTGAAAAGGGGAAATTTAGTTTGCAGTAAGCCTCATTCCGCGTACCAATTGAAAGTTAGCACAAGTAGGTAATAAAATTTTCATTATTTGTTTTCAAAAGTATTCCCAATATAATAGAACAATTTAAGGGGTTTTAAATATTGTATAATTTTGCACAAATTCTAACCAATATAAATAATAAAGTCTGTCACAAATTAGTTTTCCAAAAATAGGTGATAAAGTATTTTGAAAACATTTTGCGGACGAAGTCGCAGGCAAAAACTGGTAGGCGTGATCTCATAATAACAGCTACTTACGGGCACAGAATAAATAATAGTCTAATAGTACAAGTACGGGTTACAATGTATGAACTCAGGTTATTTTAAAGTCTACAATTTTCCTCAATATTGTATAACGACGACGTGGATTAACTGTGATTACTGGCTGATTGTACACATAAAAACTTTGATTTCACTTATCATTATGATATCATACAGACTATAATAATGTTGATGATATACCATGCAGAGTTACTGTAAACGTAAATACTACGTATGTGTACCTACGTTCTTGTAATGTGTGTGTTCCTGTGTGGCTAGATCATAGAAATTGATCACTTCATGATCATGATATGTATACACTGTAAAATTTTGGTCGTTTTAATCCCGCGGAGGGTCGACTCGGTACATGAAACACATCGATTTGTAAACACGTGGATTTGTAAAGAGAAAATTGGAAAATAAAGTTCATTTTTTTTAACTCGAATTTATTTAGGCATGTACGAAATTAATTTCTTTAAGTAACCTTCAGCTGAGCGTGGTTAATGAACTGTAGGTAGTTAGTACGCAATGACTGACAACTACCTACAAGGTCATTGACTTGTTTACATAAATAAATTAATTTCGTAAATGCGTATAATAATTAGAGTTTTTGAAAAAAAGTACTTTATTTTTTAATTTTTTTTTACAAATCAATAGTATTTCATGTACCGAATCTACCCTCCGCGGGATTAAAACGACTAAAATTTAACGGTGTATAAACGTTAAAGTTTGATAATAATTATTTCAATCCTCGTTTGGCCTACTTTCTTTAGAACTTTTATTACCATAGAAATCCTACATCGCTGATATGGCCAAACGAGGATTGACATATCATCAAATCTTAACGTTTAAACGAACTGGCCAATTATGTCTGCTCGTATTTCCGTACCTTGAGTGCAGCCGGGCCATGCTTTTCCGCCTGCTTCTTAGCAGTCTCGAGATAGTTCTCCAGGTGCCGCAGAATCATACGGATGACGTCCGTCTTGGTCACCGAGTGCAGCAGCCCCCACACGTCCAGCCCCACGAACGGGACGATGATTACTGAAAACAAATCACATCATCGTCAGATAAATAGCATCAAGAATCGCCTGCCTAAGTCAAGACGGCCAATACTAGATAGTAAAGGCGTTTGTTCTCCCTCGTATTTTATTTTATTCTTATTCGTAATCTATAGGTACTTTTATGCTTATCCTATAAAGAAAAACAGGTTTCTATTTTTGTTTGGAATAAAAAGCACAAAAACTACCGCTACCGATTTAAAAAAAAAAAAAACACCAGTTGGTAATTTATATTTCTTATTCTGTGGTTGAGTGAAATCACACTCGCGGTCGCGGGCGAAACCGCTAGCAGTAACGAGTCTATGTAGGTATATAAAAGACCCTATCACCATTACTGACTGAGTTATCCATCAATACACAGATCAAACCACATAACAGATTGTGCCGAAATTAGGTAAGCTGAGCCTGACAAGAGTTTTTCAAAATTAGGGCTCGCTCACGGAGACGCGGCGCGTTGCGCGGTCGTCGTGCATATTTGTGTTAGACGCGGCGCGCTGCTGCAATGTACGACGAACGCCCAACGCGCCGCGTCTCCGCAAACACGGCCTTAGGTGAATGAAACAGGGGTTCAAATTTATATAGAGAAAACTACTTTCGCGCAGGCGAAGCCGCTGTCAAAAGTTATTTATAAGTAAGGCAAATATTCGGATCCGTTTTGAAGGTGTTTGGTAATAAAAACGATTGAATGCATAAACTGAGGTCAACGCTAACTGGCCTACAAGCAAAAACACGCGAGAACTGCTGCAAGCAAACATGGCAAAAATAAATAAGTCTCTGATGATCACTTATATGGCTATGCCATGCATTTCTGTTCTGTTCAGGAACAATGACATTCGTAAAAAAAAATCCTCTATCTATCTATCGTGGGTGTGTTCACAATCATGTAAACTCACATACACAAGACGCCCAGACATAGTATCTGCTGGTCATACATTGTTTTGAGCGGGAATCGAAACCGCGACACGCAGCGCAGTAGTCAATCTCTTCAACCACTGCGCCAACCGTACCTTTGTTGTCCATATTTTTCTGCCAAACCTGTTCAATCTTATTCTTATCTAAAATAGATACTTTAGATCAGTGTTTTTCAAACTTTTTGACGTGTTCCAATTTTTAAATCGGATCACGTCAAAACCGATCCCTAGGACCTTAACATTACAGCAAGCAGACAGCAGAATTTGAGACCGCTTTCATGTTTCAACAACACAATTTACGATTGACTCGTACTCGACTTAGAGCAAAGACCAGAAAAAGTATTGGAGCAAGAACAGGCATAGGTTTATTATTGAATTGTCACATCAATTGTATTATTGAGACGCGGTGCGTAGGGCGTTCGTCGTACATTGCAGCAGCGGGCCGCGTCATCGCACGCGCGAACTCGAACATATGGCAATGTACGACGACCGCCTAACGCGCCGCTTCTCCGTAAACAAGCCCTATGTAACTTTAAAACACCGGGGGGCGCGGTCGCTACCCTCTGATTGAAAAACACAGCTTTACATTGATGCGGAGCTAGCATCAATCTTATTTCGATAAACTGTTGTAACTCTTTCCACCTACGAAAATAGAAGCGTTCTATTCTTAGCTGACCTTTCGCTGTAGATATTTATTTATATTACACCATACCTATATTCATCTTATTTCCCAACCGCTTGGTAAACTCATGTGAGTAGTCAGGGCCAAGGTTTGGGCATGAAGAAATCGAGGGGAAGTTCATGTCGCGTAACTGCGCTGTGTGCCGTGCGAGTGGCAGTGACAATGACCCAAATGTTTCGCAACCGGCGCGGGCGCATGAAATGCGAGAGCCCGGGTTACCGGCGGCGGCGGCGGCGGCGTCGTTGTTTACGTGAGAAAAACGTTTGAAGTTTGACTCCCGACGTGAGACAAACATTCCAAAGTTCTGACTCCCGAATTTAAAGTTAGGAATCAGGAAGAATACGAAAGCGCCGATTCTTTGTGTACACTAAGCTTATTTTGACAATCGCTGTCTCATAAAATAAGTAAGGTATAAATAGAGATATGTAGCAAGAATTTTATTATTCTATCCTATTCTTTTATCGGCCCGTAAGTTGAACCTAAAAATTTGGGTCCCAATCAAAGTGCGGTACCACGGGGGTCTGCGCTTAACCATAGCAACAATCGCCATTTTAGTTCAACTTATTTGCCGCGTACAATACTGCTGTGAAATTATTCAAAATTTAGTTGCTGTACAATAGAATCGGTGCATTATGGTGCCCAAGTGTTATTGAAGAGGAAAAAATTTGGTTTCTACTATGTTTTGAAGTTTTATCGTAAAACCTAGGCAATTGTAAAACCGGTTTGGTCGAAATATACGTTGATTCGTGTTAGGAAATCAGTCTTATTGTATTTAATGACGGGTAATCTTGAGTCTGACCACACAGTGGTAATAGAGGTCACTATTAAAGACATTCATTTTTTGCATGCATTTTGGAAATAAAACTGTTATCGCCGATTTACATAACTCAATGACCGTTGACTTTGCCGTTGACGCTTGCGGTGAATGAATTTTATGGAATGGATTATCTAATGCAGTGTTTCTCAATCTTTTTAAATACGTGACCCCCTTATTAAATAAACAAATATTGGCGACCCCCAGGACCGTAACATTTCGGTGAGTGGACTCTGTGGACAGGTGCACTGCGCTCTTGCGACCACTTTTTTATTTTCATTATGTTTCAAATCGCACACAATTTGAAATAAAACAAACATCGGAAATTGTATTCAAGCATAAATAGGTATGGCTTTATTACTTAATCGTTATACTTTTTTTGTAGCAGTAATTCTCACTTTTGACTTTTACCGGACACGTGACCGCGACCCCCTAAGCAAGACTTTGTGACCCCCTTAGGGGTTCATGGCGAAATGGCGTCAGCGACCATCGCAACCTCGTTCGGGGCGCGCCACAATCGAGGCGATAAGGCCCATCCTTGAGGAGTGGCTGGAAAGACCTCATGGCATTCTAAACTTCCGCACGACGCAGGTCCTTACCGAACACGGCAAGTTCGCTAAGTCCTGTTCCGGATTCGTGCGGAGGATTCGCCCGGGTGTCGCCTCGCCACTGTGCGGAACACCCGGAGGACACGGTGGAGCATACTGTAGAGGAGTGCCCCGCCTGGGCGGAGCATCGCCGTGTCCTCGTGGAGGCGATCGGCGGCAGCGATCTCTCTCGCCGGGCCTTGGTTCAGGCTATGGTCCGGAGTGAGGAGGGATGGCAGGTGGTCGCCTCCTTCTGCAAAGCAGTAATGCTAGCAAAGGAGGAGGCCGACCGCATCAGGCAGAGGCAATGGGGCACTCGCCCCAGCCGCCGCCGTGATTCCGATCCCGATTTCCGGCCACCGTAGGCGCGGGCTTGCGGATGGCGTGCAATGGGTAGCACGCTGTCCGATCGTCCGGTAATCGACCAGACCGAGCCCAAGTCGTCGATGGTGCGTACTGTTCCCGCGCGCCTCAAGGAGCTGTCAGCAAACCGTAGAGGCCCAGCCTGCTAGCTGCAGGCAGGCAGGGTGTCCTGCTGCGGTCATGGGTCTGCTTCCGAAAGGAATACCCGGCCTTTACACGATAGGCAACGAAGGAACGGGGTAGGTTTTTAGTCAGTAAGAGTCTGACACTACTTCCCGCTCCGCCCAAGAGCGGAATTTGTCATTGGATCCTTTTACCTACCATAAAAAAACCCCTTGGGGGTCGCGACCCACAGATTGAAAAACACTGATCTAATGAAAGGCGAAAACATTCTCAATTCAAATCAAATTCTATACCTACCTACTAAAATATCGACGAGTAGTTGAGTTGTTGTTGAGTTTTTGATAGTTCTTATTGACTTGTAGTGGGGCTTGTTTTTGTATATTGTTTGTTGCCGTTAAAGTTTTGGATGTTGTTAAGTTGTTGTTGTTGTTGGTTACTGCTGAGTTGTTGTAGGTAGATAGTTATTGAATTGTTGTTGTTGAGTTGTTAGTGGTTGTTGTTGAGTTGTTGATGGTAGTTATTAACTTGTTGTGGTTGTTGTTTGGTTATTAAAAAAAACATCAAAACAGTTCGTAAAAAAAAATAGTTTCACAAATAAAACCCAAAACAAAAAATATCGTGATCTGAAAAGATGAAGATAATAGATAAAAACGTCAAGTAGGTACCTACTTGACGTTCAAACAAATTATGATAACCGGTGGTCGTATTTAATTATTTGATGATGTGATTGTATATAAACTTTAACTTATTTAGCCATGTATGATGATTTTAACTTGTCATATATGATGATTAATTTTTTGTCACGATTAAATCAATCATATCTAAATCGATCATGATTAACTTAGTCATGAATAAATAATCAATTGATTGAAAAAATACCTATTTGATTGACCCAACGTATGTTTTGAATGTATGTATGGTACTTCTTCACGCCCAAACGGCTGAATGGATTTGCATGAAATTTGGCACACTACCCGTGTTTTTTTTTTTTTTGGTAGGTAAAGACATCCAATGACAAATCCCGCCCTTGGGTGGAGCGGGAAATAGTGTCAGACTCTTACTGACTAAAAACCTACGCCGTTCCATTCTTCGCCTTGCTCCCAGGGCCCCGGGTGCCATTTTCACATACCCTTTGACCCCAGTAGGCTTCGGCCCTGTTGGGCCCCTACAGTTTGCTGACAACTCCTTGAGGCGCGCGGGAACAGTGCGCGCCGTAAACGACTTGAGCTCGGACCGGTCTGTTACCGGACGGACGGACAGCGAGCTACACAATGCCCGACGTCCGCGAGCCCGCGCCTACGATGGCCGGAAATCGGGATAGGAATCCCGGCGGCGGCGGCGGCGTGTACGCCGTTGCCTGATGCGGTCGGCCTCCTCCTTTGCTAGCATTACTGCTTCGCAGAAGGAGGCGACCGCTTGCCACTCCTCCTCGCTCCGGAGCATGGCTTGAACCAAACCCCGGCGCGAGAGATCGCTGCCGCCGACCGTCCCCACAAGGACACGGCGATGCTCTTCCCAAGCGGGGCACACCTCGACTGTGTGCTCCACCGTGTCCTCCGGACGCTCCGCACAGTGGCGACATCCGGGCGTCGTCTCCGCACGAATCTTGTACAGTTACGGTCCGAACTTGCCGTGTTCGGACACTACCCGTGTGCCTATGTCCTGGAAAACCGTAGGTATAGGATACTTTGTCCTGGGCTATATTGTACTAGGAAATTATCCCAAGAACATATTCTGAGAGCAGTGGTGGCCGAGTGGTAATGGCCCCGACTTACGAGTTGTAGATCACGGGTTTAAACCCAGCCAGGCGCGTTACTTTGTGTAATTTATTTCATCACCTTTGCTCTCAAAACGGTGAAGGAAAACTTAGTGAGGATGTCTTAGAACCAAAAAATTCGAAGACATGTGACATTCACCATCCCGCACTGGGCCCGCGTGGTGGATTACGGCCCATTCCCTCTCCTAAAGCGGGAGATCTGAGTGCCAGCACAGGGAACACTAAAAGGCTGATTATACAAATTGAAAACATATCTCGGGAACTCTCCCCAAGGGAACATTCTAGCTAGTGAACACATACTTTGAAGATTAAGATAATTATAATAAGTCTATGACCAGTGAATGTTGCCAGTGATCACGTACGGCTCCGAAACGTAATCGCTTACAATGGGCTTCATCAGAAGACTTAAAGTCATCCAAAGGAATTGCAATGGAAAAGGTTATGCTCGGAGTTTCCTTGCGTGATCACATCAGAAATGAAGATATCTGCAGGAGAACCAAGGTTACCGGCATAGCTCGAAGAATCGCTATGCCGGTAACCTTAAGTGGCAGTAGGCACATTAGGTACTCGCTGAACAAATGGCTGATGGGGACGAAAAGTTCTGAAGTGGCGATCGCGTACGGGAAGATGCAGCGATAACCTGGTGAAGCTTCGCGGAAATCTGATGGAAGCGAGACGCACAGGACCGGTCGTTATGGCGACGCTTGAGGGAGGCCTATGTCTAACAGAGGACGTCTTTCGGCTGAAATGATGATGATGATGATGAATAAGTCTAATTGTTTATAGAATTACTTGCCTGGTGATCCTTCTTTGTCGAAGCCGGTACTTCCGCTGGGGAAGTGTTTCGTCAGGGCCTCCGGAGCCTCCCACGTCTGGAGCGTTGTGTCGATCCCCCACTTCTCTCGCCACTTCTGGGACTGAAATAATTTGTTAGTAGTGTTTTAATAGGCTGGTATTTAGTTTCACCTGATTAGACAGGACGGCGACAACAATACAATTGGAAAAGGCTAGATAGATTTATTGATTGTCTAGATAAAGGGGTCTATTTATCAGTAAATCACTACATAGTATAAAACAAAGTCGCTTCCCGCTGTCTGTCCCTATATATGCTTTGATCTTTAAAACTCTGCCACGAATTTTGATAGGATTTTTTTAGATAGAGTGATTCAAGAGGAAGGTTTATATGTATAATACACGCATAAATATATTTAATATCACCATTGCATCCGTGGCAAGCTGGGGCGGGTCGACAGTCTTATATATAAAAATAAAGGTAAGTTTAAACCTATCCTGGAGTATTTGATGAGAAAATATGGAAAAATTTACGAAAAAAAATCCGTTATCACAATATTCATAGACTATTTGACGAAACGAAGTTTGCCGGATCACCTGATCCAGCAAGTCTGTGACTAAAAACAGAGCCGAGGCTGTTAACCACTTCACCAAAAAAAACGATGAGGAAAAGAAAGGAAGCGCCTACGCGTAGGAAGACAACGTGCTGGACGAAGATATTGTGAAGTCAGAAGACCCGACTATCACTGTCCTATAGCGATTATAGCCAACTGGTAGGTATGCACGTTCCACAGTAGTAGTGTGCACTTTAGGCAAGAGGATCCGATCGAAAATGTTACTTATCTAAATGGTGCTATATAGTACTACCTACCGATGTTTTCCTAATTTTTCCAAAGGATGATGCCCAAGTTTGTATGAAGTCTGGACCCACCTTTCAATAGCTATGTGTGTTCTTGTGTGTGTGACCTTCAATGCGCAATAACAGATTTTCGGGTCTCAATCGAAGCGGGGCGCTAGGCGTAACCATAGCAACGACTGCCATTTTAGTCCAACTTATTTGCTGCGTACTATTCATATTTGTTTATTGGCAAAACTGTTATGTTAAACCGAGAATAACCCTGAACGGACTAATATTTGGAACTTGGTGCCATATTAGCTTTTATTTAGCTCAAAAGTACCGATCCAACCATATACTCGTAATACACATAGCTATCGGAAGGTGGGCCCAAAAATGGCATCCTCATTTAGTGAAGTTGTATTGTTTAATTTATGTTTACGTATTCATCAGCATCTCCCTGCCCTTATCCCATTTAACTTGGGGTCGGCGCACCATGTTTTTTTCTTCCATTCTATACTGTCAGTCATCACGCTATCATTGACACCCTTTTCTTTCATATCACTCAATGTCCTCACACAGTCCATTCATCTTTTTCTTTAGTCTCCGTCTCCCTATCCATCCAACCATGTATCCCTCCTTCGTATGGCCGTACCAAACGGTTTCTTTTCAACTTTGCAGTCACTGGAACCACCTTAAAACTTCCTCCAATTTATGAACGTGGAAACAATAGTAAAGATCCTCCTCCTTGCATCGTTTTCGTCAATGCTGAGAGTCGTGACCGTCCTGTTTCATCACTTTCACTTGCACGACATTTTTCCATCTGGTTCTGTCCCTGGCGTTGTGTAGGGCATTGTATACCGTAGAGTCAAGAGCAGTGCGGATCTGGGAGCTTACTTTCGAGTTTAATTCCGACCGGTCGACAATCCATAGAGGCCCAGCCTGCTAGCTGCAGGCAGGCAGGGTTGAAGCCTGCTGGGGTCATGGGTCAGCTTCCGAAAGGAATACCCGGCCCCTGCACGATAGGCAACGAAGGAACGGGGTAGGTTTTTAGTCAGTAAGAGTCTGACACTACTTCCCGCTTTGCCCAAGGGCGGGATTTGTCATCGGATGACTTTTTTTTAAGGTAGGTAACACCTTAAAACAAAACCGGTCGACATTGGAATTGTGACATTAGGTACTCTTGAATTCGATGCCAGGGCCAATTTGCGTGACCTTTTTGGGAATCTAAGTAAAATCAGGATTGGGCTTGGCGTGTGTTCACGCAATTTTAAACCAATTCGGCGCTATCATCGAATTCAAGAGTACGAAACGTCACAATTCCAATGTCGAGCGATCGGAATTAAACTTGAGAGTAAGCCCCCAGGTCGGATCAACGTATTGGGCTGCGTCCACTAGGGCTTTTCCCATCCACTTTACCGGTCATGATAAGCCTTTATAGGTTGCCATCGTCGTTCCTTACAATGTGACCGAAATATTGTAGAATTTTGTGGAGACACTCGGACGACAACCGCGAGGAGATTTTGAGTTCTCGCAATATGGATACGTTGGTCCGAAATGCTGTCCAAGGACCACATTTCAAAGGCGTCGATGCGTTTGCGGTCTGCAGCTTTCAGCGTCCAAGTCTCAGCGCGATACGAAGATATCGAGTTTGGTTTTGGTGTTTACAGAGATGTTGCGATCCCCGTTATGGGATTTGGACATTGGAATCCTGGAGGAACGCTGGCCTCATTTTCACAAGCCAGCGTACGTGACCCACCACAGCGCTTGCGTCACTCCTTAGATAACTGCCACTGCACCGCGCACATGACGTTAGAAAGTGGCAGATTCCGAACTAATTGTGCTCCATTGGTGTATTTGCTGTTAGGCGTTCCGATGTGAAGATAAACAAATAAATAAATAAATTCCAATAGTGCGACCAGTCGAACATGTACCTAGTTTCTATTAATACTAAAAATACTATTCCTTACACAAAAGCTGGTTTTAATTTCAATATTCTATTTCTTACATTTCTGTAAGATTTTAGTTACCGTGGCACTGAAACGCAAAAGGCATCTGTAGAGTAGAAACACAGGTGGGTTGTTGTCAGTAAAAGTCTGACTCTGATATTCCCTCTTGCTCCAGACAGAACGGGAGGATTTATTTGACGACTTCTCATCTCACAAAACACACAGACGGGTTATAAAAGTGCGTCGCTGAAATTCTTCGCTCATCTTAGAAACACGAGGAATTTTATATACTGATGGTATACAAAACAGTAAATTATATAATCTAAGTACCTACTTCTAGATACCTACTTCTTTATTACACCTATCAAACATCCCAAGAGCTGCAGACTAATAAAATATTAACGGCCCATTAATATTCAGTTTGTAATTTTCATAAATATACATGTGTCAATAAGTTAAAGAGTGTCAGTCAGCCTGTCAATAAATTCCTTTCAATACACTTACTCGAAACCACGCTCTTATGCCACCACGTCTAGGCACGCAATGGACTATTTTCCGCACTAGTGCGAATATAGCTATTACCTACCGGACACTAGCGGCCTTAGGGCCGGCACTGCGTTAAGCGGGCGCCCGCGCGGTCTCATACAAGTGGCCCGTCGCGGCTCGCCGCGCGGAGACCCGTCGCCGGCCGGTAACCGCGCCCCGCGCCCTTTTTGCTACGTAATAATACATTAAAGTTCTCCATCGACACAACTATGCAAACCATTAAAGTTGAACTAGCGACACTGTGAAGGTAATAATCCGGTTACCGCTACGGGGACTGCCGCAAAAGATACATGCGCGAGTCATGCGACGTGTGCCCGCGCGTGCTCTCGCTTAACCGCCCTTAGGGGGTGGCAACTAGGGCAATCGCCCGGAGCACAGAACATTTATGTACAGAAGTTAAACTTCATACAAACCGCGCTCGAGCAATGAACACATAGACACCGCTCACGGACACGATATCTCAGAGCGCTCGAACCAGTAAAAGCGCTAGTGCATCCGCTTGAGACACGCATCTGTGAAACTTTTTGAACAATTTTTGAGCAAAAAAAGTTATTTTAACGTTACCTTTTTTAAGCTACCAGCTGTGTCAGAGAGATACCTAAGTAAGTAGGTAGGCTTGTATTTTGGTGGTTCGTTTTAATGTAATATATTATAACAATTATGTAGGTAGGAACTGTTTGGTACGCCGGCCGCCACTTACCACCACTCGATTAGAAAAAAAAATATCTGAATCTTTTTATTTTATCTTTCCTTAGAAATAACCATCACTATTTTTCTGTTTCGTTCTTCTTTTCTTTTGTTTTTATGCATAAATAGTTAAATAAGTATCTAATTTCTTAAATTCGATACGAGATCAGTTTTCAGGTCTTGCTTTGTTATTGAAATAATAATAGCATAGCCCATTTACTAAATTATTGAAAAGCAGTAAACTACACAACTAGACTAGGTTTATCAACGTTGTCGTATGCTTTTTTATCTTTATAAATCTTCTAAAATAGTATTTTAAACTCGTAATTCCTAGCATGAATAGTATTTTGGTATATCTCACCTATCAAAAGAAATACCCAGTGTTGATTTACATAGGTACTTTGCAAAAAGACCTGCCGCCCAGGGCCTCACGTAACGGTAAAGGTCGCCCCTGGCCCCTGCTGACCGGATTTCGGTCACGTCCGGCCAATCTCGACAGAGATTAGTGAAGGTTTTCGCAGGAGATATACAGAGCTCAGCAGGTTTGCGTACAAGCACATGTGCCCCGGCGCCGCCACATCGCATCTCACATCATCATTGCGCATCGAAACGTGCGATGTTCCGAACCGAACGCTTTTTTTAAAGTTTGGAAACTAAGCTTTGATTTGTTCCGCTTTAGGATGGAGCGAGAGGGCGTGTCAGGCTTTTATTGACTAAAACCCACCTGTGTTTATTCAGTTGCCCTTTGCGTTCCAGTGTCACGGTAACTCTTTGGAAAATTGCCGCAGCTCCCCAGCTACCTTTAACTTCGAATTATACTATAACACTCAGGTATAATATGTGGCATATAAGTTGAACTAAAATGGCGATCGCCTTTCAATGCGCAGCAACAGATTTTCGTGTCTCAATCGAAGTGCGGCACAGTGGGGTGCTGCGCGTAACCACAGCAATGGCGGCCATTTTAGTTCAAATTAATTGGCCGCATATTATTGCTTCTTAAGCCATAAAGCAACTATGTTTGTCTAAGTTTCCTATCATTAAAGTAGGTCACGTAGGCTATGGCTGGCCATAAACTAACTTAAACACTGCGTTTATTTAATGTAGTCGGTCGTAAACGCTGGTACCGGTAAGTAACGTTTTTATAATCTTTACATAAGTATATTTTATTACATAACACCTACCTGCCTAGGCACACACAAAAAAGCTCGTTAGAAGGCATTCGTATTTTTTTAGATTAATATTTTGAAATTTCATATGTGTCAAAATTACTCTTAATTTCCAAAAGTCACCATTAAGACAAATTAGTTATTAAATTTTTATTTCATCAAATCGGTTCTGTGGTTTAGTTGTAGTAGTAACATTCACTTTCATTTTTAAACGTAAAAGTATGGATTTATTTATTTCATCAAAATAAAAAAAAATAAAGAATAGATTTTGTATTATAATTGAGACACATTCACTTTCGCTTTTAGGGTCAACGCTGTGTTAAGCGGGCGCACGCGCGGGCCCATACAAAAGTGCTCCGTCCGGGCTCACCGCGCCGGGATCCGTCGCGGGCAGCCGCGGTCCGCGCCCCTTTTAGGTACTACGTAATAATACATTAAAGTTCTCCATCGACGCGACTACATGCACACTGTTATAGTTGAACTAGTGACACTGCGCAGGTAATAATCCGGTTTCCGCACACGCTCATAGTCAGGCACGCGACGGGTGCCCGCGCGGACGCCCGCGCTTGTTCTCGCTTTACGCTTTAAATAAAAAATCTCGCGTTGCCAATGAGTCTGCACCTCAGAGTAAGGCCCTGTTTCATTACCTGTAATTAACTGCAATTAACCTGGTTAATTTTTAGATTGTTTTTTTTTTGGTAAGTAAAATCATCCAATGACAAATCCCGCCCTTGGGCGGAGCGGGAAGTAGTGTCAGACTCTTACTGACTAAAAACCTACCCTGTTCCTTCGTAGCCTATAGTGCCGGGGCTGAGCCTTCCTCTCAGAAAACGGCCCTTGACCCCAGCAGGCTTCGACCCTGCCTGCCTGCAGTTAGCAGGCTGGGCCTCTTCGGTGTGCTGACAGCTCCTTGAGGCGCGCGGGAACTTGGGCTCGGTCCGGTCGGTTACCGGACGATCAGACAGCGTACTACCCATTGCACGCCGTCCGCAAGCCCGCTGTTTCCATTTTTGATATTATTTTGAGATCTCTTTTGAATGGGTCAAAATTACTCCTTCGAAAATAATCTTTAAGGCAAATTATTAGACACATTTATTTCATCAACATAGGTTTAGTGTATTGGCTAGGAATTCTGTTCCATTTTTGAATTTGTTCAGGGATCTTTGGACATCGTGTAAGTGGTACTGTCCGTAGGATATATGTATAAGATCCTTCAGTGGCACTATTAATCACATTCCTATTTCTTCCAGACAACCTAGTATGGATAAAATTGCTAGGACTCAAAATGGGGTTGCTCTTGGTGCAAATATAAAAGCAAACAAAAATTATAAATTAATAATACTTAAATAGACACATATATAGGGTGACTGGTAATTAGTGAACGATACTTAAACACGTGATTGTAGTCATGATAACAAACAACTTTTACTATGGGGCCAAAACTGAAATCGCGAAAAAAATAGCCAAGTTCAGGACATTTTGACCAGTTAGGCGTACATAAATGTACTGAATTTGGTTATTTTTTTTTTCGCGATTTAAGGGTTGGTCCCATAGTAAAAAATGTTTGTCATCATGACTATAATCACGTATTTAAGTATCGTTCAATAATTACCACTCACCCTATATACATACATACAAAAATATACAGGCAAGAGAATAAGTGATACGTCGAAAGCAAGGTCACAGTGTTGAGTAATGCTCCTTCACAAGCCTTTTGAACACAGGCAGTGTTTGCGCATGTTTTATTGTCCCAGGCAATGCATTCCATAGACGAGCGGCCTGGACAGTAAATGCCTTATCTGATGATCTAAGAGTCTTCATGTGGGTGTCGCAAAGAAATTGGAACCGTTCTTTAAGGTAAAGAGGGGAAGAAGGGCAAAGAGCACCTTATACAAAATGAAAAGAATATGAGCATTACGGCGAAGGCAAATTGGCAACCACTTGAGTTTAATACGAAATTCAGAAACATGGTCATATTTGCGCAAACCGAATATGAACCTTATACAAAAGTTTTGAAGTCACTCATGTTTATCCAGTTGTACTTCAGTGAGGTCAAGATAGCTGGCATCAGCATAATCAAGGATGGGTAGAAGGAGAGATTGCGCAAGCGATATCTTGGTGGCAGTCGGCAGAAAATTACGTAGTCTTCTCAATGATCCAGCAGGTGCGAATAACTTGCGGCTGACTTCCTGTAGCTGGGCAGTCCAAGAAAAATTCCTGTCGATGAATACCCCCAAGAAAATATGAACTTATGTTATCTTAATATATCCGGCTTACTTAGCCGGATATCGTGAAAGTGGCAATAAATTAATTTGATTTATTGCCACTAAATATGACCTACAAAATATGAAGTAAAAACCTACTAGCTTAAGCCTGCGTAAAAATCGAAATGATCCGACAATAACTTATTTTTCCCCTTTTTAGTTAGAATGCACACGTTACACTTTCTAATAGTTTTTACAGTATTTGGCAGCAAATGTCAGTCAGCATCCTACGTTCAGTCCCAACCCTTTTGCTTCATGGGCCTAACCCAGGGCATGCTCTTCCACAAAGCTCTTGCCGAACAAATAGCCAAATCCGCTAAGCCGTCTAAACACACCATGCACTAGCTTCTGACGTTTTATGAACTGCTTACGTTTTTGCCTATGTGCAATAAAATGATTTTAATTTTTTTTATTGTTTTTTTTTTTGGTCGCAGTATTCGCAATGGCAAGCAACTTAGCATGAATACGCCTTCAAATTATAAAGCTGCAACCAAATTATCATATTTGAATATTTAAACCATTTTTGGAACAGCTATTACTTCATTCAATCTATTAATAGTTTCGTATTTTGATAAGTGTAAGGCAACCGGAAAGTTACTTAATCTTGACCTTGATGATTTATTTTACTACGCCCTATAATATCTTGTTAAGACTTTCTCTTGTCAAGTGTAAAGACGGAGTCGTCGGAAACTTCCATTTGCCTATGAATATTGAATTAGATCGTCTCTCAGATCGAGGATTTCGGTACCTATGTAATTGACTCATTTCTTTTTAACCGACCTCGAAAAGAAGGAGGTTCTATGTTTGGCTGTATGTATATTTTTTTATGTATGTTCACCGATATCTCGATCAATAGTGGACCGATTTTGAAAATTGGACGTAGATTGGATTTGGAAGTGGTATAATAGAAATATTGTTTTTATCTGATGATGAACTTCGAATATAGAACGGAACTCTTCAAAAAATCATAGCAGAACTGTCGTAACAAGTGAAATTGTTGTTTTTTATACATGCCGTCGCACAGCTGTGACTGACTGAAGGAAGAAGGCGAGGGGATACATAGAACCGATCGGATGATGAAGCCGGAAGGTAGGTATAGCATAGCATAGCATAGCATCAGCCTTATAATGTTCCCGCTGCTAGGACTCAGGCCTCCTCTCTAGGAGAGGGAATGGGCCGTAATCCACTACGCGGGCCCAGTGCGGAAGGTAGGTAAGAACCGGAATTCTGTGATAAATCAGTATATCCTAGCCGTGTTTGGAATTATTAGAATTGTTATGATGATTTGATGATGGAACCGAATGGCGGAAGGTATCTATTAAGTTTGGCTGAGGGGTAGGTACTACAACTAAAATGTGTAAAATAATAAAAAAGAGTAGGGAATTAGTGACAGCGTAACAGTTAACAGGGCAGAATCACAAAAAGAAAAAAACTTGTCCAAAAAATAATACAACCGACTTCAATATACAAAACAAAAACACAAAGAAGTGCAAAATATCTTTAATTTCGGAAGTCGGTGTTTCTATAATAGTTTGGTCTCTTCGTTATTTAACACCGGCTTCCGAAATTAAACTTATTCTTCCATATCATTCCTCACACAATATATCAGTCAAAGTCAAAAAGTTTATTGCAAACCAAGTATACAATGATGACATTATGTTATTCATCTTTTCTTTGGCATCCCTTTCCCTCTCAATCCATCCACATGTATACTCATAAGTCATAACTCTTTTAGTAACATGCGTTTCATCCCTCCTATTCACATGACCATATCAAGACCAATTTCTTCCCCCGATCAATAAATTCCCCCACTGGATTATAATATAAATACACAAAAATTTATAATAAGTAGTATAAATAATTTACTATCGGGCATTTTGGCCCATGGATATGGATCATAACTATCTTATAGACCTCTTACACATCTTGCCCAGAGAATCAGCATTGCCATTCAACGTGGCAATGCTGCCAGTCTTTTGGGTACGTTCCCGGATGACAGCGATGTGGAGGAATACTTCGACGCCTGAGTCTATTTGGTGGTTTGAGCTAGTATACATTCTTAGTTTAGTTTTTATGTAAAAAACTTAGTATAAATACTTAGTAAATATTTAAGTTTCTTTTGTTTCAGCAATAAAAGATTTATATAATGAACAAAAAATCTTACAGACTAAAAAATATAAAGTCGTAACATTTTTATGTAGGTACTTACATCTCTGAGCATTTTTTCAGCCGCCTCTGGATCCCATTGTCTTGCTGAAAGCACAAAAAATTATGTTGAAATATTTTGCGAAGATTATTAAATTAACTGATGACAAAAAAGGTTTTATACATGATAAATATTTCTGTTTCTGATTTAATATGCATTCATAAATGTTCGCACGCTTAATGATAATGGGAAACAACTTAAAAATGGGATAGGTATTTTAAGATTTATACTTCAATATTTGTATCTCATTTTTGTATTTGTTCTCTTAGTGATTAAACGGGCGAATTATTAGTTAATGGGCACTGACACGATTGCGTTTATTGCGCTGAGAGCGAATTGTTTTTACGTCAACGCGATCCGCCCTAGGCACTCTGCACGCTACGCGTTTTGCGTAGACCCGGTTCGCATTCGACGGAGACCTCGCTGTGCACTCTGCGTGAGGCTGGGATTAACTAATAATATTTTTTTGTACGTAATAATGGTATACTTGCTATATTTAAGTATAATATTATTGCGTACAAACAAATGTAAACTTTTTGTTCTAATAAAACATTTTATTAATATAATATTACTCTGCTGCGTAGACCTGCCTAAGTCCGTAGGTCCCTGCCACGAAAGAAGGTCCCTACCTACGTCGCTACACACTCTGCGTCGCTACGCACTCTGTGTTGCTACGTGCTCTACATTGCTACGCACTCTGCGTCGCTACGCACTCTTTGTTGCTAAGTGCTCGACATTGCTACGCACTCTGCATAGCTACGAATCGTGTAGATATTTCGTAGTTTTCAATACGATTAGACTATAACGTCGCTGGGTAGTCAGCTAGGAAACAACGGCCTCATCTAGTTAAAAAAAAAATATTGACGTGTAAAAGTGTTTTGAAAACCTATTTGCAAAAATAAATATCATTTATCATCATCATCATTATAACGATCTCAATATTTGATCTTGATTCACTTAATTTTGTAAATAAAATAATGTAGTACTTAAATATGACTGTCTGTTATTCTTTCACAGCAAAACTACTGAACCGATTTTGTTACTTAACCTGTTGAATATCGTAATTAGAGACACAATAGAAAGACAATAGGTGTGCGGACGCCGGCGTACTCTTGGGAAGTAATGAATTAAAGAAATTAATTTCATTAATGCGTATATTAATTCGAATTTAAAAAAAAAACTTAATTTTTTTATTTTATATTTACAAATCGATAGTGTTTCATGTACCGAATCGACCCTCCACGGGATTAAAACAACCAAAATTTTACGGTGTTTAATTAAATACCTACGCTAAAACAACAAAATAAAATAAAAACCCTTAATTATGGTTACATTGTTAATATTAAAATTATGCTGATATGTGAGAACAATGTACAAAAAGTACACGTTAAAAGCGTCAGTAAAAAAAAACTAACTCAAAGGAGAAATAATTAAAATAAACCCAGAAAGATGACCAGTCGCAACTGACGGTGGCGCCCGTTCTCTAACATGATTTATGCCTACCTTTCAAATCTACCATTTTGAAAGAAATCTAATGATCTAGTACATGCGCCATTATCTACGTGGCATTTCAATGAACATGACACTCCCAACTAAGCGCCAGTTCACATTTAAGTGAAAGACATGTCTAGTAAATGGTAGTTTTTTTTTTATTATTGATAGGCTCGCGTTTGACCACTGTCTCACCTGATGGTAAGCGATGATGTGGCCTGCGATGAAGCACGCTTGCCTAGAAGTAACCTATTCACTCTAAAGACCCCTAGGTTGTAGCTATCAGGAAACACAGACTCCGGCAAAGAAATCCACTCCTTAGCTGTACGCATATTTTTTTTTTTTTTATTCATGTTCCCAAAACGCTTTGTACGTAGTTTAAGGTACATAGTACACCTAGAAAAACAGGTGTTGTTAATGCATGTAGTTATAAATATAAAAAGCTAAAATATTTTAGGTTATACAACGCCAATTTTATATTGTACTTGTAATAAATATCGTATTTTGTCCCTATTCCTAGAAACATAATTATGAATGCCACCTCTTATAGTGAAAAGTTAAATAGTATTTCTAACGTACGTTTTATATGTAGCACAAACATACGTTTTATAATGGCATAAATGGGCCTTTCAAATAAAAAAAATAATTTCTTTAATATCTCACATACAGCTTGTTTTATTTAATTTCAACATCGACCCGTCCTTGTTGAAAGACCCTTTATATATATATTATCTGATTGTGTTACATGTATTTTATTAGTTATGTATTGTATATATATCATGTAAATAGTACACCATGAACTACCTGCGTATCTTTTTCTCCGTCAAATTCATCCAAAGGTTGTCTGTAAAAAATCGCTTTTAGCGATAAAACCGCCCATTGTGACACCCTATTAATTTTAAGTTCCTATTGTAATTTTATTTTTGGTGTACAATAAAGAATATATCTATCTAATATACGCATGTACGAAATTAATTTCTTTAAGTAACAAAATCGATTCAGTAGTTTTGTTGTGAAAGAGTATACATATTTACTTTCACATTTATATATAATACTAGCTGTGCCCCCGACTTCGTTCGCGTGGACGACGAAATTTATCAATGAGTTTTCTGTGTAAAGTGCTATTTGTGTAGAACTTGCCCCGGCGCGGGCCCTTTGTGGCTAATTACAATAGGAACCCAATTGCTATATGAAGTTAACCTAAGTACCTACATGATTAAAAAAAAAACTCAATAACAGAAAATAAAATACCTACCTACCTAAATAAAACTATAATATATACGGTAGCAATCCGTGGCGGCCGCGCGCCACGCGTGTGCTGCGAACGTGCAAGCCAAATTCGACCTTCAGCACTACATTTACAGCATAACTTAGGGGCGCTGCACACGGCTAAGATACTATAATATTTTCGCTCGCCATACAAATTCAAAAATATGAAATATTATTTATTATCTTCGTAGTGTGTGCTAATCCATTGAATTGTATGGCAAGCGATATTGTATCATAAGATAAAATAGTGAACTCCACCCCCCCCCCCACTCACTCCTCCCTTTAGTGGACTCCACTGCGGGTTGTCACCCGCAGTGGAGTTCCCTACTCACAGTGGAGTTAACCTACGACAAACTTATTATTTGCAGTTGGTACAGTAATCGGGTCTAGGGATCGACCCGCAAAATTAAGTTTGTTTTTTATTGTATGTAAGTACTTTTCCGAGATAAAAAGTACCCAGTGTGGTGGCCAGGATATTAAAGAATATTTATACCAAGTTTCATCGTAATCGAACCGGTAGTTTTTGTTTGATGCCTGAACAAACAGACAGACAGAGAGACAAAAAAATTTTTAATCACATTTTTGAGTTCGGTGTCGGTCTAGTAACACCCGCTGCCATTTATTTTTTTGATATTTTCAATGTACAGAAGTTTTACTTCTACAGATTTATTATAAAGTATAGATTAGTATGAATCTTCATTCTAGGAAGTTTTCAGACGTTAATTAATTAATTAATTGAATCAAGATCAACTATTGAAATCGTTAAAGTCTCATCGTATTGGAAACTACGAAATATTTACACTGGGCCGCAAAAAGTCTGTGTCGCTAGTAAAAAAATGTGACAGTTTCTTAAATACATAATATGAATTTATGAAACCCATTGGTGTTAGTTTAATTCATATTTATTTTATATTCCGAACTGATACCATTGTTTTAACCAACGTCTTAATGTATTAGACCAAAACTTGTGTAGACCTACCACTACGAATCAATTCGCGAATAATTAAAATAGCTACTGTACTTCGCACATAAAAAAATCGCTAAAAATCATCAAATAACTTCTCCTGTTCTGGATAGGGTGGGAGAGCGTGTCAGACTTTTGCTGACTGAAACCAATCTGTGTTCCTTCAGTAGCCCTTCGTGTTTCAGGGCCACGGTAACTCTTTCGAACATTCTCGCAGCCCTAACATTCATCGGCCCTGCTGAACTCCGTCCATCTGCTGAAATCTCCTTGACGCGCACGTGGAAAACGCGTCGTTGATTCTTGACGGTCTTTACCGGATGGCCAGGCAGCCATTCCCACCCGTTCCAGACCCATTGCTCCGTTTGCCATCCGTCAGACAAAATATGTCATAAGTTTTAAATTCTATTACAGGACATACATCTTCCGTACGACGAGGGAAGAGTCCCTCGTTACGAATTTCAGCTAAATCTGCTAATCCATCCAAACATAATATTTAACATTTACAATATTAGTAAGTGGTTATTTAACTGGCCTGTTGGTCTATTGGTTAGTGGCCCTGGCTGCTATGCCTGAGTGGGTTCGATTCTCAACCAGGACAAATGTTTGTGTGATAAGCACCATCATTTGTTCTGTGTCTGGGTGTAATTAATCTATAATATGTATGTATTTAGAAATATATAAATACGTATGTTTATCAGTTGTCTAGTACTTATAACACAAGCTCTGCTTAGCTTGAGACTAGTCGGCGTTGTGTGATAGTCGTGGAATATTGTGGAATACATAAATATTATTTTTATATGTATAGAAAAAAGTAGTACCATTCGCAATAGTATGCATGAATGCACTTTCAAGCGATAAAGCTTCAGCAACATTATCACATTTAAATATATTTGGAAAATTTATGTTTTTTGGAACAGCTATTACTAAATTATGTCTATTAATAGTTTCGTGTTATGATATGTAATTGGGAAGCGTCACGAATGCACTTTGAAATGATAAAGCTGCAGTAACATTACCAAATTTAAATATTTACACACTAATACAATTTAAATATTTAGACAGGTTTATTTTGGAACAGCTGTTACTTAATTAAGTCTTTTAATAGGTATCGTATATTTATAAATGTAGCCGACATTTACGCGTTACTTAACCACGTCCTTGACACGTTCTTTTACGATGCATGTTTTGCTCTGCCTATATATTTTATTTTAATTTATATCAACTAGCGCTTGACTACAATCCCACCTGATGGTAAGCATTGATGCAATCGCTGAAGGTGTGCGCACTAGTTTATTAACCATATTAACACTTTGCCAGTGACTTCATTTTCGAGAAATTTTTCATAAAAACTTTCAACATTTCATAAACAAAACATTATGAGAAGTTTTGAAAAAATATTCGATAATTTTAAGTTTATTCACCCCTTGAATCGTTTTATACGGGCTAGTTTTGTGTAACGTATAATGCATACTTATGTGTCTCTCTGGCTTAGCGGTTAACACATTGGTATATACATTTTTTATTTAATTTCTCTACCTGTTTATGTACTTAACTAAACGTAAACAATCTTCACATGTCTTTTATCTAAAAAATATCTAAAAATATTATCCAAAAATGTTACAATTAGTTATTTACCTAAACCAATGTTAGGTAATTAACTAAATTGAAATAATCTTTGTATGTCTTCTATACGATTTTTTTAAGATAAAAAGACATCAAGATTATTTACATTCAGGTAAGTACCTACCAAAACAGACGGAGGTTACTAGTTGAGCTAAGTTTAAGTGTATTGGCTCAAGGAATTTTTTTTTGGATACTTATGCATTTCCCCACTTTCACCGACTTAAAAGTAAAATTTTTGATCCTTGTGTAAAATTTCAGTTCCTAGTCCTCGTAGTTTCGACTGTCCGTTAATATCAGTCAGTCAGCTTCCCCCTTTTATACATATTTATATATTTATAGACTTCTTTTATATGTATATGTAGTTGTATGAGCGATACGTGTACGAGAGATATCGCTGTTTTTGTAAATGACCCGTTATTTTTGTGGCCCAGTGTTGATCATTACGTTTGTAAATTTTCCAATCATAATCGATTTTAATTAATAGTCATTAAATGAGGAAACTATTCTATCTATCTTATCTGGTAAGTATTTAAAATGCAGCTACTAAAAGTAGTTTAATCATAAAAGGAAAGATACATTGCTTATTATGTTCCGTCTGCATAAGTCATTTATTTTATCTACTAGTTACCAATAAATCCGGTAGATTTCCTTATTTACTGTGCCATCTCAAAGTTCTAGTGGACATTGATAATGCACTTCTTGTGTAAGGTAGGTACGCTATTAGTTAAGGATCTATTACACCACTCGACATTCAGACCGGTTTTGTCGACGTCGCGCAGTGTAATAAGGGTCAGACTGTCTTACTCGGAAGTAAACTTTAAGAAAGTTTGTGTATCGTGTGCGGAATATCGAGTAGTGTAATAGACGCTTTATCCTTGGTTTAATACTCGAAAGTCCTTGCATTATTTTCATTCCGATGACCTCGTGAAAGTTGCGGGAATTCGATGGATGCGAGACGCTCAGGGGGCTTACTCTCGAGTTTAATTCCGATCGGTTGACATTGGAATTGTGACGTTAGGCACTCTTGAATTCGATGCTAGCGCCAAATTGGTTTAAAATTGCATGACCACACGCCAAGCCAAATCCCCATTTTACTTAGTTTTCCAAAAAGGTCACGCAATTTGGCCCTAGCATCGAATTCAAGAGTACCTAATGTCACAATTTCAATATAGACCGATCGGAATTAAAATCGAGAGTAAGCCCCCAGGACCGTTCATTGTGGCGACATTTGGGGGAGGCCTATGTCCAGCAGTGGACATCTTTGGGCTGAAATGATGTTGATGATGATTTGCATTCCTACTGTCAAGTGCCGAGCGTTTTGTTTCCAAGTCCTAGATTAAGGTTTGTTTATTGAAATCTGATGGGATATTTATATATACATACTGAGGATTTGTGTTTCACATGCATAACTTATGAGTTGGTTTATACTAGTAGTTTAAATTGATTTCTAGTTTAATCTAGTTTAAACTGACGAAAAAATGTATAATAAATGAGATTTATTTTGCGAATAGGTTTTAAAAAACTCTTTTGGGGTGTTTCTTCCCACATGCGGAGCAATTCCGCATGCGGGGCTGCTACCCTATATCACGCCGCGCATCCCACGTGCGTATTACACGCATTACATTATATTGTAATAAAAAGGAAATCTGCGGGCGCTACGCGTGCGGAGCAATCCCGCATGCGTAATGAAATCCGCACGATATTAAAAACACCCTTACACGTCAATTTTTTTGTCAGTGTAAATTAGGTGAGGCCGGTATGACTCCTATTATCGATATTGTTACCGTCTACTTACCTCTAAGCCACCGCAATAAATAATGGTCATTGTGTTCCGGCTTCAGAACATCTTTCACGCTCCTGCGGAACTGTAACAATAAAAAATTTCAATATTATCATAGTGAAAATGAAATTAAAAATTTCAAAAACATCCTCATTTGTCTACAGGGCCGGGCCGGTAAGTATGTAGAAAGAGGCTCTGCATAAAATAAGAAAGAAACGTTGCTATGCAACCATATTGACGAGACACAATCTTGTCAACACCAGTCAAGACGATCAAACAAGAGATATTTTTTAAGCTTATTTATTTTCGTACAATCAATTTGAATAAGAATCATGGGAGAAGTAGATAATATTTCGTCGTTTAGTGCCGATGGCGGACAGGACACCGTCGGTCTACCACGCATTGTGATGGTAACGGAAGGCTCCGACACATCGGTTTCGTCGCCTTCATCCACCTCCCCGGAAGAAGATAACTGGGCCGACCTCATCAAATCATCAGAGATACCTCCTGAGTACTGGCACATACAGAAACTCGTCAAATATATGAAAGCTGGAAACCAGACTGCTACTATGGTAGCGTTGTCTTGCCTGAAAGACCACGACCTAACAATAGAAGTAAATCAAAGAGCAATACAAGAGATTGGAGGCCTAGAACTGCTCGTCAATCTACTGGAAACCAGAGATTTGTGCTGCATTTTGGGAGGTTTGGCAGTCCTTAAAGACATTACTCCGAACATTGAAATAAGAAAAAAAGTAACAGACTTAGGAGCAATTCCGTTATTGGTGGGTCTTTTATCGGATCCGGCAAAAGACGTGCAGATCCTGGCAGCAGAAACAATCGCTAATTTGGGGAGAATAAGAAAGAGCAGGAAGTTCTGTAGAAAATTTGGTGGAATCCCAAAATTAATTGATTTACTAGATATTAAAGATAAGTAAGTGTACTAATCTGGAACTAAAAATATTATGTTTATTATTTTGTGTATGAACAATGCTATTATTTTCAGGGCTTTGCAATCACCTCGTGAGGAGTTAAATTTAAATGAACTTCAGTTTTTGGATATCGCAAGAGCTGGAGCTAAAGCGCTTTGGTCGATGTCTGCTTCCCAGAGAAACCGTGAAGCTATGAGGAAGTACGGCATGATACCGCTGATTGCCAAAACGTTAAAAACTATCCACCTTGATGTTGCCATACCAGCAGCGGGTTTATTACAGATGTGCGCAAACGAAACATCATTCCAACTAGCTATTCAAACTGAAAAAATGGTGGATGACTTGATCAAACATCTGGCGAACGAAGACAAAGATTTGAAGGTGTGCAAACATTAATCAAGGTTACTCTTTAACATCCATCAAAATATTTGGTTTTAAATTTTTGCACATCAATAAATTCGTATAGACTTAAGTCCGCTTCGACAAACTGTTCTACATTTGTGTGTTTAACAGATTAAGAAATATTTGAATATTTGCTATTTCTAGACATACTGCAGCTTAGCGATCTACAAGTGCGCAAGCGATGCTATTACAAGGAATATGATCCGGGAAGCTGGGGGGCTGGAGTTGCTGGTGAAGGCTGTGTCTGACCCCACCAACAGGCCCAACAAACCCCTAATGGCCGCTGCAACCGGCGCTATATGGAAATGTGCTAGCAGTGAAGAAAGCGTTCAAAGACTGGACACCCTCGGAACCGTTCCCATACTAGTTAAATTGTTGGATGACGAGAATGACGGAGTGCTAACGAATGTGGCTGGTGCACTAGCAGAGTGTGCCAAGTTCCCTCCCAATAGAGACAAAATTAGAATTGCTGGTGGGATTCCCATGCTAAGTAAGTAACTTAAGTTTAGATATTTTAATGTTATTGATCGATTTTAAAGGTTTGTTTGATACACATTAAATCAATATTTTTATCGCAGTTCATCACCTCAATAACACGCACAAACCGCTGCTGGAAAACGTTCCACTAGTTCTGATGGAGTGCGCTAAGGAACAGAACTGCATGCATCAAATAGACGAGTTGGATGGCGTGAGACTGATCTGGTCTCTGCTAAAGAATGATTCTAAAAAGGTCCAAACGAACGCGGCCTTAGCACTGAGCCCCTGCGTACAGAACGCTGCAGATTCCGGTGAAATGGTCAGATCTTTTGTAGGTGCTTTAGAGCTTACAGTAGACTTATTGGATTCTGATGACCATAACGTTTTGTCTGCCGTTTGCGCCGCCATTGCGACAATTGCAAAAGACCAGGAGAATCTAGCGGTTATTTCTGATCATGGAGTTGTGGGTAAACTCTCTAAACTTGGTGAGTATACTTTTTTAATTCCTTGAACTACTTATGTTATGAAACCTTAAATAATACATCTTTATGCCCTTTCCAGTGAATACGACAGATGATCATCTTCGAGCGAACCTAGGGGTCGCGATAGCGTACTGCTGCGAATGGGCGCAGAACCGTCAGGAGTTCGGCAAGCGTGGTGCCATCACGCCACTTGTGAACTACATGACGTCACGGGACCCGAACGTGCACAGGTCCACTGCCCTGGCGCTGTACCACCTCTCCTTTTATTCGCTCAACTGCGTCACCATGCATGCCGTAAGTGCCAATGCTCAAATATGTAGCTAGTTAGAATTATAAATAGGTAATTAGGTACTGCGCGGTGGACCCTGCAGAAGACAGCATAACTTAGAGTTGCGTCGTATGTCGTGGTCCTCAGCAGGAGGGAAGCGGCGAAAGAAAGAAGATGGCTATAAACTAAAAGGCTGCCGTATAAGCGGGTCTGTTAATCTTATTATTAGTATCCATGTGTCGATAGTAGCTAAATGTGTTAAGTGTTGTCATCGTTGTCTGTTCTCTGTTCTGCTATAAGTTTTTAATTCTACGATTAGTTTATTAACACTTATGTTAGTCAATAAATCGCACATTAATAGAGACAGGAAAGTCAATACAGCTTCATTTACTACAATCTTTCAAAATAATTACCATCACAGCTTATACACTTATTCATTCGTAGAAACCAATAATATAATTAAATATTTGCTTCCATTTTTCCTCTGGGAGACCTATCTCCAGGCCAGACCAGACCTGGTCCTAACCAGGCCTGGTCCCAAGTAGCTAACAATTCGGTGTCGCTAGTAAACCTCTTTCCTTTAAGCTGATCCTTAACGAATGAAATGCTGAAGACCAAACTTACAGGGTGCTAGATCTGGACTGTAGGGAGGATATAATTTGTTTTACTCCGACATTTGTAAAAAAATCTCAGTTTCGTGAGACCTGTGTGCAAGAGCATTATCAGGGTGAAAATGTCATTTACCGAGTTTTAATACTAGACGGAGCTCTATCAGTTTTTGGACAACCTGAGAAAAACACGCTTTTGTATACCAAAAGGCTGTAACTGTGCGTGACTTTCCAAGACGTCTTTTGAAACATACATGCAGTCATCAATTGAAAGAGCGGGTGTGAACCGAATAATAACACGATAATTCGTATATATCTCCACCAACCAGACATTTTTATGAAAAAATAATTCGTTAGGATTGCTAACGAGTGATTATTGAAATATTATGTATCTACTTTCATATGATGAGCTAATAAGACTATAGATACTTGTCTGCCTATAATGCTGTATTTAAAAATTTATCTAGTGACCAATATCGTTATCACTACATAGTATAAAACAAAGTCGCTTCCCGCTATCTGTCCGTATGTATGCTTAGATCTTTAAAACTACGCAACGGATTTTGGTGCGGTTTATTTAATAGGTAGAGTTATTCAAGAGGAAGGTTTATATATGTATAATACATGTATAATAATTTTAATGCACACGTGCGAAGCTGCGGCTGGTCGCTAGTATTATTATACAACATGATTTTCGTAAACGTGAATTGAATACCATTTTCATCTTTTACGTAAATAGTATCTTATTTTAATTTATTTTGAGAGACTGGAGCAATTTCTCGCCTGGTGCACGGCAGTTTTATTATTCCTACTGATTGACTGAATACCCGTCTGCTCGTGTCATAAACTGCGCAGCCTTTAACATAATTAAAGCAGTTTTTATTAGAATTTGACTATAATAACCTTGATCTTGTTCTCCAAAAACAGGTTCTTAAAATATTTACGATACTAAACTAAAACTTATTATTTATTTAATAATAATAAGTTTTATTTATATTTTAAAAGGTTAGCCTTGTGTAAGCCCAGTATATAGGCTTATAATTATAAGGCTAACCTTTTTTAAATATTTATATATTTTTACAACACCTACTCCAAAATGCCCTTTTATATATCATACAACCATCACTTAAAAGAAGTCATTCTGTACCTAGCTAGGGAGTAATGTAGTATGGGCGATCCGTTAGGGGATAATGAGATTTGAATTTGGAACGTCAAAAATAATTATTTCGGAAAAAAAAAAACAAACGCATTAAATCTATAAAAAGGTTCAATGAGTTTATTCAAAAATCAAACTGGCCAAGGCTAACCTAACCTAACAAAAACAAAATAAAAAGAATAAAAAATAATGTGGTTATAGGTAGACGAGTCTCTAACTAGCGACTACTATTTTAATTTATTTACGCGTATTTGTAATTCTTGAGAAAATGTTGCATTCTATTCTCGAGGCAGCTGGTAGCGCAAACCTGTTGTAATCATATAAAAATTCTTAGAACAAGTAGTTTTGTTGCTTTTCTGATCACCCTGCAGAACTAGTATAATAAACTCTCAACCAAACCGTAACAAAAACGAATCTTCTGTCGGTTTCCATTTCATTCAACTCATAATCACTACACGCTCGGTTTGGCCTTCATATTTTTGTGCAAGTATGTCGTAACAGATGATTTGCGGATAACCCCGTCTTTGAGCGTGAACACAGTCTAAACACTGTGAATCATCGTGTTGGTTATCGGTCAATCTCGATTAGCAGAGATGAGTTATTTTTCAGATATAGTAGCTTTATAGATGTACTAAACAAAGCAAAAAGAGTTTGCAAGGATCTTAAGAAGTAAGCATAGCTCGTAGAAGGTGGCGTTACAAGTTGAACTATCGAGAAGTCAGTCAGAAAAATGATGCTTATTGCATATTCCAAAGCGAAAATCTTTATGGAGAAGGATGTACAAGAAACTTATGGAGACACTTTTTAATTAATTCAATTTGCTGTAAATCACTGTGTTTTTTAAGTGCTTCAAAATGTTCACCACAATTTTACATAAATATGAAGTTGCAAATAAATGAAAAATAAAAAAAAAATATGTCAAATACATTAGTAATACAAAAAAATAGAATAAAAATACAAATACACAAGTGTCAATAATAAAATAAAACTGAGTAATTAAATTTCAAAATAAATTCATAAGGTTGCCAATAAAAAAATAAGGTCAATTAAAGACAAAATACAATTATTTGAAATGGAATAGATGTAAATAAATTGATTGAGGTAAAAATTAAGACATTACGTTTTAAAGTCATCGTTATTGAATTCATTTACTGTATAATATTAGTTTTTTTAACGCATTTTATTAATAATCTGTCAAATTATGTTATATATTTACTATATTTCTTGACGCTTCTATAATGTGTGAACACTTATTTAAATAAATAGAGTAAAAAATAAATAAATAGAAATAAGAGATAAATAATTAAGAGTCCCAACTGACAGCGTCCGTTCACGAACATGACGCGTATGTATATCAGCACCACTCAGGTCAACCATTTTGTAGTTAACTGAATGATCCCTCCCACATATATTTAATGCGTGAAGATGAACTTTACAAACAATGATTACTTGTACTTTAATCAGATAATTAGGTAAAACGGTTTTGCTCTGTTTGTGCTGAAGGTTATTATATTCGTGATACCTTGAAAAGATTTATTTCACACAAAAAGTTGGGTCGTTCACATACATTGTGAACCCCCCCCCCCCCCCGCCCTTTTCTTAGGTATTTAAATGTGTTGTAGGTAATATTTCAGTTTATAATTAAATACTCCTTACTTAACAACCTTCATTAACCTTAATCATCAACTTTATTTGTACCCAAGTTAATATGCGATGGCTAATAGGTCCTACATACTCGTAGCTTATATTAAGTCTGTAGTGGTCCGATAATTACTTGAAAACATTACTATCAGTATAATTAATTTGATAGCTTTCATAATAAATCTACTTTTTAAATTAATGCGCTTGCAAATTATGTGATAGGTAATTTGTACTTGAATGTCATTTGTTTTAATGCCCTATAAAAAAATCAGAACCAAAACAAAAGACCAACTTGTCATAAATATTTGCATAAAAACTTCCTTATTCCTTACCTTAAAAGGAAAAACTTTAAACATGGACTTTTACCGTATAAGACATAAGTTACTTAAGCCAATGTTTAAAGTTGATCTTTTGTTCGCAAAGGCTACGGGCAAACATCCTTAATTACAGTGAAGCAAAAACATCATTTAACAGATACAAACGTGGATGTCATTGAAGAACAATATAATGTAAATTTTTCTTATCATGAGAAATCAATTAAACTTGACTTTTAAACGTTAATGAACTTTTGGCAAAATTTGAATCCAAGGCATTAAAAAAAAAATGATACCTAATACATAAATTTTAAATACTAATATTTAAAATATATGTATTAGTTATCATTTTTTTAAGAACTGCCCGTTTTATTTAATGACAGCATTCTAAAACAAAAATCACAGACATAGACAATTTTGCCGCCATTAATTTAATTAAATTTAAAAAAATCGTGAAGAATATCGCAAATCAAAAGCTCAAAATTTAAAATAATTTATTTCACGTCACACAAAACGTCCGAAGCTAGCGCTCGGATCCAAAGGGTAGCAAAACTCTCAACCAACTGACTCAAAAATATCAGAGGATGATATCGTTCATGTAAACAGAGTTACTCCAAAGGTTAAGATTCAGGGTAGGCCAAGAAGTATTGTAGTAAAATTACGCACTCGCCAGCTCAAAGACAATATTATATTTCAAGCACGTAAACGTCGCCTTTCAACCAAGGAATTGGAAATTCAGGGCAAAGCTGTTCCTGTATATATAAACGAACACTTGACGGTATATAATAAAAATCTTCTAAAAAAGACCAAAGAGGTAGCCAAAATTAAAGAATACCAGTTCACGTGGACAAAAAACTGCAAAATCCACGTAAGGAAAGCGGTTACAACTCCAGCTATCTTTGTTGTGGACGAAGAGGATTTGAAAAAAATTGTTTGATTTCCTGGGCAAGTCTTTTGGTTCTTGTTTTTAATGTTATGTATTTACATTGTTTTTTGTTTTGTAATTTTTTGCAAGATGGTTTACTTAACATTCATGAGAGCGGTGTTTGTTGTTTGTTATTCTTGTCGTTATTTTTTGCCGAGTCTATGTTAACTGTGTTCTGTGGATTGTTCGAGCAATTCAAGGTCACTGACTATCTTGTAAAGGTAGTGCGCTTAGTGAGGGTGCGTCACTTGAGGTATCATATTTTGATCATTCAAGAGTTTTACTACTGCAAGACCTCTTATCCGATTGTAATTGCTTTATTTATATGTTATTGCTATCATATAACTATTGTAATGTTAAAAGGAACGTTATTAATGAAAATAAAAAATATGACAATATGTTTAGTTAGGAGTTATTGTCTTTATAAAAAATATAGGGAGCTATACATGATCTTTACTTTGAAAAACTTCTATATTAGTGCGACTTGTTTCGTTTATAAAATCATCACTGCATGTAATATCGCATTACTCCGGGGCGCACCTACATCTGGCGCACGTATTCTACTTGTTAACTATCCAACATGTTTATGTAACTTTTTGGCAACTTACCCACAATACGTTAAATTGACCACTCGTTTATTGATTGAACCCAATAGGTATATCTGTCGTAATTATTATAAGATAAAGAATATATTTTTTATGGTAAATTTTTGTGTATGCAATTCCTCCCTGGGTATCTTGCCGTCGCGAGAAATTATTCTTAATTATCTTATTCACAAGTTGTTAATTGTGTATGCCCAGATTAAGTTTAAGCGTCTGCCGTTTTTTATTTTTTTGAGATATATTTTCAGTAAAAAAACCTCGTTACAATGAAGCCCCGTAACTTAAACATTTACTATCAAAACTGTCGTGGTTTAAGGACTAAGACTTCACAATTCCATCAAAACATTATGTGTAATTTTTATGATTTAATTATTATAACGGAAACATGGTTACATAACGGCATTTTTGATAGAGAATTGTGCGACGATAGGTATGACGTGTTCCGTAAGGATCGTGACTTAACTGCGACTGGCAAATCCTCGGGTGGCGGTGTGATGATACTCTCGCGACACGAACTAGGTGCGTGGTGCGTCGAGCACGAGCAGAATGCAATCGCTACGGAATTGTTGACCATTGTAATACCGGCTCGCGCGCTGTCTGCAACAGCTGATCTTTATGTTAGTGCTGCCTACGTACCACCGGACGCTCACCGGATACCCTCAGACATTGACTTCGTCCTGCAGGGTGTCGCGAATGTATTTACTCTCAGCACTAATATATGTAATTATCTACTTGTGGGCGATTTCAATCTTCCATGTATAGAATGGCATTCAAGTGGACCAAGTTTTCTGAAACAAGGCGCGCTCGAAGTTCAGAGGGCGGCCGTGCGCTTAGTTAATGAACTGACATTCTTAGGAGTAACACAATACAATACATTGCCTAATCACAGGGGGCACACTCTTGATTTAACATTCTCTAACTTACCGCTTAAAATAAATGAATGTCTAACTCCCCTTGTGAAAACTGATTTGCCTCATCCCGTAATTACAATCGAAATATCTGATCTTGCAGTTTCCCCGCTCCGTGAGTTGCCTACTTGTAGACATAATTACCGAAAATCTGATTTCTGTATGTTAAATAGTTATTTTTCTAAAATCGATTGGCACTCAGTTTTGGACAACACGTCAACAAATGAAGCAGTAGAAACATTTTACAAAATAATTCAATCTGGGATTGATAAATACGTACCTTTAAATCGAAGGTCAGGATCACGTAAATATCCTGTTTGGTTTAGCTCCTCTTTAATTAAAATAATCAAAGAAAAAAGTAAGGCGCATTCACGTTGGAAGCGTTTTGGAAACTTACTCGACTACGACGAATTCGCGATGTTGCGGGCTAGACAGCGGCAAGTCCACCAGATTTGCTATAATAAACATTTGCAGGAGATAGAACGTAGTTTGAAAAAGGACCCAAAAAAGTTTTGGACTTACGTAAAGACCCTGCGTGGGGGTTCGAACTATCCAAAAATGTTATCACACAATAACGTTAATTATTCTGAGGGACCTGAAATTTGTGAAGCTTTCAATAGCTTCTTTCACGATGTTTTTGGTGAGCCTTCTGACTATAGCCTCGCTAGTTCATTAATCGCAGACGATAAGGATCACTGTCCTGATATTATTTCCAACTTACAATTCACTTCGTTAACCGTGGAGAAGTCGTTGAGTGCATTAGGCGTCGAAAAGGGTCCTGGCTGTGACGGAATACCTCCAGTGTTTTGGAAAAATTGTGCAAAGTCTTTAGCGTCTCCAATTAGTGTTATTTTTAATATTTCGTTAAAAGAAGGCACATTCCCAAGTGAATGGAAGAAAGCACTCATTGTTCCAATTCACAAAAAAGGTTCGCGTACACTTATTGGAAATTACAGGGGTATTTCAATACTAAATACAATTGGTAAGGTGTTTGAAAAACTGGTATACAATACTGTCTATCCATATATCCTTAAAGGTATATCTTACAAGCAACACGGCTTCTTAAAAAATCGCTCGACTGTGTCGAATTTAGCTAGTTTTTCAAGCTTTGTTCTCGAGAATACAGATAAAGGCGGGCAAGTTGACGTGATCTACACGGATTTTGAAAAAGCTTTCGATCGCGTGGATCACGTCATCTTGCTCAGTAAGTTATACAGACTGGGTATACGCGGGGATCTATTACGATGGGTTCAGTCATATTTATTCAAAAGGTCACAAGCAGTAGTAATAGGAGGATACCGTTCTAATTTCATTGAAATCCCTAGTGGTGTTCCCCAGGGATCCCATTTAGGACCTTTATTCTATAATGCGTATTTGTTTGACATCACTGATTCTTTTAAAAACTCTGAACATTTAATGTACGCGGATGATAAAAAAATATTCTGTAGAATAGACTCAAGTGATGATTGCAGGGCACTTCAAGAAGACCTTAATAGTTTAAACAATTATTATAAAAAAAACAAAATCACAGTAAACGTCACTAAGTGTCAATGTATTAGTTACACGCGTAAAAAGGATCCCATTGTTTACTCATATAATTTTAATGGAATTATTATAAAAAAAACTAAGGTAGTTCGCGACTTAGGAGTTCTTTTTGACAGTAAATTATCATTCTCAGATCACATAGACTTTATTAGCGCAAAAGCCTACCAGAACCTTGGATTTGTTCTTAGGTCCTGTAAGGAATTTAATAACATTGAGGCACTTAAATCTGTATATTTTGCATATGTGCGTAGCGTCTTAGAATATGCGTGCCCAATCTGGTCCCCCCAATATATAATATATAAGCATCAAATAGAAAGAGTTCAACAGAAATTTATAAACCATCTTAACTATCGTCTCCGTAAACCTCCTATATCCTATGAAGAAAGCTGTCGAACTTACGGTCTGCTAACACTCGAAGATAGACGTAAAATAATGGACATGTGTTTGCTTTATGATATAATCAATGGGAAATTAGACTGCCCGGAGTTGGTCGCACAGATAGGTTTTAACACTCCCTTGCGGCGCACTCGTCACACGTCAATGTTGTATGTGCCTCGACATTCCACTAATTTTGCTAAAAATTGTGTAATGACTCGCATTGCTCGAACTTATAACACAGATTTCTTTCAAGTAGATATATTCAACTGCAATAAACCAACTTTCAAAAAACTAATTGTTAATACGATAAGGGATGGCAAGTGACTAGCAATTATATATTATATCCCATAATGTAATCTGTTTTGTAGACGTAATTTTCAAATTTTTCACATCAAGCAAATGATTCTAAAATCAACATCAAATATTCTAACTGTACATTTATTTTGATTTTTCTTTCTTTTTTGTCCGTTCGCATGCATTGTATAATTACATAGTTAGAAAGGGAAACCTGTTATTAGCCATGGTTTACTGTAAATCACTTACTCTGTAACATATTTTTTACATCGCTGTTGGTTACCTAAATAAAATAAAAATAAAAAATAAAAATAAAAAAAGTTTGCCCGCTGTTTGTGTCTTAGGATTATATTTGATGTCCTGTAAATAAGGCTACGCGAACTGCTATGCAGGACAGCCATATTCAAATTTTCTTTTTTTTTTCGGTTTGCAGGTCAATGTCAAATTGTATTTTGATTAAAATATAACTGGCGGCTGTAAGTCTGTGTGGCCTGGTAGGGCACTGCAAAAGTTTAGTGAAAAAAAAAATATGTTTATGGCACTGGCCACTTGTAATTATTTTGAAAACTTTGGTTATATAAAAGTAAAAATAGCATTATTCGATTTTTTGCATTTCCCACCACATTTTTTCGAGAGCAAAATCAAATTATAGTGTCTCATTTAAATATGGATCTGCATCGAGAACATTTTTGTGCAATGATTTTCTACGATTTTAAATGTAGCCTAAAACCTGATGAGTCTTTTGATCAACTTCAAATAATTGCTTTTATGGATGAAGGGCCTTCAAACCATCTACCGCTGGCATAGCGAGTTCAAGCAGGGTCGCCTTACTTTGGGGGATGAACAAAGGAGTGGTCGTCCTACGATGGCTGTCACGGAAGAAAGTGTGCTGGCAGTAAAAAAAATAATTAAAGAAAACAGGCGAATTACGTACGAAGAGATTGCACACACTGCAGATTGATTCGGAAGCGTTCACAAGATTCTACACGAGCACCTTCGTGTGAGAAGGATAGTTTGCCGCTGGGTGCCGCACAACCTCACCGAAGCTCAGAAGCGTTCCCGTGTGGAGTGGTGCCGTAATACTTATGATTTGAAGCAGGTTCGTCTCGGTGCGTTTACGACATTGTGACAGGTGACGAATCCTGGATTTATCAATACGATCCAGAAACAAAGCGTCAGTTTAGCTGTTTCAAAACGAACCAACGCCTACGAAAGTGAAGCGATCGAGAAGCGCAGGGAAAATTTTGATCGCTAGTTTCTTTACTTTGACGGGGTATCTGATTTCAATTCCATTACGAGACCAAAGCAGCGCCAACGCCGAATGGTATACCACAAAATGCCTGCCAGAAGTTTTGTCTTCGATGAGCAACAAGCGACCGAACACCGGGCTCCGCAGGCTACTGCTTCAACCATGACAAAGCGCCTACGCACTCAGCGCTCAAAATGAGAGACTTCCTGGACACCACACCGTTCAGAGTCTTGGGGCACCCTCCTTACAGTCCTGATCTGGCACCGCGTAATTTCATTTTATTTCCTTAAATAAAAAATCAGCTGAAAGGTATACTGTTTTTATCGCCAGAAGACGCGCCAGCAGCGTTCGAGAAGGCCGTGGAAGAGGTGTTTGCGACGGACTGCAATAAAATGTTTCGCAAATTGTTTCAGACGCATGAAACTTTGTACAGAAGCTAGTGGAGGGTTCTGTGAAAAGATTTAATATTTTATCCATAGAAGTTAGTTTTTTAGATTCTCAAAACTTTCTGAGTATCCCACGTACGTATTTATGCTCGCGGACGGCGGGCAATGGGTAGCTCGCTGTCCGTCCGTCCGGTAACAGACCGGTCCGAGCTCAAGTCATTTACGGTGCGCACTGTTCCCGCGCGCCTCAAGGAGTTGTCAGCAAACTCTAGGGGCCCAACAGGGCCGAAGCCTACTGGGGTCAAAGGGTATGTGAAACTGGCACCCGGGGCCCTGGGACCAAGGCGAAGAATGGAACGGGGTAGGTTTTTAGTCAGTAAGAGTCTGACACTACTTCCCGCTCCACCCAGGGGCGAGATATGTCATTGGATGATTTTACCTACCATAAAAAAAAAATTAAAAAAAAAACGTACGTATTTATTAACGGAGTTATAATTGTCCAAAGTGTGAATGATTTTGACTAAAAATCATAATGCCTTTTTTATTCAATAGTGTTTTTCAATTTGAATTTTGTGACCTACTCGTACCTTATCACTTAACCAATCGAGTTGTCGATTCGGACACAGTGTCCGAATTGACACATTTTTAATCAATATTTCTGTCACGGACTGTTCGGACACACGCTGCTTAGTAAAGTCAGATAAAAAGTATTTTAAGGCTGGATTTAGGGCGACAAGTTCGTGTAATCGTTTTTTTTTTACATTATCTATATTTTAAAACTTTGTTTTTCTTACTGTACTAAACAGCTTCAATAAATTTGGTAGGAAGTGACCGAATCGTCTGTAAAAGAAATCTATACTTATAATAAATCTGTAGAAGTAAAAATTCTGTACATTGAAACTATCAAAAAAATAAATGGCAGGGGGTGTTACTATACCGACACCGAACCCAAAACTGTGATTAAAAAAAATTTGGTTTGTCTGTCTGTCTGTCTGTCTGTCGGTCTGTCTGTCTGGCCGCCTCTATAAGAGAGGGAGAGGGAGACCTTGGAGCATCCCCTTTAAACAGCAGTACACACAATGAAAGTATATAATCTGCTTTCAGGCTGGCGTCGTTCAATTTCTACTCGAGACTATAGGATCCAAGGACCCAGTTCTCCAAGAGGCATCGGCTGGCTGTCTCTGCAACATCAGGAAGTTAGCACTGGCCACCGAGAAAGTCAAACTAAAACAGTAGACTTTTTAGACGTTTGTGCTTCGTAGGAGACTTGTCTTTATTTTATATGTATAGTAAATTAATTAAATGTTTTGATTTAAAAAGTGCTTTTGATATATCTTTATAATGTACAACATTAGTTTTAGTACTTACATACTTATATGCAAAACCCGAAAAACGAAAAAAAAATAACAAAAGTACCTAGCTTTTCCCACAAGTACTTGGTCACCGGGCCATCCGGGGGACTGAGGGGTTGTTTTGCTCCCGCACTCAGCTGTTCGCTAGGTCCTAATGCCCGCAATGATCTGTCGTGACTTGTGTTGTAGGTACTATAGTGTCGGTGGTGTCCAACTTGTGGCGTTTTTTAAATATTTTTGGGGAACAAATATAACATGGTGTATTTTTTTTCGAATCGATTCAGTTACTGATTCTGAACAAACAATATTCAGGTTTCGTATATATACTAAAAATTATGTTGTCACCAAACTCTTCCTAAACGGCTTGCCCGATTTGTATGTAATTTTGTGTGTATATTTGAGTGGGTCCCTGGAAGTTTTGAAAATACAAGAGAACCCGGAAGGCGGCGATGCAATCGGATTGAATATATTACATTATGGCAATTTTACTCTCATTTTATTTTCTCTAATTCTGATGCTAATTTTGAGTATAACTCTAGTTAGACATAAGTTTTTGATATTGATTATAATTTTTGATTTTAATTTTAATTTTTGACTTATTTTTTTATTTTTGGATTTTGATTTAATTTTTTATTATAATTTTGATTTTATTTTTGGATTCCATTTACTTCATTTTTATTCCAGCTTTTATTAGTGTGATATTTGTCATTGACCATTGTTTCAAAATTCATTTTATATGTTATCCATTTTAATATGTATATTTATATTTTTATTATTTAGTTATTATTTTTTTTTCAAAATAAAGAAAGAAATTGTTTTTAATTATGTTAATTTGTTAAGAAAACTGTATTAACAATATGGGGAATACACTGGCTCCTGTAATTCAGTTTCTAACTAGCTCAGGAGCCAGGGAATTTCATTTATGTGCGAACAAATAATACGTCAATAAATAATTTTATTTTATAATTTTTATTATTATTAAATATGTAATTTTATATTCAGATATTTTTGTAAATCTTTACGGCATGTTTTATGAAGGTTTATTATATTTGTGCAATTAATTGCCTAGGTACTTGCGTTACTGGCGATTTTATGATCTTACAAAGTACCTAGTACTTTGTTTATTACAACCATTCATCAGACCATACATAATGGTCGTAAAACAAAACGACTTAGATTGCAATAAAAACTAATTATTCTTGAATCATTTTGCTAATGGTACCTAGTTACGTACCTGTTTACCTGTTTATATACAACTAGAAGCTACACCCGATGTCGCCCTCGTGAAATTGCTTCCCAACTTGCAAAAACTTAAGGGCCGGTTCTAGTCACTGTTTTTTTTTGTATGAACTTCGATCGGGATTATGTCCAAAACAGCGGTTTTATTTCTATATAAAAAAACAACAACCATTCAAGATTTTTGTTCTTGCGAAGCGCTTTTAAATAACAAGCTTTATTTTTTTTGGTAATTTTCAAATAGTTCCGTAACGTAATCTCCCGATTTTTTTTTATCGAGCCAACTAATTTATATAGTCAATTTTAATAAAATAAATTTTCATGGTGTTCTATTTTATATTTGTGGATTTCCATAGGTTTAAAAAAGGTCAAAATGAGTAGAACCGGGCCTTAAAAATTTTCAACGTTTTCTTTTTCTTTTCCAACCCAATAAAAAAAAATTAAATTATTAAAGTCGGTAATTTCGTTTTTGGGTTTTACTGAGACTAACGAACAACAACAGATTTTTATATACATGATAAGTTTATTATATAATCATAAATCATTTTGCTAATAGTTGTTACATAGCTATCCATATACGATATACATATAATTATGCACAAAATTCAAGTTTAAGACAATCCTAAATTTAGAAACCAATCTATATGCATTATGAAACCGTATGAAGTTTAGTTTGCTAAATTTAGAACCGAGTAAACTGTTGACGCAACCAGGTGTGATTGCCACAGATTTAGAAATTATTGTTATATGTACTTTATTGTACACCGCATGAAATTATTCGCCAAAACCCACCCACCGCAACAAACCGCATTCATTTTTCGCTATTAACTTATATTTTATTATTATAAGGTACATAATTTATTTCACATTCTATTTTAAATATTTGTTATTTATTTCTTGTGCAAACCTACCACAGTGTTTTCTTTTTTAACCCAAAGGTTGACTGGTAGAGAATGCCTTGTTGCATTAAGTCCACCTATATACCACTAGTGTACATGAAGCTAGAACTACATTAGACCGACGCACAAATGGACCACGCCTGATTTGTACGTAGAACGATGACGTCGCGTGGCGTGGATCTAATGCAGCTCTGCAAGTCTAGTTTCCATATAAAATGTATGGAGACCGAAGCGCCAAGATCGGACTACGTGGCCCACGTGTGCGCAATGTAGTTCTACCTTTATAGATAGAACTACATTAGACCGACGCACACATGGACCACGCTTGATTTGTACGTAGAACGACGACGTCGCGTGGCGTAGATCTAATGTAGCCCTGCAAGTCTAGTTTCCATATAAAATGTATGGAGACCGACGCGCCAAGATCGGACTACGTGGCCCACGTGTGCGCAATGTAGTTCTACCTTTATAGATAGAACTACATTAGACCGACGTACACATGGACCACGCTTGATTTGTACGTAAAACGACGACGTCGCGTGGCGTAGATCTAATGTAGCCCTGCAAGTCTAGTTTCCATATAAAATGTATGGAGACCGAAGCGCCAAGATCGGACTACGTGGCCCACGTGTGCGCAATGTAGTTCTACCTTTATAGATAGAACTACATTAGACCGACGCACACATGGACCACGCTTGATTTGTACGTAGAACGACGACGTCGCGTGGCGTAGATCTAATGTAGCCCTGCAAGTCTAGTTTCCATATAAAATGTATGGAGACCGACGCGCCAAGATCGGCTGTGTGGGACACGTGTGAGCAGTGTAGTTCTGCCTTAAAGGTGGCATTCTAACCTCAGCGGCAGGCTGCGATTACAGGCAGCATGCGGCGGTAGCACGTGCAGCCGCAGTCGCGTTCGGAATGGTTTTCACACAAATCCATACTACTACATAGAAAACCAGTCGTGTTGCCGAGCCTCGGCTGCGAGTGCTGCCGCAACCTGCAGCCGCAGCTGTGTTCGGAATGGTTTTCACACAAATCCATACTACTACATAGAAAACCAATCGTGCAGCTGCAGCCGGTTTCGTGCAGCCACTGCATGTGCTGCCTGCATCCGCAGCCTTCCGAAGAGGTTCGAATGGTACCTTTATTATAAAAACAAGTGCACAATGGGCGGTTTCTTGCAAACAACTCGCCGTGTTGTTGGTTGTTTCATCGACATTACAACCCAAACAACCTTTGGATAGACTGAAGGAAAGGAGACAGATTTAGGGCTGACAGTGTACAAAAAAGGAAAATATGGTATGATCCATGTATTGTAGTAGAGAGAAGTGGAGAATTTCAAAGATTTTAATTGACCCATGGATACGACCTTGGAAGGGTCGCAACAAGTAAATGATAATTGCATTTTTTATTTTTGAGAGATTTGGCTATTTATCATTAATGCAAGCCGTTTACAGATTAATCACGATTTGAAAACAACTAATTGTTGATTAACCAATCAATTATCAAAAGCTTAGGTTGATAATTGGGGATGCCAAATGTTTCATCACGTGTTCGTACGTGACGTGACTCTAAAATTATCTAAATGTTTTTAAAGATAACTCAGTAACGTTAATTAGCTTCGGTCTTGATGCTAAAAAACCATACATAACATTGTATGAAAATAGATGAGGAAATCGCTCATTGTAATCACGATGATTGAACTTTGACATTGAGTTTTACAATTGCGGAGTAAATAATGATTGCTTCAACAAAGTATAATGCAAAAAGTTGCTTAATATAGCAGTAGCGTAGCGCTTAAGGTGCAAAATGGTGCAGTTTTCTTGTGCACTTGTTATCCTCGTGTGCAAAGATTCTGTGCTGTAAGAAAACTCAATTGTGTGCTCGCCTGTACGCATCAACTGTACTAACTGATAAATAACATTGTTTCAATAGTTTAAGTACAATAAAGTTTATAAAGGGACCCGAGGGTTACAGCCTGTAACCCTCGGGTTGTGCAATGTCGGGAAAAGACACAAAATTTATTTTATTTATTTATTTATTTATTTACACTTTATTGTACAACAAGATTACAATTATTATAAAGGGAAACCATAGAAAAAAGAAAAACGTACAATCGGCGGCCTTATCGCACTCGGCGATTTCTACCAGACAACCTAGTATGGACAGAAATTGCCAGGACACAAAATGGGGTTGCACTTGGTGCAAATATAAATGCAAACTAAAAATTATAAATTATTAATACTAAAATAGATATATATATACATACATACAAAAAATATACAGGCAAGAGAATAAGTGATACATCGAAAGCAATGTCACAGTGTCAAGTAATGCTCCTTCACAAGCTTTTTGAACACAGGTAGTGTTTGCGCACGTTTTATTGTCACAGGCAATGCATTCCATAAACGAGCAAGAAAATTGTTATTGTAACAAGCCTATTTGCTTTAATAAATATATCTTAAATATAGCTTATCGTCTCGTAGACACTGCTTTACAGACAAAATAAGTGTCAGTGGTGACAGGACTATTCAAAGAGAAAATCACAGAGGACAAATTCATAAAGTTGCTTCTTTTTTTTTGCACCATGGGACACCTCCCTCCATGGGCCCGGAACACAGTTACACCACTGCTTCAGTCACAAGTAAGTGTTATTTATTGTGCCCTTTTCACCTTTGTGATTGAGCTGAACTTTAAACTTAAAGGTTTAAATATCATATTGTTACATCAGAGTTCAGACAAAAGTTGTCGATGCTTTCTCTGATTTCATTTATTGATTTTGAAAGGAGTAAAAATGCTGAGCTGTCTTCCATGTTACCTAAAGGCCCTCGCCCAAGGAGACTTTGTAGCGATGCAGTCGCGCGTTTCGTAAGCGCGCGACTACATCGCTACTAACGCGCGTTAGTCGCATTTGCAACGCAAGGCGTATAGAAAAGATGCAAACGCGCTACACCATCGCGACTGTATCGATGCGAACGCGCTACAGCATCGATACAAAAAATCGCTTAAGTCCTGTGACTTAGTAGGTAGAGACTTTTTTGAGATAGGAAATCGTCAATAACTCTCTCGGTCTGGGTGTAACTTTCGCGGGCGTGTAAGACTTTTAACTAATTATTAAAACCCACTTGTGTTCTTTCAGCCTTTGCTTTCCAGGGCCACGGTAATTCTTTCGAGCATTCCCGCAGCCCGTATTGGCAATACTGAGCGAAGAGCCAAGAATTTTGCAATAGTCTATTTTGCCGGCACACTGCCGCATGCCGATCCTCTTACTTTCTTAACAAAGTCTGGCCATTACATGCTTCATAACAGTGATCGTAAACAACGAAGTAAGCATCAGTAAACTGGGAAATCGTTAAACTATTTTATGTAATAATTATTTATCTTTATAATCGTGTTGTAATTTTTCTTTACGTGTGTTCTTTTCTTCCTGGTAAGGGTTGCGGGAATTTGATGGATGGGACATGCACAGGACCCTTCATTCGGCGACAATTGGGGGAGGCCTATGTCCAACAATGACCGTCCGGAGCGGGCCCAAGTCGTCGACGGCGCGTTTTGTTCCACGCGCGCCTCAAGGTGATGTCAGAAAACCGCAGGGGCCTAGCAGGGTCGAAGCTTACTGGGGCCAAGGGTAATGTGTAAGTGAAACCCGGAGCCCTCGAACGAAGGCAAAGATGGAACAGGAGTGGGTGTTTTAGTCAGTAAAAGCCTGATACTATCCCCCGTTCTGTCCAAGAGCGGTAGATGTCATTGGATGATTTTCCCACCGAAAAAAAAACATGTCCAAAAGTGAATGAAATGCTTTCGGCTGAAATGATAATGATGAAGACGTGTTTGTCGCCTAAATCCTTCTAAACGGCTTGACCGATTTGGATGTAATTTTGTGTGTATGTTTAAGTGGGTGTCTGGATGGTTTCAAATTACAGTTGGACCCGGTTGATGGCGCTGCAATCGGATTATCTTCTTTTTAACTAAATGCCAGCTTTCGAGAAAGTCAACGTCTTCGGGGACAGCTAGTTTGTTATATTATTGTACCGGCCGTGTATCTTTCGTAAGACCGGTAACTGTAAACTCATTTAAAATGTAATGGACACAACTTTTTTTAAACTAAATATAGACTGTTACAGTACGAGTAACATAACACAACATGCATAAATTATACGATGGAGCAATAGTTTGGAAGTGTCTATGACGAGTGTAAGGAGCTTTCACTAGCAGGTCAGCCATCGATGCCTGACCGAGCTGCGATCTGCTCTCGCATCCAGCTCTGCGCTGACTCCTAATGTCCGCTGTAACATGGCTATAACCTGCCGTGACCTGTGTTGTATTTGACATCGGTGGTTTTTAAGGCTGTGTTTACGGAGACGCGGCGCGTTCGGCGTTTCGTCGTACATTACAGCAGCGGACTGCGTCATCGCTCGCGCAAACACACACATATGGCAATGTACGACGGACCGCCCGACGCGCCGCGCAACGCACCGCGTCTCCGTAATCGAGCACTAACTTGTGACCTTTTTTAAATCATCATCATCTTCCTGCCCTTTTCCCATGTTACTTGGGGTCGGCGCAACACGTTTTCTTCTTCCATTCTGCCCTGACCTGTTTTAAATATTTTTGAAAAAAAAATAACTTTGTGTAAAATTATTGTAATTGATTCAGTTACAACAAATTCTGATCAAACTATATTCAAGTTTCTAATAATAATGTTGTATATAGCTCCATCCCCTTAACAGTTCACTTTAAGTCGTCAACTGGGACGTGTTAAGAGCTCATAGTAGTACTGGACTTTGAGCGTAATAAACATACAGACTCGCTAAACACCGTTAAATTTTAGTCGTTTTAATCCCTCGGAGGGTCGATTCGGTACATGAAATACTATCGATTTGTAAAGAAAAAATTAAAAAATAAAGTACTTTTTTTAAAACTCTAATTAATTTACGCATGTACGAAATTAATTTCTTTAAGTAAACGTCAGCTGAGCGAGACCAATGAACTGTAGGTAGTTATTAGGCAACGACCGACAACTACCTACAAGGTCATTGACTCGTTTACTTAAAGAACCTAATTTCGTACATGCGTATATTATTTCGAGTTTTTGAAAAAAAGTACTTTGTTTTTTAAGTTTTTCTTTATAAATCGATAGTATTTCATGTACCAAATCTATCCTCCGCGGGATTAAAACGACTAAAATTTAACGGTGTATTATTATAGTATGATGTAGTGTAATTCAGTTTCCATTAGAATGGAAATGAAAGGAAGGTTGCTCTGTGTGCGGTGCAGCACCTCGTTATGTTAGGAACTCTAGTTATTTTACAAGGACATTAGTTTAGTAATACTTACGTCACTCGTATGCAGTCTAGAAGGTATGCAACAGAAAGGACTTGTCTAGCTATAACAGGGGTGGTCAACTTGATTCCACGATTTACTGTTTACGAGTATTAATTAGACTGTGAAATCTACCAATTCCAAAATCAAATATAACACAGAGCGTGCGAGTCCACACGGTTTCGCACAACGTTTCAGAGAGGTTTAGTATGAATTTCCATATAATGAATTAAAAAAAAAAATTGAAAATTCGGATAATTAAAAAAAAAAACCGAGAGAAGTGAGCTCAAAATTTTTACTTAATTTTCTCGTAACAAACAAGAAGTTACGGGACGACAAAGTGACAGAATGTCAGCTTTCTCGAAAAGTTTTGCTAAGGTCACCTTCGATATAATTCTCAGCTCGAATTTACCGAGATCGCGCCTGTTTCAGTAATTCCACATATTGTAGTTGTGCAGACACTTGAGATACAAAAGTACACTAATATGTTACAATATCCACTAAGAACTGAATTGGGGGCGATCGGCGGCGATCTCTCGCGCCGGGGCTTGGTTCAAGCCATGCTCCGGAGCGAGGAGGAGTGGCAGGCGGTCGCCTCCTTTTGCGAAGCAGTGATGCTAGTAAAGGAGGAGGCCGACCGCATTAGGCAAAGGCGCACACGCCGCCGGCGCCGCCGGGTTTCCGATCCCAATTTCCGGCCACCGTAGGCGCGGGCTCGCGGACGGTGGGCAATGGGTAGCTCGCTGTCCGTCCGTCCGGTAACAGACCGGTCCGAGCTCAGGTCGTCTACGGCGCGCACCGTTCCCGCGCGCCTCAAGGAGTTGTCAGCAAACTGTAGGGGTCCAGCAGGGCCGAAGCCTACTGGGGCCAAAGGTTATGTGAGACTGTCACCACGGGCCCCAGGATAAAGGCAAGGAATGGAAAGGTAGGTTTTTAGTCAGTAAAAGTCTGACACTGTTTCCCGCCCCACCCAAGGGCGGGATTCGTCATTGGATGATTTTACCAACGTTAAAAAAAAAAAAAAAAAAAAAACTAAGGACTGAATCAATTTGCGAATAACTAAAACAGAATTAAAATATAGATACCGCCAAAAACTGTATCATCTTTTATTGACATTCTTAATTAAAAAAAAAGATCTGTTTATTATTAATAAAAAAAGAGTTTATTGTTCAAGTTTCTATGAAGATATTACCTCTTAGGAAAAACATGGGTGCCACCGATGCTGCAGTTAACGTGGCAACTTACTGGGCCCAAATAATTTAACGAGTTTACCATCGATTCGAAAAGAAGAAGAAGGAAAAACATCATGCCTCTACTGCCAAGCTAAAACGACATTTTATAACTACAAGAAGAATTGCTAAAAATGGCATAAGTTTGCTAAAAAAATAATTCTTGACTTTGGTTAAGATTTCCCATATAGTGGGATATCTATGGTACTGGCAAAATTGATTTACCTTCAAATTGTTTACGTCTCTGTATTTACATAACACTGCTCAATGACGTCATTCAATTATCTCTTTGTGTACGAGCAAACTATACAAAAGCATTGAGCAAAACTGCAACTCATGTAGCCAGTTACGAAATGTCTAATGAATCGCCGGCCATTCTGAAGATGGAATATTTTTAGTATTGCCCTTGTAAAGGGTAAAGGTTTGTATTTAAAAATACTGGAAGCACTGAACATTTTATCTACCATCTACGCCGACTTCAACCATTAATCACTTTAGCGTTAAATTGGTATTATCCTGTGTTTACTTTTGTACAAAATTTTATACTCAAGAACAAATAAAACCAAAGAGCAATCTTTTTCTAAAAACAGCATCAAAATTGGTTATTAAATAAAGCAGCAATTAGCATATTGAAATATTGGATTTGGTAGAGGAAGCGTGGGGGCGTGGGCGTGGAGGAAGAACAAAATAAGATGGCGAGATCTCCTCTTTTCTCATTTTTTTTTCTTTTTTCACAAACTGATGCCAGTGACGTCACATTTCAGTTTGCGCATCCAATGTCTGTTACTTGAAACTTTGACAGCTTCCCCTTCTACCAGACTTGAAAGGTTTCTAACTTGCTAATTATGGAACGGTTTTGAAAACTTCTTTTCTAATTGTGATTTTGGATAAAGTTCTTTTTGTATATAAATAATAAGACTAATTGGGTCAACTACTCAATAATAATAATCCTTTTATTATCAGGCAACTAAGGCCCATAACACAAATACACACATAATCTTACAAAATATTACACTAATACATATAAAACTAAACTATAACTTAACAAACTAAACTATTGCACACGAAGTGACGGCGTCGTGTTCCGCTGCGAGGTCGGTATCTTTCCGCGAAATCGTCGATACACGACACCCTTCGGCCAAAACTCTCCCTTGAGGCAGGTCTCCAATGGTAGCCACCATTGAGTAGTTGACACAATTGAACTTTATCAGTAGCACGTTACGTTTATTCTACTGACTAATTTGATTACGGTCACGAGTCAGGAACCATAATTAGTGTACGGTTGGGTTCACACGTGGCGAGTTACCGCTAATCCCCGCAAGTATTTCATTTTTGACGCTTTACAAGCGTTTCATTTGGCAATGCAATTAAATGCCAACAAGATTGCTTTATTGCTGTGATAAATAATTCGATGTCAAAATTACTCAAATATGTCCGGTCTTCCTATTCCAGAGCTTGGATTGCAGGCTTTCATTTAATTGACGCTTATATTGTTGTTTCATGGCTTTTTTTACGTAATATGAAATGGTTTTTTAATTTAGAGTAGATAAGGGAATTACGGTGTAATTACTGATGAACATGCCAAGATAAACTTTAATTACGTAACCTTTGCTATAGCAGATTACTTTGTGAAGAACCTTGGGTAATGTGTAAGCCCTGAGACGAATTGAAACAGTAAGATTAAAAAAGTAAGATAGTAAGGGCTGATTTCATCATTAACTATTAAAATTTGTTCAACTAAACTGAGCTCAGCGTAATCTAGTTTAAAGAGCCGTGTCCAAAATACGAGTGGACAAAAGATTGAAACTGAGTTTAGCGTAAACTAGAATCAATTTATAGCGGTGAAACGCAAAATGAAACTACAATTACGATTAGACGCTCAAACTGTGTTTTGTTTTAAATAATCGCGATTAGTTTATTGAGTCAGCGAGTGTCCACCCCTACGTCCGCGTCGTTGACACCTCTACCCTCGTTTATTCCGCGTACATCGAACGAAGGACTGGAACAATTTATCTGCAGCTTCCAGTCCGATTTGCATCACTATTTACCACCTGGTGAGATCGCAGTCAAGCACTAGTTTATATCAATTAAAAATGCGATTGTGATTTATAAAATTGCAAATTACTTACCTACTTCATGGAACTTTAGATAAATATACTCTACCTATTCCGACCTCTGGTAGTCACTCTCAGTACTCTACGTTTTAAATTCGTATTCGTTTAAAAAAAAGTACTTTATTTTCCATTTTTATCTTTACAAATCGATAGGGTTTCATATACCGAATCGACCCTCCACGGGATTAAAACGACCAAAATTTAACGGTGTATAATCCTTCTGTACGTATGTTTAATATCCACAGGCCGGTTTCGCGTCGCCCCGCACCCCTCGTTCACTATTTGAGCAGTTGTCTCAACAGTCACCTAATTCCTCCTAAGCGGCTTGACTGATTTGGTTTTTTTTTGTGTTTAGGTGGGTTCCTAGATGGTTTGAAAATACATTTGGACCCGGTCGGTGGCACTGCAAACGGGTTCAAATTTTTTTTCTTGAGTAAAACCAGCTTTCGGGCTGGACAACGTCTGTCGGAACCGGATCCGCTAGTAACATTTGAAAGTTGAAGACTCTATTTGTTAGATTTCGCATAATCACTGGAACTTCTGATTCAAATTCAAATAAAAAAATTATAGAGGAAGGCTATCGGGCAATACCAGGGGGTTTAGCTAGTGTGTATACAATTAAACATTTATTTATGTGCATGCATTAGTCATTTTTTCTTCTTCGAATAATATCACAAAAGCAAACAGGTTAGCAAATCAAATATCGCTAACTTTTCATGGTCTTCTATAAGAAACGAGTATTCCCTTGAGACAAACGTCATAAACGTCATCCTTGATTTTTATTTGATTATTAAAATGTATTGTTTTGTTTTTAATTGAGCCTGAAACGTCAATGTCATATTCTGTTGTGTTAATATTACAGTTAGACAGGTGATGAAGACTTTCAATAATACATTAATTCGCATAATGAAAGTATATTCGATACCTATAACATGCCTAAGACTAAAATATTTTTAATCTTCTCTGTCTGTTTGTTCCAGCAAAACTACGAAACAACTGGATCGATTTTGACGGGATTTTTACTGATAGATAGCTGATGTTATAAAGAGTAACTTAGGATTATTATTTTATAAAACAAAAAAATAGTTTCGCGCAAAAATAATCTTCTTGAAATTGTAACCAAATGAAATACACAAATTATGAAAAAATCAGACCTGATAGGGTTATCAACAGATTCAAAACCAACAGATATCATTTTGATAGCAACAATACTTAATTACAGAGAAAGTTTTAATTATGTTGTATGCCTAATGAAAGATAATGACGCAGGCCAACAATGTTTAATGTGGCTCAAGTCAACACTTTTAGGGCCTAGCGCCTATGCATATGGGTTGTACACAGGGGCGTAGCTACCGCCGTATCAATTATACGGGGCCCCCGCCCCACAGGGGCCCCGATGTAGGCAAAAATTCGCAACATGTTATCCACAACCATCTATTATAAACCAGGCATTTGTAAAAAAGCATATCTTTTTTATACAGGGTACATGTTGTAATTTTGATACGGGGCCCCTGAGGGACTAGCTACGCCACTGGTTGTACAATAATTTAAAATGAAAAAAAAAGCCTATTCTTTGTATACTTAGCTTTGGACCCACTAGTTGGGTTAGGTTAGGCATGAGTAAAAGTCAACAATAGCTACATATAACAATGATTCGGGAGACGGAATGTGGACACAAGAAGGTGTTAAATGAGACTGGGCACACGAAGGTGAGAGTCGCGGCAATGAGATGGATGCAAGACGCACAGTTCGTTGAGGCGACACTTGGGGAGGCCTACGTCTAGCTGTGGACGTCTTTCAGCTGAAAGGGTGATGTGATGATGATGATACGAAGGTGTTAAATGAGACAGAGCAAGACATGTCTGCCGCCTGTCTAATTAGCTTTGGGACCGTAAACTGCTGCCTGACACAAAGACAAAGGGCCGCTGCTGACCATGAAGAAAATGGTAGCACGAGCTGGATGTGTTTCTTAAGAATTATAAAGAAGAAGCGAAAAATTATGAGCGTTCGAAAGAGTGGAGAGTGACCTTTGTCTTTGAGCTCTTTGATAATACGAACTAGTATAGAAATAAAAATAATGAGGTGCTTAGTTTTTTATCAGCATTATAGTATCGATTACACAAATTATGTAAAAATCAGACCTGATAATGGTATCAGCAGATTTAATACCAAAAGATATCATTCATGATAGCTATAATACTTAATTAGCATAGCATCAGCCTTGTATTGTTCCCACTGCTGAGACTCAGGCCTCCTCTTTAGGAGAGAGGAATGGGCTGTAATCGACCACGCGGGTCCAGTGTGGGTTGGTGGATGTCCCATGTCTTTAAATTTTTGGTTCTAGGACATGCCATGCCATGCATGCTAGGTTTCTTCACAATGTTTTCCTTCACCGTTTTGAGAGCACTGGTGATTACTCAAAGTAATGCACGTGGCAGGGTTTGAACCCGCGACCTACAACTCGTAAGTCAGGGCCGTTACCACTCTGTCACCACTGCTCTATATCAATACTTAAAAAGAAAGTTTTAATTCTATTGTATGCCATAAGAAGCACAATCACCACCGTATTTGGACACACTTCTTTGGAACTATTTGTAGGCGCCAATTAACATTCAAAGTGGCAGGAAAACCTTCCGTTACAAATGTTTGTCATGCGTTATTTACAAACGTTGGAGCAAAAAAAAACTAACGACAAATATTTGACGAAACTACTACTTTTACTCTTGTAAAAGTCATGTGAATTGACCTTCACCGATTTACACCTGTCTGTAGCATATTGACAATTTATTAAGCCGATAGGCCTTGAAATTCGTCGCAAGTTGGATATGGGTATTGAGTTCCGTACCCTTTTTTTTGGGGCAGGATACAAATGCTGTATCTAGTAATTTCTCCTGTTAACCTAACTACTGCCCATTAAAACCCCACCCGCATTCTTTCAGTAGCCCTTTGCGTTCTAATGCCATGGAGACTCTTTCGAACGAACTCACAGTCCTAATTAATATAATAATACACCGTAAAATTTTGTTCGTTTTAATCCCGCGGAGGGTCGATTAGGTACATACACTATCGATTTGTAAAGAGAAAATTAAAAAATAAAGTACTTTTTTTCTAAAAGTCGAGGCATAAACGCAAGGCTAGAGATAAGAGCCGGCGCTGACGTGCGAGCGAAATAGCGTTAACCGCCGAATTTGTGTGATCGTCGCGACCGATGTGAAATCGTGCCATATAGGCATAATCTCAGCGGTCCACGCGCTACAGGCGATTCGAGTGACCTATCTTCCGCTGTTTGTATTTAATCTAAGAAGTAATCATACTTAATGACGCACACTGCCACGGGCGACCTGGGAAGAGGTGGTTAGATGACCACGGACACGTAGCGTCATAGACGCGTTTTCGTCAACGTCGTGCCGTCGTCTCGTTACCGCGTCGTCGACAGAGTTTCATAATTTTGTATGTAAGCTGTGAGCAGGCGTACGCCAGGCGTATAATGACGAATACGCGTCTATGAAGCTACGCATCCGTGGACGGTAGGCCTTATATGTAGGGTTGCCAACCGTACTATAATATATAGTATTGTACTATATTTTGGGTCTGAGTACTATATACTGTTGAAAAAATATATAGTACGCAAAAATACTATATCTTCAACATTTGGCTGATACGGTAGCGTGTAAGCGAACTTATCTATCTCACTGCGTTTTAAACTTGTCAATGTCAAATGAATGTTTCATTATCATAAAGCATGAAACTTTTATTTTAGAATTTAAATAGTTAAAAAATGGAAAAAGTTCAAACAAATACAGTTTAAAAAAAAAACACCTAACAGTAACCTAGTCTATTTTTTGCTTTTCCATAAAATACTATATTTTTTTAAGTGTACTATAATTTTTATAGCTTATCTTGAAAAATACGATATTCCAAAGAAATGTTAGCAACCCTACTTATATGCCTACCACAAGAGCTGGTTCGAAGTGGCTCAAGAAAAGGATACCTAGAAGAAGTTGGGAGAGGCCTTTGCCCAACAGTGAGAAAGTACAGGCTGAACAAAAAAAGTAAAAAAAGAAAAACGAAGAAAAGATGAAGGAGAGGAATTCCGGCATTAAACCACTTTGTACAATGTAAATGGGTTAAAGAAAAAAACACTTGTAGATACGGACCTCTAAAAATCAAAAAGTGGGCATATAAAGTTAATAAACGTAGATACACTTACTTGCGCAAATTCTCATTGAGATTGCATTCAAGTAACATTGGAAGCGGTTCCTGACCTTCGCCAATGTGGTTTTGCAACTCGGGGACACAACGGACCGTTGCAAGCGATGACACAGTGACAATGGCTTAGCTTAGACACACTGCGACACTCAATGACGAGACGTCAAGGTAACAACAACCATAGATGTTTATTGGATATGAAATTTTGGAACTAGATGGGGATACAGATATTGCGGATATAGGAATAATATTTTTAGGGTTTCAGATACGATTTTTTTCCGATTATCCACTACTTTCAGATAGTGTCCGTTACGGTAGATATCAAATTACTATACAAGGAAATTTCACATCGCTTGATCGACACTTTGCCCAAAGAATCAGCATTGCCATTCAACGTGGCAATGCTGTCAGTCTTCTGGCTACGTTTCCGGATGACAGCGATGTGGAGGAGTACTTAGACGAGAGTATTTTGTGTTTTTGTATTATATTTGTACATAGTTAGGTCTAGTATACATTCTTAGTTTAGTTTTTATGTACATAGGTTTAGTATAAATAGTTAATATTTTAATTTCTTCTGTTTCTGTACTTACAATATTAAATAAACAAAACAAATAGTAAAATACAAATATTTGTTTATATAAACTTCATGTACAGAACCTACCTAGGCGGACTATTGCAACAAGGCATTTCTTTATCAGTCAACTTTTGGGTCAAAAAACAATAAATAAATAGATATTTCAAATAGAATGAATAAGTTGCTTAAAATAATAAAATATATAAGTTATTATGCTAAAACCACAGAACAAAACTACAAACTAATCAATACTCAATTTAAATTCTATTTTTAATCTAATATCTAGACTAAAAATAGAAGTCATATCATACATCATTTGTTTTTATCAAGGATTTTTGTTTAACTCACCCGGTCAAGGGCAAAATAAACAAAAACCCGTCGTAACCTGCCATTCAGACGCCGCCTTTATCCGAAATTTTTATGCTTATCGAATTCGATTACGTTTACGGATATTTTTTTATTTCGAATATCGGATAGTTTCGGTTACAGTTACTGAGCTCTATAATTTTCTGGGTAATAACTACTAGGTACCTAAGCACATATCAATTAGCTTTGGGGTTAACTGAAGTTACTCATTCTTGTCTTAATGACACCAAGCAATTATGCTTGCAGATATCCATCTTGTATTACAAATAAAGTCAGATATAGAAATGTTAAAGGTTTCTGTCAGTTTTTTTTTTTTTTAATCTAAGGTGGGAAATCATAATAATATGTCATTATAACTTCTCCCACACTAGGATGGAGCGAAAAGGCGTGTCAAACTTTTACTACCTAATTTAATAGTACCTAAACCCACCTGCGTGTCCTTCAGTTGTTTTCTAGGGTCCCTTTGCGTTCTAGGGTAAGGATAAATTCGCAGACCTTGCAGGAGTGGCAATCCTCCTGCAAGGTCTGCGAGTTTATCCTTACCATTAGTTTATCAGCTTGTAATATTTAAATTTAAGTATTGCGTGTCGTGGGTTCAATTCCCGCATAGAACCACCATTTGTTTTTTTTTTTTTTTGTGTATTTTTAGTTTATACGATTGTGAGGCACGAATAAACGATTTTCTTTCTTTCTATTTATATGGCCTACAGTCAGATACTCGTTCCAGGTCTGGGTATCCTGTGTAAGTGAGTACCTACTTGTTTATGAAGTACCCAACGGAAGTAATTCCTAGTGCGAAGTAACCTTTTCACGTAAATGCGTAAAATTGGGCATCGGGAGTCGGAAGACAATCCCCAGCCACACTAGGCGCGGGCTTGCGCACAACGAGCAATAGGTAGCCCGTCGTCTACCATCCGTCCGATAAGCGTCCAGTTCAAGCCTGAGTTGTCAAGGGCGCGTAGTGTACCACGCACGCTTCGAAGAGATATCAAAACCGTCAGCAGGGTCGATGTCCGTCAGGGCCACGCGAAATTAATGAAAAGGAAACCCGTGGTCCTGGAACGCAAAGGGCAACTGAAGGATACAGATATGCTTTTAAACAGTAAAAGTCTGCCACGCCCTCGCGTTGTCGCGTTGCGGGTGAAGTAATTGCATAATTTCCAACCTCAAGAATAAATACTAATAAAATTTCAGTTTCTGTGTCTAATTAAAGTTTTTTTCAGTAAAAATTGTCTAACGACTTCCTGAACATTGTTTTCATAAGTCGGTAATCAATTAGCGCAGTATTACGTACACAGAAATGGGTAGAACACATTAGGAGAGAGATTGCACATGCAACATACTACAATGTAGCTCAGTAGTAGGGTTGCCAACCACACTTTAATTTATATAGTATTATTAGTATTGTACTATATTTTGGGTCTGTGTTCTACATACTTTTGGAAAAATATATAGTACCCAAAAATACTATATTTTCAACATTTGACCGATGCGGTAGCGTGTAACCTAACTTATCTATCTTACCTACTGCGTTTTGAACTTGTCTATGTCAAAAAAATGTTTTGTCATTGGTCTGCTATGTTTATGTTCTTTGATTTTGGTGATTATTTTCAATTAAGAATTGTTCTTTTCTATAAGAAGTTAAAGTCCTAAATAAATTAGTTAGAGAGAAAATAGTAGCGATAGCGTAAGTGTGTCCCAAAAAGGAAAAACCAAAAAACTTAAAAATATAAAACTGTAACAAAAATATAGATTTTTTATTTATATTAATTGAGTGTGTATAGAGTGAGTTTTTATATTAATAAATTGTGATTTGCAATTTTATTTTAGAATTTAAGTAGTTAAAAAATTGCAAGTGGTGCAAACAAAATATAGTATAAAAAAAAAACAAATAATATAATAATAATAAATATTCCATGCTATATTTTTTATAGCTTAGTTTGAAAAATACTATATTTCGTCGAAGAAATGTTGCAACCCTACTCAGTAGCTTCTCATATAAACGTACAGACTTCCTGCGTTACATATAGCTGCACTAATGACGAATAAGTAGTATTTGTGTGTGTGACTTTACATGTTTGTGAAACACCCATGATACAGGAGTAATTTCTTCTTGGTGTGGAGCAACAATTTAAAAAAAAAATAAGTGTTTGTTATGTCCTCCTCATATAAAAAAAACGGCTAAGTGCGAGTCGGACGAAGGGTTCCGTAGCGTATGTAGCAATAAAACGGCAAGAAATCGCTTTTGTAGTATGGGAGACCCCCTTAAGTATTTATTTTATTTTGTTTTTATTATTTGTTGTTATAGCGGCAACAGAAATACATAATTTGTGAAAATTTCAACTGTCTAGCTATCACGATTCTTGAGATACAGCCTGGTGACAAACAAACGGACAGACAGCGAAGTCTTAGTAATAGGGTCCAGTTTTTACCACGAGTACGGAACCCTAAAAATGATGGCAGGTGCAATAATAAAAAAAAAGCGGATTGACTGACAAATACAATGTGATAGATTTATATTATACTTACTCACTGAACAAATACTTGACTACAGTAGTCTTTGAATATGACTTTGGCCTTTGGGTATAACTTTGACCCAAGCACGCGTAAACACAGTGTCCCGTGTGTATTCCTATAGGTTGATTAGCCTGAGCCAATTGTACCCCAAGGTCAAAGTCATACGACTTTACGGAGTTAAGGTAATTAATTATAAATTTCTGAATAATGTCTATTATTTACTAATTTACAATAAATACTATATACTACTAATACTAGATATGTGCTATGTACTATTTTTTAATTTAATTTAATTTACTATCTATTGTTATTTATTTAATTTTTTGTAGATACTATTACTTACTTTCTTGATACAGGAAGAGCCCAGTGTGAATGAACTGCTAATTCATACAGTCGTCATGCATACATTACATTATGATTACCGATTTAGTCGTGAGTCACATTCTGACACAACATTACACTGAGAATCCGAATCACATCGCAAATTGCACTTGTAGAGGGAAATAAAAATAGTTTTTATATAACTGAGATTGAGATAATATCAGAGCAGACATAATGTTCTGAGTGCAGTAACAGCTTCTTTATATTGCGTGAATATACTTAGTAAGTTTACGTCACAAATAGCAGTAGTGTATTATAAAGTATGATGGCTGGATGAGACAGCTGTGTTTATGTCAATCATTCGTTGTGATAAATCATTTATTAGGTATGATATTTGAGATTAATTATTCAAGCCCCAAGCGGACACCGGTATCCGCACACCTATTGTCTTTCTATTGTCTCTAATTACGGTATTCAAAGGGTTAAATGAACAATAGACAATTTAAAAATTTAAAAGGCGGTCATAATGTTAATGATTTACTTACATTACGTTTGTTAAAAATTTAAAAGACAGTCATAATGTGTCCTTTTGACTTAGCTTTGTACACTTTACAAAGCTAAGACAAAAGGACACATATCACAATGTTACTGTTAATAACCCAAGAGTTCAAAGCCTGTGAGATTATTATATTACAAAAAATAAAGGAAAGGACATAGGACACCCAACTCGACAACTTTATTATATTCGTACTTTTATGGCTATTTAACATAACTGCACCATGACATTTCAACATAGGTACCTACTATCAAGGCATATAATTGGAAGACAGAATATGTAGAAAAAATTTATACAAAGACTAATTCAGTTAAGAAAGAAACATTTCACAATAAACAAAACATATTAAAAAATAAAAAGTACATGAAAAGTTCGTTAAGTTTTTATAAATAAATAAAAGCAACCATGAATTAATCTTAAATTAAAAATGAATAGGAACCTACACTGAATAGTATGTCATTTACAGATTTATACCGACACAGTTGACATGACCCGTGGTAACCTTCACCCACCATGTTTGAATTTTGAATCAACATGCAAGATTGACGCAGGGACATAGCTACCGCCGTATCTGACGTATCAATTGTACGGGGCCCCCGCCCTACAGGGGCCCCGATTTAGGCAAAAATACGCAACATGTTATCCACAACCGTCTCGTCGGATAAACCAGGCATTTGTAAAAAAGCACCATTTTATACGGGGAATTTTTATACAGGGGCCCTGAAGGACTAGCTACGGCACTGGATTGACGCAATCGAAATAGTGTACTGGGGACGCATGCTTGGAAACCCACGGAGCACGCACCCAACCAATGTTTCGATCCTGAAAGAACTATCTATAACATCTTTATTATCTGGAGCAGTTGTGTTTAAACTCTTGCTTATCGACGCCCGTACAAAAACGAAACCTCAAGTTCTTCGGGCATATCACCTGTGACGAAGGCTCGATGGTACGATTGGTGGTGCAAGGGAAAGTCGAGGGTAAAAGATCCCGTGTTCAATGTCCGACACGGTGGACGGACCTCATCAAATCTGTGACACACTCTAGCATCAACGACAACTCCGTATATAGCTTGGTATCACAAGAAAAGCGGGGACAACTCTACTGAGACATGACTACAACCACCTACTCTTGGCAGAGTGGTCGTGGTCCTCAAGAAGAATAGATTTGATCGGACCATTTTATAAACACCATATATGTTATAGGCAGTGCCGTATTAAGCAAGCGCGGTGCCTGTAGCAAATTCTACCAAGGGGCTAACTTATTTTTCTCACAAGCCGCTACCGTTACCTAAGGGTCCTGTCCTTAGGTAACGGTAGCCCCATTGAATTTGCTTACATTTATAGGCTCGCGCTTGACCGCTATCTCACCTTATGGAAAGCGACGATGTGGTCGACGATGGAGCGCGCTTACCTAGAAGTAACCTATTCACTCTTGACTTAAATATTCCCGGGTTGTAGCCATCAGGAAACACAGACTCCGGCAGGGAATTTCACTCCTTAGCTGTACGCACAATGAATGTGTTTTATTTTATGAATTTCATATTCCGGAATTGATTAAATATCGTATGATACAAGAGGTATCCTAACCTGTTTTTGTACGTCCGACCGGGAGCCCTTGAAGAACGGGGCCCGTAGCATTTGCTACTCTTACTACGTGGCTAATCCGGCACTGGTTATAGGTCAGCTAAGCAAGGAGTCGATAACAGTATTCTACAAATCCGCACAAATTCGATAATGTGACGCCGTTTAGAAACCCGTTTTGCGAATTATCGTGGGTCAACTTTAGGTCGTTGAACTCCTGTGAATCCGTTTTGTTCTACAAACTGCATTTGATGTCATTTCCGTGTAGCGAAGGATACGAAAGTGACGTTGATAGAGTTTTTTTTTTAAAGAAGCACGTGCTTTTGTGTTCAACACTTGGTAAACACACGTGCGTGTGTGTTACGCTGTTCATTTAAATACTGGTGATTGTTATTATCGTCCTGGAAGTTGCAACGCCTTCCCTTAATTTCCACTCCACGTTCATTTGCACCGTTTACAACTGTTTTATTGCCAAGTCTTTGTAATGTCAAACACGTGACTATTTCTGATCGTTTGGTGGTGCTAATTCATAGGCTGATTTTCATTTCGTATAATTAGCTACCTACTAAATTAGTTACCACGCTCACCATAAGTTATGTTTCACCATGTTTAGTCGTAATTTGACCGTTTGGATTTGAATTCCGGAAACCATAAACTAGAGTTCCGTAAACCATCGATTGCATCACTACTTACAATCGCAGTGGAATCGCAGTCAAGCACCGACTGAATCTAATAAAAAAAAAAACATGTCATTATTGCTTGCTTTTTAAAACGTTTAAAAATAGATTTACCTAAAGAACAATTTTAACGCATAACCTAACTCTCTATAAATTGTATAAAAAAAAAAAAAAAAAAATGTGACAAATGACCATCGTGCCCATAGTATTTAACCTCCATTTTCAAGATGTCGCATATTACGAATATTACATGTGAAACACGTAGATCGCTTTTTAATGCACCCTTAGACAATCGAGGTATCGTTGTATGATATAAAACATAGTGGTAGTATTATTGGTAATGACCAGGCTTACGACTGCTTCAGTTTATGCAATAATGTAATGACGGGTACATATCAAACGAAAGGACGATTGAACGGAATTGCTGATAGACTACACGGAACGAACGCACTCGCTAACTAACGGGAATGAGGGTAGTACATGGGCGCCGCCAGGAGGAAGGTGCAAGGGACTGAACTGAGTTTATAAAATATAAAAAAAAAAAAAAAAACATTAATTATAAAAAACAAAATCACTAATATTATCTATAAATAATACTAAAGAATTTAACCTTTCGGATAGACAAAAAAATTTAAACTCGCTCTGCATTGGTCGCCAAGTAGGTACTTACCTCATATTTTTCTTCTGAATGGTCACAAAAGAAAGCTCAAAAAAATCGGAGGTGAGTGTAATAAAAACGCGTCCTTTATAGAACCCTAACCCTTTAAAAATAATTTTGCTGGCGTCCACTAACTGTGTGGGTTTTTTCTCCAGGAGACGAGCGAGTATGTGCCTTCCACGTGCGTTTCCCACTCGTTCGCTTGGTCTGTTGATTCTCGTCATCGCTAGCAAGTATTTAATGGTATAAATCTCGCGTGATTTACTCAAGGATATTTTAGAAAATACAATGATACTTAGTGTATGGATTTTAGAATTGGCAAAATTAAAATAATTATTTATGGGATCAAAAAATTACTAGGTATTTCGTTACCAACATAACAAAAATTTAAATGTTATTCGATGTTTGTTGCTGATAGTACAACATTCTTTTCAATTAGGTACTTACCTAGATTCTCATGTTTATCTAACCAGTGTTTTACTTTTATTTAAACGTATGGATTGTACTGTGATAAAGTACCTCTTTTTTATTTATTACATTTGGGCTAGAATTTTCTATAAAGGCAATGACAGATAATTTTTGATAAAATTGGTACTACCTAAGTATATTTTTTTTTGCAACTTAGATAATTTTACAGGTCCAGAACATTTAAAAAGTAATTTGACGTATTCTGACTAACGAGCAAGACCCGCCACTTACCTAATAGCTTAGCTAGGTACTTAGCATTTTATTATTATTCAAGCATTCTTAGTGCTTGAGTAGTAATAAAATTATACAGTGACGCTTCGAAATGCATTGAGAGACCACTCGAACATTGCACTCGAATGAGTCTTTGAAAGTATTGCAAAGTAAACATTTTCATTACGATGTCAGATTGGCACATGCTATCCACTACTTATTGTGAATGGGCGTCATTAAATAAACCATAGACGATGGTGTCACGATAGAGTAGAAAGTTATGAAAGTGTCAGCGATAGTGCAGTCTCATGTATTAAGTACCTTCTACCAAAATATTGCGTATCTTTATGAAATTACGTTGAAGCTTAGAAACACGCCATACCCTGGTGTTAGAATTGAGACTTTTCTATGCTGGTGCCTATAATATAACCTATACAGAAAGTTAACAGTGTAGAGACAAATGACACATGATGATCGATAGGTGGTTACGTCGAAGGTCGAACAAATTGACGGCCTATTGCCCTATAACTCGCATTTATCTAGTAGTTACTGTTTCATCATTTTGAAAAGTTTTCTTCGCCATTTTAATGAAATAAATAAATAAAAGAAAAACAATTTATTTCCGCGAAATGACGTAATCTTAAAAATAGTTTACAATCATAATCCATACAATTATGCGAGAAATATACGACACATCAGTGCAAATTTTTAATTGCAACTGCACAAAGGGTAATGCCCAAATGATATTTGAAATAGCCAGAAATGCTGCTAATAGTCCGCTAATGAAATTAGAAGCGTTTTTCATAATAAAAATACGCGTAGTAAACACTAAATTGTTTTACCCAAATGGAGATTAGCTAAGACCAGCAAGTCATTTTTAGTAAACAGCATACGCTTTTATAACAAGCTGCCAAAGGAGGTAACTGCACTTAGCGAGGGAAAGTTTAAAACTCATATTAAGCGTGTCTTAACCAAAAAAGCATATTATAAAGTTAAAGACTATGTCGAAGACACGCTTGTTTGCCAATGACGGCTTCTGCACATGTGGCCCCCTTGTAACTCATTGATATAGTGTAGATGTGTCTATTAACTTTTTCATCTTTGTTTTTAATATGTGACATGTATTTATTTACTTTTTTTATTTTAACACATTGCTTTTGCAATATATTTTATATTATTTAGACCATCAGATAATGTAATTGTTGTAGTGATAATTGTAATTATTTATTTTTTCTTACTTTAATATAGCCTCTTTCTACCTATAATGTAAATGTGAGAACACTGTAGACTTCGCAAATTCTTAGATTACTTGTTATCATGATTCACTTTTTTATGATTATTTTTGTTGTGCTCTCTGGTACAATATTGACTGGTCTACATTGTCCTTACATAATTTAGTAATGAATACTGTAATATAAAAATATTGTAATACAAACAATTTTTTTAAAAGAGTAACCATGGAGTTTCTTGCCGGTTTTTCTCTATAGGAAACGACGAATTTGGAACCGTGCACTAGCTTCTGACGTTTTATAAGTGCTACATAGGCCTATGTAAAATAAAAAGATTTTGATTTTGATCTTGAATGCAGCTAATATTCAGAGCAAAATATGCTTATCAAGTTTGTTTAATACAAATATAATAATTATTAGGTACAATATTTAACTTGATATCAGTCAACGTTTACTAGAGTGACTTGGTTACATGGCTGGGTGAGTTTTAGCTCAACAGGAATTATCAGGTAATTGCTTTAATAAGTATTAATAGAATTAGTCACAGTTGTGTGTTAATATAATAGGACTATACGCATACACCAGTGTTACTGGCCTGTTGGTCTAGTTGTCGTTGGTTCGATTCCCACCCAAAACAAAAGTTTGTGATGAGCATGATCATTTGTTCTGTGTCTGGGTGTAATTTATCTATAATATGTTTGTATTTAGAAATATTTAAGGTGACTGGTAATTAGTGAACGATACTTAAACACGTGATTGTAGTCATGATAACAAACAACTTTTACTATAGGACCAAACCGGAAATCTCGAAAAAAATCAGCCAAGTTCAGTTCATTTTGACCAGTTAGACGCACATGTACTGACCTGACCAGCAGATTCTTTTCATGATTTCAGGTTCGGTCCTATAATGAAAGTTGTTTGTTATTATGACTACAATCACAAGTTTAAGTATCGTTCACTAATTACCAGTCACTCTATATAATATGTATGTTTATCAGTTGTCTAGTACCCATAACACAAGCTCTGCTTAGTTTGGGATTAGATGGCGATGTGTGAAAGTTGTGAAATACTTATTATTAAAAGTGTGGCGACCCCAAGACGGCATTCGGCATTAATTTTTCAATGATGACTTTCTTATATATCTTCTTATATATCTATAGTTATTTTTTTATATAGGTAGGTATGTAAAATTTTTCACAGACTTGTAATAAATACAGGAGGCTCAAGGTCACCCAAAGTGCTATAATAAAAGCTATGCTCAGAGTTTTCTCTCAGATCAGAAATTCCGAAGGAGAACCAAGGTTACCAACATAGTCCGAAAAATCGCCAAAATTAGGTAGCAGTGGGCAGGGAATTTCTCGCAGAATAGATGGTCCATGTGGACGAACAGTTTTGGAGTGGGGACCACGTACCGGAAGACGCTGCGTTGGAAGGCCTGCCACAAGCTGGACCGATGACCTGTGGTGCTATTCTCTAAGAAAACGCAGCGCTGTTCGACGTTGCCGCAACGTCGAACACCCAAATAGGATACATTGGATTGTCAACCTAATGAACCTATACATTGGATTGTTAATTCAATGTATCCTATTTGTATAGTATCTATTTTACATATCCTAGTTGTAGAGAATAGCACCACTGGTCGGGGGATTTCGATGGATGCGAGACACACAGGACCGGTCGTAATAGCGACACTTGGTGGAGACCTACATCCAACACTGAACGTCTTTCAGCTGAAATGATGATGATGAGGCTTGGAATTAGGTATTTTTGTTATTATTACAGTCTTTGGTTTGTGAATCTGTAAGCATTCTGAAAAACTAAAACAAATAATTAAAAAAAATATAAATAAGTTTATTCGTATTAAACATTAAATCATATTATTAAATCTAATTCAAAATTTATACTAAACCTATGTACACAAAAACTAAACTAAGAATGTAAACTAGACATAACTATGTACAAATATAATACAAAAACACCAAATACACTCAGGCGTCGAAGTATTCCTCCACATCGCTGTCATCCGGAAACGTACCCAGAAGACTGGCAGCATTGCCACGTTGAATGGCAATGCTGATTCTTTGGGCAAAAAATGAGCCAGCCCTCTGGTCACGCAAAGTGTCGATCAAGCGACGTGAAATTTCCTTGAAAAGGATACGCGCACTCGGACCCCATGAACCAAGCGTTTCGACCCCAAACGGCTCAAAACTGTAATTACCAATAAGGTTACAGTATTTGCGCCGTTTGAGGGTCTCAGCAGCCGCAGCGGCAGCGCCGGCACATCCTGCCGAACTAGGAACATGGGATGGCGCAAGGGTGTCGACACAGGTTGCGTCCCACACCAAAGGCCTACCCACCTTCCACGGCACCAACGTCATACCATCTGGTCTCTTCCCATCGTCACGCACCAACCCATTAGGTTCTAATACAGCAGGTACGCCGGCGGTGACAAGAGCTCGACGAATAATGTCATTGATACTAGCGTGCCGTGCTATGCGGCCTGCGCTCCTGCAGCAGGACAGGCCATGGTGTCCGAGGCTACCGACAGCTTCGCCACAGTGACACCGATGTGGAGCAACACAAGGTGCGCCTAAGCGTAAACAAGTTGCGAGCCGAAACGAGGCGTCATCCATCATAGTGCCTAGGGTGGATGACGGAAGTGCCTGAAGCCACAAACCTGACTCCCATTCCCCCACAGCCAGTAGACGCGCACGCTCAGCAGTACTTGAAGACGTGTTTATGAGCTTGTTACGTATAATACTGCAGAGCGGTACATCCCACTGTCTCTGTGAGGACAGGTTGTCGGGCAAATCTGTGTTGGGACAAGCCATTTTCCAAGCGATCAACGCATCGGACAAACACGGTACCTCAACATCAACCAGTGACGAAGATAAAATATTCCTGGTTAATATTTCAGTACTGTGCACCGAGGAGAGGAAAGCTGGTAAACTTATACTTGAAATTTTGCGGACGCCGAGGCCGCCCAGCCGGATGGGAAGAGTGGCTTGCTGCCAAGCTCGGTCGTCCAAGGCCACATTTATGATCGAAGACAGTGTGTTCCTAATGATTTGATCGACTTTTTCCAAAAGTCGATCAAATAATTAAATAAATTAATAAATTAAAAAAAATCTAAAACGTTTCTCAACCATACGATTTACATGAGCTTAGCCTGACTTACAATTGACATAATCGCATTCATTTTTTCTGTCCTTTACCTACTTGATTCAATGTTTTGCGTATTGCTTTTTATGATATCGATGACTGTGGATATTTTATGGATTTTGATTTTTCCTCTACACACGATAGACATTATTGAACGCTGCCGTCTTTAGTTAGAACGACGCCTCGGCTTTTTGTTCACGGACTTGAATCTGGTTTAGAATAAAATATTCGAAACTGAGTATATACTGCTACCTTCGGATTTGACGCACAATTTGGCGTATAATTCAACGTTGTTTATTTTATTGTTAATTTTAGGCATATCTTGTATAGAATAGGGGCATTCCCCTGGAAATGAGAATCTCTCCCTGGTGTACGAGTAGGTAATTTGGGCGCAACCAATATTTAAAAGGGAATCAAACGAATTGAGAACCTCATACTTTTTTAATGACGATTACATAATAGAAACCTAACTAAGGGCCAAATTCACCAATAAACTAATCGCGATTATATAAAACAAAACGCAATTTGAGCGCCTAATCGAGATTATAGCTTCATTTTGCGTTTCACCGCTATGAATTGAACCTAGTTTACGTTAAACTCAGTTTCAATTCTTTTGTTGTCGGCCATGTTTACGACACGGGTCTTTAAACTGGATTACGCTGAGCTCAGTTTAGTTGAACTAAGTTATTATATTGAATGATGAAATCAGCCCTTAGTAGGCACAAAAATCTATCTGCATAGCCTTTTGCTAGGTTGGAGATGGCTTCCTTTCTTCTACTATTATTTTTAACTAGTATTTCACATGAAGTAACTCCCTAACTGAGGTTCCTAAAAAAGTATCTGGAGTGACACGATACCTCTTGGCAAAAATTCAGCTTCTACCTCCTGAAAATCCCTAACAACTGTCATATCCACAAATGACCGAAGGACTAACGGCTTCATAGGTTTTGCTAGGCACGGAGGAATCTCAGTTTGTAATTCGAATCGCTCTCGACAAACGTTACTTAACTTTGAAGATAAACCCGTTTCTTTTTTAAATTGTTAATCATTCAATGACATGTCCTTGTGCTTTATAGTAGAGCGGGTCGGCGTGTCAGATTGATTAACTTGATGTTATTTTTAGCTACACGCGCCTCAAGTGATATAAATAACACACTTGTGTAATACCTGCAAAAATGCAACTCTTAGTTTGGTAAGACTAATCTAGACAAACGTTGCATTGAATATAGGTAATGCCTACTTCCTTCTTGACTTAATTAATTTAATCTGAATTATATAACATGTCATATAAAAAAATGTCAGTAAATATGTTTCAAAATTGCAATTAGTTTTAACTGCATAGATTCTATAATGTACATCAAAATAAATTAAAATATCTAAAAAGAAATAAAAATTGTATCTTTTGACTTCAAGTCCACTTCACGTAAGTTTGTCGGTTAGAGGTATACTTGTGTAAATAAGCAAGTACGGACAGCAAAGGAAGACGGTTATGAGACATTTTTGTACCAATAAAATTATGGTAACAGTTTTTTTTAAGTACCTATCCGCACCTACTTGTTTCTGATCAAGTTTTCATTCGCGTCAATTTTCTTACGTAAGAGTAAATAAATAAGTACAGTTACGCAGAGAAGTAGGTGGGTAGTGGGTACATACCAATTTTGAAAGTTTTAAGAGGATCGCCCTTCTAAGTACAGAATAACACGAGCAATATGTACAATTACAATGTTGCCATCAATAAAAACGTAAATACGTAACTACTGTCAAGAAATAAACATTTCCTAACCGCATACGAAAGTGAAGGTAAAATAAAAGTAAAACTCAACAAAGAAGGTAACTGTCGCCGCGATCGGTAGAACAGTTGTCAGTGTTGACATAACGATCACTGGTACCGGTACTTGCTACACGATCGCAGTGCTCTTGCGTTCGTACCGATTATGACTCAATCACTGCATGATACGAAAATTGAGATGCACTTCTGCAGATAGAGCACGTCACATCAGCGACATCGCTGTGAAATGTAAAGAAAATTTACTCGAAATCAAAATTACACCGAGAATAGACAACAATATATCTTGATTGTACCAAAATTAAATAATTCTCCATTCCAGTCCATTTAAACCTCCCTCAAACAATGGTATTTTATTTAATTCAATCATTGCCCTCAAATTAATTTTGCATAGATATTACTTTTTTGTTGGAAGCGGTTCTATAAACATAGCCATAAGTTTAATTTTAATGTCGCGAAATATATAGCTACTCACGTCACGCCCTGGCTGGAGAGTCATCTCTGCTATCACCTTGCACTGGCCACAGTATAAATCTCATCTTACATCGTTCGAGCAAATGCAGGACAATACATAGAGATTCAGAATTATTACTGAAGACATTCGCAAGACAATCCATCCAAGTTGATGACAAAGCCCGATAAATCGCCAAACTTTTGCTTTTGCTCGCGAAATAAAAGGTTGATAGATAGCAAAGATTCTGGTGGTGGCCCCGTACCAAAAGACGTAGCGTTGTTAGCTACGTCCAGCAGGGTGACCGATGAAGTGTAATTTAGCAACTGCCTTTATATTTTCATATCGAGAACCTGACGTCATATTTTTCATCCTTGACGTGCATACTATCGATTATATTCAACAGTTAGTATTTTATAACGTGCCTAGTTTTCGCGTGTGCAGCCACATTGACAATCTCTACTCGCCAGTTAGTGCGATTTGCAAACATTTTGTAATAGTCACTTGCATCACGTAATCTTTCTGTTTGTACTGCAGCCGTGTAACAAGTTGGTAAAAGGTACTTGCTTTTAAAGACATATTTTTGTTTGTTTCTAATGAAACATTTTTTTTTTAAATTTTAAAACATATTTACACTAAAATAAAATCCATCGCTCTAAACCTGTGATTTGCAGGAACCGTGTATTAGTTATTCCTGTTTTTAAAAGTTCTATAATTAGGAATTGCGAATTCTATAAGTGAAGAGTGCCATAATCACAATACCTTATCCAAATAACGGTGTTTCGTTCCAAGAATTTCTTATTAGTTTTCTTAGTTTAGCTAGTTAGCATACGTTTACTAATGGCACATTAGTTTTATGGTTATAAAACGCAAAATAACAGCCCAAAAGTTTGAATCACAATTCATAATAAAATGTCTAGTCATTCGTACGTAGATAATAATCAAATTAGCAAAGCTTTTCAACCGATGTCGATGACAAATTGAAATTCTATGTTTTTTTCTTTTATTTTTTTTTATTACAAATTTCAAATCGAATTCAAGTACTTACCGTGTTGTGTGTTTCGAAATTCTCGTTATGAATGAACCGCAATGAAAATAAATGGCAGCAAATTGGCAGCTAGCCAGTTGCATAAATAAAATGCAGCGTGAATTGCATGCTGGACTGACTTATAGATGATGTTATATGGTGCACTTAAATTATGCAATTTTAACAATTAGGGTTTGCCGCAAAAACATTAAAACCAAGTGAAACGAAGTTGTAGGCAACATTTATAGTTAAATTAAATAAATTAAACCTGTACCGCCTTATTCCAAAACGCGATCTAAAATAGTTCCGGGACTATTACTAGTTTTAATTGGTATTAAACCTAATAATAGTCCCGGAACTACATTCCCGAAAACTACACTTAGATAGCATATAATCGGTATTAAACCTATGTAGTAATAGTCTCGGAACTATTTTAGATCGCGTTTTGGAATAAGGCGGTAAGTGTCTATCAGATTTACCGTTTATGTATCGGCTGATTTTAAATGAAACGTAAACAAAATGACGACGGAAATCGTGAAACGTCATTTACCTACATTCAGAATATGCTTACATAATTTGTTCTTACACCATTTTGTGGTGGGAAAAACATGGAATTATTAAGTACTTACCTAAGTACTTTATATTACAGGTAAAAAAATGTTCGGCTTTGTGCGACGATAGTGGTCAGTCGCCACAAATTATGATTAGACAAGGCGTCGAATAATTTTATTTTGGATGAGGCGTTGTGAAACAAATTTTTCCATTTCGTTTCCGATTCAGATCAATAAACCAGGCAAACACAAACATTTGGTATTGTGAAAATTTATCAATTTATAACTTTTTTGTTTTAACTTGTATTAAATACCTACCTATCTAATAATTATGTAAGTACTAGGAATAGGTAGGTAAAAATTATCAGGTGAGCGTAGTGCCAGCGCTGGCCCAACAACGAAATCCAAGTAGATACATACATTCAAATCATTCAAATCACATACAAATCCAATGAACCTATTTGGATTTCGTTGCTGGGCCAGCGCGCCGCTAAATGCTGTTTTCATAGAGAATAGCACTGCAGGACATAGCCTACCCGAGTGCATTACAAAGCCATATACGATCTAAATCCGTTTTTAGCGTATTGGAGTAACAAACATACACAAAAACACATATGTATATATAAACTTTAGCCTTTATACTATTATACTGTGCTATTAGTGTGATGATAGGTGATGATAAATGGCAGCGCTGCCGCAACGACGAACATCCAAATAGGATACATTGAAATAACAATCCAATTTATAGGTAGTTTAGGTTGACAATCCAATGTATCCTATTTGGGTGTTTGTTTTTGAGGCAGCGCTGCGTTTTCTTAGAGCATAGCATCACTGAACAGCAGAGGTAGCCTGTAATTTACATTACGCCTACCTACAAGTACCTATTATACACTTATAATGGATATTAAATTGCAGGAATCGAAAACGTTTATGTCAATTTAGAGATATGTATGTACCCCAATCTTTCAAATTTTATCAATCGAGCATTAACCTTCCGCTATTGTGATAAGGTTGAAAATCTATTAAAGAAATTTGACAGATTGAGATAGGTTGATGTGCTGGCGTCTGTAGCTGTACCTATCTCATTAAAAAAAGGGGCAAGTGCGAGTCGGACTCGCACAGCTAGGGTTCCGTGTAAACTCACATATTTATGTAAATAATTCAATTCCCGAATCGAGTCCCATAAATTTTTTCGAGTCTAAAAGAGTGTTTTTTGTGACGTATCTAAAAATTTATAGTTTTCAGATTTATTCCTTATATTTGTGTTCTAAGACCTTGCTATATACCAAATTTCAGGGTTCTAGGTCAACCGAAAGTACCCTATAGGTACACTTTGATTCCCTTGAGGGTGTCGAAATACCTTAATGTTATTTGCGACATAAACGGCCGTATCTTTTTTTTTCATTAACTTAGAAGTTTGATTTTTTCATAGCTTCAAGGGACCTCAGACTTGAGTGCGCGGTCTTGAGATAAAGGGTCTTGGCAAACAGACAGACGGACAACAATGTGGTCCTCTAAGGGTTTCGTTTTTTCCTTTTGAGGTACGGAACCCTTAAAAAACCAGCCAAGTGTGAGTTGGACTGGTGCACAAAAAGTTCTGTACCATTTCCGGCGAGCTTTACAAGATAGTCCAACTGATCTGACTTCACTCAGCAAGGTACTTTTCACAACTAAAGAAGAAATTTAAATATATCCCTGACAACTCAGCATACCTAACAATAATTAATATACAGTGATTATTTTATTTATTCAGAACTGGTACGCAAAATAGCATAATAAATTGCACGTTAATGGGGAAAAATTGCAGTTAATTGACTTCCGATACCGACAGTACTTAACGTTGGAGTGGGTTACACTGCACCTAGGGTTGCCAAGTTGCCATTCGCCCGGGTTTTCTCGGTTATCTCATTTAATAGTCCGTGTACAAAAAGTCTGACATTCCCTCTTGCTCTACTCAGGAGGAGTGAATAGATGATTTTCTACGTAACAAAAAATAGTATGAAACATCCAACTTAAAAAAAATCGGAAAAATCCGGGATTTTTACGCCTTTTGTTCTGGTTGGCAGATTTTAGAGATGGCAACCCTAGTTGAAGCAAGAGCTGTAGCTACGTCATGGTTTCCTTCAAACTTAATTTTAAAAATTAACATTACAGTGTTATTCTATTCTATTACTATTCTATTCTATCATTGAATCTTCTACTGTTGCACCATCATGTAAAACGTTAACAAAAAGCGTAATTATTTGTCATCTGCTTTAATCGTAACTGTAACCAGTAACCGCCCGAATTTCAACGAATATGTTATCGTTATTTGTTGTGACATCATTTTAAAAAATTGCTAAATTGGTGCAACCGATATTTCGCTTAACCAGTGATTATGACAGCTGTCAAGACAGTGGTTCTCGTCAAAGTTAGTTGGTACCACGGATATCGATATCTATGCATGGTTGGTGCAACCCACTCTGTTTTAATATTCTTATTATATCAACACATGGTAGGTCACATAGACTGGCCTGTTGGTCTAGTGGTCAGTAGCCCTGATTGCTATGCCGGAGGTGAGGTCGTGGGTTCGATTCCCACCCAGGACAAAGGGTTGTGTGATGAACACGATCATTTGTTCTGTGTCTGGGTGTACAATAAAGTAGGTATCAATTTCTAGGCATTTGAGCAGTTATGCCTACACATCTCCAAAATAACTTTGATTTTTACACTATTTCAACAAAATAATTACAGTAATATTCCTAAATTCCATGCGAACGAAGTCGCGGGGTAACATCTAGTAGCTACATAAAACATACACTAGATTAGACAACAATGTTTATGTAATTATCATACAGTAAGTTAACTGAAAATTATCAAAATGAAACTTACGATTAACGGCACAAGAAACCTTTGTATAATCTGCAGACAGACAGACAGCTTAGAACTCTTCTTTCTCTTTATTAATTAATTTGCAACTGCATGCGTTTTTCAATAAAACCAGTCTGGGTCGGACGATTAACTGACTTTGAAAAAGTCGGACAAGGTCGTAGACTAATGTCTGGTTGATGTTGTATTATTAGAATGCATCAGGAAATGTGTTGTGGTTGTTGTGTGTTGTGATTGTTTTGTATTGTAGTTGTTGTGTGTTGCGCTTGTTGTGAGTTGTGGTTGTTATAATTATGTTGTGGTCAGTGGCGTAGCTAGGTTACCGACCGCCCTGGTGCAAAAAAAAAACATAGGAAATCTTCAAATAAATTCTCTCCCGTTCTGGGTTTTTTTTTTTTTACGGTAGGTAAAATCATCCAATGACAAATCCCGCCCTTGGGCGGAGCGGGAAATAGTGTCAGACTCTTACTGACTAAAAACCTACCCTGTTCCTTCCCTGCCTTGGTTCCAGGGCCCTGGTATGCATTTTCATACCTTCCCAGAGCCCCAGACTAGGCCTCGACCCTACTGGGCCCCTACGGTTTGCTGACAACTCCTTGAGGCGCACGGGAACAGTGCGCGCCGTAAACGACCTGGGCTCGGTCCGGTCTGTTACCGGACAAACGGACAGCGAGCTACCCATTGCCCGCCGTCCGCAAGCCCGCGTCTACGGTGGCCGGAAATTTGGATCGGAGTTACGGCGGCGGCTGCGGCGTGAGCGCCGTTGCCTGATACGGTCAGCCTCCTCCTTTGCTAGCATTACTGCTTCGCAGAAAGAGGCGACCGCCTGCCACTCCTCCTCGCTCCGGAGCATGGCTTGAACCAAGCCCCGGCGCGAGAGATCGCCTCCGATTGCCCCCACGAGGACACGGCGATGCTCTTCCCAAGCGGGGCACACCTCTACCGTGTGCTCCACCGTGTCCACCGGGCGTTCCGCACAGTGACGACACCCGGGCGTCACCTCCGCACGGATCTTGTACAGGTACGGCCCGGACTTGCCATGTTCGGTTAGTACCTGCGCCATGCGGAAGGTTATGACGCCGTGAGGCCTTTCCAGCCACGCCTCAAAGAGGGGCCTTACCGCCTCAATCGTGGCGTGCCCAGCACAAGGTTGCGACAGTCGTTCTCGCCATTTCACCATGAGATCTCGCCGGAACTCTGTCCGCCAAGCCGCGACTTGTCGCGGCAGCGGGGATTCGCCCCGGCGTTGCATCTCCACGCGCAGATCGTGCATGCGTGCAAGGACTGTTGCCTCCAGATCTCATGGTGGCAGGCCAGCAAGGAGGCTCGCCGCTTCGCGGGATACCGTGCGGTATCCCCGAATCATCCGTATGGCCATGACCCTCTGGCAGGCGTTCAGCAGGGCCGCCGGTCGCCTTCGCAGCGTCGGCGCCCACACAGGCGCCCCGTAAAGGGCCATGGACCGAACGATGCCAGCGTAGAGCCTCCGGCAGGAGGCGTCTGGACCCCCCAGGTTCGGCAGGAGCCGCTTGAGTGCAGCCGAAGTCCGATTAAGTTGGGGAGCCAAACGTCGGAAGTGCGCCTCGAAGTTCCACCGGCTGTCGAGGACGAGTCCCAGGTACTTCATCGTAGACCCGACGCCGATGTGAACTCCTCCTACCGTTAATTGGGAACCCGGTGGAGGCGCGTACCGAGGGCCGTGAAAGCACATGGCCTCGGACTTGTGCAATGCCACCTCGAGTCCCAACTGCTGGATCCTCTCCACGACTGTCGCAACCCCGCGCGTCGCTAGTTCGACCGCCGCCTGGTACGACCGTCCCCGCGCCAGGACCAGCGTGTCGTCCGCGTAGCAGACCACGCTGAGCCCGTCGGGGAGGTCGGCGCGCAGCACGTAGTCGTACCCGATGTTCCACAAGGGCGGCCCTAGTACCGATCCCTGTGGGACACCGCACGACATCTCTCGCCGATTCCATTCTCCCTGATGACCGGGGTAGATAATGTACCTGCTCGACAGGTAGGCCTCGATCACACGACAGAGGTAGTCGGGCACCCGGTGGTACCGGAGTGCGCTCCTAATGCTACTCCAGGGCAGGGAGTTGAAGGCGTTGGCGATATCCAAAGACACCGCCAAGACACACCTGCCCCGGGACACTGCATTCCCCGTCGTGAGGGTCTCCCGTTCTGGGTGGAGTAGTAGTTGGCGTCAGACTTTTATTGACAAGTCCATGACAATAAAAAAAACTAAAAAATATTTAGGTTCTGCTGACGTAATCACCAGCTAGACCCTCCATCCCCAATGTCATCAAAAATAAGCAAAGCGAAGGCCCCCCCACGCCCATGTAGTGCCTACGTAATACTTGAATGGCCGCATATCACTTTATTGTGGTTTTGTGTGTTGTTCATGATTTCCGCTTATAATTTGTGACATAATGTAATGTGTGTTTGTGTCTGGTCATCCGTCTGTATCTACACAAAATGGGAGATTATTGACATTACAGCAGTACATATCTAATCATTTTAATTTTATCTTGAATAGTAAATAGGTAGGTACACAGAATAACCGAAAATCGGTTACTACGCATTCAAGGTCGCCCGTCATTATTACTGATTTTCGGGTCTGAAGACCGAAGTGAGGGGCTGCGCATAACCAAAAGGTTCAACTTATTTGCAGCGTTGTTTTGGTCGGGGACCAAAGACTCCGTTTCTCAACTGTAGTCAGAGATTTCGAGAGAGACTTTAGAGGACAGACAATGCTAAAACTAGAACTACATTCGACCGACGCATGTGTGTGTTCTGTGTGTATGTACACGCCTAGATTTGGACGTAGAACGACTTCGCTTGGCGTGGATCTGATGTAGCTCTTACCCGCCTTATTCCAAAACGCAATCTAAAATAGTTCCGGTACTATTACTAGTTTTAATTGGCATTAAACCTAAAAATAGTCCATATATAATAGGAAATACATTTAGATTGCTTTTAATTGGTATTAAATTTTGTAATTATCCCGAAAACCACATTTAGATAGCGTTTAATCGGTATTAAACCTAATAATAGTCCCGGAACTATTTTAGATCGCGCTTTGGAATAAGGAGGTAGGTACAAGTCTAGTTTCCATAAAAAATGTATGGAGACCGACGCGCCCAGAGTAACTAGTGTGAGTTAGTTTTACGTTAACGCGATCGACACGTTTATGACGTACAGCGAAACGCTACAAACGTTTCAGAGGCGTTTATACGTAGGTACTTAGCGCGATCCATTTGACGACCTAAACTGAACTGTTAAAAGGATGAAGCTATACAGTTTATAGCATATATAGGGTGACTGGTAATTAGTGAACCATACTTAAACACGTGATTGTAGTCATGACAACAAACAACTTTTACTATGGGACCAAACCTGAAATCGCGAAAAATATATCAGCCAAGTCCAGTACATTTTGACCAATTAGGCGAACATAAATGTACTGACCAGCAGATTTTTTTTGCAATTTCAGGTTTGGTCCCATAGTAAAAGTTGTTTGTTATCATGACTACAATCACGTGTATAAGTATCATTCACTAATTAGCAGTCACCCTATATATAAATCTATATTTTTTTATAACTTGTATTAATTAGTAATCTTATTGTTTTTAGTATAATATGAATTAAATATGTGTAACCGAAAATAGTGCTCAAGGTGTTAGCCTAAAATTAATTGCTACACTCATTAAAGTAAGTTTAGTTTTAATGTACTGTGTAAGCAATTATGAGCTGACCAAATAACAAAAAAAAAAGATAATTCCTCGCACGCATGCGTTTTACACTTCATGGTAAAACTGCCTTGGTCCGCATATTCCGATAGTAAGACAAATAAACTAATATAAGACAATGGAGAACAGACATGTAGACTTGACCACCGCAAACAACATCAGGTAAAAATATGGGTAGGTACATGTACATTCGTACAAAATGCATGTATCTAACATCAAGATTCATTTGCAAATATTAAACAAAGGCACTGTTGTTTCAATTAAACGCAACACAATCTTCGAGTAGGTATTAGCAAGCGTTTTTTTTTTTGTGGACCATTGTTCAGCAGTTAATTTGATCATTTCAATGACCCAAGCACCTAGGGTTGCCAACTTTTTTTGCAAGAAATAAAGTATTTTTTTATTTGAGAAGTATATTAAACAGCATTTTAGAAAGTTGAACATTATTTATTCGGTGAAGATTTAAATACATATTTTTTATAAATCTATTTATATTTCAATATATTTAAAATATTTTTTTAAAACACACGCCTCACCACAATTGAAAATAAAATTAAAATAAATGAGGAGTTTTTTTTTTTCATGTTAGGTAAAATCATCCAATGACAAATTCATCCAAAGACTTCCCGCTTCGCCCAAGGGTGGGCTTGGGCGAAGCGGGGAGTAGTGTCAGACTCTTACTGACTAAAAACCTACCCCGTTCCTTCGTTGCCTATCGTGCCGGGGCCGCGTATTTAATGTTTTTATTAAATGCTCACACGAAAAAGGTTATGTTCTGAAAACGTACACACTCGCATGTCTGTATCAGTGAATGTCAGTCTTGATTTTGATAAAAAAAAAACAACTGTGTGAACGTCTCAGTCTAACACTTACGAGTATTGTGTTAAGCATTTTGACGCTAAAATCTGTATTTTGTATGCTGATACCATTTATAGTTGATGGCAATTAAAAACTAAATAATAACACGCTCTGCTTAGATTAAATCAAAACAGCGGAAGAACTCGTCTCTAGTGCGTGGACCGCTGAAATCCAGCCGGATGCCATATCGGGAACGTGAGGCCGTTAGCAAGGGCGTCACCAGCCAATGATCAAGGGGGGGACTATTGGAAATATAGAGACTGGCAAAAGTATGAATTGTAGTTACAGTCAAGAGAAAACTTTAACATTTTAGTGCTATAGTTGGTGGAAAGCCCACTAAAATGTCCAAGGGGACTGCAGTCACCACCAAAATTCTTACCATAATAGTACTAAATCTAGCACTGGAAGTGCTGAGTTCGCAACACCAAACAAAGTGCGTGGCGTCATATTGCCTGTCCCCACCTTCCTTAGTACAGTGCCCCTAGCACGAACAACTTGCGAAAAAGTATTCGTATCGTTAACGTGAGCATTTTGTATGGAAACATGAACAGCGCCTCTGGTGTGCGTAATTTGAACTAATTTTGTGAGCACGAACTTAGTCCTATAGGTTTCGTATTCGTATCGAATTCGTAACGTACGTAACCTTGAGCCGTTTGTATGAAGATAGCTAGCACGAAGGTTTAAAATGACGTATAGTATCGTCATTGTCGAAGGCTGGTTTGCGAGTTTCACGAAAGTTTATTCACTATAAATTTGGCAGTGAGAAAACTTTCGTCGGAGTTTATTAAACGTCAAAGCCACCAAAACCAAAATGGCCCCCTTGGCGGCGCGTTTTACTTGTTCAAATGTTACTTTTATTTAATTTATCACGTTTTTATAAATGACAAGTTTACAAGGGGTTAACAAATGTTACGAATGTGGCAGATTAGATAAAATAAATCAATCTCTATTCTCTAGGTGGGGGGGGGGGCTGTAGGCCCCCCCTGCCCAACAATAGTATCATGGCTCATGTGCTCTTATTAGATATCAATTTTTGTACTATTTTAAAAACATGATTTTTGAAAAAATCTAGGGTGACGATACTGCACAATAAACCATAGAATTAATACAGGCACATTGCCCACAAACGAATAGAAGTGGAAACTTGTCGGGAATTTCTCTGTGTATTTTTAAATAAGTTGCTATATCATGGTGTTGCAGCCAATTTTATTAAGAGGAAAGGTGGAAGATTTTTGCGCTCGATCAATAAGCGGTTTGCTAATCAGGTTTTAGGGGCCCCTGGAGCTTGAGGGCCCTGGGGCACTTACCCGCCTAGCCCCTTTGTAGCTACGCTCCTAGTACTAATACTGAGTCAGACCTAGGGTACATTGGACCGCGCAAGCCCCACCACGACGAGACGCACATTCTACTCAGCGATGAATTATTATTATTTATGTATTCATTTTTATTGTGATAAAATACACCCGTTGCCATTTTCTTATAAAATATCATGATTTAATAAATATTTAAAATAACGCCAATCATAATTAAACAATAAAATAAAATCACAATGGTATATAACTAAATCATATTAAACCACATTAAATAAATTATGTCAAAATAATTTCATTAGATCAAAATTAACCTTTTGAATACCGCAATTAGAGATAAAATAGAAAGACAATAGGTGGCGGACACCGGTGGTGTCCTCTTGGGGCTTCACATAGGTAAGGTAGCTACCCCACTTGACCTAACGACTCTACTTGATCCAGTGAGTCTAGTGACCCGACTTCGATTTTCAACTACAAATCAAAACAATATTAAATAAGTAATACCAATTCAAAATTTCAAGTCGATATCAATAGTCGACTGTTCGACTGTACGTCATCGGGCTGTATCTCATAAACCGTAAGAAATAGAGAACTGAAATTCTTACAGAACACACATTCTGTTTCTATTACCACTAATAAATACTACAACAATAAATAAAATAAAGTTAAACATTAAAAGTGGGATCTCCCATACAAGAAACGTTAATTTTGTCGGCGTTTTACCGGTAAGGTACTATTATATTCTGTGGTTTTACCTCAATTTTAATCTTGTAATAGGTACCTATCTACGGAAGCCTTCGTATGCAAGTCCAACTTGCACTTGGCCAGTATTTTTATTTACTAGTAGTAGTAGTTTAGTAGGTAGGGAATATTAAAAAAAAATGTTACAGTAGCTATTTAGGTACTTATTTGTAAACTAATTATCACTGATTAAATAGGTACCTCTGCCTAACTTCTTTATCTTCTTAAAAACTTCGCTTCCATAACAGTTTTACTTATCGCTAAATCGTATTATAATTATGATTGAACGATTTATATTGTAGGTAGGTAAATGTTACGTCAGTTACGTGTAAAATATTAGTTGGTTGCACTTCGCTGCATTTTCGTATACGTCCTTCGATATTATTACAAGTAGATCGATGAACCCATTGGAAGCTGCGATAATGCTTTTATTAACACAAAACCTGACTTTAAAACTAGTTAGGTACCATGTCGGCTGTCCGGGTAGGCACAGTGCCGGACTGTGGTTATTTTAAGAATTAAAATCTTATTGCGTTTTGTTTTGTTTTTGTGCACTACATGCAACCTTGAGTGATTCAGTTAGCGTCACAGAATTTACGTATGAAGTAAAGTAGGTACCTCATTCATGTTTTTATTTATCATTAGCAAGTTTATAAATTCAGAAAACTGGGCAAGTGCGAGTCGGATTAGTACACTGAGGGTTCCGTCCGAACTTATGTAAATAGTTCAATTCCAGAATCGAGTTACGAAGGTTTTTCCGGATCGAAAGCCTTTTTTTTGTGACATAACTACAAATTTTCAGTTTTCAGGTTTATTCCTATATCTGTGCTATACGACCTTGCTTCATGAAAAATTTCAGGGTTCTTGGTCAACGGGAAGTATCCTATGAATTTTGATTCCCTTGAGAGTATCTTATTTTTCCGTTAACTTAGAAGTTTAATATTTTTACAGCTTCAAGGGACCGCAGACTTGCGTATTGCTTTAATTTCAACTCGATACCTCTACGCGTTCCCGAGATAAAGGGAGGGGCTACAAACAGACAGACTGACAACAAAGTGATCCTATAAGGGTTCTGTTTTTTCCTATTGAGGTACGGAACCCTAAAAAATTAAAAGTCAATGAATGAGATTCTTTGTTCGAATAATAGACAATAAATTTATGATAGAAAATCGAAACTTGATCGTTTATAACCTACTATTCCAATTTAAATTATAGTTGCTGACAAATAATTTAATACCTACGCTCAAATATGTCTATCTAGTTCATAATGTGATAACATTTTACTTCGGAAACAAATAAAGGACGACACAGATTCTTTGATTAAAACTGAAAGCCTTAAAAAAGACCTACCTTCATCAACGCGAAACGCTGATCATCATCAATTCCAACTACAGCATTAGCCGAAGGTGCCATTTTCACAAACTGATGCGAGTTTATTATCGATAGTTTTCGATGAACTTATCGTGAACGATATAGATAGTAGAGGCGCGTACAACACTCGCGAGCGCGCGCGAACGAGTGAGCAAGCGACAAATAATAAGTTCTGTCGAGTGCGCTGCTAGCGTTTCGAATCGCGGGTTTATCGACATCAAAAAGTAACGTGTGTGGTAGGGAGGCGTACGTTCATCGTAATAAAGGGTAGATGCCGTATATTTTGTTTTGATTCATAATGACAAAAAAACCAGCCAAGTACGAGTCGTACTTACACACAAAGGGTTCTGTACTGCCCGTAGCAAGAAAAATCGCGTTTGTTTTAAGAGAGCCACACTTAAATATTTAATTTCTTCTGTTTTTAGCACGGATATCGAGGGATATGCCTTGGGGGCGTGGCACGTGGCGCCTCGATCTGGGCAAACGACCCTTATAATCGAACAACGGCTGTACGCTTCATTCATTCGCTTTGCAATTGCGTACAGGGTACTACTGATGCGTAAAAAACCAAAATGCCGAGTTGTGCAGTAATTATATGCAAAAGTAGGTCACATATCATCAACCTGAAGACAAATGGCGTATCCTGCCACCGGTAATTAAACAATTAAGTCACTGTTTTATATTTTAAATAAATTTTTAAATATTTCACGAACTCAAGTTCGGAACGACACGAACTAGACCGAACTAGCCCGAATCTTCCCGAACGCAATGACCGCAATGACCGTTCAAGATTTAGAGAGGTGCAATCGAGTGCGTGAGGCTGATTTTATCGATATGCGTATTATTCGCAGTTCAATATATTTTTTTACATTTCTATGAATATTGTCGTATTACATGTATAGTAAGAGTTAAATTAGTTATTGAATGAATGTTGTTTGAACGAAATTAAGGTATTGTTATTTCAATACCCGTGAACTTAAATTGACATTATATCTAAAGATTGAGATGATCAAAAATTATAGTACAATATGATAAGTAGCACGATAAACAAGTATAATTTTATACAGTTATTTATTTTTGGTCAAAAGTTACAATATTTTATGTTCGCTATGCAAAACTATTAAATCATTATTTTTTTAAATCTGGGTATTTGGTGTTTTCGTACGCCCTAGTTGTAGTGGAGCTGGACCAGCATTGATCCAAGCATTTTTATCTTGATATAATTCTCCAACTTATAATAATATAATTTCTATTCCAACTCCTTCTGTTTTCATGCAGTACGACTGTGTAACTCACTTCCAGCAAAGATTTGTGATGAAAAAAATATCTTTTTTTGCGATTCGGAAAAGTCTTTGAGAAATTTTGGAATTGAACCATTTACATAGGTAAATTTATACGGAATCCTTGGTGCGCGAGACGGATTCACACTTGACCAGTATTTTTTTGTCAGATGTATTTATTTTGAGTAGTTAGTGTGAGTTATTTCATCATAACGAATTCGATCCTGTCAGCATCAACTACCTACAATTTGTTTAAAATGAAAACGAGTTTGCTAAATGACGCTATTTTGATTCTATAGAAATTTATGTTAACGCTAGCGAGTTTGAATACGTGTATAAAATTTACCTAAATGTTTAAACCAACTCTGAATGTAGGTAGTCACATAAGATTAAAATCATATAGTTAAGATTAAGTAATATATTGTTTAATAATAACAGCATGATATTTAACAGAGAAAGTTCCCTTGAACCGGTAATACGATATAAAAAAAACTAATTCCTATTTTATTTTATAATCATTACTCACTTTTCGGATAAGTATATAAAAAAGAAATTATTTAAAGAAAATTAGACAAAGTAATTATATTACAAGAATATGCTGAAATTAAATATCGATAACAATTATCGACAATCGGTTCGATGCTCTAATGCATGCGTGTGCATTGAATGTTTCCGTGCTTACAAGCGAATGCCCCGCCCATTCTACTTATGTGTGCTATTAGAAATTGATTTAGTGTAGCTGCTTTCTTCTTAGTGTGCGTGTACAAATTTTGAGTGTGTGTCGTAAATACACTATTTGTGAATGTTGTAATTATTTTGGTGGGAGATAAGCGGTTGCGCAAGGATTTCTTATTACTTTGCAATGAAGGCATATCTCCGGATATCTATGGTTTTTAGTGTTAAAATTTGTACATTTCAGCTTTCTAGCTAAACCTACGGTTCATGAGATACAGCCAGGTGACAGACAGACAGTGGTTTTAGCAGTGGGATCCAGTTTTTACCTTCAGGTACAGAACCCTAAAAATGACTTTTAGAAATACCCGCTAAATGCAAGCATGTTTATCCTGGGAAAGTAGATGCGTGAATGTGAACATATGACAAGCATTTTTCTTGCTCTACATACGGGCAAGAAAAATGCCAAAGCATAATCAGGAAAATGAAGGAAAGATTATTTTCCTGTGAACTGCAATATAGTCCAATTAGGAAAAGGAATTTCAATAAAATCCATTCTCTGATCAAAATACTTTATTTCCTTAGTTAGTACAAACATTGGCCTTATTTACAAAAAATCAGTAAAATCTAATCAACATGCAATGTATTTGCATAATTATTACATTACAAATTATACGATGAACACATACCTTGAAATTAATCATAGACTAAGGTTCAGAGTATGATCTCATAGTTCATTTGGTTCGGAATTTTCAAAAACAATTATGACTTATTTCATGACAGTAAAAACAACTCCTCCTCTTTCAGGTTCTTCATCATGTACCTCCTTATCACTTCCTTCAGGGTCTGATGCATCAGAGTCATCAGTTTCTCCATCTCTATATTTCCCAAAATTACTTCTATCCGCTGGCATTTCCGCCATCTTGATTCCCGCTCGAGCCAATAACTTCTCAGCTGCATGTTGAGCCTCAACTTCTTTCAAATGTGTGTTATATTCTTTTTGAAGTTTTAAAGACTCTTCTATAGACAAAATTTTAGCAGGACCATAGACACTAGGAGGAGGAGTTGCAGCGGTCACCTCCCAATGTTTGTGTTTTTTCCTTAAAATCTCTTTCTCCGGATTATGTGAATTAGATATTGTGGTTTTATAAGGTTTGAAATTCCCTTTAGATTTAGGCTTGGGTTTGACCTCTGTTTTATCAACTATGTATTTTACATGAGGCAACTCACCAATGTTTAATAAGTCTTCAGTGGTTATAAGTGGTTTTACTGGGGATAAAACTTTGATTTGTTTCTCTAGAGCTGTGGTTTGACTGAGGATATGTAACACATCTTCTGGTTCACTGTCATCATCAGAGTCCAGAAATGAATCATTTTTACCTTCTATTTTACCAACCCATTCAACTTGTTGCACATCATTTTTGTCTACTTCACTAAGTTTCAAGTTGTCAAACAAACGACAAGCTTGCTCCTCATCTTGCTTAGCCTTCAGTTCGGTTACAATTTTATCATGAAAAGCTTGGATCTTCGCACCTTTATCAGGTAGCTTGGATATAAAAGACTTATTATTCAAGAGTTTCAATTGCCTATCCCGTAATTCACAAAGTTCTACAATGTTCTTTGATGACAAATCCGTGATCTTCCCATCTATTTCGGTTTTTGGCGGTGGGGGCAATATTCCTGGAATCTTTTTATTTATTGCCTTCATAGTTTAGTAGAAGTTAACACAGGTTGTCATAATGTATTTTATACTTAGATTTGTTTGTAATCTGGAAGAACGTGAAATGTTTATTTGTTTTGCTATTCTCCTGATGACATTTCAATGTCGTGGGATGTCGATTGTCGGATTTGATTTTACGTCAAACGGGTAGCAGCAACGACAAGCCCTTAGTTCCAAATTGCGTCAAAAGTAATTACAGCGCGAAACCAACCAACACGCAACGTCATAATAATTACTTAATAGCCCTTATATTTTGTGACTATTAAATTTGGTTGGATTCGTGCTAAAATCGCTTTTGGCACGAAATTCATGCACACAATTCGGAACGCGGGGAAGATGTCGACTGTCAATTTAGTTTTTAAAATTCATTAGTTTTGACACAGCATCTTTTTGGAAAAATATGCTGTGTTTGGGTTGGTTGTACTGTGGTAAATTTTAGGCGTCCATTACACTATAGGTTTTGCTGTCAGTTTTACCACAGTCAATGTTTTGATTGACAAATTCCGTGTAATGCTATGATTGACGTTTGCATGATACTGAATGAAGAAAATTTAGGCGGCCCGTACACAGTGAATCTCGATCGCGATCCGCGATCAAAATCAATTATCGCGATTCAGATTCATAATGTACGAATTAGATTGACGGTTTGATGCATTTGATCACAAAATATCTAGATATTTTGAAATCCAGATTGTGATCCGCGACTTGCGGATCTCGATCCAGATTGAAATGCATCAATCCGTCAATCGAATTCGTAAATTATTATCAATCTGGATCGCGATCATTGACTTTGATCACGGATCGCGATCGAGATTGACTGTGTACGGGTCGATATCACGTTATTACACGTTGTGCGACGACACGCGCTCGTTTTCTCTCTTCATATTTTAATTTTACCATTGTATTTTTTAAACTTTAATTTGTACTTCATTGGGTTGATTTTTTAGTTACTATAAACCTACTTAAATGAAAATAAAAAATCTTATATTACTTTGATATTGTAAGTAGTACTTAAGAACATAAATAAGAGCTCTGTTATGTAACAGAGCCAAGGTATGTACCTTGATTGATTCTCTTCTTCTCTTCACATTTTAGCAGAAAATTTTAGATCTTCAATATTTTTTCCAGTAGCTAGATAACGTAATGTTACTGCAAGTTTTTCTTCAGGTGTAATACTTTTCCTCATACAAGTATCTTGTTTTGTTATATCGGGTTATCATTTGTAGTAAGTCCTCAAAACATTTTCCCCCGTCCAGCAGGGCTATTGGCTAACTTTTCCAAAACAGTTGACAACTTACATTTGATCTACACTAAACTTTGTTGTTAACTAACAATTTCATAACTTTGGTATTACGTATGACATGAAGTGGCTAACAAACTACGGTGGTGTCCCGAATCTAGTTTTTATAGATACAATAACATCTGTCAAAACGTGTCACGGTGGATATGAAAGGCACTGGTGGATAATGACGTCATATCAGTTAGTCACTTCTTCTTCTTATCGTATCGATGGTTTTCTTTTCCCTCAAAGTTTTTGGGCCCAGTAGGTTGCCACGTTTACAGCGGCCTCATTGGCATTTTTGAGGTCCTCCAAAGTGCAGGTGTAGGGACACTTTGGGCACTCCAATAAGTGGGCCACTAAAGATAGGCAATACGAAATTAGCTGTTTGACAGTTATACGATGTACATTCTAGCTAGTGATCTTCACTTGAGCTGTCAACAGAGTTACACAATAGCACCGCTGATCACTACACATGTCACTTACATCGAAAGCAACTTTGTTTTTCTTGACTTATTACATGGTGCGTGCTTCACAGCGCTTTCAGCAGATTCTTAAGTTATGTAAATTTTACTTACACTATTAATTCTTCTGCCACTTGTGTAACGTCACCACCACGCATCTAGGTGAAATTCATGGCCTACAGCTGGAAACCTGGCCATTTCGGCTACAACTCTCTAGCACGAAATTGGTAAGGAAGTTTTGTTAGTGTAAGAGAAAGTTTGAACACTTATCCTACTACTCCCATAAGAAAATGCAGGTGGGTGCTGAGACCACCACTCACTCCGTCTGATAGTGTTTAGTAAAACATTATTTTAGCTTAGTGTACTGTTCTTACAAACAAACAAGCTATAGCATCAGTATGTGATTAACACAGTGAATTTATATGGGACGCAAGAGCATTAATCCATTTCTTTAAAAATACTGCTATAAATTTGCAAATCTACGTGCATATATTGCTACGTATCGTTCTGCCAGTATATTATCGCTAGCATTGAGTCCTACAGTTCATACTTCAAATCTCTTTGATTGTGACTCAAAATTATTGAGGACAATAAGGATCCACCAGCTTTGCATCCAGAATTTGGCTTTAACTATTTGGTTAGACGTTATTATTTCATCGCGTAATTGCTATATAGCCCATTAATTTACATATTCAAACTAAAGTAAAGCTGCAGGCTACTGCCCGCAAGTTTGTTACTACTGACTTTTACGAAATATCATTTCAGTCTTGTTAAACGCCGATTTCATTTATAGAGCGAAATCAGTTGCATTATTGTTTATTAAAGGTAACTAAGCAACACTGATTTCGTTGTGTTCTATATTCTTTCTTATACAATTATAGGAATATTTTTCACGTTGTTGCGTTTTGATAAACAAGCCACCAGAAGATAACAAACAGATCTCTCATAATGGACTTCGGACGTCGAACGGAACACATAGTATAAAAATATTACCTTGAAATAAAACTTTGTATTGTTTCCTGAGACGTTCGAAGTCCAAATAATTTCTTCCTTGTGTATACCAATCATCATCATTACCATTATGAGCCGAACAATGTCATAGGAATGGTGGTTTCCTCTGTGCTGTTAGTTAGTTCCAGATGCGGCCACGGGCACTGAGATCGATTTACGTAGCGGAAATGGTGAAATCTAGCCAGTAAACGTGGAAAGAAGACGATGTACTCTCATAGTGGACTTCGGACGTCTTAGGAAGCAATACTTTTATGTCAAGGTAAAATTTTATATTCTACTACTTTCACACAGCCCCATCTAATCTCATACTAAGCAGAACTTATGGTATGAGTAGTAGATAAATATCTAATACCCATTATAAACATCCTATTCTGTGTAAGAGTTGGGTTTGACTGACCATCAGTCGGTTTGACCGTCTATGTCGATAAAAATCCAGCAACCACCGTCATTCAAACATCATTCATGATTGATGGCAATGATTAACGCTTGCATGCCCGTGTATTGGGCGCCTTACTTGCTTTACTGGCGAGTGACTGACGACTATAGCTTCTATAATAAATCCCAAACCTCGCGAATCGCTTGATGTATGCGTTTACAACGGGGGCATTCGAAACGACTGTTGAAGTATTAACGCGTTGATATCGACAATATCGTATTTCGGAACGCGTAGTAAGTAGTCTGTGGTAGCTTGCTACGTATCTGTAATCTGTGGTCTGTGGTTGTCCATCTGTCAATTTGACGTTTTTATGAATGAACCAGAATGAACCATGAATGAAGTCGGGATTCGATGATTTCGATCGCATCATTTCGATTTTTGTTCAGGTGCTAAATTGCAATATCTATTGATTCTATTTTCGCAGTTTTTGTTTTGCTGTAGAAGCAATGTTGATGGTTAATTTATGATGTTACTGTTTCTGTCGTACATATATAGTATTGGTGTAGTGTGTTGATTTCTGCGTTTTCGAGCACAAAAACCATGGAAGACGCTACGGTATGTTGACTATATTTTCATTTGATTTCCAATTTCCAAGCTTATTTCTACTAATATGTTTTGCGTTTAACGCATTTTTCATCTACATCACATCCATTGCTGTACTACTAAAGGGTCATCAAGTTATTATGGCGTACAGATCGATCAATATTTGACCTTCTTTTCCAGGTGCCTTTAAATCTCGAGCCTTTTCAACACGGAGAAGTGTCCGACAAGCGGATCTGGATCGGGAATCTAGACACCAGAGTTAATGAGTATGATTATTTTATCATAGAAACCTTCTAACACTTTTCCATGGCTTGTTTTTGACCATGCACTTTCAAAATCATACCTTAAAAATGAAAGTGTTTAATGCTGTGTAATTTTAACATATTTAAAGACTATAATAACAGACCTTGCAGGAAAAGCTAAATCTCTGAAGTATAGTTTTTTGTATATTGGAACCATGATTGGAACATAGTTTTTAACAAATTACCTTTTCTCATTACCGGTATCAACTACTGAAAATGGTCCGTGTGTATGGAAACATCGAGAAGTTTGACATGCTGTTTCATCGGAGTGGTCCCAACACGGGACAGCCACGGGGCTTTGCCTTTGTCACATATAAACTGAGGCAGGATGCTATCAAAGCTATGAACTCTCTGAATGGCCAGATGCTTGGAACAAAACGGATGAGTGTGAAATTCGCTAAGAACACGGTGAGTTGATTATGAATTATAACTTGTTAGAATTATTAATATAAAATTCATTTTCCTTGGGAACAGTGTTCCATGTTGTATCTTTTTTTTTGAGTCTATAATTGGTTTTGATATTTATTTGTGTCTTTCTCTTTCCAGGAAGATCAAGAGAAACCCAAACCAGAGCTAGGCATAGCAGTTCTAGCAGGTGCAAAACCAGAACTAAAACTGAGCAAAAAGACCGCTATCCAGTCCATCGAAGCTAAACTCAAGATGATGGAGAACATGAAGGCGGGAGATGACTTTGTTATCAACAAATTAGCTGCGAATGAAACTCCAGTCATTAGCCAATATCAAACAAAGCAATATCAACCTCAAAATAAGTCTATTACGTCATTCAGAAGGCGGCATCCTTACCATAAGAAAAGATAAAGTGGTATTTAATATTTATTAATTATCATAATGCCTTATTTATTAATTACGGAGCAAGCAGGCGCTACTGTGAAGGTTAGATTTAGGAATTTAGTAATCTCAAGCTTTTGCTTTTTGAATGGTCTCACTTTAAAATTATTTTAATATTTCCTTGTAATTTTAATTGTGTTATAGTGGAACAATTTGGATCTTTGCCAATCATTTTTGCTAACTTTTTTTTGATAATAACTATTACTATTGAACAAATTTTGATATTACTCATTATTATTATACCTAGCATATGCTATCCTGCTGGGCTGCTATCTTCCTTCATGCCCTCCATTGTCTTTGATTCTGCACCACTTTTTGCCTCAATACTCAAAAAAGTCAACCAACCACATTTCCTTCATAGTCTGCTGCAAACCCGTCATGCAAATTTCAGAACATCAATTGTGATGAATGTTTTACGAGTTTACCACTCAATCAGCATGCAGCAGACATACCCAGCCCAGTCCCACTTAAACTGGGCAGCTTTCTGAGCCATGCAAATGATCTGTGTTTGGGAGTGCAGTATAGTGTTTTGAATGCGTTAGTTGAACACCTGATATTACTTATTAACTTTTCTTATTGTATAATCAAATCACGAAGTTTTCAAGTAATCAATGTAAACAGAAGGGTACTTAATGATACTTAACTGTACTATGCGTTCCAAATAAGAATAGGAAAGCCAATAACCTCGATCTGTCAAATGTTGAGTGAAAAGTACAGTTTGCAAAAAAAAAACTTATTTACGTATCAATAAAGGCTTTTTTTTTTGCTTTGTTTTACATAGTCGTAGTTAAATCTAGGTGAAGTAAAAACGTTATTGTTTATTATAAATTTGCTAAATATATTGTTTTAAGTCATAATTAGTTAATAATAGAAACTATTTCTTTCTTATTTTCATTGTAAGGAACAATTCGCTTTCTGCTTCCATTTGCCACTAATCAGACACTTCACACAGTGGCGCAGAGATGAGTAAAATTGAAGAACTGAATTCTGATAAAACTTTTTTGTTCACGTTTCGTAAATAAATTAAATTTTAAAATATTCTTTTTTTGCTGACCGTACCCAAATTCTTCAATTTGACAGTTCGACGTGACGTCACGACATGGCAATCGATCCTATTCTCATTTGGATCGCATTGTACAACAATTTTATGAATTTAGCTTTGTTCTTTGATCAATTAGAAATGACTGTATGGCGATTTACATAACTTTTGTACAGTACATTAAAGTGGGATTACTTTGGCTCAAGTTTACAAACGGTACACTGTGCTCCTATTGATTGACGAACTTGGCTAACCCGACCTTACGGTAGTTTATTATTCTAGGAAGTAGATGTTAATCTTCTCCTAAATTTTAAATTGACAAAGAAACTGACTATATATCACAGTAGCGTCGAATAATAATTAGTATAGAAGTTTTTTTTTGCAAATAATGCTAGTTTCGACGTTAACACGTTACATGTGATTTATTTATAAGTATTACGATATTTCGATGTTAGCTTTTAAGTATAGTGTTGTCACGATGGTTTCAAAAGATAGAAATGTCGATAATTGAGAATTTGTCTATCGAGTTAATATTAGAAAGGAATTATTGTATTTTTGTGATTTGAAAATTAGCTTTTGACGATGTTGTCTTGTATACAAATAGTTTTAAGCCTTGTACCTACCATCAGTGTGTTCATTTATGTGTTTGTTAAATCTATGGAAGTAATCAACGAATCGCTTTTAAAAGTACACAATATTAAGATGACGTGCAAACTTATTAATACTCATAGTTCAAACTATTTACAGTTACCTTATGTGATTTGTGTGCAGGTTGTTGTGAATAAATTTAGCTTTTAACACAGAAATATATTTTCTTTTATGGTTCCCTTACATTAAAAGTTGCAGTGGCAAGATCATCATCGTCGTCGTTTTTTTTTTATTATTGATAGGTTCGCACTTGAGCGCTATCTCACTTGATGGAAAGCGACTTATACTTGAGTTCATGCCCGGCAGTGCTACCACGAGGTGCGATTCTTAAGAGATAGACCTGTACAGGGTGTATAGCTCCACCCCTGGACCCACTTAGCGAGTTTTGTTTTGAGTTGAGTTTCAATTTTGTTTTTCAGCGTACCGCCCAGTATATTACAAAGTACTTTGTGGTTCCGCCCCCGAAGGGTGTCAATGGGAGACCCTATTACCGCTATCCGTCGGCCAGTGGGCTCTATCTCACAAAGAGGTAGAATTTAAATATTCGCAGAAAAAACTAATTAAAATTGGAATTTTCTATACAAAATTACGCTTAGCACTCACACTTGGCCAGATTTTTATTGTATTGAATCACACACACTCCGTCCGTTGATTTCAGCTCATCTGAGGGCCAACGCCGCGTTAAGCGGGCGTACGCACGGGCCCATACAAAAGTGCTCCACCCGGGCCTCGCCGCGCCCCTTTTACTTTTACTACGTAATAATACATTAAAGTTCTCCATCGATACGACTACATGCACACTGTTAAAGTTGAACTAGCGACACTGCGCAGGTAATAATCCGGTTTCCGCTACAGAAACGCACACGACACACGCCCGTGCTCCCACTTTACGCAGCGTCAGCGGCTTTGATGTTGCCGGACATGTCTTCCGCGTATCCGTGGATACCAGATGAGCTTATCAACGGACACGCGGGAGATATGTCTAACCCAATCCCACATGGAATGGAAGGGAATTGAATTTGAAGAGTGGAATTTCCTGCTGGAGTCTGTGTTTCCTGATAGCTACAATTTAAGGGTCTTTAAATCAAGAGTGAATAGGTTACTTCTAGGCAAGCGTGCTCCATCGTCGGCCACATCATCGCTTACCATCAGGTGAGATAGTGGTCAAACGCGAGACTATATGAATAAAAAAAAAAAACAAGCATAAATAATACACAATAATCAATAAATAAATTTTATTATGTAGTAAGCTTAATAATGCATTGCTAAAAATGTACATCAGTCACTTAAACTATGTAAAAATACATAACAATCAGAGAAATTGTACTAGTACAAAATATAAAATCTTTTTGTATCTCTTATAGATTTTTATTGAATATAATATTGTTTTTACATAAAATCATCGCTAACTCAGCAATGCACAGCCTATATCCTTGCAACTATAAAGCTGTTTTATATAAGACAGGCGAGGTAAAAAAATCGTATTGTATAAAATTCAAACCCCTTTTGGTATTGTGGGTTAAAAAGGGTTCCATGCAAGCGAAGCTATCGCATAAAATAGTCTACACATAAAACAAAACATCTTTTTGGAGCAGAAACTGACATACGATGGGATTTTTACATATTTGCTTCAATACGCGGCATGTAAGTTGAACTAAAATGTTGATCGACCTTCAAAGCGCAGTAACAGATTTATGGGTCTCAATCGAAGTGTGGCTGCGCGTAACCATAGTAACGACAGCCATTTTAGTTCAACTTTATGCCGCGTACGCATACAATCCTTTATCGTTGTTTATAAATGCAATCAGGAAGATTTGTGCGTGAGTTTGGCTACGTATGCTCATAATATGACATGACTTTGCCATCACCTTTCTTCCATCGGACAACCCAACATACAGCGAGTGTCCACCCTTACGAGTACGTTGTTAACACTACTACGGTCCGGACTAAGCGTTTCGCCTCGTTATATACCGTGTACATCGAAAAATTAGAACAATATGCCTGCAGCGGTCTTCCCGTCCGATTATAATTTAGGTGTCTTCAATCAAGGCTAGAGTGAATAGGCGAATAATAAACTAGTGCGCTTCACCATCAACGATTGCATCACTGCATACCATCAGGTGGGATCGCAGTCAAGCACATGGTTATTTCATTTAAAAAATCTTGTAATAAATAATGTTGAGTCAGAAACTGAACACACTTCAGACTATTTGATTTTCATATAGTAAATGATTGGTCGTATGCTTCAAGGAAAACTAAAACAAACTAATTTCAAAGTGAAAGCTGTTCTATGTAAACAACTCATTGGTATAATTACTTAGTAGAGTATTTTACTATGTAACAAGTAACAATCTCTTAAATAGAATAATAGCTTAAAAATAAAATCAGAAATTCGTCACTATCGACTAGCAACTGGTAAAGATCGATTCAAACTCAATGACGGCAGCAAAATGCACGTTTTACTTCACTTGAATTGAGTAAATTTTTCACGTCATCACCAAAAAAAAGCGTCCGGAGATGTTTCCACCACACACCCTCTCATTCTCATATTAAAATTGAAGAAAGAAAAAAAATAATTTTGATGCTGTTTTCATGTTATATTTAGTGTAACATACAGTCCAAAAATAAACATAGGATAAAACAATTAACTACTGCGACTCGCTTCGTGTTCCGCCATTAAGTTTGAATCTACTTTAGGAGGAGTAATTCTCTTCATATTCTTCCTATACACTAATAACGGTTATATAAATATATTTTCACTAGTTCTGAAACCGGGAGAGATGCCGTTGGACAGTGAGCTGGCCAGTCGTTGCGTGGGACTGGCCATCACCAAGTAGTCGTCGTCTTCTTCCAATTTCCTCTTCATTGAGGAGTACTGGGTTTCATCCTCACCCTGCTTCAGCCAGTCTTTGTAGTCTATACATAGTGGCCATATCACTTTACCAGATCTGAGGGAAAAAAAATTGAACATTAGAAAAAAAAGTTCTATCTAGATTATTACTAAGTTTGCTTGTGTTTGTTACATTTTGACGCTCGCGGGCGACGCCACTGGCACCAACTAGTAAAAAAAAGCTTGTTTGGTTGGTTGAAGCGCTAATCTCACAAAATACTTGTTTGAATTGATAAAACATTTTAGTACTGGATAGCCCATTTATCGAGGAAGGTTTTGCGGGAAAGCAATATAGATGACCAAACCAACATGAGCTAGAATTATTCGCTGTCTAATGTCATAATAATTATGTACCCATTTATGTCTTCTCCCGCTCTAAGGCGGAGCGGGAGTGCGTGTCAGACTTTGACTGATCAAAACTATACTTGTTCCTCGACAGCCGCCAACACTAGGTACATTTTCATACAACCGTTCTTACGTAATTATGATGTTATTACACCTTCTCCAGATATTTTGGATACATAGATATCTTGTGGATGTATGGATCTAGGCTTTTATAGTAATCAAAACGTAAATTTGTGTAAAACTAATCCAGTAAAGGCCTCTGAAAATCTGCTATTTTACGCGAACTTTGGCCCTCCATAATGTATTTATATATTAAAAAAAGTATATCTATGAGCCTTGCACAACATTTAATCAAGATTTTGAATGACGACAATTTTTCTCAAAAACTTTCAAGGGTTTAAAAAAAAAAAACACGTATTTCCTGGAACAAGTTTTGTAAAATATTCGAGGAATTACCGACAGAGTTTTCAAGCGTTACCTCTCTTTTTTCGCGTTGCCTCTCCATCAAACATCGCGTTGGATTGTTTTAGATAAAGCAACAAGCTTTTAAACCATGCTCGACGTTGACGATAGGCGAGTGTGGATTGTCCCTCTTGAGTTGCTTTTTGCATTCCAGGACCACAACCACGAGTATCCTTTCCCGAACCATTCCCATGGCCCTAGCAGGCATCGTCCCTACGGTTTGGTTACATGTCTTTGTAGTGTTATAGGAACACCCCTGTACACTCGAGCTCAGTCAGCTCAGTTGACGGGGAGTTACCAATTGCTCGTCGTCCACCAGCCCGCGCGTACTACGGAGGGTTGTACCCATAGATTTAAGTTTGTGTAAAAGTTTTTTTACTATGTCATTTTTGGAACATGATATACTTTTTGATGATTATTTAGTTATTCAGTTAATAAATCTACAACTACTTACACAGGCAAAGTATAAGGATCATAGGGGAACCACTCTTCATACTGCTGTACGGCCGTGGACTGCAGCGTGTGCCTGGCGTTCTTCTCGATGATGGCCTGGCAGTACACGACCTGGTGCGAGCGCGTGGTGGACGCGAACGCGCGCGTCACCTGCGGCGGGCACGTGCGCAGCGGGTTCAGCGGGCACGTCACTAGGCGGGGCAGGTTCAGCGACTCTACGAAGTTTACGTCTGAAACATGTTGAGGATAGATAAATGATGTTTATTTTGCAAATCACACTATATTATATTATACTAAGATAAATTGGACGCACAGGACGGGCGTTATGGCGAAACTTGGGAAAGGCTTATGGGACCGTTCAAGTATTACGTAAGCAGATTTTTAGCGGATATTAACCCCCCCCCCTCCCTTCTCGTCAGCAAAAGTAAGCAAAGCTTTTACCCCTCTCCGCGTGCATACATAAACATTGGAACTTTTATTTTGACTAAGTTTTCAATGACATTGAATGTTTGCTGCCCAGTGATGTGTGTGCTGAATTTTGTGTGATTTTGAAAAATCGACATCGTTCTCTTAAAAAAAACCTAAAAAATTTAATGCTGACACCATCATCATCCAGATCCCCCATCCCCATGTCATCAAAAATAATCAAAGCAAAGGCCCACCCACCCCCTGTAATGCTTACGTAATACTTGAATGGCCAACAGTAGACGTCTGAAATGATGATGATGACTATATCGTCACCTGTATGGTAAAGTTGCTTTTATTTATTTATTTGCTTTCTTTCATATAGGTGACGGTATTATAAAGGCGAAAGTTTACAGTGTGTGTGTATGTTTGTTACTTCTTCAATCTTGAACGGCTGAATGGATATGGCTGAGAGTTGGCACACGGTAGATCATGTCCCGGAATAGTGAATAGGATATTTTTTATCCCAGGACTGTGGAGCCTCGTGGAGCTAGGGACTAGGAACTTCCCTTGGGACAATTCTCTTCTTTCACGCAGGCGAAGCAACTAGCAGGAGGCAACTCAAATAACTTCTTCCGCTCTGAGTTTGCCGAGAGAGAGTATCAGACTTTGAATTCGTGTTCTAGGGCCTCAGGGGCTCTTTCATTAAATTCCACAGCCCAATCGCTTTGGCCCTTACAGGGTTCATGTGCGGAGCTGAACCCTGATATGTAACACTTTCGGACTACATGAGTGCAATAAAGAAGTTTCGAGCGTAAAATATTTCCATGACACTGACATCTGTAATCTGTAACTGCATATACAGGTTGGCACCGACAATATGGCAATAAATTATACCTCACGATGTTCTGTATACCAAAAATGATTCGAATACATCCAGTAGTTTAGTCACAGGACATATATATATTTTTTTCAGCATTTTCTATTATATATATATATATATGAAATTCACGATTACTAAAAGTAAACTTTTTGCCAATTGAGAAAAAAAAAAAATTTAAATTGTTTGGAAAAAACGTTTAATAATATTCCTATGAGTTATGACCAGTACCACGAGTATTTAAATTAAATTTATTGTCGTATTGTCGGCGCCACTTTGTAGAAAAGGTAAAGTCCTGATTCAATGCCTCAATGCTGAAACTAGACCTTCTAGACTTCACCCTTGGAACTAGACTGCTGAAATTTTACACAGTGGTTCCTTTCATGATTTATACAAAGAATAAAAAGGGATCTTCTAAAATTCACCCCCTAAAGAGATGAAAGGCGTGCAAAACTTGTAAAATTGAAGAAAGAAAGAATGAAGATAGCTATTTTCACGCGAGTCAGGCTGCTGGTAGAGAAGCTAGTGAACCTCTAAATAAGATCTACAACACAGATAATACTTAAAAAAAAATACTCACTTTCTTTATTCATGAACAGCAAATGATGTTTAAAGGCAACAAGGTAGAAAATAGCATGGCAGATGGCATGAAACGCTCCATGGGCCTTTAGATTGTCGCTTGCCGTCGTCGACTCTTGCGTCGCCGTGACATAAGCGTGACACCATTCAACCATGTTCTTTAGGTATTTTATTAACCTTGTGTTAGGTACTCTAACGCATCGGGCGAGCAGGCCTGCTAAGTGACTCGCTGCCGTTCTGCGAGTGGTTAGGGCTCCAGGTCCTTGGCCTTGTAAGCCGGCTGCGACTATCCATAAGCTGTCTAAAACGCGATCCGCGCATTGCTGGTTTATTGATATCGTGTATAGGAGGAGGAATTGGACATGCCTGTAAAGAGAGAGATACATTTTGAGGGTAAATTATTTAATAAAAAAAAATGTCCAATACTAGGAATTTCTTCTTTATCGTGGGTGCGTCACAAACATATAAACTCACATACACAAGACACTCAGACTCGGAATAAGCATTTGTAACTCGTTCAAATATTTATTCCGCGCGGAAATCGAACCTGCGGCAAGCAGAGCCGCAGCCAATTACTAAACGTTGCGCCCACCGTGCCGTTAATACAAACGTTAAAGTTATATTGTCGTTTGGAGTTCAAAATTTTTCGTGATATACCAAAAAGTTAACATAAAGTGGTAAGTGTTAACAATGTTGAACACATTACACATTTACCAGACATGTCATAAAATAAATGAAATGCATCTATTCAATCCTTCATTCTATTCAGCTAAACACTCTCTGTGTTTAGCTGAATAGAATGAAGGCCGCTATGGGTCACAATCAATGATCAATTTTGGATTCAGTGTGCAAAAGTGGAATTCCCTGCCAGAGTCTATTTCCTAAGGGCTACAACAGGGTCCTTAGGTCAAGAGTGAATCGGTAACTTCTAGCCAAGGCTAGGCTTGAAACTTAATTTTATTTTAGTTCACATGCGAGCCTATGCATAAAAAAAAAAAACAGGTAAGAACATGAAATCTAGATATCGAATGTTAAGTGCCCATAATCTTTTTCTCTTCAAACACATATTTTCAGTTACCTTAGATTGGACATAGAAAAAATGATAAGTTTTTTTACTTACCTAATCCCATAAGTAGGTAATATAATCCTATGCATAAAAAAAAAAACAGGTAAGAACATGAAATCTAGATATCGAATGTTAAGTGCCCATAATCTTTTTCTCTTCAAACACATATTTTCAGTTACCTTAGATTGGACATAGAAAAAATGATAAGTTTTTTTACTTACCTAATCCCATAAGTAGGTAATATAATCCTATCAAACACGTTGCAGAGTATGTTCATCGTGGGGTCCCTCTCGTCCTCCAACCACTTCAGAACTTCTAGCATACAATAGTCCAGAGTTTCAGAGACCTCGTCCCGATCGTCCATTTCCATGTCGAACATTGTTTCCGATTGTGGTTTATTCTTAGCACTTTCTACTATATTTACGTCCATAACTATCATTCTGGAACAATGAAATATTAGTTTAGCATATAAATTTAGGTTAATTGTTCTAGGTTTTTTTTTAAGTTTTAAATCATCCAATGAGTTTTCCCGCTCTAGGGCGGAGCTGGAGGGCGTGTCAGTCTTTTACTGAGAAAAACCCATTTCTATGTTCCTTCTTAGCTTTGCGTTCCAGGACTCCGGGGTTTCCTTAGAAGCCAACCCATGGCCCCAGTAGGCTTCGACCCTGCATGGCCGTTAAGGTTTTGTTGCCATCTCCTTGAATCGCGCACTGTCGACCCAGGTCACCGTCCGAAAAGAACTAGTATCGGCAACGAGCTACTCTCTGCTCACCGCCCACAAGGTCACTAATCGCCCCGCTACTCCCAACGTCCAAGGCGTCTCTTGCGGTGGCAGTGAGGGTTATCTCAATTCTTTCAAAGTACCAGGCAGTTATTAATAACGGATAGAGCTGCTGTGAGAGAAGTTCAAGTAAATCCAAAAGTATATAAAAATTGAAAAATCAAGTGATGTAGGAATATGTTTTCCAAAGATTTTTTAATGAAAATTGGTTACATTGTGGAAGCACTTTTGTGTTGCACCCTGCGGATTTCTTTGAATGTGTTCTTATTACTTTATGAAAACCTGCATTGACTACTATTTCTCCACATATGAACTAAACCACGAAATCCTGCATTGCGCATTGCGAGTGTCCCGCACGATTTTAACTTATACAACAACCTGAAATCAAAGAGATTCAACCATATTTCAATGATGATTTGACGGGCTTTTTTCCGTCTGGTCGGGGATCTTCCCTTTTCAACTAAGATCTGAGGGTCCACCAAAGCGGAGAGGAGAGGAGACGAGAGGAGATGTGTTTGAACAAACCAATCCGATTTCATTATTTCCACAACTCTTCTCCGCTTAGCTTTGGTGGAAATGGATCAAGCGGAGAGGAGAGATGTCTCATTTTTCTATAGAATTTTGTGCGACAAGCGAGCAAGCGGTGTGGCAGAGCAGAGAAGTGTCTAGTCGGGCGGCCAGGCGGTGCACGTACTAGCGCACCCCGCACCCCGCTGCCTTGTCCCCACGCCTCATCTCTCACAGCTTACATCTCCTCTCCGCTTCTGTGGAAATTACCTGCCAGCTTCGCAACACCGGGAACCGGGCCTAATTCTTACTATGGAAACTGTCATCATCATCATCATCATTATTTCAGCCGAAAGACATCCGCTGTTGAAGATAGGCCTCCCCAAGTGTCTCCACAATGAACGGTCCTGTGCGTCTCGCATCCACCGGATTCCCGCAACCCTTACCAGGTCATCAGTCCACCTTGTAGGAGGCCTTCCAACGCTACGTCCGGTACGTGGTCGCCATTCCAGAACCTTTCGGCCCCAACGGCCATCCGTTCTGCGAGCAATGTGCTCTGCCCATTGCGACTTATGTTTGGCAATTCTTCGTGCTATACGGTACGGAAACTATATTGTAAGTAAATCTGATAAATACAAAAATCCACTTACTTATTGATAATAGCCATCATAATATGTTCTCTGAGTGAAGGGATGTATTTGCTCATCCATATTAAATTGTATATGTACGCTCTGTTCTCGTAACACCCAGCCTTGTAGTGCGAGCAATGTGCTCTGCCCATTGCGACTTATGTTTGGCAATTCTTCGTGCTATACGGTACGGAAACTATATTGTAAGTAAATCTGATAAATACAAAAATCCACTTACTTATTGATAATAGCCATCATAATATGTTCTCTGAGTGAAGGGATGTATTTGCTCATCCATATTAAATTGTATATGTACGCTCTGTTCTCGTAACACCCAGCCTTGTAGTACGGGAACTGTTGTATCGCTATGCGTATTAAAAGATCACTGGTCCTGTAAACAATAAATAAATAATAATAAAGTAGGGTAGGTATCTTTCCTGATTATGGCACAAAGAGAAGTTACAAGGTTTCCCTCGCGGTTACCCTCCGCGGGATTAAAACGACCACAATTTAACGGTGTAGATGAGATGCTTCAGAAGAAAGTTTTGTAATTACAATTAGGGATTGAATTGCAGATCCAGCGCAACCGATACAACTTTACTGCCTGCAAGATAGAATAAAAATTACCAGATCCGGACCAGATTCAGTGACCCCTATAAAAACATGAACAAGTAAAAAGTTTTTGGGCAAAATAGCTCACCACAAAGCCGATTAATACCATTTGTTTCCATCATAGTTACTTCTTTCACACTGAAGAGTGTAGGAACCGTTACTATTCGATACTGAACTGCAAATTGAAAAAAATCTTTCGTAGATTTGAATTTGGCGGGCTATCCTGTGGCATCCTCATATAAGTTATGCAAATGGGCCCGGGTCTGCCACCCGAAGGCCTAATGCTTCTTCTACGTGCTGGAATAAAGCCCTCTAAATGATGGTCGCCATGGCCCACGCACAATGGTCCATCGTGGAATGAGTGGAGAAACCAAATAGCTCGCTGTCCGACCTTCCGTACCGAGCCCAAGTCGTCGACGGCGTGTATTGTTCTCGCGCGCCTCGAAGAGTTGTCAGCAATCCGTAGGGACCCAGCAGAGTCGAAGCCTACCGGGGCCGTGGGGCCCCAGTAGGCCTTTGTATGAAAGGCATCGAAGTAAAAGTCTAACACTAACTCCCGCTCCACCCAAAGGCGGGAGATGTTATGGTGGATGATTTTCCCCACCATAAAAAAACCCCAAAAAAATAAATGGTGGCCATTTTTTTAATGTGGGAAATCATTCTATGACTTTTCTTGTTCTAGGGTGGAACGGCAGGGCGTCTAAAACTTTTACTGATTAAAACCTACTGTTATTTATCTTCTTTGCTTTGCATTCAAAGACCCCAAGGTTTATTTATTTATTTAAACTTTATGCAACACAAAGGTACATAGGGTTCTCTTTTGGCCGAACCATGGCCCCAGTAAACTTCGGCCTTGCTGGGCCCTTAACATTCATAAGCCAGGTTTATGGAGTGGCTCGCACTCTGCTTCCAGAGGCATGCATTCTCTGCATGGATTGTTTATAACACCTCCTTTTCCTGAAGAGCCTGACCTGCATAAAATAACAATCCTGTCTTATCTTGGCAGATAAATCACAAGCATAAATGTATTATTATAACATCACTATCAACTGATAATAGTCAATTGTATCAACAAGAACTTTCCAATATATTATCTTTTTGGGTTATTTTGTTGAAGGATGTGAATCACACAAATAGTAGGTAAACAAGACCCCCAGACTTGGAGCTATCTGCAAACCGTATAAATATTTGCGCAGTACCAAATACTCAACCACTGCATCAAATTCTCCAGACATTGACTATGGCCAAATAACACTATTCATCAAACTCCATTGAAGTTAACGGAAATGTTATTTGAACCATAATGAAACTATTTTTAAGTAGCCTTACTTACTTTTTATGAACATTAAGAAAAAAAAGGTTGGTTCACAAATTGGTTCTTTCAGTCATGTTTATAAAGAGACCTTTCCAATTTTGAATTTCAGGTTTAGCAATCAGCTTTCTTCAATTCATAAAATCACATGGGCAGATAATTATGAGTCCATAATCAGTAAAAGGGCTGGTTGATAGATTGGCTCATCAAAAGATAATTAAGTCTTCAGAGCAATCTTGGTTTAAACAGTTTTTGGAAAGTAATGTTCCCAAAACATGTACAAGTGCTAATGTACAAAGTGTTCTTACCAATGCATTTGGTTTTGTCAAATGCAGCAATATCTCATGCGGAACAAATTTCTCCAGAATATCCTTATGTGATTGTTTTCATCTAAGTATCCTCCCCACCCCTAAAATTCAGAAAAGCCCAGTGAAGACTATGCATAAAAAAACATAAAAACTGTTGAAATTGAAACAGCTTTTATGAATATACACGCATACAAAATGTAAGGTCATCTGTGAAGTAGCAGTAGTTCACAGCATGACTGACGACGAAAGGAAGAATATAGCCGTAACAATTGAATTCACATTATTAGGCATTGTTGCAAATTCCCATAAAGTTAATCAAGGTGAATTCAAGGTTTGTGGCACTTCCTTGATGGACTAAAATGTATGTTTCAATGTGAAAACTAACACATGCCATACATTTATTATTTCATAAAAAGATCAAATGAAAATCTTGGATAAGGTCATAGCTAAGATTAACGTTTGAACTTATGAGATATTGGATAGTCGGTGGGCCCAAAAGGTTCTCGAGTGGCGACGTTGGAAGGCCTCCCACAAGGTGGACAAATGACCTGGTAAGAGTAGCCAGAGTGTGATGGATGCGAGATGCACAGGACCGTTTGTTGAGTCGAGCTTGGGGGAGGCCTATGTCCAACAGTGGATGTCCTTCAGATGAAATGATGATATTGCACAAGATGAAATAATAATATCTTATGCAATATATCAGTATTTTTTTTTTATCAATTAAATTATTATCAGTATCTATTTTTAATAAAACCGTAGATAGCAAATCATTGGAAACTTATTAAAAGGATTAATTTTCCTTGACCTATTTATTCCAAAGTTGTCACAAAAACTACATCTTATAATATCAGTCAACGCCCCAGGGCCTTCTGATAACACAAAAAACCTTTGAATGTCAATAGGTAACTCTTGGAACCATATGCAAAGTAGGTCAAGGACATGGTCTGAACACATCAACCTCTTTATTGATATGCTACATGTTTGTCAACAAATGGTGATGTATTCTTACGCAGTGCAAAGTAAAAAAAAAATAGTATCTAATTTACTATGCGTTCCGAATGAGAATAGGATCGATTACCATGTTGTGACGTCACGTCGTACTGTCAAATCAAAGAAATTTTGGCAAAATTGAAGAAAAATTGATGAGATGAGTAAAATTGAAGAACTGGATTCTGATTACACTTTTTTCATTCACAGTTCGTAAATAAATTAAATTTTTCGTAAATAAATTAAAATTTATTTCCTCGATTTGACAGTAAATCATGACGTCACAACATGGCAATCAATCCTATTCTCATTTAACGCATAGTAAATTAGATACTATTTTTTATGGATTTTTTCCGTCCAAAACAAACTCCAAATTGCTTTCCTAGCTTCTGCCCGTGGTTTCGCCCACATGAAAATAGGTTTGGGCCCCCATTTCATCCCCTTAGGAAGTGACTCCTTTCTTGATGCTCTCTTGCATCATAAAAGGAAACCTTGAGAAAAATTTCACACTCTTAGGCCCTGGAGTTTCAGTTGTGCGTTGATATGTCAGTCAGCCAGTTTCTCCTTTTATATTTATAAAAAATATGAAGATATCATAGGTTCCGGGAATTTTAACCTGTTGTTAAATAATAAAGTTGAATAAATACTTACATAGGCATTATGGCGACTATGTTTCCTATAATATTGTGCACATAAGACCATTTGTTCAATAGTTCTGATGATGGACTGTCTTCCCAGTTTTCCCCTTGTCCTGAAAAAGTAAACATTTTCTTTATCATAATTTTTTTAACCCCATCCCGATTAATATATCCCAAAGAGATGTTAGCAAAATTGAATTATGACCTAAGCCTACACATAGGGGGATTTAGTCAATCAAAGTCTGACATACTCTACCACACTTTGCTAGAGTGGGAAAAGTCATTTGATGGTTACCCACCTCAAAAAAAAAACAAATATATATTATTTTTTAATGGTCTGTTCTTTCTTGTTCTTCCATACTATCCTGTTAGTCATCACCTCAGTGGTCCCTTCTAGACATATCATCAATGAATTTCATATTGTCATTCCATTCCACCATTAACTTGCTCTTTCATTTATTTGAGGTTGAGGTCTTTATATATTTACAACATTTCCTTTTAGTCTCATGTTTCAAGTGATTACACATTTATTTAATTACATTGTGAAAATAATGTTTTGGAAGTAAATTTGGTTTCAGCAACATTGCATAATGTTTATCAACATTAATAAACTTGTGTGGGTTAGTTATTTTTGTAATTATATCTAAGGATTGGGAAGCTTTAGTTATGGTTTTAAACTAGCAGTCTATTACAGATTTCCTCTATTATCATCTGCTAAGTTGAATACAATAAACTACAGATTGTGGAGATACATATTGCACATTGAAATTAGTGTTGACTTTCATTGTGCAATACTTTTAAGTACTCACCTTTGAACAGTGTTACAAGCCGCATCATGACAAGGTCGCAGTGGTATGTGTGTGCAGTCACCAGGTCCAGCACAAACCTCTGGTACAGGTCCACCAGCTCTTTACTCCGACTCAACCACTCAATATTACACACTACATCTACAAATGGCGTCAAATCTCGCCCTAATAAAACAACACATGACAGACTGTCATCAAAAACTATCCTAAAATTCTCCTCATTTAAAGGATACTCTTTCAATACTTTGACCAACTCATGGTATGGTCCAGGGCTTTTATTACTGACATAATTCACTAGTATTTGCTCTACTTGGTTCTTCGTAAATCGCAGTCTCATCCGCGCAAGTGCCACTTTTCGCTCTATCGTCTTCTGCATCAACGATGCAACACTCTTCGGAGTAACTGCCATCTTCATTTCTTAAGATCCGACGATATTGACTTTAAGTATTCAACTATTTCCGGCTGTCGTAGCAGTTCAGCCTTCTTGTGGTTTAAAACTTCACGCAATATGTTGCTACTGTCTTCGAGTGTCGGCAAACTTTGCGGTGGCTGCTCGTAGCTGGTACTAGGCTTGTTGTATCCGAGACTCGGATCAGAGGTCTCGGAGGTCCTCTTGTCTTTCAGATAATTCTGCAATCTCTCTAAAACCACTTTGTTATCACCGTCCTTTTTTTCCGGACTATAACCTTCTTTGGACATAGCTTTGTGTTAATTTTACATTGTAAGAAGTATACTTTACGACCGTATACTAAAGCTTTATTATAGAAGTTCTATGTTCCTATAATTTCACTAGTGCTATTTTTATCTAAAATGTATCTTTTTATGGTTAAAATTAGCAAAAGAACACGTGCACAACTACGCGGAATCAAACTTTGACAGACAGAGATTTATGTTCAATTATTGACGTTGACGTTTGTGCAAATCATTGCCAGCTGAAAGAGAAAGAAATATTCCCCTCGTTCCGAATTGCGTCAAAAGTGATTATAGCGCGAATCCTTTTTTGTCTTTCTCATCGGCATTACCTCGTCTTTATTTTTTAAGCTGCACTTACACATAGGCGTGAGTGGATGGCGAGACGAATTACAACTTACAACAAACACATTTTAAATGTAACTTAAGCCGTGATTACACATTCTCAACAGCGCGTCCGCTTCTCGCACTTCGTTCATTGAATATTATTTTCGTCATCTTTTGTATAAAAAACTAAAAGTAGATAATATCCCAGCCTTTTGGGCACACTTCCACTCGATAGCCATGCGGAGGAATTTTAGGACACAATTTTAAAGAGCCTATTACATCTTCCTAAATTCAGGTTCCGATATTCAAGTGCCGATTTATGAAAAGAAAGTCAGTCGCCGGAGCTCTTGATTATGTTCACTGATTCGCCACAAAGTACTTTGTAATATGTCAGTCGCCAAGGGCAGCCAAGGGCGAGCGACTAGTGACGGACGTGTCGGTGTCGAGTGAAAAGAAGTATGTCAAAATGGCTCCAATATTAATTATCAAAAAACAAAAAGAAAAAATGTAACCTTTGCGGTTGGCCCAAGAGAAATTATAAAGAGATATTCGTATTGAACAAAAAAAAAAGAGATATTCGTTTTGAAATGGAATTGTTGATCTAGCGGTTAGTGGCTCTCTGACTGCTGTGCCGGAGGTCGAGAGTTCGATTCCCACTCAGGACAAATGTTTTTGTGATGAGCAAGTTATTTGGGCAGAATAACGAAAGCAAATCATACAATTTTGTAATTTGTGGGAGATCTGGAGTCTAAACTAGGCCTAAGTCTGTATCTTAGAACTCCTGACGATGGTGAGAGACCGGACGGTATGTCATTATTTCCGTGGAAGATCGGTAGACCTTTAGTGTGGGACGCTACCTGTGTCGACACTCTTGCGCCATCCCATCTTCCTAGCTCATCGAGCTGTGCTGGTGCTGCCGCTGCGGCTGCGGAGAACCTCAAGCGGTGGAAATATAACAACCTCGTCGGCAGTTATATTTTTGAGCCGTTTGGGGTTGAAACTCTTGGGCCCTGGGGTCCGAGTGCTCATGCGCTTTTCAAAGATCTCTCCAAAGGTTTAGTTGACACTTCACATGACCCAAGGGCTGGCTTTTACTTCGGTCAGAGATTAAGCATTGCCATACAACGTGGCAATGTCGCCAGCCTTTTGGGCACACTTCCAGTCGATAGCGATGCGGACGAGTTTTATGACGCCATTTTTTAGTTAGGAGTAGGTTTAAGTGTATATATAGTTTTAATTAGTGTTTTATATAATTTATATAATTATATATTTAAAAAATAAATTTCATTCGTTCTGCAAACGTTTCATTTTACAAACTCTCGCTATAAAAACTCTTTTTTGGCTAATGCTTCTTTTTTTGATAAATGGTTCCGATGATATTTAATCATTTACTATACATTTTTCATTTAATACTTTGGTTCTTTGGAAAACTTATGTTTATCTAAATATCATTAGATAATACATTTTATAACCGATCATGACGGTATTGTTTTGCATAATTTTACTGAACTATCACCTTAAACCTGTTATTACACTGACATACTCGTACTATGTAGATATGAATCATTCTAACCAACGAGTACAGTGTTTTATTTAGTAATCATGCTCTCTTGGGTGGATTTATGGGTGCAAAGAAGATTTCTCCCTCCCCTATGTTGCCTGACGTTGGTTGCCGATATGCAATATGCTCTTGCATGCCTTCTTAGGCATTCAGCATGTAAGCAGGCAACATACAGCAGGCATGTAGCATGCAAGCAGACATGCAGCATAGAAGCAGTCATGCAACATGTAGCATGCAAGCAAGCATGCAATATGCAGCAGGCATGCAGCATGCAGACAAGCATGCAACATGCAGCATGTAGGAAAACATGCGACATGCAGGCAAACATGCAACACACAGCAAGCATTGTTTCTGTCACGGCTCCAGCGCTGCGGGATTTGGGCGGCCCCACGCGAGCTTATCGTCGCAGATGGTTTTAAGACTCACCATCGCAGCTTCGGCTTGCTGGCCAGCTTTGCCAGCAGAAATACATAATACATTTTATTTATTAGTGCAATTAGGTACTGCTTCTTTCAAAAATCAAAAAAAACTTCCCAGACCTTCGTATAGCATGCGATAAATAAGTTGAACCCGATTGAGAACCGAAAATCTGTTACTTCGCATTAAAGGTCAGTTGCTATTTTAGTTCAAATTTTATGCCGCATATTGTATGTTATTTTCAAAACATACAATGTGGTGTCGTGGAATGGAGTGCTGTAATGACAGCTTAGGACCAGTTTAGGTTTTGCTATCTGTGGTTTTTCATTTCTCAATGAGTTTGGGAGGGGTAGAATGCGTGTGTATTTCTGAATTCCGGATTTATGCTTTAATTTATTATGTATTGTCGTTAAATAGTGTGTACGTTGTGCTGTTACGAAAATGTGTGTTGTATGAACCTGTAACTATAGTGAAACATACTTTGCTCAGTTTCTTTCTATTCTATGGGCGTTGATAATCATGCAAAATGGCCAACGATTTGTGGTCATGTACCTGTTGTACGGAGGCTCTTACGTGTTGGTTGCGCCTAAAACTGTCGCCGGAGGAAATAGAGCAGCGATACAGGAGCAAAGAAATAGATAAAATACTAGAGAAGGAGAAACAGGCGCTACGACGACAAGTAAAACTATTATTGCTCGGCGCGGGTGAAAGCGGAAAGTCAACATTCCTGAAACAGATGAGGATAATACACAAAGTGAAGTTCGAGCCGGAACTGGTGCGCGAGTACCAACATGTCATATACCAGAACATAGTGAAGGGGATTCAAGTGTTGGTAGACGCGAGGGATAAGCTTGCCATTCCGTGGGAGAACCCGAGGAATTTGGACATCGGTCAGCAAGCGCTGCACTTTAACAGCATGTCGTCACTGGACAGTCGGCTGTTCGTGCATTACGCACCGCATATACACTCGCTGTGGTTAGACAGAGCCATAAAGAGGGCCTATGACAGGCGGAGAGAATTTCAATTGGTAAGTTACAATGTTCAATGTTTGCCAAGTAAACAAAGGTACAAGACAAGTGCTGTCTTTGTATGAGGATCCCTGTTGTGGTTTTCAATGTTTACTTCTCCCTAATAATTAATTCACAGGTTGTGTATGTAGGGTTAGTCATTCTGTGTAAACTAAACATTAATTGGTAACTGTTTTATTACCAATAGCATTAGCTGATAAAACAAACATGTTATTGTTTGTTCTATTGGTATTCAATTGTTTTTCCTAATAACTATGTGGAATAAGATCAACATGGGTAATAATAAAGGTAGGTTAGCTATGTTTATTGTTAAAGAATTTTTTTGTTAAATTGTTCCAAATTCAAAGTCACAGTTGTTTCATCCAGCCTTTGTTGTTTTTTTAAACCATAGACAGAACATGACAGTTTAACTTTTATAATTACTACTTTTACACATTCTCAAAGTAGAGTATTGCAAGAAATTGTATACATCTGTACTCCTTCTCAGTTTTCTGAGTGTTTTTCCTTGTTTTTGTGATTTATAAAAACAAGCTCAAATCTTTGCGTTTCTTAAACTTTGTTTATGTTTGCCGCTGCCAATTTATTTCTTATCTGATTTCTTAGATTTTAGATCAGGTTCTAGATTTCTTTATATTTGCTTTTTTTACCTGTGTAGTGTAATGAACTAAACTTCTTATTATATGATTGACAAAAACACAAACTGGTCTAATCCTCGATACACAAGTTGAACCACCATGGCAGTAGACCTTGAATATACAATATTAATTTATAGAAACTGATTTTTGGTTTTCAATCAAAATGGGAGGCACAGCGCGTTGTCTGTGCCTCGGAGTTTTTAATGTAGATCAAAGGTTTTCATCTCTCTTTTTCACACAATTCTGTTTGCTGGGGCCAGTTTTTAAAACCTACCTACCTCATATAAAAAGTGAAATAATGCACACTGCTTAAGTTTGGCACCGATGGAGTAACACATTAGGAATACCAATTACTTTGCCATCATAATATTTGCAATTTGTATGATGTTTATTCATTGATTTACACCTGCATATGTAACATGCATGCATAATATGTTAATGTAACATTTTCTGTTGTATCAGGAACTTATTTTTTCTTTGTAGTTTTTATGTTTTAAAGGTTAAGTTATGATGAAGTCTGGTGTCTATGATACAGTTAGCACTAGTTTAGGGGCCACAGGATTCACATTTCTTGTTAGACCATCATCATCTTCCTGCCCTAATCCCGTGTTATTTGGGGTTGGTGCAATGGATTTTTTTTCTTCCATTCTGTCCTATTAGCTATTGTATATATCCTTTTCTTTCATATTACTTTTCCTATCCATCCATATTTTCTTTGGCATTCCTCTTTCCCTTCATTGCATGGATGAAAGATTGGTATGTATATGTGTTTTCACAAGACCACCAATTACATTACCATAGCCATACAAACGATTCCCCTTCGCCATTTCAATCACTGGTGTCAATTTCAAATTTCCTGTAAAATACTCATTTTTACCCGTCTGCGCTAGAAGGAGGGTTATGTTTTTCGAGAGTATGTATTTTGCTTTATCTATTCTTGTTACTACACCATGTCAATATTCCCATCTCTGCTACAAACAATTTTTTTTTTAATCCGTCTTTTCACAGCCCAAAATTCTGATCCATACAGTATGACTGGTCTTATCATGGACTTGTAGACTTTACATGTTATTGTTCTTTATATATTTATAATTGCAAGTAGAAAGAACTCGAATTCATAAATAGTCTAAATATAGTTTGGGTTATGCAGGCTAGATAGGTTAGTCAATGTAAAATACTGATTAACAACATACAAACATCCATCTCCGAAACCACAAGCCACATCAATTCGGAAGTGTTAAATCAAGGGCTAGAGGCATAGTATGTGATCATGAGATTATGTTCATCTAGTTGACTGCCTAATAATATTATTTATTTCCACATATCTAGAAGTAAGGCTATTAATACTAAGTGCCTAAGCAGTTCTTATGAGGTCATTATGTTAGATGAATTACTATTATCTTTATTTAATGTTTGATTCATGAATGCAGTTGCCTTGTACAATTGAATGTAAGTAATAAGAATAGGAGCTACACACTCTTGCAAAGCTGGAGTGGGTTACTAGTTCAATATAAAAAGAAAACTTGCTTATCCCCATTTTTCCTGCATAGCAAAGCATCTGCCTTTTAATGTTCCCGAAATGTATGAGCTGAAATCCACCAACCATTGCAACAATAATATTAGGTTGATGCATTTATATAAGTTGTTATTCAAAATTGCATATAATTGGTTTATTTGAAATAAACGCTTCTGATTTAAGATTTCTGTCTTTTTTAGCCAAAAGTTTGTTCTAGCCAGGGGGCTCGAGTTTAATTCCAATAGCGCCAAATTGGTTTAAAATTGCGTGACCAAGACCTATCCCCATTTTACTTAGTTTCCCAAAAAGGTCACGCAATTTGGCCCTAAAATCGAATTCAAGAGTACCTAAAGTCACAATTCCAATGCGACCAATTGGAATTAAACTCGAGAGTAAGCCCCCTGGACTGTTTTCTTTTTGAGAGTGGAAATTGTCCCCTCGGTAAAACTGTACTATACTGGACAGCGAAATAAGGGGTTTTTTTGGGGAGGGGGGGAGGGGGTGGTTTCCCCACACCCCCCAAACCCCCTCCTGAATCTAGGAAACACATACTTTTGGAGATATTCAAGATTGAAAATTTTAAGGTTAGGAATCAAAAAATCGTAAATTTTATGCATTTTTGGGTCTAACTTGGGGATTTTAGAGGAGGGTGTCACCCTCTACCCCTCGGACCATCCCCCCACAGTAGCAAATGTATACTTTCAGGTATTTAAAAATGAAAAAAGAAAAAAAAAATTTTGTCTGGGAGCGCTCTTCCACTAAATATTTGAGTACTAAAATATAGTTTTCTGGGTGGTTTAAAAAAAAATAACCACGAAGGTGATGGCAGGGTCTGTTCGCTCGCTGCGCTCGCTCACTAGACCCTGCCATCCCCTTCTAACCTACATCTATCCGAGTCGGGGTGCCCTATATTCGGTATGCAAACAAATTGTCTTGAGTACTAAACAGTTTTTTGGGTGGTTTAAAAAAAAATAACCACGAAGGTGATGGCAGGGTCTGTTCGCTCGCTTCGCTCGCTCACTAGACCCTGCCATCCCCTTCTAACCTAAATCTATCCGAGTCGGGGTGCCCTAATTATTTGGTACGCAAACAAATTGTCTCATCTCATTTTTATTATTTCTTACTAAAAACTATTTAATAAGAGGTTGGTAAATGAAACAGTAATAAATTCATTATCATAGAAACTACAAATAAAATAAAAAGTGGACAAAACCCATCAAAATGGCGTCAAATAATACGAAAAATTATCGATTTTAATTATTTTTTTTCTCAAAAACTATATATTTCCTAACATTGAAACTTTGCATAATTACTTATTAGACATAAACCTTTTCAATAAAAAATTATGAGCTCAAAACTCGCTGTCCAGTATAGTACAGTTTAGCCGTCCCCTCTTCCATACTTTTTTTCAATCTTTTACTGTCTAAAACCCACCAGTCCTTCAGTTGCCCTCTGTTCCCGGACTACGGAACACATGCAAAACTGGGGGAGACGGGTCACTAGAGATAAATAAAATATTTAATGAGAATAGCTACAGTTATGCTATTATTTAGCATTCAGATAAGAACTAAAGGATAATGTAGATATTTCCTTCATTCTGTATCTGTAGTTTCTTTTGTTTTGACCATAATGATGCAATAGTTTTACGCTTTCATTAATCTTGACAATGATTCACCAGCAGCAACCATTACGTTTTAGTGTTTTGCTTACTTTGCATAATAAAGGCTTGGAGCTAATCATAGACATTATTTGTTCTGTTTCAACTTCTTTTGAGCTAAAGTGACTAAACTATGGTCTTGTATTCACATTCATAAACATATTGATTATTAAGTCCATAAAAGCAGTAATTATTAGGCTAATGATGGAAAAATCATTACACTACAGGATTATGTAAAAGAGTTACTGTGGGTCTGGAGCTCAAAGTAAATACCTGTCACTCCCACTTGCTACACAAAGAGCAAGAGGAATTAGAGGAGTGGATTTCCCACATCAAAAAAAAAAAAAAATAGTGTGGATTGTCCACAATTTGTTGTAGGAACTTTTTTTTTTATTCTAGTTCAGTCTGAATTTTACATTCTATACCATAATGACGAAAATGCGAAACCTGAATACTATGTTGATACAAGCTAGCCACACTTCCACCATGTTTTATAGACTGCAGATAAATGAATTTTATCACTTAATTTGTTTAAGACCTGTTTGCTGACACGTTTAGGTGGTTGTAGGTAAATTCTTGCTCCAGCGAATACTTTGTTAGACTTGACGAATTTTTATTGTTACCTCGTTGATATCATTTAGCTCTGAATCATCTTTATTGTTTTAAGTTTTTTTTAAAGTTGGTGGCATTGAAAACTATAAGAGTTCGTTCACGAAACTAATGCGGTTAGTGTCCGTATCTGACGTCGGTTTACGTCATGTCGTGATCGTTGTGTAAACGTTACGCTAGCGTCGCGTAAACGGTATACTAACGGCGGGTAAACGGTACGCTAGCGTCGGGTAGACGTAGGCTGCGGTATTGTTCGAAAGTGTTACCGTTGGCCTGGATCTTTATGGGCAATTTGACTATTCCTAGAAAATGCTTTGTCCTGAATGACTGACGATGACGGATTAACGCACAGCCTAAACCGCTGATCGTAAAGACCTGAAACTTGGAAGGTATGACCTTTATATGACGAAGGCATCCGAAGAACAAGATTTTTCGAAATTCCACAAGAGCGCAGCCGTTGGCAGAAGCTAGTGATAAAAAAAATATAAAAGAAGAAACTTACTGACTGACATATCAACACACAGCCGAAACTACTGGGACTAAGAGCGTCAAATTTAGCACAAGGTTTTCTTTTATGACGTAGACGAGCACTACGAGAGAATTTTCCGAAATTCACCCCCTAAGGGGATGAAACGGGGGTCCAAAGTTTGTATGGAGAAACCTACGTCCACGGGCGAGGCCGCTGACAGAAGCTAGTGATAAAATAAAAATGTATTTCGGTCCGTGTTCCGTCCAAGGGTCGGTTCTTGTGAATTATGGAGAGAACCTGTCACTCAATGTAATTTGCTTGCCAAACCAGTTTGTCTGTTCCATTTTTTGTGTTTCGGCATTCGCTCTGGAATCGATTTATGCCCTTAGGTATAGTTAAAGTTTAAATCAGGTTTTAGTATTGATTGCATCAAAGTTGAGCGTGGTTAGACGTTCAAATAAGATTGGGACTAATTTAGGGTTTAGGTTGGACCTTGGTAACATTTTTAGCTCGATTTTTAGTGTTGCATATTGTAAAATTACATTCTTGATAGCCATAGGTAAACTAAGTTTTTTTTTTTATCCAAGAGTGAATAGGTATACATCTGGGCAAACATGCTCTATCGTCGACTACGTAATCGCTTACCATAAGGTGAGATAATGGTCATACGCGAGCCCATCGAGAAACATAATAATTAAAAAATAGTTGCCACAAAGAAACTCAGTTGCATCGAAATGCCAAAACACTACAAACACCAAATGATGTAAACACGCAATGGATTAAAGACTACAATCGCATAAAAAATTTAATATATTACATCCGCTGTACCTGACCCATTATCCGGAAGTATGAAATATCGCTACGAGCGAACTTCAGTTGAACTTCCGACCGCCAGACATTTTCGCGAACTTCAACTGATTATCTCGCCACATAATATCACCGAGAAGCAAAGGTGAAAGATTTGTAAGAAAATATTCCTTCCTTCTTTTCAAAAATTCCAATAACAGTCGTCTTTCAATATTTGTACGGTTTTTGAACCGGCTTCCCTAATGAAAACTTTCACTTTTCGCCCCTCGATCGTAGACATAAGGCATCTAGCCTCCTTGCAGGCCATATTGTCCTAAGTGCTCGGGTTAATGCCCTCAGAGACATTTTCGCACCTGCCTTGCCCCTCGCTCGGCTAGTTATTTAGATTGGTAATTTAACGTAGTCATTATACCCTTTCCTTTGTGGGCGATGCATGTCCTGCTTACGTTGTGGTGACTTTAATTGGATAATTGAGTCTATAACTAAATAGACTCAATTATGCAAAATTTACTCAACTTACAGCGATAAAAGCAACACAAAATTAGACTGTACCGTTGTCGAGTTTTCATTTTTAAGGGGCAAAGATCATACTATAAAGTGTTGACCACGACACTCGACAGTAACTTGACGAACAAGTAAATATGTAATTATGCCATAAATATAATAATGCTCGATATATCATTCCGGTCTAGTTGACCATCTGAAGAACGAATTTATTCCTTTAAAGTCTTGGGTCGGGCATAAATAAAATAATTGTAATTGCATTCCTTATCTCATTTGATTAGTCACACTGGTTGCGTCATGCCTTCTGTGGCAACGCTTTAGGTGTTCTTCACATGCGTTCGAATTAATCTATAATGCGTTGATATTTATTTGAAATTATTTTTACTAAGAAACCTTGCGACTTGGTTCGTTTGAAGAACACCTTATGATCGGTATATTTGTCATCGATTGCGAATAACACAGGCCTATTCGTAGTATCATTTCCATTAAAATTCAATTTTACATGAAGAAGGGACATTAAAGTCAGCGAGAACTAAGTTATCGTTCACATTCACGGTTGTAACTAGTTTTATTAACTAATAATACTTTAATAGATTTATTAGTGTTCGTCCTAATTGATTTCCATCACACAAAAATTTAAAAATGTTTTAGAACACCCGTGTATTTCTAGACCATAGTTTCCATTTAACATGTAGGAAAGCTGCCCAATTAAGGTCACTAGTTCGAGAACAGCGTTATTCTACGAATCAAAGTCACGAAGATTTTCCTTTCAACCATTGACCACCATTCTGGTACAATGGTCTAGAAAAAGTTCAAACTAATGCTACGGGACTAGATAATACTGAATATGATAGAAAATAGTAATTGAATTCGTCCTTAGTTCACGAGGAGCGTGGCCTAATTCCTAACTGCTCATTATCACGCCAATTCTTGGAAACGGTCGACGTAGTTATCGTTAAACTTTCCCTTTTTGAATGCGTATGTTATGAATATCTTAGCATCTTCAAGGTCCATTGGATCACGAATAAATCTATAGGATGACCAAGTTCATTTGAAAGACTATTAGGGATCTTTATTTATTTATTTATATACTTTATTGTACATCAATTTATAATAATGATACAATTTGAACCTTAAATTTAAATTGCCTTTATTGGCCTTATTGCATTTCGCAATCTCTTCCTGGATCTTTCTTCTTTAAAAATCCGTTTTCACTCGAATGTTGAGAGGGTCTATTTTATTGCACGCCATTTAACCTTGTCAGGCATCCTGCGGGGTATTGGATACCCTTGCCTTTAAGAATCTTAAGTCTCTAAAAGGATGCTCTCACTTACGAAATCATAATCATAACGTTGAATTTTTAATTTGAGATAATTTGAATCAATTGCCATCAATTCGAGTTTCGACTTTAGTATTGTGCAGTAAAATTGTCCTAAAAAATGTATAGCTTTCAATGTAGTTTGGCTTACTACCTAAAGTTTGTTGTTCTAAAAGACAATGATCTCAAATTCTTTATTCAAATACCTATACTTTACATGACCTTAGAATTTAATAAATCTATTAGCTTTTTCTCTTCTCCCAGGAATGTAATGTAGTTTTACTTCTTTTTTTTCCAATGATAGTTTGTTATATTATTTTTGTCCAATAAGTGGCCAAGCCAGTCGTGCTGTCTGTGGCCTTGTTAAGGTGTTCAAAGTGCAGTTGTGCTTGGAGCACTGATAGTGTACGTAAGAATGTGGCACAGTTACCAACGAGGTCCTTAAGATCTTAATTTTCTGTCCCAGGAAGTCTTATTTTTAGCATGGTCTTTCACTTTTGTAAGAAACGCAATAATCAGTTCTGCAGCTTATTAAAACACCAGCTTAAAACTTTTGGTAGTAGAACAGTCCTCTATATACTCTAACAGCTTATGCAATAGATTCCTTAGTTCTGTAACAATACCTAGCCATTTTCGCATCAGTGAGTTACATTTTGTCACTTAATACACATAGCAAGTCGAAACCCGGCAGCAACTAAACAATAATAACTGTAACATCACAACTAAACGAATTAGCATTGCCACTTAGATTCGTCTCACTGCTTTATTCAGAAATTCAGCGTGAATCCATAAATAAATAAGAATAGATTAGTCAAACAATAATTAAGTAATTCCGACCATTACATCCTGGTTTGCTTTCCCTGTCATTGGCGTCATTTTCGCATTCGCAGCGTAACGACGCATCGCTGGTCGACCTACATACCAGTACACCTACCATAAGCTGTTCGTGTCGCATATTGCGAAAACTTTGACTATCAAACACAAATTTTCTTAGTTCAACTTAGTTTACTTAGCACCTGTTGTATTAGGTATTGTTTGGTGTATAACAAGTTCAGGTTGTTTAGATCCTTTCGACAGTTGGTAATCAATTGCGCAACGATCAATATGATCTCCCAAAGGTGTTCTAGTTACCGTTGCTTCTAGTTTTAGGTTAATTACTCAGTGGCCGTCTCGCTAATCCTCAGGGATAACATTAACATTTCCAGTAATGAGGTCGGGACTTAAAGTCGCTTAACTAATTAATGTCCTATTATCTCACGGAGTTAAGGCATAGTAACGAGATATTCCGGTGGTCTTATCGGATCCGGGACAGAGGGTTCTTGCTTATTCGTCAGATTACGTATTTCGGATCCTTTAAGGTTCTTGTTTCATCAAACGTAATTTTTAACCCCTGACGCAAAAGTATGGGTTGCGGTTTTTTTAAAGTATGTTATCTGCTCAGCTATTCGTATGTGGGGTGAAAGTGGGAATAAGTAACCGATTGTTTGCAAATATGTCCAAGAAGGATATATAATGGGACGATATAAGACGTTGTACATATTGAACTGTTTATTAAAAAACTGTTTGTTTAAAATTTAAAAGTAATGGTGTTGATTGATTCGTATCTACTTTACATTTAAAAAAATTGACGTTGGGTTTTTCTACAAGCTTTTATTTAGTTTCACATGCCCCGAGGTTTATATGTAATCAAATTAAATTCACTTCCCGGTTACCGATTGAGCTGAAATTTTGCATGCATGTATAAATCGGATGATAACGCAAGATTATTATGACGTGGAGTTGATCAGCTGATGGAGCCGGAAGGTGGTCATAGGACCTCTGTAAATAAACTACACAACTCCATCGAGTTTGGGTTCGTGTGATTCGTCTTGACGAGTATTTTGGTCCTAGATGGTAATCAGGGTCTGATGATGGAACTGGAAGATGGCCATAGAAACTAGGTAATAAGCGCAATAAGATAACCCTATCGTGTTTGAATTTTTTGGAATAGTTTTGATGAGTATTAATTATATAGGTATATACCGCGCCATAAAAACTTGCAATGAAAAAAATATTTTTATTCAAAACTTGTTATAATATTTTATTTAAGTTTTATTTCCTTCTTGTTTCCTGAATTTTGAAACTAAAAAGTTACTTCTAGTCTTAAACACGATGTTTCAGTTCGTCGGTCGTTTAACGATGATTGAAGCAGACTTGTTAATGTGTCTGGTCGGGTATTTAGCTGCGTGATCGATGCGATTTTAAAGTGACCGCACATGGCCGCTTTTGGCAACTGCCCGCCATACAGCTGTTTCTAAATCATCTCTGAATGGCGTCTACCAAGTAAACATACATATATAGGTAATACAAGTAATTAATTAAGGGGATTACATCGCCCAAATCCATAAAAACACCTAGGTTGATTGAAGTTTATAGATTATTCCTTATGTACGATTACCATATAAAAAATGAAGGGGATACTTAAGGACATTACTAATAAATTGTATTGATTACGTTTCTCAAAAAAATACCCTAACTCTAGAAAAAAAAATGTGGTAAATAGGCCTTTTTTGAACATTAATTCCATATTTTCTCGAAAACGGCTCTATAGTTATACATTGAATTTATACCAAAATATATGTTACGATAAATTGAATAACTTGTATTGTTTTTTTTTTCGAATTTCATTGAATATCGATAAGTAATCAAGAAAAAACTCGAATCAGTACTAACACCCCGCGCGCAGCACCCCCTGCAATGCCTGTTTAGAGGTCAATTCTTCTCTACTAGTGTAGAGGTAAATTCTTGAAGGTCATTGAGCGATGTAATACCCTTAATGTCGCTAAATAGGGTGGCCAACTGATATGGGACTGAGGAGGACATGTCGGCCGCATGCTCAACATTGTAGGCCAAAGTAGCACAAATTTGGTGCCCTGAAACAGTGCGATGGGGTCGCGGCAGACCACGAAGGAGATGGCGGGACGAACTAGATAGATTTCTCTTGAACTGCGCGGGTCCGCGAAAGATGATGAGGAGTGGAGGTAGTCCTTTACCCAGGAGTGAGGCAGAACAAGCTTATAATAAACATAACAATAGACTAAAGAAATTAAGGAGAGATTTCAATACGAAGTTCTAATCTGTATTAAACTATTGGTTGGTATAAGTACGTTCAATTTAATGATTTGCGAGAAATAGCAAGCAGCTGATGTAATAAGTTTTTTTTCTCACAGCATTGGAATTTTTATTGTAGTCGTCAAGTTTGTTATTGTTTTTTTTATACTCCAACCACCATGGGAAATCAAATTATAGCTACTATACCTGCCGGTATATTTCAAGTTCTTACAGACCATTCTAAAGTTAGTAGATATCGGTGTCAGCGATAAAATGTGCTATTGTACTCAAAGATTTAAGCTTGTGTAGAAGTTTTGTTACTATTTTGGTGTATAATAAAGTTTATTATATTCTATGCTTTGAGGTGTTGCCCGATGACCATATTTTCTAAATACATCTCCCCGCACTATAAGCTATCCGTATAAAATATTAACCTTGTCTTCAACTTATATCAGACTTTTGTTAGTCACCGACTAGCTGTCCCCCGCGGTTTTTTCCAAGTCTGGTTACTGTTCCGCTCCTATTGGTCGTATTATGATGTCATATAGCTTATAACTTTCTTCGATAAATAGACTATTCTACACTGACAGAATTTTTCAATTCGACCCCCGTTCGAAAAACCCCTACTTGCTAAAAATCCGAACTGTCACTTACGATGTCCATTCCATTCATATTCTAGATATGTTTCACCACGCTTCTGTTAGTACGGCAACTAGTTTTTCAGTTTTTTTTTTCACCCTAATAATTTATGATTGATAGATCTCAACGTAAAGTTTCCTAAAGTTTTTGTTCTTGGTCATAATTACATTTGTAAACGACTATTTCCTATCTGTACTGGGTTCTGGCTAATTTGAACAGGGCCTTTAAATGTGATTCACAGCACATCTGTGATTGTAAAAAAGGCAATTGATGCTGACTGTGACACACGGAGCATAGTGCAGACGCAATTCTTTTTTTATTTGCTTTTTTTTTTTGCTTTTTTTTCACAACACGCTATGAATCAGTATGCAAGGCGTAGTAAAACTATTTGCTAACACAACTGTTTTCGTAATCAGTTGCGATAAATAGATTTCATTTATGTGATAGCCTTTATCTTGATCAAATACTGCTTTTGGTATCAAGTGTATTTCCCTATTGTTCTCCACAGTGTGAAATAGTAAAACCTTTGTGTAAAGGGTTTAATTATCGATATTGGTTCACACCAGAAAAACCTCGAACTAATTAACACTAAGTAAACTGTTCTCATTTCGATAATGTTGATACTTTTGGTTTTCTGCTGCGGGTATCTGATTTAACAAGATAAAAGAGCTTCGTTTGTATAGGTACCATTTTCAGTCTTTCAACCTTTACCCGGAAAAGGGGGGTCTTTTCCTTGACATAAGTCACGGAAAAATTGTAAACCCTGTATGTCGTTTGGCCCAACGAAGTCGAAGCCTACCTGCCCCTGGGGTCTGCTTCTGACAGGAAGGCTCGGCCCTGGTATGAAAGGCAACGAAGGAACGGGATGGGTTTTTTAGTCAGTAAAAGTCTGACACTATCTCCCGCTCCACCCAAGGCCGGGAGATGTCATTGGATGATTTTCCCCACCATAAAAAAACCCTGTATGTAAGATCGCTATAAATCATACGAGAGTAACTCGCGATATATATTTTGAATCTATGATTTTAAGTATCAAATATCATCCGGATTCGTTAATTTACAATGTATGCGTCAGTTTGATTGAAAATAAAGAATTTTGTAATTTTACGTCATTTATTATAAACTAACGGCATTTGTGATTCCGGTGTCAAATTACTTATGGCTTTTATCCTGCGTATATCATGTCTGCAAAAAGGTATAAGAGGTTAGTTTGCATATCGCTTATGTAATTTTTTTAAATACCAAGTCGAATCATCAGTAATGATTGAAAATAAAGAGTTTTAAATTTTAAGTGGTTTATTATAAAGTAACGGCGTTCGTTATTATCCGGTGTCGTTTAGATACTTTTGGTTTATCTGCTGCGCATATCATGCAAAAGACAGAAAAGGTTATACGGCCGACGGATCTTGGCGAGTCTGAAGTTGGGCTTAAAAAATAAATGCCAGTAACTGTTGTTAACAGCAATAACAACTGTTATTGGCATTTATTTTTTAAAACACTTTTTTTTTAACGGTTCGCTAAAGTTCGCCAAGATCCGTCGGCCGTGCTGACTCTTTGAATAACAGTTGAGAATTTTTATAATCACGATTTGGAAACTCATATCCCATGACTTTTGCAATAAGTAGTCAAACAGGCTCACAGCAATTTGCAAGTGTATGATTGAGTGACATCACAACTGACAGGTTAATATTACTTTCAGATAACTGTCTAGTTGGTACTTGGTTGTATTTTTTTATTATTATTATTATTTGTAGATTATATAAAAAAGTAACTTTATCCAAGAAATATAAAAAATCTATTTCGCAAGCAGTAGTGGCTGAGCGGTAACGGCCCCGACTTACGCTCACTGCTCTCAAAAACGGTGAAGAAAAACATCGCGAAGAAACCGGCATGTCCTAGAACCAAAAATTCGAAGACATGTGACATCCACCAACTCGCACTGGGCCCGCGTGGTGGATTTCGGCCCATTCCCTCTCCTAGAGAGTAGGCCTGAGTCCCAGCAGAGGGTCATTATGAGGCTGATGCAATGCAATGCAATGTCGCAAATAGAAATAATTTTTCAAACACTTTCAATATTAAGTAAGTGAAGAAACCTTAAATCTGATGCACGGGGAAACTGATAGGCTGTTTTTGATATCGTGCGGATTTCATCACGCATGCGGGAGTGTTCCGAATGCGTAGCTCCCGCAAATGTCCTTTTCATACAAGTATTTATTGTAATGCGTGGAATACGCACGCGGGACGCGGAGCGTGATATCGGGCAGTAGCCCCGCATGCGGAGCATTTCCGCATGCGTGTTGAAATCAGAACTATATTAAAAACACCCTTAAGTAACAGAATAAGGATGCACATACTGAAATGTGACGTCACTACCATTAGGTTTTGTGTGAACAAAAGAGATAGCGAGATGTTCCCAGCACAAATGAGATGGGTACAAAGGGTTAAGTCAAGGGTGAATTAGCTACGAGTACTTCGAGGCAAGCGTGCTCCACCGTCGACCACATCATCACTTATTATAATACGCGGCGAATAAGTTGAACCATCCGCCACGGCTCCGGGCAGCCTCCCACCTCGACTAAGACCCGAAAATCGGTTATAATCCTCGCCACACAAGTTGAACCGTCATGGCGGTCGTCCTTGAATGCGCAGTAACCGATTTTCGGGTCCCAATCGAAGTGGAGGGCTCCGCGCAACCACAGCAAATGGTTCAACTTATTTGCTGCGTACTATACCTTCAGGTGAGATAGTGGTCAAGCGCGAGCCGATCAATAACAAAAAGAAATACCGTCACATAGCAATTAGCATTTCAAATATTGGTATGAGGAAACTAATATTTAAAATGCTGATTGCGGCTTCATTGAATAATCGATTTTTATGCTTTTTTCAGAAAAGGTTGGTTTTTGGAATAATTTCTTGTTTAAAAAATAAACAATACGCGGCATATATGTTAAACCAAAATGGCGATCGACCTTCAATATTCAGTAACAGATTATCGGGTCAGCGGCACAGCGGGGTCTGCGTCTAACCATAGCAACGACGGCCATTTTAGTTCAATTTATTTGCCACGTACATACGCCATCCATTTAATATTTTAAAACGGCAAGATGAAAGACCGCGATTTTGTTAGATGACGTTTGTTTTGAACTAATTGAGTTACAAAAACGTGGAAATGCGTCATTTTGTAAATAAAGTCACATGTGGGCTATCGAAGCGCCGGCGCCGTCTGATTCATGTCTGATTGAAAAATGTTCTAGAATGTTATTACTTGCATCTACACCTAACTTCTAATGATCACAAGATTTTCCTCTAGTACATTAATTCTTGAGGAAGATATTTGTTTAATAAACAAGACCAGCTCAGGAAGACTTCTGCGAACGGCAGTGAATAAATGCATATTTTTAGGGTTCCTCTCTATTACTAAGATTCCGCTATCCGTCTGTATGTCTGTCACCAGGCTGTATCTCATGAACCGTGATAGTTAGACAGTTGCAATTTTCACAGATGATGTATTTCTGTTGCCGCTATAACAACAACTACTAAAAACAGAATAAATATAAATATTTAAGTAGGGCTCCCATACAACAAACGTGATTTTTCTTGCTAATATCGAGCAAAAACATCACGTTTGTTATTGATAGATAGATTGATAACAACAGGGAGACATTTGAAATATTCATAGAATATTTAATTGTATATTCACTTTAAAAATAAATAATTAAAATAAATATAAGGCCATACAATTTGATTTTTTGCCTATAATTATGTCAATGTTAATAATTTAATGGTACGGAACCCCTCGTGCGTGAATCCGACTCGCACTTGGCCGGTATTTTTTAAATAATATCTTACGTTCATATCTCAAGTAGAATATTAGTCTTTGTTAAATGTCGTTGACCATAAAACATACAGTTTCATTGATGGCTAACTGACCCGGTATTCTTATCGTGAAATAAACTTCCAGCCATTTTGTAGCTAAGAATGTACAATTTTGTACCGTTACCGTTACATTTGTGGTGTTTCGGGAGTGATGTATTGAGTATGCGTATGCGCAGGTGAAATTAAACAGTCTTAGAACTAGATCGAGTTTGTATTCCTAGGTTATTAATCCCGCAACTAGAGTTTTGGTGCAATGTTCTAATATTGAAAGTTTTGGTTTTTTCCAGTGTTAGTTAAATTTAGAATTTTTAAATATGAAATCTGATAATTATCATTAGAACGACTTTTTTCTTAATTGACATAAACTACTGCTTGACTGCAATCTCACCTGATGGTGGAGCGGGAAGTAGTGTCAGACTCTTACTGACTAAAAACCTACCCCGTTCCATTCTTCGCCTTGGTCCCAGGGCCCCGGGACCAAGGGGACCCGGGTTTTCACATACCCTTTGACCCCAGTAGGCTTCGGCCCTGTCGGGCCCCTACAGATCTCACCTGATGGTAAGCAGTGATGCAATCGTTGATGATGAGGTGCACTAGTTTATTAAGAGCCTATTCACTCTAGCCTTGAAGACACTAAATTATAATCGGACGGGAAGACCGCAGCAGGCAAACTGTTCCATTTCTTCGATGTACGCGGTATGACTTGCTTCAACCACGATGGTTTCCACGATGAAAACCCATGTTAAGCTTGCAAACAGGCTGAGCATGAGCATCCTTTTTTTGTGTGAAATCATCAGTTGACCCCTCTCGCTCGCTCTGGCCGGAGCGAGGGGTAAAACTATTATCGACTAAAACCCACTTGTATTCTTTCAGTTGCCCTCTGCGTTCCAGAGCCGTGGTTACTGAACACGAGTAACCTAACTGACTCATCACACTTCACAATAATATAATAATGTATAAGCGAAAGTTTGCATGTGTTTATGTTTGTTCCTCAGGCTCAAACGGCTGAAGGATTTGGATAAAATATGTCATAAGGGTAGACTATGTCTTGGAATAGCTTATAGGATACTTTTAATCCAGGGAATATGTTGCCTTGAGACGATTTTCTACGTCTATTATTTATTATTATTTATATATACTTTATTGTACCTACACCAAGATAAAAAGATTATGCATTTTGCTATGTATGCTAGTAAATAAATAAAACTAAAATAAATAAAAAGGGGGACGTGTTAAAATGGTAGCGAGCGAGAAAGAGGGGTAGAACGTGAGTGAAACTATACACAAATATACAAAATTATTTTTAGTATATGCGTAACCTGAATATAGTTCGTTAAGAACCAGTAACTGAATTGATTCCAATCAATTTTACACCATGTTATATTTTATAACAAAAATATTTAAAGATGGTCACATGTTGGACACCACCGACACTAAGTACAACACAAGTCACGGCACCAGCACACAGTTTAGTGCGAGAGCAAAACAACCCCTCAGTCGCCCGGATGGCCCGATGACAATGTGTTTGTATGTACAACCAGGTAACATAACAAGCTTATAACTTTGTGATTTTTCATGATACAGTTATGAGTACATTACATACAGTTTCGGGTTTCTCATACTGTGCTCAATTGCTCATATACAAAAAATTATTATATTATATTATTATATTTAGCCTGTACTGTCCCACTGCTGGGCAAAGGCCTCCCACCATTATTTCCAAGTATCACGGTTACTTGCTTTCTCGTTCCAATTCTTAAGGAAGACATCCAGTTCGTCCCGCCATCTCCTTCGTGGTCTGCCGCGGCCCCGAGTAACTGTGTCCGGGCACCAATCCTGTGTTTTACGGGCCCACAGCTCGTTAGACATGCGGCAGACATGTCCTGTAAAAATAAGGTTGTATATTCCTTTAGCAGTTCAGATTAGGTCGAAAAAAGGAACGCGTTAAGAACTCGTAGCTTTGCTGGCCAAGAAGCTGAGAACAATCCTATTATTTTCCTAATGCTAGTAAAATGCTTTTCATACGATTAGGGGTTTAATACATATTTCATTTTCATTCCATAATTCATCGCAGAATTGAACATAAAGTGCGGAAATATTTGAAAGAGTCATCGTGGGTCTAGGATGCAAAGTGCAACTGAAGGAACACAGGTGGTTTTTAGTCACTATAAGTCTTACACTCTATCGCTCCAGCTTAGAACGGGAGTAATTATTTGGTGATTTCTCACTATAGATATAAAAAGAAGTTTTTTATATTTCTCACATTAAAAAGTCACATTTTAAATAGCAAATTAAAAAGTAATTATAATTCAAATAACAACAAAGCGAAGCGTGTTATTGGATTTGTTATTGTGTACTTATCGAAATTAAAGTGGAAAATCATGGAAAATGTCCAATTAGCTGTGCTTACTCGTGAATTTTACTTCATGGCTTATGTAAGTAGGGGTTTTCTTCTCGGCTATTTACTACCGTAAACTATATTTTTTTTTCATTTGTAGTGCACTCTGGGTGGCGCGAGATAAGCTAGACTAAGGGCGGGTTTCTGAATTTGAGTATTTTTAGTTAAGAACGGCTCAAACCTTACTAAAATGCCAAATTTTGACAGGTTTACAGGCTAAAGTAGAGTTGAGTAATTTACAACTTCAAATGCTTAAATCAGTAATCAGGGGTTACTGAATAAACCCGTGTTATTTAATAATACATTATTTCCTTTATTCATTTATATTACATATTTTTAAATATTTTTAACACACATAAAAAAAATACATTTAAAAATATAAAAAAATATTATAAATTATTATAATTATTAATTAATTTGCCCTTTCTGTGCCAGGGCTTTTTTTAATGTTGAAAATCATAGAAGGAAGGATTTACTGACTAAAACCTATGTTCCTTCTTTGCCTTACGTTCCAGGACGCCGGGTTTCCATTTCGGAAGTCAAGCCAAGGCCCCAGTAGGCTTCGGCCCTGCTGGGCTCCTACGGTTTTGGTGACAAATTTTTCAACGGTATAATATTAGGCTCCAGTAACTCTGAACCAAAACTGCTGTCCTAGCTTAAAGTTATCTTGTTTTATAATAAAACAAGATAACTTGTATTGTATTCGAAGACATGTGACATTCACCAACCCGCACTGGGCCCGCGTGGTGGATTATGGCCCATTTCCTCTCTTAAAGAGGCCTGAGTCCCAGCTGTGGGAACATTAAAAGGCTGATTATGCTATGCCTTTGTATTGTAAAGCGACTATTTCTAAAATTCTCAACTTACAAACCATTGAGCTTAGCCAGACATGTTTCTTAGATTATTAGATAACCGGAATTAAGCATATCCGGCTTTCCCCCATATTGTGAGGCTTCTTGAAGGCTAACGCGTATCAATTACGTAGCAAGTAAAGTGATCGGAGTTGTTTAGAATTTATAGATCGATTTACCGGCCGGTCTTTTTAGGGTTCCGTACCTCAAAAAGTAAAAAATGGAACCCTTATAGGGTCACTTTGTGGTCCGTCTATCTGTCTGTCCGTCAAGCAAGACCCTTTATCACGAGAACGCGTGGAGGTATCGAGTTCATACTTACCGTATACTCAAGTCTGCGGTCCCTTGAAGCTGTGAAAACATCAAATATCTAAGTTAACGAAAAAAAAAGATACGGCCGTTTATGTCGCAAAAAACGTATGTTTCGATTCAAAGGAAACAAAATTCATAGGGTTCATTCCCCTTGACCTAGAGCCCTGAAATTTGGCATGAAGCAAGGTCTTATAGCAAAAGTATAGGAATAAATCTATAAACTGAAAATTTGTAGGTACGCCACGAAAAGAATACTATTTACTAATCGGAAAAATATTCGATACTTGATTCGGGAATTTAACTATTTACTTACATAAGTTAGTTTTACGGAACCCTCAGCGCGCGATTCCGACTTTCACATGCCCAGTTTTTATGTGGAATAGCAACAAATACCTCGTGTCTTGTCGTGGTAAAAAGAGATGGAGTCTCAGACTTTCACTGACTAAAACCCAAGTGTGTTTCTTCAGTTGCCCTGGTGCGTTTCAGGACAGCTGTAACTCATCATCATCATCTTCCTGCCCCTGTCCCGTGTTTTCTTCCATTGTATCTTATCACCCGTCATACTATCTCTAACTTCCTTACACAATCCATCCATCTTTTCTTTGGCATCTCCTCCCTCTCCATCCATGCACATGCGATACTCATTACTCTTTTAAACAATTTAGTTGTGCTGGCAACCATGTGTTTTTTTCCACATCATCTTTCATTTTTTTTTTCAACCTTCTTGAAGTCTAAAGCATATTAATTTCATAGTAAGCAAGCTGATCGATGTTATTTAGAGTTAACATTGATTTTCCGGTTGGTCTGGCAGCCATTTTTTGCGAAACGTTCACATAAAATGAATTGAAGTGATGTGGAGTACGGCACGCATTCTTGCGCCGCAATGCGGCTAGATGCGGCATGGCTATGCGCTTAGCTTTATAGAAATTTTATTAATGTAGGTACCACTACTAGTATGTGGTCTTTGCGAAGCTTGAAGTAGCTTCCTGCGTATTTCATGTGACACAAACGCATTATATCTTTTCTACACTAATATTATAAAGAAGTAATCTGGTAGAGAATGCCTTGTTGCATTAAGGCCGCCTTTGTACCACTACCGTACCTGAAATTTGCAAGTTTGCGAGTTTGTTTGTAGGAAGTAATTTTTAGACCTGAATTTATTTGAAAATTGGATAAACCAGTAGAAAGCTTTATTATGAGAGGTACCCAATCGATGCAGTCGTCTGTACATTATTCGTGTGACATAGGCTTCATTTTAATGTGACTAAGAAAATTTAAAACGCCTTAAATATTTGACGCCCAGCGGAGTGGGCACGGGACAGTAACATACAAATACGACTCCGCTGTGTAGTCTTGATCACACGTACCGAGTAAAAGGGCGAGACAGTAAAATGTTGCTCGGCCGAGACAGTGATGTAAACGAGTTGTAGAGATAAGCGCTCTGCCGAGCTCTCCGCGCTATGTTCATACGTACCGAATATTCGGCCGAGAGCACTGTCTAGGCCGTTTGCTCGGTACGAAGCCACATAAACAAACAAATATCCGAACGAAATGATTCAATCGTTTTTGCGACTGGCCACCCAGCACAGTACTTAATCACCGACACATACATAATTCTGTGCAATTATGGGCTCAATTTTTTATCCACCACTACCTTACGTCATATTGCATTCTTTGTACGACATAAATACTTAGTTCCGGGAAACGCTAAGTTTGAATAGAATATTGTACTTAATTTATATTGCATAATGCTAGGTGCTCGTACGATCTCCTTTCTCTCACTTAGTATACCGTGAAGGTGAATTCAATCGATAATGGATAAAACAATTATAATAAAAACGGAAAATCGCAATTCGTTCGTAGCGTGCGTGCATTCTTACTTTTTATTAGTAATCTAGATTCTGACGGTAACTTTGCTGAATGACACCTTATTTTTGGTGTTATTGCAGAAAAAGTAAGCCGTTACCTATTTTTATAATTCTTTGAACTCAGTGAACTGTTGGGTTTATCGAGCAGTTGCTTCTGTTGATTTGAAAGTAGAAGAAAAATCTAAATATTTAATCATGTCTGACTGGCACTGGTTTTTGCTTGTTGTACGGTTTATGTTAGAAGAGTGGCGCAAATCGTGCAGTGCAAGCCCTCGACACATTATAACACCCTCTAAGTGTGTTTTTAATATCGTGCAGGTTTCATCACACATGCGGATTTGCTCCGCATGCTTATGTCATTTTCATACAAGTAGGTATTTATTGTAATGCGGGGGGAATACGTACGCGAGGCGCATGCAGGGTCAAGGGCAAAATCTGACACTCCCTTTCGCTCCACAGTAACTGGAGAAGTTATTTGATTGATTGATTGATTTTTCTACTAAAAAAAAAATTGTGTGACGAGGATTATTTATAACCGATTTTCGCGTCTCAGTCGAAGTGGAGGGCTGCGCGTAACCACTAACCATAACAAATGTTCAACTTATTTGCCGCGTACTATAAGGAACTAGGAAATCCCGCACGCTTGTTGGATTAATTTTTTTTGCTAAGAAAAAATGGGTTTCGACGACGCGCTGTTCTGTTTACTTATTTTATAGCCTTTTTAACAATGATTTAAGTTTCCCATGGATCTCGTGACTTTTCTTCAGAATTATACCTATGAAAAACAATCGGATAATATTTTTATTTATTATCTTTCCTGATTCGTTCAAAATGCTTATTATGATGTTATAGAGACCTGTTGAATACCGTAATTAGAGACACAATAGAAAGACAATAGGTGTGCGGACGCCGGCGTCCTCTCGGGGAATAATGAATTAAGCTCTATAACATCATACAAAACATTTTAAACTTGTATTTATTTATTATATTTTAATTAATAGAGTCTGTCTAACGAAAGCGCGACTTGGAGTTTTTTTTTTAAATTAAATTGGCAACATAATGTTTCCGTCAAAAGCACGTCAAAGATTGTCAGTATTTTGTAACAAAGATTGATTTTAAAAATATAATTACTTATCATGGATAAAACAATAAAAAGTTATGTAGGAAAGCTGTGAAATACTATGATCAGTAAGTTTAAAGAAAAACAAGAAGAGAAAGTAGTTGTTTTTGATCTCGGGTTTTTAAGTTAGTCTGACATTATTATCTTGATCATTGTTGACTGACTATTAGATATATTTTACGATATGATAATAATTTTTCTTATGTTTATAGATAATCTTGAAGATATTCAAGGACTGCGCGAAATAAATAAAAAAAAAACATTGAATCGTTAAGGAATTTGGGAGAAAAAACCTTTACACTTAAAACTAAGCTTTAAGAAGAAATATCTTCACTACCGCACTTTATACGTTCAAAAGCGGTCGAATTGATGTGATGAAATAGCATACTTTGAGGATGATAAAATTCAACATTTTGTGTTATTCACCTTTCCCGTGACTTTCTTGATATAATAGTAATATACCAATAAATAAATCTTTACTCGTTTTTGTATTGTATTGGTTATTATAGCTATCCAGTATTGTTCTACTGCTGTGCAAAAGCCATCCACTCTTTCTAATGGTCTCAGTCCCTTACTCACAAGACATCCAGGTCGGTTGGCAAACCTTGAGTTTAGACTTTTGGATGTTAGTCAAAGACCAAGTCTGTATACACCATAGGTCAAATGAGGAGATTACACATGTCCATAAGCTTACGCTTTAGTGATATCACTAAAGCGTGCCCATATGGGCAAAGTGCCCTTAAATAGTTCCTTGATGGACCAGTAACTTTTTCAGGTATTTTCTGTTCGACACGTTATTTCTTTGTCTTATCTGGCCCAGAAAGACACTACTTGGCCCAAGTAGACAATAATATATTTTAAGACGTATTGTATATTCTGTCCGCCTACGTGTACGTTCCTTTAGGAGCTGATGGTTATGATTTTGGTCTTCAACATTTTTATATGTAGAGCAACCAGCATTTGCTCTAGTCCTGTGGCTGTAGGAGAGAACAGGACAATATCATCAGAGAAACGCAAATTACTTAACTTAGCTTCGCTGATGACAATGCCCTTCTCTTCCCATTCGACTGCGAATGTCTGAAAGAAGTGGAGAATATCTTTGGGGACAACGGGACGCCCTGTTTGACTCATTCTGTTTGAAACAAAGGATCTAATCTCTCTAACTTGCTGGAAGAAGTATGTGTGGATTCTATTTTTTGTTTTGTAAGGGAATTGAATATTTCTGAGTGTGTGATGCTGTTAAAAGCGTATTGGTTGAGTATATTTATTTCTAAACATTTTGTGTTCCTCATATTAGGAATATAGTTCATCAAAAAGAATTATACGATTGTCGCAAATACAAAAAAATACTCAAGTATCAAAATTTTTTTCTCCTAGTATGACAGTAATACCATATTCAATATTTTTTGATTTGACCTCATTTTCTCAGGTCGCGCTTTCGTTAGACAGACTCTAGCACATAAGACGAAAGCGCCAGTTTAGCTCGTAAAATTGAAATTGTCTTTGGTTTTTTGCATTTTGCAAGTCATATTGCCACTGTGATCTGCAATAAAAAGAAAACAAAAAAAAAAATGGATTTCGCGGGCTACCTTTACCACCTAACATAAAAAAAAAAAAAAAAAAATCACAATTCCGCAAATCCCGCGGGATCGCGATTTTCAAGCGGGATTGGATTCCCTAATAGAAACCTTTTAATGCAGAACAAAACCATGAATTAGCCAGTTCTGTTACAATTCACGACCTGCCCCTATTCTCTACTTTGTTAATAAATAGTTTTGGTAAATTCCACAATAATCGTGTCACTCGTTCATTGTATACGTTTATATTTAACGTTGATTGTCGTGACGTACCCACTGTGACTGACCCACCTGTTAACAAAACACCGTTATTATATTTGTACTCTTATTTACCTTACATTTTAAACGTATACACCGTGAAATTTTGATCGTTTTAATCCCGTGGAGGGTCGATCCGGTACATGAAACACTTATCGATTTGTAAAGATAAAATTAAAAAATAAAGTACTTCTTTTTTAAAATTAATTTCTTTAGGTAAACGTCAGCTGACCGAGGCTCATGAACTTTAGGTAGTTAGTACGCAACGACTGACAACTAACTACAAGGTCATTGACTCGTTTACTTAAATTAACTAATTTCGTACATGCGTGCGTGTGCGCATTCGAGTTTTAGAAAAACAGTACTTTATTTTTTAAATTTTAAGTTTACAAATCGATAGTGTTTCATGTACCAGATACTACCAGATCGTCCCTCCACGGAATTAAAACGACCATAATTTACGGTGTATAGCTATTGGCAAACAGATTTATTTATTTTGTAGCGTGCCAGGCTTCCTGTGCTGTTCCGGGCGAATATGGGTCACTGTTTCTGCTGTGGCTCATATTGTAAGAGGCGACTAAATTGTGTCAGATAAATGGCTAGCAATGTCCACCTGGACGCTGATACTGAAAGATTTTTCAAGAAAATTGAGGCTAAACTTTCGCCGTGTTTGTTTCTTGATAAGTAGCGAATGAATCAAGAAGACAGAGTCCATAACACGAGCCGCCAACGCGGTCCATTTGAAATGTTAAAGGGATGGAGCCACAGAAATATTAGTTATCTGTGGATGGAGCTCTATAGAGTGTACAGCTCTGTCCCTCTTTCTTGCTTGCACGCTTTTTACCATGTCACGGTAAGGCCCCAGGCCATAATAAAAAAAAAACGAAAACAAAGCACGTGATCAAATTCGCAAGAAGTTGGTGGAATCATCACACTCTTGATTTGTTGTATTTGTCACCGGTAAATTGTAAACGCCGTAAGATTGTAAAATATCGCAAGACATTGTAAACTATTTTTTCTAAATAAAACACGGTTATGTTACAAACTAATGAATTTGGATGTGGATTATCGTGTACTAAATGATTCTTCATAATACATTGAGAGATGATAATTTAATAAAGATTTATTACAATCATACGGAGTTTGCAATTTACCGGTGACATATTAGTTTTTCACAATGTCATTCTTTATTTGTATGTATGTATCTAAGTATAAATTTATTATTGTTCTTTTGTCCTTTCTTTCTGTCTTCTTTTAAGTTGCACCTGCCATGTTATGTCTCTGCACCACCCTAAGGTCGACTGGTAGAAAATACGAAACAGTAGTATCAATCGACGAATCAAAACGATGACCGTCATATTCTGCGAAAAGCAGGAAAAATTACGCCAAAAAGCAAGTCATGAGGAAAAGATTACTTAAATCACTATTAACAATCATGACTATGTGTTTACTGGACACCAACCCACATATTAATGTAATCTTCTCTCAATTCCAGAGTGATTCAGTGAGCTACTTCTTCGACGAGTTAGAACGCATCGCTAGACCTGACTACGTGCCCTCCCACCAAGACATCCTGCACTGTCGGAAGGCCACCAAAGGCATCACGGAATGCACCATTAACATCAACAATGTGCCATTTGTGTTCGTGGACGTGGGGGGGCAGCGGACGCAGCGGCAGAAATGGACGCAGTGCTTCGACTCCGTCACGTCCATACTCTTCCTCGTCTCCTCTTCAGAGTTCGACCAGGTCTTGTCGGAAGACAGGTACGTTTTAGATTCTTCTAACATATTCTTATGTTATGTTATATACTAGGTAGAAGAAGGTCACAGCGAAAGAATGCATTTTGTACGTTTTAGAAGCGTTTCTTTCAACTAGATTTTGAGGGTTTAGAACATAGAGCCTTGGCGTCTGCGACCGCTACTAGCTGCATTATTAGCAGCACTTTGCAGACAAATCACCTCCCTCACCTTGAATGGCTCAGCACTACGTTCGGCACCACGAATTGGATTAGTATAATACTGTCATCTCTAGACGCTGTCAGTACGACGATTCCGTGCGGTTACATTACTAGGTGTGCAATCAATGCACCCGTTTGCGATCGCGACTAATTACTGCAGACATAAGCCTCTTCGTTACCCGCCTTCCGCATTCAATCAACTCCAGTCAGGTCATTACATATTCATGCATTAAGTAATCAACTGATAAAATGCGAAAGGTAATTAGTCTTATTGCAGTGTCGTCATAGGAATTTGATATTCAAATTGCAGTTCAAGCGCCTCCCACGCCGCTCTACCATAAAACAGTCGTGCATCATATTACATAAATATATATGCGAAAATAATTATCGTGTACGAAAAGTGAGGGGGTGTACAAACAAAAAAATTGAGAGCTATTTTCTATACGAGCGAGAACGATTAGTTTCCGACGTCATTCAACCGGATCGAATGAAGTTTTCCTGTAACGAAAAATTTACTTTTTTAAATCTTTGCGGACTGATTCATAACATCTTGGTTTAAGGCGGTAAACAGAACCTAAACGGGAGTGTTAATCTTATCTATGATCTAATACCTGTAATACATCGTTTCGTAATTTTCTTGCATAGCAGGCGAAACGTTGTCTATCTACGAGTAAATATATTATTAAATAGAATTACGTCAGGTTCGTTACAAGTTAATGACTCAGGCGTCATGACGGAATCAGCGGGTGTTCGCTGTGACGAGAAAATCACATTTTATAACAGCACCCATGGGGCACGTAGCTATTATTATTAAGTTATGTGATAATTGACGGATTCTTTGTTTGTGTATGTAACAATGAATGAGTAATGTTAACTTGCCAGTGGTATACTGATCAATGAAATTGAGTTCGAATGTGGGTACTACGTACCCTTGCCCACAGCATTTTGCGAATAAACAGCGTGCGGCGTCCGGAAAACTATTCTTTGGTGCAGAAAAGGGTTTTCAGCATTCAGGGATGATACTTTTTTTTCTGTTAGCCTGTTCTGTCCTAACACATTAACTTACCTACTAATAGGGTCCTTCAATAGGTAACCGTTGATTGAGACACTGCGTTATATCATATTATCTTAGTCAGTGTTTTCATTGTGCGTTCACCTCACCTGACCCGACATTTGAAAAGCTAACGTCATCTCAAATCAAATATCGTTTATTTGTCTCTGACGCCAGCGAATGAGATGAATCACATCGAGACAATAAAATAGCGCATCGTAAATTTTCAGGCTTTTTACAGAATACAGTTATATTTTCGACCCGTTTGGGTTGAAACTCTTGGCCCGTGGGGTCCGAGTGCTCATACGCTCAAAGAATTATTCAAACGCCTAGTCGACACTTCGTGTGACCCAAGGGCTGGCTTTTACCTCGGTTAAAGATTAAGCATTGCCATACGACTTGGCAATGCCGCCAGTCTTTTGGGTACACTTCCAGTCAACAGCGATGCAGAGGATTTCTTTGTCGCCATATTTTAGTAGGAGTTATTGCCTTTAGTGTATATAATTATGTAGTTTTAAGTAGTGTCTTTATTTTTTTAGTATTCAATTAGTTAACAAAATAAAACATTTGAACACAATTACTGCATCTTCACCATGCATGAAAATTCCTATCAATGCGTAATGAACAAGCGCAAACAGCTAACGAGAACAAAGTAATATTTGAATATAATTTGCATAACTATGTAGGTATGTTTGCTCGCGTATTTTCTCACAGATAAGCTAATCGTCATTAAGTGTTAACACTTTTGTGTTAATGTAACCTGACTTTTACGAGAGGGTTCAAAGTATTATGGTGGGAGGCGATGATAGGTCATTATACTATGATTAATGTTGTGGGAAAATGGATAAAGTGAGAAATGAGTATTTTAGAGGAAGTTTGAAAGTGGCGCCAGTGACTGAAAAGTTGAAAGGAAATCGTTTGTCTTGGTATGGTCATGTGAAGAGGAGGGATGAAACGCATGTTACTAAAAGAGTTCTGCGTTTACACGTAGATGGATAGAGAGGAAGAGGGAAGCCGAAGAAGAGATGGATGGACTGTGTGGGGAGTGATATGAAAGAAAAGGGAATTAGTAATAGTGTGACGGGTGACAGGATAGAGTGGAAGAAAAAAACGTTTTGCGCCGACCCCAAGTAATATGGGATAAGGGTAGGAAGAAGAAGAAGACCATGATTAATGTTGTGGCGACTTTTGATCGCTGTGTGTATAGCGAAAGAAAAGGCTTACTTTTACACCGTAACACTAGGAGCGCGGCATGTCAATGTCAATTTTAGTCATTTTATTCGTGTTACAGTAATGTGATGATATATACCTACAAATAATATATAAATATAAGACACGGCATACAAATGAATTTTATAACTGATAATACAATATTTTTATTCTGGTGTACATATTTTGGTGTACTATGCGATTCTACGCATAATAAAACTAGATTAGGAAGAACATAAGAATGGGTCAAACTTGGGAAAGTATTGTATTTTCATCGTATCAATTATATCATAGGACTGGTCCAAGGCCAGCATCACAACAGTGCTTATTTTGGAAATTGATCTCTCATTCATATGAATGGTCTCTTCTTTTTTATTCTTTGATCGATCACAGATTGATGTCATGACAAATAAATAATAAAGCAGAAATTATGCGTGTGTTTGTGTGACAGTTCAATTGTCATGGTATGGGCATGTGATGCAGAGGTATGAGGAAAATATCGTGAGGAAAGTTTTGAGGATATCTTTAAGAGTAGGGAAAGGCCGAAGAAATGATGAATGGACTGTTAAAGATTATGACGAAGTCTAGGGGTGACTGCTGGGGCTTCGACTAATAGAAAAGTACATAAGGAAAAGACATGCAGATGACACAAAGGTTACAGATGGATATTATTATGCAGTACCGACCTGCCCCGACTTCGCATAAGCGCGCAAATGATGTACTCTAACCAAAGACAATAAATATAGACTACCAATAGACAGGATATAGCGACCAAAAACGTGATCCGATAGTTGTTACCTAGGAGTAGTAAGTCGCTCAGTCTAGTGTAGACGACTGGACCTAACTTTAGTCTATTTTCGTAAATATTTTTTGTATCTATTCTGTAATTAATTAGAATTCAATAAATTTCGCTAATAGTTCTAGGAAATAGCGTAAAAACCTGATGTCCGCTCTATTGTATCTCTTTAATCTCTTTGACGTTAACGGTTCTCGTTTATCGCTCTTTAACCGCATTAGAATCCATTGCGTGTTTGTTTGTATGGATCAAATCTATTGATTTACCCCATCTTCCTGTTGACAGATCGATCAGATTTTTGGTCTATCTAGTCTATATTATATATACCTATGTTATAGTGTTAGGGGTCGTGTTGCGCCGACCCCAAATAAAACGGGACAAGGGCAGGAAGATGATGATGATGAGGTGTTATAGTTTTTGAGGTTCCGTTATTAATCAGTGAGTGATATTTCGCTTTAAATATAATAGATTCCATATAGAGACGAAGTCATCTCTCTAGCTTTTTCCCAACTAGGTTGGGGCCAGCTTCCTGTCGAACCGGTGTGGCTTTCGTACATGCGTATATTCATTCGAGTTTTTGAAAAAAAGTACTTTTTTTTTTTTCTTAAGAAATCGATAGTATTTCATGTACCAAATCGACCCTCTGCGGGATTAAAACGGCTAAAATTTAACGGTGTAGAGAGTAGAGTGAAAATTACCATCTTGAAATAGTGTTTTCGAAAGTGAAATCGGTGCGAACAGCTATCCTTCCTGAAAAGTGCCTTGTATGTCATAAATACAAAAAGTATACACACAGTGTGCCTAGGACGGTGAAAGTCTCGTGCGGTAGTCGTATAAAATATTACGTTACTTAGCCACGGTGTTTAACCTCATGCCTCCGAAACATGACATTTAAAATTTCTTGGTGACCCGAATTGGGTTGCGTGTTCACAACAACCTACTTCGGTGTATCAGAAAGGGCACATCGGAATAATTTTGCGTTTATTGATTGAGATTAGTTACTTTTTGAGTTAGTGGGACAGTTGACTCTTTTTGGGACATCACCTTTTTATTTTCAAATTACTTCTCCCGCTCTGGGTGGAGCGATAGATTCAGGTTAAGAACTCACGAAGCAGTTTTCAACCGCGCCCGCCGCGGTAGACGAAACCGGTGCTTTATTTCTAAACTCACGAGACCGCAGTTTTGTACAGTCACGCAACCGTCGCGGTTGCGATTTTCGCCCGCAAACCTGGCGGGAGATTATCGCAAGACATGTGGTTGCAAGAAGGCCCGCCGCGATGCAAAAGGAGCTGCGAACAACCGCGCACACCGCGAGCGTAAAACGCGTCGTGAAATTAATGTGCTTTATTTTTTTACATATATTCTGCATTCTACAGAAGCTGCGGGCCCGCAACCGCGGTGGCCGTGGGTGAAAATAGCTGCGTGAGTTCTTAGCCTCAGATTTTTTACTGACTAAAACCCACCTGTGTTCCTTCAGGGGCTGCTTGCGCTTCGGGGCCACGGTAACCCCTTTTGAACAATTCCACAGCCTTAGGAGGCATCGGCAATAATGGCCCCCGTTTTCCTGGTATTTCCTAGAGGCGCGCTTGGAAAACTATGTGTCGTCGATTCGGGCTGGGTCCTTACCGGTACCGAACCGCCGCCGGACGGCAAGCTATTCATTGCTCACCGTCTAAGCTTGCGCGTACGGCGGTCGGGAACCGTCTGGCGACTCTCAAAACCCGGCGCGTCTCCTGCGGTTCTAAGACGTTACCTCTCATGTGAATGACACAGGGTATGGTTTAAGTACCAGTTGGGAGTAGTGGTGGCCGACTGATGACGGTCCCGACTTGCGGGTTTAAATCTAGCCAGGCGCATTACTTTCTATGATTTATTTCATCACCATTGCTCTCAAAACGATGAAGGAAAACATCGTGAGGAATCATGATGCTTCATGATTTGCATGAACCAAAAATTTGATGACATGTGATATCCACTAACCCGAACTTGGTCCATGTGATGGATTACGGCCCATTCCTTCTCCTAGAGAGGAGGCCTGAGTCCTAGCAGTGGGAACATTATGAGGCTGATGTTATGCTACGGTACTTATAATGAAATCAAATACAGAATTCAGACTTTCTGGTCAAACTTGTTTATGTTTTCGGCCTTCTAATACCAATTCTAATTTATTCATCAAACATCAGTATGGAATTACGGACGTTACAGAAGTACTAAAAATACATTAATTTTATTTTGTCGATGCCAACGTTTTATGCCAATAAAATGTGTAATTATATAGACTTTATACTAATGTGTGAGGCGAGGCGTAAAAAGACGTTTGTGCGTTTATGGTTTTACGTGCGTCCTATGTGTTTATTTGTACGAAATTCTGCTATAGTATTTAACACATGTATTTGTTAATTTTTTTGTAATCTTTGTTTGTTCATTGATTCTGGGGCTGACTTATTTGGTATTGGGAAATTTAATCTTAATCAAGATTATTATGAATCCTAAGTTTAAGATGGTGGTCCGTAAGAGCTGAAAATGTGGTCTGAGAAATGAAATAAGATAATGTTAAAAAAAATTCTCCATATTTCTAAACAAAGCCATATATAATGGAGAATATAATGGAGGAGTATAGAAAACAAAGTAATCATCCAACTTCAGTGGTGCTATTCTCTAAGAAAACGCAGCGCTGCCGAAACGACGAAAACAAATTGGATACATAGAATTAACAATCTAATGTATATGTACATTAGGTTGACAATTCAATGTACATCCCCCGCCCTTGGGCAGAGCGGGAGATAGTGTCTGACTTTTACTGACTAAAAAACCCACCCCATTTCTTCTTTGCCTTGGTGCCAGTGTGCACTTAATATTATCCATGGCCCCAGTAGGCTTCGACCCTCCTGGGCTCCTACAGTTTGCTGACGATTCCTTGAGGCGAACAGTACCTCTACCATGAGTTTTAAGCAATAGTATTCGTCGCTACTCGATATCGACGCCGTAAATATTTTGTATGGCAAATTTTGGTTCTGCAAGAGACCGCTAGAGGCGCTGCAAAATTTGCCATACAAAATATTTACGGCGTCGATATCGAGTAGCGACGAATACTATAGCTTAAAACTCATGGTAGAGGTAAAGAGCGCGCCGTCGACGACTTGGATGACCGCAGCTAGTGTTTTATATTCCCTTGCGAATCATTCGCAGTTCGTTCACATAACTCACACATTCATAGCAGTAAAGTAATCTAATCAAAAGTTTAATTTAGATTTCTATTTCGAAACCAAAAGTTACCCGAGGGATCGCAAACTCATTTCAACATTTCTTACGCGAGCGAAACCGCAGCCATAAGCTAGTTTTGTCAATAAACTTTTTATTGCGGCCCTAAAATATTTGCTTAACATATCTTTGGTTCACCCAGATGTATTCCTTTGATGTTACCGGTTAGATTTTTTTGTTACTACGTAAACGTGTTTTTTCGGGTACTCATGTATAGTGTACTAGATTAAATTGGCCGTTATTTACTGTTTAGAGAATTAACCGTGAGATGAAAATCGTACATAACTGTTTTTTCTTTTGAATACTAGCGACCCTTCCTCGGATTTGGATGAACTTTGGCACACGGCTAGACCATAATAATAATATTCCACAACTATCACACAACGTCGTCTAGTCCCAAGCTAAGCAGAGCTTGTGTTATGAGTACTATACAACTGCTAAACATACTTATACTCGTATATATGTAAATACATACATGTTATAGATAAATTACACCCAAACACAGAATAAATGATCGTGCTCATCACACAAACAGTTGTCCTGGGTGGGAATCGAACCCACGACCTTCGGCATAGCAGTCAGGGCAACTAACCGCTAGATCGACAGGCCAGTCCATATCTAGGAATAGCTCATAAAACTTTAGACATTTTATCCAGGACTTTTTATACCGGGAGGATGTTCATTTGGAATAGAAAGAAATTAGACATGCGGCAAGGGCGGGTCGCTATTTCGTAAAGAAGTCATAACAACCTTCCAGCTGCTGTGGGCGCGCGCTTGCGGACGGTGAACAATGGGTAGCTAGCCGTCCGACCGTCCGGTAACCGTCCGGACCGAGCCCAAATCGTCGACGGCTGGTAGTGTTCCACCGTAGTAGTAGTAGTGCGTGTTTAAACCCTTAGGGGGGCAGGATCGAAGCCTATTGGGGCCATGGGTTGTGTAAAAGAGGTCCAGGAACGAAGGCAAAGAAAGAACAGGAGTGGGTTTTAGTCAGTAAAAGTCTGACACGCCCTCGAGCTCCGCCCAAGGGCGGGAGACACTACCACAACCTGCTAAGTGATAATCATCTGATTGATTTACCAACACATTACGTTATTGTGAGGACAACATCCGCATGTCGAGATCAAGGCCGCGATTATGCACCAACATTGTCATTGACAACATGTAATTATGTGCATTATTAGTTATGCCGTAACGTCCATTAAATATTTATTAAACGCTGTGTTAGACCGGTTTTTTTATGGTAGGTAAAACCATCCAATGACAAATCATGCCCTGGGGGGGAGCGGAAAGTAGTGTCAGACTCTTACTGACTAAAAACCTACCCCGTTCCGTTTCCTATCGTGCCGGGGCCGGGTATTTCTTTCGGAAGCTGACCCATGACCCCAGCAGGCTTTGACCCTGCCTGCCTGCAGCTAGCAGGCGGGGCCTCTACGGTTTGCTGACAGCTCCGTGAGGCGCGCGGGAACAGAACGCGCCGTCGACGATATTGGTGTGAAATACTATCAGTGTTTGTTGGTAACATGATATTAACAAGAAATAACTAAAACACATTAAAAAAAAAAAACAGTGTTAGTAATTTGATATTAACAGGAAATATTATATTAAAAACCTGACCTTTTCCTTAATTTATTATCGCGAATAATTTAACAATCTAAGCGAATAATTCGCCCAAAATTAATAAAAGACTAATCATAATCTTCTCTGATTCCAGGAAAACGAACCGCCTAGAAGAGGCGCTAAATATCTTCGACACGATTGTGAACAACGTGAACTTCAAGGGTATATCTATCATATTGTTCCTCAACAAGTCCGACTTGCTCGCGCGGAAGGTGGCCAGCAAGGAAACCGACATACGCTGGTTCTACCCGCAGTTCACCGGCGACCCTCACAACCTGCGAGACGTGCAAATGTTCCTGCTCAACATGTTCGCCAACGTCCGCAGGGAGCCCAAGACCACGCTGTACCACCACTTCACCACCGCGATCGACACGCACAACATCGAGGTAGTCTTCAACTCCGTCAAAGACACGATCCTCAATCGTAACCTCGAATCACTAATGCTGCACTGACGGACCACAGAACTGCACGTACGGAATTGTTAAATTGTGATAACTGCTGGCAATATTCTCATTTCGTGATAGAACTTCGCGATTTTTCCATTACCGTGTTTTTTTAACTTGCTAACCAGCATAATAGTGTAAAAGCACATCTGAAAAGACAAAGAATGTGATTTGTTGATGGCCTAACGGTCGGGAGTGTTTCTTGTATAAATGTAATATGACATGTATTTATTTACCAAATGTATGGGATTTGGTAAAACTATGTACCTTAGTCTAACGTATTGTAATTATAAAAATTTGTATATCAGTATATTTATGACCAAAAATGTAGATTTTGCACGTGATTGACATTATTATGATCACTGGGATATTATCACGCGATGTTTTTCCGCGAAGGATTAACACGCAGTAGTGCTGTTACTATACGCATAACACACAAGTGCGCAATAATATAAAAGTAGAGAATTAGACGAAGTACGGTATGCCAGGGGGATTTTATAAACTTATGCCGTTTTCTATAACTTTTTTTCTCAATGATTGTAGATTTCTTTTATATCGATTACACTCTTAATTCACTTGCGATGATATTACCAATGGGATTGTCAATTTTGCTGGAGTGAAGTAAAACAAAAATACCATCTAACCTTATTTATGTTAATCCTAAAATGGAGTACTTCATTTTCTTAATAAAATCACATGTAGTTTTATTACAGCTTGAAGCCACATCTAAATATAACTTAGGATAATTGATATGAAGTATTTATCTATGATATTTCCTCTCGTTCAGTTGTCAGTTCCGTTGGCATCGCAAGGGTACTTGGTTCTCAAGGTAGCAGTGCCAAGTCGTAGCGCTAGAGGTAGTGCCGACTACCGCTATATCATATAGATGTAGTTACAATGAGATTGCTCTTATAGGGTGCCACTAAGCAAAGGAACTCCTTTGCGTTGGGAAGACTTTATATTGATCCCTCCCGGGAGTAAAAATGTATATAAAAACCATTGTTAGAAAAATCGTTTATAATCTGTGATTAAAAGTGTAAAAAGTATTAGGCTGTAAACAGCAACGAAACGTGTATCTTGCTACAAACAAAAAAAATAAAAATGCTTTTTGACGTTTGACACAAATGACGCTCAAATTTTTTTATTCATTGCGCTGATGTTGGTATCTTTGAGTCGGGTGTTCTAATCTTACGAGTATTCCGTCCCTTGGCACAATTTAATGCGAAGACGTGTAATCTCACTATAGCTTCTACCACATATTTCTAATTATAAAATTTTTGTACAATATACAACATAATTTATATTTTTAAAGGTTAGCACGGAGATGTGCGACCTTTTTGGTAATTTTAATGTGAATTTTATCTGCACTTGCTTTTGTACGTGAGAGGGAATGATCTGATTTTATTATTATTTTTATTTAAGTACAACGCATAATTTCGATCATAATAATTATACTCATTTAGTTGTAAGTCTCATAAGCGTTAGTATATTTATTGAGATCGTCGACAACTATTGTTTGTTTTACGTGAGAGTTCTAGATAGAAGTTATCTAATTATTACGTGTACATTTTTATGGATGGTTTACTGAGGCTAAATGTGTAAATACCTCTTAACTTTACTCTGTATATCGTTTCTTAGTATTTTACTTTTAATAAATTTTGGTTAATTTAATGGTCTGATCGGTTAGAAATGAATTACGGATTCTATTTCCAATGTCAGTGATAAATTTGCATTTAGTAGTGCCATTGTGTGGCGCAAACAGTGTTGCCACTAGAAGACGAAACATACCTAACAATATAATGTCAACACTGCCGCGTAATTGGTTGATTTTTTTTAAATATATTACCTTAAATTTATATTGGCTCAGAAATGATTATGAATATCTTATAATAAATCTCGATGTAACATTGCTAATTTATTAGAATCCATAGCTTTTGCCGTATAAGACAGTTTAATTAGACTGGTGTATTATCAATTAACTCTTATTGATGCCAAAGGTTGACTAACATCTTGACACGAAGATAATACGATAATCTTTGTATACAATTGTTAGGTGCTCAGTATTGGTATCTAAAATACAGCATGTTATTCAAAGGCTTGACTTCTTACATAATTGAAATGCGTAATAGTTCCCATTTAATGCTGTATTTGTCATGGCTCAGAGCAATAATTCATCAAGTAATTTATTATTCAGAATTAATTATGGTTGAATTTATATTTTTATAATGAAATTCTGCTATTACCTTTATATAATTTTATTCCCACTTTTTCGATTGATAATTGGATTTAGCGCCATAAACGCCAATAACTTTGATATCTGTACACTTCTTTATTTTTTCTCTTACAGCCCATTCACGACTTCGGTCTTAGCGGCGAGTGGCGCGGCTAGCGGGGCGGTATCGATTCCGCCCCGCTCGCCACTAAGACCGAAGTTATGAATGGGCTGTTACAGTAAGAAGTACTCTATTAGCAAAAAGATTAAACAGCCATTTTTTCTGTCCTTCAACCGATTTTGACTTTTATTCTTCTTACGGATGGCATTAAAAGCAAAAACGTGGTTATAATACCAACAATTTACTGCAGCCGCTAATTATCATACCACTAACGTAATAGAGGTCATAATCGGTTGAGCGGACAGTAAAATAGGTATTGTAGTCCCAAGAAGTCAGGCCTTTAAAGATGGAACACTGCAATCCTGTTGACTGTTGTAATAACGTACTGATTGCTACATTAATTCGTTACCACCTCAATAAATGCAGTCGTCTGTACAGTCACGTGCAAAAATATGTATCAGTCACTGATATTCAAAAGCGTATTCTGAAATAGGGTTGATAAAGTTAAGCTTTTTAACTGCCTATGTCGGATACATCCGTATATTTTCAATTAATATTTAAGTGCGTTTTGCGGTACGATACAACATACAAACTAGTGAAAGTTTGAAAAGATAAAGTAAACTAACTATTAAGTCCTAGGTACAGATAGCGGCACGAGTCTCGAGCGCTCGGCGAAAGAGCGGGGTCGCTTTGAGCATCGTACACATCGGCGAGCCAATCACTGTACAATGATTGCACTCCCTGCCCCTGCGTCTCACTTCATACCACTAAAGAGACCCGATATTTCACTTCTGCGCAAGTGGAAGTCACCGCTCAAGATCCATGCCGGTATATGTATCATTATCAGAATTTGTAACTCTATAATTGTACAGGAGAAACAAAAAACTGATTTTCTTAAAATTTATCGAGATGTTTAGACGCACCAAGCTTTATTACTAGCGGGAGTTACGAATAACGAAATGGCGTTACAGAAATTAAATAACGTTGAACACCTTGAGAAACTCTTCCTTTTTTGGAAGTCGGTTAATAAATAATCAATAACAAATTAGGCATTTTTGCTAGTGAAATAGAAACGATTCCATTGGATATTCTCCGCTAGATGGCATCAAAACTTAAATAAAAAACAATTTTTGAAATAGCGCATTCAAAATAAGGCAGACGATAGTATGTGTATCAAGTTTAATTAACCGATTTTACTAATTTCCGAACTTTTGAACATAAAGTTTGTACGAAATATCATGCACCGTGGAAGATCATTACCCTTTTGACTGGTACCATATTTTTGCACGCGATTCTAAATCTGATAATGAAATATTTCACAAAGATGAACTGATGTGTATAATTTATGAAGTTGGAAAAATGTATTAGTGAGGTGATTGTGGGTCTCAAATTGGTAGCGACTAAGTCGAGGTGTGATTTATACAATGCTGTTGTAGATACTGTCGCGTGGAACATTTTCACTTGTTGTTATTGATATAATATACTGTATAATACATCAAAATTGTAACACAAACCTTTTACACTTATTTATACACTATTTGGGATATGATTACACATTAAAACCAACCTGTTTACTGTCCGTTCAACCGATTTTGAGTTTTATTCCGTAGGAATAAGGATGGCATTAAAAGCAAAAAAGTGATTACATCATTCATCATCATTTCAGCCGAAAAATGTCTACTGTTGGACATGGCCTCCGCAAGTGTCGACACAATAAACGGTGCGTCTCGCTTCTATCGGACTCCCGCAACCCTTGCCAGGTTATCGCTCCACCCTGTAGGAGGCCTTCCAACATTGCGTCTTCCGGTACGCAGTCGCCACTCCAGAACCTTTCGGCCCCAATGACCATCTGTTCTGCAAGCAATGTGCCCTGCCTATTGCACCTTAAGTTTGGCGGTTCTTCGTGCTGTCGGGAACCTTGGTTCTCCTGCGGATATCTTCATTCCTGATTAGATCACGCAAGGAAACTCCGAGCCCTTTCTATTGCCCGTTGGGTGACTTTAACCCTTCAAATGAGGCCTATTGTGAGCGACCACGTTTCGGAGCCATAATATGTCATCACTGGCAACATGCACTGGTCATAAAATTTCGTCTTGAGACACTGTGGTATGTTGGACAGAATATACCGCACAGCCTCCCGAATGCCTCACAGCCGTGTCGTATTACAATACCAACCTTTTACTCCAATTTCCATTTGTCGTATCAGCAACGCAATAAAAGTCAAAGTCGTTTGAACGGACAGTAAAAATTTGGTTTATAAGTATGTCTAATCTTATTTCGAATGGAGTTTAGTTTTATTCGTAAAGTTGATGAAGAACAACTTGGGTACATTCAACGTACAACGTACATTTGGAATCTTACTTGTTTGTGCAAGAAAAAGCCGAGAGATATACTAAGCGCCAAATCTACGTTCTCGTTTTGTCTGGTTCAGTTAGCGTTTCATACGATTGTGAACCTTATATGCGTTTAAGATACAATTCATTCGATTCCTTATTGTATGATTTGTAAGAAGCATACTCGTTTCTATGAATGTTAACCGCTTACAAAAAAGGTCTATATTCGTTTGAAATAGGTAACTTTTAACATATATCAAGTTTCTTTTAATATTTTCATACAACATTTTTGCCTGACTGGATTAACGAAGTATCGAAGTTTGCGCTAAACTCATCTCCAACCAGTTTCAGGTTAATCAGAAAGATCAGTGCACTGAGTGCGAGTTGTTTTTACGTTAATGCGATCCAAACGTCTACCGCGTCTGGCTCTCTGATTGGCTAAGAGCTTAGAGCGGGTCAATTGGAGCGCTGAACGTCATAAACATATCGATCGCGTTGACGTAATAAAAATTCGTACTAGGCAGTCTGCTCAATTTTCGAATAGCTTGACTAGTCATTTTATAAATTCTTGCCGACTTTAAATATCGAAGCTCAATTTTCGAATAGGTAATCATTACATAGGGTTTTGGTACTTTTACAAAGAGCCAAGGCAGCTTTTTCATGTCTTTATCTGTTGAGACGTGTTGGTAAATAATGATCTGATATCATTCTTATGTCGTTTGTTTTGTTAGTGGGCCAATTCACGTCCCACTAACAAATAATCATAACAAATAAATATAGTTTTTTGATATTAGAATAAAGTTTAAGGTTAGATGGAATTTCAAGTTGGTTTTATTTATCATGAAAAAAAGAAATAGACCGCAGTGCAGATAGATAAATAGTAAAATAAACTCGTATACAAAAAAGTTTTAGACAGTAAAACTAAAGACTTTTTTTCTAATATATCTAAACAAATACTACTAACTTTTTGATAGTGATAAAGCAATGGATCTGATTTTATTTATAAATGAATTTTATTTATTCTAAATTATTATATTAATGAGCTTCAACGACGTGAATTTTTTCGGCCAATACTCGTAGAATACTCGTAGAAAGTTTTAATGCATATTCGCAATTCTTTAATCAAATTTCATTTTATTTCATTTAAACCTACATTATCTTTTATGAAACGCCAAAAGCCAGGTGTTCAGTAATTGTCTATGGATTTTTTTTTAGCAACATGTACGTAATGTTCCACGCAACAGGGGTAGTTGTAAGCTAAGGGTGCCAATCGTATTGCTCGAAATATCCGCGAATGTAAGTTGTAATCATAGCATCGTTAGGCCTATGGAATATTTCGGTAGTTCACGAAGCCCTAAGCAAGTGGTTGCTAAGTTACTTGTATTTTATGAATTTTAAAACATATGTTAGGAGTCGTTTTACACTCATGTTAACGTATGCTAGAGTGTTGACAATATCTTTTGGAATTCCTCTATATTTTGTATACAGCCCAATATTTATTGTACAGTGTAATAAAACACCATGCATGTATAGTTTTGTGGTTTCATTTTTGGTTACAAGCGTTGACCCTATATTTTTTTATTTAATAATATCAAACTGTTGCTTGACTGCAATCCCACCTGATGGTAAGCTGTGATGCAATCGTTCATGAATAGACGCACTAGTTTATTAAGAGCTATTACTCTAGTCTTGAAGACACCTAAATTATAATCGGACGGGAAGACCGCAGCAGGCAAATTGTTCCAGCCCTTCGATGTACGCAGTATAAATGACGAGGCGAAGCGTTTAGTTCGGACCGTAGCGGTGTTATCAATGTAATGGCGGACGAGTTGTCCGATGGTAGAAAGGTGATACCGGAATCAAGTCATGCAATTCCCGGAATGGATCCTGTAAAACAGCGAAACGCTGGCTATCCTACGCCCGTGCTGAGTTTTGTAGATTGGGGCTTAACCAGATCCCTTCGCACGCCTTTCCACTGAGTCCAATGCTGACAGATGGCGTTTTGCAGCACCAGTCGTGATGGCGTTTTCCACCAACGTTAGAAGCTGGTTACTTTTAGCCAAGCGTGCTCCATCGTCGGACACATTATCGCTTACTATCAGGTGAGATAGTGGTCAAACGCGAGCCTATGCATAAAAAAAAGCAGTGGTCAAGGTGAGTGGGCTCCTTTTGGCGGTGAATAGACGCGTGTTGTGTTTGCACAATAATGTGATTTGAATTTAGAATATCAACACAATATTCGCATGAAAATTACCATGAAACATGTAAGTAGCAGTTATGGTTGGCCAGCCTCCACTTCTCGCAGCTGGTCGAGGTCTGAAAAATAGTGTTCCCCAAGGGAGCGTTTGTCTTATAAAGGTTTTGGACTAGCTTGAAACCGGCGCCGCATTCATAATTCAATCTACTATAGTACGCGGCAAATAAGTTGAACCCGTTACTATGGTTACGCGCAGCCTCGATTTAGACCCGAAAATCGGTTACTGAATACTGTGCATTCAAGGTTGACCGCCATGATAGTTCAACTTGAGTGTCGAGCATTATACAGATGAATTAACATGGCGCAATAATTTGAATGATGAACGCGGTTTTCAATTTGTACTCACAAGACTCGTTAGCTCAGTAGGTTAGAGCGCCGATATAGTATAAACTTGACCATCGGAGGTCGAAGGTTCAAATCCTTCACGAGTCATCCTTTTTGACAACTTTTCACTTAATTTTCCAAACTTTTTCGAAATTCCCTCATGAATTTATAGACTAAAGCAATCAAACTACCTAAGTTTTTCGAAATTGTGTCGCGATCTAACAACCTTACAGCAATTAGTCTGCTGCCTAGGCTTTTCACAATTACATTAGGGGTCGGTATCCAGTATTTTCTAAGGAGAGACTGCCTATCTGACCTGAACAACACAATAATTGGGTGATAGATTTTTTTATTGTTGATTGGTTCGCGCTTGACCGCTATCTCACCTGAACCTCACCACCGAATACCCTTCGTCGAGACCAGAGACTGTGTCAGATTTCCTAGCTTTTAACTACCCCTAACGACTATCAAAGATAATTATACAAATGACGGCATTGATGAACGGCTAACATACCTGCCGAGGCACGGACGGAGGTGTCTGTATTGGGGTAGCTTGAATACCGCGCTGCATTCAGACTCTGATTCCCCTCGGTGTGAGAATCTACTACGTTACACGGGCAAAACTGTGAGCTGCAGCTGCTTTCATGTTTTTTTTTGGTGGGTAAAAATCGTCCAATGATATCTCTCGTCTTTGGACGGAGCGGGAGAGAGTCTCAGACTTTTTGATGCGCGCGAGAACAGTACGCGCCGTCGACGACTTGGGCTCGGTCCGGACGGTTACCGGACGGTTACCGGACGGTTGGACAGCGAGCTACCCAGTGCTCGCTTACGGTGGCCGGAAATCGGGATCGGAGCCTCGGCAGCGGCTGGGGCGGCTGGAGTGTGAGTGCCGTTGCCTCATGCGGTCGGCCTCCTTCTTTGCTAGCATTACTGATTCGTAAAAGAAGGCAACCGCCTTCCATTCCTCGTCTAGTCGAGTCAACCTTTTCATAAAACATTTTTCTCACTTATCGGGTTTTGCGTTTTATAAGTTTATCTAACTTTTACTTTTTATAAGAAGTCCGCAGCAAACATGTCTTCTCATTTCCTAAGATATTGTTTACATATCTTCCAAATTACCCCGCTAAATCCCTAATTATTTAATAACATTTTTTATTTATTTATTTAGCCTCTTCATATTTTTTTTACAGGCCTTAAAACCTAATGCGATAGCGCAGAAACCTAAACACACATTTACGATACTCTAAAAAAAATAATGTATTCTATTAAAAATAAATACATATCCGAGTCCGAGTGTTACTCGTACTTAACTACAACAAAAGGGAAATCTCCACCCAAATCACCATTTATCCCATACAAACATCTACAAACACCACAGCTAATTCCCTAGAAAACGAACCACACATTGTATTACATTAGAATAACACAAAGATACGAAGCACGTGTATTTTGTGACTAAAATAAATCCTTACATACACTGCCTGGCAACGAACGGGTTACAATCTTAAGTCTCTAATGCCCCTAAATATGAGTAGGTAGCAGACACACAGCAGCGTATGGAAATGTTTACTAAGCTTTTCCAAGTATTCGGTATTCACACCAATACTTTGCCTGTTGTTTTATAAATAAATAAGCTCTACTAAGTAGTAGATAAGTAGGCAAGGAACTCGGCTTTCGGGTGCTGTTGTACTCAATGAAGCAAAAGGGGAATGAAAATCCTCTGCATATTATGAATTTTATGTGAAAGGGTCTAACCATAAATTACGTTACACGCTAAGGGGACAGGAGGGCGTCGACGAAGTGTGACATTGTATGACATTTCAAAAACTTTATCTAAGTAAACATGCAATATTTTAAAAATTAACAAGAACTTAAAAATATATCTAACTATCTATAATTGCAAAGGTAAAACAACTGGGTTGACCATTGCACACACGACGATCTGGGCGCATCCGTCTCCATAATTTTTTTTATGGAAACTTAGAACTACACTTGATCCACACCCCGAGCCTTCCGGGGCGTCATGGATCTGTGTGTGTGGCGGACGTCCGCGTATTGTAGGTTTGGTTTAATTGTAAGATTTTAGTTCTTTGTTGCCAATTTCGGATAATTTAATCTTTTCTTCATGTAAAAATGCTAAATATGTGACGTCCTGCTAAGATGGGGAGTCTCACAAATATGACCAGCTGTGTCAAGGACAAGGATAGGTCGAACGAGGGGGGGGGATCTTGAAATTAATATAAAAAATAATATTCCACAACTATCACACAACGCCGTCTAGTCCCAAGCTAAGCAGAGCTTCTGTTATGAGTACTAGAAACTGATAAACATACTTATTAACATAAACATAAATTCGTGGGACGTAATTTATGGATGGCCCCTAACCAAGTATTAGTGAACCAAAATATATGCTTACCTTCCCGGAAAAAGTTGACAGCAGTGTAGATGTAATACTTAGAGTAACTTGGGGGAATATGGCCCATCTTAAGCCTTTTTGGAAATAAAAAATAAAATATCTGATCATAGAGATCAAAGTCTTGATTAGATAATTTAATTTTAGGACTTATTAGTAATAAACTATTATGAAGGTTTAATTTCAAAACATGATTCAATCCACAAGCACACTAAAATAGTAAGCATTTTTCGTCATCTTAAATAGTGGTAGGACATTATGGCCTACATTAGTTCTCCAGTGCTTGAAGTGTTGTGGATTGTCTTTACATATTTCTTAACTTCTAACTATATAGAATACATTTAAATAGTCAAAGGGTCGTTATAAGGTTTTTTTTATCGGTGGGTAAAAATTATCCAATGGCATCTTCCGCTCTTGGGTGGAGCTCCCAGATAGTGTCAGACTTTTACTGACTAAAAAACCCACCCCGTTCCTTCGTTGCCTTTTAAACGGTTCCTTGAGGCACGCGGGAACAGTACGCATCGTCGACGACTTGGGCTCGGTCTGGTCCGTTACCGGACAGCGAGCTACCCACTGCTCGCTGTACCCGAGCCCGCGCCTACAGTGGCCGGAAATCGGGATTGGAATCGCGTCGGCGTCTGGGGCATGAGCGCCGTTGCCTTTGCCTGATGCGATCGGCCTCCTCCTTTGCTGGCATTACTGCTTCGCAGAAAGAGGCGATGGCGACCTATCACTCCTCCTCGATCCAGGCCATGGCCTGTACCAAGGCTCGGCGCAAGAGATCGCCGCCGTTGATCGCCTCCACAAGGACACGACGATGCTCTGCCCATGCGGGTCCTCTGGGCGGTCCACGCAGTGGCGACACCCGGACGTCTCTTCTGCACGAATCCGGTGCAGGTACTACTTGAACTTGTCATGTTCGGTGAGAACCTGCGTCATGCGGAAGGAGAGGATGCCGTGAGGTCTTTCCAGCCACGTCTCAAAGAGGAGACTTACCGCCTTAATTGTGGCATGCCCAGTCGTAATAAGGTTAGTTTTGAGTAGGAGTTTTGAGGTAGGGAGGGGATAACTAAACAAATCATGGATTACTGACTTGAAGGCTGATTTAGATATAAAGGGGACAGATAATTAGATGACTTAACGGTCAAGTTTACCATATTCGAGGCGAGATGCAAAAATTGGTCATACATAATTCTTCCTAAGTTCATAAGATATTTTGCATAAGTTGACAAAGTTTGATGATCAATGTTTTGTATGAATAGGCAAAAGAAAATTATTCGAGGCGGTATGCACACCCTGAAAATAAGTCTTTTAGGCTGACTTAGTGAAGAGAAGTACCTGTAGCGATATCTATGTCGTCACAAATGAACTAATCCTGCATCGCGCAAGTAAGATTCGCGGCGCGATTGGAACATAAAGAACAAACCCGAAATCATCTATCGGGCAGTAGCCCACCAGATATAACACCTATCTGGTCGGAGGATCCTCCCTTTTCAACTGAGGTATGTGGGACTTTACTCTCTGTTCCGCATACCCCCAAATACCTAAGGAGCCGATCGTAATGAGATAAGAATAACAACAAGAGCATTCAAATTAAAGTTCAAACGAATTTCATCCTTGTGTCGTTCATTAAAATTCTATCTCTTAATAGGAACTTAAGTACCGTAACGAATACGTCTAGGAGAGCACCAGCGTCATTACGTCTAACGACTTGAGAAGAATAATAGCTCTCTAATTTATTACTCACTAAGTGAAAAGGTTGAGATTACCCTCACTAATGAATTCGAAACATCTGGAGCGAAATCCTCAGTTATTAATATCCGACAATTGTAATAAATTAATAAAGGAATTAGTCGTTACAGTGCGCCTGAACACAGCCTGGAGACTACGCTAATTTGTAGATCCTTATTTTGTTTTCTTGTTAGGGTTCCGTACCTCAAAAGGAAAAAAAACGGAACCAAGGAGTTGTCAGCAAATCGTAGAAGCCCAGCTTCACTTTGTTGCCCGTCTGTCTGTCAGTCAAGACCCTTTATCTCGGAAACGTGTGGATGTGTCTCAGGTCTGCGGTCCCTTGTATCTGTGAAAAAGTTAATGAAAAAAAAAAACGGCCGTTTATGTCTTAGAAAACGAATATTTCGACACTCTCAAAGGGATCATTTATAATTTTATAGGGTAGGTACTTCCCGTTAACCTAGAATTCTGAAATTTGGCATAAAGTAAGGTCTCATAGCAGAAGTATAAGAAATAATCTGAAAACTGAAAATTTGTGGTTACGTCACAAAATAAAATACTTGTGTAGGTGCGGAAAAATCGTTTAGACTCAATTCGGGAATTTGTACGGAACCCTCAGTGTGCGAATCCAACTCAGTCCCGAGCAAGGTAAGCGAGTTTTAGAAAATCTTTGAATGTAGTTTTGCTTCTCTTTAAAAATAAAGGAATGTCTCCTTTAAGTAAAATGTGCCAATTTAAGGATTTAAGGTAGTTACCCTCCAAAGCCCGATTTATTTTTCCACATTGTAAAGTATCTAAAAAAAAATATTTTACAAAAAAATAAATTCAATGTAAAAAAAAACAATAATGTGCAAAATTATTTTAATTTCGGAAATCGGTGTTTTTATAACAGTTTGGTCTCTTCGTTATTAAACACTAACTTCTGAAATGAAAGTTTTTTTTTTAAATTGAAATCGGTAGTATTTTTTTTGTAAAACAGTTTTTTATTTCACACTTTATAGCTGTAGTACCCCTCAGCCAAACTTAAATAGATACCTTCCAGCATTCGATTCCATCATCAAATCATCATATATTTCTATAAACATGACAATTCTAATAATACCAAACACGGCTAGGATACACTGATTTATTACAGAATTCTGTTCTATTTCCTCGAAGTTCATCATCAGATCAAAACAATATTTCTATGGGACCAATTCGGGAGTATAATCTTTCAATCAAAACAAAAATTTTCAAAATCGGTCCGCAATTCGAGATATCGGTGAACATTATATTAAAAAAAAAAACATACAGCCTCTTCCTTTTTGAAGTCGGTTAAAAAAAGGTTGACTCGTGAAGGATTTGAACCTCCGACCTCCGATGGTCAAGTTTAAGTATATCGGCGCTCTAACCTACTGAGCTAACGAGTCTTGTGAGCACAAACTGAAAAACCGCGTTCATTATTAAAATCATTGCGCCATGTTAACTCATCTGAACCCACACGACAATTCTCGAGTCCTGCGCTGCTCGCGGTTCTTCACCTGTGTGAAGTAACTTATCCTACTCGGAAAAGAGTAAGAGGGAGGGACAGACTGTTACTGACTCAAATCCACCGCTGTTCCTTCAGTTGCGTTCTTCATGGTAACTTTTACGAACAATATTACAATAGTATGATAAGGTTCATAATTCTTACCAATCTTTAAATGCCTAAGTACCCACAATAACCTGATATCAGTTAAGTACTGCTCACGGGATTCCTACTGTGGTGACAATTCTGGCGGCATCTTTACTTTACCACATTCCAAAATAAACGGATTGTCAGTGGAGTAGTCACCTATTCTTATAAAGCAACATAAATTTTAACTTTAGGGTCGAGATTTTTTTTGAAAATTAGTTGGGAAAAGAGGTGAAAAAGTTTACAAAAAGGTTGACTCGTGAAGGATTTGAACCTTCGACCTCCGATGGTCAAGTTTAAGCATATCGGCGCTCTAACCTACTGAGCTAACGAGTCTTGTATGTGCAAACTGAAATGAGATGAGTGTTCTCTATTTAAATTATTGCGCCATGTTAACTCATCTGTACGATAATACCATGTAGTATATAGTAGCTGCTGCTCGCGGTTTCGCCTGTGTAACGTAGTAGATTTTTGCACCGAGGGGAATCAGATAATCCTGAATGCATCGCAGTCTTCAAGCTACTGCAAGACAGACACCTCCGTACCTCGGAAGGTAAGTCAAGCCTTTGTCTGCTGCCGTCATTTGTATATCTTTGACAGTCGTTGCGGGTAGTCAGAAGCTTGGAAATCTGACATCGTCTCGCCAAGAGGTATTCTATCAGCCCATTATTGGGCTTTTCAGGCCTCATAGGCAGTAGCTCCATATAAAATACTGGATGCCGATCCCTATATAACTGGGAAGAGACTAGGCTGATCGATTGCGGCAAAGTATATTAGATCGCGACAAAATTTCGGGAAAGTTAGGCAGATTAATTGTTGTAAGTCTTTAAAACCATGAAGGAAATTCGGAAAAGTTAACAAATTGAGTGAAAAGTTTCCAAAAAGGTTGACTCGTGAAGGATTTGAACCTCCGACCTCCGATGGTCAAGATTTGTGTTATATCGGCGCTCTAACCTACTGAGCTAACGAGTCTTGTATGTGCAAACTGAAACGAGTGTTCTCTGTTTAACTTATTGCGCCATGTTAACTCATCTGTACGATAATACCATGTAGTATATAGTAGCTGCTGCTCGCGGTTTCGCCTGTGTAACGTAGTAGATTTTCGCACCGAGGGGAATCAGACAATCCTGAATGCATCGCAGGCTTCAAGCTACCGCTAGGCAGACACCTCCGTACCTCGGAAGGTATGTGAAGCCTTTGTCTGCTGACGTCTGTTTTAAATCTTTGACAGTCGTTGCGGGAAGTCAGAAGCTTGGAAATCTGACATCGTCTCACCAAGGGGTATTCTATCACCGCATTATTGGGCTTTTCAGGCCTCATAGGTAGTAGCCCCATAAAAATACTGGATGCCGATCCCTATATAACTGGGAAGAGACTAGGCTGATTGATTGCGGCAAAGTACATTAGATCGCGACAAAAATTCGGAATAGTTAGGTAGATTGATTGCTGTAAGTCTTAAAAACCATGAGGTAATTTCGGAAAAGTTAACAAATTGAGTGAAAAGTTTCTAAAAAGGTTGACTCGTGAAGGATTTGAACCTCCGACCTCCGATGGTCAAGATTTGTGTTATATCGGCGCTCTAACCTACTGAGCTAACGAGTCTTGTGTGTACAAACTGAACATAGCGTTCTCTGATCAAATTATTGCGCCATGTTAACTCATCTGAACCCACACGACAATCACCGAGTCCTGCGCTGCTCGTGGTTCTTCACCTGTGTGAAGTAACTTCTCCTACCCCGAATGGAGTAGGAGACTAGGGAATCTCACAATGTTACTGACTAAAACGCACCTGTGTTCCTTCAGTTGCGTTCTTCGCGGTAACTCTTACGAACCAAATTACATTAGGTACATAATGCATAGGTAAATGTTATAAGGTACATATTTCTTTCCAATCTTTAATTGCCTAAGTAAGTATGTACCCATATTAAACTGATATCAGTTACTGCTCACGGGATTCCTACTGCGGAGACAATTCTGTCTGCATCATCACTTTACCTTATTCCAAAATAAATGGATTGTCATTGGAATTGTCACCTATTCCTATAAAGCGACATAAATTTTAACTTTAGGGTCGAGTAGTTTTTTGAATATTAGTTGGGAAAAGGGGTGAAAAAGTTTATAAAAAGGTTGACTCGTGAAGGATTTGAACCTTCGACCTCCGATGGTCAAGTTTAAGTATATCGGCGCTCTAACCTACTGAGCTAACGAGTCTTGTGTGTGCAAACTGAAATGAGTGTTCTGTATTTAAATTATTGCGCCATGTTAACTCATCTGTACGATAATATCATGTAGTATATAGTAGCTGCTGCTCGCGGTTTCGCTTGTGTAACGTAGTAGATTTTCGCACCGAGGGGAATCAGACAATCCTGAATGCATCGCAGGCTTCAAGCTACCGCTAGGCAGACACCTCCGTACCTCGGAAGGTATGTGAAGCCTTTGTCTGCTGACGTCTGTTTTAAATCTTTGACAGTCGTTGCGGGTAGTCAGAAGCTTGGAAATCTGACATCGTCTCACCAAGGGGTATTCTATCACCGCATTATTGGGCTTTTCAGGCCTCATAGGTAGTAGCCCCATATAAAATACTGAATGCCGATCCCTATATAACTGGGAAGAGACTAGGCTGATTGATTGCGGCAAAGTACATTAGATCGCGACAAAAATTCGGAATAGTTAGGTAGATTGATTGCTGTAAGTCTTAAAAACCATGAGGGAATTTCGGAAAAGTTAACAAATTGAGTGAAAAGTTTCCAAAAAGGTTGACTCGTGAAGGATTTGAACCTCCGACCTCCGATGGTCAAGATTTGTGTTATATCGGCGCTCTAACCTACTGAGCTAACGAGTCTTATATGTAGAAACTGCAAAAAGCGTTCTCTTTTTAAATTATTGCGCCATGTTAACTCATCTGAACCCACACGACAATTCCCGAGTCCTGCGCTGCTCGCGGTTCTTCACTTGTGTGAAGTAACTTCTCCTACTCTGAAAAGAGTAAGAGGGAGGGAGGGACTGACTAAAATCCACCGCTGTTCCTTCAGTTGCGTGCTTCATGGTAACTTTTACGAACAATATTACAATAGTATGATAAGGTTCATAATTCTAACCAATCTTTAAATGCCTAAGTACCCACATTAACCTGATATCAGTTACTGTTCACGGGATTCCTACTGTGGTGACAATTCTGGCGGCATCATCACTTTACCACATTCCAAAATAAACGGATTGTCAGTGGAGTAGTCACCTATTCTTATAAAGCAACAAATTTTAACTTTAGGGTCGAGAATTTTTTTGAAAATTTGTCGGGAAAAGAGGTGAAAAAGTTTACAAAAAAGGTTGACTCGTGAAGGATTTGAACCTCCGCCCTCCGATGGTCAAGAATTAAAGTATATCGGCGCTCTAACCTACTGAGCTAACGAGTCTTGTATGTGCAAACTGAAATGAGTGTTCTCTGTTTAAATTATTGCGCCATGTTAACTCATCTGTACGATAATACCATGTAGTATATAGTAGCTGCTGCTCGCGGTTTCGCCAGTGTAACGTAGTAGATTTTTGCACCGAGGGGAATCAGATAATCCTGAATGCATCGCAGGCTTCAAGCTACCGCAAAGCAGACACCTCCGTACCTCGGAAGGTACGTCAAGCCTTTGTCTGCTGCCGTCATTTGTATATCTTTGACAGTCGTTACGGGTAGTCAGAAGCTTGGAAATCTGACATCGTCTCGCCAAGAGGTATTCTCAGCCCATTATTGGGCTTTTCAGGCCTCATAGGCAGTCGCTCCAGATGAAATACTGGATGGCGACCCCAATATAACTGGGAAGAGGCAAGGGCTGATTAATTGCGGCAAAGTATATTAGATCGCAACAAAATTTGGGAAAAGTTAGGTAGATTGATTGCTGTAAGTCTATAAAATCATGAGGAAATTTCGGAAAAGTTCATAAAATTTAGTGAAAAGTTTCCAAAAAGATTGACTCGTGAAGGATTTGAACCTCCGACCTCCGATGGTCAAGATTTGTGTTATATCGGCGCTCTAACCTACTGAGCTAACGAGTCTTGTGTGTGCTAACTGAACATAGCTTTCACTATTCAAATTATTGCGCCATGTTAACTCATCTGAACCTACACGACAATTCCCGAGTCCTGCGCTGCTCGTGGTTCTTCACTTGTGTGAAGTAACTTCTCCTACTCTGAAAAGAGTAAGAGGGAGGGAGGGACTGACTAAAATCCACCGCTGTTCCTTCAGTTGCGTGCTTCATGGTAACTTTTACGAACAATATTACAATAGTATGATAAGGTTCATAATTCTTACCAATCTTTAAATACCTAAGTACCCACATTAATCTGATATCAGTTACTGTTCACGGAATTCCTACTGTGGTGACAATTCTGGCGGCATCATCACTTTACCACATTCCAAAATAAATGGATTGTCAGTGGAGTAGTCACCTATTCTTATAAAACAACATACATTTTAACTTTAGGGTCGAGAATTTTTTTGAAAATTTGTCGGGAAAAGAGGTGAAAAAGTTTACAAAAAGGTTGACTCGTGAAGGATTTGAACCTCCGCCCTCCGATGGTCAAGAATTAAAGTATATCGGCGCTCTAACCTACTGAGCTAACGAGTCTTGTATGTGCAAACTGAAATGAGTGTTCTCTGTTTAAATTATTGCGCCATGTTAACTCATCTGTACGATAATACCATGTAGTATATAGTAGCTGCTGCTCGCGGTTTCGCCTGTGTAACGTAGTAGATTTTCGCACCGAGGGGAATCAGACAATCCTGAATGCATCGCAGGCTTCAAGCTACCGCTAGGCAGACACCTCCGTACCTCGGAAGGTACGTCAAGCCTTTGTCTGCTGCCGTCATTTGTATATCATTGACAGTCGTTACGGGTAGTCAGAAGCTTGGAAATCTGACACCGTCTCGCCAAGGGGTATTCTATCACCCTATTATTGGGCTTTTCAGGCCTCATTCACAGTCACTTCATATAAAATACTGGATGCCGATCCCTATATTACAGAGAAGCGCCAGGTTGTTTGATTGCTGTAAAGTTTACTTGATCGCAACAAAATTTGGGAAAAGTTAGGTAGATTGATTGCTGTAAGTCTATAAAATCATGAGGAAATTTCGGAAAAGTTCATAAAATTTAGTGAAAAGTTTCCAAAAAGATTGACTCGTGAAGGATTTGAACCTGCGACCTCCGATGGTCAAGATTTGTGTTATATCGGCGCTCTAACCTACTGAGCTAACGAGTCTTGTGTGTGCTAACTGAACATAGCTTTCACTATTCAAATTATTGCGCCATGTTAACTCATCTGAACCTACACGACAATTCCCGAGTCCTGCGCTGCTCGTGGTTCTTCAACTGTGTGAAGTAACTTCTCCTACTCTGAAAAGAGTAAGAGGGAGGGAGGGACTGACTAAAATCCACCGCTGTTCCTTCAGTTGCGTTCTTCATGGTAACTTTTACGAACAATATTACAATAGTATGATAAGGTTCATAATTCTTACCAATCTTTAAATGCCTAAGTACCCACATTAACCTGGTATCAGTTAAGTACTGCTCACGGGATTCCTACTGCGGAGACAATTCTGGCGGCATCATCACTTTACCACATTCCAAAATAAATGGATTGTCAGTGGAATAGTCACCTATTCCTATAAAGCAACATAATTTTTAACTTCAGGGTCGAGATTTTTTTTGAAAATTAGTTGGGAAAAGAGGTGAAAAAGTTTACAAAAAGGTTGACTCGTGAAGGATTTGAACCTCCGCCCTCCGATGGTCAAGAATTAAAGTATATCGGCGCTCTAACCTACTGAGCTAACGAGTCTTGTATGTGCAAACTGAAATGAGTGTTCTCTGTTTAAATTATTGCGCCATGTTAACTCACCTGTACGATAATACCATGTAGTATATAGTAGCTGCTGCTCGCGGTTTCGCCTGTGTAACGTAGTAGATTTTTGCACCGAGGGGAATCAGATAATCCTGAATGCATCGCAGTCTTCAAGCTACTGCAAGACAGACACCTCCGTACCTCGGAAGGTAAGTCAAGCCTTTGTCTGCTGCCGTCATTTTTATATCTTTGACAGTCGTTACTGGTAGTCAGAAGCTTGGAAATCTGACATCGTCTCGCCAAGAGGTATTCTCAGCCCATTATTGGGCTTTTCAGGCCTCATAGGCAGTCGCTCCAGATGAAATACTGGATGGCGACCCCAATATAACTGGGAAGAGGCTAGGCTGATTAATTGCGGCACAGTATATTAGATCACGACAAAAATTCGGAAAATTTAGGTAGATGGATTGCTATAAGTCTTAAAAACCATGAGGGAATTTCGGAAAAGTTAATAAAATTTAGTGAAAAGTTTCCAAAAAGGTTGACTCGTGAAGGATTTGAACCTCCGACCCCCGATGGTCAAGATTTGTGTTATATCGGCGCTCTAACCTACTGAGCTAACGAGTCTTGTGTGTACAAACTGAACATAGCGTTCTCTGATCAAATTATTGCGCCATGTTAACTCATCTGAACCCACACGACAATCGCCGAGTCCTGCGCTGCTCGCGGTTCTTCACTTGTGTGAAGTAACTTCTCCTACTCTGAAAAGAGTAAGAGGGAGGGAGGGACTGACTAAAATCCACCGCTGTTCCTTCAGTTGCGTGCTTCATGGTAACTTTTACGAACAATATTACAATAGTATGATAAGGTTCATAATTCTTACCAATCTTTAAATGCCTAAGTACCCACATTAACCTGATATCAGTTACTGTTCACGGGATTCCTACTGTGATGACAATTCTGGCGGCATCATCACTTTACCACATTCCAAAATAAACGGATTGTCAGTGGAGTAGTCACCTATTCTTATAAAGCAACATAAATTTTAACTTTAGGGTCGAGAATTTTTTTGAAAATTTGTCGGGAAAAGAGGTGAAAAAGTTTACAAAAAGGTTGACTCGTGAAGGATTTGAACCTCCGCCCTCCGATGGTCAAGAATTAAAGTATATCGGCGCTCTAACCTACTGAGCTAACGAGTCTTGTATGTGCAAACTGAAATGAGTGTTCTGTGTTTAAATTATTGCGCCATGTTAACTCATCTGTACGATAATATATGTAGTATATAATAGCTGCTGCTCGCGGTTTCGCCTGTGTAACGTAGTAGATTTTCGCACCGAGGGGAATCAGACAATCCGGAATGCATCGCAGGCTTCAAGCTACCACAAGGCAGACACCTCCGTACCTCGGAAGGTATGTCAAGCCTTTGTCTGCTAGAATCAGACAGTCCTGAACGCAGCGTGGTATTCAAGCCTGCGCAAGGCAGACATTTCCGTACGTTGGAAGGCATGTCAACCCGTTGTTCGTTGCAGTCATTTGTATATCATTTACAGTCGTTACGGGTAGTCAGAAGCTTGGAAATCTGACACCGTCTCGCCAAGGGGTATTCAATCACCCTATTATTGGGCTTTTCAGGCCTCATAGGTAGTCGCTCCATATAAAATACTGGATGCCGATCCCTATATAACTGGGAAGGGACTAGGCTGATTGATTGCGGCAAAGTATATTAGATCGCAACAAAATTTCGGAAAAGTTAGGTAGATTGATTACTGTAAGTCTATAAAATCATGAGGAAATTTCGGAAAAGTTAATAAAATTTAGTGAAAAGTTTCCAAAAAGATTGACTCGTGAAGGATTTGAACCTCCGACCTCCGATGGTCAAGATTTGTGTTATATCGGCGCTCTAACCTACTGAGCTAACGAGTCTTGTATGTAGAAACTGCAAAAAGCGTTCTCTTTTTAATTATTGCGCCATGTTAACTCATCTGTGCCTACACGGACATGCTCGATTTATTTATTTAAAAATAGAAGTTTACAGTACAGGACCAAAACACTTATATTCTAAAATCGCGCACTCCCGGTGGCGCGGCGAACAGTTTCCGCCTCCGACGAGGACCCTTAACGCCTCCATCTCCGTCCAGGAATCGGTTGGGCACCCCGCAAGACCACCGGCTCAGCGTAGTTGGATTATCCACCTTGTTTGTCAGGATACGGTGGTAATGAGTTAATAGATGTAATTTTCGTCTGAGTTCTAGAGTGTCTAATCCCGCCATGCCCGTAACAAGCAAAGATGGATATAGATAAGGGTAGTGCCCATACATGCGCTTATAAATAAAACGGGAAAACTTTCTCTGGACTCGTTCTATTAAAAGAGAATATTTAGCTTCGTGTGGACTCCATACTATGGCGTTAAATTCCAATGCACTGCGCACGTATGCCTTGTATAACATTAGGGCAGTTTTTATTCCCTTAAATGTAAAATAAACTCTCATGACAAACCCTAGCGTCCTATTAGCGTCTTCACGGCGGAGTAATGTAGATAGTACCTACATAGTAGCTGCAACTCACAGTTTCGCCCGCGTGACGTAGTAGGTTTTCGCACCGAGGGAAATCAGACGTCCTGAACGCAGACATTTCCGTACGTTGGAAGGTATGTCAAGTCGTTGTTAGTCGTTGTTGTCATTGACAGTCTTTACGGGTACTCAGAAGCTTGGAAATCTGACATTATCTTGCCAAGGGATATTCTATAACCCTATTATTGGGCTTTTCAGGCCTCACAGGTAGTCGCTTCATATTAAGTACTGGATGCCGATCCCTGTATAACTGGGAAGAGGCTAGGTTGTTTGATTGCTGTAAAGTTTACTAGATCGTGACAAAATTTCGGAAAAGTTAAGTAGATTGATTGCTGTTAGTCTTTAAAACCATGAAAGAATTTCGGAAAAGTCAGAAAATTTAGTGAAAAGTTTCCAAAAAGGTTGACTCGTGAAGGATTTGAACCTTCGACCTCCGATGGTCAATTTTATAATATATCGGCGCTCTAACCTACTGAGCTAACGAGTCTTGTGGGTACAAATTGAAAACCGCGTTCATCATTCAAATTATTGCGCCATGTTAATTCATCTGTATAATGCTCGACACTCAAGTTAAACTATCATGGCGGTCAGCCTTGAATGCACAGTATTCAGTAACCGTAGATACCTTCCGCCATTAGATTACAGTATCAAATCATCATGACAATTCTAATAATACCAAACACGGCTAGGATACACTGATTTATTGCAGAATACTGTTCTATTTCCTCGAAGTTCATCATCAAATCAAAACAATATTTTTTATGGGACCAATTCGATATCGGTGAACATACATTAAAAAAAATTACATAGAACCTACTCCTTTTTGAAGTTGGTTAAAAAAAGGTTGACTCGTGAAGGATTTGAACCTCCGACCTCCGATGGTCAAGTTTAAGTATATCGGCGCTCTTACCTACTGAGCTAACGAGTCTGGTGAGTGCAAACTGAAAACAGCGTTCTCTATTCAAATTATTGCGCCATTTTAACTCATCTGTCTAGAATCTTTTGTCCAAAAACAAAACCATCCCAAGAGAAGACTGTATGTATAGTTATGCGACGATTATGTTGCTATTATAAATTTAAATCACATTATTGCCTGCGGGTTATAATGAAATTCACTACAATATTATTGACAGGTGGTTGCATTTTGTGTTTGATGCGTCAAATTATACGCAATGAAACCAAATTGGCATACGCGGAAAGCCACGAGCTAACTGTAGGTACAGTTAGACATATACTCCTAGAGGTAGACACCTGACTAAATATGTGTGTTCTTAATTTTGAAATGATATCAAAAACTGCTGGAGTTTCCTCGTTCGGGAACCATCCGCCCGTACCACAAGTTAACTAGTCAATATAAACGAATTGTCATCAGAACGAAACTCTACTACTACTAATCTACTACTTTAGTTTCGTTCTAGACTGAGAAAATTGATCGAAAGTTGAAAAAGATGTGGGAAAAGTAATACTTAGTTATAGATTTTGAAATTAACGTCACGAACTTGTAACTCCTCTCGTCACTTACCCCATTTTGTCGACCCCCTCCCCGCTCCTTAGTGTGACGTAAAATATGGATAGCTCCTTTACACATAAAATTCATAATATGCAGAGGATTTTCTTCCCCGGAAAATGTCTTCAAGGTTCTGGAATGGAGAGACTCAGGCATTAATGTCAATGGCAAGTACAACATTCACCTTCGGTTTGCCGACGATATTGTACGAGTAGTCAGTGCTGAAGCTACGGACGAGCTCAGGGCAATGCTTGGTGACCTCAATAGAGCATCCGAAAGAGTGGGACTTAAAATATTGTTAATCAGTACAAACACTACTTACTAGACCGCGAGATAAAAGTTGAAAAATAAAGAGAAAATGTTCCTTAAAAAGTTCGACTCGTGAAGGATTTGAACCTCCGCCCTCCGATGACCAAGGGTTTTATATATCGGCGCTCTAACCTACTGAGCTAACGAGTCTTACCTGCGCCATTGAAAATATCGTTCTCTATCCATAATATGATGTCATAATTATTGATACGTTCTTGAAAAACCTTAGCTAGATGTACTTATAAGTAGTTGTACTATGTAGTAAGATAACGTCTGGTTGTTCATACTATAGACATTTGACGAAGTAGTACTAAAAACTGCCAAAGGGTTCCCTCGTCCTTATCCCTTACAAAAAAAAAAAAGAATGAAAGTACTCTATAAACTCTACAAAGTACGAAAGTTCTACATATTCTACTAACTGTGAGAAAATTACCTAATCAAAAATTGAAAAATAATAAGCAAAAATATAATAATAGTACATTTTGATACAAGTACAGAAAGTTTGTCATTGCAACCGAGGCGGAATTCGTATGAGTTGTAGGCGAGTGTGTTATGGAGCCGATTGCTGCAGTGGCTTTGCACGTGTATCAAACGTCGTTTTTCAATATCCTTACGCAGAAATACTTTTTCTGAAAACAGCGAAGTATTTTTTTTTCATTTTGTAATGAACAATGATATTCTTAAAAATTAATATAATATCATTGGAACCAAAACTGCGTAACATCTAAAGAATTTTCTTCAAATCTTAAATTCAATTTTTTTTCACAAGTAACGCAAATAAATGAGTTAGTTAACAGCATTTTTCCCACGCGTTGAAGAAGAAGCAAAGGAATCAAATCGGAACACATCCTACTTAATATTAAAAATAGAAATTCAAATATTTTTGAATTTAGAACACAAATAATTATTAATTTGTTGACAATAATAAATTATTGTGTAAATAATCATATTTCTTTATGATATTCTGTTCATAAACACAATTTATATTTTCACTATATTAAAACCTTAAAAATCTGCACCTATTTGCTTTAAAACAAAAATTAATCACCGTTGACCGTGACGAAATGAGAAAGAAAAAAGCAAGACACAGTTTTCCAGGAAGTGTAATAAAAAGGTTTTTCAACACTCAAAAACTGACTTATAAGAGTCAGTTTTCGCACTACGATTATGTTCAATATGCCTTGTATATCACCCTCGTGCTTTTTTAGATTTATCACAATAAAGGCTTTTTTATTCCTATTTCGTCACGGTCCTTTTTGTTAAACCTCTTTGTTCGATTCAGGAATTTAACTATTTACATAAATAAGTTAGTGTGCGAGTCCGACTCGTACTTGGCATTTTTTATTTATACAACCTTATTTTTAGTATATGTTGAACCCGAAACACGAGTCTAGTGTTTTTATGCAAAGGATCTATGTACAAAATTTCATAACCGTATCATGAAAAATGACAAAGTTATAAGCTTGTTACGAATATGTTACCTGGTTGTCCACACAACCACATGGTCATCAGGTCATTCGGCCGATTGAGGGGTTGTTTTGTTCCCGCACCCAGCTTTAACCTGGCACCTAATGCTGGCTATGACTTGCTGTGACCTGTGTTATACCTGCTTAGTATCGGCTGCGTCCAACTTATGGCCTTTTTTAAATATTTTTGGGGAAAATATAACATAGTGTAAAAATCATTGGAATTAATTCAGTTACTGATTCTGAGCAAACTATATTCAGGTTTCGCATATACAAAAAACTATTGTTGTATAGATATACTAACATAATAATAATACTTAACTTATTTTGTATACTATACGCCACCTACTTGACCCTTTTTGCTTGGACGCCCACAAATAGCTGTCTACGTTAATGCAATCAAGATAACATAAAATTTCAAGATGAAAACGAGTTAAAATCATCAATAATCCGTTATGAGAAATGGATATCGCAGCATGGCCTCTCTGTCTCTCTTTCACATCGGAGTTATGACGAGGAGTCCTTACTATCGGCGAAAGACATGCGGAACAAAACTAATAGTCGGCGAGCACCAAGTTCTATTTACTAGACAGCGAGAAAATTGACCTAAACTTAAAAAAAAACAGAGTAAAGGGTCCATAAATGTTTGAAAAAAAAGTCAACTCGTGAAGGATTTGAACCTCCGCCCTCCGAATACCAAGATTTTTAATTATATCGGCGCTCTTACCCACTGAGCTAACGAGTCTTACGTATAACAATGAACCGGGCCTTGGTTCAGGCCATGGTCCGTAGTGAGGAGGGATGGCAGGCGGTCGCCTCCTTCTGCGAAGCAGTAATGCTAGCAAAGGAGGAGGCCGACCGCATCAGGCAGAGGCAACGGGGCGCTCGCCCCAGCCGCCGCCGGGATTCTGATCCCGATTTCCGGCCACCGTAGGCGCGGGCTTGCGAACGGTGTGCAATGGGTAGCACGCTGTCCGATCGTCCGGTAACCGACCGGACCGAGCCCAAGTCGTCGACGGCGCGTTCTGTTCCCGCGCGCCTCAAGGAGTTGTCAGCAAACCGTAGAGGCCCAGCCTGCTAACTGCAGGCAGGCAGGGTCGAAGCCTGCTGGGGTCAAGGGCCGTTTTCTAAGAGGAAGGCTCAGCCCCGGCACTATAGGCAACGAAGGAACGGGGTAGGTTTTTAGTCAGTAAGAGTCTGACACTACTTCCCGCTCCGCCCAAGGGCGGGATTTGTCATTGGATGATTTTACCTACCATAAAAAAAAAAGTATAACAATGAAAATAGCGTTCTCTATCCATAATATGACGTCATATTTATTGATAATTATGTACTTGATAAACCTTCGATAGATGTATAGATATACGCAGTATGATAACATTTGTTTGGTCATGATATAGAGTTCTAGTAACCCTTCAGCCAAACTTAAATAGATACCTTCATTATCAAATCATCATGACAATTCTAATCTAAAAGCGAAGAATCTTAAAGAGCAATCACTAAAGCTCTTTCAAACAACAATTGCCTCTGGCACTCTTATGAAAATAAGTAAGAAATGCCAATAAGAGTTATGGCAAAAAAAATGCATTTTTCATGCATTCCTGAAAGAATAGTTGAAGATTTGCGTAGCAAAGGCTACAAGATTTTAGAAGCAATTAATAAATTGAGCTGGAAAACTAAAGAACCACTCAATATGTTCATGCTGACATTCTCAAACGATGAGGAAACCAGCAAAATATATAACATAAAATGTATATTGGGGTGTAATGTAGAAATTCAACCCCTAAAATCTACAAAACTGGTACCTCAGTGCAAAAGATGCCAGGCGTACGGTCATACGCAAAAGTACTGTTCTAAAGAACCGAGGTGCGTAAAATGCACAGGTAAACATCTTACCAAGGATTGCAGAAAACCGAAAGAAGAGAAGCCAAAATGCGTCCACTGTGGAGCTCCACATCCAGCAAACTACAGGGGATGTATGGTAGCTAAAGAGATTCAGCAGATTCGAAACAATAAATCTAAAAGTCATAATATTATACCCCAACAAAATGTACCTACTGGAAGAGGTGATGGCCCTTACCTGAACAAACCAAGTGAAATGACGAAGAAAATCACCACTAAAAGCACCTCATACGCCCAAGCAGCGGCAAAAGGCATAGCAAAGGTGCCTTTAGTTGACTTGAACAGCGACAAAAAGTTGGATGAAATATTAAAGTTAATGTCATCGTTCGACGAGAGATTGAAAAAAATTGAAAATAGCAACAAAGCTGCTACTCTTAAGACTAAAAAATGAATACTACTTTAAAGTTTATGACGTGGAACTCAAATGGGTTATTGAAACACCACAGCGAGTTACAAGTAGTATGAGATATAGAAAAAATTGACGTGTGCCTGATATCAGAAACACACTTCACAAAACAATCTCATATTAAGTTTAAAGGGTACAAAGTCTATCATGCACTTCACCCAGACAATTCTGCAAGAGGCGGTAGTGCAGTTATTGTAAAAGAAAACTTACAGCACTATGAAGAGCTCAAATACGAAGAGAAGGATATCCAAGCAGTGGCGATATGTCTCCAAACCAAAAAATATCCACTAACAGTGTCTGCCATCTATTGTCCGCCTCGGTATATGATAAAAAAGGATCACTATATCCGTTTTCTAACCAGTCTTGGCAATAGATTTATTTTAGGCGGTGACTTTAATGCTAAAAATACCTACTGGGGCTCCAGACTAACAACTACCAAAGGTAAAGAACTACTGAGTGCCATAAAAGAGACGCAATGTGAAGCTTTGTCAACTGGAAAGCCCACCTATTGGCCAACAGATCAAAATAAAATTCCGGACCTAATAGATTTTTTCATAACCAAGAATCTATCAACTAGTTACATGAAAATAGAACAAAGCTATGATATGAACTCAGATCACTCTGCAATCTATTTGGAAATTAGTGAAAACATTTTGTACAAACAAAATGTAGGCTCACTCTTGTCAATAAACACACCGATTGGGAGAGTTTTAAGATCAAATTGAATGATCTAATGGATCTTAAAGTTCCATTAAAAACACCCGAACATTTAAATATCGAATCGGAAAACTTTATAATGCACATCCAGCAAGCAGTGTGGGAAAATACACCCGATATCAACAAGAGAACAAAGGGAAATACTTATCCCTTAAGAATCAAGGAGCTCATTATGGAGAAAAGAAGACAGAGAAAAACGTGGCATCAATCTAGGTGCCCTGATGACAAACAAAAACTAAAAAAGCTGACGAAAAAAGTAACAAGACTAATTCAGAACTTTAAAGACGACTCAACAAAAACTTATCTTCAGGAACTAAGTAACGACCAAAATACAGATTATTCACTTTGGAAGGCTACCAAGAATCTTAAAAGGCCGATCACACAAATTCCTCCCATTAAGTGTGAAAACGGACAATGGGCAGTCACAAATAGTCAAAAAGCAAAGAGATTTGCAGAGCACCTAGAAAACATATTTCAACCAAACGAGGGGGAAACCATTGAAGACCGCACTTCGGTTAACATGACACCAGAATATGAAGATATTAAACTAGTAACGACAAGAGAAGTCGCACGAGAAATAAAACAAAATATAAGCTGTCGAAAATCACCAGGTTACGACTTAATAACTGGGGAAATACTTCATAACCTACCAAGAAAGGGTCTGGTTAAGTTGACAACCCTTATAAATGCTGCATTTAGACTTAAATATGTACCAGACTTATGGAAAGTTGCTGAAGTGATCATGATAGCAAAGCCTGGGAAACCTGCACATGAAACAACATCATACAGACCTATCTCCTTGCTGCCTATAATGTCAAAACTATTTGAAAAGCTGTTACTTAAACGACTCAAACCAATAATACATAGCAAGAAAATAATACCAGAGCACCAGTTTGGTTTTCGAGAAAAGCACTCAACTATCGATCAAGTGCATAGGATCACAAACGTAATAGAACACGCCCTTGAAAACAAGAAGGTTTGTTCTACTGTGTTCCTAGACGTGGCACAAGCTTTCGACAAAGTATGGCATAAAGGTCTAATATATAAACTGAAGAGCCTGTTACCGAAGCAGTTTGCAGATATCCTGGAATCCTACATCCTAAACAGAGTCTTTAGAATAAGGCAAGAAGATGCCTACTCAGAATTGAAACAAATAAAAGCCGGCGTACCGCAAGGAAGTGTTATAGGTCCGGTCCTGTACCTAATATACACTTGCGATATTCCAGAACCAGAGCATAATACCATTGGGACTTTCGCTGACGACACAGCCCTCATGGCTGTTGGAAACAGCCACGAAGAAGTAGTTGAAAAGGTTCAAATGGCTGTTAACCAAATCTATGACTGGACCAAAAAATGGAGGATTAAATTGAATGAATCCAAATCTGTACACATAGACTTTTATAACAAGAAACACCAGTATTTTCCAGTTTATATAAATAATAAACAAGTCCCATACGAAAATACAGCCAAATATTTGGGTATGACTCTTGACGCTAAGTTACGCTGGAAAGCCCACGTCAAGAAGAAAAGAGATGAACTCGACTTACGATTCAAAAGAATGTATTGGCTGCTTGGGAGAAATTCCACGTTGTCTGTACAGAACAAATTGTTATTATACAAACAAGTCCTGATGCCAGTTTGGACTTATGGTATTCAGCTGTGGGGCTGCACCAAACAGACAAATATAAATATCATACAACGATTTCAGAACAAGGTACTAAGAGAAATTGTAAATTCACCTTGGTACATACGAAATGATGACCTCCATCGGGACCTAAAAGTTGAGTTCATCGAGAAACGGATAAAAAAATCTGCAGAAGCTCACGAAAGGCGACTTCATCAGCATGTGAACATCGAGGCAATCCAGCTTCTCGACCACACGAATATAATGAGAAGACTAAAAAGAACAAAACCGTTCGAGTTAGTGTTTAGTGATAGTGAATAGTGATATGTAGCATTATTGCTACCTTATAAATACAAGAACGAAGTGTATTCGCCTTAATAGAGACAATAAGAAAAGTGCTATTGGACACATTCTTAGTAAAGACAATTTATTAGTTTAGGATATAATTAAATTACTTATTAGTCTGTATATAAGGCTAGATTGAAATAAAATTAGGGTTCATCCTTTGGATGTACTCTAGAACCAGAGAAAAAAAAAATTACAATTCTAATAATACCAAACACGGCTAGGATGCACTGATTTATTGCAGAATTCTGTTCATTTCCTCGAAGTTCATCATCAGATCAAACCTTTACTTCTATGGGACCAATTCAAAAATTTAAAAAATTTAAACAAAAATTTTAAAATCGGTCCGCAATTGACTGAGATATCGGTGAACATACATTAAAAAAAATTACATAGAACCTACTCCTTTTTGAAGTGAAAAAAGGGTTGACTCGTGAAGGATTTGAACCTCCGACCTCCGATGGTCAAGTTTAAGTATATCGGCGCTCTAACCTACTGAGCTAACGAGTCTTGTGAGCACAAACTGAAAAACCGCGTTCATCATTCAAATTATTGCGCCATGTTAACTCATCTGAACCCACACGACAATTCCCGAGTCCTGCGCTGCTCGCGGTTCTTCACTTGTATGAAGTAACTTCTCCTACTCTGAAAAGAGTAAGAGAGAGGGAGGGACTGACTAAAATCCACCGCTGTTCCTTCAGTTGCGTTCTTCATGGTAACTTTTACGAACAATATTACAATAGTATGATAAGGTTCATAATTCTTACCAATCTTTAAATGCCTAAGTACCCACATTAACCTGATATCAGTTACTGCTCACGGGATTCCTACTGTGGTGACAATTCTGGCGGCATCATCACTTTACCACATTCCAAAATAAACGGATTGTCAGTGGAGTAGTCACGTATTCTAATAAAGCAACATAAATTTTAACTCTAGGGTCGAGAATTTTTTTGAAAATTTGTTGGGAGAAGAGGTGAAAAAGTTTACAAAAAGGTTGACTCGTGAAGGATTTGAACCTCCGCCCTCCGATGGTCAAGAATTAAAGTATATCGGCGCTCTAACCTACTGAGCTAAGGAGTCTTGTATGTGCAAACTGAAATGAGTGTTCTCTGTTTAAATTATTGCGCCATGTTAACTCATCTGTACGATAATACATGTAGTATATAGTAGCTGCTGCTCGCGGTTTCGCCTGTGTAACGTAGTAGATTTTTGCACCGAGGGGAATCAGATAATCCTGAATGCATCGCAGTCTTCAAGCTACTGCAAGACAGACACCTCCGTACCTCGGAAGGTAAGTCAAGCCTTTGTCTGCTGCCGTCATTTGTATATCTTTGACAGTCGTTACGGGTAGTCAGAAGCTTGGAAATCTGTCATCGTCTCGCCAAGAGGTATTCTATCAGCCCATTATTGGGCTTTTCAGGCCTCATAGGTAGTCGCTCCATATGAAATACTGGATGCCGATCCCTATATAACTAGGAAGAGACTAGGCTGATCGATTGCGGCAAAGTACATTAGATCGCGACAAAAATTCGGAAAAGTTAGGTAGATGGATTGCTGTAAGTCTTAAAAACCATGAGGGAATTTCGGAAAAGTTAATAAAATTTAGTGAAAAGTTTCCAAAAAGGTTGACTCGTGAAGGATTTGAACCTCCGCCCTCCGATGGTCAAGATTTATATTATATCGGCGCTCTAACCTACTGAGCTAACGAGTCTTGTATGTAGAAACTGCAAAAAGCGTTCTCTTTTTAAATTATTGCGCCATGTTAACTCATCTGTGCCTACACGGACATGCTCGATTTATTTATTTAAAAATAGAAGTTTACAGTACAGGACCAAAACACTTATATTCTAAAATCGCGCACTCCCGGTGGCGCGGCGAACAGTTTCCGCCTCCGATGAGGACCCTTAACGCCTCCATCTCCGTCCAGGAATCGGCTGGGCACCCCGCAAGACCCACCCGCTCAGCGTAGTTGGATTGTCCACCTTGTTTGTCAGGATACGGTGGTAATGAGTTAATAGATGTAATTTTCGTCTGAGTTCTAGAGTGTCTAATCCCTCCATGCCCGTAACAAGCAAAGATGGATATAGATAAGGGTAGTGCCCTTACATGCGCTTATAAATAAAACAGGAAAAGTTTCTCTGGACTCGTTCTATTAAAAGAGAATATTTAGCCTCGTGTGGACTCCATACTATGGCGTTAAATTCCAATGCACTGCGCACGTATGCCTTGTATAACATTAGGGCAGCTTTTATTCCCTTAAATGTAAAATAAACTCTCATGACAAACCCTAGCATCCTATTAGCGTATTCACGGCGGAGTAATGTAGATAGTACCTACATAGTAACTGCAGCTCACAGTTTCGCCCGCGTGACGTAGTAGATTTTCACACCAAGGGGAATCAGACAGTCCTGAACGCAGCGTGGTATTCAAGCTGGCACAAGGCAGACTTTTCCGAACGTTGGAAGGTATGGCAAGCCCTTGTTTGCTGCCGTCATTTATAAATCATTGACAGTCGTTACGGGTAGCCAGAAGCTTGGGAATCTGACATCGTCTCGCCAAGGGGTATTCTATCACCCCTTTATTGGGCTTTTCAGGCCTCATAGGTAGTCGCTCCATATAAAATACTGGATGCCGATCCCTATATAACTGGGAAGAGGCTAGGCTGATTGATTACGGCAAAGCATAATAGATCGCGACAAAATTTCGGAAAGGTTACATAGATTGATTGCTGTAAGTCTTTAAAACCATGGCGAAATTTCGGAAAAGTTAATAAAATTTAGTGAAAAGTTTCCAAAAAGATTGACTCGTGCAGGATTTGAACCTCCTACCTCCGATGGTCAAGATTTGTGTTATATCGGCGCTCTAACCTATTGAGCTAACGAGTCTTGTATGTACAAACTGCAAAAAGCGTTCTCTTTTTAAATTGCGCCATGTTAACTCATCTTTAGTAAATCTAGAATCCTAAATGTGGCGGGCGTAGAATTCAAGCAAACCAATGTACATTGCATAGTGGGAGGCTTTTGCCTAACTTTTCTGAAATTTCATCGTGAATCAATCTCACAGCATAAACTTAGCCTCTTCCCAATTATATTGGGGTAGGCTGTCTTTTATATAGAGTGATTGCCCAACTGACGTGAACCGCCGAATTGTTGGGTGATAGAAGACGATGAGTGAGACGATGCCAGAATTCCGAGCTTCTGACTACCCCTAACGACCTGTCAAAGATGAACAAATGACGGCAGCGATCAACGGCTTGGCAAACTGTCCGAGGTACGGAAGTGTCTATCATGGGGTAGCTAGAATACTGAGCTGTGTTCAGGATTCTTTACTTTCTTTTGGTGTATAAATCTACTTCTACGAATTCTGTATGCATCACCATGTTACCCCATCCCAAAGTCCCCATCTTAAAGTAAATGTATTGCCAGCCAGAAGAATTGGCATACGTGGAAAGCCACGAGCTAACTGTAGGTACAGTTAGACATATACTCCTAGAGGTAGACACCTGACTAAGTATGTGTGTTCTTAATTTTGAAATGATACCAAAAACTGCTGGAGTTTCCTCGTTCGGGAATTATCCGGTTGTACCACAAGGTTAACTCGTCAATATAAACGAATTGTCATCAGGACGATACTCTACTACTACTAATCCACTACTCTAGTTTCGTTCTAGACTGAGAAAATTGATCGAAAGTTGAAAAAGATGTGGGAAAAGTAATACTTAGTTATAGATTTTGAAATTAACGTCACGAACTTGTAACTCCTCTTGCGACTTACCCCACTTTGTCGACCCCCTCCCCGCTCCTTAGTGTGACGTAATTTATGGATAGCTCCTTACACATAAAATTCATAATATGCAGAGGATTTTCTTCCCCGGAAAATGTCTTCAAGGTTCTGGAATGGAGAGACTTAGGCATTAATGTCAATGGCGAGTACATCATTCACCTTCGATTTGCCGACGATATTGTACGAGTAGTCAGTGCTGAAGCTACGGAGGAGCTCAGTGCAATGCTTGATGATCTCAGTAGAGCTTCCGAAAGAGTGGGACAAAAAAGAATGAATGAATGGGATAAAAAAGTGTTGCCAGTATAAAGCACTACTTACTAGACCGCGAGAAAATTGTCTAAAAGTTGAAAAATAAAGAGAAAATGTTCCTTAAAAAGTTCGACTCGTGAAGGATTTGAACCTCCGCCCTCCGATGACCAAGGGTTTTATATATCGGCGCTCTAACCTACTGAGCTAACGAGTCTTACCTGCGCCATTGAAAATATCGTTCGTCATAATTATTGATACGTTCTTGAAAAACCTTAGCTAGATGTACTTATAAGTAGTTGTACTATGTAGTAAGATAACGTCTGGTTGTTCATACTATAGACATTTGACGAAGTAGTACTAAAAACTGCCAAAGGGTTCCCTCGTCCTTATCCCTTACAAAAAAAAAGAATGAAAGTACTCTATAAACTCTACAAAGTACGAAAGTTCTACATATTCTACAAACTGTGAGAAAATTAATCAAAAATTGAAAAATCATAAGCAAAAATATAATAATAGTACATTTTGATACAAGTACAGAAAGTTTGTCATTGCAACCGAGGCGGAATTCGTATGAGTTGTAGGCGAGTGTGTTATGGAGCCCATTGCTGCAGTGGCTTTGCACGTGTATCAAACGTCGTTTTTCAATACACTTACGCAGAAATACTTTTTCTGAAAACAGCGAAGTATTTTTTTTTCATTTTGTAATGAACAATGATATTCTAAAAAATTAATATAATATCATTGGAACCAAAACTGAAGAAAATTTTCCAAAGTTGCCGTTCAATTTAGTTTTGATTTAGATGGCAGCAGGCTATCGCAAGTACTTTTTTACCTTTATTACAATATTTGGTGGCAACGGCGTAACATCTAAAGAATTTTCTTCAAATCTTAAATTTAATTTTTTTTTCGCATGTAACGCAAATAAATGAGTTAGTTAACAGCATTTTTCCCACGCGTTGAAGAAGAAGCAAAGGAATCAAATCGGAACACATCCTACTTAATATTAAAAATAGAAATTCAAATATTTTTGAATTTAGAACACAAATAATTGTTAATTTGTTGACAATAATAAATTATTGTGTAAATAATCATATTTCTTTATGATATTCTGTTCATAAACACAATTTATATTTTCACTATATTAAAACCTTAAAAATCTGCACCTATTTGCTTTAAAACAAAAATTAATCACCGTTGACCGTGACGAAATGAGAAAGAAAAAAGCAAGACACAGTTTTCCAGGAAGTGTAATAAAAAGGTTTTTCAACACTCAAAAACTGACTTATAAGAGTCAGTTTTCGCACTACGATTATGTTCAATATGCCTTGTATATCACCCTCGTGCTTTTTTAGATTTATCACAATAAAGGCTTTTTTATTCCTATTTCGTCACGGTCCTTTTTGTTAAACCTCTTTGTTCGATTCAGGAATTTAACTATTTACATAAATAAGTTAGTGTGCGAGTCCGACTCGTACTTGGCATTTTTTATTTATACAACCTTATTTTTAGTATATGTTGAACCCGAAACACGAGTCTAGTGTTTTTATGCAAAGGATCTATGTACAAAATTTCATAACCGTATCATGAAAAATGACAAAGTTATAAGCTTGTTACGAATATGTTACCTGGTTGTCCAGGCAAACACATGGTCATCAGGTCATTCGGCCGATTGAGGGGTTGTTTTGTTCCCGCACCCAGCTTTAACCTGGCACCTAATGCTGGCTATGTCCTGCCGTGACCTTTATTGTACCTATTTAGTATTGGTTGCGTCCAACTTACGACTTCTTTTAAATATTTTTGGGAAAAAATATAACATAGTGTAAAAATCATTGGAATTGATTCAGTTACTGATTCTGAACAAACTATATTCAGGTTTCGCATTTACAAAAAATAATGTTGTAAAGATTGACTAGCATAATAATAATACTCAACTTATTTTAAATGCCATATTTAGTCCTAACTCAGTACCTACTTGATTCTTTTTGCTTGGACGCCCACAAATAGCTGTCTACGTTAATGCAATCAAGATAACATAAAATTTCAAGATGAAAACGAGTTAAAATCATCAATAATCCGTTATGAGAAAGGGATATCGCTGCATGGCCTCTCTGTCTCTCTTTCACATCGGAGTTATGACGAGGAGTCCTTACTATAGGCGAAAGACATGCGGAACAAAACTAATAGTCGGCGAGCACCAAGTTCTACTTACTAGACATCGGGAAAATTGACCTAAAGTTAAAAAAAAAATAGAGAAAAGGGTCCATAAATGTTTGAAAAAAAAAGTCAACTCGTGAAGGATTTGAACCTCCGCCCTCCGAATACCAAGATTTTTAATTATATCGGCGCTCTTACCCACTGAGCTAACGAGTCTTACGTATAACAATGAAAATAGCGTTCTCTATCCATAATATGACGTCATATTTATTGATAATTATGTACTTGATAAACCTTCGATAGATGTATAGATATACGCAGTATGATAACATTTGTTTGGTCATGATATAGAGTTCTAGTAACCCTTCAGCTAAACTTAAATAGATATCTTCATTATCAAATCATCATGACAATTCTAATAATACCAAACACGGCTAGGATGCACTGATTTATTGCAGAATACTGTTCTATTTCCTCGAAGTTCATCATCAGATCAAAACAATATTTTTATGGGACCAATTCGATATCGGTGAACATACATTAAAAAAAATTACATAGAACCTACTCCTTTTTGAAGTTGGTTAAAAAAAGGTTGACTCGTGAAGGATTTGAACCTCCGACCTCCGATGGTCAAGTTTAAGTATATCGGCGCTCTTACCTACTGAGCTAACGAGTCTGGTGAGTGCAAACTGAAAACAGCGTTCTCTATTCAAATTATTGCGCCATTTTAACTCATCTGTCTAGAATCTTTTGTCCGAAAACAAAAACATTCCAAGAGAAAACTGTATGTTTAGTTATGCGACGATTATGTTGCTATTATAAATTCAAATCACATTATTGCCTGCGGGTTATAATGAAATTCACTACAATATTATTGACAGGTGGTTGCATTTCGTGGTTGATGCGTCAAATTATACGCAATGAAACCAAAGCACATACATTGCATAGTGGGAGCCGGAAAAGTTAGGAAAACTAACTTTTCCGAAACTTCATCGTGAGTTAACAATCTTACAGCCTAAGCTCGGCCTCTTCCCAGTCATATTGGGGCGGCAGTATTTTATATGGAGTGATTGCCCAACTGACGTGAAACGCCCAATTATTGGGTGAAAGAATTCCCCTTGGCGAGACGGTGTCAGAATTCCTAGCTTCTGACTACCCCTAACGACCTGTCAAAGATGTACAAATGACGGCAGCGATCAACGGCTTGGCAAACTGTCCGAGGTACGGAATTGTCTATCACGGGGTAGCTAGAATACTGAGCTGTGTTCAGGATTCTTTACTTTCTTTTGGCGTATAAATCTACTTCGACGAATTCTGTATGCATCACCATGTTACCCCATCCCAAAGTCCCCATCTTAAAGTAAATGTATTGCCAGCCAGTAGAATTGGCATACGTGGAAAGCTACGAGCTAACTGTAGGTACAGTTAGACATATACTCCTAGAGGTAGACACCTGACTAAGTATGTCTGTTCTTAATTTTGAAATGATACCAAAAACTGCTGGAGTTTCCTCGTTCGGGAACCATCCGCCCGTACCACAAGTTAACTAGTCAATATAAACGAATTGTCATCAGAACGAAACTCTACTACTACTAATCTACTACTCTAGTTTCGTTCTAGACTGAGAAAATTGATCGAAAGTTGAAAAAGATGTGGGAAAAGTAATACTTAGTTATAGATTTTGAAATTAACGTCACGAACTTGTAACTCCTCTCGCCACTTACCCCATTTTGTCGACCCCCTCCCCGCTCCTTAGCATGTGACGTTATTTATGGATAGCTGGCTCCTTTACACATAAAATTCATAATATGCAGAGGATTTTCTTCCCCCGAAAATGTATTCAAGGTTCTGGAATAGAGAGAGTTAGGCATTAATGTCAATGGCGAGTACATCATTCACCTTCGGTTTGCCGACGATATTGTACGAGTAGTCAGTGCTGAAGCTACGGAGGAGCTCAGTGCAATGCTTGATGATCTCAGTAGAGCTTCCGAAAGAGTGGGACTTAAAAAAGTGTTGTCAGTATAAAGCACTACTTACTAGACCGCGAGAAAATTGTCTAAAAGTTGAAAAATAAAGAGAAAATGTTCCTTAAAAAGTTCGACTCGTGAAGGATTTGAACCTCCGCCCTCCGATGATCAAGGGTTTTATATATCGGCGCTCTAACCTACTGAGCTAACGAGTCTTACCTGCGCCATTGAAAATATCTTTCTCTTTCCATAATATGATGTCATAATTATTGATACGTTCTTGAAAAACCTTAGCTAGATGTACTTGTATTATGTAGTAAGATAACGTCTGGTTGTTCATACTATAGACATTTGACGAAGTAGTACTAAAAACTGCCAAAGGGTTCCCTCGTCCTTATCCCTTACAAAAAAAAAAAGAATAAAAGTACTCTATAAACTCTACAAAGTACGAAAGTTCTACATATTCTACAAACTGTGAGAAAATTAATCAAAAATTGAAAAATCATAAGCAAAAATATAATAATAGTACATTTTGATACAAGTACAGAAAGTTTGTCATTGCAACCGAGGCGGAATTCGTATGAGTTGTAGGCGAGTGTGTTATGGAGCCCATTGCTGCAGTGGCTTTGCACGTGTATCAAACGTCGTTTTTCAATACACTTACGCAGAAATACTTTTTCTGAAAACAGCGAAGTATTTTTTTTTTTCATTTTGTAATGAACAATGATATTCTAAAAAAATAATATAATATCATTGGAACCAAAACTGAAGAAAATTTTCCAAAGTTGCCGTACATTTTAGTTTTGATTTAGATGGCAGCAGGCTATCGCAAGTACTTTTTTACCTTAATTACAATATTTGGTGGCAACGGCGTAACATCTAAAGAATTTTCTTCAAATCTTAAATTCAATTTTTTTTTCGCAAGTAACGCAAATAAATGAGTTAGTTAACAGCATTTTTCCCACGCGTTGAAGAAGAAGCAAAGGAATCAAATCGGAACACATCCTACTTAATATTAAAAATAGAAATTCAAATATTTTTGAATTTAGAACACAAATAATTGTTAATTTGTTGACAATAATAAATTATTGTGTAAATAATCATATTTCTTTATGATATTCTGTTCATAAACACAATTTATATTTTCACTATATTAAAACCTTAAAAATCTGCACCTATTTGCTTTAAAACAAAAATTAATCACCGTTGACCGTGACGAAATGAGAAAGAAAAAAGCAAGACACAGTTTTCCAGGAAGTGTAATAAAAAGGTTTTTCAACACTCAAAAACTGACTTATAAGAGTCAGTTTTCGCACTACGATTATGTTCAATATGCCTTGTATATCACCCTCGTGCTTTTTTAGATTTATCACAATAAAGGCTTTTTTATTCCTATTTCGTCACGGTCCTTTTTGTTAAACCTCTTTGTTCGATTCAGGAATTCAACTATTTACATAAATAAGTTAGTGTGCGAGTCCGACTCGTACTTGGCATTTTTTATTTATACAACCTTATTTTTAGTATATGTTGAACCCGAAACACGAGTCTAGTGTTTTTATGCAAAGGATCTATGTACAAAATTTCATAACCGTATCATGAAAAATGACAAAGTTATAAGCTTGTTACGAATATGTTACCTGGTTGTCCACACAAACACATGGTCATCAGGTCATTCGGGCGACTGACGGGTTGTTTTGTTCCTGCACCCAGCTTTAACCTGGCACCTAATGCTGGCTATGACCTGCCGTAACCTTTATTGTACCTATTTAGTATTGGTTGCGTCCAACTTACGACTTTTTTAAAATATTTTTGGGAAAAAATATAACATAGTGTAAAAATCATTGGAATTGATTCAGTTACTCATTCTGAACAAACTATATTCAGGTTTCGCATTTACAAAAAATAATGTTGTAAAGATTGACTAGCATAATAATAATACTCAACTTATTTTAAATGCCATATTTAGTCCTAACTCAGTACCTGCTTGATTATTTTTGCTTGGACGCCCACAAATAGCTGTCTACGTTAATGCAATCAAGATAACATAAAATTTCAAGATGAAAACGAGTTAAAATCCATCAATAATCCGTTATGAGAAAGGCATATCGCTGCATGGCCTCTCTGTCTCTCTTTCACATCGGAGTTATGACGAGGAGTCCTTACTATAGGCGAAAGACATGCGGAACAAAACAAATAGTCGGCGAGCACCAAGTTCTACTTACTAGACAGCGGGAAAATGGACCTAAAGTAAAAAAAATAACAGAGTAAAGGGTCCATAAATGTTTGAAAAAAAAAGTCAACTCGTGAAGGATTTGAACCTCCGCCCTCCGAATACCAAGATTTTTAATTATATCGGCGCTCTTACCCACTGAGCTAACGAGTCTTACGTATAACAATGAAAATAGCGTTCTCTATCCATAATATGACGTCATATTTATTGATAATTATGTACTTGATAAACCTTCGATAGATGTATAGATATACGCAGCATGATAACATTTGTTTGGTCATGATATAGAGTTCTAGTAACCCTTCAGCCAAACTTAAATAGATACCTTCATTATCAAATCATCATGACAATTCTAATAATACCAAACACGGCTAGAATGCACTGATTTATTGCAGAATTCTGTTCATTTCCTCGAAGTTCATCATCTGATCAAACCTTTATTTCTATGGGACCAATTCAAAAATTTAAACAAAAATTTTAAAATCGGTCCGCAATTGACTGAGATATCGGTGAACATACATTAAAAAAAATTATATAGAACCTGCTCCTTTTTGAAGCTGGTTAAAAAAAGGGTTGACTCGTGAAGGATTTGAACCTCCGACCTCCGATGGTCAAGTTTAAGTATATCGATAAAATTAGTTGGGAAAAGAGGTGAAAAAGTTTACAAAAAGGTTGACTCGTGAAGGATTTGAACCTCCGCCCTCCGATGGTCAAGAATTAAAGTATATCGGCGCTCTAACCTACTGAGCTAACGAGTCTTGTATGTGCAAACTGAAATGAGTGTTCTCTGTTTAAATTATTGCGCCATGTTAACTCATCTGTACGATAATACCATGTAGTATATAGTAGCTGCTGCTCGCGGTTTCGCCTGTGTAACGTAGTAGATTTTTGTACCGAGGGGAATCAGATAATCCTGAATGTATCGCAGTCTTCAAGCTACTGCAAGACAGATACCTTCGTACCTCGGAAGGTACGTCAAGCCTTTATGTGTTGACTTTATTTGTACATCTTTGACAGTCGTTACGGGTAGTCAGAAGCTTGGAAATCTGACATCGTCTCGCCAAGAGGTATTCTCAGCCCATTATTGGGCTTTTCAGGCCTCATAGGCAGTTGCTCCATATGAAATACTGGATGGCGACCCCAATATAACTGGGAAGAGGCTAGGCTGATTAATTGCGGCAAAGTATATTAGATCGCGACAAAAATTCGGAAAAGTTAGGTAGATGGATTGCTGTAAGTCTTAAAAACCATGAGGGAATTTCGGAAAAGTTAATAAAATTTAGTGAAAAGTTTCCAAAAAGGTTGACTCGTGAAGGATTTGAACCTCCGCCCTCCGATGGTCAAGATTTATATTATATCGGCGCTCTAACCTACTGAGCTAACGAGTCTTGTATGTAGAAACTGCAAAAAGCGTTCTCTTTTTTAATTATTGCGCCATGTTAACTCATCTGTGCCTACACGGACATGCTCGATTTATTTATTTAAAAATAGAAGTTTACAGTACAGGACCAAAACACTTATATTCTAAAATCGCGCACTCCCGGTGGCGCGGCGAACAGTTTCCGCCTCCGACGAGGACCCTTAACGCCTCCATCTCCGTCCAGGAATCGGCTGGGCTCCCCGCAAGACCCACCCGCTCAGCGTAGTTGGATTATCCACCTTGTTTGTCAGGATACGGTGGTAATGAGTTAATAGATGTAATTTTCGTCTGAGTTCTAGAGTGTCTAATCCCGCCATGCCCGTAACAAGCAAAGATGGATATAGATAAGGGTAGTGCCCATACATGCGCTTATAAATAAAACAGGAAAAGTTTCTCTGGACTCGTTCTATTAAAAGAGAATATTTAGCCTCGTGTGGACTCCATACTATGGCGTTAAATTCCAATGCACTGCACACGTATGCCTTGTATAACATTAGGGCAGCTTTTATTCCCTTAAATGTAAAATAAACTCTCATGACAAACCCTAGCATCCTATTAGCGTATTCACGGCGGAGTAATGTAGATAGTACCTACATAGTAACTGCAGCTCACAGTTTCGCCCGCGTGACGTAGTAGATTTTCGCACCGAGGGAAATCAGACAGTCCTGAACGCAGCGTGGTATTCAAGCTGGCACAAGGCAGACTTTTCCGAACGTTGGAAGGTATGGCAAGCCCTTGTTTGCTGCCGTCATTTATAAATCATTGACAGTCGTTACGGGTAGCCAGAAGCTTGGGAATCTGACATCGTCTCGCCAAGGGGTATTCTATCACCCCTTTATTGGGCTTTTCAGGCCTCATAGGTAGTCGCTCCATATAAAACACTGGATACCGATCCCTATATAACTGGGAAGAGGCTAGGCTGATTGATTGCGGCAAAGCATATTAGATCGCGACAAAATTTCGGAAAGGTTACATAGATTGATTGCTGTAAGTCTTTAAAACCATGGGGAAATTTCGGAAAAGTTAATAAAATTTAGTGAAATGTTTCCAAAAAGTTGACTCGTGAAGGATTTGAACCTCCGACCTCCGATGGTCAAGATTTGTGTTATATCGGCGCTCTAACCTATTGAGCTAACGAGTCTTGTATGTACAAACTGCAAAAAGCGTTCTCTTTTTAAATTATTGCGCCATGTTAACTCATCTTTAGTAAATCTAGAATCCTAAATGTGGCGGGCGTAGAATTCAAGCAAAACAATGTACATTGCATAGTGGGAGGCTTTTGCCTAACTTTTCTGAAATTTCATCGTGAATCAATCTCACAGCATAAACTTAGCCTCTTCCCAAATATATTGGGGTACGCTGTCTTTTATATAGAGTGATTGCCCAACTGACGTGAAACGCCCAATTATTGGGTTAAAGAATACCCCTTGGCGAGACGGTGTCAGAATTCCTAGCTTCTGACTACCCCTAACGACCTGTCAAAGATGAACAAATGACGGCAGCGATCAACGGCTTGGCAAACTGTCCGAGGTGCGGAAGTGTCTATCATGGGGTAGCTAGAATACTGCGCTGTGTTCAGGATTCTTTACTTTCTTTTGGTGTATAAACCTACTTCTACGAATTCTGTATGCATCACCATGTTACCCCATCCCAAAGTCCCCATCTTAAAGTAAATGTATTGCCAGCCAGTAGAATTGGCATACGTGGAAAGCCACGAGCTAACTGTAGGTACAGTTAGACATATACTCCTAGAGGTAGACACCTGACTAAGTATGTGTGTTCTTAATTTTGAAATGATATCAAAAACTGCTGGAGTTTCCTCGTTCGGGAACTATCCGGTTGTACCACAAGGTTAACTCGTCAATATAAACGAATTGTCATCAGGACGATACTCTACTACTACTAATCCACTACTCTAGTTTCGTTCTAGACTGAGAAAATTGATCGAAAGTTGAAAAAGATGTGGGAAAAGTAATACTTAGTTATAGATTTTGAAATTAACGTCACGAACTTGTAACTCCTCTCGCCACTTACCCCATTTTGTCGACCCCCTCCCCGCTCCTTAGCATGTGACGTTATTTATGGATAGCTGGCTCCTTTACACATAAAATTCATAATATGCAGAGGATTTTCTTCCCCGGAAAATGTATTCAAGGTTCTGGAATAGAGAGAGTTAGGCATTAATGTCAATGGCGAGTACATCATTCACCTTCGGTTTGCCGACGATATTGTACGAGTAGTCAGTGCTGAAGCTACGGAGGAGCTCAGTGCAATGCTTGATGATCTCAGTAGAGCTTCCGAAAGAGTGGGACTTAAAAAAGTGTTGTCAGTATAAAGCACTACTTACTAGACCGCGAGAAAATTATCTAAAAGTTGAAAAATAAAGAGAAAATGTTCCTTAAAAAGTTCGACTCGTGAAAGATTTGAACCTCCGCCCTCCGATGACCAAGGGTTTTATATATCGGCGCTCTAACCTACTGAGCTAACGAGTCTTACCTACGCCATTGAAAATAGCTTTCTCTATCCATAATATGACGTCATAATTATTGATACGTACTTGAAAAACCTTAGCTAGATGTATAAGTAGTTGTACTATGTAGTAAGATAACGTCTGGTTGTTCATACTATAGACATTTGACGAAGTAGTACTAAAAAAGGGTTCCCTCGTCCTTATCCCTTACAAAAAAAAAAGAATGAAAGTACTCTATAAACTCTACAAAGTACGAAAGTTCTACATATTCCACAAACTGTGAGAAAATTAATCAAAAATTGAAAAATCATAAGCAAAAATATAATAATAGTACATTTTGATACAAGTACAGAAAGTTTGTCATTGTAACCGAGGCGGAATTCGTATGAGTTGTAGGCGAGTGTGTTATGGAGCCCATTGCTGCAGTGGCTTTGCACGTGTATCAAACGTCGTTTTTCAATACACTTACGCAGAAATACTTTTTCTGAAAACAGCGAAGTATTTTTTTTTCATTTTGTAATGAACAATGATATTCTAAAAAATTAATATAATATCATTGGAACCAAAACTGAAGAAAATTTTCCAAAGTTGCCGTACATTTTAGTTTTGATTTAGATGGCAGCAGGCTATCGCAAGTACTTTTTTTACCTTAATTACAATATTTGGTGGCAACGGCGTAACATCTAAAGAATTTTCTTCAAATCTTTAATTCAATTTTTTTTTCGCAAGTAACGCAAATAAATGAGTTAGTTAACAGCATTTTTCCCACGCGTTGAAGAAGAAGCAAAGGAATCAAATCGGAACACATCCTACTTAATATTAAAAATAGAAATTCAAATATGTTTTGAATTTAGAACACAAATAATTGTTAATTTGTTGACAATAATAAATTATTGTGTAAATAATCATATTTCTTTATGATATTCTGTTCATAAACACAATTTATATTTTCACTATATTAAAACCTTAAAAATCTGCACCTATTTGCTTTAAAACAAAAATTAATCACCGTTGACCGTGACGAAATGAGAAATAAAAAAGCAAGACACAGTTTTCCAGGAAGTGTAATAAAAAGGTTTTTCAACACTCAAAAACTGACTTATAAGAGTCAGTTTTCGCACTACTATTATGTTCAATATGCCTCGTGCTTTTTTAGATTTATCACAATAAAGGCTTTTTTATTCCTATTTCGTCACGGTCCTTTTTGTTAAACCTCTTTGTTCGATTCAGGAATTCAACTATTTACATAAATAAGTTAGTGTGCGAGTCCGACTCGTACTTGGCAGTTTTTATTTATACAACCTTATTTTTAGTATATAACCCGAAACACGAGTCTAGTGTTTTTATGCAAAGAATCTATGTACAAAATATCATAACCTTATCATGAAAAATCACAAAGTTATAAGCTTGTTACGAATATGTTACTTGGTTGTCCACACAAACACATGATCATCAGGTCATTCGGGCGATTGAGGGGTTGTTTTGTTCCCGCACCCAGCTTTAACCTGGCACCTAATGCTGGCTATGACCTGCCGTGACCTGTGTTGTACCTGCTTAGTATCGGTTGCGTCCAATGACCTTATTAAAATATTTTTGGGGAAAAATATAACATAGTGTAAATATCATTGGAATTGATTCAGTTACTGATTCTGAACAAACTATACTCAGGTTTCGCATTAAAAAAAAATAATGTCGTATAGATATACTAGCATAATAATAATACTTAACTTATTTTGTATACTATAGGTACTCCACCTACTTGACCCTTTTTGCTTGGACGCCCACAAATTTCTGTCTATGTTAATTCGATCAAGGTAACATAAAATTTCAAGATGAAAACGAGTTAAAATCATCAATAATCCGTTATGAGAAAGGGATATCGCAGCATGGCCTCTTTGTCTCTCTTTCACATCGGAGTTATGACGAGGAGTCCTTACTATCGGCGAAAGACTTGCGGAACAAAACTAATTGTCTGCGAGCACCAAGTTCTACTTACTAGAAAATTGACCTAAAGTTAAAAAAAATCTAGAAAAAAGGGTCCATAAATGTTTGAAAAAAAAAGTCAACTCGTGAAGGATTTGAACCTCCGCCCTCCGAATACCAAGATTTTTAATTATATCGGCGCTCTTACCCACTGAGCTAACGAGTCTTACGTATAACAATGAAAATAGCGTTCTCTATCCATAATATGACGTCATATTTATTGATAATTATGTACTTGATAAACTTTCGATAGATGTATAAATATACGCAGTATGATAACATTTGATTTGTCATTCTATCGTTGTTCGTTCCATGTTTATTTGTTCGTCATCTGACGAAGTATTAAAAACTGCCAAAAAGGTTCGTCGTTTGGGTTGTACCATCAGCTTATCCTCCTGAAAAAAAAAACTAATTGCTATCGGAATGCAACTAGTTCAATACCAGTATTCTACAGAGTGTGAGAAAATTAATGAAAAAATTGAAAAGACACAAGCGAAAATATAGTAAAACATTTTTCAACACACGTGCTCAGAAAATGACTATAATTAAACCACACTTAGGTAGGTATATAATGGTGCTTGTAACCAAACTGTGACTTTGTGATTGCCATTAAGTAGTAGTGCAACAATGTAGCTAAAACCTCTTTGTTCTCAACATAAATTCTTAATTCTTGCGACAAAACCGCCTAATCGATTCAGTTACTGATTCTGAACAAACATATTCAGGTTTCGCATAGCTAAACTAAAAATAATGTTGTATGTTGCCAGTTTTTTTTATTTTATTTTTTTATTATATAGGTATCAATTGACTACCTATTTATTCTAAATTTAGCTTTAAATCAATACTCTAACACACTGGACCCTTTTCGTTTGGATGTCGATAAGTAGCTACATACATATTATACGTTAATGCAAACTACATAACATCAAATTTTAATATACCAAGACGTGTTAAAATCATACATAGGAATTCGCTGTGAGAAAGCTAGGAAATGTACGAAATACCGCTGTACGGCCTATACACCGTTAAATTTTGGTCGTTTTAATCCCGCGGAGGGTCGATTAGGTACATGAAACGCTATCGATTTGTAAAGAGAAAATTGAAAAAAAGGTATATTTTTTTAAAACTCGAATTAATTTACGCATGTACGAAATTAATTTCTTTAAGTAAACGTCAGCTGAGCGAGGCTAATGAACTGTAGGTAGTTAGTACGCAACGACTGACAACTACCTACAAGGTCATTGACTCGTTTACTTAAAGAAATTAATTTCGTACATGGGTATATTAACTCGACTTTTAGAAAAAAAGTACTATATTTTTTAATTTTATCTTTAGATTTATTTTAAAATCGATAGTGTTTCATGCACCGAATCGACCCTCCACGGGATCAAAACGAACAAAATGTAACGGTATATATCTCTGTCTCTCTCACACATCGGAATATTATCAGGAAGAGTTCTTACTATTGGCTACAGACATGCGGAACGAAACTAAAAAAGCTAAACTAAAAACTTTTAGTAGTTTGCGTGGACAAAGTTCTACTTACTGACTGCGAGAAAGTCTAAAAACAAAAAGAAAGTGCAAGTCGGACTCGCGCACTGAGGGTCCCGTACAAACTTACCTATGTTTGTAAACAGTTAAGATTATTCCAAGTCGCAAAAAACAGTTTTATTTTACATGACGTAACAACAAAATTTACTGTTTTCAGATTTTTTCCTATGTCTGTGCTATAAGACCTTGCTTTGTGCCAAATTTCAGGGTTCTGGGTCAACGGGAAGTACCCTATGAATAGAAATTCCTTGAGAGTGTCGAAATATTATACTTTTTCGCGGTATAAACGGCCATTTATTCTATTTTCCTTAACTTAGAAATTTTATATTTTTCACAGCTTTAAGGGACTGCAGACCTGAATAATGGTTTTAACCAATAATATATATGTCAATGGTTTTAACTTGATACCTTCATGCGTTCCCGAGATAAAGGGTCTTGACAGACAGATGGTCAACAAAGTAATCTTATAAAGGGTTCCGATTTGTTTCCTTTTGAGGAACGGAACCTTAAAAATGACAGTAAAATGTTTCTAAAAAATCAACTCGTGAAGGATTTGAACCTCCGCCCTCCGAATACCAAGATTTTTAATTATATCGGCGCTCTTACCCACTGAGCTAACGAGTCTTATCCATGTTTATGAAAATAGCGTTCTGTATTCATAATATGACGTCATAATTACTGATTTGTACTTGCAAAACCTTCGCCAGATTTATAGATTATATATACGTAGTATGATAATGTTCGGTTGTTCATACTATAGACACGTGCCGAAGTAAAGTACAAAAACTGCCAAAGAGTTTCCTCGTTCGAAGATGAATCGGGCTGTATACGCGACAAATAAGTTAAACTAAAATGGCCGTCGTTGCTATGGTTACGCGGAACCTTGCTGTGCCGCACTTCGATTTAGACCCGAAAATCTGTTACTGCGCTTTGAAGGTCGATTGCCGTTTGGTTCAACTTATAGGTATACCGCGTACTGTACCATCAGGCTGTCCCTTTCAAAAAAGGGAATTAAAATCTGAACATAAATAGTCTATAAATCTACATGATTCTATAAGTTAATTAACCAAAAAGTTGAAACAAAAAACGAGAAAAAAAGTAATAAAAGTTTCCAAAAAGGTTGACTCGTGAAGGATTTGAACCTCCGCCCTCCGATGGTCAAGATTTGAATTATATCGGTGCTCTAACCTACTGAGCTAACGAGTCATGTTTTATAGCGTCCAAAACAGCGTTCTGTATCCACCAAATGACGTCACGATTACTCATTCCTCGCTCGCGCGCGTTGTTCAAGGACGAAGTGATTCACTACAATACTGAAATAAAAAATATGGCGTCATACCGCCGTGCGAGTGAGATAGAATGCAAACAGTGCTTATGAATCATGTTTATTCGAACTGGCGTAGCTACCGAGGAGCTTCGCGGGGCAGGGGCCCAAGCTGTTGGGTGGGCAAACCTGATTAACAATAGTACATTTTGATACAAGTGCAGAAAAATTGTCATTGCGCCCGAGGTGGAATTCGCACGAGCTGTAGGCGAGTGTGCTATGGAGCCGAAGGCTGCCGTGACAAAGCACGTGTTTCAAACGATGTTTTTCAATACACTTATGACTCGTGGGGGTTGACCTGCGCCTCGTGAGGGCCGACGAGCACCCAACCTAATACGATAAACCATTTTATTACTACAAAATTGTGGCGGTGGCGAGCACGCGCACTTTTCTGCACTAGTGCCGAAAACAGTCCATTGTGTGCCTAACGCAGTGGGAAAAAAACGGGTTTTCGAGTAAGTGTATCGAAAAGCTCTTACTGAACTAGAAAAAAGATCACCCATCTTCAAATTCTAGATAAAATAAGTTGCAACACTAACTAACTTATGGCAAATCGTTTTTAGTTAATAAAATTCTGACACTCCCTGTAGCTCTTCCCAGCACCCAGCATAAGTTATTTGTTGAAAACAAGGCCCACATTTTTTTGCCCCACAGCTTTTGGTTATCTAGCTACGCCACTATGTATTCGATGCTGTTTGAATTATAATGTTGGTTTGGTACCTACCTAGCGGAGGAATTAACATATTATTTTGTATTACTATTATCGTGATAATAAATTGAACTAACAAAAGACAATTTACGATTTAGATAGTACTGGTAAGTGTCTTTTCGGACTTGGATATAATAATGCTCCAATCGCAGGTTTGCTGGAAGCATAGACATTTCTTTAGAAATAAGCATCACCTTTGTACCTATTTATCTGTTTCCTTCCTCTTGTCTGTTATTTATGTGTTAAATAAATGAGTTAAATAAATAAAATAAAATGTTAGTGTAGTTAATTAGTTGTGGTTGCCAGGGCTGGGAGATTATTCGAAAGTCACCGCGGCTTTAGAACGTTAAGGGCAACTGAAGGAACCTGGGTGGGTTTTAGTCAGTAAAATTCTGACAATCATTTTTACAATGTATAATACTTCAAAATCAAGGTTAAGGTAAGAGGTGCCTACTATCAATTTTTGTTTCTGCCTGTCATAGTAATGTAGGCGTGATGTTATTGTTTTGAACGAGTTTTCCAATTTGTAATAATAAAAAAATAAGTACATATTTTTCAATTTTCTCTTTACAAATCGATAGTATTTCATGTACCGACCCTCCGCGGGATTAAAACAACCAAAATTTAACGGTGTATGAAGTAACAAGCTTTTAAATCATGCTCGACGTTGACGATAGGCGAGTGGGGAACGGCCACCTTTACGTATTTTAAATAAATTTTTATCAGGAAACAAAAGAGAGATAAAGTTGATAAAAATATAATCATAAAATATTTACTTACCTACTGTCATACTTTCTATCGCGATTCTGTTATCTACCTACTCATCATCCCACATAAAATAATCATATCCACCAAATAATAAAATCACACAATTTTTTTTATTTTTTTTACAACTATCACGACGCCGTCTAGTCCCAAGCTAAGCAGACTTTATGTTATGAGTACTAGACAACTGATAAACATACTTATATATTTTTTAATACATACATATTATAGATAAATTACACCCAGACACAACAAATGATCGTGCTCATCACACAAACATTTGTCCTGGGTGTGAATCAAACTCACGACCTCCGGCATAGCAGTCAGGGCCACTAACCACTAGACCAACAGGCCAGTCAAAGTGTTATAAAGGCGAAAGTTCGTTTGTTTATGTTGTGTGTGGGTTTGGAAAAACAAAATAGCAAACGATTACACTATGTCCTGGAATAGCACATAGGATACTTTTTATCCTCGGAGCATATCCCTTTTTTTTAAAGATGTGAAACCATCCGATGACTTCTCCCGCTCTGGGAGGAGCGGGAGGGAGGGCGTGTCAGACTTTTACTGACTAAAACTACACCTGTGTCCTTTAGTTGCACTTTGCGTTCTAAGTACGGGTTTCCTATTCAGAAATTCTATTCTTTTATTCTACTGTTTCGCAGAAGGAGGCGACCGCCTGCCATTTCTCCTCGCTCTTGACCATAGCCTGAACCAGGACCTGCGCGAGAGGCCGCTAACACCATTTGCCTCCACGAGGACATGTCGGTGCTCCACCCAAGCGGGGCACACCTCCTTTGTAATCAATGCTATGCTACGGTGGACAGTAATCATGTTCCTTTGGGATAACTATTTTCACTTGAGCCAAGCCGCTGGTAAAAGCTCGTAGGTCTCTACATAATATGTCTTCTTTAGAACCGCGAAAACGGCTAAATATTTACATTTTGCAGGAACCGCGAGAAATAAAGAGATCGCTTAGGTATTCCCTGTCTGATACCATCAAGAAATGTGGCACCTGCGTCCAAATTGTGGTTGTTTGTTGCTTTTTATCTTTAGTAAATTGTCACCTGTACCTCTACCATGAGTTTTAAGCAATAGTATTCGTCGCTACTCGATATCGACGCCGTAAATATTTTGTATGGCAAATTTTGCAGCGCCTCTAGCGGTCACTTGCAGAACCAAAATTTGCCATACAAAATATTTACGGCGTCGATATCGAGTAGCGACGAAAACTATTGCTTAAAACTCATGGTAGAGGTACTGCTCTGCTAGTAACAGGAAAATGAAGTAAATAAATAACACTTATTAGAATGGAAAATCCAATTGTATCTATCTCGGACTTGGTGCCGTTTGCTAGTGGACCAAAGAGTATAAGTAAATATTGTAGCGAACCTAATGGACTCAAATAACAATAGTCATGCTCTGTTCTATGTATGTATAATAGTACATTATGATATAAGTGTGTAATGTAGGAGGTTACCGTCGAGGCGGTATTAAGACCAACATATCCTATTTTGTTCAAACTAATAAATTAGTTATCTATAGGTACTTATAATAAATCTTTAAAAGTAAAAATTCTGTACATCAAAAATATCAAAAAAATAAATGGCAGAGGGTGTTACTAGGCCGACACCGAACCCAAAAATGTGATTAAAAAAATTTTTGTCTGTCTGTCTGTCTGTTCAGGCATCACGCAAAAACTACCGGTTCGATTACGATGGAACTTAGTATAATTATTCTTTAATATTCTGGGCACCACACTGGGTACTTTTTATCCCGGAAAAGTATATACAATAAAAAACAAACTTAATTTTGCGGTTCGATCCCTAAGCCCGATTACTGTACCAACCGCAAATAATAAGTTTGTCGCAGGTTACGTCACCCGTTTCCACAAAAGGCCCGCGCCGAGACAGAAGTATTAATACCGGTTGCTCGATATGCTCGATAGATAACGTTCTACACAAATAGCACTTTAAACAAAAAACTCATTGATAAGTTTCGTCGTTCACGCGAACGAAGTTGCGGGCACAGCTAGTTTATAAATATTATTATATAAATATGGAAGGCCTGGTTTCCACCAAAGCGGAGAGGAGAAGTGTAGCGGAGAGGAAACGTGAGCTTTGTGTAGCAGAGATGTGAGCTGTAAGAGAAAAGGCGCAGGGAGAAGGCTGCGGGGTTTGGGGTGCGAGAGTACGTGCACCGCCCGAACGCCCGACTAGACATTTCTCCACTCCACACCTGCAGGGTAACCAACGGATCGTTTTTTATTTAGAAAATCGATTCAGTCGAATTCGATTTATTACTTAATCGATTCCTTAGATTTGGATTTCAATGGCGAATCGATTCAAAAATTGTTTTTTTTTAGAATTGCCATCTCTAGGTACTTTGTATTGGACTGATTTGGTTAAAAAACGAACCAAATTCGTAGTCCGATCGTACCAAGTTCGAACGTTTGTTAATACTATAAAAACTAACAAAAATTTAACTCATAAACACAGTTATTTTTGAATAGTATATTTGTCTTACAAAAGCCATTGTTAGCCGTTCCTAATTCGAGGAGATAAGGCTGGCTGGCTGTCAAGACAATAACAAGGTAACAGTCCTATCGGTAGTTGTGGTCGAGACAGATCAATATTACGTCAGCCGTGTGGGTATTGTTGATAATTGATTGTAGTGTGGTCGCCACAATTGGCATATCTACGAGTACCTCTTGCAGGTACTCAGTACCGTCTCCACTCTCAAGTGTTCTGATTATATCAAGACCTACGTATATATGTCCATACGTATCAACGTACTAATAGATCAGAAATAGATTTCTGATAATAGTGCTTATAGTTAGTTATAAGATGTGGTACAGGATTTTAAAGTATACTCGTAAGTTAAGGAAGTTCCTTTACCTGATTCAGGTGGAAGACACGCATGAGTGTCACCATTGTGTGGACTGTCCAGAGGACACGGTGGAGCATGCGGTGTGTCCCGTGATCGGCGGCGGCGATCTGTCAAGTAGGGCACTGATATAGGCTATAGTTCGAAGCGAGGGGGAATGGTCGACGGTAGCCTACTCCTGCGAAGCACCACGGCATTATCACTGGCAGCTTCAATATGGATGTCGGTTTACATCAAGGTTCGGCTCTCAGTCCGAACCTATATCTTCCTTTGAGGAGTTACTGGAGAGACGTCACGGCGTCCTTACTTTCCGCATGACGCAAGTCCTCAAAGAGCATGGTAAGTTCGGGAGGTTCCTGCACCTGATTCGTACGGAAGAAACGCCCGCCATTGTGATGACCGCCCGGGGGACACGATGTAGCATATCGTGGAGGTGTGCTCGCTTGGGCAGAGCCACCTTGACTCCGTGGAGGCGATCGGCGCGCCGAGGTCTGGTACAAGCTATGTTCCGGAGCAAGGGGGAATGGGCGGCGGTGGCCGAACCGAAGCGGTCGGATATCTGAAAAAAAAAACCGTGACTACCAATATAAAAATTTCGTATATATAAAATAATAGTATTTATTAATATTAGTTAGTGTGTTAGTTTTTTTCATCATTCATTATCATTTCAGTCCAAAGACGTTCACTGTTAGACATAGGCCTCCCCCAAATGTCGCCATAATGAACGGTCCTGCGCGTGTCGCACCTATCGGATTCCCGCAGCCTTTACTAGGTCATCGGTCTACCTTGTAGGAAGCCTTCCAGCACAGCGTCTTCCGGTTCGCGGCCGCCACTCCAGAACCTTTGCCCTGCCCATTGCCAATTTAGTTCGGCGTTTCTTCGTGCTATGTCGGTAACCTTGGTTCTCCTGCGGATATCTTCACGATTTCTTCCTGATTCGCTCACGTAAGGAAACTCCGAGCATAGCCCTTTCCATTGCCATTTGGGTGACTTTAAACCTTCTGATGAGGCCTATGTTAAGCGACTACGTTTCAGAGCCATATGTCATCACTGGCAGCACGCACTGGTCATAGACTTTCGTTTAGTTTTTCTTATTATTATTGTTTTTAAATTAATTGAAAAAAATTAATTTTGTACATGCGTATATTAAATTAGAGTTTTTAATTTTTTAATTTTATCTTTACAAATCGATAGTGTTTCATGTACCGATTCCACGGGATTAAAACGACCAAAATTTAACGGTGTATATGCACTAGATACTAAATTCACTCCGCACACAAACTTCTCTCTCAAAATCTGCTGAGCGTCCGAATGTCACCGCAAGGATTTAGCAGTGTTTTTTTTTTGTGGTGGGTAAAATCATCCAATGACATCTGCCGCCTTTAGGTAGGAGCGGGAGATAGTGTCAGACTCTTACTGAATAAAAATCAACACCGTTCCTTCGTTGCCTTTCGTACCAGGGCCAAGCCTTCTCAGAAACAGCCCCTTGGCCCCAGTAGGCTTCGACAGTTTGCTGACAACTCCTTGAGGCGCGCGGGAATAGTCGCCGTCGACGACCTGGGCTTGGTGCGGATACTTCATTTCGCAGTAAATCGTGGAAAAAATCTTTTATCATACATTTAAAACTGATGATTTTTATAGACAGAGTCATCTTTAGGCATAAATTTTATTTTTCATTCATAATAATTATTATGAATGTGAAATTTGAATTATAATTAAAAAGCAAAACGATCATTGGCATACATTTCATAATGGTCAGTCAAAGCGAAACTATCATATCTCAGAAAATTTACAGTTTCATCATTTTTCCTCATCGTTTCTTCATCGTTATCTTCTTTCCTGACTAACTTAGGGTCAGCTTCCAGTCTAAATGGAACAGCCTATCATACCTATAGTGCCTGGATAGTAAATATCCACCATAATTGAAAGATTTATTTATTTAATCTTTCTGCAACCAAGGGTACAAAGGCGGACTTAATGCCTTAGGCATTCTCTACCAGTCAACCTAGGGTGGTGGGGAGACAATATGGCAGGTACATAAAAGAAAAGGAGGGAAAATTACTATTTTGAAAACAAATATTACAAAATTATATATAAAGCTAAAACTAAAGATTCATCTACCTCATTATAGAAAAATTATAGTTAAATTAATTATGTATTTCTTACCATAATAATAAAATTAAACGCTAATTTTTTTAAACCACGGACATACGACGATTATGTTTATTGCTACATTTTTTTGATCAGGCGCTACCAAACAAAGTTAAAGTACATTATATTCAATATGGAAAGTTCGGAAAGAAGAAAGTAATTTAAAAAGGTTTTATATCAAGAAAAATGTGGATTCATAGATGGAGATAGCTTCGGGCAGTTGATTATACACTGTTGGGGGGGCTAACATGAGTCGTCTTGTAGGATTTGGCAAGCGCAATATGAATGACGGTTGCCTACTTTTGGGTACAGCAGGGCTATTGGCTAACTTTTTCAAAACAGTTGACAACTGGCATTTTATGTACACTAAACTTTGTTGTCAACAATTTCATAACTTTGGTATTACGTATGACATCAAGTGGCTAACAAACTACGGTGGATAAGTGGTGGCTAACAAAAATTAACGGCGCATATTGTCCCGGCTCTAGTTTTTATCAACTATTCTACAGCTAAGTTGAATATACATCTTCAGCTTAAAGCTTACACAATCATAATTTTAAAAATATCGATACAATAACATCTGTCAAAACGTGTTACGGTGGATATAGCTGTTTGACAGTTATTCGATGTACATTCTAGTAAGTGATCTTACGTCACATAAGCAATTCATCTAGAAAAAATCATATTCCGAATTTCTAGCAGATCATAAGCAATTCTTCTAATGTTCGTAAAATGGATGCACAAATCAGTCGAATCATACTCAATTCACTGCATATCAGAATCATATTTCTTGTAAATATTGCAGTATAAAAAAACATATGATTCATATTATGATTCTGCTAAAGTGGCCTTTTTAGTTCCCCCTGATATATAAGTATAGCAGGTAACGTGAGGATACCTAGTCTAATAAAGTGGGGTCTATCGGACCGGTCATACTGACCCTATACAAAATTAACTACCATGCTGCATAATGACTGTTGCGCAGTGTTACCATAAACCCATCTGTCAAAAATAGCTTTAATATTGCAACACTGTTTGCTTTAAAAACATTGTAAGTCTGTATCTATTAAGCAGGGCTGCAATATCGTGCACGTCATAACACAAGACACTCGGAGCCACATCATGGCCACCTCGTTAAACTTTTATTAAAAGTTTTCATCTAATTAACTTTTCGTGTCATTTTATTTTGCCACTATAAAGTGAAGGACACGAGACTCTTTATTTATTACCACTAGTGTCTGTCAACGGTTTCGCCTGTGTACAGGACGAACGGGAATAGTGCATTTTGATACATGTGCAGAAAGTTTGTGATTGCGACCGAGGCGGAATTCGCAAGAGCCGTAGGGGAGTGTTTGATGAAGCCGAGGGCTGCAGTAACAAATTTTCACGCGTATCAAACGACTTGTGGCACTTACGACTAGTGGGGGTCGATCCACGCCTCGTGGGGGTCGACACGCGCCTAGCCTGATATGATAATCAATTTTATTACAATAAAATTGTGGCGGGGGTGAGCACGCACTTTTTGCCGCACTAGTGCGGAAAACAATCCATTGCGTGCCTAAAAGCGGTGAAATAAGAGCGGGTTTTCGAGTAAGTGATGTAGTAAATGGATTAAAACTATCCTTTTCCAGACTTTCTCATTTATCAGCATCGTCATCATCACTATCATCATTTCGGCAGACAGATGCACTACCGACCCGTGGGTCTGTTTTCATTTCAGCCACGAGCTCCTCATTACCTACCAGCTTATTTTTTTGACATTAAAATGATAAAGGTAAATTAATTTTAATAAGGTTATCGAGTTAGGAATTGTATTCTAACGGCCTTTTCTTTATGACTTCTTCCATTCCATTTCTTCCTGAAGTATTTCCTGTTATTTATTATGTCTTGAAAAGATAATAAGAATTAAAAAGTGGGGACGTTTTGAAAGCTTTCTTTTAATTGATATAAACTAGTGCTTGACTGCGATCCAACCTGATGGTAAGCAGTGATGCAATCGTTGATGGTGAGGCGCATTAGTTTATTGAGAGCCTATTCACACAAACATTTGTCTTGGGTGGGAATCGAATCCACATGCTCCGGCATAGCAGTCAGGGCCACTAATCACTAGGCCGGCAGGCCAGTCAAATCACGGTTACACCTATGCAGTCCATCTGATGCCTATTCATTTTTTAGGCAGGTTTTAGTGAGTATCACACTCCCTCTCTCTCTATCCAAAGTGGGAGGATTTCTTTGATTTCTCATTTTATATGAAAAAAGCATTATCATCAGGGACAACGATTCCCAAGAATTATAATTAATACCACAGATAAATTAATAGTATGGAATGCTTGTTTGGTGAATAGCATTGCATCAGCCTTATAATTTTCCCACTGCTGGGACTCAAGCCTCCTCTCAAGGAGAGGGAATGGGCCGTAATCCATCACCCGGTGCAGATTAGTGGATGTGACATGTCTTCGAATTTTTGGTTCAAGGACATGCCGGTTTCCTCACGATGTTTTTCTTCACCGTTTTTGAGAGCAGTGGTGATGAAATAAATTACAAAAAGTAATGCGCCTGGCTGGGTTGAACCCGCGACTTTCAACTCGTAAGTCGAAGCCATTATCACTCGGTCACCGCTGCTCTCCATTTGTTTGGTGAATATGAAATGTTAATTAAAATTCTCGTTAACGTTATTTGCTTCCCGTCATCAAACAAGAGTCAGCTCTCACCGAGTCGCGACAATATTGAATTTTATATAGAGTGACTGGTAATTAGTGACCGATACTTAAACACGTGATTGTAGTCATGATAATAAACAACTTTTACTATTGAACCAAACCTGAAATTGCGAATAAAATCTGCTGGTCAGTACATCTAAGTTCGCCTAACTGGTGAAAATGTACTGAACTTGGCTGATTTTTTTCTCGATTTCAGGTTTGGTCCTATAGTAAAAGTTGTTTGTTATCTTTCCTCTATTCCATTATTGGTGAATTGCAGGAAATCCTCTTTTAGTGCTCACCTTCGTCATAAAAGGCGAAATTTCACGCTCCTAGGCCCCTGTAGTTTTGGCTGTACTTTAATATGTCAGTCAGTCAGTCTTTTTATATAGTATACATAGATAAGCATACATAAATTGGCATTGACTTGTGACACTCTAACGAAAAACAATGCAATGAAAATACAAGCAAAATATTTTACAGGTAACATAAATTAACAAAAATGTTTTGAAGTAAACAATTAAAAAGATCTATAATTCATACAAAAAATCGCTGGCAATAATTCAACAAATACCTACATACCTACTACAGTCCTGTAAAACTCGTTACGCGAAATCCTCCACAAATTATTTGTTGCCGAGTCGGCTCGCAAAATTTTTGCCATCGATATGTCGCGGAATGATTGGAAAAATCGCTTTTTTGTGGAAAACCTAGGATTTTTTAAAAGAACCGAATATTAAGTAAATAATTAAATATTTTCATAGCTTAGCATAGCATCCGCCTTATAATGTTCCCACTGCTGGGGCTTAGGCCTCCTTTCTAAGAGAGGGAATGGACCGTAATCCACCACGTAGGCCCAGTGCGTGGTTGATGTCACATGTCTTGGAATTTTTGGTTCTAGGACATGCCGGTTTCCTCACGATGTTTTCCTTCACCGTTTTGAGAGCAGTGGTGATGAAATAAATTATACAAAGTAATGCTTGCTGGCTGGGTTTGAACCTATAACTCGTAAGTCGGGGCCGTTACCACTCGGCCACCACTGCTCTCAATATGTAAAATATTTTCTTATAAATTTTTTTTTGTTATATATATATATATATATACATAATATAGGTATTACGTCAATCACGAACAAAGACAATGAATATTACTACTACTATTCCTTAATCAAAATCGAAAGGTTTTCGTGGTTTTTAGTATAATATATACTCTGCATCGATATATATGTACTACGCACTAGATTAGGCATGCCGTACATTCACTTTTCTTGACTTACATGTAATGCATGCCGTACAACTTGACTTGATGACATTAGTGCAGTTTTGCAGTATATAAGCGCTGAAGTTTTAAAAGTTTTGTTAGACGTCATAATGACAATTTAGCGCTGCAGCGAACTTTTGTTTTAACCATTCAGTATTTTGACAAATAGTTTCCATGAACGGGCTTGTCTATCACTTAGAATGTAAGTCGATGATACTCTGCGATTTTGAACATAAATAAAAAAATAATAATTCCAAGACAATATTGATCCAATGTTTAGTAAAAAGTAACGGATATAAAGGCCGATTTGTTCATATAAAGACAAACGTTATGCATTGACTCACCGGTGCGTAAGTTGGTCAATAGAAAAAAAAAAATGTTATGAATTTGATTCTTAGATATTAGTTAATGAACATTTACATACGTGACCAATTGTTGTAATGACGATAACACAGTATTTGGTGCACATTATTGCGAAAATCCAAATAAAAAGTTTCCAGATTAAAAAAAAATTGTTTACTTTGATAAATAATCGGGTCTTTTCTAAAATTCTAGTAACTTTGTGAAAAACCGATTTGTCCAATCATCTTGCAACCGATATACACGAATAAATGTTTGCAGCAAAATTCAGTAATCCCATATACTGGGTTGGAGTAAATTAGTTTTCCTTTAAGTCACTGGATGAAGGCCAATTTGTGCAATCTTCGTGCTATTCAGCCATTTGCGGCTGATTTCGAACGTCGAGTACGATGCGATGCGGGCAGCTGCTGCGATTGTGATTACTTCAATTGGCTTAAAGAGACTAGTAGCTTTGTGGTTGGTTTAGAAATTCTGTTTAAGTATAACTAACTTATTGAAAATGTTTCGGAATGAATCTTTTTCAAGTTTTATTTCGACATCCACTTTCGGTAAGTTACTAAAGGCGTTGATGATGTTCTTTAGGAGGAAAGGGTAGGTTATCGGAGTCGCTTAGCAAGAATTGACTTTATTTTTACCTTGGTAAATCATCTATTGACTTTTCTCGCTCAAGGACGGAGCATAAGGGCGTATCAGACTTTTACTGGTTAAAACCACACCTATGTTCTTCTAGTGGCATGAGCAGCTTCGCAGCATCGCGAGCGGCCTTCTTGTTGAACCTTTCAAGCGATACTAGTCTTTTAAAGATATATATAAAGTTTAAAATTATTTCATTCTGAAAGTGCTCGCCGCGTCGCTGCCGGCCGCTGCCATTTCAGTATGAATCGGTCTCAAGTTGCTAAATTCTGAATTAATGTGTGTAAATTTGTATTTGGATATCTAATAAATTGTTGCATTTTATTTATAATTCATTGATATCTTTTTTCTTTTCTCTCTTTTATTGCACCTGCCTCTATTTTCTTTGCATCACCCAAAGGTTGACCGGTAGAAAATGCCTAAGGCATAAAGTCCGCCTTTGTACATAATGTGCAAGAAGTATTAAATAAATAAATAATGTCATCTTGATTACTACGTTACTGTCAGGCAGTGTTATCGTTCTGCTGGTCAAAGCCGTCCTTCCATTAATTCAGTTGCTATGGTTCTGAATAGGGCAGGGTGAAAAATTGGCTGAAAATTTGGTACAGCTCGTCCCGCCACCTTTTGCATGGTCTCTCACAACGCCCTTTGACTCGTGTCGTATCATAAAATGTACAGAAAAAAATATGTTGAATGTGTTTCTAGACTTTCCCCAAAATAATTGTTTTTGGAATTTCGTATCTGCCCAGCAGTTACAGAAAAGAGCACGTGCCACGTAATAAGAGTTACGAACGAAACTGTCTTGTTTGCTGAAATAAAAAAAATATAAGCTCAGAAGTATTAGAGAGTACTCCAGTTTGTTAGCTTGACTAAAAGGTTTTATTTTTATGCCTTTGTCTGTGGCGAAAACAACAGACGTTTTTCACACATGTTCTGTGTAGTTATTCAAAGAATTTCCTGTTAGAATTTCGTCTTACTTTTGTAATATCAAACTTTTTCTAGAATATTTTGTGGATGACTTTAGTGTAGCTGCTATGTGGTACATACTAATTCTATGCTTTAATCATAAATACTGGCAGCTTTTTGTTTGTTGTATTATGAAAAAGTAATGTTTTACAAATTTGTTAAAGGAGGTTTATTCACAAGAGTGCTAAGTTTTACACCCGTATTTATAAACAAGTAAAACTAAATACTTCAGTAAAAGTAACTATAATATATATATATTATACTATTTGTATTCTATAGTTAAGAAAAATTTGAATTTTGAATGCAGATTTCAAATGTCAAGTGTAATGACTTAATAAGATTTTACTTAGTAACAAGTCTTTATAAATACAGGTAATAATCTCCTGTTGATGAAAATAATGAAAATAAAAGAAGTTTTTTAAATGACCCTAAATCCGTTTCACAAATGACGTTTGACGAATTTTTACAGATGATTTTGAATTCATTCTGACTATCCGTAGTTATGCCTTGATCACACGTACAGAGCAAATGGGCGAGAAAGTGCTCTCAGCCGAATACTCGGTACGTATAAACATAGAGCGAAGTGCTCGGCCGAGCGCTTATCTCTACAACTCGCTTACATGCCGAGCAATATCTTACTGTCTCGTCCTTTTACTCTATACGCGTAATCAAGGCAATAAAATGATTTCAGAATTGTCTGTAAGCTTTTGAATACCATGAAATGGTCCTGAATTCTCACAGGAAAAGAATTTGCACCGAAACGAATTGCAAAAATAATATTTTAATTCCAACTTAAAACCATAACCATAACTATTTTATTTACAGCAGTGTAATTTAATTAATTTGTTAAATGAATACCAAAACCCGGAAATAAGGCGTTGTAAATTAATTATGATACTGATATTTTCATGTTATGGCCCCAAACCGGTTTTATCTTCGGATAATTTATTTCGACGGTATTCCGCATTTATAAATCGCGGCCGCATTAATCGGAAATTTTATCGTTTGATATTGTTCCGAGTTTATTATGCGAAAACTGAAAATGTCTATTTATAGTAATTAAAAGTTTCGAGTCATTTTCAAATCATATTAAGTCTGATCAGTGTTGTTAAATTGATTTATAACAATAGTTTGAGTTCCAGAAAACGAAAGTGAAATGACAATATATTGTAACTTACCCAGGCCCAACCTAATAGTAGGCAGGCAGGGCCGAAGCCTACCGGGGCCAAGGGTCGGCTTCTGAAAAGAAGGCTCGGCCCCGATATGATAGGCAACGAAGGAACGGGGTGGGTTTTTTAGTCAGTAAGAGTCTGACACTATCTCCCGCTCCGCTCAAGGGGATGTCATTGGATGATTTTCACCCACCGTAAAAAATATATATATACACCCCTATTTTTAAATTAGTGCACAAAAAAATGGGGCTCAATCAGTACCCGTTATTGATCATATTTATGTAGTCAAAAGTAAAAAAAACGAAATCCCAAAATTGTCCACGAAAATTTGTCATTATTAGTAAATTCATAATTGAATCATCATTCATAACAACTACGAGTAGAAAAAAACAAAGGGCAGTGTTTTTTAATTTTTATTGACATTCTTTCATCCATAAACAATAACCTGTACAATGTTTCCATAAATTGAGTGACATTTTGGAATATAAACAAACGCTCATAACTTTGCTGTTTATGAATATTATTTAACCCCTCTCTTTGCTGTTTATGAAGTCAAACAAACCTGTGGTGTGTCTGGTTCAGGCAACTGGACACATTACTGTTGTATTTATAGTTACAATCGTGTGAAGAACTTTGATACCACGATGCAGGATTTAGTAATTTGGTTCTTATGTGGTAACATAGATGTCGCTACAAGATGTTTTTCCACCTGATGCTAGGGTTTAGCAGCCCACTTAAGTTCTCTCGGTGTGTATTATAACTCCCATATAGGATGGTAATTAGTGACTGATACTTAAACACGTGATTATAGTCATGTTAACAAACAACTTTTCCTATGGGACCAAACCTGAAGTCGCGAAAAATTCAGCAAGTTCAATACATTTTGACCAGTTAGGCGAACATAAATGTACTGACCAGCAGATTTTTTTCGCGATTTCAGATTTGGTCCCATAGTAAAAGTTGTTTGTTATAATGACTACGATCACGTGTTTAGGTAAGTATCGGTCACTAATTACCAGTCACCCTATAATATCATGCAGTTCCAGATAATTCTTGTCTCATATTCAATTAGGTACTTTAGAACATTTCCTTACAACATGACCTGTAAATATATGTATATGTATAGGTTTTATTTATTATAGGTATATAAAATTATTATGTGTATACACCATAAATTTTGGTCGTTTTAATCCCGCGGAGTGTCGATTCGGTACCTGAAATACTATCGATTTGTAAAGAGAAAATTAAAAAATGAATTACTTTTTTTAAACTCGAATTAATTTACGCATGTACGAAATTATTTTTTTTAAGTAAACGTCAGCTGAGCGAGGACAATGCACTGTAGGTAGTTAGAACGCAACGACTGACAACTACCCACAAGGTCAATGACTCGTTTACTTAAAGAAATTAATTCCGTACATGCGTCTATTAATTCGAGCTTTTGAAAAAAAAAACTTTATTTTTAATTATTTCTTTACAAATCGATAGTATGTCATGTACCGAATCGACCTTCCGCGGGATTAAAACGACTAAAATTTTACGGTGTATATTGTGTGCTGTATACATAATTTGTTTAGTATATTTTTAGTTTTAAATATGATTTAATTAATGTGTTTAAGCTTTGTTGTGCATTTATAATTATCTAAAGTGGAAAATTTCTCTCTTATTTAGATTAAGTTAGCTGTAAGAAATCCCAATTGTGGGCTAAAGTCGCTTTGTACATTACCTTGATTAATTGTTTTATAAAATTTGTGTACCATAAATAAAATGAATATCAATATAAACTCATGAAAAAATGTAATTAAATCGGTTGTCACGCTCGCCGCATCGTCCGATGAAACGGCGTCTCGTTGTCGGTGCAAACCGATGATATTCGCAGTTGACGCTTTGATTGCAGAAATAAATCATTCTTTGAACGGAAGCTCGAAAAAGCTCGAATTAAACGTCGACTTCGAATTGCTTTTTCGAGATTAATTCGGCAAAGGTATTCCGGTAATTATTGGGTGGCTTGATGGGTGATTAAAACAAGGGGTCGGTGCTGTTAACGAGAATTTGAGTGATACATTTCCTATGGACGAATGATTTGTGTTTGGAAAGGGTAATAAAAAAAAAAGCTAGCAATTCTAAAAACAAACTTTTTACTTAAACAATTAATTCTTCTTTTTTAAAATGCTTGTAATAAGATGTAGGTAATTGTCTAGATGTTTATTTTGCTCTTTGAAAAAGTCAAGTAAATGTTTCTAAAAAATAAATATGTCGGTTTTATATATTTTCAAGTTTCTAATGACCCGCTCCAATGTCGCACGGGTTTTTTTTTTTTTTTTTTTTTTTTTAACGTAGGTAAAATCATCCAATGACAAATCCCGCCCTTGGGTGGGGCGGGAAATAGTGTCAGACTTTTACTGACTAAAAACCTACCTTTCCATTCCTTGCCTTTATCCTGGGGCCTTTGGTGACAGTCTCACATAACCTTTGGCCCCAGTAGGCTTCGGCCCTGCTGGACCCCTACAGTTTGCTGACAACTCCTTAATGTCGCACGGGTGTTAATTTTTTAACGGTTAAAAATTCGTTTATTGCTAATTACAGGGGAACGGTCAGTTCTTATAAATATTTTTGATGTAGCAATGTACCCTCAAGGTGTACAATATACCCACCTACCTAAGAAATAAATAGGTATTAGATGGACTGCATAGGCGTAATCGTGATTTAACTAGCCTGTTGGTCTAGTGGTTAGTGACCCCGACTGCTATGCCGGAGGTCGTGGTTGTGATACCCACCCAGGACAAATGTTTGTGTGATGAGCACGATCATTTCTTCTATGTCTGGGTGTAATTTATCCATAATATGTATGTATTTTCAAATATAAGTATGTTTATCAGCTGTTTGTTACTAGCTGCTTAGTTTGGGACTAGATGGCGTTGTGTGATAGTTGGAAAAAATATATATTTATGTCAATTATAGTTAAAACAAAATACATTATTATTCACAATTGTTTTTCTATTTATATAAATAAATAAACTCAAAAACTAATAGACGATTGAAAAATTGTTATTGTTGTGTGATAATTCAAATTAATCAATCGTTTTTTTGTGATTATGATTATCAATCGTAAAGTTGAATCATTGATCATGTTGCACTTGTTGTGAACTAGAAGTAACCTATTCCCTTTTGATTTAAACTTTTGATTTTTCCTGGTTGTAGTTATCAGGAAATAAAGAGTCCACCAGGGAATTTCACTCCTTAGCTGTTCGCACAATGAATGTGTTCCCAAAACGTTTTTGGGTTTCTGATCCCGATTTCCGGCCACCGTAGGCGCGGGCTCGCGGACGGTGGGAAATGGGTAGCTCGCTGTCCGTCCGTCCGGTAACAGACCGGTCCGAGCTCATGTCGTCTACGGCGCGCACTGTTCCCGCGCGCCTCAAGGAGTTGTCAGCAAACTGTAGGGGTCTAGCAGGGCCGAAGCCTACTGGGACCAAAGGTTATGCGAGAGTGTCACCACGGGCCCCGGGACAAAGGCAAGGAACGGAAAGGTAGGTTTTTAGTCAGTAAAAGTCTGACACTATTTCCCGCCCCACCCAAGGGCGGAATTTGTCATTGGATGATTTTACCTACCAAAAAAAAAAAAACCATGTACCGGTGGCGCAACGCCGTACGCCTGGTGGTCCGATGATGACCTAGGTAAAAACATGGTTGCGAATTAAAACATTCATTCAAATGAGCCAGAAGAATTCAAGATGTTAATCTATTTAATCAAATAAATCATACATAATTTTTTTATAACTTCGATTAAAATTATTCAAATAAATAATCGATTAAAAAAATAAATAATTAATGCCAAAACTAGCTCATTGACATAATTACCAAACGATATAACAATTCTTCGAGCAAAACTTCACAGTCACGTGGTCAGAACAAAGGAATTGGGGGCGTGCCCAACTCCAAGCGTTCACGCTAAACGCTTGTAACTTGGCTTGGGGGGCTGATCTCCAAAATAACCGCCGACTAGCTTGTTCTATATTTTTGCTGCAATTTGAGTTGAGCAAGCGTTCTTCAATTAGGCACAAGTTGATTTTGAGACCATTAGACTCAATTCCAGCTTGATAAAAGGATAGCTCGTTATTCCCGAAATCTCATCCGGACGCATTGCACCATTTCGTTTTCCTTTTTGGGGGCAAAGGGGGTGACACTTCGTTAGCGCAAAGGGTAAGAAATGTCCGTAAATATAAGGATATAGGTACGAGGAATTTTTACGGTATGTCTTCTTTGATGTCTAACGTATGTTTTGAAGGTAAAGAAAAATATTTCGCATTATTTTGATATAAAGACAACGATGTTTAGACGAGATAAAACGAGAGCTGCTGCTGCAAAATGCCACCTAGCAACTTTGGACTCGGTGGAAGGGCGTGCGAAGAGGCTAATTGGTGATCCAGATTTGGTTAAGTCCAATCTACAAAGCCTCGAGCACAGGCGTAGAGTAGCCAGCCTTTCGGTGTTTTACAGGATGCGTTTTGGAGAGTGTGCGCGGGAATTACTTACATGATTTGATTCCGCCATCTCAGTTTTACCATCGGACAATCCGACGTACGGCGAATATCCAACCTTATGTTGTTGAAACTTCTACGGTATGGACTAAGCGTTTTGCCTCGTCGATTATACCGCGTACATCCAGGGACTGGAACAGTTTGCCTGCTGCGGTCTTCCCGTCCCATTATAATTTAGGTGTCTTCAAGGCTCGAGTGAATAGGCTCTTAATAAACTAGTGCACCTCACCATCAACGATTGCATCACAGCTTAACATCAGGTGGGATTGCAGTCAAGCACTAGTTTATATCAATTAAAAAAAAAAGATAGCAAGGTTTACTAAGAAGAGTCATAACTTTTTAACATTAGAACTTCTTGACAATATCAAAAGTGCTTTTTACCTATTGAAGTAAATTGACTTTGACTTCGTGAAGCGAGGTATTTGTTAATTAATTTCACCAAATACGATGGTTTATGATCATAGGCATAGTGTGGACTTTAGACGTGGGCGAAGCAAGGCCTTTTTCTTTCATAAATTCGAAAACGAAACAGCCACTGTTGCAACCCAGCGTCCGACCACAGCGTTGCTTATCATCAAGAGAAAAAGTGATAAGAAAAGAGCCTATAAAAAACCTTCGTTCTTAAAGAAACGTGTGCTTGCGCGAGATCCCTATGGATGCCGTGGTGGGAGCGTCCACATCGCCCACGGCTTGCAAGGACTAATCTCTGTTTATTTTTTTGTAGAAAATCATCAAATAACTCCTTCTGCTGTGGCCGACCGCGAGTATCAAAGAGAGTATTAAACTTTAATTGACTATGCTGCAGTTTCTGTCGCAAATAAAAGAGTTTTCAATCCTATTCTTTTTTTTTTAAACTCACCTGTAGTCCTTCAGTTGCCCTTTACGGTCCAGGGCCACAGAACGAGAAATCTCATCTTATCCTAATGGGTGGCGTCAATCTTGCTGATATCTCTTTGAGGCACGTAAGCCCATTGCAGCGAGCTGCGCATTGCTTATCATTCGCAAGCTCGCGCCTCCGATGGCCGACAGGCGTCTTGCGACTCTCGACACCCAAGGCGTTTCTGTTGGGGACCGAGGTGTGAGGATTTTTTCCGTACCATAGCCTGCACACGGCTGGAAGAGGGAGGTCACCGCCCAAGCGGGACAGACCTCCACTGTATGCTCCCCGTATCTTCCCGGCGATCTGCATAATTGTGATACCCAATGTCTTACTAATCCCTAGATTCTGGAAAGAAATTATCGCCAAGACGCAAATTAAATGCACTCCACTCCTCCACTCTCCACTTCTTTCATTTGCATTGCATTGCATCAGCCTTATAATGTTCCCTCTGCTGTGACTCAGGCCTCCTCTTTAAGAGAGTAAATGGGCCGTAATCCATCACGCGGGTCCAATGCGGATTGGTGGATGTAGTGTCACATGTCTTCGAATTTTTGGTTCTAGGACATGCCGGTTTCCTCACGATGTTTTCCTTCACCGTTTTTCAGAGCAGTGGTGATGAAATAAATTACACAAAGTAATGTGCCTGGCTGGATTAGAACCTGCGACCTACAACTCGTAAGTCGGGGTCGTTCACTCGGCCACCACTGCTCCTTTCATTTACTTTTTATAAATGATATATTTATATATATATATGTATGTATTATATGAAATTTTTTACACCTTCACTTCACATCTCATGAAATTTAGCTAAAAGTAAAATCAACGATGTACTATATAATGCTGTAACTACTACATTTGTTTACATTGAGAATACATAATTTTGGACTCCAATAATGACTTAATGGATGTCGAACACACACGAAGTTCCCCAAAATAATTTAAATCACATTATATCCTCATATAAAACGTAATAATGCTCCGCGAGTACATCAATCAGGGTATATTGTGTGCGTTGCATGAATACATAATGAAAACGCAATGAAAATCAATTTTAAAGTCGTTCCTGATGCAATTGATCCTCCCGAATAAGTTAAAATTCGATTGGGAATCGAGATTAACAATGTTTGTCGAAGTCTGAGGGCTGATTTCATCATTCAATATACAAACTTAGTTCAACTAAATTGAGCTCAGCGTAATCTAGTTTAAAGACCCGTGTCGTAAACATGGGCGACAACAAAAGAATTGAAACGGAGTTTAGCGTAAACTAGGTTCAAGTCATCGCGGTGAAACGCAAAATGAAGCTATAATCTCGATTAGGCGCTCAAACTGCGTTTTGTTTGAACGAATCGCGATTAGTTTATTGGTGAATTTGGCTCTGAGTTATATAGTCAGATTTATTGACAATTTAAAGTTAGTTTTTGATTTATTGCCATTATTTATTACTATTAAACCATTATACTCGATAATGAGCTCTTTAGTAGTCCTAAATTGAGCTATACGAATACTGACAAATGCTTGCACTGACTGGACAGGTCCACTCGGTCACACTGCGTGGTTCTTCCCCCAAAAGACCATCTCAGACACAAATCTGCATGGTTCTCATGTGATTTGACCATAACATGTTTGCTGTATGGACTTTTAAAAGAGACTTTGACCCTTGATTTTGTTTCGTTGTTTCTTCTCAGAGTAGTCAGCTAGGAAACACCGGTCTCATCTTGTTTACAACTGACGAAAAAATTGACGTCTAAAAGTGTTTTAAAAACCTATTTGCAAAAAAACTATTATTTAACATTTAATGGTATTTTTCAAATAAATAAGCGTTTACAGGTGTTTCTACAGTACCTTATAAATATATCGCAGCCGTATTGTTTAATACGCCGTTTTACAAGATGGCGCACAGGATTAAAAAACGTTGCTGTTATGTAATGCAGCTACGTCACCTTCAGATTTTTTTTCTTGGACGGGGCAGGAGATAATGTCAGACTTTTACTACCCACTCCTATTATATAACGGGCCGAATCTGCTTTTTAGAAATCAACCCTGGCTCCAGTAGGCTTCGAACCTGCTGGGCCCCTACGGCTTGCTGACAACTCCTTGAGGCACGCGTGAAACGATACGCCCCGTCGACGTACCAGATGTTCAGACGGTGAGCTACCTATTGCTCGCCGACCTCACCTTCAGTTGTGTTTCGATTCGACTGGAATAAAGTTCGACGCATTAAATGCGCACTTCGTGTTTGACAAAATGGCTTAGTAACTTTCAGCCCACATACAAAACCGTGCAACGTCGATACGCCGACGCCACTTTGAAAGTTTCAGTTCCAGTAATCGCCGCTAGTAGCGCTGCATACTCGACAACGGTGTCACATAGTAAAATTAGGTAGTCCTCCGAAAAAGTAAATCACGGACAGCTATAATATCTGTATCTAAAATAGCAGATCTATTACTTAGTCTAATTATTATCAATCTATTAGTACACCCATAAATTAATTAATCCAAGTGTGAGCGAAATGAGCTCTGAATTTTAAGGCACCCTCACACGGACAGGTTAGGTGTGAATCGGATTACCTACTAGTATATAGCAAGGGAATATATTCCTTATGTAAGGACTACGAGTATTAAGGACATGGTCTACCCTTGCCGTCACACTTTTGCGCACTAGTGCGAAAAACTCTACATTGCAAGCCTAAATGTGGTAGGGGTAAGAGCGGATATTAGTGAGTATGTTGAAATTAAATTACCTTTAAGTAACAAATAAAAAAATGAAGACGTATAAACGAGTATTTCGATTGGTAGTAACAGTACAAAATTAAGATTTATTTTGAGTCATCCCTATCGTTAGTCGCCTGAACTGTGCTAGTCAGTAAAATACAGGTGCTCTCATAAAAGTACTGCTCTCTCGACATATTCCAGGAACCCGTGAAAAATTCATATCACGCCACCGTAGAGTGCTTTGATTGGTCGCACAGTAAAATTGAAATACTCGTTTGATGAAGTTTCTCCTTTATAAAACGGTACAAATGAAATACTCAATATTTTATTGCATTCCATTAAAAATGGTGTTGAATTTTGTTGTTGGTATGTTTTTACACGACTGCCCCAAAAAAGGAGTGTTATGTTTTCAGAGTTCATGTATGTATGTATGTGAGTTTCTTTATTCCACCGTAACTTCTAAATGACTGAACCGATTTACACGTATGAGGTATCGTTAGAATCCTTGCATCATCCCGAGTAACATAGGCTATTGAAAAAATATGGAAACATAATGTGGTGGGTAAGATAAATAAATGAACACCCACCCAGTTTTTTTTTAATTTTTGTTCTCTTAATGCATGTGATTGTCGTCTAGGATTTGACGATTGGATTTCAAAAATATATAATATGTTACACTATTAATCGAAACTGTCGAGTAAAAAAAATTTTTTTTTCTTCACCAAAAGTGGTAGGACGAATTTTGGCTATGGTGGCCCCCGTAGTCAAAAATCATTTATATACTTTACAAGTCTTTGTTTGAGTAGCAAAAAGACATTAAAACCAAATTTCAACCACCAAAACGGCATATAAATTCAGAGCAAATTGGGTGTTACATGTTATATATGACTCGTCTTCTTCTTCCTGCCTTTTTCCCATGTTATTTTTGGTCGGCGCTACACGTTTTTTTCTTCCATTTTGCCCTGTCACCCGTCATGCTATCACTAATTTCCTTCTCTTTCATATTACTCTTCACATAATCCATCTATCTTTTCTTTGGCCTCCCTCTCCCTCTCCATCCATCCATATGTATACTCATAACCCTTTTAGTAACATGTATTTCATCCTTCCTCTTTACCTGACCATACCAAGACAAACGATTCAAACTTCCTCTAATATACTCATTCCTAACTTAATCCTTTTTTATCACACCACACATCCATCTCAACATTTTCATCTCCACTACATGCAATATTTTTTCATCTGTCTTTTTCACAGCCCAACATTCTGATCCCTAAATTATGACAGGTCTTATCTCGGACTTGTCGATTTTACTTTTCAACTTGAGGGGCATCCGTGAGTCACAAATTGTTCCAGTGGCCTGTTGCCATTTTATCCATCCTGAGTTGATCTGATGTGTTACGTCTCGGTCTACCTCGCCATCTCCTTGGATAAGCGATCCGAGATACCGAAAGTCGGAGCAGATCTGTATGGGCGTTCCGGCGAGAGCTAAGGGCACAGGACCGGAGAGACCGCCGAAATTACAAAACAAGTACTCCGTTTTCATTCTGCTCAATTTCAGGTCAACACTCTTAAGTCTGTGCCACTACACCTTCAATCTATTCTGGATTTCTAGGCCACTTTCGGCAACCAACACAATATCGTCACCAAACAGCATCCACCAGGGGGCCTCTTCCTGAATATCCGACGTCAGAGCGTCATTATCTTCAGGAAGAGGTAAGGGCTGAGAGCCGACCCCTGATGTAAGCCGAGAGCCACATTGAAGCTGACAGTGTTGCCCACTGTAGACCGGACTTGGGCACTGCACTAACTATACATCGCTCGGATCAACTGCACATACTTCCTTAGCACACCTTTCTCTTTAAGGGCCCACCATAGAACCTCACGAGGTACCCGTCGTATGCCTTCTCGAGGTCAATGAACACCATGTGCAAGTTTTTATGCGCACCTCTGTATGTCTGGCACAGCTGACGTAAAGCAAAAATGATATCCGTTGTACCCCGATCAGGCATAAAACCGAATTGGTTCTGTGAAATTACACTCTCTGCTCTTAGCCGCCTTTCAATAACTTTCTCCCAGACTTTCATACTATGTGACATTAACTTTATTCCTCTATAATTGTTGTACTCAAGCATATTGCCCTTGTTCTTAAAGATGGGCAACAATGAACTGTTGCACTAATCATCAGATATGACTTCTTTCCGCGATAACTTATTGAAGAACAAAGCTAATCACGTCCATCCATCCACTCGCAGTAACTTCCACACTTCAACTGGCATTCCATCTGGACCAATGGCCTTACCATTCTTCATACCATTTACTGCTATTCTGACTTAATCTATACTAACCATTCTCACTGTTTTAAAGTTTCGTGACATATCACTAAAAGGATTAAAATAAAATAAAGTAATTTAAAAAAATTAAAAAAACACGACTGCCATGTCAAAAGAATAAACTAAAAATCAAAAAACAAGATGTTTCGATGATGATTCAAGATGATTAGAAAAGTGAAGAAAGTAGTCACTCGTTGATTAAGCACGGAATCTCGGAAACTACTTGATCTACAAAACTGAAATTTTCATCGCAGTCGGGGGACTTTTTATACTATAAGAACGTATTTCAGAGTGGTCCCCCGACTGCGATGAAAATTTCAGTTTTGTAGATCAAGTAGTTTCCGAGATTCCGTGCTTAATCAACGAGTGACTACTTTCTTCACTTTTCTAATCATCTTGAATCATCATCGAAACATCTTGTTTTTTGATTTTTAGTTTATTCTTTTGACATGGCAGTCGTGTTTTTTTAATTTTTTTATTTGTGTAATAATGTGACCGCAGGGCAAGCGTCGCCACACAGTCAGTTTCTGCAGAATGAATGAGCCGTCGAAGCCGGTCTAGAAATAGGTGGCGGGATGATCTGGACGCGTACAGTACGGCCGACGGATCTTGGCGCGTCTGAAGTTAGGCTCTGCGAACTTTAGCGCTCAAAATAAGAGCGCTTGGTTGGAGCTTGGTTTGTATTGCGGCTACAGAAGGCGGCAAATAACTTGACTCGAGATTTTGTGATGGGGGAAGCTCCCACCACCCATAATTCCATAAATTTTGTCATGCTCGAGCTACTCCCACCACGAAAATCTCTAGTCTATTTGCTGCCTTCTGTACATGGATGTAAAAAACGCGCCAACACGCTCACAAATCAGTCACTGCGGTTAGAAAAAGGCGCAAGGGCTTTGAAGGTCATGATTTACAACTGCTGTCTACACGGATTGAAACTAGCAAGGTCACCTCTATTGAGACGTTGGTTTACAGCCGTCTGGTCCACCCTTAAAATCTTAATAGCTTTCACATACCCAGCCTAACACCCAATGTACTAATCAAGCGAATTCGCGCGTAGTTTGCGAGGCGCGACCACGCATGCCTCTCAGTCGACGCTGGCAGTTACTAATGATCGGACGTCCTACGATTAATGGATGTACTCAGCGCTATTAGTTATACCATCTGTGATATGCCCCTGTTTGCCCATTGGTCACGAACTTACGACCTGTTTGACGGTTTGACCCCCGTCTTTTGTACTTGCGAACTAAGTTTTGGGGTTACGCATAATAATGTTGGGTACAATACGCGGTATATATGTAAGTTGAACCAAAATAGTAACAGATTTTCAGGGCTGCGTATAACCATAGCACCAACGGACATTTTAGTTCAACTTACTTGCTGCGTATTATAACAGATTTTCGGTCTCAATCGAAGTCGGTGGCTGCGTGAAACTATAGCAAAGGGTTCAAATTATTTGCCACGTACTATAGTTAGATTGTAACCAGGGCATTATTTTTTGTTTGTACAGTCTACTACACTACAATTGATATAGGATGGTGCTGCTGACAGCTTTCGGATTAATACCAGCTACCTATCCTTTTCTCTCATCATATAGATGCATATTTTCGTCCTGCTGTCATCCTACCCATGCTATGTCAAAAAGACCTTAATCAATGCAAATTTACAGTTAATGACTGTGCTGTTTTTATTTCAAACACTATGGCAGTGTTTATCTTAGTTTATCTTTGTTAACTAATCTGCATGGTTTTCATATGATTTGAACATTACAAGTTTACTAAACCACCTGCAAATGTGTTATTTATATATATCTATCTATATATTTATATAAAAGAAAGTCGTGTTAGTCACACTATTTATAACACAAGAATAGCTGAACCGATTTGGCTGAAAATTGGTGGGAAGGTAGCTTGGACCCAAGAGAAGGATATAGGGGTAATTTTTATCCCATTAAATTAAATAATTAAAACATTCATAACCTGCTCATTTATTGGTATAGGGTAGTCAGATAGAGTAGGGTAGAGCGGGAGCGAGGCCGCGGGCAAAAGGTAGTATATATATAAAAGCAAAATACCACTCACTGATTAATCACGAAATCTCAGAAACTATATACACCCCTATTTTTTAGTTAGTGCACAAAAAACTGGGGTTCAATCAGTACCCGTTACTGATCATATTTGTGTGGTCAAAAGTACAAAAAATGAAATTCCAAAATTGTCCACGAAAATTTGTCATTATTGGTAAATTCATAATTGAATCATTATTCAATTATTACTAGAAAATACTAAGCGCACTGTTTTTCCATTTTTATTAACATTCTTTCATTCATAAACAATAACCTGTAAAATGTTTTCAGAAATTGAGTGAGATTTTGGGATATAAACAAACGCTCATAACTTTCCTGTTTATGAATATTATGCATTGAGACTTTACTTAAATAATAACAAGACCTTTTCTAATAAGGCCTTTAAGTATTTGCCATAATTAAAAAATAGTGGTGTATAGAATAGCTTGGGTGCCAGAGGTCCATAATCTGTGATTATACAATTTTAAACAGAAACGATGCCGCATCATGATTTACCTATTTGTGTAAAATTGTACATTTGGAAATTAATAAGTTATTATTATTATATTATTCTAATTATTATTATATAATATATATAGGCACAATTTTAGCGGTCCACGCGCTAGAAGCGAGTCACCAATATTCCACTGTTTAGATTTAATTTTAGGTCTGCCTACATATCTCGATTTGGTACATGAGATACAGTTTGCTAACAGACAGTCAGACTGACGGACAAACGGACAGCGGTGATGGCTCAGTAATAGGTTCCGTTAGTTGCCCTCCAGGTACGAAACTCCAGAAATTTAGGCCTCGAACATCTGGTCGGAGTTAAATGCACATATAAGCGTACTGCCGTCTGCGCCTGCATAGAGCCCCGCTGGCCTATAAAACCATTTTCATTTCAAGCGAAATATTGTTTGATTTACATATGCTATGTATATGTATGTTTTAGTTCCTTATTTTTGTTTATGTAATGGTGTACAGTAAAGCATATAATAAATAAATAAAAATGTATACATACTGAAAACACACCAGCATTTTTTTTGTGTAAACATATTTCTAAAGATCAAAGCCGTTTCAAAGCAATGTTGTTAATTTTTTTTTGGCATAAGTATTAGTCATACGAAAAAATTATATATTGATATTGTTATATAATTATGAATCTTTAATATATATATATTTTTTATTGTATTAACCCAGCCTTTACCGAGGAGTAGGCTTCAGAATGTCACGGTTTTATGGCACTGGCAATGATCAACGAAATTCGCTACGGAATTGCTACGAATATTCGTAGTACTGCTACGCAAAGCGTTTGTCTATTTTAGTTCGCGCCTGCTACGCCGTAGTACCAGCCCTCCTAGCCAAGTTACAATCGTTTCGTTTAGCGTGGACGCTTGGAGTTGGCCACACCCCCAATTCCTTTGTTCTGACGTCATCTGAACGCTCAGTCACGTGGTCTAGAGGGGCAGATTATATTTATTTCTGTCTGTTGCCCGCGACTTTTTCTTCGTGATGCTCGTAAAACAGTACAAATGTCAATTTCATCATGGTTTTGTTGTTTTTTTTTATTGGTAGTCTTTTTTTACGTAAATATTAATAAGTTAGTCCTTATAAAAACCGCCATATATCAGTGAAAGTTTTTTGAAAATCAGCGCAGTCTCTGTACTCATACAAGCTCTGGATTAGCTTAGGACTAGAAGGCGGTTCTAGAGTGGCAACCACGTACCTATCGGAATATGCAGCATTGGTAGGCCAAGGTAGACCAATGACCTGATGAGGGTTTTTTTATGGTTGGTGAGGGTTGCGGAAATCCGATAAATGCGAGATACACAGGACCAGTCATTACGACGATACTTGGGGGAGGCCTATGCCCAACAGTGGACGTTTATCGGCTGTAATGATGATAACCTCAAAACTCGAACAAATAAACAGATACTGAGTATTGTGAAATGGCTACGGATGATGATCGCAGAAGGTTCTATACTTATACAATTAAATCATAGTAACAGACATCTGCTAACGGCTTTACTATCGGGATAAAATGTAGGTGATAATCATATGTCCTATTCCAACGCAGGCTAGCGGACGTCGAGCAAGGGGTACTTCGCCGTCTGGCTGTCCGGTAAATAACCGGACCGAGCCCAGTCGTCAACAGCGCGTAGTGATCCATGCGCTCCTCAAAGAAATGTCAGCAAACCGTAGGGGCCCAGCAGGGCCGATGCCTGTTAGCTAGGACTGCAGGAAATTACTGAAGAAAGAAGTTCTAGCACAGAAAGGGTAACTGAAGGACACAGGTGTGGTTTTAGTCAGTAAAAGTCTGATACGCCCTCTCGCTCCTCCCAGAGCAGGAGAAGTATTTAGATGATTTCCACCCTTAAAAAAAAGTGTCCTATTCCAGAGCACAGTTCACCAATTATAAATATAAATTATAATTAATTTAATTATAACGTAATTCCTATTAGAGTGCTAATGAAGTGCAAGTAAAAGAGTCAGAAACATACACAGACACACACACACAAAGACATAAATACAAACATTCGCCTTTATATATTAGTATGATATAAAATATGAGTATTTCTCAAAATACATGTACATCTTTGAAAAAAAAAGTGTGCTTTGAAACAGTTCAAAAGTTTTATATTTATAAATCATCACACAAAAAAAACACACACTCAATTTTGTAGGATGAATATTAATCTTTAAGATAACGAAGAATTATAGCTATAATCATACTTATTATCAAATATTTCGATATTTTAAAAATAGCTTTTTTTACCTTTCATACAAAAACCTGTTTGCCACTCTACCTTTTTCATGTGTTTTTGTTTCATAAAATGCGATACGTAACTAAATTATTGTAAATTTCTTTGTATCATCGTTCTACAGTAATCGCAGTTTCTGTATCAAATTGATTTTCTATGGGGTGTCATAGTGAATTGGCAATTTAAAGCAAAAAAACAAAATGAGTCGCTCTCATTTACTATTTAGTTATTACTCTTTAGTTACGATTTATTTCTACTTTCCCATGATTTCTGAACGATTGCGTAATTTTTTTACACGGACAACACTAGCTTCACTCTGATTGGCTATTGGTTTGACGTCTCCGCCATTACATCTATCGTGAAAATCAGTGAGAACGTGTGTGTTTTGTGGGGTTACTTTTTCGAGACAGGAAGTAAAATCAGCGATTTTTCATAGAACGGTAAGTCTTCATTTACCCATTTTTTGTAATACGTGTTGTACGAATATTTAATAAGCTTTTATATTTGCTGTAACAGCTTTTATCAATAAATATATTTTTTCTGACCTCAATTTGTCTAATATTTCGTAACGTTTTTTACGAATTTCGTTACGTAACGAAAAAGTACAACATAAAGCTGAGTGTATACTGTTATAACCTGACTAAGCATAGTAATATTCACTACTTAATTTATGAAAAAAAAAATATATAGAGCGTCAATAACTAAAGGATTGGATATTATCTGCTATATAGAAGTGCCACCAGCAAAAAATAATGAAATAATTTAAATTACGTTTTTATGTGATTTAACAAACAAACTGCATTACTTCTTTTGTTTTTTAAGGAATGCCGCCAAAAACCAATGCCGAAAGGCAAAAAGCTTACAGAGAACGACTCAAAAAGGATAAACCAAATAAATATGAGGAAATCCGTGTCAAACATTTGGAAAAAGTTAAAGAAAATATCAAAAAGAAAAAAGAAATTCTTACAGAAGAAGAAAAACAAGAGCTACGAGCAAAGTGGAGACAAGCCAATGCTATAAGAGCTGAAAGAAAAAAAAAGGCCTACTCTACGACAAAACAAAACAACACATTGGAAGTAAGAAAAAATGCTAAAAATAATACAAATATCCTAAAGGAGAGACTACAAAAGCTTACTGAAGAAAATACTCAATTAAAACGACGAAATAAAAATTTAAGACAGGCCTGCAATCGGATGAAAAAGCGAGTGGAAATTCTGAAAAAACGACTACCCCAACAAATTAGGCCTGATAATGATGCTATTTCCATTGAAACTCGTCAGTGTGATGACACACCGTTAACAAAATCGAATAGTTTTTTAGAAGAAACTTTATCAAATGTGTCCGTGACGGAAAAAGAAAAGGTAAAAAAGAAGTTAATTTTGCTTAACACAATTACAGATTCTTTAAAAACAGAGTTTAATAAAGCAGATACCAAAGAGAAGAAAGTACTAAAAAAAGTTGCTACCAACGATATTGCAAATAAATACAAATTAAAAACAGCTATTTCTAATGTTCTTGGTCTGAAAGGAAGAATAAGAAAGACGAAATCAATAAACGAAATGAAAAAGAAATTCATGAAAGATATACAAGATTTCTTTGAAAGAGAAGATGTAAGTAGACCTAGTGCGGGAAAAAACGAGTGCATAACGAGAAACAAAGAAAAAGTGCAAAAGAGATATTTAATGGAACCAATATACAAGCTCTATAGAAAATACAGGTTAGAGGGTGGTAAAGCGTCTTTGCAAACTTTTTATCGTTTTCGACCGTTCTCCGTTGTGAAACCAAGACTTCAAGATAGGAATACTTGTGCTTGCATAAAGCATAGTAATTTATCTTTCAAGGCAATATCGTTGAAGAAGCTAGGTTTGCTTCAGACATCTGACATTGACGAACTTATGAAAAATGTCACTTGCAGTAAATGTTTTAAATGCATGTACTCTGAGTGTTCTGAATGCAAAAATAAGAAACTAGCTGTTGATTTGACAATAAATGAAGACAGCCCTGTGGAGTGGCTTCAATGGAAAATAGGCACACACACTTATATTAAAATTGACAAAAAGAAATGCGTAGAAAAACAGACGAAAAAGTATTCAAAACAGGTAGTGAAAGGGACAGTGAATGCATTGATAAAAGAATTTCAAAATGATGTTCAAAAATTTAAAACTCACTACTACAATGTTCAACATCAGTACTTGGCGTGGAAAAAGTGTATTGAAAACCTTGATGAAGACGAAGCTGCATTGATTTGCGATTTTTCAGAAAACTTTTCGTGCAAGCAGTCTGAAGAAATTCAGGCGATACACTTCGGAGGGTCTAGAAATCAAGTCACATTGCACACTTGCGTCCTTTACAGAAAAATTGTGAAACCCCAATCGATATGCTCCATATCCCCAAATAATGAACATGGTCCTGGAGCAATCTGGGCCCATTTGGATCCAATAATGAAACTGTGCCAACACTTTACCATTAAAAAGATTCATATATTTTCTGATAGCCCTACAACTCAGTACCGCCAAAAACATAATTTTTTCTTGTTCCAACATAATATAAAAGAATACGGATTTGAATATGCAACTTGGAATTTTTTTGAAGCCTCTCACGGCAAAGGGCCAGCTGACGGGGTTGGTGGGGCATTAAAGCGCCAACTTGACAATCATATTTCACATGGCAATGACATAACCAACGCAAAAGAAGCATATGACTATTTAATGGTTAACAGTAAAGTAAAAATGTTTTATGTTAAGGACGCTTTCACGACTCGCGACGAAAACTTCATGTTTTTGAAGTTTTTCGAGATCAAAATCGTAATGATGTGAGCGGATTATTTCACAGAATATTACGGATTTAGAAAGAATAAGTCTTAATGTAGTGCAGTTCAACGTAAAATTTTAATTTTTATTATCAGTTTTTTAAAGACAAGGCAATCCCTTCACAGCGTTTTACGAAAATAGACGTCAGAGTTATCTTTCAGGACGAATACAACCATTATAATGTACTAAAACGTCTTATTTTATACGTTTGTCCGATAGGATATATAGTCTCAAAGTGCAGTACAGAGCCTAATTATGAAAATATGGCTAATAAATATTTAAAAAATCAAATTAAAAAACTACAAAATCGGTTAACTTTAACATTTTTTTTAACTGTGTTTTAATAAAAAAACATTTATATTATATTTATTTTAAGAAAACATACGTATCGTTAAATATCCTGTTTTTTTTTCAGTCGTTTTTATGTATTCATTTATTTTACACGATTATTTTAAAAACACTATAAATCCTCGCGCGCAATCATTTGCCGATCAGTTCGTTCCGGGTCCTCCCAGCGACAGGACGCGTCACTTTTTTCCGCCGTCCCACCGCTCGCGCGCGTAAACATCTATAGCGTAAGCGACTCATAGCGCGACACACTAGTATTGATACATAGTCGATTTAATTTTTTTATTTGTTAATTAAGTAATTTAACATAAGTAATGTAACGTTATATACAGAAAAATATTTAGTATTGAATGATATAATCATATAAAGTCACAATATAATTTCATGAACCTACTCATAATATTACTTTTTTTACCCGAGTATGGCAAAGCCAAAGAAGGGTTATTATTTTGACCGAATATGTATGTATGCATATAAGAGTATATTCATCTGTTCCCTCATGCCTCATAATCTACTTTTGGAACTCGACATATGAGATATGGTTAGATTCGTCTTCATTGTCCGCTGAATATAGGCTACGTAACGTGTTACAAAATTCGATGTGGGGCTCTCTAGCGGACAAAAAGTAAAGTATTAAAGAATAACCAATAATACCCAAATGTCCTTTCTTTGGTATTGTTCGTAAAGTTGTTTAGCTCCTTAGTAGTCCTGAGTTGAGCCACACGAATCGTGACAAATGCAGTCAGTGCTGAACAGGTCCACTCAGACTTGTGTGGTTCTTTCTTCAAAAGACCATCTCAGACTCTAATCTGCATGGTTCTCATATGATTTGACCATTAGATACATTTTTATGTATGGACTTTAAAAGAGCCTGACCCTTGAGTCAGCTAGGAAACACCGGTGTCACCTAATAGGTATAAACTGACAAAAAAAAATTGTTTTGTTGTAAAAGTGTTTTTAAAAACCTATTTGCAAAATAAATATCATTTATCATAAAAATTTGCTAAATAAGCCGTGTTTGTTATCATATGAAAGGGCTTGTACGTTTCCAAAATATTCTTCGAATTCAAAGTCACGCCCTCGAGCAGGCAAAAAGTTATGTGTTAAAAAAAATTTTACATACAAAAAAAAAATGTTTATATACTATACGACCGATTACCGACTACGACAGAAAAAATATAAAAAGAAAAGCCGTAGTCACACGTTATTCAAGTGTTACGGGTGATGCTTACATAACGTGTGTTTACATCTTTTTATTTTGTTTATTGGTTCTTGTTTCTCCAGTAGGTAACTTTGTATATTTTAGCATCCTGAAAATCTTGTTTCATACTTTTTTGGCGTCGGTTTTTTGTTTTATTCGTAGTCGGGTTTTATTTTTTTACTTTTAATTTTTTTTTATGGTAGGTAAAATTATCCAGTGACAAATCCCGCCCTTGGGCGGAGCGGGAAGTAGTGTCAGACTCTTACTGACTAAAAACCTACCCCGTTCCTTCGTTGCCTATAGTGCCGGGGCTGAGCCTTCCTCTCAGAAAACGGCCCTTGACCCCAATCCTTTGCTAGCATTACTGCTTCGCAGAAGGACCGACCGCCTGCCATCCCTCCTCATTACGGACCATGGCCTGAACAAAGGCCCGGCGAGAGAGATCGCTGTCACCGATCGCCCCCACGAGGACACGGCGATGCTCCGCCCAGGCGGGGCACACCTCTACAGTGTGCTCCACCGTGTCCTCCGGGTGTTCCGCACAGTGGCGACACCCGGGCGAATCCTCCGAACGAATCCGGAACAGGTACTTAGCGAACTTTCCGTGTTCGGTAAGCACCTGCGTCGTGCGGAAGTTGAGAGCGCCGTGAGGTCTTTCCAGCCACAATTATACTGAAATGGATAATTAACGAAAACTATTTGGAAGTCAAATGACCTGGGCAAACTAATTAAATGTAAATAGGTTAATTCCTGAATCGAGTCTTGACGATTTTTCTGAATCCAAAAAAGTATTTGTTTTTTTTTAAAGTTCTACAAATTTACCGTTTTTAGATTTATTCCTAGATTTATTCCTATACTTCAAACTAAATTTCAGGGTTCTAAGTAAACGGGAAGTATCCTTTGAATTTTCATTCTCTTGAGAGTGCCGAAATATACCTACGTTTATTGCGACATAAACGGCCGTATCTTTTCCGTTAACTTAGAAGTTTGATTTTTCATAAGTGTAAAAGACGACAGACCTGTTTAAATGGTTTTAATAACACGAACTCTATACCTCCACGTGATAAAGGATCTTGACAGGCAGAGAGACGGACAACAAAGTGATCTTATAAGGGTTTCGTTTTTTTCTCTTGACGAAAAACGTAAAAAAATAAAACTTTGACTTTTTCTAGGCAAGTAAAAAGCAGAGTTATACCTTTATGTACTTTTTAAACGACTTTCTAAAAAGAAGTAGGTTCGGTTGGGAGTAAATTTGATGGCAGGTGCGGTTTTCCAACATTAGTTTAGATCACAGTGACTAATTTCCAAACAGATTAGTGCGAGAATTCGATATGTGTAGCCATAACACAATTCATGAACGCAAACTAAGCTCCCACCCAGGTGACCTCTGTTAGAACTCTGGATTACATCAATGTGGCTCATGCTTAAGTTACCAGAACTTCGTAAAACGTCAATGTTACCTACTCGTGTTTGACCTAGTATACGGCAGTGAAATTCCTAATTCTTAATAGTACACAAAAATATAACAAATTACAGAGATACAGACAGTTTATGTACAAAGGCGAGCTTAACTCAGCAATGAGTTTTCTCCCAGCAAACCTTTGAGTTATAGAGAGAGAACATACATATACATGGTTTTTTTTATATATATTAAATCTAATGTACAAAATGGTTCCTACCATGTGTTTGGTGATTACAGACTTATGTTTTTGTTTTTATCAAAAACTACTATATCAAGATCTCAATCCTAAATAATCCAATCGGGCGTTGAATTTTGTCATGAACCTTGAAACTCTATAAAATATCTTTTTTTCTTAGAATATAGTGGTTATAATGACATACATTGTAGTGTAATTCGAGTATGGTACTAAATAAAATAGAGTACCAAGATAAATTAGGACACTTCTGCATTTAAATATCTATATTTTTCTGTTACCATTTTGATATAAACACACAATGACACAATGGCATAGTATCAAATTGACGTTGATTTATTCATCTCCCAATTGCATACATTAAAATTATACAGTGCCATACAGTCAATTACAATTAAATTTAATTTTACTCAATCAATACTAGAAAAAATAAAATATTAACTTCAAGTATCAAGATATGTTTGGTCAAAGTATAAAACTGAGCGAACAATGGACTCTATGTGTGCGTGAGTTTAATGTTTATGTGTGGCGACTAGAATACCTAAATTTGAGCGAATGAAAAATGTGAAAGCGTCCTTAATGAAAACGACATTCAGAAGATGACCAAAAATATCCCTGAAAATATTATTCCCATAAAAGGAACAATGAAGCTGCATCAGATTGGAACGGATGGCAACACGACAATTAAATATAAATTGCTGAGCTGCTTTGATTGCCAGAAAAACATCTGCTGTGATTGCTACTACACTAAAGAACATGAACTTCTATCCAACACCCTATCAGAACCAAAAGCATCATGCAGTAACAAACCGCAAGCCTTGAAAAAACAAAAACCAGCAGCGAAAAGATTCAAAAGAATAAATAGTTCTACTACGACGGAGAGTGATGTCAGTATAAGTTATCATAGTGATTCAGATCTGATAGATGCGGATTTTTGGAGTGAGGACAATGATTTACCCAGGATAGATGACAGAGAGAGTGATCAAGACTTAGAGGTGAATGTCCATTTGAGAGCAAATATAAAAGAGATTTATTTATGATTTTTGACGTATTTTAGGGTCAAACACAAATAAAAAACTAATAAATACCTTTCAAAATCAATCATAAAAAAAAAATATTTTTAAATACACTTTGATGTCATGTTTTTAATTTTCAGGACACATCAAAGGAGGAAAATGTTAAACGGCAACCCCCAGAACAAGTAACATTGTTATCTTCGTCAAGATTTATGTCTGCAAACCATGCTTTCTATGATACTGAAGTAAAATGCCTCAAGGCAGACGAAACACAACAAGGCAAAGAAAACTTTAAGAATAAAGGAAAAGGAACAGGGAAGAAAACAGCAAAGCAACAAAAAGATATGGAAGAAGACAAATATCCAATTGATATAATGAATGTATTAAAACAAAAAGGTGAAACAGACAAACCAAGTAAAGAAATAAAAAGTCATGAGGAAGAAGGATCAACAACTGATATCAATACAAAGCCAATAATTCTCGAGGATTTAATAAGTGACGAAGCTGTAACTACGGATGAAAAATATATGAGTGATGCAATGTCATTTAATGAACCGGAGTTTAATTTCAATGATTTGGACAATGTAGATGTTATAATACAAAATAATAATGCAACAAAAAATAACACTGAATATGAAAATAATGAAAATGTACCAATTGAAGGCACTCACAAAGTCAAAGGCGAAACATGTGGACTGACTATTCTTAACGACGAAATACTGGAAAATATACACACAAAAAAGAAAGTGGTTTATAAAGGACTTAAACCTCTATCGCTTAATAATTATCTTCACGCGCCAAAGCGATGTGATCCAAAGATTAAAAAACGGATTGTCAAACCAAATGTGTTTCGGAAAGAATTCAATTATTACAAAGATAAGGAAGAAATTTATAAAGCGCTAATGGATAGTGATTCTAATTAAGTTTTTTTATGTTTAAAATAACGTCAGGTTTTCATTTTTAAAAGATTGGGAAAAAAAATAATTTGATTAAAATAGTATGAATGATTACTCCCTTATTTTATTTCTAACCCCTTAAGTATTTGGGTACATACTTACAAATATTTCGTATTGAATAAATGAAGAGCATTCACAATATTTCGCCAATGTGTAACCAGCCTTATGGTTACTATTTAGTTACATCTAAGGACTATTTCGTAACAATATTTCGTTACTACCATTTCGTTACGTACATTTATTTTGAGAAATACTCATATACAGTCGTCGCCACGCTGACAATATAGAGGTATGGCTGTTTCCGGAACCTTGAAGGTTTTGTAGGAGCGACTTTTTTCTTATCGACAGGATGTTTGCTGTTCGTTTAAGATCGAGAAAACTTCTCAATTGGTCTAGCTTCTATGTAGTACTTCCTCTCAAACCAGACCAAATAACTGCGCAAATAAGATTTATGTCATTTTATCTAGGGGTGCTTGTCCTTGTCACTGCTAGACAAACCAATATAACTAGTGCTTATGAAACAACTAGCTGTTCTCCGCGGTTTCACCCGCGTCTTTGGTTAGGGGAGACCGGGGATGGAAGTCACACGGGTTGGTTGTCACAGCGCCCATAACTGACAAATAAACGCACGATCGAGTTCATCAACCGGCGTCGAAAGATCGCGAGAGCTATACCCCCGCCATACTTATCAGTCAGTCAGTCATACTTGTCAGTTATGGGCGCTGTGACAACCAACCCGTGTGACTTCCATCCCCGGTCTCCCCTATTGCTTCGCAATTCGAAACAGCAGTTCCTGAGATTAGTGCAAACAAAAAATCTCTTCAGCTTTATATTATTAGTAGAGTATTTGTAGTATTCAGCAGAAGCAGTGGGAGCAGTGGTGGCCTAGAGGTAACGGCCCCGACTTACTAGTCGTAGGTCGCGGGTTCAAACCCAGCCTGGCGCATTACTTTGTGTAATTTATTTCATCACCACTGCTCTCAAAACGGTGAAAGAAAACTGCGTGAGGAATCTTGTCCATGTGACATCAACCAACCCGCACTGGGCCCGCGTGGTGGATTACGGCCCATTCCCTCTACTAGAGGGGAGGCCTGAGTCCCAGCAGTGGGAACATTAAAAGGCTGATAATGATGATGATGATGATGAATAGTATTGATACAATGTAAATGAGACCTATTTATTAATTTAAATTTTCAACTGATTTCTTTAATTAATATCGAAATCAGTTAAAGAGTTGGATTTAAATAAACTTAAAAAGAAAATGTAAAAACTTCTATGAAAATAATGTCTAAAATTAAATAATTACTTGAACGACATTTTGAGATATCATCATCATATCAGCCTAAAGACGTCCACTGTTGGACATAGGTCTCCCCCAAGTGTCGACACAATGAACGGTCCTGTGCATCTCGCATCCATCGGATTCCCGCAACTCTTGCCAGGTCATCGGTCCACCTTGTAGGAGGCTTTCCAACACTGCGTCTTCCGGTACGCGGTCGCCACTCCAGAATCTTTCAGCCCCAACGGCCATCTGATATGTCAATGTGATAAAAACCAATGCTTTTATTTTTTACTTATACTATGTCTAAACTTAAAGTAATACCTAAGTACTAATTTAATTATTCACTCAATACTTTTCCCAATTTTTGAAAAAAAATACATAACTAATTTAAAAAAGAGCTAATTTACTGTAATTTACAATAGGTTAATTACATTTCAGAGGATCAAATAATACATACAATAATATATACATACAGACACATTTACAACAAAATGCCTAAGAGTTGGAAAGAGCTTCCGCTATCTTTATTAAAAAAAAAAACTCCGAAGCTTTTTAGTGATGAAAGCATATTATAATATAAGTGAATACCTAAACGAGAAAGATTTTTTTTAAGTTAGAATATTTTCTTTGTTTTGTGTTTCATTGTGTATTACTCGTATTTTAAAATTGTATTTAATGTATTTTCAATTTTAAGTCTTTTGCATGCCTATATGGTAAAATATGGCTGAACCTGTTATATATATTTTTGTCATCTTTCATTGTTACCCATATTTGCAAAATAAAATTATCTTTAATCTTTAATTGTTTCATAATAAAATATACATACTCGACGAAAATAACCGAATTGCACCGAAAATATCCGAACATCGGCTCTAACAGCTAATCGCAAACTTGCAATAACCTTCTCCCATCAAAGGCACATAATTGGCGCGAACGAGATCATCAAATACGTCACACAGCGTTATTACGTCACAAATAAAATCCTCACGACGCCATCTTGTAAACCAGGACGTCCAGTTTGACGTGAGCTGTCAATTGTAGTAAATGTCGTGAAACGATCAGCTGTCAGGGCTCTAGTTTAAGTGGTCACATTGTAATGACACACTGGGATTGGTATCAAGGACGGATTGTGGAAGATTGGATGAGAAAGATAATTATTTTATTTTTGACAATTTTAAAATGGTTTAAAAACTTTCTGGTACAGTTATAGGAGTCGATCAAGAAACAATGATGAAGTTGCTATTCAGAATATTTATTTAGAAAATAATTTGTATGTGTATGATTTATTGCAAGCGTCATTTCAAAGCTACGCTAGCTATACGTTAGCGACCTGCAAGAAGAACAAAAAATAAACTCATTAATAAGGCCTTTCTCCATTTAACTACCGCAAAGCTTATTGTTTCATCCAACGCAATATTTGATGAAGAGCGAAAGCGAAAAAAAGAAATAATACCTAAAAACTTTTTTGGGATTAGGAAATACCTAAACCATAATTTACTCGAATATTTCACAAAACTTGTTCCAGGAAATACGTGTTTTTGTTAATACCTTGAAGTTATAGAAAAAAATTTGGTAATTCAGAATCTAGATTATCTAAATGTGCAAAATATCCATATATATATTTTTGAGTACATCATGAAGGGTACTTCACGCAAAATAGTAAATTTCTGAGGTCTTTACGGGATAAGTTTTACAAAAAAATATATTATGATTTCAATAGAAACTAGATAATATCCACAAGTTATCTGTGCTTGTAAAATTTCTGGACAAGGAAATGTATCTCGGGTTCCCACATGCACAATTCACTATCATTTTTCAATTTTCTTTCCATATACAATTTCGTGCCGTTAATTGAATCTTTCTTATCCATCAATATTGAATCCAGAGGTATAGTGAGTTGATGAGGGTGTAAAAGCTATTCAGCCGGAAAGCTGATAGCAAATATGGCAATAACACGATCATCTTGTATCTACGTATGTTTGGCTTATTTATCTCAATGTTACAACTATTTACATTAGTATTATTCTGTCAGTTTGTGTCTTTGTTTGTTCTGTGTGTGATTTTATTTTTATTTTAGCGTTTCTATTAGAACTACTCAACCAATTTGTAAAAGTAAAGATGTAGAAAAGAAAAGGTTTTTGTTGAAAGTTAATGATAAATTATATTTGTTTTGCAAATTGGGTACTTGATTTTTTATTTACTATTTATATCAAAAAGTTACTTCATCCAATAGAAAGAATTCAATTTGAAGCCTTTGACGTCTGGTGGAAAGGGAAACTTTCAATTAAAAGAATTAGGATGCACACACACTAAAATATGACGGCACTGCCATTAGGTTACGTTTGTATAAAAGATAAGAGACAGAGAGTCGGCCTAGTGGATCCCCACCAGGCCCCAATATTTGATATGCTAATTGCTGCTTCATTTAAGGGGCAGACATAAGATTTTTGATAATTTTAAATCCAACATCACGCCTAAACGGCTAGTTCGTATGTTTTGAAAAAAAAAATGATAAACTAGACAATTGCCTAATAATTTGATATACGAATATTTACAAATTTTTTTTTCATAAAACAGTGTTATTTATTTTCAAAGTTATGTCTAACACAGACAAAAAAGCTAAGATCACCTAAAAACCATTGGGTGTATTTTTATGAAAATGTCATAAATTAAAAGATAATTTAATTACCAATATTTAGATGTAAGGTTTTTATTCATATTGTGTTTAATAAATGAAAAAAATATTACTACTTATTCGAATAATCTTGATGCGCGGGGAGTAATGCCAGCTCCTCAGCTTTTGTTCGCTCAAGGTCACTGGCTCTTAGTGTCACCTTAAACAACCAACTTTGACACTGTTTTCAGAATAAGATTAATTTTTAGTATTATTGGTATTTGGTAACTGTAAAAAATAAATATAGGTACATGATTGGTTATAACTAAAACTTTTGTAATTATATGGGTTCATATTTTTGTTATGCCAATTTAAACTAAATGAGGCCAGTAGAATAGTCTAGGTTATAGACTATAGAATAGACTTCCATAGTTTTTTCGAATAAATCTTAATGACCAGAAATTTACAGTCACTTAAAATACGTTGGCACTCTTTCAGGGGCTGAAAGCATAAAGTCAAGAATAAAAACTACTTTTAGTATGCGACTAACCATCACCATCTTTTTTTTGGTGGTAATTCATCAAATAAAAAACAAACTCCCGAACTGGTTGGAGCGAGAGGGGATCTCCGAATTTCATTGACTAAAATTTATCTGTGTTCTTTCAGTGGCCCTTTGCATTCCAGGGCCCTGGAAACTCTTTCGAACAATACGAAGATCCCGGAGGGTAACCCTAATTCCTGTCAACGCATTAGACCTCACAATAAAAATACTAACGTATTATCTTTATTATCTTTTGTATATTTTTTATCAATATATCTTGATATTTTTTTTAAAATGTTGGTTTTGACTTATATTTGATAGCAGTACACCGCAGACTACCCCCTTTTTCAGTGTAAGTGCTTAAAGTCCATCCTAAGGTTGTCTGGTAGATATCGCTGTCAGCGATAAGACCGCCATTATACTAAAAAAAAAGTTCTGTGAAATTGTTACATTTGGGTGTTCAATAAAGTTTATTCTAATCTATTCTAATATAGGTGATGACCATAATTCTTAACTTATCATCATCATTTCAGCCGAAAGATGTCCACTGGTGGACATAGGCCTCCCCCAAGTGTCATAAGGAACGATCCTGTGCGTCTTGCAACCATTTGATTCTCGCGGCTCTCACCAGGTCATCGGTCCACCTTGTGGGAAGCCTACCGCAGCGTCTTCTGGTGCACGGCCACGACTCCAGAACCTTTCGGCCACAACGGCCATCTGTTCTGCGAGCAATGTGCCCTGCCCATTGTCACTTTAGTTTGGCGTTTCTTCGTGCTATATCGGCAACCTTGGTTCTCCTGCGGATATCTAATTCCTGGTTCACTCACGCAAGGAAACTAAAAAATGAAATTAAAAAACAAACTATTTATAAAAACAAAATAACTGACTTCATTAAAAAAAAAAACACTAAAAGGACTAAAATAACTTCAATTTCGGAAGGTATTTTTGGGAGGCATTCCGACGCGGCGTCTTCCGGTACATGGTCGCCACTCCAGAACCTTTCGTCTGTCCATTTGTTCTTCTTAATTCTTAACTACCTTAATGAATTTATCCTTTTACAGCTTCAAGAGCAATTAAAGTTTTTCACACCATATTCAGATACAGAGCCAAATATGCGTAGATTAAAGCATATTAATTAAATGCACTAATTACAGAGTAATTAATATGTCATCATCATCGCAGACACATTATTTACCGGCGTAAAACCAACAAAATTACGTTCATGAACTTGTTCACATAATGGAAAAGGGCATTAAAGAGCTTTGCTTGAAGCTTTTAAAATATCTGTATTTTAATCTTTTCAATTAATATTTATCGCCCAGCCTTTTAAATCTGTGGATAACTTAAATTAATGTCAATGTTATTTTAAATGCTCTAAATTATTATGAGCCATTTTGTTTATTTTATTAGGAACGTTAATATTACCTATAGACACTAGATATTATAGATGCATTATTTTACAATGATTAAAATTAAGTTTAATTATTATTACAAAAAACACCTAAAATAACAAATAACACTAAAGTAAGTAAGTAAGTAAAAATATTATTTGTTTAAACATGGTGGACATGATACATTTCATGCAAGATAATAATGATATTGATATAAGCTCTAACATATTCAGCCGCATATCGAGGCGTACAATTTTTTATTAAGAGATGTATGGTGCATAAACCGAGATTATTAGACATTCAAAATTAGATTAGATTTTAATTAGTTTTTTTTTCTAAAAACTGTATCAAAAATAGGTTATAAAAAATTGGTATGAGGAAGATGGCAAGTGGAAGCTGTTAGGTAAAAAACCCCTACTAATTGTGAACGAATTTGGTTTTTTTTATTTGTGATTTAGGATAATGTTTTTGATGCAAATAATAAAAAAGAACGAGTCAGATAGACAATTCACGATGAAAATTCTAAGCGTAGACAAAAGATACAAAAAGAAACAATAATATCCAATTTTTTCAGTAAACTGTACACGTAGGTAGGTAACCTAAATTCTAGACTAGTTCACAAAAATAAAAAATGCTACCACGTCCTGCCCCCAATCGTTTCAAATGCGCACGTACACCTTTTTAGCTCAAATAACCCGATCCAAGAACATTATACGGTTGGTTATCAATAGCAAAGTTGCCAGCTCATATGCTATTTGTGAAATAGAGGTAAAAGGACTAGGTGTCAAGTTTTGAATAAAAAAACATTTACGTTCATGCGATGACTCGTACGATCTGCTCGAATGAGTTGGAACGTGACCGAGTTACTAAACGGATTCTTCAGCCACAATTTTTACGCTCTGATCTTTTTCAATCTACACTATCCATTGCTTTACATAGCACGAAGAATCGTTAAACTTAAGTGACAATGGGCAGGGCACATTGCTCGCAGGACAGATGGCCGTTGGGGCCGAAAGTAATGAAGTGGCGACCGCGTACCGGTAGACGCATGATGACCGATGACCTGGCAAGAGTTGCGGGAATCCGATGGATGCGAGAAGCACAGGACCGTTCATTGTGGCGACACTTGGGGACGCCTATGTCCAACAGTGGACGTCTTTCGGCTGAAATGATGATGGGGATGATGATTGCTTTATAGGTACAGCAGTTAATACAAGTTACGCAGTAGTGGTTCAACAGATAAAAAACGCCAATACACTGCAAAAATTTCAAAATGGACGCTCATATCTACGTGTTGGTTTATAAGAAAATACAGTTTGAGCTGACAACAGAACTCTTTGTAACTGAAGTACACAATAAATAAATACGAAGTGGCTTTTCATCAAATTAAATATTGACGCTACGTTGGAAATATGAAACAATTTTTTCGATGCCTTCCCTAAAATGGAGTAAGACGGGCTTATTTAACTTATGGCTGTATAAAGGGTACTTTGTCAGCGTAAAATCGTTGTCTCCCTAAGAAATGTCGGCGATGTCACCCTTATTTTTCACTTAGAAGAGAGGAATTCTGTGAAGTTAAGCAGGTGTTCTACTCCACGTTATGAACGGTTAATTTGAAGACACTTTGTAGTGAAAGGTTAAGACAATATAATTCAAAGCTAAAGCAACATTTGTGGACGATTACAAACTAAATTCATTACCTTCTCAAAGGGATACGCCTAATAATGTTTGTAGACTAAAGTAAATGTTTGCCAATTCTCTGCACACTAGTTTTGAATGTAACTTCAAGAGACTTCATACTACACGACTACATCTTTGTAGTGTTATTTGCATTTTAAATACTTGATGAAGTTTGATCAAAGGCGTATATAAGATGTTAATTCACGTAAATAGTTATTAAGGTAACTAAATAACCTCTTTCTTTTTGAAGTCGGTTTGAAAGATTAAAGTAAACTTTAGATTACAGTGCACACAGTTACCGCAGAGTATCGTCGATGGCGCGAATCGATCCACGCGCGCCTCAAGGAGTTGTCAGCAAACTGTGGGGACCCAGCAGGGTCAAAGCCTACTGGGGCCAAGGGTCTGCTTCTGAAAGGAAGGCTCGGCCTTGGGATGAAAGGCAAGGAAGGAATGAGGTGGGTTTTTTAGCCAATAAAGTCTGACATTATTTTCCGCTCCTCCCAAGGGCGGGAGACGTCATTGGATGATTTTCCACACCAAAAAAAATTGAGTGATTAGCTGCTACGTTATCTATTGCGGGTTCGATTCTCGCATGGAACAAATACTTGACTAGCCTACAGAGAGTTTTTCCCGGTCTGAGTTTCTTGAAATTGTATTGTTGTCTTGTGATTGTATATGTGGGGTTATATGTTTGTGATTCATTCCTAGAGCGGAGCGAAATTAAAAAAAAGATAAATAAAAGCAGTACAATTTACTCAGAAATGGCACAATTTACTCACAAATGCTGGAATCGTAATAAATATTAAAAAGGTTTGATGTGAGGGATAATTTAATATTGTCTTAAAGTCTATATTTGAATTCCTGAGACGCTGTGTTACGAAAACATACGATTCCTTAAAATGTCGAGCAAAATCATATGTAAATTTGTGAGTGTGTGTACAGTTACACACACACACACAAATTTTCATATGATTTATGATACTTCTTCACACTTGCACGGCTGAACGGATTTCGATGAGCAAACGGATAGGCAATGTCCTGAAATAGTACATAGGATGTTTTTTATCCTAGTTTAGGTTCCCTTAGGACCATTTTCTACTTTGAAAGCAGCTTATGTACTATCTATAAATGTACAATTCTTCTGTGCATTGTGTTGGTCACCTAACTCCCCGTAAACGAATTCACCGATTTGGATTTAATTTTGTATTATATAGGTTTACAGGTAATTAGTGAACGATACTTAAACACGTGATTGTACTCATGATAAAAAACAATTTTTATTATGGGACCAAAACTGAAATCGCGAAAAATAAAATCTGCTGGTCAGTATATTTGTGTTCACCTTCAAAATGTACTGAACTTGGCTGATTTTTTTCGCTATTTCAGGTTTAGTCCCATAGTGAAAGTTGTTTGTTATTATGACTACAATCACGTGTTTAATGGTAGCCACACACGTTCCAGTATACTTGCGCAAGTTAAAACTTGCACAAGTATACTGAAACGGTGTTGTGCAGATACTTGCGCAAGTATCTTCCAAGTTTCTGCACAACACACGTTTCAGTATACTTGTGCAAGTCTTAACTTGAGCAAGTATACTGGAACGTGTGTGGCTACCATAAGTATCGTTCACTAATTACCTGTCAACCTATATACTTGAGTCCCTGAATGGCTAGATTTTTTTCTCACAACAACCAGCTTTTGGACAAAACTACTGTTGTTGGGGAATAAAGATATATTTTAATGCCATGAAAAAGTTAATTAGTAAGTATCACAATCAAAATACAAGTTAAAATTATTCAGTATACTATTGCCAAACAATAGTCAGCACAGTTAATCCTGTCAAAGCTATCGGCGATTTATAGCAATAATAATGTCGCTTATCTGGCCAACCGTATCCTCGGTGATAACATTTATTTGTAAAATTCAGGCGTTTGGTGCAACTGAAATATTAAATAAAAGTGGGATGCAACACTGTCGATAAGCTGACGTTTTAATCCAATGTCGGATGATTTAGACGGAAAAGTGGATTGTTTGTTTTAAATACCTTTTTATTATTTATAACTTTTATTTTGTTTGATTAAGGGTATTACATTGCTCAATGACCTTGAAGAATTGACCTCTACACTAGTAGAGAAGAATTGACCTCTACACAGGCATTGCAGGGGGTGTTGTGCGCGGGGTGTTAGTACTGATTCGATTTTTTCTTGATTACTTATCGATATTCAATGAAATTAGAAAAAAAATCAATACAAGTTATTCAATTTATCGTATAATATATTTTGGTATAAATTCAATGTATAAATATAGAGCCGTTTTCGAGAAAATATGGAATTAATGTTCAAAAAAGGCCTATTTACCAGATTTTTTTTCTAGAGTTAGAATATTTTTTTGAGAAAAGTAATCAATACAATTCATTAGTAATGTCCTTAAGTATCCCCTTCATTTTTTATATGGTAATCGTACATAAAGAATAATCTATAAACTTAAATCAATCTAGGTGTTTTTTTGGAGTAATCCCTTAATATTTTCTCACAGTGCACCGCAGTCTACTCCCTAACGCAAGGTTGTCGACATGTGGAAAGTGGATAGCACAATCATTGCGCTGAAGAGGCTCTCGTTAGGCAGCTGGATAAAAAGGCCTGTTCTGAAAAGCAGTACCTACTCTTGGACATGGCGCGTATTGTTAGGAGATGCCTCTCTCAGGAGGCCTGACCACCGATACCTTGGACCCCGTTCCCGATGCTGGTGGGCTACTATTTTTTTATATATTAAAATATTTTTTTAATACGTTTTTTTTAAAGAAATATTTAAAAATGTAAATAATATGTACAAATAGATAATAGATGGAATAATAATAACTTTTTTTAGGCTAATATGGCCCATAAATACTGTACATAAAAACAATCTTAAAAATAATTAATTAATACTAATTTGAACTAACATTCTGCTTATTTATTATTAAAACTACGTTGAATCGGCGACATATTGCTCTGAGTGCAGGTTTCATCTTATCACGTAACATAACAAAACACAAAATTCTTCCTTCACGAAAGTCTCCAGGAGATGACTCGGCGTCCGTACCACAAAAGATTTAAAGTTGATCTTGTGGCGCGACTCTAACCCTTCAACTCTCAGGATAGACTTGGTCTTCATCTGCATGTACTTCACGTCATCCTCTACGTTCGTGGAGTGATGCAGACGTGACACGTGCAGCTGCTTCGATGGAATAGCAGGACGTAGTAACATGTTCGGACCTATCAATGCGGTACCGAACTGGTTGCGACAAACAGGCTAGGCAAGGCAAGTTCTTAAAAATATGTTGAATAGGGCGTTATCTTATTTCATGAAAAACGACAATTTTGTAGGTAAAGATCTTTATTTTTATTGTGCTCTTTGGGTACAATATTGACTGGTCTACTTAACTGTTCTCACATATTTGCTAATATTGTAAAATCAAGCATTTCTTTTAGAGAGTAACCATGGATTTTCTTTTCGGTTCTTCCATAGAAAACTACTAATTGGAACCGTGCACTTTAGTTTCTGACGTTTTATAAGTACCCATGTAAGCCTAAGTGAAATAAAAGCATTTTTAATTTTTTTAATTAGTGATATTTGAAAAAGTGGTATTGTTTTCGACCCGTGTAAATGTAATTTTTATGTATGACTATTGAAAGCATACGCTGGTGAATGTACAGTAACTGAATATTTTATTATTAACCAACAAATGAAAATTTATTTGACTGTTAACTAATATTCATAGTTGTATCCAAATTAGTTTTGTATATATTCAACACAATGTAAATTGTTTATGAATAAGTAAAATATTTCTTTTAACTTATCTGTTAGCTTTTGATACTAAGACCAAAAAGAAAAATTATTTTGATGGATGAAGAAAGGACCTAAGAAAAGACTTTTTTCTTTTTTTTTATCTAGGAAATCGTCCAATGACTACTACTGCTCTAAGGCGGAGCGGGATATCAGACTTTTACTCCAAATCCACTCCTATGATCCTTCTTTGCCTTGCGTTCCAGGATCCTGGGTTTTCCTTTCAGAAGTGAGTGCATGTCCCCAGTAGACTTCGAACCTGGGGTGTTATTCTCTAAGAAAACAGCCTTAAGCGAAGCACTGGCCCAGCGACGTAATCCAAATAGGTACAGTCAGGGCTCAAAAGTGCAGTTGCACTCTACCGACACTAAAGTATGTAAAATTCTTTGTAAAAGAGGGTCAATGGATCATGACCGATTTAGTTTATAGCATATAATCTAAAATATTGAATAAACTAGTTGTAGAACACTGAACTTCTACTACAAAGAAATTTTAGACAGTTTAGCATTGTTAGAGTGCAACTGCACTTTTGACCCCTGACCGTACATTGGATTGGTATGTGATTTGGTATAGCCTTAGAGAAATAGCATTGCTGCTGGGCCCCTACGGTTTTGGTTTTACGGTTTTGTTGTAAATTTTCCATCAAGCGCAAAATTCGAAACTACTACTTGAAGTCCTCTCAACTTTATTTCAGTCTTCGTCCTAATTGTCATATTTTAGGTTTTCTTAATTATAATGATTTGATATTTATTAGTTTATAATTTTAACATATATAAGTATTTTATTATTATAAGTAACTTAAATATTCTATTTAAAACTATGTTATTTATTTTTTTGTGCACACCTACCACAGTGTTGTCTTGTTGACTGGTAGAGAATGCCTTCTTGCATTAAGTCCGCCTATGTACCACTAGTGTACATGAAGTTTAAATAAATAAATAAACCTAACATTTTGTTTTAATCTCATCTTAAATTTTATATTATATCTGTGTGAGAAATATATTTTTTATTTATTTATCATGTCATGAAGAATTTCTGAAAAAGGAAACTCGTGGCACTAGAACGTAAAGAGCAACTTAAGGAAAATAGGTGGGTTTTAGTCAGAAAAATTCTCACACGCCTTCTCGCTCTTCCCTAGAGCGGGTGAAGTAATTTACAATACAATTGCTATAGGATGGAGCAAAGTAAAGCTAACGGATTTATACAATGTAGCTACTTATTCTTTTGTCTCATCTTAAAGATGCATATTTTCGGCCTGCTGTCATTCTATACTCCATTTGTTTAGGTACTTAACTAAACGTAAACAATCTTGACATGTCTTTTATTTATAATTTTATCTAAAATTATTTACAATTAGTTGTTTAACCTAACCTAAACCGATGTTATTTTTTTTTTGTTAGGTAATTAACTAAATCTAAATAATCTTTGTATGTCTTATAAACGACTTTTTTTAAATAAAAAGACATCAAGATTACATACGTTTAGTTAAGTACCTAAACAGATGAAGTAGGTATAGCCATGGTATGTAAAAAAAGAGCTCGACGCAATATTTACACGTATATCCCACTTTTCCTAGAGTAGGTGGATCGCAGCACGGACTGGGACGTTTAATAAAGAGAATGTAATGCGCAATGGCCGGTCGTGATGTCCTCTAGTGTCCATTGTCCAGTGCATCGGGCAGGGCCTTTAATTAAAGTGTACAACTTAATGACGGGACCTCCCAGGGTATTGTTCAAGACGGAGGAGGAGGGCAGGAGTGTGATTCGAGGCTCGCGATATTGTTCCAAAGAGTTATCGTAGTTATCGTGGCCTTGGGACGCAAGGGACTGTAGGGTTTTTTTTTTTAATCGTTTAATGATTTGTCCCTCTTTTGGATGGAGCGAGAGGGCCTGGTAGACTTATTCTGACTAAAATCCATTTATGTCCGGTTTTGGACGAGTGACAAATTATACCAATAAACTTTCCTCTTTTATTTAACACTCTTTTCAGTAGCGAAAACCACATGTGAACCGTTGCGTGGTTTAAGAGAATAAATAGACGCACGCAGAAAGCGACTTTGTTTTGTACAACATAAAGATTGAAATAGAATAGCTGAGTTGTTTGCTAACGCGGTGTCAAGCGTTAATTCCAACTTTTTGTTAGCACCAATAATGAAAAGCAAGCAAAGCAGGTTTTTCTTTTCCTTTTTTCCGCGAAATTTTAAGGTGGGTTTACGTTAGAGGAGCCGACCATGAGTCGAGCTCAAGTTCGTGTAGTGTGAACCGACTCCAGAGGGGCTGAGTACGAGCCGAGCTAAAATTCGTGTAGCGTGGACCGCCTTTAGAGGAACCGAGTATGAGCGGAGCACGAGCCAAGCTTAAGTTCGCGTAGTGTGGACCGACTCTAGAGGAGCCGATCTTGACCCGAGCTCAAGTTCGTGTAGTGTGGACTGACTCTAGAGGAGCCGAGCTCTATTCGTGCTCCGCTCGTACTTGGCTCCTCCAGCGTAGATTCACCTTTATTTTTATCCAATCTTATTAAAGAGGTCGACTTTACTTTGAAATCATTTATTTACTCAATTATCGTGTGTAATGCATACACACAACATGTAATTACAGACTAGTTTTAACTTAATAGGTGCATAACCCTGTTAAGACGCAACGAATTAACGTATAATTATCATAGGACTTAATTACTACGAGTACAATCTAGTAATTAACTCCTATTATCTCATATTGGATAAAAATATCTCATTGATTGATTATTCAAATTGTTACTCTGAGGCGCATGGAGCAACTGAAGGAACACAGGTGAGCTTTAGTTTGACATTCACTCGACCCAGAGCAACCCCTCCCGGGTTATTGATTAATTATGATAATTATGTGATTAGCAAAAGTGCTAATCTATTATGAAGGCGAAAGTTTTTGAGTGTGTGTGCGTTGTGTTTGTTACTTTTTCACGTTCAAATGGTTTTGAATGAAATTTGGCTCACGAGTAGACCATGTCTTCGAATAGCACATAAAAAAAATAGCTAAAATAAATATAAAAATAGCTACTCCTACACTGGACCCCTAATTATTATTTTAGAAGGAGCTACACTACACCGGACAGGCTGCTAGGTCAAAACACAAATGTCAAAACGGGCCTTTTATTTTGTGACAACCATAAACAATATTCATTTTTTTGTCGTTGCAGTAAAAAGATATACTTTAAATTGGACAAACTGCGAAATTAACCAATCGCGAATAAGTGAATTGGACCAATCGCGCCTAAAGCGATTTGAGCAGCGGGAAACGGGTACTAAGTCTCTGGAGCGCAAGAGGCAACTGAAGGAACACAGGTAGGTTTTAGTCATTACTAGTTTGATATTCACTCCCCCCAGAGCGAGAAGTATTATTGGCTGATTTACCATCTAAGAAAAAGCATTGAAAAGATTAACATTATCATTTGTGAGTTTAAGTTAAAAACAACACAATCTATATTTATAAACCACTCACTGATTAATCACGAAATCTCAGAAATTATAACATCTACAAATTTAAAATTAGGCAGGTAGGTTCCTTAAGGGTGTAGACGTCCGCTAAGAACGGATTTTACCTCTCCACCCCTATTTAGTCAGTACGAGTCTGACCCTATCTCCCGCTCCGCCCTAGGGCGGGGGATGTCATCAGATGATTTTACTTACCATAAAAAAAACCCTAAGAGGATAGACCGACTTTCACGCAAGCAAAACCGCTGCACGCTAGCAGAAGCTAGTAAACATATATTTAGCTCACTTTGACCCTCACCCGCAGCTCTTGATATAAACCCAGAAATTCACTACAGTCATAAAAACAATTTTCATTTGTCTAGTTCTCTCGCGACACAAAAATACTTAGCCAACTTCACACAATTATGTTCACAAACTTATCTGTGCTAACTTCTTTAACTTTACTGCGTCCCTCGTGAGCCCTTGGACACTTTAACTATATAATTAAGGAATATATGTGTATGTTTGTACATAACGTGACGAACGCAAAGCGGCAGTTAAGAGAACGACCGTTTGTACTATCATTGTGGGCTAAAGTGTCGTATTAGGAAACATTGTCTCACATTACATACTGGTTCTAGTTTAGGAGATAGTGGTTTTTATAATTGTGTTTCATTTTTTTTTTATAGTTGTCAGAACTTAAAAGTTCGGTAGAGATCGGAAAGTTAACGATTAAAAAGTTAATCATGAATAACGATTATGATTAATTATTTGTAATCGTTGATCACGTTTAAAAAAATATGTTGCTGATTTTTGAACCAGTCCAAAAAAAAACCAATAGAAATATTATTAAGAATAATCTATTTAGTCAAATTCAGGATTATTGATTATTTTCGTTTATGATCAGCATAAGAATCGTGTTTCATTTAATTACGTGGTTATTAATAATCAAATTAAGTACGAAACTGATTTAGTAAAAAAAAAAAAAACATAAATACAACATTAATATTTTACCTACACAGTTTTACTAAGTTAATTCCAGCGTCGAATCTTTAATATGCTTTGAAAGAAACAAAATAAAAAAAATAAACTAGTACATTAGATGAAAAAAAAAACAAATTATTTTTTAAGTCAGATCTCGTTGAATATCCCAAATTCAAATCTGGCTAACAAAGTAATTCTTAAGATGTAAACAATAAAATTAACTTTTAGTACCAAGCAATTCCTCTGACGAGTTACCGCAGTAACTTAACCACATTAAGCAATCTGCGAGTCCTCAACCCAGACAACACATCATACACACAAGACGTAACATACAATTTACTTCCAGAATTTCTCACTCGAAAATCACATCTGTCTCCTGGCCTAATATGGATGGCACAATTTGTAGCATAATGATGATAGCTGTGCGGGTCCTTAGCGCGCTTTACTGCGGCGTTTGCTGTTCAAGATATGTGGGTAGTATAATATTCATGGGCGTGCGCAGATGGGAGACAACCCTGCCTTGTATAGTAGAGGTACTATGATATGTCATTGCCGTAATAAAAAAGAGATAGTGCTATACGTTTTGTATAGCTTTGTCTCTTTCTCATCGTGGAGTTATGATGGCGTTAGCATGTTATGGTAGGGGCCAGTCGCTATGCATTAGTTAGCCTATTATTGCATGTTCGCAGGATGAGATTAGTTTACTGTGATGTGACGTCACAGGTCGTCAATGTTATTAATGCTCTTTGTGTTGTGGCGTCGAGTGGTGTTATGTTATTGGAGTTTAGGGTCGTGATAGATGCAGGATTCAGGTGTGGATAATATCGCTGTAGTTGAACTCAAGTGAACTAACATACATAATAACTTTTTAATTGAAGTTATAGTGTTTTACATTAAAAGAGTAACTTAAGTTACTATTCTATTGTATTTATTGTGTATATTTATTAACAAGGGTAATAGATTTTTTTCCTTCGATCCAGGAACCCCGGGGCTTCATTTTCGTTTAACCCAGTAGGCCCCAAGGCCTCAAGGAGTCAAGGATTTGTCAGTTTGCTGACAATTCCTTGAGACGCGCGGAAACAGTGCGCGCCGTAAACCCGCCGCCGCTCCTCCTCGCTCCGGAGCATGGCCTGTACTGAGACCCGGCGCGAGAGAGCTCGCCGCCGCTGATCACCCGCACAAGGACACGGCGATGCTCTTCCCAAGTGGGGCACACCTCGTGTGCTCCACCGTGTTCTCCGGGCGGTCCGCACAGTGGCGACACCCGGGCGTCACCTCCGCACGAATCTTGTACAGGTACTTCCCGAACTTGCCATGTTCGGTTAGCACCTGCGCCAAGCGGAAGGTGATGACGTCGTGAGGTCTTTCCAGCCACATCTCCAGGAAACAAGGGTAATAGAGGCTACTTGATATTATTTGATATACCTTTTATACAACACCTGGGAGCATAGTAAAAAAGACCTATTACTGACTTCTGAGTAAATGTTTTTTTTGCCTTAAACCATAGTATATCACCACCCGCTCTCGTTAGAACGAGAGGGAGTGTTAAACTTGTAAAGACTTAAGGTTACAGCTGATTAGAGCCACCCGGTACCCACTCCGCACTGCCTTGCCTCCTGCAGCTAGTATTTTTTATGTGAATTTGTATGGATATGCGCTACATCCACTCCGTAGCGTCACCAGTACCTCTACCTTGAGTTTTAAGCAATAGTATTCGTCGCTACTCGATATCGACGCCGTAAATATTTTGTATGGCAAGTTTTTGTTCTGCAAGTGACCGCTAGAGGCGCTGCAAAATTTGCCATACAAAATATTTACGGCGTCGATATCGAGTAGCGACGAATACTATTGCTTAAAACTCATGGTAGAGGTACAGATCGCCTCGGTCGTTAGTGGATGTAGTGAGCGCATACCCATACCAGTCCATACAAAGAAGAGGTACTAGCTGCAGCAGGTGAGGCGGTGCGGAGTGGGTTGCCGGGTGGCTCTAATGAGCTATAACCTTTAAACTCATCCGTGTTATTTGAGTCACGTTTTCGTTCTAGTAGTAGAATCACGGTAATTGTTTCTTTCTTGTTTTTATTTCAATCTCGCAAGCCAGCCTACCAAAAATGCAGCATGCCAAAGATAAATTTCGTTCTATTTCGTTAAAAAAATGTGCTTAATTCTCTATTCCCTCGACATTTCGGCGCCATGATTAGTTTCCGTCGGAACGAGCACACAGCTACGTGTTTTCATTAAGTTCAGTACCAGGATTGCTATTCAATACATTTTCTATGCATTGGTTTTATAGTTCATCGTTCACTGTGATTTAACTGAGGGAAACTTTGATAGTTATTTGGATTGAAGATTGATTTGGTTTGTTTCCTTTGTTAGAATATATGACGCGTTGTGGACTTTTCTTAATTTTTTAAAAGGTTTTCTAATGTTTTATTTAAATATTTTGTTTGGAAAACTTACAGCCAAATACATGTTTAAGTACTTATTTTAATTAAGGCTAATTACAGTACGGCCGACGGATTTTGGCGCGTCTGAAGTTAGGCTCTACGAACTTTAGCGCTTGTGCACTCGTAAAAAAGTAAATAGTTTGAAAAAATAAATGCCAATGGCAGTTGTTATTGCTGTTAACAACTGTTATTGGCATTTATTTTTATAAATCATTTATTTTGAGCGCTAAAGTTGGCAGAGCCTAACTTCAGACGCGCCAAGATCCGTCGGCCGTACTGTACAAGTTTTTAACTACAACAAGTGAGTAAATACGTTTAGAGAATCGGTACATTACAAAATATAAATACAATACGTCATGTATAGACAAAAAACTAAATTAATGTTTTCTAAGAAATGGATACTACTGCGATAGTAAGTAGTTGTACCGATTTTAATGACGATCTTCATCGTTGTTCTGCCGTTATTCCATGTTATTTGGAGTTGGTGCAACACATTTCTTTCTTCCTTTCTCCTGAAGCAGAAAATAATTTTAAATAAAGCCACATATCCACTTCGGGACAAAATGTCTCCAATATGACGCACAACGCTCAATCTACGTGACGTTGCAACGTTGCCTAGTGGCCCGCCAGTTGCTCCCCAACATTTTACGATGCATTTTCTGGCTTTCCTCAAGTCCTTGCAGACATTCTTCTCCCGCACCGTCTCAAACCAGTTCTCGCGTCCAGATTATCCGACCCTTTTTTTATCGGCCACCGTAGGCGCAGGCTTGCCGGCGAGCAATGGATAGCTCGCTGTCCGACTGTCCGGTAGACAACCGGACCGAGCCCAAGTCATCGACGGCGCGCACTGTTCCCGCGCGCAAACCGTAGGGTCCCTGCAGAAGGGTCGAAGCCTACTGGAGCCAAGGGTCGGCTTCTGAAAAAAAGGCTCGGCCCCGGTATGATAGGCAAAGAAGAAATGGGGTGAGTTTTTTTGTCAGTAAGAGTCTGACACTAGCTCCCGCTTCACCTGAAGGCGGGAGATGTCATTGGATGGTTTTCAACCACCATAAAAAAACCTCTTTTTCTTTCATTATTAAAGTTTAATATTTTTAAGCTATTGAATGTATTGTACTAACCTTAAAATAATAAAAAAAAAACAACAACAATTTAGCACAGGTAAATATAATATTTTACTTAATTTGTAGAAGGAGAAATGCGATTGGCCAGGTAATAAAAAAGAAGAATTTCCCAAATAATGTTTCAGAACCGAGCTACACGCACATTAATTTCGCACCGAATAAAAAACAAACTCCTGATAAAAAACTTTTTACTAATCTATCTCATCTAGTGCGAAGATGGGTTCCCAAAAAAACTTGCTCAACACTTATGTCTTCAAGATTACTGAGCCAGATCCAATCTAAGTAATGGTCCGATCGAACGAGCCGTATGTCAGACGCCAGATGTTGACCGAGGCTTTGGCGCTATACGCCTCCAAGTGACGCGTCAATCAAGTTTTATAGCTTTGTAATTGATTAAAAAGTGTTATGTTTCTGTCAAAAGTGTGAAGGCTTAAGTGATTGGATAGTTAGAGTTTAGAAATGTTTATTTTGGAGTGGGTGAGAAATAGACGGGTGGTTCTAAAGACAGCTGCTTAAAGGTACGTTTAGACTATGACACTTTAAACGGTACACTCAGTGTATACATCGAGTGTCTCTGTATGAAAACGAGTGTGCAATCAGAGACACTCGGTGTTTCTAATTGCACACTAATTAAACAATTAGTGCTCGATTACGGAGACGCGGTGCGTTGCGCGGCGCGTCGCGCGGTCCGTCGTACATTGCCATATGTTTGTGTTTTCGCGAACGATGACGCGGCCCGCAGCTGCAATGTACGACGAAACGCCCAACGCGCCGCTCAACGCGCCGCGTCTCCGTAAAGACGGCCTATGTGTCTCTAATTGCACACTCGTGTTCATACAGAGACAGTCGATGTATACACTGAGTGTACCGCCGGTGTATAGTTCAATTGGCACTTTTACTTTTTGACTCTTATATTATTATTATATAGAATTCTTATATTTTTAGTATATTTTATTCTTTTTATCGATATATATATATTTTATGTCTGTGTTCAGTGAGTGTGTCCGTGGCATCACCTGTACCTCTACCATGAGTTTTAAGCAATAGTATTCGTCGCTACTCGATATCGACGCCGTAAATAGTTTTGTATGGCAAATTTTTGTTCTGCAAGTGACCGCTAGAGGCGCTGCAAAATTTGCCATACAAAATATTTACGGCGTCGATATCGAGTAGCGACGATTACTATTGCTTAAAACTCATAGTAGAGGTACAAGCCCTATCAGAATACCAGCGCTGCGTTATTTTACTTTTTTTAGGTAATATCGCAGCATAAGCTGAGATAAGGGCCTTTTTGACCTCGCAAAGGTCTTTTATTTTCAATCTTTTTTTGTGTTCTTTTATTCATTGTTTTTTTTTTGATGTTTAAAAACTATTTATAGTTTTTGTATTGTTGTTGTATATATTTTTTGTCCTGTGCGAGTCTCAAATAAATGTATATTTGAGACTCTAGATACTTTATTTCTTTCTTTCTTTCTTATAAAGTGTCGTAGTCTATTCATACCTAAGAGCCGCCAACCCGAGGTACATTTTCATACAACCGCTCTTTCGTGATTATGATGTTGTTGCATATCTTTCTTCAGATATTTTGGATACACAGATATCTTGTGGATATTATCTAGGCTTCTAAAGAAATGAAGAAAAAAAATTGTAAAAAATCTAATCCAGACCTCTGAAAATGTGCTATTTTACGTGATCTTTGGCCCTCCATAATGTACTCATATATTTTAAAATAAAAAAATGACTTCTATATAAGCCTTTCACATTTAATCGAGATTTTAAGAGAAGAAATTTTTTTTTTGTAAATCACGAAATCACCGAATGTCAACAGATTTTTTAGGCGTTACCTCACTTTTTTCGCGTTGCCTCTCCATCAAACATCGCGTTGGATTGCTTTATATATACAAAGCAACAAGCTTTTAAAACATAGTGGATATTGACGATAGGCGAGTGGGGAAAGGCCTTTATGACCTAGCTTTAACGTTCCGATGGGTGCAAAGTAAAAAGGATATATCTGCGATTTTGCGACTTTTTGATAATTGCAATAATTTAATAAAAAATCATATTCTAGGACATGACAAATCCTTTATTTACGTGTCAAAAATGCAGATGCCAGCGGCTTGAAATCATACTTTCACGCGAGCAAAATCACTGGCTGGCCGCTCTTTCATATTTATATTATAATAATTCGTATCTTTATATAAATACGTGTGTTTATTACTTATCTCCTCCTCTAGGACTTGACTGATTTCGATGAAACTATTGTGTTTAATTGAGTGGGTAGATGCCATTGGGTTTTCATTTTTTTTTTTTTATGGACTGCCAGCTTTTGAAGAGAATAACGTCGGGACATTATAACTCATCTATTTTTTAATTTCTTCAAACTTTTTTTGAATAAAAACTTTTCTAGAAAACCAGCAATTTATTGAATTTTTACGAACGATATTGTAAATCTTTTATAAGATGCGCCATTAGGGAATAACAGTTTTCGTGGAAACACACATTTTCAAAAGAGAGCTTATTCCATCTAGGATTATTAGTTTACGAAAGTAGGGTAGATGAACAAGTAACTTGTTATCTTGGATCTCGTTATTATACTTAAATAAAACATTTTCTAGTCTAGAAAACTGCCTGTTGCTATTACAATTTTCAGAGAACCTGAAAATTCTAGGAAACCACTTATAAAAATCCACGTGAAGGAAAATTAATATCCCAAAATGGCGGATTGAAAACCGCAATGTATTTAAAAACAAAAAGAGTCGGAATGTCGTGTTTGGGACGCATATCACGTTCAAGCCCAGGTGGTCGCCACCGGGTTCCGTCGGTTTACAAAAATGTATACGACGAACGTGACAACCCTGCGATGGAAACGGTTCTATTTTTGAACGCAATCAAAATATCTTTTGGGTTGTTTATGGTTTTCTGAATTGTTTATGATTGGCGCGTACAGAGGTTTGGTAACGCGTTGGGAAGAACGATTCTTTAAATATGTGAGGGGACATTCCAAAATCATATGTTGTGTAATAAAAAGTGAACATTTGCACATTTTTAGGATTCAGTACCCAAAGGGTAAAACGGGACCCTATTTCTAAGACTCCACTGTCCGTCTGTCTATTTATCTGTCTGTTCGTCTATGACCACGCTGTATATCATAAACCGTGATCCTGAACAAACCTGCCCCCCTAACCAAGTTACAATCGTTTCGTTTTGCGTAAACGATTTGGCCACGACCCCACCTCCTTTGTTCGAACAAACGAATTGGCCAACTCCAAGCGTTCATGCAAAACGAAACGATTGTAACTTTGCTAGAGGGGCTGATTTTTTTTTTTTTTGCTGTTTTTTTGCTATAGACGGTAGGGAGCCCTTCGTGCGCGACCGTGACTACGTAGTTTACCGATTTTTTTTAATAAGATCAAGTTGAAAAAAGTCAATTTAAAAAAAGATTTTTCTTTTGTAAATATTATGTAATATCGTTTACAGTGTAGGTTCTTATTGTGCGCTATATAGTTAAACTTTCTAAGAATAGATTAACTTGCAAAAATGTGAATATAATCTCAAGATCTTCCAGATTTTCACTAAGGGCGAATTTTCTGGATACACTAGAGTAATTTACGAACATGTCTACATCTATATCTCCTTATTAACAATGTGGCTTTGCATACCAAGTGAACCGTGCTCTGTTGGAACTTTGGTACTAAACCGGGCATGTTTCCGATACATTGACTGCGGAATCTTGGTGGTTGCATCCTAGGAAGCCGATATACGTGGCTCATAGGACGTAAGACTGCTAGCTACGTTGCTGCAATTATGTTATACTGAAACCGTAGTAAGAGCAATTTCTACGAGCCATAGTAATATCTTCCTGTATTATGCTAATGTAAGCGAAGATTTCTGTTTATGGGATTTCCAGGTGCGTGTGTATTGCTATTTGCTGGTTTGGTGTGTTTGTAAGGATCATTTCAATAAAAGGATCGTAGGTACCAACTATTTTTTTGCAAAGGTGTTGGTAGAAGTGATTCACAATATAGTTCGACCGCCATGGCAAATTTCTGTAAGGGATGTCATGGTCTTGGAACGCAAAGCAAACTATGTTCTTAAGTTGACCTTAAGAACATAGATTGCTTTAGCCAGTTAAAGTTTCACACGCCCCTCCTTCTGCTTAAAAAAAAAAAAAACTGGTCTGATTACTCAGCAAAATATACAGCCTTTTTTTTATTAAACTCGATAGTGATATGCATATTTTTTTTATTAATGATCAGTGGATTCTTAATTCAAATTTTGAATTTAGAGTCTGTATCGCAGTTTTTAAACTCATGACATCTTTTTTTTCCTTCTCATATCCCTCGTACAACCTCGCTCAAATGTCTTCTTCCTTTGTGTTTACACGTTTTATATATAAACTATGCAATATACAAAAATATATTGTAACTATTGTAAATACTTTTTTATTTCCAATCTTTCTAGTTTCTGTCATGTATAAACCTACTTATATAGTCATAATCTGTGGTCATAAGATTGACAGTCTATGACGGTCGGTTTGCGTTCTTATCCTTATTTATTATACTCTTTGGTCTGCGAAGATTTTTTTTTATTTTGTACTTTAATTTAAAAAGACATTTATATTTATTTTACTGATAATTCTCGCTAAATACTCTCCAGCGTTTAATAGTATATTTACAGTTTGCACGTGTTATTGGCAAAATTGTGGTGTCTCTTCCACAAAGGCCATTAATCAAAAGTTTAAGTTGAAGTTGACATCTTTTTTTTATAAATAAGGGCTTGGCCACATCGTCAACGATGCCGTACCTACTACCTGGGTAATTTAACCGTATTTTAACCATAGACACAAACATGACTGGTAATTAGAGTACGGAATATTGTTTAATAATTTAATTTGCCGTAAGTACAGATATCTACGAAGGCCTTTTGTTTCTTGACTCTTTGTGGCATAAATCGCGATTAGAGAAACTAATTTGGAGAAAAAAATATATAATTATTGCAAAATGGTCCCATTGGTGAAGAAATTCAGGCAATGAATGGAATTTTACTAAAACACTCTCTATTGTGTCGCAACTTTTTGTTTCGCACACCAAATGCATTCGAACAATGTTCGAAGTATCCAATTGTTCCGATTGACACAAAAAGTTGTGAAATCCGTCGTATTTACATAAGGTCGTATGTGTAACAATGTGAAGAATCCCCGAGGGGTCCCGGGGGGTCCCGGGGGGCTCGATACAATACAACACGTTATCCGAGGTTCCGGAAAGAGTAGCGAAGTCCGTTAAGGCTTCAAGGGATTCTGACGGTCTTTTTCCTTGTCTGTTTTTATCTCTGATGTGTTTTGTTACAAAAGGTTAGATTTTGCATCGTGCTTCGCTGTTCTAACGTTGGTTGGTTAGTTTAGTATGTCCATTTTACTTTTACTGCACAATGCGCCGTAAGAAATTAACTAACCGATTCAGTAATTACCTGTAAGTTGAAATTTAGACAGACGCGTCCATGGCGATTTTTTTTTTAGTGGAGAAAGTCATCCAATCACATTCGATGTTACAATTTCCACTGAAAATATATTATTATTGAATTAACTATTACCTAAAAAAGTCCAAACCTCTTTCAATGAAAAAAAAAAAGTCATTTGGTCTATGGCTCTCTGTTAAAAAGTTTTCGAATCTGGCTTCAAAGTCTTACGCATCGACGACGAGTTGCTAGCCTGTCGGTTTTCTACAAAGTGAAGTCTGAGTCGGATTCGCATAGCCTAAATCCGTCAATCCCGAACGGAGTTGCGCCATCAGTACATGGTGGACATCCCACCTATACACACATAACGTTTTGGGAATACATTCATTGTGCGTACAGATAAGGAGTGGAATTCCCTGCCGGAGTTTGTGGTTCCTGATAAAACTACCACCTTGATATTCAAGCCAAGAGTGAATAGGTTACTTCTAGGTTTTTTTTTTAAAGTAGGTAAAATCATCCAATGACATCCCACGCCCTTGGGCGGAGCGGTAAATAGTGTCAGACTCTTACTGACTAAAAACCTACTCCGTTCTTCCTTTGCCTTGGTTCCAGGGCCTCCCCAAAGCCCCAGATTAGGCATCGACCCTACTGGGCCCCTTCAGTTTGCTGACGACTCCTTGAGACGCGCGGGAACAGTGCGCGCCGTAAACGACTTGGGCTCGGTCCAGTCTGTTACCGGACGGACGGACAGCGAGCTACCCATTGCCCGCCGTCCGCAAGCCCGCGCAGGTTACTTCCTTCTAGGTAAGCGCGCTCCATTGTTGTCCACATCGTCGCTTTCTATCAAGTGATAGTGATAGTGATACGTACATGGGACTTCTACGTTGGCGCGCTTAGTGAGCTACGTCATCTAACTCGTCGAGTACTCGGGATGACTGACAGGGCCTCGTGATGATTCCCGATGCTGCACGAACGTTCATTCGGGTGTTTCGGCGACTAGCGGCGAACAGCGCTCGGCTACATTCGTAATTTATCCCGATCATCTCAAGCTTATAAAAAAAAAATGTAGACGTGCTTATCGTATCCACAACGGTGGATCCGCGCTTGGACTGAGTCCCGGCAATGGAAATTTTAAAGGCTGGTCACCCTATGCTCACATACGGCGATTTGACCTATCTTTGCTCATTTGCCCCTCTAAACCACACCGCTATTATCTTTAACGAACAACATAATCTAAACTAAATCCCGCCATATATTAGGACATAGTTTGGCATCCCATGTTAGCGCAAAAGCCGGGTATTGGCACTGAACTCAATAACGGCGACATTTGGTGCTATTAAGGGTTGGCTCACATTGATGCGTAATGTTACAAAACACTTTTTAATTTTTTCTTTTTTTTTCTTTTATATTGCCTGCAAATTGTTTCTCTATTCTTTTCAAATGTTTTTCTTAACTGTAAATTAAACAGTTCCACTTAACAATTCGTTTAATCTTTGCATTTGGCTTTGTCTATGATTTACCCGTGATGTAACCTTTTTTTAATAAGGTAACACAATGCGTTAAGTGTTGTTCTTGCTCGCATATCATTTTGGATCTGATGTGTTGTTACCACTTAAGAGGGGACTTTTTTTCTTTTCTTTTTTTATGGGAGGTAAGTGGGGACTTGTTATTAGCTTGCTGTAGTAGTGTAGTCTATGATTGTTTTTCTTTTTTAGTTGTTTTTAGAGTTTCGTACTAAGTCGGCAAAACCGGATACCTTAAAGGAAAACTTTGTTGTTTCTTTGTCCATCTGTTTGTCGGTCAAGATTCTTGTTCTCAGTAACGCGTGGAGATACGAAGCTGAAATAAATATCTAATACCAGGTTTGTTACTCCAAGCAGCAAGCAGCAGTAAAAAATCAAACTTCTAATTATTGATAATCTAGTAAAACGGCCACTTATGCTCTGTTTAGGCGCATATTTTGACACTCGGTAGGAAATTAAAACCTATTATATAGTTTCAGTTGACAAATCCAAAAAATTTGCATGAAGTGAGGTCTCACACAACTATGGGAAAAAGTCTTAAAACTGTGTTGTAAAGTGACGGGACTCGATTCGTGAATTGAACTGTTTGCATAAATGTAGGTTTGTACTGATCACTCAGTGTGAGCCTAAATCACACTAGCGCAAAGAAGTTTGACACATCGAAAAACGCCGCGGTATCACATTAACCCTCGCTCAAACTCAAACTCAAAATCGTTTATTTTACATAGGCCTACATGGGCACTTATAAAACGTCAGAAGCTAGCTCACGGTTCCAATTGGTCATTTATATGGAGACCTATGGCGAAGAACCGGCAAGAAACTCCATGGTAATCGCATCGATGCAATACTTTTCACCACGCAAAACTACTGCCCTCTTCAAGCGTCGTACTGCGTCTCGTTTCAGTGTGCGCTGACCTTAACAGCGTCAGGGGTGCCATTAATCGGCAATCTAATTGCAGCCAACCTTTGGCAGACATGTAGCTGTTAGCTTATGAGTGAATTTTAAACGAATAATGATGCTCATACGTAAGCGATAAGTGTTATAGTTGTTATGCGGTCATGAGTTTCCGTATCTAGAGATAAATTTTCAACCTTGGCATGCTAAGTGGTTTTAACGCATTACTTTGTGTTATTTATTCCATCACCACTGCTCTCAAAACGGTGAAGGAAAACTTCGTGAGGAAACCGGCACCTCCTAGAAACAAAAGTTCAAAGACGAAAAGGGCCCGCGTGGTGGATTACGGCCCATTCTTTCTCCTAGAGAGGAGACCTGAGTCCCAGCAGTGGGAACATTATAAGGCTGATGCTATGCTATGCTATGATATAGTTTGATTTATTATAAAACTTATTTCATTGACAAACAGGTTTAGGAGAAAGAAAAAGTTTTCCTTATTGACTGAAATTGAAGTTTGAATGAAACTTGCTTTGAATGAAACTTGCTTTTCTATTTATTTTGTTAGGTGTGGTTGTTTCATTTATTATTTTTCATTTATTTATGAGAAAGTTTCATCTAAACTTACTCATTTATTATATCTGTTTGGATTTTTAAATGAAATTAAAACGACAGATTCATCATGGCCTAGATTAGAACATAAGGTCATATTGTATATTTTAATGTAAACCAATATTTTTTATGCTACGTTTACATGTGGGCCCAGCCTCGGCTAATCGCCACTGTGTTGACGGGGTTTCCCCGTTTGTAAAATGGCTGCACAATAGCAATTAGCCGAGGCTGGGCCCACATGTAAACGTAGCATTATATAATTAAGAAAAGATGCTTCTCTTGTACTATTTTTATTGTGCCACGAACGGATTGCTTTTGTTATTGTCAGATATTTAGATCGAATACGAGGCTTGGTTGATAAATCGAGCTGCGGACTTAGTACGACTTTTTGCTGCAATCAATCTTGTATCGACAATGACGATAAATTGAAAAGTTAACGTAGTACAGCTGGCTTTACGGGTCATGTCATGTTTGAACGCCTAATCGTTCCGCCTCTGTTAAGGTGCTTGCAGATAGGCGCTCTGCGACTGTGCGACAGCGATTTGCGCGTAAAGACCTTTTTTTAAATATCTCTTCGTTTGTTTCAAACTTCATTGACGATGTTGGCGAATTTCTCGCACTAGTACGGAAAAGTGCGAAAGCTCGTCCCCGCCACAATTTATATTATATTTATCGTATCAGGCTGGGCGCTAAGCAATCTTCACGAGTCGTCAACCTTCGTTTATATCTTTGTAAGTGTATTGAAAAACGTAGTTTCATACACGTGGAAATTTGTCACTGCAGTATTCGGCTTCAGAACACCGTCGCAATGACAAACTCTCTCCAATTGTATCAGAATGTTATTAACACCATTGCTAAGTCCGACTAGGGCAATGAGCCCTAGTTGAACTTAGCAATAGTGTTAATAGTACATTTTCGTCCCCAAAAATGAGTCTGGTAAGCAGTAAGTATATACAAACAGATTACACACACATTTTAACAAATAAAAACTTAGATACACAGGTACCATTTATTTTTGTGGCGAGAAAATGCAGTCCGGGGCTTCATTTCGGGGGCTGTGAAGACTGACTTTTCAACTGACATTCTTTTCAGAAATTTAATGAGTTTTGCGTAGGTTTCTGTGGGCACGGTACCAATGTTGTTTTTATAGTGGCTTTCTCCACTGAGTAAATATACTCCACATTTTGCATTGAGGGCATTGCCTCGTCTGTGACAATTCTATAAAATGAAAAACACAGAATACACACAGACACTAAAAAAGACAACACACACACACACACACTCACTACAAAACACAACACAACACAGTCACTGAAAAAGTCGCGCCCTTTGTAAGTCTGCATGAATTGAAAACATTGTATGCTTTCAAATATTTCTCGCGAAACTTCTTCTCTTCTTCTTCTTTATCTTCTTCTAACCTTAATTCTGCATTTATGACTTGTTGTGTTATTTCTTCAGGTGATAAAATACTGTCCTCGTCGCTTGACCAGAGAAATTTTATTTCCGCTATTTTTTTTAAGTGCGTTCTGAAACAGCACCCGTGATTGTTCTTTTTCAAATGCAATTTTCAGGTTGAATATATTAGTTTAATCTTTTAATATTCAGTAATTTATATAATTATCTGTTTTATCCATATCTTTTAATTTTAGGGTATTGCGCGTTTCCGAACGTATTTCTCATTGAGGTCAAATTTTAAAATCGGAACTTCGAAAGAGCGGGAAGAGAAAGAGTGGAGTGTAGTTTGAATATTTCCAATTATATGGTTACCCAGGGCTGAGATAATATGATAATTCACAACTCTTTTCATTGAAAAATATATAAAGTTACTTTGTTCACACGCTGTTGCTTTGTTGCTGGTGCAGTGAGCAAATTCGCATTTTGTTATCATGCAGCAAAACCTCCATGTTTGAGCTGCTGAGATGAAAACGCAATTTTCTTCTTCATTTACGAATAGTATTATATTGTCCAAGAAAAAAAGTATTTGGAAAAAGGTTGCTTTTCAATCATGACTTTGTAAGCGCAGTGAAATGGGAAATCCAGTAAGTTACCCCTTGATTCCACAGGGACTTGCTTTGAAAGTGTCACATTTAAAGATAAAACAGGAAGTAGGAAGTAATAAACGTAATTCTTGAGTAATTTTCCAATACATTATGTATTTCAGACTGTAATTACGCTCGTTGCTAAGCAATGGTTGATTGTCATTATGTTTAATTGGTGATACTGATTAATCAGGAAGCAGGCGAGAAGTGTGTGTGGTAATGTTGTCGTCGATGTCAATTATCTTATTGACATCTGATGAGGAGGAATGAGGAACATTGAGGAAAGTCAGGCATATGTGGAATATGAGTATAAGCATCGAAATATAAAATTGATATCTTTGGTTATAAGAGTAGTCCCATACAAATAAAGAGACGATGGTACTGTGTGGAAGATGATGCAGCGACGCCACATACAAACTAAAATTCAAAATCCTGCAACTAGATATTAAAATTCTTTTCAATAATATATGTCGATAGATAAATCTCAATATATTTATTTCGCTGTGAATAATTTTCAGCATAAAATCAATTAAAATTCACCAAAACATTGTTTGTTTACATTCAACAACAAACGAATAAACAAACCAATATGGCGGCGCGGGGCACACAACGTTCAACCAATCAGCGCGCGATATGCGTCCCGTTCTATTCCATTTGACAATTTAACAGTTTGACTTCGATAATTACAATCTACCGAAAAATAATACGTTAAATCGTGAGCTATTTGTAAACGTTCAAAATTTTTCGATGGTTCACAATCTCTTGAGACATATTGTAATCTATCGATATTTACAATTTCACGGTGACATATACAACAGTTCGAAATTAACTAATAATTATATCTTTTACCATCTTAACTTCTTTTGCTGGGTTATTAGAAAAGACTTTTTCCAATAACCCCACAGATTTTTACTATCCTGAGGCGATTTCCATAACGGTAATACAGGCTTTAACTTAGTATAATGATGATGCGCCCTTTGCCAGTGATGGGTTACGTACCAGATAACTAAAGGGGAGATTAGCAACGCCCTTCGTTTAGTGATAATATAATGACTGTAAACTGTGGTTATCAACCCGTCCACCCGGAGATGGTCAGCTATAAGTTTGATAGTGTTATTATTATAAGCTAGTACCCCAAGTAATAAAATACATACTAATGTGTAGTGTCCGACCGTAACAGGACTTTCCACTGAAACTGAAACTAAGTCTTCGGTATTTGTTACAGTTTAAGCTGAAAGCAAATCTTCGGTATTTGCCTAATCTTAGGCCATAATCAAATCTTCGGTGTCTGTCTCAATTAAAGCCGAAATCAAATCTTCTATACATATCAGTCTAGGCCGAACACGAATCTTCAGTATAATTATATCTCAGTTTAAGCCGAAACCATAGGTATCTGACTCAGTTTAAGCTGATTTCGTATATTTGATATCTGATTTATCTCAGTTTAATCGGAAACCGAAACTGAACTGGTTGTTGAACTTGAACTTTACTGATTTTTTTTTGCGCTTTCGCAGATAATTAACGCATGTTAAGTAAAATAATAAAAAAAAACTTTTATTTTTATTGCTATAAACATGTTTTAACATGTTACCTAATTCTTGAGACAAACATTTTTCAAAAATCAATTTACACTACAAAGAAAGGAGCTCATTAATTAAGTATTTTACCGACCGACTTGAGAGACCGGCGAACTTGACTGATGATAGCGGGAGACACACGAGCCACAAAAGTCTCCCGAAGTTAGCCGAATGATATGAAATAATTCACAAATGCAAGAGTTTCCGTGCGGCTGAAGCTTTAGTAGTTTTTTTTTTGCCGAAACCGAAACCGAATCCGAACCTTTTTTTTAATTGATCTAAACTAGTGCTTGACTGCGATCCCACCTTCGGTTAGTCACTATACTAATGTGGTATATTGAGATAAAAATATTTCGGATTATGATATTATCTGTCTAAACGCCTACCGGTAATGTTAATCTGATCAAACCGTATGTTCAATTGCATGTTCCATTGCCAGCAAGTCTGAATTTCAGAAAACTACATTGTCTGTGATGAATACAAGGATTTTAGGATTTTATTAAGGAAATGTATAAGGATGTCAGTTCCTTACTCAGCAAAACTAGCTTTACTCAAGATGAAGTGGGATAAGAAAGTCCTTTCCCAGAATAGTTCAACGTGAAAGACATCGTAGCCTCATTCGGAAATAGAGGCACATCGCCGCTGTCAGCTGCGAAGCGTGTCTGAAACGAGAGCGGGATGTTTCGGGCTGTTCCGCTGTTGCAAGCTGTCCCGGCGACCGGCTACGTGATCCAGCTAGTTTTATTTCAGAGGTGTCGCACTTCGGCTTGCTGGTTTAATAAGCTTTGTTGTCTTGTGTCTAGAGTTGCAGTTTTTTTGAGACATTTGAAGGTGTGCGAAACTGTTTCGTTTTTAATTACTTAGACGTTTTTAAAGCGCATTCTTGTACAGCCTTTTTTGTGGTGGGAAATTATCATGAGTAATTTTTCCCGCTCTGGGTGGTTTGAGCACCTCCTGTGTTAGACTTTTACAAACTTAAACGCACCTGTGTTCTTTTAGATACCTTTTGTGTTCTAGGACCACAGGTTTCCTTTTTAGAATTTCCCCTTATCCCTGCATCTATCCCGACATCGACACCAATACACTAACCGCAGCACCACCACAACCATAGCACTAATAGCAGAATTATCTCAAATACTCCTTCACTGTATATATATATATATGTATGTTTAGTTTTAGCTTTATATATAATTTTGTAATACTTGTTTTCTGAATAGTCTTTTTTATGCACCTGCCATATTGTCTCTCCATCACCCTAGGTTGACCGATAGAGAATGCCTAAGGCATTCAGTCCGCCTTTGTACCTTTGGTTACATGAAGATTAAATAAATAAATCTCTTATAGGCGCTCCTGGAGCACTATTCACCGGCGATGACTCAGGCTCGGTCCAGACTGTTACTGGACAGCCAGACGGCGAGCTACCATTGCTCGTCGTTTGCAAGCCCACGGTACCTTTGACCGGGTATCGCATACTTACAATCGTTGTGAAACAATCCAAATACAAATTTACAAAATTTTAAATTGCAAGCTTCAGCTAGGTAAGTGATATTGGTTTTCGAACAGACTGTAGAAGAAAATTAACATGTAACATGAATCATTTTTGGGGTTCCGTACCTCAAAAGGTAAAAACGGAACCCTTATAAGATAACTTTGTTGTCCATATGTCTGTCTGTCAAGACCCTTTATCTCAGTAACGCGCGGAGGTATCAAGTTGAAATTAAAACCATATGTTCAAGTCTGCAGTCCCTTGAAGTTGTGAAAAAATCAAACATCTAAGTTGGGTTAGGTTAGTTTGGTAAGGATAAGGCCATTTATGTCGCAAAAAACGTATATTTCGACATTTCCAAGGGAATCTAATTTCACAGGGTACTTTCCGTCGACCTAGAATCCTAAAAGTGACATAAAGCAAGGTCTTGTCGCCCAAATATAAAATATAAAACTTCTGAAAACTGTAAGGTAGTTTTGTCACCAAAATGATGATTCGGAAAGATCTTACTTCTTCGAGACTTGATTCTGGAATTGAACTGTTTTCATGGGTAAGATTGTGCGAAACCCTTAGTGCGCGAATCCGACTCGCACTTGTCCGGTTTTTTTAATTTGACTAAACGTAGCAGGGATTGCTAATCTTCAAATTAGTTTCGCTTAAATGAGTGAGTTCCTTTTCCTATGAAAGTATAAATGTGATTGTAGTTTGTTTTATTTCAAGGGGCCGTGTCCCTCAGTGTTCAGTTTCACAAGTTTTGTTCGGATAACAAAGTTGTTTGGAGTTTTTATGTTATAAAGATACTGAAGTGTTGAAAACTTTTTCTGAATTCACACGTGTTTGTGCATTTATCCATTGTCAAGTTTAGAAATTATTTAGTTTTTGATAGATACAAAATAAAAGCACTTTGTATACCATTAGAGTGCGAATATTATAATGTTTTTGCAGTATTTGGTAGCAAACTTCTCTGAGGAACCACTGCTGGGCAAAGGAGGGGAACTTCATTCTTGCCATTATTCCTGGCCAGCCTGCCCTTGCTAATTCAGTCATCTCGCCATCTCCTTCGCGTTCTACCGAGAACTCGTTTAGCAATTGCAGGACGTCAATTCTATATTTTACTGATTTACAAGCGGCCGCCCAGAATAGTCCCAGTTAATCTAGGCATCTATCTGAGCCACGTCAACGATATATGTTTTGTAGAACAGTATAGTGTTTCAAATGCGATCCGTTAGCTTAACACTAAGTAGACTTACTGCCTTGATGATGATGGTGATACCATCTAGCCGATTTCGGCTACAGCGAACGTATTCTTTGGCTCCTCATGGTGCCTGCCATAGGAATTCCTTAAAGGGATACCATGATCCTAGAACGCGAAGGGAAACTGAAGGAAGTGGATAGCCAGTCTTCTACTTCTTTTCGAATCGACGATAAACTCGTTAAGCTGTTTGGGCCCAGTAGGTGGCTACGTTAATTGCAGCATCGGTGGCACTAATTAAATCCTTCATAATGCTGGTGTATGGCCATTAAGGGCACTGTGGCTCATGTTTTGAAGGGGCACCACACTCATATTAAATATCCGACGGGTCTATAGAACCCCATTTCGCCAGGTTGTGTTTATAGCGGCCTAACTGGGTGCGCAACCGATTTAGTGCTTTCTATACAGACCACTGCAATTTACGTCCAGGTGGAAGATTTTAGAGGGGTTTCAAGAAGTCGGATTTTAGTTAGTAAAAGTCTGGAACGCCCGTTTGCTCCACCCTAAAGCAGGAGAAGCCATTGGGCGATTCAAAGTTTAAAAAATGTATGCTTATTATACTCTGTTTAGGCATAAAATGAAATCTGTTGAAACTCGGGTCTACTGTATATTACGAGTAAAAAAAGATTGAAACCATCGTGAACGAGGGACATGTAATACAGCATCAAAGAACGCTCTATAAAAGTCTATTAATTTTGTATTCCTCTCAAGTTCGGTATTATAAAATCAGTCAAGGAAATCCCCCGAACAAGCAACCGCAAAAGATAAAATAAAGATTTTTCCCGAAGCATTATTTTACAGTCTTCTAGTTTGTATCATAATTTATAAGAAAAATCCGTTTTACAATGTCAACTCACTACTCAATTCTCCAATCTTCGCTTCTATTTGTAGCGTGTTAGAGTTGATTATTCGTTTTTTGGGCTGCAAATGTGTTGTTTGTCGGATCTAAAACCCTTGATTTCGCGGCTGACTACCCGGACAAACTAAAAATGGACAGCAGAGCGTTGCGGTCGCGGCGTCCCAATATTCATAAATCGCGATACACTTCAGAAATTTTACTTGGTTTGCTATGATTGTATCGCTAACTTGAAGCCTAGTTGAGCGAATGTGTTGGAAACTATTGAGAAATGAAGCGGTTTTAATAGGAAACGGTTACAAGTTTTGTAGGTTCGTTTTATTTAAGTTTTCGGAATGGTTATTTTTTCTTTGTCAGTTTTAGTTACTGTCCACGTAAGCGTGGTGTGAGCTTGTTCATAGTTTACAACTGAGGGGGCCCAAGTCTGCTATTTTTGTAAATTCGACATTCCAACACAATTCCATTGTCATTTTGGTAAAAGTTCTTAATCTGCTAAATCATAATGGTCCGTCATTAGTTGGTTATTGGTCTCGTAAACGAATGGTGGTAGAATGACTTTGTCGTATTCAGACAAATCCAATGGAAAGTCACTAATCAAAAGAACTGACAAAATTTTAGCAGAATACCCCGTAAGTCAGAAATTCATTTGTCATTATGTACGAAGTTTACCATTTCTTTCAATGTTGTGTTAGTGATTGACTGTTAGAAAGTCATACTGACGCCATTATATTAGTAGAATACCAGACTTGTCAAAATCAACCATGATGAAATCAATAATAGACGATTCTGACACTATTGTAATAGCAGACTTGAGGCGCTGTTTGTCAACAGAGTTTCATAGTTTTGTATGTAAGCTGTGATCAGGTAAAATATGTATACATGAAAATAATTTAAACTTCACTAAGTTCGAATTAACTCTGATATTCGGCTGACGAGGCATTGGTATCGTTAAAGTCAGTTGGTGCAACTAAGGTTTCACAATTTTTTTTAAAAGTTAAGTTTAGGAATTACTGCTGTATGCTGGGTGCGTTCACAAACATGTAAACTCCTATATACAGGATCCGCAACAACTATACAAGTATGTAGCCATGTAACAACACACAGTGCAATGCAGTATAGCCAATAGCTTAACTACTACGCGAACTATGCCGTCTTGACCAACCGTATCAATTGTATGGTAAAAAAAGTTTTCAGGATTAAACTCTAGCTGGTTTTCACGGCTACTATTTGATTAAAAACACGAGTAAATGTACTCGTAATACACAGATTATGGAAGTAAGACGGCGCGTTCTGTTCCCGCGCGCATCAAGGAGCTGTCAGCAAACCGTAGAGGCCCAGCCTGCTAGCTGCAGGCAGGCAGGGTCGAAGCCTGCTGGGGTCAGCTTCCGAAAGGAATACCCGGCCCCGGCGCGATAGGCAACGAAGGAACGGGGTAGGTTTTTAGTCAGTAAGAGTCTGATACTACTTCCCGCTCCGCCCAAGGGCGGGATTTGTCATTGGATGATTTTACCATAAAAAAAAGATCATGAAAGTAAATTATATTTTTCCATAGAAGTCGTGATGTTTTAAGGTCACAGCTCATTAGAGCCATCCAGCGCCCACTCTGCACCGCCTCGTCTCTTGCGGCTAGTTTTCTTTTTATGGACTTATATGGGTATGCCATAGTACATCAACTTACGACCAAGGGGATCCGTTGACTCTACGGAGGGGATGTAGTGAGCGTACTAGGCTCGCGTAGCTTACTAAGCTGTCGACGTCTCGGGTTTGGTTCTTACCGGATGATCTGATGCCCTAGGCGGCACCTCATGGTCTATTACAGTCGTATAATTATTACAGTCGTGAGGAATAATGTCGCTGGCTGGTCATGAAACGACAACATTTTCATTAAGGTCCTCGAGTGTAGACAAGTCCTTACGGAAAGGTAATTTATTTTAGAGAAAAACCCAAACTATGTAATTAGTCTAATTAGTCAAATGTATTGCGGACATGTTGTGAATACATCGTTAATTAGTGGCTTGATTGGAAATCATTACAGAGTTATTGACAGCGCCGAACAGCCGTAGTTACAGCATCATTTGAATTTGTATTCGACAAAAGAGCCGAATTATTCGGGGGAAACAATCGGTACCTATGTTTTGTGAAGGGCCTTTAGAGGTCTGTACTCCAATAGTAATGGCACTCGAATTAATAAATAGATACTGAATATTGTAAAATGGCCACTAATGGTGATCAGGGAAGTTTCTGTATACAATTAAATCATATACATAATATTACTGGCTTCAGCCAGCGGTTTTATCTGCGTGAAATTGACATGGTCAATCTGTGAAGCAAATTTCATCCAAATCTGGCCATCCATTTGACTGTGAAGGAGAAACAAACATACGTAAACACATATGCATACAATTGTGGCGACACTTGGGGGAGGTCTATGTCCAACAGCGGACGTCTTTCGGCTGAAATGATGATGATGATACAATCTACATAAATGTGATACAGGATAGGCTACTTAAAGAAGCGTCAAGTGCTCAGGCACTTGATAGCATAGCAGCCTTGTACTGCTGGGACTCCAGTTGATGGGTAAGGCCTCCTCTCTAAGAGAGGAAATGGGTCGTAATCCATCACGCGGGCCCAGTGCGGATTGTAGATGTCACATGTCTTCGAATGTTTGGTTCTAGTTGGACATGCCGGTTTCCTCACGATGTTTTCCTTCACCGTTTTGAGAGCATTGGTGATTATATAAATAACACAAAGTGATGCACCTGGCTTGGTTTGAAACTTCGAACCCGCAACCTCCTACACTTAAGTGACCACTCCGGGACAACACTGCTCACTCGTAAGTGAGGGCCGGTTATAACTGGTTCATTACTACTCACTTGTAAGTCGGTTGCGCTACCACTGGGCCACCAATGCTCACTCGTAAGTCGGGGCCGTTACCACTGGGCCACCAATGCTCACTCGTAAGTCGGGGCCGTTACCACTGGCTCACCACCGCTCACTTGTAAGTCAGCGCCATTACCACTGTCCTATAATTTGCTCCTGAATCCAAATACCAGTGTTAAACTCTCAAGTTAGCAAAGTATCAGTACATAATATATCCTCCATCCCTACATTAGATAAGGCAACATACAATTCCAATTTACCCTTGTATCGGATTGTAAATGATCACATCAAGGACAAGTAGTTAATGTTGTAACATAACCTAACTACGTGTGATCGATGTCCTAAACTGGTAACAAGAATAGAGGAATAGACTGAGTACGATGATAGTCACAGAATTAACTACTCCAATGGAAGAGAGGTAACAACTGTGCGGTCAACAACAGTTGCTTAGCATAGCATAGCATCAGTCTTACAACGTTTCCACTGCTGGGACTCAGACCTCCTCTCTGGGAGAGGACATGGGCCGTAATCCACCGCGCAGGCCCAGTGCGGGTTAGTGGATGTCACATGTCTTTGAATTTATGGTTCTAGGACATGCCGATTTCCTCACGATGTTTTCCTTCACCGGTTTGAGGGCAGTGGTGATGAAATAAATTATACAAAGTAATGCACCTGGCTGGCTTTGAACCCGTGACCTACAACTCGTAAGTCGGGGCCGTAACACTACAAAATTAAATGTTACAGGCTGTGACGTGCTACACCATAAGAGCTATAGGAAGAGAAAATTAGTGGTCCATTGATTGCTTGGTCTCTCGAACACTTTTCTGACCATATTCACTTTACAACCGGATTGAGAATGCTCAATGGCTCAGTCCATTCTTCTATTTCTATGATTGAAATGGTCTGGAGCATACGTAAATGATATTAATCGTTGAAAGTGTCCTAAGACCTTTATGCAAAACGGCATCGGTTATCAATGCTGTAATATAAAACTCAATATAAATGTATGGAATATAAAGCAGGATTCTGTTTTTGGCGTTTTTCTTGGAATCCGTTTACGTATAAAGAATTTATGGGATAGTAGCTGATTGAGACTTTACTCATGTGTCACAAAATATTATTATTATTTTAAGTAGGTATCCTTTGGGGATTAGAAGAACTGACTTTTTGCAACGATAACAGCATGGTATACCTTATAGTGTCAGGGTGTCCCAGTATCGATATGAAAGGACCCCTCTTTGAGAAGTAGCTACAGAGGCGTCATGGTGACCTTACATTCCGCCTGATGCAGGTAAGAACCTTACCAGGAAACAACCATATCCAGTAAGAACTGGATATGGTTGTTTCGGAAGGTTTCCGAGTCGAATTCGACGGGGAAAAGTACTCACGAATTTTATTTCATTAATGTGTATATTTGTGAATTCGGATCCAATAAATTGCGTTTAACTGGAAGAAAAGAGTACAGCTAAAAATAATCAAAATATAAAATATTCTGAAACTGTACAAAATAAGGACAGCTGTTTTAAGTAATTTCAAGATTACCTGGGCGCGACATGGCTTGGCAACATCGATTAGATAAATAAAAAACAAAGAAAATATTTGACTATGTCATGTAAACGACAGCTAACATACTTCCAAAATAAACTACTTGCTAAGAAATTACAAGTAATGTTATGTTTCTATCCAATAAAAGTATTACTTTATCGTCGACACCGAGCCATACAGCGTAAAAAACCAAAAATGTCACCAGTAAAGTTTATCAACAATTTGGTGATAATAGAAAATTTCTTCGGAATATACAGGAATTATTGTAACCAAAACAGAACTAAGAAGTGTTGTATTATTTTATTAATATCTGCTCAGACTCTGTTGCATACCATAATTGCTTTACATGAACTATATTTGTTGTTAGGGGAGGTTAATTACAATCAAATTAATTTGATATTCGCTGGGTTTTCTGCTTCAGCTTATTTATCCTCGTTGACATCTGTCTTGTCTGGAGTCTGTTATAGCCGCGCCTTCACATCATATTACAAAAGCATCGGTCGTGTCTCTGAATGCTTTAAAGATGATAAGAAACTTATGAACTCACTGAAGATAACATACCGCTTCATTATTTGTTTCATTATATATTCCTTTGCGTTTTCTGTTTTCCGATCTGTGGATACTTATCTCAAATTCTCACAGCTAAGACCGTCTATTTTATTTCTAATTTTGCTATCACAAACACTGACAAGGATTACAGTAGTATTTCAGCATTTAATGTTGTATGTTGTCGTTATGATAGTGGTCCATTTATTTAAATGCTTGACGTCGTTGATATCAGCTGCTCAGCAGAGGGTAGAGAGTTGTGACATTACTTCGGATGAACAATTTTGTATCACAAGGGAGCAGATTCAAGGATGGGTTGAACTTTATCAAGATTTGACTAACTGTTGTGATCAAGTGATGTTTTGCTTCGGACGCCAGGTATATGTTTTTAGGCCCCTCGCCCGCAGCGACTTTTTGTAGTACGCTAGTAGCGCGTTGGCATGTCCTGTATAGCTATAGAAGAGAGGCCAACGCGCTGCAGCATCGCGACTTTATTGATGCAAACGCGCTGCAGCATCACTACAAAAAGTCGCCGTGGGCGAGGGGCCATAGAACAAAACTGACAGGTTTTTCACTAATTCGATGAGACTTTCTCCACACTATGTGCGTATTTAAGTATAAGTCTCTTTTCTAAAGTACGAGAATTTTAATTTTTGTAATGGAAATTTCTTCTCCATTCGAGTCAGTCGCTATGAGTTACAAGTTCAGAGGCCCTACCTCTTAATGTTCCATTTGACGACCTAAATGAAATGTTAAGGTGATGGAGCTATACACCTTATGTCAGAAATCGATGCACAAACGTATACTAAGAATCCGGTACTGATTCTGTGTTTTCCAATGATGGAATTTGTAGTTTTTTTTTTTTACGATACATAGCTTATTTAAATGCAATTGTTATTTTTATATTTCAGTTTTTCTTTTCAATAATATTATCAATACTACACTACATTTTGATGTCGTACTATATTTTTTACAAGAATGTCTTGAATGTGAGTATTTGTTGCAAATTGATGTCATAATTCGTTATTGGTACTAGGTTAATAACTTTGTAAATTACAGATTGGAAACGGTGAAGAGTATTCGAGAGTTGTAATTGTTCTATTCAGTTACGTCTCAGTGATGATAATGCCACTAATTTCAGGACAATTAGCGATGAACCAAGGAGTGCAGTTCCACCGGGTGTTGGTTCGAATTTACAATACAATACATGGTAAACTACTTCTAATAATTTTAGGGATCAAAAAACTTCTGTATATCACTATAGAACGTTATCTTTTAGATTCAGGCGAAGCTGAAGGAAAGTTGATAAAGGACTTTATACGTCTGATAAAGAAGAATCCATTAGAAATCAAGTTATTGTCGAAGGTTCCTGCTGGGGTGTACATGCTGCCAGTTATACTAACAATGGTAGTCAACAATCTCATAGTAATGTTGCAATTTAATCATATTATTTAACTTAAAATGGATAGGTAGTGCATTTCATAAAATTTCTTTAAAGGACATATGTATTATTTGTCATTTTATTGGTTTGTAAAATACTTTATTAAATGACATGAATGTTTATTTTTTCATTACTATCAGCAAGATATTTATTTATTAGTAACTTAATCAGTCATACTAAAATAATGATACAGAAGAACATTATATTTCCAATGTGTTTCATATAATTGACTGAAAATGTGCAAAGAAACGAGTAAATAACCAAGGTTGAACAATATGTCCTGAAATATATAAAACTCAAAACTCAAAAACTCAAAACTCAAAAGCATTTATTTCAAATAAACCATTTACAGGCACTTTTAAAAGGTCAAGGTGTCAGTCTGTCAGAAAAAAAAATGATGCTAATTGCACATTCCAAAGCGTAGATCTCTATGGAGAAGAATGTGCAAGAAACTCCATGGACACTCTTTTCAATCATTTTATGTATAACAAATATCTCTGTTACATGTTTCTTGTCGCTGCTATTATGTGAGAACAATGTCAATAAAATAAAGTAAAGACAAAAAAAAAGGCATTCTAAATAAAGATATTAAAATAAACCACTGGCAGCTAAGAGATGACCAGTCTCAACTGACAGCGCCCGTTCACGGACATGACGCGCATATCAGCACCACTCAGCTCAACCATTTTGAAGGGAACCGAATGATCCAACACACGCGCCACCATCAGTGAGACATTTGAGTGAGCATGACAAACTCTCAACCACCATGCTCATTTATGTCAAACAAGTCCAATATCCAAAAACCGTAAATTGCTCCATGGTACTCACATTTACAAACTTTGAAAATAAATGCTTCTACGTAATACAATAATAATTTAATATTAAATAAAAAGATAAAAAAAAGTATTTGCCAAACTAATCAATTTGTACGCCCTGCTGGTAGTGGAGCTGGACCAGCATTAACCCAAGCATTTTTATCTTGAATATAATCCTCCAAGCTATAATATGCCCGTGTAAATAGTGTGCGTTTAATACAAGATTTAAATTTTGTTTCATTGAGTTCTAATATGTGAGGAGGTATTTTATTGTAACATTTTAAACAGTACCCCATGAAAGAAGACGCTACTTTAGCCAGTCTGAAACCTGGTTGAACTAAAAGGTCCCTATTCCTTGTAACATAATTATGCCTATCGCCTCTTTTACTAAAAAGGTGAAGATTCTTTCTAACGTACATGTTTTCATAGATATATTGACAAGGCACCGTCATGATGTTAATATCTTTAAACAGTTCCCTTAGAGAATCGCACCGGCGGAGATTGTATATGGCTCTGATGGCTCTTTTCTGTAATATAAAAATAGAGTGGATGTCTGCAGCCCGTCCCCATAGTAAGATACCGTATGACATGATACTATGAAAATAACTAAAATAGACTAGTCTAGCGGTATCAACATCCGTAAATTGGCGGATTTTTCTAACAGCATATGCAGCTGAGCTAAGCCGTCCTGCAAGAGATATTAAATGAGGACCCCACTGTAGCCTTGAGTCAAGCGTTATCCCCAGTAAAACCGTTTTATCGACGAATTCTAGTTTCTCGTTGTTCTATACTATGTCACATTCACTACTTTTGACATTCGGTAAGGAAAATCTTATGCATTTAGTTTTCTTCCCATTCAAAACTAGATTATTAGCAGTGAACCAGTTTTGGACCTGCAGTAGGGCGTTATTTTCGTCGTCAAGATTATTAGTCCTTCTCTTTACCTTAAAAATCAAAGAAGTGTCGTCGGCAAACAACATCATATTAAGTTTATTTTGCAACAAATGGGGTAAATCATTAATGTAAACTAAAAATAAAAAAGGACCTAAAATCGAACCTTGGGGTACTCCCATTTTAACATTTAACCCCGACGAATTGACATCGTTTATCTGAACTAATTGCTGTCTATCATTCAAATAAGATTTTAATAAGTTTAACGCTGTTTTGCCTAGTCCGTAATGCTCAAGTTTCAGGAGTAATGTTTCATGAACTACACAATCAAACGCCTTAGACAGGTCGCAGAAGATGCCTATAGCATCTTGTGCCTCTTCCCACGCATTAAAAATGTGTTTTAGTAAGGAGACACCAGCGTCAGTTGTACAACGTCCTTTGGTGAAACCATACTGTTTATCGTGTAAGATGTTATTTGTGTTAAAATGATTGAGCATTTGATCTAACATCACCTTTTCAAATATTTTGCTAAAAACTGGCAACACGGACACTGGCCTATAATTATTAGAGTCTTTACTGTCCCCGGATTTAAAAAGTGGTATAACTTTACTATATTTCATTAGATCCGGAAAGACACCTTGATCTATACACAAATTAAATATTAAAGCTAGGTATGGCGCTATAGTCTCAATAATTGAGGTACAAACTTTGATAGACATACCCCAAAGATCTTTAAGCTTAGACCTATTGATTGAAGTGATAAACTGTATAATAAATTTCAATTACAATATAATGATACATTTTAATAATATAGTGTCATCTAAGTGATTAACAGTCAATTGACACTACAATAAGTGATTACTTACTAAGGAATTGAGGAAAAAATTATACACTAATCACTAAAAATTATCAAGGTTACACGAATAATAGTCGTTGTGGAAGCACACAATATAATAAACGAAAATGTCTGCAATAAAGTGGCTAAACAATTTATTGTGCATGGAGAATCTATTGGGCATATACAGAACTTATTACAGCCAAAAGAAGATCAACAGATGTTTTATTATTTCACAAATAATCATCCAAACAGTATTGCTCGCCATTATCATATTTTTTACAGAATACGATATGTTTCGAAGAGATGGATATTTTCAACTTAAAATTATTGTTGCTAGTTTTTCTGTTGCAGCTTGTATAAACTCTGTGTCATCCGTTCTAACCGGTATCTGTTATAGCCGCGACTTCATGTCCTTTCATAGAAGTATCATTCGTGTCTCGGGTTGGTTCAAAGATTATAAAATAGTAACTAATTGTTTGAAGAAGATCTTCTGGTTTTATATAGCTTCAGTTTTGCTTTCTGTTATAATTCATTTCAAAAATTTTACGGAACTCCTAAAACAATTGGCATCGACTGAGTCCTTAACTTTTTCGTTTCTTTTCATGGTATCACTCGCGTTTATAAAAATAACTATAACATTTGAATACCTAATGTTTTTTGTCGTTATTATGATAGTGGTCAATTTTTTTAAATGTTTGACTTCATTGATATCGTCCGTTCAGGAGAGAGTAAAAAATCGTGATGTAAGTTTCGATGAGCAATGTGATATCACAAGTGAGCAGATTGGTGAATGGGTTGAGCTTTATCGGGATTTAGTTAACTGTTGTGAAAAACTAAGGTTATGCTTTGGACACCAGGTACTTATTATATATGAAGTTCTATATTTCAACTTGGTATCTTGCATGTAATGTGTAACCTGTGTTTGATATTTATTTCAGTTTTTCTTTTCGTTAACTTTATCTACAGTACAGTACATTTTGTCGACGTATCAAATTGGCTCACAATTGTTTGTTGTAAGTACATACATAATTTAATAATAATAATTTATTTTTTTACCACCTGCTCGATAATGCCCTTTTATATGTCATACAACCATCACATAAAGTAAGTCTTTCTGTCCCTAGGGATATAACATAGTATCGGCAATCCCTAAGGAATAATACGATTAGAATTTGGCTAGCCTGTTTTCCATCAGAGGGAACATTAAAAGGTTGATGATGATGATGATGTTAAATCTCCACCCACCACCACTAATAAAAAAAAAGGAACTTAAATTTGTTTAATGACGGGTCTCAAAAAAAGTGATTAAAGAGCGGGATGGTTATAGAAAAGTAAAACTACAAAATTTTCATTGTTTCAAATCTCAAAACAAGTCGAGCGAAGCGATAATTAAGATCTTGTAAATAATACTTTTATTTCTCTAATATATAATCTGTTTTAGTAACTTGTCTTTAAATTATTATCTCACAGATGGTGTAAAAGTAGATGGGAATAAAGCTGTCTTTGACAAAGACAGCAAAGCTGAGTGAAGTGAGGAATTTAAGAATTCCTCACTTCACTCAGGCTTCTATATTAAATAAATACAGTCGGATATGTATCATTATGCCTTATTTCGGATTTTATGGATTATAAATCTCTGTATATAATATATATATTCGGATTATTATGGATTATAAATCCCTCTCTGGCGTTCGGGATTAAAATTTAGCAACCTTCGTTTCGTTCGAAATTCAAAATGCCACCTGCGATTTACAAACAATGCTTTATACACACATAATCTACAATTAGTTCCTTATTATTGTAATGCTTTATAATAAAAAAATGTGGACAGATTTTTAATTAACTCGATAAATTACAGGTAGACGAAATAGACAACAAGATAGTTGTGATTATTCTGTTAAGTAACACAACAGTCATGATGATGCCGTTATTTGCCGGTCAAATGGCGTGGAACCAAGGAACGAGGTTCCACCGGGGGGTAGTTCGACTTTACAATACGATGATCATTGGTGAGAATGCTTGAGTAAAATATTTATCTAAATACTATTGTCTGCTGGCGTCTTCACCCGCCTGGAATAAATAATTTCCTCCGTCATTATGATATTCAAGTTCAAAGTTCATCCAATCCAATTTAGCAGTTTGAGTGTGAAAGAGTAATAAATGTACACACCAATACACACATAATAAATAGATACCGTTAAATATTGGGCGTTCTGATCTCGCGGAGGGTCGATTAGGTACATGAAACACTATCGATTTGTAAAGAGAAAGTAAAAAAATAAGTACTTTTTTTAAAACTCGAATTAATTTACGCATGTACGAAATTAATTTCTTTAAGTTAACGTTAGCTGAGCGAGGCCAATGACCTGAGGTAGTTAGTACGCAACGACAGGCAAGTACCTACAAGGTCATTGATTCGTTTACTTAAATAAAAAAATTTGTACATGCGTATATTACCTTGAGTTTTAGAAAAAAAGTACTTTATTTTGTAATTTTATCTTTACAAATCGATAGTGTTTTATGTACCGAATCGACCCTCCACGGGATTAAAACGACCATAATTTAACGGTGTATACATACTTTCACCTTTATTATATTTGTGAGATTTGTTTGTAAGTATTGTTTACAATACAAAAATATTTTTTATAATAATTGTTATCCAAATCTAATCAATTATTAAAACTAGTGCATAATGCTTAGGCGTTATTATAGAGAGTTATAAAAAAAAACTGACTTTACTGTTTTAGGTTCCAGTGAAGCTGAAGTAAAATTGATAAAGGACTTCATTCGGCTGATAAAGAAAAATCCGGTACAGATCAAATTATTGTCCAAGATTCCTGCCGGGATGTACATACTACCAGTTTTGCTGACGCTGACTGCCAACTATATCATTGTCATACTGCAGTTTAACCGTGTAATTTAATTTAAATATTTTTTACCTGAGTGTGATTGTTGTTGTGATTGTTGTTCATTGTGTTCCTAGGATTGTATCGGAAATCGGAAAGATGTGAAAAATTGTAATCGTTGAAGTGAAGTGCTAATACTCGTAATAATAAGGATAAATTTTTAAATGTTTTTTTTTTATGTGCTTTTGTTGACAAAAAATATTAAAATAACACATTATGTTAAAAGTGTGTAATGGTGGTGATTATAGCTGAGGTGGTATTTAGAAAGTAGGGTTTAAGAAAACCGAAAAAAAAAATTAATACTTACGTATATCATACGATGTTTCTCAACACACATGTGAAGAAAAATATTGACAAAGGTGTTTTCTTTTTGTGGTACGGCAGTGAAAAAATACATCTTTCTTCAGCTAGACTGCTTTATAAAAATAAGAATGAGGTGGTTTATCTATTAAGAAAAAAAAAACTTGCAACTGTGCCGATTGTTATGAAAGAAAAGGCGCTTACTGGTAACTTGACGAGTGACAGGACAGATTGGAGGAAAAAAAGATTCCCCGACTCCAAATAATACTTCATAGGTATGCATTCTATTTATAAGGTTGACTGGAAATTTCAAATAACCTATAACTTAAACAAAAAAATAAACAGAAAAATAATAAGACTGAACTTAGACTATGAATGATACTCATGAAACCAGCCTACATTCTAAAATATCTGGTCTAGCAATCAATCAATCTCAAAATTCTCTCTGATCTGACCAATCGTGTAGAACCTGTGGCAATCAGTAACGAAGCACTAGTTACGCGAACACGGATTAAGTTATCTAGTGTAATCGAGTTTATAAAACCAATGTTGGTCGACTCGTCACGTTTTATTGGACCGCTCTATTTTCGGGCACGTGGCAATTGATTAACTACGCAAACGTTAGATGTAGAATTGGTTTGAAATAAAACAGTGTTTTTATTATATCGGTAAAAGAAAAACTATGAGAAGTTTATCTATCTCTACTTCGATGCGACTTTTTTTCATATACACCGTGAAATTTTAGCGGTTGTTTTCCCGCGGCAGAACGACTTGCCATAAGGAGTACTTTCGAATCATACAGTAAAAGTAAAAAATAAAAACACTAAAAGGATCAAAATAACTTAATTTTGGAAGTCGGTTTTAAATAAGAAACAAACAATACCGAGAAAACCGACTTCCGAAATAAAATTTCACGGTGTATATAAACTAGTATTTGATTGCGATCCCATACGGACTTTGTCCACACAACGTATTTAATAATGAGTTTTTTTAAGTGTGCGTAATTATATTTTTAAAGGAACTTTTCCAACCCACTTTCCCACTCCACTTGAATCAGTTACGCCTCACAAGTTTAAGGGCGTTAAATGAAATACTACCAAGCTGTATCTGTCAATATTATTTCACCGTTTTGAGAGCAGTGGTGATGAAATAATTTATATAAAGTAATGCGCTTGGCTGGGTTTGTCCCCGCGACCTACAACTCGTAAGTTGGGGCCGTTACCACTCAGCCACCACTGCTCAGAATTTAGGTTATTAGGTCTTATTATAAATTATTTATTCTAGCAATGTAAAAACGTTTAAAATCCTCCAACATTGGCTAACAATACGGGCAGTATTTTGTTTTCCTTAATGATTTCATTTGTATTACTTTCTCGTTTTTTACATTTTAAGGGTTCTCTTAAAAGGAGAAAAACTGGAATAAATCGCGTTATAAAACGAAAACCATGTTTTAAGCTTCATCGAACTTGTAATTTTTGCCTTGTAATTTATTTATAGGAGTTATTTATGCTTGTAATACTCGTAGGAAATGTTATAAAGGTTTTTTTACGGTTTGAAACAAAATTTGTTTTGTGGCTGAGAAGGTTTTGGTGTTTTATTTATATTTGAGATATTTTTTCATGGATTCTGGGTAAGATATAAAAAAGCTGTGTGAAGTTTTGCCAATTTCAAACATTTGAATGTAAAAAGGCAAAAAGAATTTAAAAAAAGTTTAGCTCACGTAGACAAACTCGGTGTAAGATTCAAAAAAAGAACACTATCATCTTGTTTCACGGCTGTGCCAAATAGGTCCAGGTTTAACGACAGTGACTGCCACAACCCAGCGCTGGGTAAACCACAAGCGTGGCGATAATAGTCTGGAGAGGTACCACGACGTCCTACTTTCCGTATGGCTCAGATCCTTACCGGTCATGACTAGTTCGGGAGGCATCTGTTTCGGATTCAGGCTGAAGAAACACCCGGGTGTCGCCATTGTGCTGCCCACCTAGAAGACATGTGATCATGGCCATGTTTGCCTTGGACAATGGCAAGCAAATATTAATGAAGAAAATAAAAATTGACACACTTTCTAGATAGTCATATTTAATTAAAATAATTTATTATGAAAATATAAGTAAGTTAAAATTAAATTGTCATTTAAAAATCTCATTTTGAGTGAAATTTTTAAAAGTATCTTATTTAAAAAGAAAAGAAAACATGTTGCTTTTGCCTAAACAGACGCACAATTATTTACAAAAAACAGCTTTCCCGTCACGCAATATGTGGATCGGGTATAACCGTGTTGCACCTTATGACCATAGACAACACAGTTGTCTAGGTTATCTATTACATCTCCGACGCAGGCCTCAGCAGAGACTAACATAAACAACAAAAATAAAAGAAAACATAAATAATTTTAATAAATACAATCTATAAATACAAGTTTTATGTCGCATCTAAGCAAGAATGGGCCGTTATTCGGCGTATACCGAGACGCTGGGCAAATATTTATTTATTCTTCATTCTTCATATACAGTAGTGGTACATAGGCGGACTAATAAGTTGTTGCATTAGCAACATTCTCTACTAGTCAACCTTTGGGTTATAAAAGACAACACTGTGGTAGGTGTGCACAATAAATAAATAACAGATGTTAAATCCAGCTATCTACGATGCTGATTGTTAGCAAGCACCGTTTTGTGACAATTTTGTGTTCCTTCCGCGAGCAAACAGTAACCCTATTTCAGGTTAGTATCTATCGATATTTAGTAACTTAGCTCCTGGGAGTTGAAATTTCCTTAAAACTTAACTTTGGGCGGTTCATTGACTACTACACACCGCGATAGTTTCTAATGTTATACAAAGCACAGGTCCGATCGTGTATGAAGTACTGCAGCCACTTATTGGCTGGTACTGCAAAATGCCACCTAGTAGCTTTGGACTCGGTAGAAAGGCGTACGAAGAGGCTAGAGATTGTAAACCGGGCCCGGCCGGGTCCGGCCCGGTCGGGCCCGGTGCCCTTTTTGACATCCACCGGGTCCGGCCATTCATACCGGGCATAATCGGACGGGATGTAACGGACGGGATGGCTAGAGTGGTTTCGCAGTTAAGCACTAGTTTTTATATTTAGTTTCTATTAACAGTGTCATAATTGTGATAAGATAAAATATAATATAATGGTACAACTAACAATATAACATGATATTACAACATTACATTACATTTTTAGCTTTCTCAGACTAAATCGCTTCACTGGGCGCCTTGCAATTTGAAGGCGCCCTTACAAGAAAACATTGTATCAATCAAGCAAATGTGAAATATCATTACTTACTATAGCTAATTATAAAATAAGGTGTGTTGTTAATATTGACAGGCAATTACATTAGTATCTACTTTTTATTATTGTAATGATGAACATTCTGGTTGTCTATCGTTTAAGTACAGTGAGACACGCAACATTTCAAAGGAAATGTCTTCCTTCAAGTGGTTAAATAATTTATTGTTTATGGAGAATTTCTTTGGCATTTATAGAACTTATAGTACCCACAATAACAGGAAAAAATATTTTATTATATTTAAAATATTTACCCAGACTATATTGAACACATTATCGACAATATACTTAGAATATTTGATTTTGGGAAGCTATGACACAAATCAAATTAAATTCATTAACATTTTGTTTGGTATTTCTACTCATATGAACTTTGTAGTATCCGTCGTGACTGCCATCCGCTACAGCCGCGACTTCATGTCTTACTTAGGAAGCATCAGTAGCGTCTATGAATTCTTCTTTAGATATTTTAAAGATGTTTCATCATTGATCAACGCAATTAAGAAAATAGTCTACACCACCATTTCTTTTATTTTAATTACTATTTTATGTTTTACCTACAGATCTATGGAAACTTTTATAATGTTTTTACCATCAGGTTCAATAATAATGATGGTTCCCATATTCTTATCACAAGTAGCAATCAGATTTACTACAGTATTTCAACATCTCATGTTGTATGTTAATATTATGGTAGTGGTTATATTGATCAAATGTCTTAATTCAATGATATCAGCCACTCAAGAGAAACTAGGAAGTGATAATAGTAGTTTACATGAGCAATGTGAAATCACAAGAGAGCAAATTCAAGAATGGATTGAACTGTATCGGGACTTGGTTAATTGTTGTAAAAAATTGACACTTTGTTGTGGACGCCGGGTAGTTACTTCTCCTTCGTTATATAAGTACTCGTACATATTATATAGAAGCTTGCATAGAATCAACACGACATTCAATAAAATTTATAAATTACTAGAATGAAATAATAATAATTTATTAAATTAATTTTATTTTATCAGAATAATATTAAAATTACATGTTTCAGTTTTTGTTGTCAATGGTAATAGCAATATCACAATATGTTTTGGTGGCATATGTAGCATTTTACAGATATTTTTCTCCGGTATGTACGAGTATGTTATGGTTTTTTTGTTTTCTAGAAAAGTACGGTTAAAGTTTGAGGACTATTTGTTGACGTTTATTCTTTTTTTTTTTTTAAATAGCGGGAGTACAAAAATGAGAGTACTAAAATTATAGTTACTCTATTTATTAACGTGGCAGGGATGGTTATGCCACTAGTTGCTGCACAATTAACGAGAAACCAAGCAGCTAAGCTACACCGAGTATTGGCTCGTCTTTACATTAAAATGATCATTGGTAATTTTTTTTTCTCACAAACAGCCATATTCTAGATGAAAGTTCTGTGTACTCATGTACTGCAAATGTTTGTTTTGTTTTAGGTACAAACGAAGCTGAAGCGAAACTGGTAAAGGAATTCATACGTCTGATAAAGTGTAATCCATTGGAGATAAAGCTTTCGAGCAAGATTGGTGCTGGGATGTACATACTACCAATTGCATTTACGTTGATTATCAACTATCTCATTGTTTTGCTGCAGTTTAATCATGTTATTTAGTTCCAAAAGTAAGATAAAGAACATGTGCTCCCTCGTAGAAAGTAACTTTACGTACTTTAAAAGATCCATAATCATATCTAAAATGTTTGAAATTTCTTCAACCTACAACCAATTTACTGGTACCAAAATAATAGTGTTTTTTATTCCTATCAACCATTAACCGTTCATTACCGTTATAATTATATACCTTCGATAGAAAATCTCTTGGGAATTTCTCTTCTCCTTCATAAGAAACATTTAGGTAACACATCGTTTCAAATTGTTTGTATTAGAATGTCACTTATAGGTTTTTGGTCTTCTCAGGAGAGATCTAGACGTTAGGGCAGTGGATTTGTTCAAAGGGATCACCGAGGTCATACACTTCCTCTCGTTCCACCTAGAGAGGAAAAGTTATCTGATGGTAAACTTAAAAACAAAGTAATTAAGACATTCAATTTTGTTTACAAAGACATGTTTATGTTATAACCAGACTTCGTTTTTTTGTCAGTCATCTCCTAATTAGCAATAACAAATCATTGTCACCCGTAATCTTTGTAACAATGTGTAACAATATGTAACATGTACCTAATACAGTTCAAGGAGTATTTTATAGGTACCCCGTCCGGGTCTATATCGGCTTCGCGGCCGAAATGTATATTTTACCAATAAATATGTTTATCTGTTTATAAAAAAAAACGAAAGAATTTTGTTTTACCTGACCTTTTTATAAAACCAGCTTTATTATTTTATGTCACTCACTTTGAAATATTTCCATGATGTATTTTCGTAATTATACACGTTTGAAATCATAAATTAGGGACAGATTCGTGATTCTTTTTGTCGAGCCTACTAATTTACTTCATGTATTGATTTTTATTGAAGGTGGAGAGATGAGCTAGACAATTACCGGAGGGACTGGCCCACAATGGCCGAGGGCAGACCTGTGTGGAAAAGGGAGAGGGAGGCCTTCGCCCAGCAGTGGGACATAATAGGCTACTAACTTACTATTGATTTTTATGCAATAGTTGGTCATATGGTCAATTTTAATAAAAAAAATATTTTTCTTGGTGTTCTTTTTTAAGTTTGTGGATTTTCAGGGTTTAAAAAAAGTTCACCTTAAACAAACAAACCTCGCTTTTCGCGAGCACGCTTGCCTCGAGATTTGTTTGTTTATTTATTTTGTTTGTTTGTATATTAATTTGTTTGATCTATAACAATCTTTCCAAAATAATAAATTACTTTCTGTAAATCAAGAAAGAAATCCCTGAAAATTACGGACCCAAGAAGATGAAGAGAGCTTTTTTCAATAATTTTGATTTTTGGGGTTATAGCGTTGAATTCTCAAAAAGTCAGATATCTGTCAAGGCTGTCTGATAAGAATTATTCACATTTTGAAAGGTTGAGATCAAGTCCTGTTACGTTTACAATTTCTAGAAAAGCAACTCCACAAAATTAAAACAAAAATTTAAATGGTAGATCATCGATTGACGATCAATTTAGACACGGTTTTGTCTAAATTGCCTACACTTGTCCATCTTTGGGTTTCGTTATCAAGATACCAAACCTAGAATTTGGATGTTAGCTGTCGATTGATTAGGCGAATAAATAAACTAAAGATTATTATTATTGGTCCAGGGGGACTTTATTTACAATCAATAACAAATTCCAGAATACCATCTGAAATATTTTAAAATATCATGAAAATTGTTATACAAAAAAAAAAAATCGCTATGAACTGACTTATTGAGAAAAAAATTTTACCAACAAAAATTACATTTTTTTAAACGTGAAAACCTACTAAACTACTAACAAATTGAAATCTTTTTATTAAAAACTCATTTAAGTTACATTTTTAATTGTCTTTTCACAGCTTAAATCGCTTTATTGCTGTCAGCTTTTGGAAGAAAAGATCAAAACAATTAAGCAAATGTGACGTATGTGATCAATTTACTGTAATTGACAAATAAATTCTCTTTTCAAAACTGACAGACAATCAATTACGTCTGTAACTGTTTACTATTATTTTTATTGAAATGATGGATATTTTGTTACTTTATAGTTGAAACTGAGACACGCCACATTTCAAACGAAATGTCTTCATTCAAGTGGTTGAATAATTTGTTATTTCTGGAGAATTTCTTTGGCGTATACAGAACTTATAGTAACCAAAAGGATAGGAAAAAGTATCTTATTATATTTCAAATATTCATCCAGATTATGTTAAATACAGTGTCCCTATTTATACAATATTTATATTCAGGAAGAAGTGACTTTAATCAAATAAAATTAATTTCTATTTCATTTAGTGTTTCTACTTGTATACACTTTGTAGTATCCGTCATGACTGCCATCCGTTACAGCGGTGACTTCATGTCATATTTAAGAAGCATCAGTAGTGTCTATGAATTCTTCATTGCAAATTTTAATGATGTTTCATCATTGGTCAAGTCAATCAAAAAAATAGTTAACACCAGTATATTTTTTATTTTACTTTATTTTTGCAGTCTCATCTACATGTTTACGGAAGCTATAATAAAGTACTTACCGTCACGTTTAATAATAACAATGATTACCGTAATGTTATCACAAGTAGTAATAAGAATTAGTGTAATATTTGAGTACCTCATGTTGTATGTTGTTATTATGATAGTGTTTAAATTGATCAAATGTTTAAATACAATGATATTAGCCGCTCAGAAGAGAGTAGAGAGTAATGGTAGTAGTATCGATGAGCAATATGATATCACAAGGGAGCAAATTCAAGAATGGGTTGAACTGTATCGGGACTTGGTGAACTGCTGTGATAAAGTGACGCTTTGTGGTGGACGCCAGGTACTTATTTCTCTGTGGGTATTAAACTAGTATGTGCATGTTACATAGTTACAGCTGATAATTCTCACACGACGCCGCAAACCATAGCGGCAATGGATAGATAGATAGATGTGCTCTCTATTGTACACCCAAAATTAAAATTACAGTCGGAACTTAAAATTAATAGGGTGACACCCTATTACTAACCCAAAGGATGGTTTTATCGCCAAAAGCGATTTTTAAAAACAATCTTTGGAAGGATTTGACAGAGAAGGAAAAAAAGATACGCGGGTAGTTCATGGTGTAATATTTACATATCGGCCTCATCTAGTTTAAACTGCAGGAAAAAAAATGACGCGTAAAAGTATTTTTAAAAATCTTTTTGCAAAATAGATATCATTTATTATATTACATGAAAATTAAATATTGATTCATTGAAGTATTAGTTTTATCAGAAAAATATTAACATTACATGTTTCAGTATTTTTATTCGCTAGTCATAGCAACATCACAATACATTTTGGTGGCGTATATAACACTTTACAGATATCTTTCTATGGTAAGTGTATTAAAGTTTCTTTTCAAGAAAAATAAGTTTGTAGTTTGTTGACTTTACTTGATGATTGTTCTTTTTTTAAAACAGGGGGAGTACACTAACGACAGTATTAAAGATATACTTATTTTATTTACTAACGTGGCTGTAATGGTTATACCACTAATTGCTGCACAATTGATAAGAAACCAAGGATCGAAGTTACATCGAGTGTTGGTCCGACTTTACAATAAAATGATCATTGGTAAGATTTTTCTGTCCCATATTGCCAAAGGAAAAAAAAAAGCTAATTAAAAACTGAAACTCATTTTTTTTATGATTTAGGATAAAATAAAAAAGTCAGCGGCCAAGAATGAATTATATAAATGTAATCTCCAAATCCAAAGACTTGGCGACTTTGACGCCATAGTAAAAAATAATGCGTTGCACCTGTGCTGTGGGTGATCTCCTTTGAGATGTATGTACTCGTATACTTGTGTACTGGACTAAGGTTTTTGTTTCAGGTTCAGGTGAAGCTGAAGCGAAATTAATAAAGGATTTCATTCGTCTGATAAAGAATAATCCATTGGAGATAAAGCTTTCGAGTAAAATTCGTGCTGGGATGTATGTGCTACCAATTATATTTACATCGGCTGTCAATTATCTCATCGTCATGCTGCAGTTTAATCATGTTATTTAGTTTCTTAAATGAGATAAAGAATATCTGCTCGCTCATGGAAATTAACTTTACGTGCTTTAAAATGTCATATAACACCAGGGATTTTTATACTGTTAATTGTGCTACCAAGATAAATGATATCAATATTTCGAGCTTCAAAGGGTTGGGTGTGAACCATGTTGGTTTTTGTTTAAGAGGTTTATTTTCTTTCTTTATTTTATCATGCTATGCGTTCAAAAAAAATATCTTTAATGTACACGAGAAAAAGAGTAAGACCAAGAACGCTACACTGTGGCACACCGTAATTCACTGGAAGATTAGTACTTAAGTGTGGTCGAACCTTGACTCATTGAGTCCAGTCTGATATATAATCGGTCAGTAGGCTAAGTTAGTAAGTAACTACTAATACCATTTTTTTCCAATTTTTATACAAGTATGGGAACAGAGGTCGTGTCGAAAGCCTTGTCGAAATCCAGAAATATTGCAACACCGGTGTATATCCTAAACAATGGAAAATATCCCGTGTAACTCCCATTCCTTAAACCAACGATAAAATGTCAGTAGTAGAACACTGACCCATCGCTATCTTGCCAACTATTGCTAAGGTTTTCAAGCATATTATCCATTCAATTATTCATGAAAGCATAAATAGGACTCTCTCTCATGCCCAACATAGTTTTCGGCCTGATCACTCTATAAACTCAAACCTGCTGATTAATGTTCACTTTATATCTAATGGCCTAGATAACGGTTTAGAGGTTGAAACTCTGTATCTCGATTTTCGGAAAGCTTTCGACAAAGTCGATAATGATGTGCTTTAAGCAAAACTGGAGGCCATTGGTTTCTCATCAGGCTCTCTCAACTTTTTTGGCGACTACTTGCGGGATCGTAAGCAGTTTGTCTGCCATGGATGCTTCGAGTCTAAGCCTTACTATGCTTGATCGGGCATGAGTCAGGATACCGTATTGGGGCCGCCTCTGTTCCTGATCATGATCAATGATTTTATCGCGAAAATTGAGTATGCAAAGTGCCACTATATGTTGACGACCTAAAAATGCTTTCACGAATCGGAACAGTCAAGGATTACTTGTGGGAGAAATAACTATTTTCTATTTATTTAAAAAAACATTAACGTATTTTTTTTAAGTACGTGGCAATTATTAAGTACGTAAGTCTATTGACTACTCGCTCCCCGCCTCTGACAAGCAGGCCGCATTATAAAAGAGCAAGCAACACGTACCGCCCCATCAGTCTCCTCAATGTTCTCGGTAAGATCTACGTGAGGCTTATTTATAAGCATCTCAGAGATTACGCTGAAACTAAGGGTCTCATTCCTAACGAGCAGTTCAGTTTCCGAACCGAACACTCGTGCATCAATCAAGTTCACCGCATCATCGAACATGTTAGCGTTGCTCTCCAGCGTAACATGATGACGGGTGTCTTATACTTCGACATAGCTAAAGCATTCGACAAGGTCTCGCACAATGGCTTATTGCATCGGCCGCCCGATACAAACCCTCCCGCATTTCCAAGATTTGCCGCCCTAGGCATACTCTTGTCACCCCCGATGACCCCATTACCCTGCTCCAAGAGAGCCGTAGGGAAACAAGTACAGTTCACAAACACATATTCAGACCGCCGTCCTTCAGACCTCGCCGCCGAGGCCCATCGCGAAATCCCCGTCAATGTCCGCCCCGTCCCTTGCTAGAGCCAGCCCGTGCCGCTGAGCCAGTAGTTTAAAAAAATCCCCTAAATAATAATTTATCTTTTGCTCGATCCAGCTTGTCCCTTGCTGCCCTCCCCCAGCGACGCCCTAAGCCGAGGTCCTTACCCCACAGGGGCGCCCTTAGCGTGTTCGCTTAGTATGTAAGTTAGTTAAGTAAGCCCTGGCTGGAGGCTTTGATTCTTGAATCGAGGCCGCCACAGGCAAGCCCGGTTAAGCAGCCGACAACCTCATAGGTTGACCTGCGAGAGGCAACACACAAAAAAAAAACTCTATTGTTCACATTTTGTTTGGCTTCGGACTCAACAAGACAGTTTAAACAGTCAGGTATGTTTTGGTTTAAATATATTTTATTGCTGTATTGCTATTTCTATATTGCTATGAATTGTTATTATGATGTTGAATAAATGTGATTATGTTTTGATTCAGAAATACTGATGATTATTATTACTAATGTATTTATGTTCTTCTGTTGTAATAATATTTAGTGCAAATATTCACATGTTGTGTACCGCTTTGGTTAATAAACCATATAACATAAACATTGCTTTTATTCTTTTCATTCTTCTAACCCACATACTAACTCCTACAAGGGATCTTGACGCCATCTACGAATGAAGTATTGAGAACAAGTTTTTTTTAATACTAACAAGTACCACATCATGAATTTCGATCGGGGGTCATGACTGTGGTCATGACCCATCAATTACTACTATAGGTTAGGTAGGAAAGTAATTACTCGTGTTACCAGCATAAAAGACTTGGGAGTGACCTTCGATTACTGTCTGACGTTTAAGGATCATATTTCTGCCCTTGCAAAGGAGTCTTTGAAGCGCCTAGTTTTTGTTTTCCGAATTGCTCGGGACTTCCTCAATCCCGGTGTTCTTAGGCTCTTATACACCACACTGGTTAGAAGTAAACTCGAAGCCAGTGCCTATTTGTGACATCCATATACTGCAACTCGGACACTGATGCTTGAAAAGCTGCAGAAAAAAATCCTGAGATCTCTGTTTCAAAAGTTGTACATTTTCTTTACCTACATGTACCCTATCAGTATCGTTCAAAAATCAATTAATTGCAGACTAAATAGCATAAGAGATTTAAGAGTGATCGTAGACAACAAGCTTCTGTTTGATCAACTTGTGAATAGCATAGTTACAAAGGCATCAAAAGCTCTGGGATTTATTCTACGCACCACGGCCTGTTTCCGATCTCTTAAACCAGTAGAACTTTGTATCAGCGTAAATAAATACCTAATACATTACTGATCATCTTTAGGATACACAACACTATTTTTAGTTCAATTTTAATTTATATATTCGAAATCCGAAACACGTGTCTAGTATTTTTATGTAAAGAATCTATATACCTACAAAATTTAATTACTGTATCATAAAAAATTACAAAGTTTGAATTTTGATTTGATCAGTTTTATTTATTTTTATGAACATGTAAAGACTAAGTTAACTAGTAACTGAATCGATCCCAATAACTTTTACCCCATGTTATATTTTTTTTTTTGGGTAGGTAAAATCATCCAATGACAAATCCCGCCCTTGGATGGGGCGGGAAATAGTGTCAGACTTTTACGGACTAAAAACCTACCTTTCCGTTCCTTGCCTTTGTCCCGGGGCCCGTGGTACCCCATGTTATATTAGTTTCCCAAAAATATTTAAAAAAAGTCACAAGTTGGACGCGAACACTAAGTACAAGCGAGCACCAGGTAAAATTTAATAATAATAATTATTACATGTTAGCTGACGCCCGCTCAAATATGATCACCGGGCCATCCAGATGACTTAGGGGTTGTTCTGCTTTCGCACTCAGCTGTGCGCTGGTGCCTTGCTATGGCCCGAACATATAATTATTATTTTTATCCTTATTGTGCTACTGTTTCTTTTTCCTTAAATAAATAAAATTTGTACGACCTACAGATACTTGTTCCGGGTCTAGATATCTTGTATTTGTAGTTAATTGTTTGATAATGCATCCATGATACAGGAATCAATGCTAGTGTGGGGCAACTTTTTTAATTTTATTTAAAAATGTAAAATAAAAGAAGCAGGTAATAAGCCAAATTGCCATAGAAAAGGCAGTTCTCAGTCAGACATTGGATTTGAAACTGTAAAAATACGTAATAATGTAACTGTTGCAAGGCCACTAAAATCATAGAACTGGACTAAGCGAGTGTGGTGGAAAAGTGTATATTATGACAATCAGACGACACATTATGAAAAACAAAAAAAAAGTGAAAGTCGAGGGACTATAAAGGCCAACGCAGACCAGGACGTCACGTGATCTGCTCACCATCAAAAGGAGCCTGTTCTCCTATGCTGCTGCTTTTTAGAATTTATCCTTGGACTGAATCAACCGCCTTCAGCTCTTATGACTTCCTTCAAACCTTAAACTTTGGGCGGTTCATTGAGTCCAAAGCTACGGTAATTGCTAGGAAACTCGGCAAGACAGCTTCTGATATTGTACAAAGCAGTGGTGTGGAGTACTGCAGCCACGTATGGGCGGTGAAATAAACGGCATTTTCCTCGAATATTTAAATTTGAATAAGACAAAATATAGTATAGTATAGTGAAATATCATCGGAATTTTTTATTCATTTCAAAGGATCGTCCTTTAAAATATAATTTTTATTGCAGAAACAGAAGAAACTTAAATATTTACTACGTATTTATACTAAACCTTCGTTATATTGAAATTTGTTATTGAAAGTCAAAAAAGTATCAAGTTTTTTTCAGAAATGCTTTCAGCTTTTGAAAGAAAAGGTCATACATAACAATCAAGCAAATGTAAAATGACATCAATTTACTTTAACCAAGAAATAAGTTGTCTTTTCAAAACAGACAGTTAATCAATGACGTCAGTACCTACTTACTATTAATATTATTGTAATGACGGACATTTTTGTACTCTATCGTTGAAACTGAGACACGCAACATTTCAAACGAAATGTCTTCAATTAAATGGTTGAATAATTTGTTGTTTTTGGAGAATTTCTTCGGCGTATACAGAACGTATAGTAACCAAAAGAATAGGAAAAAATGTTTAATTTTTTTCTAATATCCATTCAAATTTTGTTAAACACACTGTCCATAATATATCAACAATATTTGTCTTCAAGAAGAAATGACGCTACTCAAATAAAATTAATTTCTTAATTATTCAGTGTTTCTGCTTATATGAACTTTGTGTCATCTGTAGTGACCGCCGTCTGTTACAGCAGTGATTTTATGTCATATTTAAGAAGCATCAGTAGTGTCTATGAATTCTTCTTAAAATATTTTAAAGATGTTTCATCATCGGTTAAGTCAATCAAAAAAATAGTCTACACCAGCATTTCTTTTATTTTGTTTTCTTTTTTCAGTTATACGTACAGGTCTATTGAAGCATTAATAATTTAGTCCCCATAACGTTATCACAAGCAGTAATAAGAATTATTGTAGTATTTCAGCATCTCATGTTGTATGTTGTTATTATGATAGCGGTTCTCTTGATCAGATGTTGCAATTCAATGATATCAGCAGCCCAGGAGAGAATAGGGAGTAATGGTAGTAGTTTGGATGAACAACGTCATATCTCAAGGAAGCAGATTCAAGAATGGGTCGAACTGTATCGGAACTTAGTAAACTGCTGTGAAAAAGTGACGCTTTGTTGTGGACGTCAGGTAGTACTCCTCTGTCGTTATATACGAGAAAGTTCATAACATAGTCACAGATGGTGATTCTCACATGATGTCACACACCATCATGACAATATATAGATTTGAAAAATGTCTTAGTGAAATATTAATTCATTAGCGTTTTAGTTGTGTCAGAATAATATTAAAATGATGTGTTTCAGTATTCCTATTCGCTGGCCATAGCAACATCACAATACATTTTAGTGGCATACCTTGCATTTTATAAGTATCTTACTGCGGTAAGTATGTTTAAGCTTGTTTGTTTTCAAGAAAAGTACGGTTCGATTTTGATGACTATATTTTTTTATGGTTATTATTTTTATAGCGGAGTATACTAATGCAAGTATTGCAAATATACTTACTCTAATTGCTAACGTAGTAGTAATGGTTATACCTCTAGTTGCTGCACAATTGACGAGAAACCAAGGAGCGAAGCTACATCGAGTGTTGGTTCGTCTTTACAATAGAATGATCATTGGTAAGACTTTTGTGAAATACATTGTCAAATTTCAGATTTAAATACTCGTTTAATGCATTTGTGTGTTTTGTGTTAGGGTCAGTCGAAGCTGAAGCAAAATTGATAAAGGATTTTATACGTCTGATAAAGAATAAACCATTGGAGATAAAGCTTTTGTGCAAGATTTGTGCTGGGATGTACATGCTGCCAATTGTATTCACGTTGGCTGTTAACTATATCATTGTTATGCTGCAGTTTAATCATGTTATTTAGTTTCTTAATTGATATAAAATCATAAATCATTATAACTGCTGCTCGCTCCTGGTAATTAACTTTACTTAACAATATCCCATTATCTATACTTTAGTACTATTTAATATACTTTAAATATTTGTGATCTCTTCAAGTCTTTTTTTTCCTGTATTTCAGAAAATTATTTCAAAGATAGATAATTACTACGAGTATATTTCTGCATACTACAAAAGAAAAGCCACTAAAATAAGTATATTTTGAATGTTTGTATGAAACTGTGTGTGTACTGCAACTATAGCATCAAATACATTAAAGATAAATAATGAACTACTTACGACTGATTTATTAAACTAAAATAATAGTATTCTTTATTTCCGTCAACCATTAACAGTTTCATTACCGTTGTCATCGAAACTGAACACCGCAAACAAAAATCTATCCATTTAAATAATATAAAATTTTTGTTTATGACAAAATATTTTATGTTTCCAGACCTTCCAAATCTTATTCCAGACTAAACAGCATACTATATAAGAAATAAACTATATACATTTTATTTGTTGTTATGGATAAAAACTGTTCTCAAATAAAATATTTACCCGTACACTTTCTTGAAAACTGGCTTTTATCGCTAGGTTTAATATTCAATATTTATCATGTTCATCATCATTCATCATTTCAGCCGAAATACATCCACTGTTGGACATAGGCCTCCCCCCAAGTGTCACCACAATGAATGGTCCTATGCATCTCGCATCCATGGGATTCCCGCAACCCTTGCTAGGTTATCGGTCCACCTTATAGAAAGTCTTCCAACGCTACGTCTTACGTGGTCGTCATTCCAGAACCTTTCTGCCTCAACAATTCTGCAACCAATGCGCCCTGCCCATTGCCACTTAAGTTTGGCGATTCTTCGTACTATGTCGGTAAAAGACACTTCACTATACTTAAACGTCAGCAGCGGGTATTGACGATATAAATATCGCTCTTTCAAAAATAGTGCACTGGTTTAATGTATATAACCTGCTTCCTAATGAGAAAAAAAAACTAAATGTATTAAGTTTACTATGCCTAATGTTAGGCAAGTATAAACTAGTGTGTTAATAAAAGGTAAAGAGTTGAGTCCTGAAGACGATACAGTGTTTTTGGGTATAAGTTTGGATGCTAAGCATCAATGGAGCCCACATAGAGACAAATTATCGAAAAAACTCACCGCACGGAGGACACGGTGGAGCACATGGTCATGGTGTGGCCCGCTTGGGAAGAGCACCGCTGTGTTCTTGTCGGAGTGATTGGCGGTAGCGATATCTTGCGCTGGGGCTTGGTACAGTCCATGGTCAGGAGCGAGGAGGGATGGCAGACGGTCGCCTCCTTTTGCGAAACAGTAGCAAAGGAGGAGTCCTCACGCACGAGGCCTCGGCCGTCGAGATCCCGATCCCGATTTCTGGCCACCGTAGGCGCGGACTTGCAGATGGTGAGAAATGGCTAGCTCGCCGTCCTACCGTCTGGTAACCGACCGGACCGAGCCCAAGTCGTCGACGGCGCACACTGTTCCCACGCGCCTCAAGGGTTATCAGCGAACCGTAGAGGCCCAGCGGGGCCGAAGTCTACTGGGGCCATGGACTGATTTCTGAAAGGAATGTCCGGCCCCGGTATAAAGGGCTGATAATGAAATGGGTGGCTTTTTTAGTCAGTACAAGTCTGACATTATCTCCCGCTCCGCCCAAGAGCAGGGGATGTCATTGGATGATTTTTTACCCATTTATAAAAAAAATGTCTGCTGCATACGCTGTTAGAAAAATTAGAGATCTAACTGAATTAGAGAGTCCGTTTAGTTTACTATAGTAATTTTCATAGCGTCATGTCATACGGTATTTTATTGTGGGTAAATGCCGTTAATATTCAGACAATTTTTATTTTGCATAAAACGGCTATTCGTTCTATTTATAAATTAAGTCACAGATACTCACTCAGAGATAAATTAAAGGACATTAATATAATGACTGTACCTTCTCAGTATATATACGAGAATATTTTGTATGCCCATAAAAATAAAAAATAAGTCCAAGAAATACAGTGATATTCATGATTTTATTACTAGGAATAAACATAAATTTGTAGTTCTTGCTGCCAGGCTTAAAAAAATAGGAGGATCATTCAGATTCCAATGTATACACTTTTATAACAAACTTCCTACTCATATTGAAGAATTAAGCCTGAATTTAAATCATTTGTAAAGCGCGTACAGATGGATTATATCATATATGTAGAAAACAGATGCCAAACTGTAGTCCTTAACGATTATGCCTCGAGAGCGATTTACATCTCGTCGGGGATGCCCCAAGGATCTTTATTGGGACCTCTTTTATTTAATATCTCTGTAATCATCACCTCATATTTCTTACATTCAAAATTTTTATTGTATGCGGATGACTTGAAAATCTTGAGTTAGCTTTCAACAATTGAGGAATCACACCTGTTATAGGAGATTCTGGAGCGTTTTTATAATTACTGTGACAGAAATAGGTTGGATTTAAATATATAGAAATGTTCTGTACAACACTCGAATGCCCAACCCTATTATGTGTTATATTTAAAGTGTAGTCAACAGGCCTTGTTGACCACACTTTTAATAATAAAAAGCGTGGGTTTTTATTTTCAGGGTTCTCTTAAGTTATGATTGTCAAAACTATGAAAATCCTTTACAGTGCTTTTGTAGCTGCTGCAGCCATCTTAAATCATCATCATCATTTCAGCCGAAGGAGTCCACTGTTGGACATAGGCCTCCTCCAAGTACCGCCACAATGAACGATCCTATTAGTCTCGCTTCCATCGCAATTCCGTGAGTCTCACCATGTTACATCTTGAATATGCTTTTCGATCGGGAAATTCCAATTAAAATGTCTAAATTAATCGCCTTAAAAGCATATAACAGCGATTTTAAGGTACATTCAATACCGATAAAATATTTTTTTTTAATTATACTAGTTTGTGTAAGAAACTAGTATAATTAAAATGAATGGGAATACCCATTCATTTTTAACACGAGTGAAGAAAAATTTCAGATCTTGCCTACGTATTTAATGTAATGAACGTGTCAATTGACGTCCCTGAGATGGTGGCCAAGATTACCGTTGTGTTTCTTCGGAAACCTTATCTCCTTCATGTGTCTATCATAAAAACTGTCAATAGACAAAATTCATACATTTCTAGAGTATGTCATATGTTCAATATGGTGTACCGGGATGTTGAGGTTGATATCTTTACGAACGTTCAGAAATTTAAAAATTTTGAGTTACTTTTTCTTTGAAGTTTAACTTTGAAATGTAATGTATTTGTTTGCTCTCTTCCCATATTTATGTTTAACTCTCACACTGTTTATACCGTTTTGTCAATTTTATTTATTAGTGAAAACTTGTAATTTGGCTTTCTTCTACGTAGAACGTCTATTACTAGAATAATTAGCTGTTTTCTTGAAATTAATGATATAAATAAACATCACACATTTAAATAAATAAATAAAATAAAATTATATTAAGTATATTTAAAAATAAATATACAAATATATTTGCACATAAATTTTCAAAATATACTTATTCCTGTAGCTACAGAGATAAGAAGACAAACTTGCAAAAATTACATGTAAAGATTCTTTGGCACGTATTAATATTCATTGTTGCCAAAGAATTTATTATGTAAGGTAAAGTTAATTTCCACAAGTTAGCAGATGAATAAATAATTTGTTTCAATTACAAAATTAAATAACATGATTAAACTGCAGCATAACAATAACATAGTTGACAATCAACGTGAACACAATTGGCAGAATGTACATCCCAGCAGGAATCTTGCTCAAAAGCTTTATCTCCAATGGAGTCTTCTTCACCAGACGGATGAAGTCCTTTATCAATTTTCTTTCAGCTTCGCCTGAATCTAAACCGAGACATTTGTTTTACATATGTGCTTACATCTGAATTTTATATAACGTTTGTCAGTAAAACTCTTACCAATAATCATTTTATTGTAAAGACGAACCAACACTCGGTGTAATTTCGATCCTTGGTTTTTCATCATTTGCGCAGCAACTAGTGGTATAAGCAATATTGCCATGTTACTTAATTGAACTATAACTCTGGCAATGTCATTACTAAACTCCAACTGTTATAAAAAATAATAAACTAGTAAATTCATCAAGCTCAACTATACTTATCTCGAGAACAAACAAACAGCAACATACTTACCTTAGTAAAATGCCTGTAAAGTACTTGGTACACAACCATAAGATACTGTGGTATTGATATGACCAGCGTAAAGAAATACTGAAACATGTATTATAATTATAATTTTATTCTTAGAATTCAAAATGATTAAAGTGGGGAGGGGGGGGGGGAAGCCGAATTTTATATACTAATAGATTGTTATTTCATTTTAGTATAAAATACCCTTCAAAAAATTAATATTCCTTGGTATACATTTTAAAGTTTAAACTGGGACGTGTAAGAATTACATATATAGCAGTTACCTATATAGTCGTATATAAGTATCAGGTCTATGTAATATTAACAAAAGAGAAGTAATTACCTGACGTCCAAAACAAAGCGTTACTTTTTCACAGCAGTTTACTAAGTCCCGATACAGTTCAACCCATTCTTGAATCTGCTCGCTTGTGATGTCACATTGCTCATTCAAACTATTGTCATTGCTCTCTACTCTCTTATGAGCGGCTGATATCAACGTTTTGAGACATTTGATAAAAAAAACAACTATCATAATGACAATATAAAACATGAAGTACTGAATCATCATAATGGTTTTCATTACTATTTGTGACAACATTAAGGTCGCCAACGTTATTATTGAATCTGATGGTAAGTACTTTTTTAAAACTATGGTAGATCTGTAGGCAAAAAACAAAACAGTAAATAAAATTAAAAAACAAATAACATAGACTATTTTCTTGATTGAGTTAGTTAATGCTGAAACATCATATCCTAAGAAAAAATCATAGCTTCTACTGATGCTTCTTAAATATGACAAGAAGTCACTGCTGTAAAAGAAACCGGTCACGATAGACGTTACACTATTTATATAAGTAGAAGTACTATACAAAGTATAAATTAATATCATTTGATCAATATCATTTCTTCTTAGAAGCGAATATTGTTGATATATTACGATTACTGTGTTCAATATAATTTGGACGAATATATGAAATATAATAAAATATTTTTTTCGGTTTTTTTGGATACCATAAGTTCTGTATATGCCGAAAAACATTTCCAGTAACATCAAATTATTCAACCACTTAAATGAGAGCATTTTCGTTTATAATGTTGTGTGTCTTGTTGGCAATATTGTACCTAAATGAAGTGGAATTGATGGAAGTAAAAAAAAGTATTTAATGTTAATAGTGCGTCATTACAATAATATAAAGTATACTCACAATCAATCAAGATTATCAGTATTGAAACATCAAATATTTGTTAATTTTAGTTAATAAATGTCATGTTATGTTCGCTTCAAAGTCATGATCTTCTTAAATTACTATATTAACTACAGAAAACCTTTTGTTTGTCATAAATTTTGCATTTCGTACTTTTATTGGTACTCTGCAGTAAACTAGTAATTTAATATACAGAATTTTTTTTTGACATCTCCTGCCGTTGGGCGAAGAGGGAGGGTGTGTCAGACTTTTACTGACTAAAAATCCACTCCTGTTCTTTCCTCCAGGGCTTACTTTCTCACAATCTGCGGCCCTAGTAGGCTTCGACCCTTCTGGGCCCACAGGTTGGCTATGGTTTGCTGACATCTCCTTCAAGCATGGGTGGAACACTACGCGCCGTCGAGAACTTGGTCTTGGTCCGAACGGCTACTGGAAATGAAGAAATCGGGATCGGGATCCCGGTGGCTGGGGCGTAAGGGCCGTTGCCTTTCGCGTGCGGCCTATTCCTTTGAATACACGCTTCATAATCTTGCAGAGTATGGAGGTTACTGAAATCGGCCGATAGTTGGCAGGATTGGCACGAGTGCCTTTTTTGGGTTCGGGTTGCACGTGGGCAAGCTTCCTGAACTTGGGCTTTATTATACCAGTCCTAAATCATCATCATTTCAGTCATAAGACATCTACTGCTAGACCAAGTGTCCAAATGCCTAGTCTTGTACATCTCGCATCCATCGGATTCTCACAACCCTCACCAGGTCCAGCACCAGGAGCTGTGGCTCCATAGACGGGAGCCATATTCATTTCGGTAATATCGGATATCGCTAACATAAAGACACGCAGCATTTTAAACAGAAATGTATTCATTGAAGTGGTTAAATAGTTTGTTTTTACTGGAGAATTTCTTTGCGATATACAGAACTCATTGTTACAAGAAAAAGAATAAAATATATTCGTCAACAGTGATGGCCAAAAGGTAACGGCCCCGACTTACGAGTTGTAGGTTGCGGGTTCAAACTCAGTCAGTCGCATCATTTCGTGTAATTTATTTCAACACCACTGCTCTCAAAACGGTGAAGGACAATATCGTGAGGAAACCGGCATGTCCTAGAACCAAAAATTCGTCAACATGTGACATTCACCAACCCGCACTTGGCTCATGTGGTTGATTACGGCTCATTCCCTCTCTTAGAGAGGAGACCCGTGTCCCAGCAGTGGGAACATTAAAAAAGGCTGCTGATGATGCCGTCCAAGCTACGTTGTACAATGAAATTTCAAGGTAACTAAAATCATTTCATTGTAGGTTACATTTGAAATTAACGAATAAGCTGTGTTTTTAAAACTGACAGATGATCTATCACAATAATATCGACTTACTATTAGTGTAATGACCATCGATATATATATACTACGCACTAGATTAGGCATGCCATACAATAACTTTCCTTGACTTACGTGTACTGTATGCCGGACATCTTGACTTGACATTAGTGCAGTTTTGCAGTATTTAATCGCTGTAACCTTAAAAGTTTTGTTAGACGTCATAATGACAATTTAGCGCTGCAGCGAACTTTTGTTTTAACGTTTCGGTATTGTGACAAATAGTTTCTATGAACGAGCTTGTCTATCACTTAGAATGTAAGTCGATGGTAATGACAGAGTAAAATACAAAAATGATTTTATTCTCGTGTATTCAAATTCATTCAAGTATAGTTGATATAGAGATACACAATATTTCAAGCGAAATGTCCTCATTCAAGTGGTTGAATAATTTGTTGTTGCTTGAAAATTTCCTCGGCATCTACAGAACTTATAGTAGCTAGAAGAACAGGAACAAATATTTTATTATGTTTCACATATTTATCCAGACTGTGTTGAACACAATATCTGTATTATATCTACAATATTTATTTATAGAAGGAAATGATATTAAACAAATAGACTTAATTTCTATTTTGGTTGGTTTTTCTATTTATATAAACTGTGATTCATCTGTCGTGACCGGTTTCTGTTACGGCAGTGACTTTATATCATATTTAAGAAGCATCAGTAGTATCTCTGAATTTATCTTTACATATTCAAATGATGTTTCAAAATTGATTGATTCAATCAAGAAATTAGTCTATACCAGCATTTCTTTTCTTTTAGTTACTTTTTGTGTTTTGCCTTCAGATTTACGGAATCTATGATAAAATACTTACCATCACATTCAATACAAATCTTGATTCCCCGTACTGTTATCACAAGTAGTAATGAAAATGACTGTAGTATTTCAGCACCTCATGTTGTATGTCGTTACCATGAAAGTGGTTCTTTTAATCAAATATCTGAATTCGTTGATATTAGCTACGCAGGAAAAAGTTGGGAATAATAGTAGTAGTTCAGATGAGCAATGTCATGTCACAAGGGAGCAGATTCAAAAATGGGTTGAACTGTATCGTGACTTAGCGAACTGCTGTGAAAAAGTCACGCTTTGCTTCGTACGCCAGGTACGCCTAGTAAATTCTTTATTATTTTATATTATGTAGAGCTCAGTCCCCCTAGCCAAGTTACAATGTTTCGTTTTGCGTTAACGCTTGGAGTTGACCACGGCCCCAACTCCTTCGTTCGAACAAACGAAATGGGGCGTGGTCAACTCCAAGCGTTGACAACTAGTTACTTGACAGTGATGGTTATGCCGCTACTTGCTGCACAAATGACGATAAACCAAGGAGTAAAGTTACATCGACTGTTGGTTCGAATTTACAATAAAATGATCACAGGTAAAATATTTTCTTGCAATTATTTCCAAAATTACGATGTAAATACTACTGTAAAGCAAATCTTTTGTTTTAGGGACAGGTGAAGCTGAAGCAAAATTGATAAAGGGTTTCATACGGCTGATAAAGAAGAATCCATTGGAGATAAAGCTTTTGTGCAAGATTCGTGCTAGGATGTACATGATGCCAATCGTATTCATGTTGGGTACCAACTATCTCATTGTTATGCTGCAGTTTAATCATGTTATTTAGTTTCGCAAACGAGATATAGGTATTCATACATACACGAAGTGGTGCTCGTTTGTGAAAAATAACACCACCTACTATGAAAGATCTTTTGGGTCTAAACATGGACTAATAAAATATCAAAAATTTTTGTAATGTAGGCTTCTTCACTGTACCGGCACTCATGCGGGCTGGTCGTTTTAATTGTCGCAGAGTTTCTTGCTATCCCCACTGCGCTAACTATTGTTTGCGCTCGCGCGCTGCAGGTGTGTGCCGGACCGCCCGGCTTCGTAAGCCCTACGCATACATGATATGACTGATAACGTGAGCGTTTCCTCGCGCTGTCAGACGCCATTATTTAATAATGACGTTCAAAGTCTACTGAACAATTCTTCGGACATGGACGATGACAGTAAAAATGAAGAGGTTCGAGTACAGACAAGAGCAGAAAAGAGAGGAAGAGAGTATAGTACTGAAGACGAAGAGGGTTGGACAGAAGTTAAAGGGAGTACAAAGAAGGTGTGTACTCACGGCAGTAAACAGACTGTACAAGAAGATAAGTTCGAAGTTTATGCTTCTTCTAAGGAACGGTTGCCGAAACAATTTGCAATGGCTCGTATTTTGAAGGATAACAATATTACTAAAATTCGCCTAATTAAATATCTAAGTCCTTTCAAAATACGTATAGAATTTGACTGCGAACCGGCTGCTCAGAATTTATTGACGTGCGAGAAGCTTTTAGAAAAGGGATGGAGATTTCAGAGGGCTATGCAGCTATCTGTCTGCTATGGTCTAATAAAAGATGTAGATCTAGACTTAACGGATGACGAAATTCTCAAAAATATCTCATGTCCAGCTCCTGCAAAGCTTTTATCCTTCAAGAGGCTAGACCGTCGTGATAGGGATAAAGGAGGTTGGTGCCCTAGCGAAACCCTCAGACTTTGCTTTGACGGTGAACGTTTGCCTGCGTCAGTCCGCGTATGTGACATAAACGTCAAAGTTTTACCCTATGTACACCAGGTGTCGCAATGTTCCCAATGTTGGAGGTTAGGCCACAATAGGAAAATGTGCCCTTTAAAGTACGTGGTCTGTCCAAAATGTGGTGGCCGTCATGAAAATTGTGACATTTCATTGTTTTCTTGTGTCAACTGTAAAGGGGATCACATATCTCTTAGCAAGTCTTGTCCGGTTTATAAGAAAGAAAGGAAGCTAAGAGAGATTATGGCTGAGTTTGGATGCACGTACAGGAAAGCCCTAGAATGTTACGTGCCACCCGAAAATCCCGTTTTCACCGAAGTGAGCGTTCCTCTTCAATCCTCAGTAGCTATGGAAAACCGGTTCTCGGAGATATCTCATTTTTTAGACGAGTCTTCACAAGCTAGGAAACCGAATCCAGAAACGTCTCATCGTCCCAGTTATGCTGAAATAATCCGGACTAAGGCCACAGTTCATAACGAACAGACTCCTATCGCGATTAGAAAGGATGGTGATATTCCTAAACCTAAATTAGTACAGTCTCCGAAAGCAAAAAAAAAACCACCTAAAGATAACTGGATGTTTTGGAACTCAGATACGCCTGAATATAACCAAGTACCCAATGATGGTGATTGTGAGGGTATCGAGGAACGTCCATCATCTTTCAATGAGCTGTGGTCCAGAATAAAAGAAGTTATCTACCTCAAAAAGACTAGCTTAATTTTTAAGATAAGGTGTATCTTCCGATTGTGCCTAGAATGGTTAACTCTAACGTCAGTGAGTTTAGTTTCCGAGTGGCCGTGGATTAAAGCATTGTTTAACTTTTTTACAAGGTGTGATGGCTAACAAACCAATTAAATTAAATATTTTGCAGTGGAATGCCCAAAGTATCAGACCTAAGTTAGCATCATTTCAACAGCTTTTATGCCAAGAAAAAGTACATATTGCTGCCCTAAGTGAAACATGGCTTGAACCAGAAAGTAATTTTAAAGTTAGTAATTATGTTGTTTATCGTGCGGACCGGGATGACTCATACGGCGGTGTAGCTATCATTATACACAAATCTGTTAAAGCGCAGCTGCGACGTGTTCACGTGAATAATAGCGGAATTGAGGTAGTTTGCGTGAGATTATTTAACTGTGAGCCGTTTGAAAATATTGTTTCTGTGTATTGTCCATCTAGAATCGTAACTAGTCAACAGGATTGGGATAGTTTGTTATCATTGTGGCCTTCCAAAACTTTAATCCTAGGGGATTTTAATGCCCATCACGTCAGCTGGTCTTATAAAACTGACTACAGAGGTAAGCTTATTCACGACTCACTAATAGACAGCCACTTCCTTTCTTTGAACGATGGCACACATACGCGAGTTCGTTTAGTTGACAATAATCTACAACAGTCTTCTCCAGATATATCTTTGGTTTCTTCAGATATTGCTCTAAATCTCAATTGGACTATTTTAAATGAAAATTTAGGCAGCGACCACTTAATAATTAAAATATCTACATTCTGTACTTCATGCTCCCCTCCAGTTAATAAGAGAAACTTTGCCAAAGCAGACTGGTCGTCATTTAGAAAACATCTTGAACAAAAGTTATGTAATTTATGTTTACCGAATGACCCCCAAAAAGGCTATGATTTGTTTTTAGACATTTTAAGTGAAGCTGCAAACAAATTTATCCCAATGTTTAAATTTAACCAAAACCCCACTTCAAATTTCATTCCAAAGCCGTATTGGACTGCAGAACTGTCACAAGCTGTGGCTCAACGTAGACTTGCGTTATCCAAATTTAGGCGTAATCCTTCTCCACAGAACCTTGATACTCTTAACAGTCGGATAAGTATAACGCAACGATTAATCCGTCAGGCTAAAGGAGTAAACTGGCAAAATTTTTGTTCCTCTGTTGACCACGAAACAACTTCTAGTGACATGTGGCACAAAATGAGATGGCTAAAAGGATGTCGCTCGCCTAAACATTATGTGGACACTCAAAGCGCTACGAGCCTTTTAAACTCTCTAACACCAGATTATGTATCCCCTTCGACCCCTACGATTCACCATAATAACCCTATACTAGAAAGTGAGATCTCCATACAGGAGCTAGATAAATGTATCAAGTCTAAGGATACATCTCCTGGATGCGATGATATATCGTATTCTATGATTAAAAATTTACCTCATGTAGGTAAATCTGTGTTACTAACTTTATTTAATAACTTTTTTGAACACGGTTTTGTCCCTTCTCAGTGGCGCAACATTTGCATCATACCTATTCCAAAACCTGGTCGCGACCCTAGTAACGTTTCTTCACTCCGACCTATATCCTTGTTGTCGTGTATATGTAAAATTTTCCATTATATTTTATTACGAAGACTAGAATGGTATCTGGAGAGGGGCAACGCATTCTCTGCGAACACAGTTGGCTTCCGTAGAGGTAGGTCGTGTTTGGATGGTCTGAGTTGCTTAATTTCCACAATACAAACTAGTTTTTCCGAGGGTTCTTCTACCATGGGTTGTTTTTTAGATATAAATAATGCCTATAATAACGTAAATAATTCTGTTTTAATCAATGTTTTGGATAACCTTAAAGTAGGATTACGCATCTGTAAATATTTATGGAATTTTCTCCATAGGAGAATACTCAAAATAAGATCTGGTAATAGCTTTATTAGTAGACACTCAGGACATGGTCTGGCACAGGGTGATCCATTATCTCCTCTGTTATTTAATATAATAACGTTGGATATTTGTAAACGCTTGCAGAACGACATTTGCATATCTCAGTACGCGGATGATTTTGCTATTTATGTACAGTGTTCTTCTGTTAATGAAGGACAATCCAAAATCCAGACTAGTCTCGATTTAATAAACTGCATGTTAGCACATGTAGGTTTAGATATTTCTCCCGATAAAAGTAAAATCTGTTTGTTTAGTAGAGGTTTTCGTAAGCCAGCTATAGATGTTCGTTTAAATGGGAATTTGTTAGAATTAGTAGATCACGTGAAGTACTTAGGAATGTGGCTGGACAAGGGTCTTCGGTGGAAGAAACATATTAATGAGGTTCGTGAACGAGTACTTAAACTGATTAATATTTTTAAGGTTTTGGTGGGACCTGGGTGGGGTATTCACCCCAACCATTTAAGACGACTATATATCTCCCTTATTCGTAGTCGTATAGATTTTGGTAGTTTTTTAATAGACAATAGTGCCGATACGCATTTAACTAAACTAGATAGACTACAAAATATTTGTCTCCGTTTGGTAGGTGGGTTTATCAAAAGCACTCCAATTCACGTGATGGAATCCGAATTAATAGTACCTCCTCTTTTTATTCGCCGCCGATACTTAGCTGATAAATTTTATTTAAAGTCCAAATGTTTTGATTTCCCTATAATAGGTATACTGGATAAGCTACATGGTCTCTGTTACAATAACGCCTATTGGAGAAAAAAGAAAAAGCCTCTGTTAGTTTTGTCTCATGATGTTCTTAAACAAGAACACATGTACTGCAGCAATAAAATTGACATGTTCTCGATGACTACTTGGGTCAGCAATATCGACTTATCAAATACTGTAAAACCCAATTTAGATTCTGTAAATAGACCCAAACATTGTTATAATGTACATAATTTAAGATCATTGTGTTGTAAGTCTCTAAATACACTATATTCTGGCTTTTACTGTGTGAACACGGACGGTTCTAAACCAGAGAATTTCTGTGGGGCAGCTTTTTTTGATTCGCAAATAGGTACGTTCTACAAATTCCAAATTTTATCAAAAGTGTCAATAATGCACTTAGAGCTCATTGCTATTGCTGAAGCTTTGGCCTATATCGAGTCATTGAACGGTGATCGTTTCGTCATCTTCACTGATTCAAAAAGTGCTCTTCTCCATCTGATGAGATGTACGAGTACTTCATCTGCGAGGGGGCTTCCACTGGCTTATTCTATATTAAGAACCATTACTGACTTTGTTGCCAAACATAAAACTGTTGTCTTGCAATGGGTGCCTTCTCACGTTGGATTAGAGGGTAATGAGGTGGTTGACCGTTTGGCAAATGAAGCTGGGTCAGATGGGGAAATTTATCCGTGTCCTCCTTGGCATACTGAGATCCTACCCTTGGTCAGAGACAGATGCATCCAATCTTGGTCCGAATACTTTGACAAAAGATCTTTAACGAAGGGCATTTGGTACAGGACGATTCAGCCATCTCTTCCACGGACGCTTTGGTTCAGCGAGGGAAGAATGAACAGACAAGAGGTTGTGACGGCATTGAGACTCCGATCTGGCCACATACCATTCAACAGTTTTGCATTTATGATGCGTAAAATCGATTATCCCAATTGTGTTGCCTGTGGCACTATAGAAGATGTGCACCATGCTCTATCGGAGTGTGTTCGTGTGGGGGTCCAAAGACGTCAAGCTTTTGACAACAGTTTTAATGTGGGCTTCTATAATAGTATTCTAGCCTCACCTTTAAGAGATGAGGCTAGAATGCTTTATCGTATTATTATTATGTATATAAGGTTGCGGGTAGACTAATGAATATGTATTTAAAATATTTGTATAAGATCATCGGGGTGACATATTCTTTATAGAAAAAACCCCGCAAATAAAATAAGATTTAAAAAAAAAAAATGTAGGCTTCTTGTTTCGGCAAGTTTATCCTTTCATTCGATCAGGAAAGATTATTGTACAGACAAAAAGTTACACAAACTCAAAGTAGTAATAAAAAATAGGTTAAAGTAATGAAACAGTGAAATTTTGGCTACTTCGTTACCGTCGTCATCGAAACGCAATGTTGCAAATAAAATGTTCTCATTGAAGAGGTAGAATCATCTACAGATAATCGAGAATATCTTCAACATAATCTGTAGGATAAATTGTAGCCAGAACAATTACTTATCATATTTTTTTTATGGTAGATAAAATCATTCAATGAGAAATCCTCCCTTGGGCGGAGCGGGAAGTAGTGTCAGACTCTTACTGACTAAAAACTTACTCCGTTCCTTCGTTGCCTATCGTGCCGAGGCCAGGTATTCCTTTCGGAAGCTGACCCATGACCCCAACAGGCTTCGAACCTGCCTGCCTGCAGCAAGCAGGTTAGGCCTCTACGGTTTGCTGACAGCTCCTTGAGGATTACTTATCATATTTCATTAAAGTACTTATTTCAAATAAATAATTAAAATAAACTTTTGAATTTTTAAGAAGTCAATCAGTCAGAAAAGGGCACAAAAAAACAGTGATTCTCATTGCACATTCCACAGCGTAGATCTACGTTGAGAAAAATTTGCAATAAACACCATCGACACTCTTTTAAGTCATGTTGTAATATGCATTACAAATATTTTTGTCGCATGTTTTTTGTCGCCTCTATTAGAAATAAAAATAAGCCACTGGCAGTCACGAGGTAACCAGTCTCAACTGACAACTCTAAAAATGTAATCTCAGCATCAGTTAATTTGTGTGAAGTTTTTATTTTGTTTATGTGATTGACAATATCTTAAAAATAATATTTGATTGTCCTGAGTTCAGAAGGCTATTTTTTAAAAGTAAATTTGTGTGTGATAAATTTTATTGAGTTTTGCTTACTATGTGTACTTTATATCATATTTTAAAATTTGCATGCCAACTCATGGCCAAATGTGTCTATAATCTAATAAATTATTTTTACCATCTATTGTACAGACGCCAGCACGTCAATCTACCCCAATTTGTCAAATTTTACCAAACGAACATTAACCTTCCGTTATTGTGATAAGGTTGAAAATCTATTAAAGAAATATGACAGATTTAGGTAGGTTGATGTGCTGGCGTCTGTACCACGTTTAATGCAAATAAATTGCTTTGACTTTGACTTTAACGCGCACCCAGCCATTTGAATGAGTATGACAAACTTTCAATTGAGTTTTTTGACATAAATACGTCAAAAACTCAAATAGTAAACATAAAATTGTACCATGTGGTACCCCCATTTTCACATTCAATTTTGACGCAATGACACCGTTTATCTGATCTAATTGCTGTCTGATATTAAAATATGATTTTACTAAGTTTAAAACTGTTTTACTAATTCCTTAATGTTCAAAGTTACAGAAGTAATGTTTCATGAACCATACAATCAAACGCCTTATATAGGTCACAAAAGATGCATATAGGATCTTGTGACCTTTCCTACGCATTGAAAATGTGTTTTAATAAAGAGACAGTTATCCAACGACCTGTCATGTTTTTTGGATCAAGATGAAATATTTTCTTGACTTTTCAAATGTTCTTTCAGGTAATACGGCTTGAATGTTAATAACATGAAGTACATTTGTTGTTCAAAGTAGAATAATCCTCAAATAAAAATTGTATTGCTTCTTTTGGTGCGTTAGAACATGCACGTTAATGCAGTATTATCTGTTGTGATCGGTATATGTTTCAGCTGTCAGATCTACGAATACTTTAAGAATGTTAAGTAATAAATAAATATTATTGAAAGTTTTGAGCGTCGGAGCACATTTCGTAGTAATTTTTGTCGAAGCTACTGATGAGAAACAACATTATGATGTTTAATAAAATATTCTTACCATCACGTCTAATTTTGGGTGGAAGCAGCCGACCCTAAGCTAGTTGAAAAGAAGCTAGGAAGATGACATCCGATTTTAAATTAGGGAGCTTAGTCACTATAGTGACTATGACGCTCCATCAAAGCCAAAATTTAAATTTTAACTTATTTCAAATGAATATAATATATTTTATATAAAATTATTGCCTCGTCTGACGTAGGTTTCGATAGAATACTGTTGAAGATACCGATATCTAACAAATTTAAAGTGCTAAACAAATTTCTCCTGAGGCGTTCGCCCGGTCACATTCCACCAGAATATGATGTACGTCCTCAATAATTCCGCATATCATAGTTGTTAATTTGTTAAAAAGATTGACTTCATTGATTGTGATGTCGATGGAGATCGTATAAGACGTACTTGCGTATTAGCTAACGGACTGGCTTGATAGATGTTTTGAAGGATGTTGGCAGTTCTCAGAATAGGTTTGAAAATTTGATAGGAAAAAAATAGTTTGTTGCTTCGGTAGTCTGTTTGTGATCGTTGAAGTGTAATTAAGTGATCAATATAGAGATCTTTTGGCCCTGAATTGCTGCCGGAACTAGGTCTCGACAACAGTCTACCATTTATCAAATGGTAAAGAAAAAAATGTTATTACTTCGAATGAGTAATGTTATGTCGCAAGGTAAAAGATTAAAAAAATATGTTGAACTGTATCAAGATCTTGCATACTGCTGTGAAAAAGGGTCAATTTGCTTTGAATTTGCTCTCAAAACGGTGTAGGTAAACATCGTGAGGAAACCGGCATGTTCTAGAACCAAAAATTTGAAGAAATTTTACAACCACCAACCTGCACTGGGCCCACGTGGTGGGTTACGACCCATTTCCTCCCCTAGAGGGGAAGTCTGAGTTCCAGTAGTGGAAACATTATAAGACTGATGCTATGCTATGCTTTGAAAACCATGTTGGTAACTAGTACTTCTGTTTGGTTTTATGTTCCATGAAATATAGATGCTACGACTATTTATATAACAGCGGTTATGGTTTTACGTTGTTTATTCATATCATAAGTGCTTAAATGTTTTTTTTTTTCAATTATATTCACCGAGAATGGCTATAAGTTCGAGAACCGATTTAAGGTATGAGTGCAATTCAGCTTTTATGAAAAAGAGCATAACTAACAATTTAATGTCAATAATTATCTTAATTATTGATACTGTGTCATAAAAAATACATTAAATTGTTAGTTAATAACTTATTGGTTAGTGGTCTTCAAAACTGATAGATTGATTGCCTGTTGTTTATCAAATTGTCCATCATTGCATTATTAGTAATTACTGTTATTGTAATATCAGTCTATTACAATTAAATATAAAGAATATGTTTTAGTCGGAATCATTTGGATGCTATATCGTTAACACCTAGACAACCAAAATTACGAACGAAAATGTCTTCATTCAAGTGGTTGAATAATTTGTTGTTACTGGAAAATTTCTTCGGCATATATAGAACTTATAATAGTCAGAATAAAAGGAAAAAATATTTTATTATATTTCAAATATTCATCCAGGCTATGTTAAATACAATATCCGTAATATATCAAGTATATGTGTTTTTTGGAAGAAATTATATTGATGAAATGAAAATAATTTTTGTATTTTTTAGTGTTTCTACTTATATAAACTGTGTATTATATGTCGTGACTGGCGTCTATAATAGCTGCCACTTCATGTCATATTTAAGAAGCATCAGGAGTGTCTATGATTTTTTCCTTAGATACTTTAAAGATGTTTCAACATTAAATAAATCAATCAAGACAATAGTCTACACCAGCATTTCTTTTACATTTTTTACTTTTTCGTTTTCTGCCTACAGATCTTCGGAAGCTTTAATACAATCCTTACCATCAGATCCAATCATATCATTGGTTCCCGTAATGTTACCACAAGTAGTAATGAGAATGACTGTAGTATTTCAGTACTTCATGTTGCATGTTGTTATTATGATGGTGGTTCTATTGACCAGATGTCTCAATTCACTGATATCAGCGGATCAAGAGAGAGTAGGGAGGAACGATAGTAGTTCAGATGACCAATGTGATATCACAAGGAAGCAAATTCAAGAATGGGTTGAACTGTACCGAGACTTAGTTAATTGCTGTAAAAAAGTGACGCTTTGCTTTGGACCCCAGGTAATTATTTTTCTTTTATAATGTTAAATGGAACTATTAATTTACTGAATTATTTTCTCTAATAACTTAAAATTACTTCTTTCAGTATTTCTATTCACTGGTTTTATCAATATCACAGAACGTTTTATCGGGGTACCAAGTATTTTGTAGTTACCTTTCTCCGGTAAGCATGTTACAAATTGTTTGTTCTCATACGGTTACAGTTTGATGAGTTCATTTGTTGAAGGTTTTTTTTTATAACAGGCGGGGTACACTATCGACGGAACCAGAATTATAGTTACTCTGTTTAGTTACATGGTTGTTATGGTTATGCCACTAGTTGCTGCACAACTGACGAAAAACCAAGGAGCGAAGTTACACCGAGTGTTGGTTCGACTTTACAATAAAATGATCATTGGTAAAACTTTTCTTACAAATATTACTAATATTCAGATGTAATCACTTGTAAAAAACAAAAAATATTTTGCTTTAGGTTCAGGCGAAGCTGAAGCAAAATTGATAAAGGACTTCATACGTCTGATAAAGAAGAATCCTTTGGAGATAAATCTTTCAAGCAAGGTTGGTGCTGGGATGTACATGTTGCCAATTGTATTCTCGTTGGCCGTCGACCATCTCATTGTTATGTTACAGTTTAATCATTTTATTTAGTTTCATAAATGATATAATTTCATGCATCATATTAACTTCTGTTTGCTTTACCTACCTATAAAACCACCACTATACTTTACCTATTATATTGTTATTATAACCTATTTTACAATTATTTATTCTCTTGGCACTAATCAATACATCTTAAATGTTCGTAGCCTTCATGCTTTTTCGTATATGTTTCCACTGACCTGATTAAGAAAATTATTTCAAAGACAGAAATCTCCACTATTTTGGAGTATATATTTAGCATTTATTTATCATCTAATTTAGGTATTAATTAGGTGAAATTATTAAAATATATTTATTAAATTATTTTTTACAGCAAAATAGATAAAGTAAATACATTGGATTACATTGAATAACAACGTCTAAGCAGGTACAAATCATGGAACACTTCAGACACTATCTTCTTACACATATATGGCTTTTTTTGTTTTCGGTAATGGTATCTCGCGCGCTAGAGCGGAGCGCAAGGGCTTGTCAGACTTTCACTGACAAAAACCGCACCTATGTTTCTTCAGTTGCCCTTTGCGTTCTAAGACATCAACCCATGACTCCAGTAGGCCTACTGGGCTAAATTCTTTTCGAAATAAGCAGTAACTTTGTACAACATTTTATAAAGATTTATCTTCTTCTGCTTATATGTGTGTACTGTACATATATTATAAAATAAATACAGTTTAAGGATATTTGGTAATTAGTACAATTTAATTCGCTGTGGTACACCCGACATTTTGACTATTACACTAAATACTACTAATGTAGGAAACTAAAATAATAATGCTTCATTGTTATTTTACAGTTTCATTGCCATTGTCATCGAAACACAACATTACTATCAAAATAATCTCTACTGCAATGGTTAAACACGAATACTGATGTATAGTTATTTGTGTCTTTACTGTACCTGAATTTAAGAAATGGCATCACTTTACTGCATTTCATTAGATCTGGAAAGACTTCTTGATCTGCACACAAATTAAATATTGAAACTAGTACGGCGCTATCGTTTCAATAATTGAAATATAAACTTTGATAGACCATACCTCGTAGGTCTTCGGTCAAAACCTTGCTTTATTCAAAAACTTTTACCTCTGTTATGGGGTTTATAATTATAATGTTTAAAGTTAAATTTTATCGGGCAGTAGATGATGAAGAATAGAAAAGAGTAAACTTTATTGTACACCAACATCCCTCTCCTAGAGAAGAGACCTGAGTCCCAGCAGTGGCAACATTATAAGGCTATGCTGTACACCAAAATCATAACAATTTCACAGAAACTTATATCTAATGATATCTCTCGCCCTTGGGTTTAGCGGGAGATAGTGTCAGATTTTTACTAACTTGGATCGGAAACCCGGCCGCGGCTGGGACGTGAGCGCCGTTGCCTCGCACGGTCGGCCTCTTCCTTAGCAGACTAGGCATTACTACTTCGCAGAAGGAGGCGACCACCTGCCACTCCTTGCTTCGGACTATAGCCTGTACCAAGGTCCAGCGTGAGAGATCGCCGTCGCCGTCACCGATCGCCCCCACGAGGACACGGATCGCCGTGTCCTCGTGGGGGCTCTGCCCAAGCGGTGCACACCTCTACCGTATGCTCCACTGTGTCCTCCGGGCTGTCCACAGTCCACACAGTGGTGACACCCGGGCGTCGTTTCCGAACGAATCCGGTATAGGAACCTCCCCAAATTACCATACCCGGTGAGAACCTGTGTCATGTGGAAGGTGAGTATGCCGTGAAGTCTTTCCTGCCACGCATCAAAGAGGGGACTTACCGCCATAATTATGGCGTGCCCATAGGTATACTGGTAAAGATATTTACAAATTCTTACCCACCGAGATTGTTATCGTTAATAATACCATGATGATAAATGATATTTATTTTGTAAATAGGTTTTTTACAAACACTTTTACACGTCAATTTTTTTTTTTTGTCAGTTTATGCTAGATGAGGCCGGTGTTTCCTAGCAGACTGTCCTGAGAAGAAACACCGAAACAAACTCAGGGGTCAAAGTCTCTTTTAAAAGTCCATACAGCAAGCATGTAATGGTCAAATCATATGAGAACCATGCAGACTCGTGTCTGAGATGGTCTTTTGAGGAAAGAACCACGCAGATTTGAGTGGACCTGTCCAGTGAATGCAAGCATTTGTCAGTATTCGTATAGCTCAACTTAAAACTACTAAGAAGCTCAACGAGTTGACGAACAATACCAATGAAAGGACATTTGGGTAGGCCGCAGAAATACTCAAATTGCCAGACATACGTCAAATAACTGAAAAGATAAAAGAAAATAATCCACATAGTCCTCATATTCACAATGTTAAACGTAAATACAAAAATACAAAAGAGTAGAAAAATTTAATATTTAACAAAGTAAATATTTATGTCAAATTTGAATTTAAAAGATAAATAAAAGTTCATATTGAAAATAATAAAAAAATATTATCAATTTCAAATTGTAAAAAGAATATAAAAAAGCACAATTGAAATATAATAAAATAAAAAAAAAACTCGGAGAAAAAGAAATTACAACAATTGTTGAGCATACTGGAGCAGGTCAATCCCAAGCCTTTTTGTCTTCAAGATAGTCTTTTACAGTGTAAAAAAGCCTTTAGCAAAAGTTTACGCTTTACAAATGATTTGAATTTATTAAGGCTTAGTTCTTGAATATGACTGGGAAGTTTATTATAAAAGTGTATACATTGGCATTTGAATGATCCTCCTATTTTTTTAAGCCTGGTAGCAGGAACTACAAATTTATGTTTGTTCCTAGTATTAAAATCATGAATATCACTGTATTTCTTAAACATGTTTTTATTTTTATGGGCATACAAAATATTCTCGTATATATACTGACAAGGTACAGTCATTATATTAATTTCCTTAAATTTGTCTCTGAGGGAGTATCTGGGACCTAATTTATAAATAGAACGAATAGCCCTTTTCTGCAAAACAAAAATTGTCTGAATATCAGCGGCATTTCCCCATAATAGAATACCGTATGACATGACACTATGAAAATAACTATAGTAAACCAAACGAGCTGTCTCTAAGTCAGTTAGGTTTCGAATTTTTCTAACAGCGTATGCAGCAGAGAAGATGAGTCTCCAATGTGTAATGTATGTGTGTATAGAATTTATCCCTTATGTCTTAAAAACATAATGAAATACATATTTTATTGACTCTCTAAATGTTCTATCAGACTATGCTACGTTCTTTATGAGTAAAATATTGCTTTTTTAATATTAATTTTACAATTTGACATTTCTAAATTAAATTTGACAGCAATAATTTACTTTGTAGAGTATTTCATTTTTGTAACATTTATTTTATACTTTGTTATACTATATGTATTGCGCATGTGGACTATATGAATTACTTTTTTCTTTTTAGCAATTTAACGTATGTGTGGCAGTTTAATTACTTTATGCGGTCTACCACAATTTTCTTTCTTCTCATCGGGTCGTTGAACTTATAAGTCTTGTAGTTTTAAGTATACTAACAAATGCCTGCACTGAATCGAAAGGTCTACTGGAGATGGCTGTTCTGTGGTTTTTTCTTTAAAAGACCATCTAACACTAATCTGCATGTTTCTCATACGGTTTGCCCAGCATGGATTTGAAAATAAACTTTGACCGCTGAGTCTGTTGCGATGTTTCTTCTTAGGGGACACCAGCCATGTTTTAAATTGATGAAAGAAAATTGACGTGTGCAAGTGTTGTTTTAAAACCTACTGGCCAAATAAATATAATTTGCCGTTATTAAGTTGTAATACTATAGTAGTAGTAGTATTTAACTTTACTTTTTTTAATTTTCTTACAAAGCTTTAAACTATCTTTTTATAGCTTAAAGCACTTACTACTTTCAGTTTTTAGGAAAACATCACAACTATCAATCAAATGCAAAATGTCATCATTTTATCTTATCAACTTAACAAATAAGCTGTTTCTTCTAATTATTATTATTTTAACTCGGCGTCATGGGGGTTGGGTCTGTGAGACCCGACACATTTTATATCGCTTAAAGCTCGGTTAGTATGCGTGCGATGTTGCCATTTTTCTATTGTTGTTCTATACATTGCACGTGACCCGTTAGTGATTTGACAGGCGTTGTGGGTGTTACACGTGCATAAAATTGAATAAGGTATGTGAAACCCATCCCCGTAGTTAGTGTAACAATTTCGTGCCATTTTTTTTCAACCTTTTATTTTACCACTTTCTTGGCGTGATTGATATACATATTGGTACAAAGTTTCAGCTTTCTAGTGCTAACGGTCACTGAGATTATCTGCGGACGGACGGACGGACAAACTATGAGGGTTCCTAGTTGACTACGGAACACTAAAAATGGATCGAGAAGAGGCAGAACGGCAACGTATATTTTCGATTTTATAAAAATCTGACTCTGATTCTGCGTTGTGAGACCAGGGTATGTATGATGAAGAAAAGTGCCATTAAAACATTATACCCGATTGTAAATTAATAAATGAATTACATTGAATACATACAATGAATTTTTTTTTGTTGATATTTGTCATTATGTTTTAAAGCTCTAATAAATATAATTAAAACATAAAAGAATAGGATATTTGAGTTTCATTTATTCACATAAATACCTCAAAAACTAAACACGAATAAAATATTAACTTTATTATTTATAAAGTATTGGATAAATTTTTATCTTATGAACGGGTCTGTTAGACCCACCCCAACGTCCGTGTAACAGTTTTCCACCCCGACAACCCCGGGTTAAGTCACTCAATTACATTAATATCTACTTCATACTGTTGTAATGTCGAACTATATGTGGTATATTGTTGGCACCTAAACACACAAAATTAAAAACGAAAATGTTTTCATTGAAGTGGTTGAATAATTTGTTATTACTGGAGAATTTCTTCGGAATATATAGAACTTATAGTTATGAGAAGTACAGAAAAAAAAGTTTTATTATATTTCAAATATTTATCTATACTATATTGAACACAATATCCGTAATATATCAAATATATGTGTATTTTGGTAGAAATAATATTGATCTAAAGAAATTAATAACAGCAACTTATAGTGTTTCTACATATATAAATCTTGTACTGTGCGTTGTGACCGCCATTTGTCATAGCCGCCATTTCATGTCATATTTAAGAAGCATCAATAGTGTCAATGAATTTTTCTTTGCATATTTTGAAGACATTTCAACATTGAATAAATCAATCCAGAGAAAAGTCTACATCAGCATTTCTTATATGTTATTTACTTTTTTCTTATCTGCCTACAGATTTACGCAAAGTATTATACAGCCGTTTTTATCAGATTCAGTAATAATGTCAGTCCTAGTATTTTTATCACAGGTACTAACAAGAGTGACTGTAGTATTTCAGCACCTCATGTTGTATATTGTTATTATGATAGTGGTTATATTGAGCGAATGTCTCAACACGTTGATATCAGCCGCCCAGGAGAGAATACAGAGTAATGAAAGTAACTCAGATGAGCAATGTGCTATCACAGGGACGCAGATTCAAGAATGGGTTGAACTGTATCGGGACTTAGTAAACGGCTGTGAAAAAATAATGATTTGCTTCGGGCGCCAGGTGATTACTTCTCCTTTGTTGTGTATTAATAGTACATAGAAATTTAGTGTTATATTATTTTAGTTCTCACATGATACAGCACACCATAACCCAAGGGCGGGATTTGTCATTGGATGATTTTACCTACCATAAAAAAAAAACACCATAAATATACATTTCTAAATTGCTAAAATAAAATATAAATTTCTTGAAGTATATATTTTTCTCCATAAGAATAACGTTAAATTACATGTTTCAGTATTTCTATTCGCTGGTGATGTCAGTATCACAGTACATTTTAGTATTGTACCAAGTATTATACTCGTATCTTGCTACGGTGAGTATGAAAGATTTGTTTTTTTTTTCCAATAAAATTATGATGAGAATTTGGCGAGTTTACTCGTTGAAGGTTATTTATTTATGTGCGTTTGAACTGAAGGACTAGTCAGACATTTCGTAAAATAAAAATCTTAGGGTTTAGTAGTAGAATTAAAAAAATGTAAAACAAGTTTAGGAATTTATAAAAAAATACTGCCCTTAAAGGGGGGTCCCTCAGTCCTCGCAGACGTGATGGCCTGCGATTTTTTTTTGTATGAATTGAGGGACCACAGTTTATTCATTATATATTTTTTATCTTTGGTGTTTTGTGCTCTGAAATTCAGTAAATATCTTTACAAATTCATTACTAAATGTCTGTAGTCAAAATACTTCACATTTCCAGATGCTTTTCGAGATCTGGCTGATGGTCTGTGAGGACTGAGGTACCGCTCTTTACCGGCTATATTTTTTAATGTATTATTGTATTGTTTTTGTTTACAAATTCCCAGACTTATTTTACAATAAATAAACTAAGATTTTTATTTTGCGAAATACCAGAGTGGTCCTTCAGTTCACACGCACATATTTATTTTATTACAGGCCGAGGTCACCGTTGATAGTAGCAGAATTATAGTACTACTTAGTTACGTGGTAGTGATGGTCATGCCACTAGTAGTTGCACAAATGACAAGAAAACAAGGAGCGAAAATACACCGAATGTTGGTTCGACTATACAATAAAATGATCATTGGTAAGACTTTTCTGATAACAATGATCAAACTTCAGATGCGTACACCTGAAGTTTAATAATCATGAACATGAATTAACTCATGTAATTCATAGGTATGTTATTTTGTTTTAGATTCAGGTGAAGCTGAAGTAAAATTAATGAAGGACTTCATACGTCTGATAAAAAATAATCCATTAGAGATAAAGCTTTCAAGCAAGATTCGTGCTGGGATGTACATGTTGCCAGTTATATTTACGTTGGCTGTCAATTATCTCATTGTTATGCTACAATTTAATCATGTTATTTAGTTTCTTAAATGTATAAATTCTTGCTGCTTGCTCATTGAAATTTAATTTACTTACTGTAAAAGTTCCTTTAGCACTTATCAATACATCTTAAATGTTCGGACTCTACATATATTTCCACTGACCTGTATAAGTAAATTATTTAATACACAGAAAGCTACGCTATTTTCGAGTAGATTTGGCTACATTTTATTTTGAATTCTGGGAAAAAGGCAACGGAACGAAAACGCAATAAGTATTTATTAAACATAATAAGATATACTATATAACTGCACGTGTACTTTAAACGTGAGAACAAAGATATTAGTAGTACAAAACTTAAAAAACAATAATAATAATAATAATAATATGGCAACACCCGGTGTCAACAAAAGGTGTATTTTTTCATTCCCAAATATTTAAGTTTTAAAACACTGATTTCTGGACCCTTTTCAACCCAAATTACATAATAAAAATAACAAGAAAGATTTGCTACATAATAAGGACCTATAAAAGCCATAGTCAACCAAGATAATACCATTTAGAAGAGAAAAATGAACACAGCAGACAGATGACATATGTCACTACAATGGACAATACAAACAAATTAATAAATGGAATGATAAGACAACAATGTTGACGAGAGCCGCAGCACGCCGTGCACGCCCATCACCTCCGGCCTCGTCGCTCAGCTCCGCCTCGCCGCCGCCGGAACCCAGCCCCACTGTGAGTGCTGTGACACCGGCCGCGGCAGTTGCGTCGAGCTCCAGCGACGAGTTCTTCTCTCCGCCGACGACACCACCACCTGCGCGTCGACGAAGAGGACGCCGGCCGCCGAACGGCTTAGGATCTCGAGGCCCACCGGTCTCTGATAGGGTCCCAGCTCCCGGCGGAAGTGTGCAGCGCATGCGATGGACGCAATCCATCAACGAGAACGTCATGCGCTCATACTATGGGGCTACAGAGGGAGGAAACAACCTGACCGCGTACCGTGTTCGGATGCTCTCTCTGTTTCAGGTGCTTGAGCCAGCCGTCAACGTGTCAACCCAACGACTGTCGGATCAGGTGCGGGTCATCCTGCGTAATCACATGTTGGATGACACTGTACTTGATCGCCTCCGAACGGAAACGAGTAACCGTGCCATTGTCCCTCCGTCGCAGTCTGTGGTACCACTTGTGGCACCACAGCCCAGCCATATATTCCACCAGGCTGACGAGGAGGGTACTGACACGGTTACTAACGTAAGTACCCAGTGCAATGATGAACTGAGGAGTGCTTTGGAGTGTGCGATTCGGGAATATCGCAACATATCACCCAACCTTAGGCCACGTTTACCTCGTTTGCCCATGCATAACAAGAATAGGGCGCTGGTGGCTGCTCTGGATTCGCAGTTGTCTTGCTATCTTGGTGACTGCGAAGATCTCACCGATACACACTCGATAATGTACTGCGCAGCCGTAGCGGCATGTCGTGTAGCTCACGTCAAATTCCCAACCAGTGACGTAGCTACACGACCGAAACCAGCTGTACCGGCCTGGCAGTGCAGGATCGAGCGTCGTATTAGTGGGGCTAGAGCACTCATCGGCAAACTAATTTGCTTCAGGGAGGGCAACACTCGCCCTAGAGTGATGCGCTTTGTGAGACGGGCATTCTCGGGGACAGGCATCAGCCCCCGAGACTACATGTCCCGAGTCACAGAGCGCATCGACTTCCTGAAGCAAAAAGTGTATGCATGGGCAAACCGTATCCGCAGGTATAAGCGCCGAGTGGAGCGATACACCCAGAATCACACATTCCGGAGCAACGAAAGGTGGGTGTATAGGGCTTGGGAGCGACCGGACCAAGGTGTGACTGACGCACGCCTCCCAGATGATGACGCCATGAGTTCATTCTGGCGCAGCATCTGGTCGGTGCCTGTCAGTCACACCGAGGGTGATTGGATTCGGGAGGTGGAGCGCGCGTGCGATCCAATACCACAAATGGGGGCAATTTACATCAGCCCCCAAGATGTAGCTCGTGCAGTCCGTCCGTTGCCTAACTGGAAATCTCCAGGGCCGGACGGACTGCACAATTTCTGGATAAAGTGGTTCACAAGATCGCACGCTCGTTTGGCATCTCAATTCCAATCTGCCCTAGAGTCAGGGTCGCTGCCCGAGTTTTTTACGACAGGAATAACCCACCTGCTCCATAAATCAGGCAGTACTGCGGAACCTAAAAATTATAGACCGATCACGTGTTTGCCGACGGTCTATAAAGTTCTTACATCCATACTGAGAAGCAAAATTAACAACCATATTGACAAAAATTTGATAATGTCGCCTTCTCAGAATGGATGTAGGAATGGGTCCCGCGGTACTAAGGAGCTGCTCCTCATTGATATGACCATTAGCCAACAGGTTCGACGTTCCCGAAAGGATCTGTCGACATGTTGGATAGATTATAAGAAGGCCTATGACTCTGTTCCTCATACATGGCTCATGAGGGTGCTAGAGTTGTATAAAATTGATACAACACTACGCACCTTCCTGATGTCGTGTATGAGGAAATGGAGTACGGTCCTTCGCTACCCAGGATGTCGACATATCCAGAGGAATAGCGAACCTGTAAGGATAGAGCGAGGTATATTCCAGGGTGATAGTTTGAGTCCGCTTTGGTTTTGCCTAGCCTTGAATCCTCTAAGCACACTGCTGGAGAATTCAGGTCTAGGCTATCGGTTGAAGAGAGGTGGTCAGGTTATATCTCACCTTCTTTACATGGATGACTTGAAGCTTTTTGCCCCCAACAACCTGCAACTGATGGAGCTACTGAAGGTAACTGAAACCTTCAGTAGTGCCATCAGGATGGAGTTTGGTGTGGACAAATGTGCGGTCATGCATGTAAAGCGAGGGGAGGTTGTGGAATCTGTGGGCACTCAACTCACGGATTCCATAAACCTGAGATCTCTCTCTTCAACCGAAACCTATAAGTATTTGGGTATGTCGGAAGCTCTAGGCATCAATATCACTGACATGAAGCAATCGTTGAAGGAGCGTTTCTTTGGACGCCTGAAGAAGGTTTTCAATAGCCTTCTTTCAGGCGGAAACAAGGTGCGCGCCTTCAATGGTTGGGTCATGCCGGTATTGATGTACTCTTTCGGCGTACTCAAATGGACTCAAACGGAACTTGACGCCCTGGATAGGCGGGTCCGAACACTGCTGACTGCATACCGAATGCATCACCCACGATCGTCGGTGATGAGACTGTATATCCCGCGGAAGTGTGGCGGTCGAGGTTTTTTAAATGCTAAGACCCTACACAACCGCGAGGTATGCAGTCTCAGGGAATATTTCCTAGCTGCCGACGTGGGTATGCATCGAGATGTAGTGGCAGTGGACAAGGGACTCACACCGCTCTCCTTGGCTAACGAGAACTGGCGCAAACCGGTAGTACTTGACACTGACGATCGCAGGGAAGTATGGCAGAGCAAGGAACTTCACGGACGCTTTTTCCGGGCCCTTCACAGGCCCGATGTAGACCAATTGGCGTCCGTAGCTTGGCTGCGTTTCGGTGACCTCTTTGGGGAAACCGAAGGTTTTATCTGTGCAATTATGGACGAAGTTATCATGACGAATAACTACCGGAGATTTATTGTGAAGGACGGCACGGTTGACATCTGTCGGGCATGTCACCGTCCGGGAGAATCAATTCGTCACATTATCTCCGGTTGTTCTCGTCTGGCTAACGGCGAGTATTTGCATAGGCACAACCTCGTAGCCAAGATTATCCATCAGCAACTTGCTTTGAAATACTCTCTTGTGGGATCGGAAGTGCCGTACTACAGGTATGAGCCCGACCCAGTCCTTGATAATGGTCATATCACGTTGTACTGGGATCGGTCCATCATCACTGACAGGACTATTGTAGCCAATAAGCCTGATATAGTGGTGGTGGAGCGAAACGAGAGGCGTGCAATGATTGTTGACATAACCGTTCCGCATGACGAGAACCTCGTGAAAGCCGAGAAAGATAAACAAATCAAGTATATTGACTTGGCTCGCGAGGTTGTCGACATGTGGGAAGTGGATTCGGCGATCATTGTACCGATAGTCGTGTCGGGTAATGGCTTAATAGCCAAGAGCCTCGACCAACACCTTAGGAGGCTCTCGTTAGGCGGCTGGATCAAGGGCTTGATTCAGAAAGCGGTACTCCTGGACACGGCTCGTATTGTTAGGAGGTTCCTTTCTCTGGAGCCCTGACCGCCGGTAGCTTGGACCCTGTTCCCGATACCGGTGGGACACTATATTTTATATTTTTAAATGTTTTTTTTTTTTATATATTATATGTTAAAAATATTTAAAAATGTAAAAAATATGTAAAACAAGAAATAAAGGAAATAATAATAATAATAGCCTTCTGTCAGGTGGAAATAAGGTGCGTGCCTTCAATGGTTGGGTCATGCCGGTCTTAATGTACTCTTTCGGCATACTCAAATGGACTCAGACCGAACTAGACGCTCTGGATAGGAGGATCCGTACACTACTGACCGCAAACCGGATGCATCACCCACGGTCGTCGGTGATGAGACTGTACATCCCGCGGAAGTGTGGAGGTCGAGGTTTTTTAAACGCGAAGACCCTGCACAACCGCGAGGTGTGCAGCCTCAGAGAATACTTTCTCAAAACTGACGTGGGTATGCACCGCGATGTGGTCGCAGTGGACAAGGGACTCACCCCGTTGTCCTTGGCTAAAGAGAACTGGCGCAAACCTGTGGTACTTACTACTGAGGACCGCAAGGAAGTATGGAAAGGCAAGGAGCTCCACGGGCGCTTTTACCGGGCTCTTCACGAGCCCGATGTAGATTTCGCGGCATCCGTGGCCTGGTTACGTTTCAGCGACCTCTTTGGGGAAACTGAAGGTTTTGTATGTGCGATTATGGACGAAGTTATCCTAACGAACAACTACCGGAGACATATTATGAAGGACGGGACGGTTGACGTGTGTCGGGCATGCCATCGTCCGGGTGAGTCCATCAGACATATTATCTCTGGTTGTTCTCGTCTGGCTAACGGCGAGTACTTGCACAGGCATAACCAAGTAGCCAGGATTATTCACCAGCAACTTGCCTTGAAGTACAACCTAGTGGATTCTGAGGTACCGTATTACAGGTATGTGCCCGACCCAGTTCTCGAAAATGGCCATGCCACGTTGTACTGGGATCGGTCTATCATCACTGACCGGACTATTGTAGCCAATAAGCCGGATATAGTGGTGATTGACCGATTAGCGCGCCGCGCAATGATAGTCGATGTCACCATCCCACATGACGAGAATCTCGTGAAAGCTGAGAAAGAGAAACAAATCAAATATCTCGACTTAGCACACGAGGTTGTCGACATGTGGAATGTGGACTCGGCTGTCATTGTGCCGATTGTCGTGACCGCTAATGGCCTTATAGCCAAAAGCTTCGACGACCATCTGTCGAAGCTGTCGTTGCGCGGTTGGATCAAGGGCCTGGTACAGAAGGCAGTACTCCTCGATACGGCTCGCATTGTGAGGAGGTTCCTGTCTCTGGAGCCCTAACCACCGGTAGCTTGGACCCTGCTCCCGACACCGGCGGAGTACTATTTTTTATATTTTTAAATGTTTTTTTTAATATATATATTTGTAATAAGAAATATTTAGAAATATAAAACAATATGTGATGAGAATAAATAAAGGAAATAATAATAAATAAAAAAAATAGGGCGCTAGTGTGTGCTTTGGACTCGCTTCTCAAAAACATCTTTGAGAGTAGCGAGAGCCTTGTTGATACGCACTCAATCCTGTATTGTGGGGCTGTTGCGGCATGTCGATTAGCCAAAGTCAAGTTCCCAAATATAGATGCAACTAATCGACCGAAGCCTGCTGTACCAGCCTGGCAATGTAGGATTGAGAGGCGCATTGATGAGGCCAGAGCACTCATTGGCAAACTGTACTGCTTCAGGGAGGGTAATACACGACCACGTGTGATGCGATTCGTGAGGCGGGCATTCTTTGGAACGGGAATTACCCCCCGAGAATACATGTCCCGTGTCACGGAGCGCATCGACTTCCTGAAGCAGAAAGTTTGTGCATGGGCCAACCGTATCCGGCGGTATAAGCGGCGGGTTGATCGATACTCGCAGAATCGCATGTTCCAGAGCGATGAAAGGTGGGTTTACAGGGCTTGGGAGCGACCTGATCAAAATGTGACTGACGTGCTCCGGCCGGATGATGCCGCCACGAATGCTTTCTGGCGCAGCATCTGGTCCGTGCCCGTTTGTCACACTGAGGATGACTGGATGCGTGATGTCGAGAGCATGTGCGTAGCTGTACCAGAAATGGAAAAAGTTGTCATTAGCCCATCTGATGTTGCCAGAGCAGTCCGTCCGTTACCGAATTGGAAGTCTCCAGGACCGAACGGACTACACAATTTCTGGTTAAAATGGTACAGCAGCTCACACGCGCCCCTGGCATCTCAATTCCAGTCATCTTTAGAATCTGGGTCGCTACCTCAGTTTCTAACAACTGGTATCACCCATCTGCTCCATAAGACAGGTTGTCCCACGGAACCCAAGAATTATAGACCGATTACATGTTTGTCTACGGTTTATAAACTTCTTACATCCATTCTGAGAGTAAAAATTAATGTACATATAGACAAAAACTCGATTATGTCTGCCTCTCAGAACGGATGTAGGAATGGGTCCCGTGGTACAAAGGAGCTACTTCTCATTGACATGGCCATAAGCCAACAAGTTCGTCGATCCCGCAGGGATCTGTCGACATGTTGGATAGATTATAAAAAGGCCTATGACTCCGTTCCACATACATGGCTCTTAAGGGTGTTGGAGTTGTATAAAATAGATGCAACTCTACGCACCTTCCTTGAGTCATGTATGAGGCAATGGAAAACTGTCCTTTGCTATCCAGGATGTCGACCGATCCAGGCAAATGATGAACCAATATGGATTAAACGGGGAATATTTCAGGGCGACAGTTTGAGTCCACTTTGGTTCTGCTTAGCTTTGAATCCTCTAAGCACGCTGCTGGAGGATTCAGGCCTGGGCTATCGGTTGAGAAGAGGGGGTCAGGTCCTATCTCACCTGCTTTACATGGATGATCTGAAACTCTTTGCCCACGGCAATCTGCAACTGATGGAACTACTGAAAGTAACTGAAACTTTCAGTAGTGCCATCAGGATGGAATTTGGTGTGGATAAATGTGCAGTCATGCATGTAAAGCGAGGTGAGATTGTGGAATCCGAGGGAATTCAACTCTCGGATTCCATACACCTTAGGTCCCTCCCCTCGACCGAAACTTATAAGTATTTGGGTATGTCGGAAGCGTTAGGCATTAACGTCATTGACATGAAGCAAACGTTGAAGGAGCGTTTCTTTGGACGCCTGAGGAAGGTTTTAAACAGCCTTCTATCAGGGGGAAATAAGGTGCGCGCCTTCAACGGTTGGGTCATGCCGATTTTAATGTACTCTTTCGGCATACTCAAATGGACTCAGACCGAGCTAGACGCCCTGGATAGGCGGGTCCGTACATTGCTGACCGCAAATCGGATGCATCACCCACGATCATCGGTGATGAGACTGTACATCCCGCGGAAGTGTGGAGGTCGGGGATTTTTGAACGCAAAGACTCTACACAACCGTGAGGTGTGCAACCTCAGAGAATATTTTCTCAAGACCGACGTGGGTATGCACCGCGATGTGGTCACAGTAGATAAGGGCCTCACCCCGTTGTCCATGGCTAAAGAGAACTGGCGCAAACCTGTGGTACTTACTACTGATGACCGCAAGGAAGTATGGAAAGGCAAGGAGCTCCATGGACGCTTTTACCGGACTCTTCATGAGCCCGATGTAGATTTCACGGCGTCCGTGGCCTGGTTACGTTTCAGTGACCTCTTCGGAGAAACTGAAGGTTTTGTATGTGCGATTATGGACGAAGTTATTCTAACGAACAACTACCGGAGACATATTATGAAGGACGGGACGGTTGACGTGTGTCGGGCATGCCATCGACCGGGTGAGTCCATCAGACATATTATCTCTGGTTGTTCTCGTCTGGCTAACGGCGAGTATTTGCACAGACATAACCAAGTAGCCGGGATTATTCACCAGCAACTTGCTTTGAAGTACAACCTAGTGGATTCTGAGGTACCATATTACAGGTATGTGCCCGACCCAGTTCTCGAAAATGACCATGCCACGTTGTACTGGGATCGGTCTATCATCACTGACCGGACTATTGTAGCCAATAAGCCGGATATAGTGGTGGTAGACCGATTAGCGCGCCGCGCAATGATAGTCGATGTCACCATCCCACATGACGAGAATCTCGTGAAAGCTGAGAAAGAGAAACAAATCAAATATCTCGACTTAGCACACGAGGTTGTCGACATGTGGAATGTGGACACGGCTGTCATTGTGCCGATTGTCGTGACTGCCAACGGCCTTATAGCCAAAAGCTTCGACGACCATCTGTCGAAGCTATCGTTGCGTGGTTGGATCAAGGGCCTGATACAGAAGGCAGTACTCCTCGATACGGCTCGCATTGTGAGGAGGTTCCTGTCTCTGGAGCCCTAACCACCGGTAGCTTGGACCCTGCTCCCGACACCGGCGGACTACTGTTTTTTTTATATTTTTAAATGTTTTTTTATACGTTTTTTAGGAAATATTTAAAAATTATAAAAGACATGTATAAATAATTAATAAAGGGAATAATAATAATAATTTTTATTCAGGTCAAATATACCCATTTATACAATTACATTTTTACACAATAATAATACAGACTAACATTATAAAATAATTAAAAACTAATCAAATAAATTAAAATCAAATGAATTAAAACAATGTCAATAAATTACAATAAATAAAAAACAAATTAAATTAATTTAAAAACAAATAAATAAAAAACACAAAGTCAATTCAAAAAAACAAAAAACAAAATTCAATAAATTAAAATTAAAACTTTCTCTCCGGCATTGGTACTGGGGCATGTCTAGCCGAACAATGCCGCATATAAGGGCAATCCAGTCTAGTGGAGATCATCGCCAGTACGATGTTGGAGCTAGCCCGCACTCTGCTCACCAAGGATGCTGCACGCTTGCGCATAGTTGTGTGAAAACAATCAGTACGCGCCTCCGCAAACATACCTGACGCACTGCAGTAACGGGGTAGCCCCACCACCGCCCTGAACGCGTTATTAAACTAAAAAAAATAATGTTTCAGTATGTCATGTTACGTATGAAGAATCAGGATTCAAAGCATTTACATCAAATAAACCATTTACAGGCACTTTTGAGTTGTCAAGAAATCAGTAAAAAAAAAAACCTGGGCAAGTGCGAGTCGGACTCGCGTGCTGAGGGTTCCGTGTAAACGTACCTATCTAAATAGTTTAATAATCGAATGGAGTCTCGAAGAGTTATTCCGAAACGTTTTTTTTTGATGACGTAGCAACAAATTCACTATTTTCAGATTTATTTCTATACCTGTGCTTTAAGACAATAATAATAATATGTCCTATATTTGTTGTTTATGCGGTGGACAATAAAGAATATATAAATAAATAAGACTTTGCATTATGCCAAATTTCAGGATTTTGGGTCAACGGGAAGTACCCTGTGAATTTTGATTCTCTTGAGAGTGTCGAAATATACGTTTTTTACGACATAAACGGCCGTATCTTTTTTTTTCGTTAACTTAAAAATTTGATTTTCACAGCGACACGGTCCCTTGTCGCTGTGAAAATCAAATTTTTGCTTTAAACTTGAATATATGGTTTTAATTTCAACCTACATGCGTTCTCGAGAAAAAGGGTCTTGACAGACAGGCGGATAGACAAACAAACGGACAACAAAGTGATCCTATAAGGGCCCCATTTTTTCCTTTTGAAGTACGAATCCCTAAAAAGGAACTAGGACCTAAAATTGAACGTTTGGGTACGTTTCGGAACGTCTGCTCTCAAAACGGTGAAGAAAAACATCGTGAGGAAACCGGCATGTCCTAGAACCAAAAATTCGAAGACATTTGACATCCACCAACCCGTACTGGACCCGCGTGGAGGATTACGGCCCATTCCCTCTCTTAGACAGGAGGCCTGTCTCCTAGCAATGGCAACATTAAAAGGCTGATGATGATGATGATATTTCATAATGTCAGACAGAATGTAACAAACTAAAATATAATATAATATATATATAATATAATATATTCCACAACTATCACACAACGCCGTCTAGTCCCAAGCTAAGCAGAGCTTGTGTTATGGGTACCAGACAGCTGATAAACATACTTATATATTTCTAAATACATACATGTTATAGATAAATAACACCCAGACACAGAACAAATGATCGTGCTCATCACACAAACATTTGTCCTGGGTGGGAATCGAACCCACGACCTCCGGCATAGCAGTCAGGGCCTCTAACTACTAGACCAACAGGCCAGTCAAAATGACTTTGACTTGTTAACCTTTTGTGAGAGGAGACGTACTTTAATACGATAGCAGTTAATTATTATTAAACAAGGCTTTTATCGCAAAGCTTTTAGTATTTATATTAATTATGTTTAAACATGATTAATACTCGTAAATAAGCTGTTATGCTTATTACGAGGAGTGTTTTATCACGATCAAATAAAAACCTTTTATTTTCAAGTCGTTATTAACGCTTTTATAACATGAAAGGATCAAGGGAATTTCGATTTCCGATCGAGAATTTTCCTGACTTTATTGATATAGTAAATAAGTAATTATGTTACGAGTATAATGTAATGTAAAATTTCACGGACCACCTATTTGTGTAAACACTTAGTAAATACCATTTTATGTAAGGTTGGAAAACATTTAATGACTTCACCCGGAATAGGATGGAGCGGCGGGGTGTGTCAGACTTTTACTGACTAAAACTACACTTATGCCCCTTCTTGGCCTAGCGTTCCGGGACCCTAGGTTTCCTTTCGGAAGTTAACTCATGGCCCCAGTAGGCTTCGGCCCAACTGGGCTCATGCGGAATACCACGCGCCGTTGACGACTAGGGCTCGGTCCGGACGGCCAGATGGCGAACTACTCGTTCCTTTATGCGTGCGGTCGCCTCCTTCGCTAGCATTACTGCATCGCAGAAGGAGGCGACCGTTTGCCTTTTTACTTCGCTCCAGACCATGCTCTGTACCAGAGCCTGGTGCGAGAAGTCGCCGCCGACGATCGCCTTCACCAGAAAACGGCGATGCTTCGCTCAAGCGAAGTACACATTCACCGTATGCTCCACCATGTCCTCTGGAAGGTTCACACTATGGCGATCCGGGTGTTTCTTCTGAGACTCAGGTGCAGGATCCTCCGGAACTTACCATGTCCGATGAGGACTTGCGTCATGCGGAAGGTGAGGACGCCGTGATCTTTCTCCATTGAATGTGCCTTTAAAACCGCCAGCCTGTAACTCTACTTTTTCTACGGAGTATTTGTTATATTTCTTGTCTTTGCGAATTTTAGGTACTGATTTTACCGTTAACATCAGAGAATGAAAATAAAAATGCAAGGTATTTGCTGCAATTTAAATGCTATTTGTCCGTATTTTCTAACTACAAAGGCTTATAAGTACTTAACTTTACTATTTGCTTACCTCTGAAACTACCTTACGGATTAGAAAAATCTTTCTGCATGGGGCACCCTGGCCTATGCCGAAGAGTACAGGCTTTGTAACATTACGCTACGACCTAGAAGAGAGGCGCAGTAACCAAAGGCAAAGTATCATAGAGTAAGAACAGATTAATACCATGTACATGATTTTTCATATCATTTTGTTTTATTATTAAGTTTGGGTCACATCAGAAATGAAGATATCTTCAGGAAAATCAAGGTTCCCGACATAGCTTGAAGAATCGCCAAACTTAAGTGGCATTCGGCAGGGCATTGTCCGCAGAACAGATGGTCCAAGGGTTCGTTCCCATCGACCTTCTGGAGTGGCGACCGCGCACCGGAAATCGCTGTGTTGGAAGGCCACCCGGCCTTCAAGGTGGACCGATGATCTGGTGAGAGTCGCGGGAATGTGGTGGATGCGAAACGCACAGGACCGTTCGTTGTGGCGACATTTCTGGAAGGCCTATTTCCGAGAGTGGATGTCCTTCGGATAAAATGATCATGATAAAGAGTGCCGTTGATGATGGTCTCAGATGCACGCGTCTGTACCACAGTAAACTTTACGGAAACTCCAGCATTTCATCCAAAAACATAATGAAGTTAAATAAACGTAAGGTTTTAATTAAACCAGATTAAGATTTATGACCGTTCGTATTACGTAGTCAGTATAAAAATGTAATTTCTTTTGCGAAGTTATCCTTTTTAATTTTGTTTCAAGTTAGGAAGCGAGGCAAGTAATTCGATTTAGTAAGTGTGTTATATTACTTTATTAACTTTACCGATTATACTGGCGGTTTTTGTGGCTTAGGTTGTGTAATAAGTCATCATCACCCTTTTAATGTTCTACTCAAAAGGCGGGGCCATTACCACTCGGCCACCACTGCTCTCGTGTATGATGAGTATCCTATGTAAAAATATAGTGGAATGGTTTTGGAGTCTAGCTTTCTTGTCGTCAAAGAGTACAAAATCGTATTCGAATGACTTGAATTTGGTTTTACAGTGTGTGTATTCATTCGTGCCAAATAAAATATTTTTTCTTTCTTTCTTTCTTTAAGGTAAATTTTTGACTGGCCTGTTGGTCTAGTGCTTATAGCCCTGACTGTTATGCCAGAGTAGGTTCGTTTCCCACCCGGGACAAATGTTGGTGTGATGAGCACGATCATTTGTTCTGTGTCTGGGGGTAAATTATCTATAATAATGTATGTATTTAGAAATATGTATGTATGTTTATCAGTTGTTTAGTACTCACAACACAAGCTCTGCTTTGCTTGAGACAAGACAGCGTTGTGTGATATTTTAAAAAAAAATTGCGTGCCTAAAAATCGAGGCGGCAATGCTAAAAACATGCCAAGAATTTAAGGTGGTTTTGACAACTTTTGACTGAGGTACAAATGCGATGTTCTTCAAAATATTATTATTCAGCTGTGAAGTCAAGATGTCGTGCGGTTCAGGGATCAGTTCTGGAATCGTTTCTGCGGAACATCCAGTACGATTGGGTACTGCGCGCCGATCTAATGGCGTTAGTGTAATCTGCTAAACTGACGACTCGCGTCTCCCAGCGCAAGGAGTATTTTGTCCCTGCACAAGTCCGAGGCCATTGTTTGTTTTATTGGTCCTCACAAGCATGGCGCAGGAAATAGAAAGTCTCAATTCGGCAGTGGATGGTGATGATACAGCTATAATAAATTCACACACTTTTCGCATAATAATTTACAAGCTTATATTTAAATGCGGGATCTTTTGGAAAAGTTACCGCAGCCCTGGAATGTTATGGCAATTGAAGGAACACAGGTGGGTTTTAGTCTATAAAAGTATGACACTCTCTGTCGCTCCACCGAAAAATAAAAAGCTGTAGAAAAACCGTAAGACAGGTACATTTGGATTTGCTATGTTACAAAAATGTAAAAAAAAAAACCTAAACTCTTGTAGAATAGAATAATATATTATTCAGCACAGATAACACAACAGCAACAACAGAATAAAAAAAAAAAGAAAGAAGTAGAGTACTGAATTACAAAATACAATTGCTCTGAACATACCCGAAGTGAAAGGGTTGCCATCTCAGCAATTACTGGGCAACTGCACTACCTTAGTATAAGGTATATTTAATTTGTGGAGAAATCAAATTAACTGTAAATAGGAACCAACTAGCAAGCTAAATTCTTGAGAAGATTTGCCCTCTCGATAGATATCTGTTTATTACACCATTAAAAAAAAACTGTTCAATTGCGAGTCGGAGTTCCGTACAAACTTACGAGCTGTTTGTTCAATTCACGAATCGACTTTGGAAGATTTCCGAATCGCATTTTTTTTTGTGACGTACTACTAATTTAGTTTTTAGATTTTTTCCTATACTTGTGCTGTGAGACCTTGCTTCGTGCCAAATTATAGGATTCTAGGTCAACGAGAAAGTATTCTATGAATATTGATTCCTTTGAGAGTATAGAAATATACGTTTTTTGCTACATAAATTGCCTAAATCTTTTTTTCCGTCAACTTAGAAGTTTAATTTTTTACAGCTTCAAGGGACCACAGACGTATATGGTTTTAATTTCAACTTGATACCCCTGCGCGTTCTCGAGATAAAGGGTTTTGACAGACAGACAGACGGACAACAAAGTGGTCCTATAAGGGTTCAATTTTCTTTTAAGGTACGGAACTCTAAAAGTTATAGTAGAAGTTTAAAATTAATAGAGTTAACAGTGGGCAGTTATATTGCTAAAAGCGTCGTTGTTACAGGCAAGGATTTTAACGATAGAAACTTATTTAATTAGGTACCCGTACATTTAAAAATTACGCAAACTTACATTTAATTTTTAATCCTAACTTCATCTACAAATTAAATACATTAATTTCACAAGTTCTCAGAGCATACAAGCGTTCTTAATCAGGTCCTGGAACTCGAAACTCCGGCCCGAACCTTCCGTGAGAGAAATTTTGATTCGCTCTCATTTATTGGACCGAAGAACTTGTTACCGACCAAATTAATGTGTACCAGTACTTCATCAATTACGGGTATTGATTAAAGGTCCACTTACATTAAATAGCTCTTGAATATATTTTGATATTACTTCATGTTTGATTACTGAGTTGGCTCTTGGAGGAATGTATTTAAGTTGATTTTTGACGGCATCAAAGCTTACATTCTAATTAGGTTCTTGAGTTTGCGGAAGACGAAATTCAAAATGGCGGTCATATTACACAGAAATGTTGTTACAGTTACAATACTTGGGAATTTTTTGGACGAGTTCTTGTGGTCCTGGAACGCAAAGGGCGATTGAAGGACGCAGATAGGTTTTAGTCAGTATCTAAAAGTCTGGCGGAGCAACGCCGTGTCCTCGTGGGGGCGATCGGCGGCAGAGATCTCTCTCGCCGGGCCTTGGTTCAGGCCATGGCTCAGAGTGAGGAGGGATGGCAAGCGGTCGCCTCCTTCTGCGAAGCAGTAATGCTAGCAAAGGAGGAGGCCGACCGCATCAGGTAAAGGCAACGGGGCGCTCGCCCCAGCTGCCACAGGGATTCCGATCCCGATGTTTGGCCACCGTAGGCGCGGGCTTGCGGACGGCAAGCAATGAGTAGCTCGCTTTCCGATTGTCCGGTAACGTCTGTTCCACGCACGCCTCAAGGAGATGTCAGCAAACCGTAGGAGCCCAGCTGGGTCGAAGCCTACTGAAGCCATGGGTAATATGAAAGTATACCCCGGAGCCCTAGAACGAAGGCAAAGAAAGAACATGATAACTTAATAAGTAAAAATCAGACACTATCTCCCGTCCCGCCAAAGCGCGCGGAGATATAATTGGATGATTTTCCCACCGAAAAAAAAATTCTTAATAGTTTTGGTATTAAACAAAGTGACTATGACATTGATTTGCATCATTTTTAATGAAAATAGATCATATTTGTAGCACGCCGTGAGGTCTTTCTAGTCAGTCCTCAAAGAGCGGACTTATCGCGATAATTATGGCGCGCCCAACCAGCGACTCGTGGGGGTCGCTTAGCTCCCAGCCATCAGGCTGGGCGCTAAGCCGCAACCATACACAATAAATTATGGCGGCGGCAAGTTCACGTAATTTTTTGCACTAGTGCAGAAAACAGTAAATTGCGTGCCTAAAAGTGGGTTTCGAGTAAGTGGAAAAGTAATTTTTTGACAGCACGATGACTTCTTCGTGAATTTTGTAGGTATTAGGAAGACGAAAACCTACTCTTTCTTCAGCCACCGCAAAAGGGTACAAAATATCCGAATAAAACAAAAGTGGCTTACCTTTGTTTTCATCAATCTAGCAGTGGCATCGAACACAGGAAAAGCTTCCTGTGTAGTGTGTAGCGGAAATTTGAGTCTGTTTACTCACAGAGTATACCCTAAGGGTTAGAATGAAATATGACTGCTTTGTTCCTCTAGTAATGGATCAATACTGTGTGATGATGCAGGGCAGACAACGCTAGTCGTTTCATGAGGTTCATCTAATGAAACGACTAGTGACTAATGGTATATAGTTGTTAAAAAAAACCGGGCAAGTGCGAGTCGGACTCGCGCACTGAGGGTTCCGTTCTGTACAAACTTGGTAAATTGCGGTTTACGATTTATGAAGTATTAAAAAAAAACTACGTACTAAATCTCGTTCAAATCAATTTTTGGTGGAAGTTTGCATGGTAATGTACATCAAATTATTTTTTAGTTTTATCATTTTCTTATTTTAGATGTAAAAAAAACCGCCTCCCCTGTAGGGGGATCGGGGACACATTTTACCACTTTGGAAGTGTCTCTCGCGCAAACTACCCAGTTTAGAAAAAAATATATTAGAAACCTCAATATCATTTCAGTAATGCTAGCAAAGGAGGAGGCCGACCGTATCAGGCAGAGGCAATGGGGCGCTCGCCCCAGCCGCCGCCGGGATTCCGATCCCGATTTCCGGCCACCGTAGGCGCGGGCTTGCGGACGGCGTGCAATGGGTAGCACGCTGTCCGATCGTCCGGTAACCGACCGGACCGAGCTCAAGTTGTCGACGGCACGTTCTGTTCCCGCGCGCCTCAAGGAGCTGTCATCAAACCGTAGAGGCCCAGCCTGCTAGCTGCAGGCAGGCAGGGTCGTAGCCTGCTGGGGTCATGGGTAAGCTTCCGAAAGGAATACCCGTCCCCGGCACGATAGGCAACGAAGGAACGGGGTAGGTTTTTAGTCAGTAAGAGTCTGACACTACTTCCCGCTCCGCCTAAGGGCGGGATTTGTCATTGGATGATGTTACCTACCATAAAAAAAAACCCTTATGGATTCGTCATGTCTGTCTGTCTGTCCACTAAAACTTGGTAAGTAGATGTATTCTGTGAACCGCATTAAGGTTTTCACAAAAAAATATAAAAAAAGCCAATACATTATGGGGGTTCCCCAAACAAAGCTAGTTGAACAGAGAAGACGTTTCCATAGTAAATAAATTACTGCCCTTTACCCGTACCCTTTTCCATCCATTACATATATTATTTTAAGTATATGCGAAACCTGACTATAGTTTGTTCAGAATTAGAAAATGAATCGATTCCAATAATTTTACGCTGTGTTTTTCGTTATTTCCCAAAAATATTTTGAGCTCAAATGTTCTAGCGGTTGGCCGCCATGACGCGGTGTATCGTTGAGGTTGGCCGCAGTATACACCGTTAGATTTTGATCATTTTAATACCGTGGAGGGTCGATCCGGCACATGAAACACTATCGATTTGTAAAGATAAAATAAAAAAATAAAGTACTTTTTTTCTAAAACTCGAATTAATATGTACGAAATTAATTTCTTTAAATAACCGAGTCAATGACCTTGTAGGTAGTTGTCGGTCGTTGTGTACTAACTATAGGTCATTGAACTCGCCCAGCTGACGTTTATACATCGTGTATATACGGTGTATACGGTCTGCCGCAACAGCACGCCGTATTCCAGCTAACCTATCGTTATCGTTACGTATCGTCTTGGTTCTCACCGCATTTCGTCGTCAGAGCTTCTAGAGATGTTGGACATGATGGACGTAGAACTTGTTGTAGTTATTTATTTAAATTATTGTTTGCAGCTAACCGCACCGAGTGCGTTGAGCTACATTCTACCGATGCGGCCCACCGCAGCTCAAAGACAACTGGAGCGGTAGATGGCTGTCCCGCAAGTCTGCTTTTGTTTGCTTATACGTCTTCAAGACTAGAGTGAATAAGCTCTTAATAAACTAGTGCGTCGTACCATCAACGATTGCACTTCTGTGAAGTTAAACATCAAAGATGGCGTTGTCACGTCGAGTATTCGACGAGAACTATCATATAAGTAAATCATAGTTATATAATAAAATTGTTGTGCTATTTTTTATAAATACCAAAAATATGTTTTCTAAGGATAATTTTCGACTATTACGCAAGTAAAGCCGCTAGTGGAAATAAGGAATTTTATATAGCTAAGGAAGTTCAAGTGGCTGTATTTCAGGTCAGATAAATAATTGTGCTTTTTTCCATCGATACGCTAAGAATACACAATGGCAACATTTCTGTGAACATTTTAACAATGTTACCAACAAAACGTATATTTCATCCCGTCTGTTTTGTATTAGTTTTTTAATAGAAAAGTTGGAATCCTCGTAAATCTACATTTCACTTGTTATACAAACTGCTTGTCGAAGGCAGAAGTCGCTGTTTGGATGGCTTTACTTTTGTACTTCACCAATTTATTATTTTCACTCGAATATAAATTTCACAACTCTTATTATAGAGACATAAGGTTTAGTTTTCTGTTTGTGTTGGTTTCAAAGGTTTGTAGCGTGCTGGTATTTCGATTTTATCACGTTTTTACGCGTCTCGTTTCCGACGTGCTCAACTAGACTTGTTTTAATGAAAACAACATGTAAATGTCTTACTTTTTTATCGTTAGCGTGTGTTAGCCGTCACATAATGGCTGAAATTGTATATCTAACGTAATATTTTTATCAAGCGTGTATTGGATGTGTAGATAAATGATTAAAACAGGCTCTTTATTTATTTATGTTCACACAAAAATACTTAAAAAGAAAAGAACAAATACAGACAAAAGAGTACAAAGGTGCTGCTTATTTCTAACGATATTTCTTCCAGCAGACCTGCGACAGGAGAGTTGGATGAGAAATGTAGACACAGTGTGTTTAAATAATTCATACAAGTTAAAATGGACTAAAATTAAAATCAGATAATACAAATAAATACCTATATCAATAACAGTAAATAAACGTATATTTTTAGATTTTTATTTTTTGGGAAACTAGATTTTGCCAATTTTGCTTAAGTAGCAGTGGTTTGGGTAGATTGCTGGCTGAATAGATGGTCGATGAGGCCGAAAGGCTCTGGAGTGGCGACCACGTAATGGAAGTCGCAGCACTGGAAGGCCTCTCATAAGGTGGACCGTGACCTGATGAGGGTCGCGGGAATCCGATGGATGCAAAATGCACGGGTTTGGTCGTGTGGGCGAAGAAACTCTGTGTCTTCGTGGGGGCGATCGGCTGCGGCGACCTCAATGTTGATGAGTTTTTTCGTGCTGTTGTGTTCGGCCATGGCCCGGAGCATTGGGGAATGGGCAGCAGCCGCCTATTTCAGCGAAGGAGACAGCCACCCACGTGACGGAACGGACATCCTCACACCTCAGTCACTGAGACCAGGACCCCAACTACTACCTGCAATGGGTAGCTCGCTGGCTGTCTGCTAACCGTTCGGACCGTAACCGAGTTGTCGATGGCACGTAGTATTCCACACGCGCTTCAAAGAGATATCAGCAAAATTGTAAGATGGGCCTGACGGGTCGAAGCCTACAGGGACCATGGGTCTTCTTCTGAAAGGGGTTTCCTTTGTAGCAGAGACGCAAAGGGTAACCGTAAGAACATAAGTGTGGTTTTAGTCAGTAAAAGCCTGACATACCCTCGCGCTCCACCCTGGAGCGCCAGAAGCCATAACATGATTTCCCACCTTAAAACCCCTCAGTCAGGCATGCTTGTCACTTGTTTCTTATATGTATAACTAGCGACCCGCCCCAGCTTTGCACGGGTGCAATGGTGATATTAAATATATTATGCATGTATTATACATAATAAACCTTCCTCATGAATCACTCTATCTATTAAAAAAAAACCGCATCAAAATCCGTTGCGTAGTTTTAAAGATCTAAGCATACATAGAGACAGACGGCGGGAAGTGACTTTGTTTTAAACTATGTAGTGATACTAATCTATTTCCGTCACCCTAAACCTCACTTCCTATAAAAAATCGATCACAAGCGGCGCACACGATGATTAAATTACACTCAGGTAAAGTTCCTCTCGATCCCAATTCTAACTCCCTCAACGTGACTCAAGCTTCTTCAAAACATAATTTGTGCTGAACTCAATTTTATACACATTGAAATAACCAAGAAGGTTTAGAACAAAATTTAACTCGATGTACTCAAGTGAAGTTTGCGTCGTCAAGTTTGGAGGTATTAGCGACTTTGTAACTTGCCTTGTTTGGACTAAATAACCTCGGTTCTTGGGATTGAGTGTAAGTATGATCACACTAATATTGTAAAGGCGAAAGCTTGTATATAACTGTCTGTGTGTGTGTTTGTATTTTTTTTATTATTTATTCACGCTCAAATGTCAGAACATCGAACTTTTCTCAAAAACTTTTAAGGATTTTAAAAAAGCACAAATTTCCTGGAACAAGTTTTGTGAAATACTCGAGTAAAACACAGAATTACCGAATGCCAATAGAATTTTCAGGCGTTATCTCTCTTTTTTCGCGTTGGATTGCTTTAGATGAAACAACAAGCTTTTAAACCATGCCCAACGTTTACGATAGGCGTGTGGGGAACCTTAAGCCTACCAAAAGCGGTCACCTGCGCGGTCCCATACAAAAGAGCTCTGTTGCGGGGACCTGCACAGGCACCCCTCGTGGTGAGCCACGCCCCGCACACGTTTTGCTACGTAGATTAAGCTCTCCATCGACAAGACTACATGCACACCGTTAAAGTTGAACTAGCGACACTGCGCAGGTAATAATCCGGTTTCCGTGATGGAGAGCGTCGCACACGATACACGCGCTTTGTCACGCAACGGCTGCCCATCTCGGGCGCCCGCTTAACGGAGTTTCGGTTCTTAATGGCAGCCGGAACCAACAGTTTACGTTTTTTCCTAGACAAGGAATCTCGGTATGTCAAAATGGTCACACATCCATAGACCTGGCTGACCTTGGAGATCTACCAGTGTAGCTGTTATTATTTTAGCCACAAGCTCCCATTTTAAATCAGCATGTTTTATTAAAGCATTGTGATTAATGCTTGATTTGGAGAAACTGAATATGTAGAGCACGAGTGGTTAAAGAGTCTCCAAAAAAACTATGTGTAGAACGTGCTTGTTTTTGACTCCTTGACGGTTTAAAACTGGGTGTAGATGAAAGTTGGAATAAATACTTCGAGTTTGACGTAGAAAAGTGGTATTGGTTCGCGAAGAAGTCTCAATTTGACAGCACGGTGAAGGGATTGAGTCCTGCTCTGCGTGTCCCTATAACAAACGTTTGTATGGACACATAATTAGCGGAACGTGTGGTCTATGGGGCCGAGAGGCTCTAGAGTGACGATCACGTAACGGCAGACGCTGCGTTCGAAAGCTTACCACAAAGTGAATCGATGACCTCGTGAGGGACGCGAGAATTCGAGACGTACAGTATTGGACGTCATGGAGACACTTAGGGGAGGCTTATATCCAACAGTGGACGTATTTCGGTTGAAATGATGATGATGATAGTGATAGCCTCTACCTCTACATACTTGTTCTTAGTCCAGATGTCTCAAATTTGCATGTTTGTTGACCCACCTATAATACAGGAGTTGCGGACGGCAAGCAGTGGGTAGCTTGCTGTTCGACCGTCCGAACCGATCCCAAATCATCGAAACGACGACAACGGAAATGTCAGCAAACCGTAGGGGCCCAACAGGGCCACAGGCTGTGTGAAAGTGAATCCCGGGATCCTGGAACGGATGCAAAGAAGGAATAGGAGTGCGTTTTTAGTCAGTAAAAGTCTGACACACCCTCCCGCTCTGCCCGAGGGCGGAAGATGTCATTGGATGATTTTCTCACTTAAAAAACCTATAATACAAGAGTATACTCAAATGTGGAGAAAGATTTAAAAGAAAAAAAAAAATGTGAGCTTAATTTTTCACAATCGGCCAAAATTGGATTACTTAAGTAAAAACACGCACTTTTTTGCCTTAGTGCATTGCTGTGTCACATTTGAACATTCTATTTATTTTATAAAACATACGTAACACATCTTTGTTTTACAACCGAAAACTTTTTCTCTTTTAGTACATGAATTTTTGACAATACAGAAAAAAAAAATAAGCGTTTTCGTGCCCAGTAATGAAAAAAGTTTACAAATATGAAATAGCTTTTTACGTGAACCTGTCTGGTCTGACAAAATACAAACTGTATTTTGTTTCTAAGTGTATTTTGCTCAGTGGAGTAACATGTTATTTTTTAATTTTTACCCGACTGCGCCAGAAGGAGGGTTATGTTTTTCGAGAGTATGTATGTAAGTATGTATGTATGTAAGTATGTATGTATGTAAGTATGTATGTATGTAAGTATGTATGTATGTATAATTGTTTGGCACGCTCTGCAGCCTGAATGGCTCGATGGATTTTAGCTTGAGAGGTGTTGTTAGATTCGTATTTACTGTGACAGTGACACTGGGTGTATCAAAATAAAAAAAACAAAATGGCGGATTTTTGGCGCCGAATTCAAATTTTTGGCACGCTTTGCGGCTTGAACGGTTCGATGGATTTTAGTTAGCGGGGTTTCATTAGATTCGTGATTACTGTGAAAGTGATATCGTAATAAAATAAAAATAAAAAATATAAAACGGTAATTTAATAAAAAACTAAAAAACCCGACTGCTTTTCTGAGTATTCAGTAAAAAGCCCTAAAACAAGAAAGTCGTTGCACCCGATTGCACTTAGCTATATAATATTTTAAATACAAGATAAATTGTAGCAGTCGGGACCCATTCTAGAAAAGGAGGCTTAGTGAATTGAGAGCACATACCTATATTACATTGCAGATTACTCCAATCTACTGACTAGACGGCTGACTTTCTAGAAAAGCAGTCAGGTTTTTTAGTTTTTTAATATCTTTACAAATCGATAGTGTTTCATGTACCAATTCGACCCTCCACGGCATTAAAATGATCAAAATTTAACGGTATAGAAAAGTAACGATCGAAAACTTTTTCTGCAGTTGTTCATTAAAAAAAGTATACAGTACATTTGGACTATTAACCCGTCCCGGCTATGCATGGGTACAAATTATACACACAAACCTTCCATCAATTTTTCTATCAGTGAAAATCGAATTAAAATTCGTTGTGTTAAACCACACAGAAAATAGAGAATAAGAGGCGAGAAAGAGAGGGGTCAAGCGCGAACCTATCAACTTCTTCTTTGTCCGTCCCTGCTTTGTCTGGGGTCGGGTTTTCTCACAATTCTGCGCCTAGACAGTCTGTCCTGGTTTGTCAATTTTGGCAATTGGGCTTTCTTAAGGTCTGATCTCTCGATGTGAGATCACTAGGTTAATGGCGGGCAGCCTACAACAATAAAAACAATAATAAAAGAGTGTGATCTCACGCGACTTAACCGACAATGGTTTTAAGTGACAGAAAAAGTTAGAAAAACAATAGATTCTATGAAGGAAGAGAATGTGATTCGGTGCTGACAGATTTAGCTCAACCCTAAACAGGCAGCTGCAGAAAGCAACTTTGACTCAAGTCACGTTTTTTTGTGTAAAATGGTAAATCATTTAATCATTTCTCTCGCTCTAGGATGAAGTGGAAGGGAGTGTTAGACTTATACTAACTGAAACCAGAGCAGTCACTTACCTTTTGCGTTCTAGGACCACGGGTAACCTTTTCAGAAGTCGATCAATGGCTCTAGTAGGCTTCGGCGCTGATGAGCCCCTACGGTTTGCTGACACGAGTATCTCTTTGAGGCATGCGGAGAACAAAACACTCCGTCAACGACCCCGGCTCAGTCCGGACGGTTACCGGACGGCCGGACTGCGAGCTACTCATTGGTCGTCGTCCGCGAGCCCAGATTCAAACTAAATAAGACCAACAGAAGCTCTGAACAGTGAAACTCTTTGATATATGTTGTAAACAACATTCAGTACAGTCACAATGTCTGACGAAAAACGATAAAACTGACCCTTAATATAGACGGCAGGCAGGGTCGAGGCCTGCTGGGGTCATGGGTCAGCTTCAGAAAGGAAGGGTTGCCCCCGGCACTATAGGCAACGAAGGAACGGTGTTGGTTTTTAGTCAGTAAGAGTCTGACACTATTTCCCGCTCCGCCCAAGGTTGGGATTTGTCATTGAATGATTTTGCCTACCATAAAAAAAAACCCTTAATATAGACAAAGAGAATGAGATTTGAAAGGAGTCATCAAGTACCGAATAAGCATTTAATTAAAGCTGACGTGTCCTAGCTGGTTTTTTGATGTTACATAATACAATTATTATTATTATTTGGTAAGATACACTAGCAGCTATTAGCTGATGCGTGCGTTTCATATAGTTTGGAGATATTTAGTCTGTCTAATCGATTTTTAAAGCAGTTCAATGTGGGAGAATTAACAACACTTTCCGGGAGCCTGTTCCATGCTGTTACAACTCGGTTAGATAGAAATTGCTTCAAAGGCTTCTTTCTGGATGCATTTCCCCACAATTTGAGAGAATGTCCTCGTAAATGTTTGTTGGCGTTCAGTGTGTAAAGGTCTTGACAATAACTCAGAAAAATAAGGTACTTACATGAATGCATAAGCACATCCTTGTCTATTACATAAATCCAAAATATTTTCTCTTAAGAGGGCCCTCCGCAATCCGTTTATCATCAACGTTAGTTTAAAAGCTTGTTGTTTCATCCAACGCAATCCGACGGACTGTTCGATAAAGAGCATATAGCATCAGCCTTATAATGTTCCCACTGCTGGGACTCTGGCCTCCTCTTTAAGAGAGGGAATGAGCCGTAATCCACTACGCTGGCCCAGTGCGGGTTGGTGGATGTCAGGTGTCTTCGATTTTTTTATTCTAAGACAGCCGGCTTCTTCACGATGTTTTCCGTCACCGTTTTGAGAGCAGGTGTGATGAAATAAATGTACACAAAGTAATGCGCCTGGCGGGGCTCGTAAGTTGTTTGATAAAAAGGCAATGCGAATAAAGAAAGATATCGCCTGAACACTCTGTTGCCATTCAGCAATTTCGTCATTCACTCGAATATTTTGCAAAAATAGTTCCAAGAAATAATTATAATAATTTTTTTTTTCAATCATAATCTGAATTAAATATATGAGAGGTTTCTGTAGTATATTTTCTTTATTTTTATTAACTTATTGTGTATATTTTGAAAAGCCAAAGCTCATGCTCAATAGCAGGTTTTCAACTGAATTAGTTTTACACTTTAAATTTTGAATTCAATAGAAACCTATAAATATCTAGAAAAAGATGTGTAATAATAACGTTATAAACACGTAGAGCGGTTATATGGAAATGAATCTTGGGTTGGCCGCCATTAAATTGAAAACCCGATTGGTTTCTTATGGAATATTCGGGAAGACTGCCAGCTTCTGGCGTTATTGGTTACAGTTCGAGAGTTTTGTTTTACGACAATAATTATGGGAAGTTAAATCAGGATATAAATCAGAAAGGTTTCTTTGCTGTTGTAAGTTAGTAGTTGGTTGATTTTTGAGCTGAGGAAGTCAATTCTAGTTATTTACTTAAGTATCTGGAAGTTGCAAGCTGTTATTTGATGCAAGCTTTTTTTTTTAATTGATATAAACTAGTGCTTAACTGCAATCCCACTTGATGTTAAGCAGTGATGCAATCGTTGATGGTAAGGCGCACTAGTTTATTAAGAGCCTATTCACTCTAGCCTTGAAGACACTAAATTATAATCGGACGGGAAGACCGCAGCAGGCAAACTGTTCCAGTCCCTCGATGTACGCGGTATAAACGACGAGGCAAAACGCTTAGTCCGTACCGTAGAAGTTTCAACAACATAAGGGTGGATATTCGCCGTACCGGTTGTCCGATGGCGGAATTATGTCATGTAATTCCCGCGCACACTCTCTAAAATGCATCCTGTAAAACACCGAAAGGCTGGCTACTCTACGCCTGTGCTCGAGGCTTGTTCGCTGTTAGCTGTTGCTTGTTGACGATCAAGGTTCGACTCCCGATAGAGGATAAAATGTTATTAGAATTTGCCGTCTTTGTATGTGTTCAGGGAGGCTAAAAAGGCCACTTTAGCAGATCTGCATTCGGATAATAATATGAATTATGTCAAAAATCGCAAAATGGTCACGAATTTGAACGATTTCACGGTGGACTGGCCTGTTGGTCTAGTGGTTAGTGGCCCTGTCTGCTATGCCAGAGGTCGTGGGTTCGATTCCTACCCAGGACAAATGTTTGTGTGATGAGCATGATCATTTGTTCTGTGTCTGGGTGTAATTTATTTATAATATGTATGTATTTAGAAATATATAAGTATTTATTATCAGTTGTCTAGTACCCATAACACAAGCTCTGCTTAGCTTGGGACTAGACGGCGTTGTGTGATAGTTGTGGAATATTATTATTATTTCCTTTATTTCTTGTTTTACATATTTTTTACATTTTTAAATATTTTTAACATATAATATATAAAAAAAAAAAAAACATTTAAAAATATAAAAAATAGTGTCCCACCGGTATCGGGAACAGGGTCCAAGCTACCGGCGGTCAGGGCTCCAGAGAAAGGAACCTCCTAACAATACGAGCCGTGTCCAGGAGTACCGCTTTCTGAATCAAGCCCTTGATCCAGCCGCCTAACGAGAGCCTCCTAAGGTGTTGGTCGAGGCTCTTGGCTATTAAGCCATTACCCGACACGACTATCGGTACAATGATCGCCGAATCCACTTCCCACATGTCGACAACCTCGCGAGCCAAGTCAATATACTTGATTTGTTTATCTTTCTCGGCTTTCACGAGGTTCTCGTCATGCGGAACGGATATGTCAACAATCATTGCACGCCTCTCGTTTCGGTCCACCACCACTATATCAGGCTTATTGGCTACAATAGTCCTGTCAGTGATGATGGACCGATCCCAGTACAACGTGATATGACCATTATCAAGAACTGGGTCGGGCTCATACCTGTAGTACGGCACTTCCGATCCCACAAGAGAGTATTTCAAAGCAAGTTGCTGATGGATAATCTTGGCTACGAGGTTGTGCCTATGCAAATACTCGCCGTTAGCCAGACGAGAACAACCGGAGATAATGTGACGAATTGATTCTCCCGGACGGTGACATGCCCGACAGATGTCAACCGTGCCGTCCTTCACAATAAATCTCCGGTAGTTATTCGTCATGATAACTTCGTCCATAATTGCACAGATAAAACCTTCGGTTTCCCCAAAGAGGTCACCGAAACGCAGCCAAGCTACGGACGCCAATTGGTCTACATCGGGCCTGTGAAGGGCCCGGAAAAAGCGTCCGTGAAGTTCCTTGCTCTGCCATACTTCCCTGCGATCGTCAGTGTCAAGTACTACCGGTTTGCGCCAGTTCTCGTTAGCCAAGGAGAGCGGTGTGAGTCCCTTGTCCACTGCCACTACATCTCGATGCATACCCACGTCGGCAGCTAGGAAATATTCCCTGAGACTGCATACCTCGCGGTTGTGTAGGGTCTTAGCATTTAAAAAACCTCGACCGCCACACTTCCGCGGGATATACAGTCTCATCACCGACGATCGTGGGTGATGCATTCGGTATGCAGTCAGCAGTGTTCGGACCCGCCTATCCAGGGCGTCAAGTTCCGTTTGAGTCCATTTGAGTACGCCGAAAGAGTACATCAATACCGGCATGACCCAACCATTGAAGGCGCGCACCTTGTTTCCGCCTGAAAGAAGGCTATTGAAAACCTTCTTCAGGCGTCCAAAGAAACGCTCCTTCAACGATTGCTTCATGTCAGTGATATTGATGCCTAGAGCTTCCGACATACCCAAATACTTATAGGTTTCGGTTGAAGAGAGAGATCTCAGGTTTATGGAATCCGTGAGTTGAGTGCCCACAGATTCCACAACCTCCCCTCGCTTTACATGCATGACCGCACATTTGTCCACACCAAACTCCATCCTGATGGCACTACTGAAGGTTTCAGTTACCTTCAGTAGCTCCATCAGTTGCAGGTTGTTGGGGGCAAAAAGCTTCAAGTCATCCATGTAAAGAAGGTGAGATATAACCTGACCACCTCTCTTCAACCGATAGCCTAGACCTGAATTCTCCAGCAGTGTGCTTAGAGGATTCAAGGCTAGGCAAAACCAAAGCGGACTCAAACTATCACCCTGGAATATACCTCGCTCTATCCTTACAGGTTCGCTATTCCTCTGGATATGTCGACATCCTGGATAGCGAAGGACCGTACTCCATTTCCTCATACACGACATCAGGAAGGTGCGTAGTGTTGTATCAATATACAACTCTAGCACCCTCATGAGCCATGTATGAGGAACAGAGTCATAGGCCTTCTTATAATCTATCCAACATGTCGACAAATCCTTTCGGGAACGTCGAACCTGTTGGCTAATGGTCATATCAATGAGGAGCAGCTCCTTAGTACCGCGGGACCCATTCCTACATCCATTCTGAGAAGGCGACATTATCAAATTTTTGTCAATATGGTTGTTAATTTTGCTTCTCAGTATGGATGTAAGAACTTTATAGACCGTCGGCAAACACGTGATCGGTCTATAATTTTTAGGTTCCGCAGTACTGCCTGATTTATGGAGCAGGTGGGTTATTCCTGTCGTAAAAAACTCGGGCAGCGACCCTGACTCTAGGGCAGATTGGAATTGAGATGCCAAACGAGCGTGCGATCTTGTGAACCACTTTATCCAGAAATTGTGCAGTCCGTCCGGCCCTGGAGATTTCCAGTTGGGCAACGGACGGACTGCACGAGCTACATCTTGGGGGCTGTTATTATTATTAATTAGCAGTTCACATTGTTATACGTAAACAATATTCATATTGGGTATGATTCTGCAATGCAATTCATCTATTTGACAGTTTTTTTGACAGAAATTTTACGAATAATAGCAAAGCTAAAAGATCGTAAGTATGACAGGAATTCAGGAAATGAATTGCTAAACGTGACCTTGTTAGACCCGCAGGTAGGTTTTAGTCATTGAATATTAGACAGTCCCTTTCGCTCCGTCCAGAACGGGTTAAGTCAATTGATGATGTACCTTCAAAAACTCAGCTTGCAATATTAGGACATGACCTAGAGTGTTTTTAAATATCACGCGGTTTTCATCACGCTTGCAGGTTTGGTCCGCACGCAGAAAACTTCAAAAGGTAAAAAGAAAAACGCGTCCTGCGTGTGTATTGCACGCATTACAATAATTACTTTTATGAAAAGGTCATTTGCGGAGATTACGCATGCGGAGAAAATCCGCATGCGTGATAAAATCCATGCGATATTAAAAACACCCCTAATATTATATTTCCAGTGCCGATATGTGACAAGTATTCATTGACATTAATAAACTAGCCATTTCGGGTGAGAAAGGAACTAATTTAGAACATTTTTTTTTAATAAATAAAAAAAATATCAATTTTTTTTTTCTTATTTTGGCTTTGTACTTTTTTGTATTTAGCCAGTGTCGAGTTTAGAATAGAAAGTGTTTAGTTTTCAGTAACTTTAACTTATTTTGAAATCCGTTTGAATTCGGATGTAACACATTCGTAATGTTTTCGCAGTTTTTGGCTGCAAATGTACTTTGTATGCAGCCTTCTCGGTAAGCTTCACTGTGGTAGTTAATAATACAATAACACCGATATTGATACTGTTTCAATGATTACAAAACTACAAGGAATTAATTGGCGAATAATTAAGACACTGAACTCCATAGAACTATTTAATTTTAAATTGATTTGAAAAGTCTCGATGAAACAAAAATCATCGATGCGTGAACTTTAATTTTCATCTATATTCAGCCAGTGATAAACAAAAAATTCACACGAGAAATCTAAATGGAACTTTACACTCGTATGAAAAACTTCCGTAGCAACTACATAATTCTTTCCTGAACAAAACTGTTATAAAATACCAACTGCCGGTTTCATATGTCTCGCTTAACGATGCATGCGCTCAGAGCATAGAAAAAAAAAACAAAAAACAAAAAACGGTTTTATCGCGTCGGGTGTCACGGACATATTCTAGATTTCACGTATCAAAAAGTTTTACGTACCGAGGAGGTTTGAGCAGAATGTAGTTCAAAAATCTGTGAAATAAACGCATGGCCAACCGCTGTATATCTGTATTCCGATTTTGACAATGGTTAGCTCGAACAAAACAAAGAGTTGTATTGACTTTTAAATCTGGTGTGAGATAAAAGTTGATGTTTGTTTGACCTGGATTTTTAGGTTTTTTAGGCGGGAAATAATCCAATGACTTTTTCCGTTGTATGGAATTTTAGGTGAGGTTCAAAATTGTTATGTTGATTTTGAGTATGATAAACTATTCTGAATATTATATAAAGTTTTGTGCTTTACCTATTCACCTCTCTGTGCTTGTATAGTCAGTCACGAGCAATAACATTGTCACATATTGACACATATAACAATGTCGTGGGTTCGATTCCCACTCAGGACAAATGTTTGTGTGATGAGTACGATCATTTGTTCTGTGTCTGGGTTTTTTTTATCGTAGGTAAAATCATCCAATGACAAATCCCGCCCTTGGGTGAGGCGGAAAATAGTGTCAGACTTTTACTGACTAAAAACCTACCCTTCCATTCATTGCCTTTGTCCCGGGGCCCGTGGTGACATTCTCACATAACCTTTGGCCCCAGTAGGCTTCGGCCCTGCTGGACCCCTACAGTTTGCTGACAACTCCTTGAGGCGCGCGGGAACAGTGCGCGCCGTAGACGACCTGAGCACGGACCGGTCTGTTACCGGACGGACGGACAGCGAGCTACCCATTGCCCACCGTCCACAAGCCCGCGCCTACGGTGGCCGGAAATCGGGATCGGAATCCCGGCGGCGGCGGCGGCGTGTGCGCCTTTGTCTAATGCGGTCGGCCTCCTCCTTTGCTAGCATTACTGCTTCGCAAAAGGAGGCGACCGCCTGCCACTCCTCCTCGCTCCGGAGCATGGCTTGAACCAAGCCCCGGCGCAAGAGATCGCCGCCGATCGCCCCCACGAGGACACGGCGATGCTCTTCCCAAGCGGGGCACACCTCGACTGTGTGCTCCACCGTGTCCACCAGGCGGTCCGCACAGTGGCGACACCCGGGCGTCGTCTCCGCACGAATCTTGTACAGGTACGGTCCGAACTTGCCGTGTTCGGTTAGCACCTGCGCCAAACGGAAGGTGACGACGCCGTGGGGCCTTTCCAGCCACGCCTAAAAGAGGGACCTTACCGCCTCGATCGTGGCGTGCCCAGCACGGGGTTGCGACAGTCGCTCTCGCCATTTCACCATGAGATCCCGCCGGAGCTCTGTCCGCCATGCCGCGATTTGTCGCGGCAGCGGAGTTTCGCTCCGGCGTTGCATCTCCACGCGTAAGTCGTGCATGTGTGCAAGGACTGTTGCCTCCAAATCTCATGGTGGTAGGCCAGCAAGGAGGCTCGCCGTTTCACAGGACACCGTACGGTATCTGCGGATCATCCGGATGGCCATGACCCTCTGGCAGGCGGTTAGCCGGGCCGCCACTCGCTTTCGCAGCGACGGCGCCCACACCGGCGCACCGTAAAGGGACATGGACCGAACGATGCCTACGTAGAGCCTCCGGCAGTCTGTGTCTGGGTGTTATTTATCTATAATTGGCATATTTAGAAATACATATACACCGTTAAATTTTGGTCGTTTGAATCCCGCGGAGGGTCCATTCGGTACATGAAACCCTATCAATTTGTTAAGATAAAAATTAAGAATAAAGGACTTTTTTTAAATTCGAATTAATTGACGCATGTACGAAATTAATTTCTTTAAGTAAACGTCAGCTGATCGAGGTTAATGAACTGTAGGTAGTTAGTACGCAACGACAGACAACTCCCTACAAGGTCATTAACTCGTTTACTTTTAAAAAAGTACTTTATTTTTTAATTTTGCCTTTATAAAATTGATAGTGTTTCATGTACCGAATCGACCCTCCACAGGATTAAAACGACCAAAATTAAACGGTGTATAAGTATGTTTATTAGTTGTATAGTACTCATAACATCTCATCTTAGTTTGGGACTAGACGGCGTTGTGTGATAGTTGTGGAATATCATTGTTATAAATTTCAGTCAGCTTCCTGCCCATAATAAAAAAATATTCTCTATCTTAACTTCTGGCATTTAAAAAATAAAAATAAAACAATTTGCTCTAAATCACATAGATAATTAAAAACAGACTGACGAACACTTATTTCTTGAATAGCAGAATTTAATACGAATAGCAAATGTGACTACGTCTAGCTCATAAATGACCAATAAACATTGACATATATATTACTAGCGTAAGGACCAGGCCAACCGCGCGATTAAATGGCACTAGCGCGCTGACCCTAAAATTACAGTTTAGGGCCAACGCGTTTCAGTTGACAGTGGCCCGTGTGCGGGAGTGAACGAATATTTGCTTGTCATAAAAATGCCTATTTGTGTGGTAAAAGGCTGCAAAAATTATGATACAAAGGTTAAAAAGGAACATGGGATATCGTATCATCGATAAATAACCTTACATTAATTTTGTTACCATTAAGTTATTAAATAAACACATTTTATAGCGATAAATATTTTACTACCGAATACCACAATGGCAGCCATTGTGTGGCCGGTACTGCACGCGTGAAGTGCACGAAGTAAACTTGTACGGACGTAATTTTTATTTCATTGTTGTACTTAGTACTTGTAATTTTGAATTTTAGTATCTAATGTGTTTTATATTCAATAAAGATAAAACAAAAATATATTTAAAAGAAATAAGAATCTTAGAAACGATACCTACCTAATTTAAATTGAATATTTTATTCTTGATATATTTTGAAATATAGTTTTATTTTCTTCACGCTGAGATGACATTTAAACTACCTAGCTTTCGCCCACGACTACTTCCGCGTAAATTACGAAAAAATAATAATGTAGCTTACCTACATGCTTTCTTGAGGCTCAATCTTAGTCCGTAGTCCGTACCACATAATTATCATCGAAAAAGGTTCAGTAATTTAACCGTGAAAACGCGGTAGACAGTTATTTTCGTATTTGTAATATAAGTAAAAGTATGGATATATGGACCAACTTCCGATGACGTTGATTTTTTTTCAATTACAGATTTCCAAATGATGCAAAGCGTAAAGAGATTTGGAGTCGCATTATTCGGGAACAACAACCGAACTGTACCTACCTTTATGGGCATGCAATTGATTTAATTGTACCTACTGACTGTTAAAATACGAAATAAAAAACCTTTGGGGGTAGTGGAACAGAGAGTAAAGTCCCACATACCTCCGTTGAAAAGGGAGGATCCTCCGACCAGACAGGTGTTATGTCTGGTGGGCTATTGCCCGATAGATGATTTCGGGTTTGTTCTATATGTTCCAATCGCGCCGCGAATCTTACTTGCGCGATGCAGGATTAGTTCTTTTTTTGTGACGACATGGATGTCGCTACATCACTCCCTTCCGGAGATCGGAGATCGATGGTTCTTGATGCTTCTTGATGCGTCGTGTGATGCGTGCCAGGCCAATGGAGGTTGGTTCCAGTGAGTCGGAACCGGATTCCGCATAGTTCTCGGTGAGTCGGAACTGTCTGCGGTGATGTCCCCAGTGAGTCGGGGTGGTGCTATCCCAGTGAGTCGGGATACGATGCTGCAGGCTCCAGTGAGTCGGAGTAGTGCGGCTGGCTCCAGTGAGTCGGAACCGGATTCCGCATAGTTCTCAGTGAGTCGGAACTGTCTGCGGTGATGCCCCAGTGAGTCGGGGTGGTGCTATCCCAGTGAGTCGGGATACGATGCTGCAGGCTCCAGTGAGTCGGAGTAGTGCGGCTGGCTCCAGTGAGTCGGAGCGGTGCTGTGCGACGTAGGGCTTGACTGCTGTCGTCGACCAGGAGAGGTTCTTCAAGGCTCTTCATGTGACTGGCCGAAGGTACAGGTGCTTAGCCAAGGTCGCTGATGAGGCTGAGGGTGATGACCAGGTATGACCAAGTAGGCATGCTGGTGGTCAGGATACCCATATAGCCGTGGGTGCTGGCTGTATGGCTCGCTGCTCGAAAGCTTGAGGAAGTGATGATGACGTCACGAGGTAGTTGCTGCACGAAGGCTGCGCTGACATTCTTTGTCGAGGGGTCACCAGTTTGGGGGTATTTGGGACAGAGAGTAAAGTCCCACATACCTCCGTTGAAAAGGGAGGATGAACGCATAAAAAGCCAAGATGAGCAGCGACGGTAGTGACACCGAGGTCTCACAGCGCAGCCAACGCCCTACCCGTCGGCCAAGCAAGTGCGCGCGCGTTTCTACTGACGCGGAGCAACCACCGATGGAATTGTTCAGAGTTGGCGTTCGCATACCGCCATTTTGGCCAGAAAAACCCAACATCTGGTTCTGTCAAGTGGAAGGACAATTCAGATTGGCCCGAATAACGGACGACTCGACAAAATTTTATTACGTCCTCGCACAACTCGACCGTGAACACTCGGAGGAGGTCGAGGATATTATTAGTTCGCCACCCCAACCGGACAAATATGAGAAGCTGAAGACCGAGCTCATCAAGCGTCTATCCGTCTCCAAGGAGAAGAAAGCCAGGCAGATCCTTCAGTCTGAAGAACTAGGTGATAGAAAACCATCGCAGTTCTTGAGGCACCTGCAGACCCTGGCAGGGCCTACGATGCCAGACGATTTTTTGCGCACAATATGGACCAGCCGCTTGCCCAGTAATTTGCAGACTGTCGTGGCCTCTCAGATGAGCTTGTCCCTCACGGAGCTTGCAGATCTCGCCGACAGAGTGCACGACATCGCTCCAGCAAGTCCTCAAGTCGCAGCAGCATGGACGTCACGTCCAGACTCAACGAAGGACATGATGAACCTCATAATGGAGCTGACGAGGAAAGTAGAAGCCCTGTCTACCGAACGGCACAGTCGCTCCCGTCCTCGTACACGTCAGACGTCAGGCCACCGAAGTCGCACACCATCTCGGCGATCGCAGTCAAACTACAGGAAGTTCCCAACCTGCTGGTACCACCACAAGTTTGGCAGCCAGGCGAAAAAATGCATCCGCCCATGCGACTACAAAGCGGGAAACGAGCTGGGCAGTCGGTAATGGCGGCTGAAGATTGCCCTTCTTCCACTGGTCGCCTGTTCGTGACTGATCGCAACTCGAAGGTCCAATTCCTCGTGGACACCGGAAGCGACTTATGTGTCTTCCCTCGAACTGCGCTTCCTCAGTGTCGTCGAACGAAGACCGAGTACCAGCTATGTGCAGCCAACGGGACATCCATAGCGACCTACGGTTACCTACAGGTTGTATTGAACCTAGGCTTACGTAGGGATTTTCATTGGCGTTTCATCGTAGCGGATGTCACTAAAGCTATCATAGGTGTAGATTTTTTGTCACATTATAATCTCATAGTTGACATCCGCAACAAACGTTTAATAGATGGAACAACAAAATTAATATCCGTAGCATCAATTGCTTGTACTGATAGCCAAGTCAAGTCAAGTCAAGTGTAAAGGTTGTGACTGGTGAGAGCAAATATAATAACATTCTTTCCGAATTTCAGGAAATAATTCGACCTGCAGGCGTTCCATTCACACCAAAACACAACACGAGACACCACATTCGCACCACATCAGGCCCCCCAGTATCTTGTTCCCCACGTAGACATACGTGCGCCCGCGCCGATGAAGTTGTAAAAAGTACCTACCCGCGCTAACCTCATAGCCGTGCAAAAAGACCTAATTGTTGTCGCGTATAAGACCTCTGCTTGTGCTTGGCTTATTTGCGCCTTCTAATATAACTGTGTTGTAGTGTTGTGTGTGTGAAGAAGAATACACCTGGTGATACAAACAAAGGATTTTTATTTATTCACCATCTACCCAGTAGTAGTAGAGCACCTACATTACACACACACCCTCCAAACAACCAAATGAAGGGGAATGAGGGGGGAGGGTGAATGAGTTATCACAGATGTCGCTATTTTTGCTTGTATTATGAAAGTTTATAAGAAATGTTCAGTTGGGCGCATCCTTCCTTTCGAAATCATTGCCAATAAAATTTTATTTATTATTTTAAAAACAACTGACTACAATTAAAAAAGCTGTAATTTTAGTGTTTCTAAAAAGATAGTACCAAGTACATCTGTTAAGTACTATTTATTGATTGAATGCACGATATATCGAATTATTTATTAAATGATATTTAATAAATCAATCGTCATTTTAATAAAATTTGCCTTTTTCTTTGTGGTCGCCACGAAAACCGAGCGCATCTTAAGCGCTCGGTTTTCGGCGTATTTTTTTTAGTAAATTTTTGTTAGTAGTGAAGTTTATTGGCTATATTAATAAAATAAAATACTACAAAAACATTAGAAAATGTTACATTCGTATTCTATTGCTACTACGAAAGACATTATTGTAAAGAAATTAAAACATAAGACTAGGCAATATGATCAAAAGAAACCACCTTCCACAAGAGGTAAATAAAAAAGAATGATGCGCGCGCATATAAAAACAGATTTATTTTTTTAATGTCATTTCACAAAAATTGTTACTAGTTTTACTGTTGTAGTAATATTTAGTTAAATTATTAGTTTGTTGACAAGGTGAATTGAAAAACGTCAAATGATATACATGAGTGATTAATGATTACCGTTCTCGGCTCTCTTAAAACCCTCGCTACGGGCTCGGGTCTAAATACCGCCTCGACGGTCATCACCATCATTACACACTTGTATCATAATGTACTATTAACTATCTGAGCCAACAAAAGTCTTTCTGTCAAAAAGGATTGCAGCCAGTAATAGATTGAATGTAATAAATATATTGAATGTAATATTTCCTATTTTCTCATTATAAAATCATCGTAACAACCTTCCTTTATTGGGTTCCGTACCTCAAAAGGAAAAAAAAAGGAACCCTTATAAATTACTTTGTAGTCCGTTTGTCTGTGTGTCTGTCAAGATCCGTCATCTCGAGAACACGTGTAGGTAAGGGTAGGGGTAGAGTAGGGCTGCTGCCCGATATCACGCCCTCATCTCGCGAGCGTATTACACGCATTACAATAAATCATCATCATCATCATATCCCCCCTCAACTGTCGTCACAATGAACGGTCGTGTGCATCTCGCATCCATCGGATTCCCACAAATCTTGCCAGGTTATCGGTCCACCTTGTAGGAGGCCTTCCAACACTGCGTCTTCCGGTACGTGGTCGCCATCCCAGAACCTTGCAGCCCCAACGGCCATCCGTTCTGCGAGCAATGTGCTCTGCCCACTGCCACATAAGTTTGGCGATTCTACGTGCTATATCGGCAACCTTGGTTCTCCTGCGGATATCTTCATTTCTGTTTCGATCACGCAAGGAAACTCCGAGCATAGCCCTTTCCCCTTTGGGAAGGGCTTTTGGTCTTTTCCCTTTTGGTGACTTTAAGCCAAACATCTTACAATAAATACTTGTTTGAAATTACATCTGCGAGGGTTACATGTGCGGTGCAATACCGCATGCGTGATGAAATCTTTAGATATTAAAACATCCCAAGCACGATTTTTTTCTTTTCGCTATAATGATTATTTACTAACTTCTGCCAGTGCCTTATTACGTGTGTTTGTGGAAAATATATTTTTATGTCACTATATGATAAAGTAACATTCTACTGGTGAATTTTTTTTTTAAATCGATCCAGTATTTTTGAGACATTCCAAACAAAAATATATATAAATAAAATTCTTGGTTGATGTCACGAATAAACGTCGGTCTCCATAAATTTTATATAAAAACTAGAATTGTAGAGCTACACTTGATCCACGCCACGCAACGACGTTCTACATACGTAAAGATCAGGCGTGTCCATAAAAATATATATCTTTGAGCGTGTCCACGTGTGTGTCGGTCTAATGTAGTTCTAGCTTAACTTAGATACTTTATTTAATAAAATAAATAATAAATGCTCTAGTAAAAATAATAATGAGCAAAAGAATATTACCTAATTAATACAATCTCACGCTCAAATTGCGACAACATTGACTAAACTAGCTGCCATAAAACCTAATCTCGTCGTCATTTGCCGAAACGTCACCCCATTACAACCGAACATTTATTTTTCTAGTCCGGGCAAAGATAATACGCTTTTCATCCTATACAAATGTGCTGCGGTGAGTGCATTTACGTGAATAGCTTTGAAAAGCGAATGAATAAATAAAAAAAAGAAACAATTGTTTATGTTCCATTTTTAATTTTAATTTTACGGTTTCGAATCTATCGTTCATTTTCTTTGTTCGATTTTCGAACTTTGTTGTTCACAGCTTTAAATAATTATTTTATTGTTTTTGTTTTCGTTCTGAATTTAATTTCAGCTAGGTAGAAATAACAAAGTCTTTTTCTGAAGTAGAACAAAACAATAGTCTGTTATTGCGAGTGAAACCAGAAACTCGTTTATCATGGTTGACGGATTTCATACGCACGACTGTCTCCACTAAGTAGGTACGCGGGTCCCTATTCCCTGATATTAAACTGAGAATACAAAGCGCAACCCTTGAAAAAATTTTGTAACTATTACCTATTAGAAGTTCAATCAAAGGTAGAATTTTCCTTAGATTCTACCGAACAAGACCAAGACAATTCCGGACTGTTGATGATGATTAATCATCAATAGACGGCTCGGTTGGTTAGTGCAGTAGTTGAAGAAGGTGGTAACTGCTGCGCTGCGTATCATAGTTTCGCTTCCCACTCGGAAATAGTACATTTTAATACAAGTGCAGAAAGTTTACCATTGCAACCGAGGCGGAATTCGCACGAGCCTTAGGCGAGCATTATAGAGCTAAGGGCTGCCGTGACAAATTAGCACGTGTATCAAAAGATGTTTTTCAATACACTTCCTACTCGAGGGGGCTGAAACGCGCCTCGTGAGGGTCGACGCGTACCCAGCCTGATACGACAAATGTAATAAAATTGTCTAGTGCGGAAAAAGCCAACTAGTAAGTGTATTAAAAAAGTATTTGTAAGCATTACATGTCATTGTTCAAGATCTGGGTATTTTTGTGTAGGTTACGTGTTTGTGAACCCATTCACGATTCAGAAGTAATTCCTAGTATAAGAAAAAAAAAACATAGTATGATGATACTTACAGATAGTTATGTACAAAGGCGAGCTTAACTCAGCAATGAGTTTCCTCCCAGCTGTACATAGAGTTATAGAGAGAGAACATATTCGAGGGTAGGACTCAGTGAACAATAAAATCCTACACTTAGTTATGTAGGTTTTTAAAGGAGATTATTATTATGTTATACTTAAAAACTTGAACTTTAAGCAAAGAAATCCAAACCATTACAGAAAACTGGTCATAGACAAACCCATGACCTTCTGAAAGGAAGACACGGGGTCTTAAAACTCAAGGCAAAGAAGGAACATAGAGGTGGGTTTTAGTCGGTAAAAGTCTGATATATCCTCCCGCTCCGCCCAAGGGCGCGGAGATGTCATTGGATGATCTTATCTAAAAATAAAAGTAAGCAATTTAAAAAAAAAACCCTTGAAATTTAAGCAGACGAATCCTAACCATTACAGAATAAAATCCTCCTTTGGTATATAAAAAAATACGTCTAAGACAGGCAAATAGAAACAACCACGTAATCTAAGAGAGCGTCAATCATAATTTTAATAAAACGCCAGCATTATGTACATATTTCCCTAAAGTAGCGATATTTATACGTGTTTTCTGTGAGCAAAGCCGGGCTCAACGAGATCTCAATTTGTAAAGACAAAGCCCCTATCCATCATCCGAAGGGAGAAAACTGAAAGAAAACCCGCCTCACCAATTTTTAGAGAAAGAAAAAAGGTTGGGTTCCGTATAGTTGAGTTTGAAACTAAAACATTAAACTACAACATAAAGTAAGTAAAACGATACAACAGAGACACGACACCATTATTTTCATATGACACGGGGACTTACAACATTCTTCATTTAAATAATTTTATGAGCGATTATGAAATCGTGACGAGTTTGGGAAAAAATAAAAGTTTTAGTTTACTTTGAAACTAACATATTCTCGGAGTAGTTAAAGTGATACAGCAGTGACAGCACACCTTTATTTTCATATGATAGGGGGACAGACAACATTTTTTATTTGAATAATTTTATGGGCGATTATGAAATCGTGACGAGTTTGGGAAAAATAAAAGTTTTAGTTTACATTGAAACTAATGTATTCTTGGAGTGGGTAAAGCAATACACCAGCGAAAGGACACCATTATTATCCAGTGACATGGCATTATTATTTTTATATAATGTAGGGACATAGTTCTTCATTTGAATAATTTCGTGGGCGATTATAAAATTATGACGAGTTTGGGAAAAAATTAAACTTTTTTAATTAGGTTGTCTTTGGTTACTCTTCTTCTTTCACATCGATTTGAAAATCTTGAAATCTTGTCCAGCCAATATTTAGCCCCCTAAACAGGTCTGTTGTTGGCCTCGTTAATGACGCATATCTTGTGTCGGGGCTCCCCACTGGTATTTTATTTGCGATGGATCAAGGATATCCCATTTGGACAAATCTGTCCGCTGCTAAGATAATTATCTTAGTAGCGGCCAATCTAAGCCCGTAGTCTGTACAGAGATTTCCAGATTGGTCACTACATTTCGTGTCCCGATGGCAAATGTCGGCGTTTGTGACGGGGAGTTGTACATCTTAAAAATCAACTACTCAGCTCAGATTAGTCGTATTGTGACCTCGATAAATGAGTTATTCAATACTAAAAGAGTTTTTTAGTTCGAACCAGAAGTTCCTGAGGTTACCACTTCAAACTAACAAACTCTTCAGCTTTATAATAGATGATATTTTAAGATAAGTATAGTAGATGATTATTTGAATTTTATTCACCGAAAAAAAAACACTTCAGGAAAATTTATCTAATTTGAATTTATTTGATATTTTTTTTTATTAAAATGGATATTTTTTGTATTCTAAATTTTTTATACAACCATTATATTAAAGTTATTAAATACATAAATCGAAAATGGAATAATCAGGCAAATGTAAAACCTGCCCTAAAAATAATAATAAAAACGCAAAACATAATTCCCTACCCAACGACATCATAACCTTTTCCAAGATACTAGCATTTACGTAGAAATTTTTGAGCAATTACGAATATAAAGTATGTACGTCCTGATAGCCTCGTACCTCCAAGTTACAATCGTGTCCTGAATAACTTATCCGAGTCCAGCGGACGTGGGTAACAGAATACGAGTGCTTCTAACAATCTGTTAGCCATTTTGAACAAGAATATTTATGGCTTCTTCTTTAGACTTAGTTACTATACTGGGATATTTAGTTCCACTTACGACTATAAGCATAAACATATTCACTTAGTCAGCCTTTTGATGTTTGGGACTCAGGCCTTCGCTCTATTTTTTTTTAGGTGGGTAAATTACCCAATGACATCTCCCGCCCTTGGGTGGAGCGGGAGATAGTGTCAGACTTTTACTGACTAAAAACCCATTTCTGTTCCTTCTTTGCTATCGTTCCATGGTCCCGGGGTTATCACATAACCCATGGCCCCAGTAAGCTTCGACCCTGCTGGGCCCGGTCCAGACAGTTACCAGACCATCGGACGGCGAGCTACCCGTTGCTCACCGTCTGCAAGCCCACGCGTACGGTGGCCGGCAATCGGGATCCGAATCCCTGCGGCAACTGGGGCGTGAGGGCCTCAAGCGGTCGGCCTTTGCAAGCATTACTACTTTGCAGAAGGAGGCGACCACCTGCCACTACTCAGGCCTTCTCTCTAGGAAAGGGAATGGGCCGTAATCCCCCGCGCGGGCCCACTGTGGGTTGGCGGATGCCATACCATGCCGTAACTTAAAATTTTTAGTACTAGGATATGACGGTTTCCCCACGATGCTTTTCTTCGTCGTTTTAAGAGCAGAGGTGATGAAATAAATTACACAAAGCAATGCGCCTGGCTGAGTTTGAAACCACAAACTCGTAAGTCGGTGCAGTTTCCACTTCAGGCCACCACTTAGGTAGTACATCGTAATATTGTAAAATATTTAGTACTAAACGAATTATATAGTTTCTGTCTCTATCATTTAAATAGAGCGAGAGAGAACAAATAAATTCGTTTAAAATGTATTAAGTGTTTTGTGTCTTTGTGTCCTATTAGGTAAAAACAGCTCTAGGCTCAATGTAAAGGCAAAATAATTTTAAGTTCCCCTAAAGTATTGTCACTTAAATACTTGTTCAAAAGTTATGTAGCTTGACACCTAAAGTGGGGTCGTAATAAATTCCTTAAGTATAGGGTATATCTACATGGGTACTGTTTTTTTTTTTTTTGGTAGGTAAAATCATCCAATGACAAATCCCGCCCTTGGGCGGAGCGGGAAGTAGTGTCAGACTCTCACTGACTAAAAACCTACCCCGTTCCTTCGTAGCCTATCGTGCCGGGGCCGAGCATTCCTTTCGGAAGTTAACCCATGACCCCAGTAGGCTTCGACCCTGCCTGCCTGCAGTTAGCAGGCTGGTCCTCTTCGGTGTGCTGACAGCTCCTTGAGGCGCGCGGGAACTGAACGCGCCGTCGACGACTTGGGATCGGTCCGGTCGGTTACCGGACGATCGGACAGCGTGCTACCCATTGAACGCCGTCCGCAAGCCCACGCCTACGGTGGCCGGAAATCGGGATCGGAATCCCGGCGACGGCTGGGGCGAGCGCCCCGTTGCCTCTGCCTGATGCGGTCGGCCTCCTCCATTACTGCTTCGCAGAAGGAGGCGACCGGCTGCCATCCCTCCTCACTACGGACCATGGCCTGAACCAAGGCCCGGCGAGAGAGATCGCTGCCGCCGATTACATGGGTACTGTGGGGTAATTATGTCCATTTATATCTAGGATTTATTCCTATTTATTTAATTTTTGTTTGAAATTCATATAAAAATCTATTATGTTAAAACATCTGTATACCCACAATAAAGACATTCTGGTTCTGATTCGGTTCTAAGTCTATCTGACAGTATTCTTAAACTGGAATTATTTAAAATTTACTATTTTTTGTAATATATATTTTTTTTAAATTTACTAAAATTTACTTGCTATTAAAAAAATGGAGAAATGAAAAAAAAAAACCGTAGAGGCCCAGGCTGCTGGCTGCAGGCAGGTAGGGTCGAACCCTACTGGGGTCAAGGGCCGCTTTCTGAAAAGAAGGCTCGGCACCGGTATAATAGGCAACGAAGGAACGAGGTAGGTTTCTAGTCAGTAAGAGTCTGACACTATCTCCCGCCCCGCCCAAGGGTCCAATTTGTCATTGGATGATTTAAACTACCATAAAAAACCCGGCTAATAATTTTTGGTTTTCTAGAATCCAAAAATTAAAAGAGTCTAGTTTAATATAGGTAAATATACAAGCCAGATTAAGCACAAAATTAAAAATGTTTTCTAAATGAAAACAAAAGTGGTAATTAAATATTCTAGGCGAGTTAAAGCCATTAATTACCACGGAACCCTAGAGAAAAAATAAAAGGTCGTGTTACGGACGGGCCCAAGATTATCACTGGATAAGTTTGATCAATACCTCGCCGGTCGGCATCGGGGAACTGCCGAAATATTGAACTGAACTAAGCTCTATTTTTTTAAGGATTATTTTACTTTTGATTTTCGATTACTTTTGTCAAGTTGTTGATTGATTAGTTTGAGAAAAGTTTTGTTTTTATTCGATAAACTGGTGATTCGCCATGGAAATTCTACTCCTTTGCTGTTAAGGCTGTTGCCTTAAGGCCCGGTTCTACTCATTTTGACCTTTTTTAAACCTATGGAAATCCACAAATATAAAAGAGAACACCATGAAAATTTATTTTATTAAAATTGACTGTATGGCCAAGGGCTTGGCAAAAATGAAAACACGATATAAATTAGTTGGCTCGATAAAAAAAAATCGCGAATCTGACCCTAATTTAAGATTTTAAACGTATTTATCTACGAGATTACGTTACGGAACTATTTGAAAGTTACAAAAAAATAAAAAAAATAAAGCTTGTTATTTAATAGCGCTTCGCAAGAACAAAAATTTTGTATAGTTGTTTTTTTTTTATACAAAATAAAACCGCTGTTTTGGGGCCGCGAAGACGACATAATCCCGAGCGAAGTTCATACAAAAAAAAAAAACAGTGACTAGAACCGGCCCTTAACAGCAAAGCTGCTTTGTTGTTCAAAGCAGTGAAATTCCCTGCCAGAGTCGGTTTTAAATGTGTGTGTGAATTGAGGGACCATACTTGCATTTCGCAAAATATAAATCTAAGAATTTAGTAAAAGTCTTAAAACAATTGTAAAACAAGTCTGGGAATTTGTAAAAATATACAAAAAATAAAATACAGCCCTTAAAGTAAGGTCCCTCAGTCCTTACAGACCATCAGCCAGATTTCGAAAAGTATCTGGAAAATTGAAGTATTGTGACTACAGACATTTAGTAAAGATACCTACAAGACTCACTACCTACCTACCACGTCCCTCTACCACCCCCTTTCCCTTTCTACCTTTTTAGATTTAGAGTTTAATAATACTATAATAATAAATCATTTATTTCCAGGCATTTTGGCCCATATATCTGTCTGTTAGGATCCTTTATCTTGGGAACTCGTGGAGGTATCGAGTTGAAGTTTAAAACGTATACTCAGCCCTGCGGTCCCTTCTAGCTGTGAAAAATCAAACGTCTAAGGTAACGAAAAAAAAGATACGGCCTTTTAAGTCGCAAAAAAAGTATATTTCGACCTTTCAAAGGAATCTAAATTCGTAGGGTACTTCCCGTTGACCTAGAATCCTAAAATTTGGTCTGAAGCACGGTTCCATAGTACAAGGATAGGAAAAAATCTTCAAATCCTGATTCGGGAATGGAACCGTTTTCATAGGTACGCTTCTACAGAATGCTCAGTGCGCGAGTCCGACTCACACTTGCCTGGTTTTTTTTTTTCTTACTATTTTGGTATAAAGTTTATTCCATTCTGTTCATTCAAACCCGTTTCAGCGTGAAGGGGTAACAAACATACCTACACGTATATAGGGTGACTGGTAATTAGTGAACGATACTTAAACACGTGATTGTAGTCATGATAACAAACAACTTTTACTATGGGACCGAACATGAAATCACGAAAAAAAAATCTGCTGGTCAGTTTTTGTGTTCGCCTTACTGGTCAAAATGTACTGAACTTGGCTGACTTTTTTCATAATTTCAGATTCGGTCCTAGAGTAAAAGTTGGTTGTTATCATGACTACAATCACGTGTTTAAGTATCGTTCACTAAATAACAGTCACCCTTCATAAAACCTCTTTCGTCTTAATAATATTAGTGTTATCTCTAATCGATGTTATTGTGAATATCTACTGATATATATGTTAAGGCGCCATCAATGGGAAAATCATAAAAATCTTTTCCCACTCGGGGGAAATTTTAACCCATCTGTGTTGCTATAGATGCCTGTTACATTCCAGGGTCACGGTAATTCTTTTTAACTTTCCTATAGTCTTAGCAGGTATCGGCTTTATTGGCCTCTTTAGTTGTCCAAGACCAACCCGGCTTCGTGAAATCTATACCTCTTGTAAACACGGACCAGGCGAAGGATTGCGAACTATTTGAAAGACTGTCGCACGGATGTAGAATTGAGAAGCCGTAGGAAATATAGGTCAAAACAATTTGTCTATTTAAAGGAAGGTTTGCACAATATCTAACTAGCTCTCAATATAGCTGAGCACACACAATGGCATAGTTATATAAAAAAAAAATCGCACGATTTCGAATTTTGATTGCTGACACACTTTACAATTCATTTCGACGTCATTGAATTTGTTGGTGCTTATCAGTACTTAGAGAAACGTCATTCCATATTCGAATACGCCGCGGGTAACTCAGTCCCTTTTACTCGATAGATTTGTGCAGGAAAGGGATAGATATAAAAATTGCAACAACTAACTAAAAAAAAAAAATCTATCGCGCATGGAAATGACGTAATCAGCTAAATTCCCCTAGCCAAATTACGAACGTTTCGTTTCGATTCTATTGCGTCGAACTCCTTGAGTCGGCCACGCCTCCGATCTTTGATTGCTTTGTTCTGACCACGTGACTGAGCGTTGAGATGAAGTCAGTACAAAGGAATTGGAGGCGTGGCCAACTCGAGGCGTTCGACGCTAGAGAATCGAAACGAAACGGTCGTAATTTGGCTAGGTCTGTAGGCCTGTTTCCTGTCAAATCTCTTTCTGCAATCCGTTACGCCTCATCGCGTAAGCGATTTTAGAAAACTAGAAGTTAATAGCCATATTGAAGCACCTCAGTCGATCTTTCGTTCTACAAAAATTGTAACTTGGCTACCATTTATACCTTAAAACCATAGCAGGTAGCGATAAACATTGGCCAAACGATAACATTTCATTCTATCATTTTGAACGTTGTGAACTTGACTACGAATTTTATTTTCATTTGTTCTGACTTGCACGTGACTTAACGATGAGAGATGAGTCTCAAGACTCATCTCAACCTCTTTCCCATACATTTGATTAGTTTTCTAATGCAGATTATAAATTTGGCTAAACCTGCAGCCTCCCTAGTTAAACTACTACCGTTTCGTTTCGATTCTCTTGCGTTGAAGGCCTCTAGTTGGCCAGGCCCCCAGCCTTGTTTTGACGTCATTTCAAAACTCAGTCATGTGGTCAGAATAAAGAAATCGGAGGCCTGGCCGACTAGAAGCGTTCGAAGCAAGATAATCGAAAGGAAACAGTCATGGTCCTCGATCGTCCTACCCGTGTTCCTTGCTATTATGGCGCAACTTACTTTACGAATGTAATATCTATATCTATATCTATACCTACCTTTTTAGGGTGAGAAATCATCAAATAACTTTTTTCGTTCTGGGTAAAATGAGAGGGCGTGTGAGACTTTTACTGACTCAAATTAACCATGTTTCTTTAGTTACTCTTTGCGTTCAAATACTCTTTTTAACAAAACCATGGCCCTGGCAGGTCCTTTCAATTATACCATGTCTAATAGGAACAAAGCCCAAGTCGACGGTGCGCTGTGTTCCACGTGCACCCATAAAATCGTTATTTCGTTATTATATTTGTTAGTCCCAGTTTAATGTTTAATTGGCGAATCAAATGGTCAAACAATGTACCCATATGAATTTTCAGGTTTCAGCGCACAAATAGATGAAAGTTCCAAATAATTGGGTACAATTTTTTTTACTATTGGCTTGATTTAAGGAATAATATGTTTTTCGAAACACACGGTTGCCAAAACAATAAACATTTACAAGTATACGCATACATATGTGAGCACGAATGTTTCATGCGGTGTTTAGAAGGTATGTGAAATACCTAGTGTTAAGTCCCACATAAATCTTTTGAAAAGAGAGGATCCTCCAAACAGACGGGTGTTATGTCTGGCGGGCAAGTGCCCGATAGATGATTTCTAGCTGCTGCATATGTTTAAATCGCACGGAAAATTTTAACTGCGCGATGCAGGATTTTGTAGTTTAGTTCTTATGTGACGCTAATAGATGTCGCTACAGGTTCAATTGTACTCAAAATTCAATTATTATTATTTTCTTCAAATTGCAAAGGTCAAGTAAAGAGAACCGAAACTGTGAACAATCAACTTAAGGTACTTACCTTCTTTGGGACAGGCTTATAAATACTCACTTTGATGAAACAAAACAAACAGTCCCTTTACTAAAGTCCTGGAACTAAGAACACAATAAAAAAGTACTGAAAATCGTATTAGGTTACAAAAACACAAAGAAGTAAGCCTAAAGTCTAACGTGATGTGGGTTCTTTGTGAAGCCAAGTAATTAATTGCGTAACATTTTTAAAATAAAGTAAATTATAACCTCACCAAAAAGAAAAAATAAAGTGAAAGGTAATGCTCCTTTACCATTATTGATGTGGGCAGCTTTTGAGCACCCTAATGAGGGGTGTCATGCGTAGATTTAAAAAACGAGCTACTTGAATTGTGAAAAATTTGTCAAAGAACGAAGTGTAATGTATACTATCAGTCCTCAAGCACTTGAAATATGTGTCACAGAGAACTTAGAGAGACAACAATAATAGCTCATTGTCTATCAAAGAATGTATATAAGCATTTCGGTGAAGGCAAATCGAAGCCATTTGAGCTGAGTACAACATTCAGAAACATGGTCGTACTTGAGAAAGGCAAATATAAAACTTATAAAGAGATTTTAAAGCTTTTCCATGTCCAATAAATAAAAACAACAAATAATGACAGACTCTGTATTACACAAAGTATTACATTAACTTATGCATAGATTAAGCGCTCTTGCTAGCTTTATATTTAGCTTAGTAAGCGCCCTCCATCGTCGACCGCATCGTCGTTTTCCATCAGGTGAGAAAACGGTCAAGCGCGAACCTATCAATAATAATAACAATTAAAAAAAAAAGATTCCCGCAACAGATGTTTTGTATTCTGTGGAAGCTTAAAAGTAAGGAAATTTATTTGCTAAACACGTCGGACTGCTTATATTAAATTTTATTTTAAATTATTTAATACTAGCTGTGCCCGCAACTTCGTTCGCGTGGACGACGAAACTTATCAATGAGTTTTTTGTGTAAAGTGCTATTTGTGTAGAACGTTATCATCTATCGAGCATACCGGTATTAATACTTCTGTCCCGGCGCGGGCCCTTTGTGGCTAATTACCATAGAAACGGGTGACGTAACCTACGACAAACTTATTATTTGCGGTTGGTACAGTAATCGGGTCTAGGGATCGAACCGCAAAATTAAGTTTGTTTTTTATTGTATATACTTTTCCGGGATAAAAAGTACCCAGTGTGGTGCCCAGGATATTAAAGAATAATTATACCAAGTTTCATCGTAATCGAACCGGTAGTTTTTGCGTGATGCCTGAACAAACAGACAGACAGACAGACAGACAAAAATTTTTTTAATCACGTTTTTGGGTTCGGTGTCGGTCTAGTAACGCCCCCTGCCATTTATTTTTTTGATATTTTCAAAAAAATAAATGGCAGGGGGCATGTACAGAATTTTTACTTCTACAGATTTATTATAAGTATAGATTTTATAACTTTGCTAAGTAAATATTGCAAAGGTGCTCAAAAGAATCTAGTAGAAAAGTATAATTATAATATATATAGTTCGAATTTAGAAGTAAAAATAAAAAGTTGAGTATAATGTCCTTAAACGTGTTCAAGTTTTGCATTAAGGTGGTCTTTCCCCACTGGCCTGTTGTCAACGTCGAGCATGGTATAATTAAAAGCTTGTTGCTTTATCTACAACTCAATACAATTTTAGATGGATAGGTAACGCGAAAAAAGAGAGATAACACCTGAACTCTATTAATTATATTATTTAAGAAAATTAAGAAAGGTAATTCCGTAATTTACTCGAATATTTCACAAAACTTGTTCCAGGAAATACATCGAGATTTTTAAAAGCCTTAAAAGTTTTTGAAAAAAAATTGACTTCACTTAGATTTTAGATTCAATGTGCATGACTTTTAAAGAAGTAATTTTTTTATATTTTTAGTATATGATTACATTATGGAGGGCCAAAATTCACGTAAAATACAGATTTTTAGAGGTCTATAATGGATTAGTTTTACAAAAATTTATATTTTTATTTCTATAAAAGCTTAGATAATATTCATAAGATATCTGTGTATCCAAAATATCTGAAGAAAGATGTGTTATAACATCATAATCAAGTAAGAGCGGTTGTATGAAAATGTATATAATTTTTAATATAGTATTTGTAGGGAAGTCTTTATCAGCCTATTGACCTTTGCATATCATTTGAAGACATACACAAAACACATTTTAATATAATTGCAGTTATAATAAAATAAACAAATCCTTCTCACTTTCAGTTTAAAGTATTATAGCTTAACCACAACGGATGCTAAGCCATTAGGAGCACTTTATATATATGTGACATTCCTAAATGATGATGGATTGCACTGTCTGTCACATAAGCCATATCTTATATTAGCGGCTATAATATGAATGCTAAATTATGTTGTTCACCACGTATTCAATATTACAAGGTGCTTATGACGTGAATACACGATGAGATCAATAAATTTTATTTTTCGAGAGCGGTGTATTAGATAAATTCTTTTCGAAGCTTAAAATAGATTAAATGGCTTATTAATTCTAGGCTCTGATTTTTGTAAAGAATTTATCTACACGATAAATTAAAGGCAATAAAAAAGATGTGATTGATTGTAGAAAAAATATTCTAATTCGAGCAGCTACCGCACGTTCAAGGGATGGTTTGGCGTCTGTATCGCTAAAAACGCGAGTTAACGGCGCGTTTAAAAAACATGGTGTGTACAGGCCCTAAGGTTGAGAGGGCTTCAAGTAGTAGTTCCGAATTTTACGCTTGAAGGAAAATTTATATATAGCTTTTTTGTTTGTAAAATAATAATAAATTATAATCTGACACTTTAATAATAAGCCTGAATCTAATATCGAGAGTTGGTTGTCCAAAATTGAGTAAATAAAATATGAAGTGGGGAAAATTTTGATTGATTCGAATCAATTTTGTGCGATTGTGATGGGCTGGTTGTAATATATTATAATGTCATTTGAATATATGTTTATAATAATATGTTTGATTTATTTGAGCAATCATTCTGTTTTCAACCTAATTTATAATTATTTAATGCTTTTATTTCATCTGCTGTTTGTTTTAATGCAATTTTAGTTATTGATCTACGGATTTTTTTTTACTTAACTACTTAACTGTTACTTAATTGTTACCATAATAATCGATTTAGTTCTATAATTGTAACTGTTTTATAATATGATTCTGCTTTTTTTTATCGTGCCGAAAAATTTAATAAAGAGAATTAAAATCACAATTAAAAACACCCGAATGGCTTGAGTAACTAATTTATTTATTACTGGACATTATTAAAGTATTAATAACTATATATATACATCTAATCTAACAAATATTACAACTTAACATGTATATATACAAACCAAAAATAAAATAATATATACAAACGGGTAGAAAAAGAGGCTCATAGGGCATCAAAAAATTCATCCGCATCGATGTCAATGGGACAAGTGCCCAGAACGCTGGCAGCATTGCCACGTTGAATGGCAATGCTGATTCGTTGAACGAAGAAAATTTCAGCCCTCTCGTCACGCGAAGAGTCAACCAACCGTTTGCTGATATCTCGAAAGACTCGATGAGCGCTCGGACCCCATGGCCCTAGCGTTTCAACCCCAAACGGCTCAAACATATGAGGTTATTATATTTACGCCGTTTGAGTGTGCTAAGTTTTTAAAAACACATTTACAATAAATTATATCTGATTTTACTTAGTTGCATTATATATTTATGTCTACGTAGGTACTTTCCAAAGAACAGCAGTGTAACATCATCGACATCCAAACTCCGAACAAAAACTTGAAATATTCCGCCTCATCTCTTCTCAATAGTATTGGGTTGCTGTCTGATTAGGATAAAAAATAATGGAGAGTACTGTATTTGCGAACACTCTTGTACATTAATGTAATCCACATGTGTGTAATTTTCATCAAAATTCGGTTGGGAAGAATAGTTTTAAGACACATTTCAGAATGCAAACAAAATAACGTACGCAAGAAAAATAACATTCCAGTCAGACTATTGCAAAAATTTTCACCAAAAAAATACTTTTGACATAAAAAGGTCAATATGACCCAGTAACCTTAGATATTGCTGGAGGCATCTTTTGTAACAATATCACATGAGGTCATAAAAGACGCGATAACACGGCGCACGGCTACGTGGAAAGAATTCAGTCGTTTGATTGTCTCTGATAGTTTTAAGACTGGATGACTGTACCAGTTGTTCTAGTGAGAAACTCGCTCTTGTGAACTAATGTTTTGTGGAGGCTGTATACATGTTTTGTGGAAGACTATTTACTTGCCAGCTAGTAGCATTTACAAGACATGTTGCGTGTTTGTTGACAACCTTCTCTAGACATGTAAGGGCTTGTTTATAGAGACGCGGTGCGTTGGACGTTCGCAGCAGCGAGCCGCGTCATCGCTCGCGCAAATACACACATATAGCAATGTACAGCAGACCGCCTAACGCGCCGCGTCCCCGTAAACACACACTAAGCGTTGTGAGAGTGTCATGCTCACTCAAACGTCTTAAAGATAAAGATAAAGATAAAGATAATTTTATTTTGCAAATATGGGTAACAATGAAAGATGACAAAAATATATATAACAGGTTCAGCCATATTTTACCATATAGGCATGCAAAAGACTTAAAATTGAACATAGGTACATTAAATACAATTCTAAAATACGAGTAATACACAATGAAACACAAAACAAAGAAAATATTCTAACTTAAAAAAAAATCTTTCTCATTTAGGTATTCACTTATATTATAATATGCTTTCATCACTAAAAAGCTTCGGAGTTTTTTTTTAAATAAAGATAGCGGAAGCTCTTTCCAACTCTTAGGCATTTTGTTGTAAATGACTGGTGCCATGCAGTAGACACTTTTGCGCATAAGTGCTGTCTTGGCTGGCTCTTGACATAGCAGGCTATTATCGCGTCTGTTGCGGGGAAATACGTCGGCTAAGCGTTTAAAACGACTAGGGTTTGTCTTCACAAACACAGCTACTTCTAAGATATATAGACTAGGCAATGTTAATATCTTGTGATTTTTAAAGTATGGTTCACAACTGTCAGTGGGTTTTAGCTTAAACATCGCTCGTAAACATCTTTTTTGTGCCTTGAAGGCGGTTTCTCTTTCGGTAGAGTTTCCCCAAAATATGATCCCATACCTCAAATGTGATTCTACAATTCCATAATAGGCAGTAAGAAGTGCATCTGTGTTGATTATAGTTGATAATGCATGTAGAGCATATGCAGACTTACTTATTTTCCTACATAAAACATCAATGTGTGATTTCCAATTTAATTGTTGATCTATTTGTAGGCCTAAAAATTTGGTACTTTCAACTGCTTCTATAGTATTATTCCTGTAGTGTACATTTAAGCTAATACTAGAAGTCTGTTGTCTAAATTGGATAAGTTTCGTTTTACTCAAATTTATTTTCAAGTTATTTGCATCTAGCCAGTTTACCGTCTGTTTTAAACTATTATTAATGTCACTCTCATACGTGACTATACTTTTACAAGGTATTGTAATCGTGCTATCATCCGCAAAAAGTGTTATTGGCCGTTCAATAGATTTTGGTAGATCATTTATGTATAAAATGAATATAAAGGGACCTAAGACGCTGCCTTGCGGTACCCCAAACAATACTTTACGCTCTGAAGACCAATATATCTCTTCATGTTTAGTGGCTATATTAATTTTATTGACTTCAGTAATTTGTTTTCTGTTTTGTAGGTAAGAGCTAAGCAAATTAAGGACATTGCCTCTAATCCCGTAGGCTTCGAGCTTCTTTAAAAGAGTAGCGTAGTGGACATAATCGAATGCCTGGGTCATGTCACAAAATATACCACATACAGGGTTACGGTGATCAACATTTTTAATTACATTGTGTATAAAATCATATATCGCCATATTAATAGTCCTATTTAAACGAAATCCTTTCTGTTCCTCACACAAAATATCATGTTTATCTATGAATTTATATAGTTCCCTATAAATATACTTTTCAAATACTTTAGAAAATACTGGAATTAATGATATTGGTCGATAATACTCCATCCGTTCCCTATTCTCTCTTTTAAAAAGTGGCTTAATAATTGATGTTTTTAATGCATCAGGGTAAACACCTGCGCTTATACTTAGATTAATGATATGGCTTAAATGACCGCTTATTTCCTTTGACACCTGCTTTAGTATTTTTGTGGCAATACCATCATATCCTACACTGTTTGTATTGTTTAATGAAATAATGATTCTCTCTATATCGAGTGGTATGCTAGGAGCCATAAACATTGTTTTATCATTGGTATCAATTTTGTTATATTTGGGTTTGCTAGTCACATCGAGTTTCCCTTGTACTTTGTCGACAAAATAATTATTAAAAGCTTCAGCAATATCTTTTGATTTTGAAAGAATATTGTTATTATGTATAATTTTGGTAATATTAGATTTAGGTAGGTTATATTTATCACGATTAATAATTTGCCACGTAGTTTTAGACTTATTTTTAGATGAATTTATTTTATGATTATTTTGTGACTTTTGTGTTAGAAGTATAATTTTTTTGTGCAAGCGAGAGTAAGCAGTGAAATTTTGTTTATTAATTTTGTTTGGGTTTAACCGATATTTCCACAAAAGATTTCTTTTTTTGTTACTGCCTAGCTTGATTCCTTTAGATAACCATTTAGGTTTTTTTATGACATCTATTTTGATCAATTTAATTGGAAAACACAAGTCATATATTAATTTAAATAAATCGAGAAATTTATTATAGGCTTCATTTGGATCGACTGTGTCATAAATCTCTGCGAAGGATAGACTTTTTATGTGATTTTTAAACTTCAAAATATTTTCTACACTATAATCTCTTTTAGACGTATACCAATAATTTATAAGACATTTGGATTGAACTGGACAATGAAGCAGCTGTGCCGTATGATCGGACAATGCTAGTTCTATTACGTCAGTTTTACACACTTTGCTGAAATTATGAGCAAAATTGTCTATGCATGTCATACTGGCCATGCGAGTCGGTTGTTTTAATGCTAATTTTAAGTTGTAGCTCATTAAAAGACATTCGAAAGCATTAGAGTGGCTATTAGGTTTAAGCATGTCTATATTAAAGTCCCCAGTTAGTACAATGTTGTTATATCGTGTGCGTGATATTTCTTGTAAAAGTGTTTCTATTTTGTCTAAACAGTAATTGAGATTATTTATATTTGGTACTCTGTAAATGCAAACTACAATTATTTTAAAATCGGTTAGCTCAATTGCACAACATTCAAATATACCCGATGAAGACAATTTAGAAATCTTAGGTACTACCTTATATTTGAGACCATTTTTCACAAGAATACATGCCCCTCCTCTTTTTCTCCCTTCTCTACAGAAATAGGCAGCTAGGCTGTAATTTGGTACATATAATTGATTTTGGAACCCTTCCATAATGAAGTGTTCCGTTATGCACAGAACATCTACGTCTATCTTTTTTTCAGACAATTCATCTAAACACACAGTTAAAAGATTAGCTTTGTTTAATAAACCAGCAATGTTTTGGTGTAAGATTTTAAAATATTGATTACAGAAAAAACTGGCTGTTAGTTGTACATTTTGTGGTTGAGGGAGAAATAGGGGGAGCCTCAATATAATCTTGAACAGTTACATGAAAATCCTCATCACTATTGATCTCATCAAGCATTAAATTAATGTTTTTAAATATGTTCATCATGCCATGCCTATTGACAGATCCAGTTCTTGGTAAAAACATTTCATAATCATATGCCAAATAAAAGTTAGTATCAAACAAATAAGCATAGTGATGGCTACAAGCATCCAAGTATAAGAGACTGTTAAATGTTTCTATTCTCCCGTTAAACATCATAGAATAGTCATTCATTTTAAATGTTGGTGCACATATAATTATATTAGTATAATTTATTTTTAAAAGTGTTTCACGTAATTTAATTATGAGATCGACATAATTGTTAGTTCGGCGTAAATCTTCCTCGCCGACGAAGATAAGGCAGTAATCGCTCATAGTGTAATTCTTCAACTTAAGCTCAATGTTCTTAATAAGTTTCTCTAGACCATAACCCGGTGTTAAGTAGTGACAAATTTTGTAATCTAGGAATGTATTTTCTGCAATCATTAGCATTTTATTTTTGTTGTCTGTACTCAGAATGCATAACTTTCTTTGGCCTTGTATATCTTTTGGTTGTTTATTTTTATTAACATTATGCACGTGATATGTCTCATTTTGGTTTTTCTGTTCCGTAATTTGTGTAGTATTGTCCATGTAGTTCGAGTTAGAAGGCTGTGAACATTTGTTGGGAGTGATTTTGTTTTCATCTTTCTTTTTCATTTTTCGCGTCGAAGTTGGTGGGGTGGAAGAGGATTCTCCATATCCCACCTTTTTGTACAGTTCTATAATTTTTTGACACCTTTCTAGTTCGGATTTTAAGTTAGTATTCTCGGTGTTTAAATTGTCAATTTCATTATTTGCAATTAGTAATTCCTCCTGCACAGCTGATAATTTTATTTGTAAGTCACGTACTTCTAAACTCTCGCATGTGTCAGGTAGACTTTGCATCGTTGTATCGAAAAGTGACGAGTCTGATGTGTTCATAATCGACACATTATTATGGGAGTTTGTTTTCCGTATTTTCCTTAATGTAATGTTAGAAGAGCCTCCACTCGACATTTTAGAAATTAATTATCAGTTTCAATTAGTCTAAAAATTATTGTTGTCAAAGTATTTTTTTATGTTTTTTACTTCTTATATTGCTCCAGGTATGTTTAGTTATTATCAGAGAACATTAGTATTAAATAAAAAAATACAAAAAGATGACAAGTTTTGAGCGAGTCTTGAACTCGAGCCTCGATGATACCGTAGGTAGAGCGCTACGATACTACGCTAAACTGGCAATTACTTAGAACTTTGAAATTGGGGTTCGGTCTCTGTTATTTTACAGAGAAAACGTTAAAACGCAGAATTTGATTTTTTATAAAGTTTTTAGATACACCGTCATCACTTTTTATTTTTCCGTGTTTTTGTGATTTTTGTGCACTGTATTTAATATCACTTTACACTTTAGTTACATGAAATATACACTGTTATATCTACTATTGTTTTAAGTTCTGTTATATTTAGGTACTAATACTGTCACTTTTACACTGTTTATATTTGTAAGTTTTGATACACTGGTAATTTTTTGGTGTTTTATGTACTTTTTCTTGATTTATTTACTTGGATAACACTATCACACATTGTTTATGATAACTTGAGAATGATTTACTACTTAATAATCGTTTTCGCTGCCAGTAATTATTTTTAATTATTTAAATACGCGGAGCTAGTTGTTTTGTGTGGCTTAGTGATGTTGGTGCATATTCCTTATATACCAGGTATATGGTTAGGGGATGAATGGCTTCGGGCCATTCATATATTATGTAAGACGGATTTAGGGAGGACTTGGGTCGACCATGTCTTATTATTTCTTAAGACTGGTTTTATTTTCGGTGGGAAAATAATCCAAAGACATTTCCGAGTCCTTGGGCAGGGCGGGAGATAGTGTCAGACTTTTAATGACTAAAACCCCACTCCTAGTCCTTCTTTGCCTTTCATACCGGGGCAGAACCTTCTTTTCAGAAATCCTTGGCCCCGGCTTGGCGTCGGGCCCCTACGGTTTGCTGACAACTCCTTGAAGCGCGCGTGGAAACTACGCGTCGTCGGCGACTTGGGCTCGATCCGGACGGTTACCGGATAGATGTACTGCGAGCTACCCATTGCTCACCGTCCGTAATTAGAAAGTCTTGATAGGTCTTAGGAAAGATCATAAAAATATACAAAGTTAAGATTTTGACTGATGTGCGCTCGGATGCGTAAAAGCATTTTTTTTTACTTTTAAAAATAAACATCGAAACCAACTAAACTTATATTGCTGTCATCGTTTTAAAATAACAGAGTTAAGACGTAAATGTTTTAAATGTATTTAATGCTGAGCTTTTATGAGTTCTAAAAAGAAAAAACTCGAATCGTCTTCACAAAAAGTAGGGCACAGAGTTGTCATTCAGGAATATAGGTACAGAGCAATGGGCAATAAGCACAGGTGTTACGAATATTCAATTTAGATAAGAAAACAGTTTTTGAAAGTCTCCTTCCAAATACATTGGAGTGAATGGCCCATTGACACCGTCAGGCCAGACAAACCATACTCAACCTGCGGCCCGCGGGCTGCACGTGGCCGTTTCAGCATTTCCGAATGGCCCTACAGCCTAGCACAATTGTGGTGGTTTCATTTTATATTTTCAGAATCTCGGTTGCAGTTATACTGTCTCTTTTTCGCTCTCTCCTGTGTGTGTCTCTACTTACTAGTTAAAGAAAGAAGAAAGAAAGATAGACTCTTTAGCGGTGGATCAATGATAATCCCTCTAATAAAACGAAAAAGTTAAGTGTACGAGTTTACCATCGATTCGAAAAGAAGAAGAAGGCATGGTGCTTTCTTCTTCTTTTCGAATCGATGGTAAACTCGTTAAATTATTTGGGCCCAGTAAGTTACCACGTTAACTGCAGCATCAGTGGCACCCATTAAGTCCTCCAAAGTGCAGGTGTAAGGGCACCTGGGACATTCCAACATGTGGGTCATGTTTTGAAGAGCACCGCACTCGCATTGAGTATCCGACGGGTCTATAAACCCCCATTTCGCTAAGTTGTGTTTGCAGCGGCCTACCTGGGCGCGCAGCCGATTTAGTGCTTTCCACACAGACCACTGCAATTCACGTCCAGGCGGGAGACGTTCCTGCGGTTTCAAGAAGTCGAAAACCATGCCTGCATTTGGCATACATATCATGAAGTATTTTCACGATAACAGTCAATTATAAACCCATTCAGAAAACATTTAGAGTAGAGTTTTATTTTACTGAAGGTTAATGCGGCCCATCATGATAATGGTAGAAGATACGGCCCCAAACGAATAAAAGGTTGAGTACGACTGGACGAGATCGTCTGTACAAGTAGTACAGACGGTGACCCGTTTAATTCCATAGTAAAATGCATGTTTGCAACTCTCGTTGGCACTCGGCAAAGTTCGGAAATTGAACATTGTGCAGCTGATTACGGTTTGTGTTTGTTTTTAATTTGTTTACTTTGTTTAAAGGTACTTGTTGGATATTTTAAATTAAAGTTTTCCCTAGTCACGTACTAGGTTTTCTCTTAAGTAAGAGTAAGAGCATCCTGGTCGAAACCCGTTTTTGTAATTGGTATGTTTTCAAAACATGTGGCATAACATAGCATTTGCCTTTTAATGTTCCAAATGCTGGGACTCAGGCCTCCTTTCTAGGAGAGGGAATGGACTGTAATTTACCTCGCAGGCCCAGTGCAGGTGGTGAAAGTCACATGTCTTCGAATTTTAGTTACGATGTTTTCCTTCACCGTTTTGAGAGCATTACAGAAAGTAATACGCCTGGCTGGAGTTAAACCCACGACCTACAACTCGTAATTCAGGGTGATTACCACTGGGCCACACTGCTTTTACTGAGTCGAACGAATCTGGACTGACTTAATCCTAATGCTCCTTGAAAAATTAGAGGCTAAGTACCTTCTGTAATAAAAATCTTTTTAATGTCTATAAGCTCTAAACATACGAATAAAGAAATACAACAAATATCGCAAAACAGCTAGCATTTTGTTCCATTTTCCGTTTTCTCAATGAAAATAATACTAGTCAACAAATGTTGACGTAAAATCGTGCACTGCATTTATACTCTACGTGGCCATCCCCTTGAGAAATGGACGCGATTTTCTAACAAAAGAGCAAGATATTATGTCATATGACTGTCCGAAGTTAGCTCTAAGCCTACACCTAATACCAACCAACTTACTCTGAACCTCCCAATCTTCATAATTCAATCAGATAGAAACATTCTCAAGGTTCTAACTAAAATGGTAACTTAACTACAGAATGACCATCGATATATGAAATGGTGATGAAGTAGGGACGGGTTTCTTACAAAAATATGGAGGACTTAGGCTTTGAGAGGGTATCAAGTCTAGGTTTTATTCAAGGACTTGATGTTATGAGATACTATATAAGCGTTATGAAGTAACTGCTGCTTTAGTCATATTTTTAGAGCTTTAGAAGAACGCATATTTTAATATTGAAAAACGTTGACTTGGGGACAAAACATGACGCGTTAAAATGTCAGTCATCCAAAAAGAGGGATGAAGCTATAATATAATAATAATAATAATAATAATAATAGGCCACGTTTACCTCGTTTGCCCATGCATAACAAGAATAGGGCGCTGGTGGCTGCTCTGGATTCGCAGTTGTCTTGCTATCTTGGTGACTGCGAAGATCTCACCGATACACACTCGATAATGTACTGCGCAGCCGTAGCGGCATGTCGTGTAGCTCACGTCAAATTCCCAACCAGTGACGTAGCTACACGACCGAAACCAGCTGTACCGGCCTGGCAGTGCAGGATCGAGCGTCGTATTGGTGGGGCTAGAGCACTCATCGGCAAACTAATTTGCTTCAGGGAGGGCAACACTCGCCCTAGAGTGATGCGCTTTGTGAGACGGGCATTCTCGGGGACAGGCATCAGCCCCCGAGACTACATGTCCCGAGTCACAGAGTGCATCGACTTCCTGAAGCAAAAAGTGTATGCATGGGCAAACCGTATCCGCAGGTATAAGCGCCGAGTGGAGCGATACACCCAGAATCACACATTCCGGAGCAACGAAAGGTGGGTGTATAGGGCTTGGGAGCGACCGGACCAAGGTGTGACTGACGCACGCCTCCCAGATGATGACGCCATGAGTTCATTCTGGCGCAGCATCTGGTCGGTGCCTGTCAGTCACACCGAGGGTGATTGGATTCGGGAGGTGGAGCGCGCGTGCGATCCAATACCACAAATGGGGGCAATTTACATCAGCCCCCAAGATGTAGCTCGTGCAGTCCGTCCGTTGCCTAACTGGAAATCTCCAGGGCCGGACGGACTGCACAATTTCTGGATAAAGTGGTTCACAAGATCGCACGCTCGTTTGGCATCTCAATTCCAATCTGCCCTAGAGTCAGGGTCGCTGCCCGAGTTTTTTACGACAGGAATAACCCACCTGCTCCATAAATCAGGCAGTACTGCGGAACCTAAAAATTATAGACCGATCACGTGTTTGCCGACGGTCTATAAAGTTCTTACATCCATACTGAGAAGCAAAATTAACAACCATATTGACAAAAATTTGATAATGTCGCCTTCTCAGAATGGATGTAGGAATGGGTCCCGCGGTACTAAGGAGCTGCTCCTCATTGATATGACCATTAGCCAACAGGTTCGACGTTCCCGAAAGGATCTGTCGACATGTTGGATAGATTATAAGAAGGCCTATGACTCTGTTCCTCATACATGGCTCATGAGGGTGCTAGAGTTGTATAAAATTGATACAACACTACGCACCTTCCTGATGTCGTGTATGAGGAAATGGAGTACGGTCCTTCGCTATCCAGGATGTCGACATATCCAGAGGAATAGCGAACCTGTAAGGATAGAGCGAGGTATATTCCAGGGTGATAGTTTGAGTCCGCTTTGGTTTTGCCTAGCCTTGAATCCTCTAAGCACACTGCTGGAGAATTCAGGTCTAGGCTATCGGTTGAAGAGAGGTGGTCAGGTTATATCTCACCTTCTTTACATGGATGACTTGAAGCTTTTTGCCCCCAACAACCTGCAACTGATGGAGCTACTGAAGGTAACTGGAACCTTCAGTAGTGCCATCAGGATGGAGTTTGGTGTGGACAAATGTGCGGTCATGCATGTAAAGCGAGGGGAGGTTGTGGAATCTGTGGGCACTCAACTCACGGATTCCATAAACCTGAGATCTCTCTCTTCAACCGAAACCTATAAGTATTTGGGTATGTCGGAAGCTCTAGGCATCAATATCACTGACATGAAGCAATCGTTGAAGGAGCGTTTCTTTGGACGCCTGAAGAAGGTTTTCAATAGCCTTCTTTCAGGCGGAAACAAGGTGCGCGCCTTCAATGGTTGGGTCATGCCGGTATTGATGTACTCTTTCGGCGTACTCAAATGGACTCAAACGGAACTTGACGCCCTGGATAGGCGGGTCCGAACACTGCTGACTGCATACCGAATGCATCACCCACGATCGTCGGTGATGAGACTGTATATCCCGCGGAAGTGTGGCGGTCGAGGTTTTTTAAATGCTAAGACCCTACACAACCGCGAGGTATGCAGTCTCAGGGAATATTTCCTAGCTGCTGACGTGGGTATGCATCGAGATGTAGTGGCAGTGGACAAGGGACTCACACCGCTCTCCTTGGCTAACGAGAACTGGCGCAAACCGGTAGTACTTGACACTGACGATCGCAGGGAAGTATGGCAGAGCAAGGAACTTCACGGACGCTTTTTCCGGGCCCTTCACAGGCCCGATGTAGACCAATTGGCGTCCGTAGCTTGGCTGCGTTTCGGTGACCTCTTTGGGGAAACCGAAGGTTTTATCTGTGCAATTATGGACGAAGTTATCATGACGAATAACTACCGGAGATTTATTGTGAAGGACGGCACGGTTGACATCTGTCGGGCATGTCACCGTCCGGGAGAATCAATTCGTCACATTATCTCCGGTTGTTCTCGTCTGGCTAACGGCGAGTATTTGCATAGGCACAACCTCGTAGCCAAGATTATCCATCAGCAACTTGCTTTGAAATACTCTCTTGTGGGATCGGAAGTGCCGTACTACAGGTATGATCGGGCCCAGTCCTTGATAATGGTCATATCACGTTGTACTGGGATCGGTCTATCATCACTGACAGGACTATTGTAGCCAATAAGCCTGATATAGTGGTGGTGGACCGAAACGAGAGGCGTGCAATGATTGTTGACATATCCGTTCCGCATGACGAGAACCTCGTGAAAGCCGAGAAAGATAAACAAATCAAGTATATTGACTTGGCTCGCGAGGTTGTCGACATGTGGGAAGTGGATTCGGCGATCATTGTACCGATAGTCGTGTCGGGTAATGGCTTAATAGCCAAGAGCCTCGACCAACACCTTAGGAGGCTCTCGTTAGGCGGCTGGATCAAGGGCTTGATTCAGAAAGCGGTACTCCTGGACACGGCTCGTATTGTTAGGAGGTTCCTTTCTCTGGAGCCCTGACCGCCGGTAGCTTGGACCCTGTTCCCGATACCGGTGGGACACTATATTTTATATTTTTAAATGTTTTTTTTTTATATATTATATGTTAAAAATATTTAAAAATGTAAAAAATATGTAAAACAAGAAATAAAGGAAATAATAATAATATCTTTATTTGAAACTAGAAATCTATAAACAATTTATCTAAGTTCGATGATAGCTGCAATAGTTTGAAACTGAGGCGCAGCTATCAACGCCCACCTCCAGAAACATAAGAACAGGAGTAGTTTCATATCTTTAGCAAACACATTATATCTACTTAACCTAGCCTAAAGTAGTGCAAGGTGTGTAGTGTGTATGTAGTGAGGGTGAGGTTGTGCAAGTGAGTATCATGTATGAGGGGGAGTGTATGTAATATGAGTATGTGATGTTATATTTCGACAAGTTTTTCAGTTTCATCGTAAGTTTTTGATGTTAGCCATTTAGTTAGTTTCTTTTTAAGCACAAACTTTGTCAGAGGGTATATATTTGTTTCCTTATTTATTTTATTATACAGCCTAGAGCTAATGTGTCTGAAACTGTAACTCACAGCTACAGTTCTGGAGCGTTTCGTAGGACAGATTCTGTCCGCGCGACGAGAAACAGTGGCACATTTTGGATCGTAGTACAGCTGTCCATGTCTTCTGATAACTGTTTGCAGTATGAAGAGCTGTCTAACAGTAAGGACTTTGCAGAGTTGAAAGAGGTCTCGAGTTGGGAATCTAATGGGTTTATTTGCAATAACCTTTAACACTGCTCTCTGTGCGCTTTCTACTCGCAACATGGTTGTTTTCAAAGCACCTCCCCACGAGGTTATGCAATATCCGAGAACTGATTGAGCCAGCGCAAAATAGATATCAATCAGACAATCAAAATCCGCAACCGATCTTAGCTTTTTGAAAATGTATATTAACCTTCTCACACGCGTGACAATTGAGTCTACCTGCATTTTCCATTTCAGGAGGTTATCAATATACACGCCAAGGTATTTGATGTTGTTTACTCGTTCAACGGGAATACAGTCACAGGGAGTAGAATTTTTGTTGAGACACGTGTGTACTTTAATTTGTAACGATGTTGGTGGTTGGCTACCAATACCTGGAGTAAAGGGAATAAATTTACTATACTCGTATATATAATATATTCCACAATTATCACACAACGCCGTCTAGTCTCAAGATAGGCAGAGCTTGTGTTATGAGTACCAGACAACTGATAAACACACTTATATATTTCTAAATACATATATATTTTAGATATATTACACCCAGACACAGAACAAATGATCGTGCTCATCACAAAAACATTTGTCCTGGGTGGGAATCGAATCCACGACTTCTGGCATAGCTGTCAGGGTCACTAACCACTAGATCAGCAGACCAGTCAACTGTACACCTCATGTAGCTCCATCCTTTTAACAGTTCAGTTTACGTCGTAATATGGATCGCGTTATGAGGTCGTGGTATCACTGCAGCCTGGGAATGTTATTTTGGTCATTTTTAGGGTTCAGTACCGAGAATTTCTTGCTAAGTCTCCGCTGTCCGTTCGTAAGTCGGTACGTTTATCTGTCTGTCTTTCCGTCATTTATAACAGGCTCTATCACATAAACGGTAAGAGGTAGAGAGTTAAAAGTTTCACAGGATGTTTTTTTTTATTGCCGCTACAACAACAAATAATAAAATTTAAATAAGATAAACGGATGTTTTTTTTTTATGGTAGGTAAAATCATCCAATGACAAATCCCGCCCCTGAGCGGAGTGGGAAGTAGTATCAGACTCTTACTGACTAAAACCCTACCCCGTTCCTTCGTTGCCTGTCGTGCCGGGGCTGGGTATTCCTTTCCGAAGCTGACCCTTGACCCCAGCAAAGGAAAAGGGATGTGCTATAAAACGAATACCTGATGGATTTTTCGGGGTTTTTTTTTTTGCTCAATTTTATTATTATAGTACGGAACCTTTGTGTGCGAGTCCAAGTCGCACTAAACTTGGCTATTTTTAGGGTTGCGTGCCTCAAAAAGAAAAAAACCTTACAGGATCACTTTTTTTTAATTTTATCCCATTTTTTCACACAAAAAAGTTAAGATAGTAACCTGCTACGCTATCAATGAGGACGCTTTATGGGAACCTCGTAAAAAATCATAAGTGTCTTTATGATAAGCTCGCAAATATAATTTGATATATTTACGATAGTAACTTGAAATCAGTCCAATCAATCGCCTTACCTTTTTCCAAATGTGTTGGGAACGGCTTCTATTTTAAAGAGATACATTTAATTTTGGATAACGTCACTTAATTTACATGGAGTTTGCGACATCCACCAACCATTTTCTCTACTTGAGAGGAGGCCTGATAACCTACATTATTATAATTAAAATATTTGTATTTTGTAATTAAAATTGTTATTAAAAAAAAATCTAAAAGTAGAAAATAGCTTGTCATCTTATAAGTATATTCTAATTATAATTAGGTACGGTAGGCTCAGCTTACCTTTCTTACGTTCATACACAGAGTAGGTATAATTAATATCCATTATAAGCACAGAGTTGTTAAGAACAAACACATTTTGTTTATACCAGTGTTTGTTTAGGTAGACACTACCATAGACTAAGAAAGTGTAAAGGCGACATTGCAGCTCCAAACGCATTTCAAATGCCATTAAAAATAAATATAAATGTCTTATGGATATCATAAAATTGTTGGAATATTTTATTTATTTCATTTTCATGCAATATAAATGTATAAAGGCAGGCTTAAGAGTGGCCGACCCAATATACATTTTCATTCAACCGCTCTTTCGTCATTATGACGTTATTTTACATCTTATTTCCGTTATTTTGCAAACACAGATATCTTGTGCCTATTACCTAGGTTTCTATTTAAATCATAATTTTTTGTAAAACGAATCCAGTAACAGTCTTTAAAAATCTGCTAGTTTGTGTGAACTTTGGCCCTTCATAATGTACTCATCATTAAAAGTATTATAAAAATTTATTACAGAAATCTGGCACATTTCATTGAGATTATAAATGACGAAAATGTTTTCCAAAAACTTAGGCTTTAAAAAATCACGTAGGTATTTCCTGGCTTCTTCACCAAATTTTGTGTTGGATTGGGTTGGATGAAGCAAAAAACGTTTTTAAACCATACTCACGTTGACGATAAACGAGTGGAGAAGAGCCCTCTTAACGATTTAGGTATGACAATATGGTTGGTGCATAAAGAAGAAAACATCAGGTATATAGAAAGCAAGGGTAGAAAAGTATGGCAGATTTATTTTATGGGGCATCTAGAGGCTATAAATAGGAGGAATAAATAGTCAAAGGATAAAGAGAAGATACTCGAAATACCTTCACACTCAAGTAAGTGTGAAGGTATTTCGAGTCTCTATTCTATGGACGAATTCCGTGTTCTATGGTATATTTTACTGTTTATTTTTCTCTTCAGACGCACCCACAAGTACGGTGAAATTGTTTCAAAGAATGTTTAGGGTACATTGTTAATGTGTTTGCGATTTTTTTATAAACGGCAAGGCAAGCCAAGATTATAATCGTGTCCGTTTTATAAAGTTCTTTCTACTTTGGAGGTATGCGGAACCGAGAGTAAAGTCCCGCACGCCTCCGTTGAAAAGGGAGGATCCTCCGACCAGACTGGTGTAATGTCTGGTGGGCTACTGCCCAATAGATGATTTCAGGTTTATTCTATATGTTCCAATAGCGCGGAGAATCTTACTTGCGTGATGCAGCAAGAGGTCATTGCCGTCGATCTTCTTCATGGGGATATGGTGGTGCTCCGCTCGAACGGTGAAAACCTTTTAGTAATTTTCCTCAGAAAAGGAGAGTAATGTCTAAGTAAGTCACGTGTAACATCTTCAAACTTTTTTTTTCGCTTTCGTGGCGTTTTTTACGGCAACTGTGCATTGCTACAAAAGCACTGAAGATTTCTATGAATGATAGGATTTAAAAAAATCGGATTATTACTTTGAATGACCTACAAAATAGCAAATAATTTTGGCTCATTGCAATGCCTGACGAAGAATTTTCCTTGCGTGGTCACATCAGAAAATGCAGCATTGAGAGAATTCCCACCAGGTGGATCGATGGTCTGGTGAGTGCCGCGTCGATGGAAGCGAGACGCAAAGTAACACCTAGCGGTGGCCTTTGTCCAACAGTGGTCGTTTTTCGGCTGAAGTGATAGATAGATAGATAGATAGATGTATTCTTTATTGTGTCCAAAAAGTAAAATTACATTAAGAACAAAAAAAAAAAAAATAATAATAATAATATATAATAATTTCATTAAGTGATGGTAGTGAAGATGCAATATTCGTTTAGATACATTTTAGGTGGTCAAAACGTACCTAATCCAAGATTTTTGAATAAATTAGTTTTTTTTTCTTACAAACAGATTTTCTAATCACCGCCAGACCAAACCACTAAACAACAAACGAATATTTCATTTAATGAAATCCAATAACTCAAAATGCCTTTAAAGTCGAGATTTTTTCCCTGACGTAGACCGAAAACAGGCACTTTCAAGAGGCCCTTGTGCTAAGGGTCACAAGCCTCTTAAATCATTCCTTCTTTAATTAAAATTTTCTTTTCGTAGTTTTCCAATATTTTTTACTGTAGTCTGTGAAAAAAGAATTAGAATCGTTCAGGCATAGTTTCATTAAATTACATCTTTAAATAAAAAATGTTACTGAGTATTTCTTCTGTATAGTGAATGTGTTCACGAACAAATAAACACCATTTCAAATATCTGTTGGACGCCTCAGTCTCCGCCGGGATTCCGATCCCAATTTCCGGCCACTGTAGGCGCGGGCTTGACGGCGAGCAATGGGTAGCTTGCCGTTTGACCGTTCAGCAACCGTCCGGATCGAGCCCAAGTCGTCGACGGCGCGTATCGTTTCACTCGCTCCTCAAGTTGTTAGCAAGCCGTAGGGCAGGGTCGAAGCCTACTGGGGCCAAGAATCGTTTTCTGAAAGGAAGTTTCGACCCCGGCATAAAAGGCAACGAAGGAACAGGAGTGGGTTTTTAGTCAGTAAAAGTCTGACACTATCTCCCGCCCCACCCAAGGGCGCGGATATGTCATTGGATGAATTTCCCATCACAAAAAAAAAAAATCTGTTGGACTTATTTATGTAGGTATGTAGTAGTTTCGTGTAGGAATCAAAACTGTGCCACATAGTGCTTCAGTCAATCGCTTAAACACTGCTCAGTCATTTGGTCCCTAGATGAAAGTTACAAAGAAACATTCCTCAGGAATAACAAGCTACAATAAAATAAACAAAAGTACAATCTTCTAAATGTTCTAAATTCTTTATTGTACCTACACAAAACATTAAATATAGTACATAGTAGTTTGACAATTCATGTACAAAAGCGGGCTTAACTCAACAATGAGTTTTCTTCCAGCAAACCTTTGAGTGACCGAGAGAGAAAACAATCAAGTATCAAGTGAACAATATAAACCTACATAATATAAAACCATAATTAATAAGTCTTATATATACAAATATACGTCCATACTAGTAAATACAAATAAATACAAATGTTATGTCAGTTGTGAATGGAAATGCTTTTCATCAGGATCTTTTATTTCTTTTCGAGCCACTAATCACATTTTACAATTTTGTTCTACCGGTATGTGGTTTCTTGGATATCTTCGTAGTTTATTACGTTGAGATCCTGGATGGTACAGGTACCTGGACATGAAGGGCAGGAAAGATCCTAGCTACACAGGTACTCAGCATTATTATCATCATTCGCCACGAACTACGTGCGCATCTATTTTTCTTCACAATCAAATCCATCCAAAGATTTATACGAGTAGTTATATATATATTTATACCTATAGTTACACCCCATTCATTTTAAGTCCCAATGGTGGTATACAACAAAGAGTATATCTTCCTATCTATCTCTTTAGATAAGAGGGCGAGCTACCCATTTCTCACCGTCGGCAAGCGTGGCCGGCAGTCAGAATTGGAATCTCGGTGGCTGGGCCATATGAACGTTTGATCCCTCACGGGTGCGGTCTCTTCCTTCGCTAGCATTACTGCTTCGTGGAAGAAGGCGACCGCCTGCCATTCCTTCTCGCTGTGAACATCATAAAAGTCTGAAATTCTCTCTCGTTTTGACCAGAGTGGAAGGAGCCATTTGATGATTTCAAAACAGGTTCTGAAAAATTCCAGAAGAAAAAAGCGGACATCAAAATAGACGCAACAGTAGCTCTATACGTCTTTTTAACATCAAATCGTTCCAAAAAACCTAGCCGCACCATGGCAACAGTCGGAGACGATGATATTACACGTTTACGAACAATTTTATTCAGTGTTAATTCCTGTAACGGGCTGCGACAATTATTATTATTCTAGAACGTTCCACGCTGATTTGATAACATCTCTCTGCGCTCGCTTGGCGGCGAATGTGTCATTAGCTGAAATGTAAATGAATAAATGAATGTTTCACTCGGTTACTCTGATTGCGTAGATACAGCCGTTTTTTCTTTGAGTACGTAGGAGTTAATTAAATATCTGAAGAAATTATTTTATACACCGTTAAATTTCGGTCGTTTTAATTCCGCGGAGGGTCGATTCGGTACATGAAATATTATCGATTTGTAAAGAGAAAATTAAAAAATAAAGTACTTTTTTTCAACTCGAATTAAAATACGCATGTACGAAATAAATTTCTTTAAGTAAACGAGTCAATGACCTTCTAGGTAGTTGCTGTCGTTGCGTACGAACTACCTATGTACAGTTCATTTTCTTTAAGTAAACGTCAGCTGAGCAAGTTCAATGACCTGTTGGTAGTTAGTACGCAACGATCGACACTTATCTAAAAGGTCATTGATCCGTTTACTTATAGAAAATAATTTCGTACATGCATATATTAATACAAGTTTTAGAAAAAAAGCACTTAATTTTTTTATTTTATCTTTACAAATCGATAGTGTTTCATGTACCGGATCGGCCTCCAAGGGATTAAAACGATCAAAATTTTACGGTGTACCTATAAACTAGTGTTCGACTGCGATCGCGCCTGATGGTATTCAGAGATGCAATCGTTGATGGTGAAACTTACTAGTTTATTATATACTGAATTACTGAGTCTATTCATTCTAGTTTTGAAGACGCTAAAATTATAAACAGACGGGAAGACCGCAGCAGGCGGATAATAGTAGACTTACAGCAATGAAGTAACTTTTAAGTTACTCAGTACTTACTAATTCAATCATTTGAAAGCATCATGATCCGTCAAATCTTTTCTAAAATATTTCCGTCTTATTCCAAAATGCGATCTAAAATAGTTCCGGGACTATTACTAAGTTCAATTAAAAGAAATTACATTTAGAAGCAAGTATGTTTTGTAAGAGTAAGTGGAAGTAAGTTTCATCATCATCATCATTCATCATATCAGCCGAAAGACGTTCACTGTTGGACATAGGCCTCCACTAAGTGTCGCCACAATGAACGATCCTGATCATCTCGCATCCATCGGTTTCCCACAACTCTAACCAGGTCATCGGTCAACCTCGGAAGATAGTTTAGTAGGTGTATAATGTGTATATATCAGTTTAGTTAGTAGGTATATTAATAAGTTCATTAATTATTAATATAATATAATATGTGTCGTGGAAAACGAACTCTAGTTACTAAGTCTTAATGTTGTTTTTACTGTAGTACTAAGTAATAAGTGAGTAGGGTGACGCCGTGACGTCACGTTTTATGGCGTTAAGTGGTCAGAGTCGCATTTGGAGGGCTGGAACCCCGGGAGCGCAAGGCATTAAGGTCTGCGCGGGCGCGGGTGTAACACCTCTCTGATACGAAACTGTCGGTTGCCCATACATTCGTTATTACTTATCATTGCTACCTGTGTTTCTACTTAGAACACTACCTGTAAATGTGAAAGTGACATTCTAATTAATTGAAAATCAAGTGCATAGTTATTTAAAATCCGTTGGGTATTAAACCCAGTACCACTGAACCAAGACGATGAAGGCTATATCGCTCAGCCATTCCTGGCGCCGTCATATGTATTCCACAATTATCACACAACGCCGTCTAGTCTCAAGCTAAGCAGAGCTTGTGTTATGAGTACTAAACAACTGATAAACATACTTAGAAGTAGGAAATACATTACAATAGCTCGCGTTTAATTGGTATGCCTAGTAATAGTCCCGGAACTATTTTATATCGCGTTTTGGAAAAAGGCGGTTTGAGTTTAATTTCGGAACTAAGTAAATACGGCCAAAATTTATACAAAGCGAATCCCTTCCAGAACCCCATATCTGAAATATTCAGCAAATTAATATACAACCAATATACTCTTCAGGGACCATGGTTTACCAAAAATAACTTTCAAACAATACTCGTAGATTCATAATCGCATTACAAAACAACTTTCAACAAAGCCCATTGAAAACAATGTGACCCAAAATATTTCATTCAAATAACATACACTTACGTCTAAATATTAAGGATGTTACGGACTCCAGATGTTATGATGATGATGTGATGTTATGTCCGGACGTTATATTCTGAATAATCGAAATTTAAAAAAAAGAGGAGATAGGTTCCTTAAGCACTTGGTGATTATGACAGAAACCGGTATAATATTATTCCCATATCCGAATTCGTATCTTTTTCTTGCTCTTATCTTCTTGGGATCTGTGCAACACATTTGTTTTCTTCCACTCTGCCCTGTCACCCGTCACACTATCACTAACTCCCTTTTCTTTCATATCACTCCTGACACAATCCATCCACCTCTTCTTTGGACTCCCTCTTCCTTTCAATCCATCTACGTGTTTATTTGAATGTTAATCCGATGCGTAACAGAATTCGTATACAGATTCGAAATTTCATATTCATAACAATATTGCTAAATATTATAATAAGCGTTAATACGAGTACATTGGTACTTATAGACAATACCTGTAAACTCCTCCGTGAGTATTCCTCATTCCTCTGAATAAGAAGAATCCTCTTTTATGCTGAAATTGAATATTTTTGCGAATAAAAGCGTGTTGATATTAGCAAACGTTGTGTATTTGAACAAAGGGCTTTGCAGCCTGCCATTCACAAGGTTTTTCCAAAGTAATGGCTGACACATGGTTTGAATTTGAGGAAAGCTTCTGATTTTTCCTCAAGGATCCCTGCAAAAATTTTATATAAGTTGCTCACGTTTTTGGGTACCGTTTTACAAAGTAGGATATGAAAAATAGCCTTCCCGAGTGGCGTTAAATATATCGTTCTACGGTTCCAAATGTCCGGCGCACCCTGGACAGTACTGCAGCACTGAGTAACACAGACTCTAACTGACTACTCCTTTCGATTTACGATACTAAACTTAAAGCAAAATATAAGCATTATATAAAATACAGGCTGCCAGGTTTAAATGCGATTGAGTGCACATTTTGACTGTTGGGCAAAAATCTCTACAAAGTGGATTCCTGAGGATAGACGACAGCCGAGGCTGCCCTGAGAAGAACTAGACCCTACCGCAAGTTGCGTTCCCACTGCTGGGACCCAGGCCTCCTCTCTAGTAGAGAGAATGAGCTGTAATCTACCACGCGGGCCCAGTTGGTGCATGTAACATGACTTCGAATTTTAGGTTCTAGGACATGCCAGTTTTTTGTTGGACAGTTCGTCGTCGTTTTGAGAACAGTGGTGATGGAATAAATTACACATAGTAATGCGCCTGGCTGGGTTTGAGCCCGTGACTGTGGGTCGCGGGCACTGGTAAGTCGAGGCCAATACCGTCTGCCAATACCGGGAAGAAAATAGGATGTAAAGTGTAGGCTAAATAATAATAAAAAAAAAACTGGGTAAGACCAAGTCGAACTCGCACACTTCTATACAAACTAACTTAATGTAAATATGTAGTTCGATTCTCGATTCGAGTCTTGAAGATTTTTTCGAATCGCAAATTTTTTTTTTGGTGATGTGACTACCAATTTACAGTTTTCCCTATATTTGTGCTTCGAGACCTTGCCTTAAGCCAAATTTCAGGATTCTAGGTCAACAGGAAGTACCCTAAGAATTTTGCGAAAATATACGTTTTTTGCGACATAAACGTCCACAACTTTTTTTTTCGTTAAGATAGAAGTTTGTATACAGTATTAACTCGATACCTGTATGCGTTTGCGATATAGCTTTGGTAGAGCACCCACAAGGTGGACTAATGACCTGAAGAGGGGCTTTTTTTTTTGGTGGTTGGTAAAGTCATCCAATGACATCTCTCGCCCTTGGGCGGAGCGGGAGATAGTGTCAGACTCTTACTGACTAAAAACCCACCCCGTTCCTTCGTGGCCTTAGATATCAGGGCCGGGCTTTCCTTTCGGAAGCAAACCCTTGGCCCCAGTAGGCTTCGACCCTGCCTGCCTGCAGGTAGTAGGCTGGGTCTCTACGGTTTGCTGACAACTCCTTGAGGCGCGCGGGAACAGTGCGCGCCGTTGACGACCTGGGCTTGGTCCGTATGATTACCGGACGGTCGGACAGCGAGCTACCCATAGCTCGCCGTCCGCAAGCCCGCACCTACGTTGGCTGGAAATCAGGATTGGAATCGGAATCCCCGCAGCCGCGTGGCTGGGCCGTGAGGGCCGTTGCCTCTTGCGTGCGGCCTCCTCCTTTTCTAGCATTACTGCTTCGCAGAAGGAGGCGACCGCCTGCCATCCCTCCTCGCTCCGGACCATGGGCCGTACCAGGGCCTGGCGCGAGAAATCGCCGCTGCCGATCGCCCTCACGACAACACGGCGATGCTCTGCCCAAGCGGGGCACACTTCGACCGTGTGTAGGGGGGGCAGTCCACGCAGTGGTGGCACCCGGGCGTTGGTTCCGCACAAATCCGAAACAGGAACCTCCCGAACTTACCGTGTCCGGTGAGAACCTGGGTCATGCGGAAGGTTAGCACGCCGTGAGGTCTTTCCAGCCACGCCTCAAAGAGGGGCCTTACCGCCATAATTAAGGCATGCGCAGTACTGGGTTGCGACAGTCGTAGTCGCCATTTCACCATGAGATCCCACCGGAACTCTTTCCGCCATTCCTCGACTTGTCGTGGCAGGGGACTTTCGCCCCAGCGTTGCATCTCTACGCGCTTATCGTGCATGTGTGCAAGGACTGTTGCCTCCAGATCCCATGGTGGCAGGCCAGCAAGGAGGCTCGCCGCTTCGCAGGAAACCGTGCGGTATCCCCGCACCATCCGACCTGATGAGGGTCACGGGAATCTGATGAATACGGTACGCACAAGAACAGCTGTGGACGTTTTTTGACTAATATGATGAATATGCACAGCTAACAGCGACTTTCAAAACTCTGTGTACTGTTTGTGAACTCTTATTGTGGGCATCTTTATTGCGTAGGCATCATTCGTTTCGCAGACTTTAAACTTTTTATTAGCTTTGATTCTGGAACAACAGATATCTGGCATAAGAAAGATTTATGTTCAGTAGTGGACTACAAGGTATAGTCGGTGCCCTGAGTTACCTCACCCACCTCCTTTGAAAAACTATTAAAGGAGTGGGTCAGGTAATTTAGGGCACCGACCCTACAAGCTATAGGTCCAAGGTACAAAGTCCAAGATACACAAGTGGCTGAGTCATTTGATTGGTTCATAAGCCAGCTACATTATTTCCTTTAATTTGACTATTTTCCTAATTTTATCTTGATCTTGATCTAAAACACATTTTGCATAATCGTCATTCCATCCTCTTCAGCACTGTGTACAATATTTGAACAGAAGCGCCTATCGCACGGTCGCTCCAGGTACATTTGAATTGCTCTTTAATCTCGTTTTTATCAAAACGAACATTAAGCGCTCCGCGAGTCGTTACATTACGTTGAGTTCCGCAAAATCTTATTATCTAGAGCATTATAGTGATAAGGGGATAAGGTGTATAATAGGCCCGTTTTAGTAGCTAATACCTGGAATAAGCATTACGATAGACATAAGCTTCGGTTCAAATTTAATGGATCCATTAATGGCTGTCAAGCTGGTTTAGTTCTTTGTGAATGGAATGACATTTATTTACTTAGCTAGACTTGTTCATTTTTATTTTGAAGCATTCTAATTTTTTGTAATTACAGCTTTTTGAAGCAGTTATTAAATCCACACCGATTTATAAGAAACTTAAATATTAACTATAATAATATAAATATTGTTTTTATTTGTTTGTCCCACAGCAGGGCTAAGGCCTCTCTTTTTCCTTCCAAACTTACCAGGGCGATCTCTGCTAACATCACCAGATAGTAACATCACCTTCGCCGCCATGTTGAATGGCAATGCTAATTCTTTGGGCGTAGAAAGAGCCAGCCCTCTGGTAAAGCAAAGTGTCGATCAGTCGGTGTGAAATTTCCTTGAAAAGAAGAGCGCGTTTTAGGCGAATCATTTTAAGTTCCTATTGTAATTTTATTATTGGTGAACAATAAAACTGTATATCTATCTATGTGGAGCAAGAGAAAGTGTCAAATTTTTAATGACTAAAATCCTCCTTAACTCCTTTATTTGCTCTTTGCTTTCCAGAACCAAACTAACCCTTTCAAACAATTCTGCAGCCCATTTAGTTGTCCCTTGTCGTGATATGTTATGATAAACATACTGTATTTAGGGTTGCCAACTATACTGTACCAAAACAGTATTGTACTGTTTTACTCTGCATTGTACTTTTTACTGTTATACAAAAATAAGGTATGAAAAATAAATCGATAGCAGTCATAAAATAATGAGCTGTTAAAAACTCTTTTCCATGTTGTGGAAGTTTTCCATATTTTTTAAAATTAAATTATATTAATAATCCGAAAATCACAAAAATATTTATGTATTGTGCACTTGATCATATTAGTTTAATTTACGTTAGTTTTAAGTATAATACAATTTATGTTCTGAGTTATCCTCATGTTTAAAATTTCACAATTTATTTAAAAGTTTGCTGCAAGAAAACACAATTATGGGTTAAGCTCGCCTGTGTACATTACTTGTTCATTTTTTTGATTTAATGCAGTTTGTGTACAATAAAGTATAAAAGAATAAGAATATAAGAATTGTTACAAATTTTTGTTCGCTTTAAACACGACAATATACGCCAAACCCAAATTAAACACCGCAATCGTGCGACAAAAAAGGGGATTTTCACCACTTTGAGCAACAATTGGGGCCGAAACCGACATCAAAGAGGTTGTGTTATATTCCTCAATGTCCCAAAGGTACAATATTGTGTTGTTTTGATATTTCCCCAAAAATACGATTACTTCTCGTTTCGCCCAACACGTCCAATTTAAAATTTCCCATTGTTCCCTAGACGTATGTTGTTGACTGTTGTTGAGCTTTGCGGTCGGGGTCGGTACACAATTGGTTTCGCTCAGGGCGAAAACGCAACTGTTTTATGCGGACCACAACGTAGTGACATTATTTTTTGATTTGAGGTTTGCGATAAATAGCGCTATCAAGCTTGTGTGAACTTCAGTTTAGCCTTGATTGATGTTGTTTTTGTTTCTCGCAGTTTCAGGGCCAAATTTACCAATAAACTAATCGCGATTATATAAACCAAACGCAATTTGAGCGCCTAATCGAGATTATAGATTCATTTTGCGTTTCACCGCTGTGAATTGAACCTAGTTTACGCTAAACTCAGTTTCAATTCTTTTGTTGTCGCCCATGTTTATGACAAGGGTCTTTAAACTAGATTACGCTGAGCTCAGTTTAGTTGAACTAAGTTTTTATATTGAATGATGAAGTCAGCCATTAATTTCTTACCTTCAATTTCATTGGTTTATGTTATAGATTATGTATTTTAAAGTCTGTAAAAGGACTAGCTGTTGCTAGCGGTTTTAACCTCGTGAATTACACCTTCCGTTGAGATACTCCCAGAATAAAAACTAACATTCGCTTTTATAATATTACAGTGTGATTGGAAAATATCCTCAAATCACACTATGGTCTACAGACCTGTGTGAGTGTGTTTTATCGAACGTCGTAAAGAAGTACACTCACACACACACTCACAAACTTTTACATCTATAAAAATAAGTGTGATTTGTGAATGCTAATAATAATGATAAAATTAAGGATCGATTTACTCTCAACCACATGTGATGCCAGAATATACGAAATGATTATACCGTATTTAAATTGTTTTCTACATTTTATTGGCTTTTTTTATGGTAGGTAAAGTCATCCAATAACAAATCTCGCCCTTGGGTGGAGCGGGAAATAGTGTCAGACTCTTACTGACTAAAAACCTACCCCGTTCCTTCGTTGCCTATCGTGCAGGGTCGGGCCTTCCTTTCGGAAGCTGACCCATGACTCAAGCAGGCCGCGACCCTGCCTACCTGCAGCTAGCAGGCTGGGCCTCTACGGTTTGCTGACAGCTCCGTGAGGCGCGCGGGAACAGTACGCGCCGTAGACGACTTGGGCTCGGTCCGGTCGGTTACCGGACGATCGGACAGCGTGCTACCCATTGCACGCCGTCCGCAAGTCCTACTTTTTATAGGTTCAAAATAGCCAATATTGCAGACGTAGCCATTTTCTGCGGCCTACCCAAATGTCCTTTCCTTGGTATTGTCCGTCAAGTCGTTGAGCTCCTTAGTAGTCTTGAGTTGAGCTTTGCGAATACTGACAAATGCTTGCACTGACTTCCACTCAAATTTGTATGGATCTTTCTTCAAAAGACCATCTTAGACAAATCTGCATGGCTATCATGTGATTTGACCATTACATATTTACTGTATAGACGAGATTTTGACCCTTGAGTTTGCAAAGTAATGCGCCTGGCTGGGTTTGAGCCCGCGACTTACAACTCGTAAGTCGGGGCCGTTACCAATCGGCCACCACTGCTCTCAATGCTGCATGACTAATGTAAAAACCTATATGGGTAAAGAAAGTTGTTGAAATTTGGTACAAAACGTATTTAATTTCAAACCTTTAATTTAAAAAAAATAGTACAAAATTTTGAAGGCTAGTCTAAATTCATACAAGAAATAACTAAATTCACCTTGTTTACTTCATCGCAAATTACAGTTTGTTTCGGTGTTTCTTTTCAGGGTAGTCAGCTAGGAAACACCGGTCTCATCTAGTTTACAACGACGAAAAAAAAAATTGACGTGTAAAAGTGTTTTTCAAAACCTATTTGCTAAACATATATCATTTATAATTTATCAGTTCGCATGCATGGCTGCGGATTGTTTGAAGGAGTAAGGCAGTTCTCGCAATAAAGGGGACTGAGGGAACACAACGGGTTTAGCCAGTAAGTCTGACACTCATTACCTTTCCTCCTAGGCCAATAAAAGTTTGGTTTTAATGATTTCCTATCTTAAAAAATACATCATCATAAGCCTTTTAAAGTTACCACTGCTGGGACTCTAGGAGAGGGAATGGGCCGTTATTCACCACGCGGGCCCGGTGCGGGTTGGTGGATGTCACATGTCTTCGAATTTTTTGTTCTAGGACATGCCGGTTTCCTTCACCGTTTTGAGAGCAGTGGTGATGAAATAAATTACACAAAGTAACGCGACTGGTCGGGTTTGAACCCGCGACCTACAACTCGTAAGTTGGGGCCATTACCACTCGGCCACCACTGCTCTGAACAAAAACAACATAGTCATTAAAAATATTGATACAAAAAATAAGTAGGGCAAAATTTGAAGCAGAATCGACTAAGTAACAAAAAAAGAACTCGAGAAACAATACCAGTTAGCAACACCAGACCACCATAAAAACCTTATTACCGGACATATTCAGAAACAAAACATCGGTACACATGCCAATAAGAGCGTCCGGATCACCGGGCACAGCTGTCCGTGTCTGACCCTTGTCCGAGACGACCGACCGTCCAATTGGACGCGACCAAAACTGCCACCATAATCAAAATGGGCGTATCTGACTATAACATAAAATAAATAATAAAGATCTAGAATGGTTGATACTTGTTAAATGAGACTACACTGGCCTTCAAAACTTAGGGTACCACACTTTTAAAATTGGTATTTATTTTAAACTAAGTAGGTATTGAATTTAGAGTTTTGAAATAAAAAAAAACGTTTTATAAGTTTAAATCGAGAAGAAGTAGTATTTATATTATACATTTGTAAAGTTATTAACTTAAAAAGAAAAGAAAAATACTATTTTCTTCTTTCTGGAAAAAAAAACAAAGAAAGACAAAATTACGAAGATGATGTTGCTGAATATTTTCCCATTCTTTATTAGGGTTTGTAAAGACTACATTCTATTACACTGAGGGTCCAGAAAGCCCTGAATGTGGTAGAACGTTGTCTTTGCAGTGTACTCGATCGGGTATAGGATTTTTTAATGGCTGAAGCATCATGCACATTCCAACCTTACTAATACACGACCTTGCTCATGGCTATCGAGCACGTCTAGGTAAGCATGACTAATGTAAAAACCTATATGGGTAGAGAAGGTTCTTGATATTTGGTTCAAAACGTATTTAATTTCGAACCTTTAATTTAAAAAAGTTGGTACAAAATGAAGGGTAGTGTAAATTCATACAAGAAATAATTAAATTCACCTTGTTTTCTTGATCGCAAATTACGCAAATAACTCAATTTGCATAAAGGGCAGATATTCCTTTTCTTTTTACGCAGAGATATGTCAGTGGCGTGCAAACTATTCGGACAGTAATCATCTGTCCGCCGTCGCAACTGATGGATAGCTGTTCCTGTTTCTTTTTTCTTGTTTGTTTCGTCTTGTGTGAGGATTGTTGTGATAATGAGCAATTACATTACACTGGTTAACCATGATACGGCTCATCTCGTATCATGGTTAACCAATGTAACTAAGCACGCCTTAATAAACAACAACACAATATATTTGTGTTGTTGTTTCTTGAGATGTGCTCTAGAGGTTAACGTAGAAAGAGGCGCGTAACATTGGGTCCATCAATAGGGAATGTGTATGAATAAAAATTTTGTTAACTAACCAGCCCCCCAAGCCACAACACAACAAGTTACAACCATTTGATTTCCATTCTCATGCATCGAACGCCTCCAGCTTTATGCACTAGTGTACAAAGGCGGACTTAAAGTCATAGGCATTTTCTATCAATCGACCTTAGGGTAGTGCAGAAACATAACATAGTATATGCAACTTAAGGGTAAACAAACAAAACAAATAGAAAACTAATACAAGACCTAATAAATATAAACTTTTAACTCTTAACTTAATTAACACCAAATATTTAGCAAGTTCAAATATTTTTTATAACTTGAAAGCGTTTCGTAAAAGGAAGAACACATAAAAAAATAAATATATATTCACAGTATATGTCTTTAGAGAGAAAAAACTTTTGCAAAAAGGTCACGGTCAAGAGGTTCAACTTGAGTTTTGAACTGAACTGTGAAGTTACAATTTCTCCCAAGGGCCTAGCTACAGGATTCCGTTTCTTCCAGATGTTTATACAAAGTACGAATTTTAGAATTCAGCCGAGAAAACTTTGCGGCTGAATAAAAATAATAATTTTGATTTTCAAAGGTCAATTTGTTTTTATTACTTCTTGTGGTTTTGGCATAATTAATGCTGGGATATTCAAGAAAGAAAGTTGCTTTGCTGAATTTATGATAGTGTTATTTTAAAACTGTGATTTTTGAACTGGTCTTGTGTCTTGTCAGATCTACCATTTTAGTTCTTTCCTTATGATGAATGATGAATCCAAATGATGAAATAGGACCAGGGCAAGAAGATGATGATGGTTACAATTGAAAGGCTCTTTAAATCCATCGTGGTGGAAGATCTTTGGTATTAGGTTGACAACCTAAAGTTCGTCCTCGATAGTCAAGCTGCTGGAATATCAAAACCGTTTGATGACATCACTCGTATTCGTTTAAATCCCGTAGAGGGTCGATTCGGTACATGAAACACTATCGATTTGTAAAGATAAAATTTATTCTTGGTATATTAAGTTTAAAAATACATAAATAACTAATTAAATTATATCTACACATGTACAAAACCTTAAATATTAACTAAACTAATTATACTAAAATCTACCTATGTACATATGATACAAAAATACAGTACACTCAGGCGTCGAAGTACTCCTCCACATCACTGTCATCCGGAAATGTACCCAGAAGACTGGCAGCATTGCCACGTTGAATGGCAATGATAAAATTAAAAAATAAAGTACTTTTTTCTAAAAGTCGAAGTAATATACGCATGTACAAAATTTTTTTTTTAAGTAAACGAGTCAATGACCTTGTAGATAGTTGTCGGTTGTTACGTACCAACTACCTACAGTTCATTGGCCTCGCTCAGCTGTCGTTTACTTCATAAAATTAATTTCGTACATGCGTAAATTAATTCGAGTTTTAAAAAAAGTCCCTCCGCGGGATTAAAACGACCAAAATTTAACGGTGTATAAAAGAACCAAGGTCCCATACATACAAATATTTTTTGCAAAATGATACCTACATTTCAGTTAAGTCCCGGATTATCTACAGCGAAATAGATTAAGCTGGGCTGTCAACAAGCGGAGATGAGGTAGTGAGATTAATTTTCGCGTTTCCCCACAATTTGGTACATAACCTGTTTCGTTTGTATTTTTACGGCAGACATTTTATCTTCGCGGTTTATTTATTGCCAGCATTTTGGGGCTTTCGAGACAATATCGTACAAAGTATTTTGGTAATTTGAAAATTGGCACTTTTACATTCTGTCATAGAGTTGACTTGAAATTGAAAGCATTTCGACTAAAGTAAAATTATAAAAGATGTGTTTTAAGAAGTCATGACTGAATGTAATTTGATCAAAGTAATTTATTACAAAGTATTTTTTTATTTAATTATAATAATTATTTTTTTTTATTTAGCCTGTACTTTCCCACTGCTGGGCAAAGGCCTCTCCCAATTCCTTCCAGGTATTTTTCTCTCGGGCCACCTCGACCCAGCCCTTTGAATTATTTTTTTTTTAATTCTTGATAATTATATGAAATCCAAATTTATTCATTTTTTTTTTGATGTTAGTAAAACTGTAATTGTATAATTATTTTAAGTGTGTGTAAATTCAGATACAAATTACTTGTTTATGAATAAATGACTACTACTATTTTGTTTTTTCCCTGAAAGATGAGAAAGTGATACTATCTTCCCTATATTAACTTGGGCAAACGCCTTTTTTCAGGAATGCAGTGAATTCGCTTCTTCTAACTTGTCGACAACTAATAATGTATTTTTCATGTAAACACACTGAGACAACATGGCTACTTTTTATTTACATTGTTTTAATGGATATTTAAACCGATCTTTTTAGGCCCTTGATCTATGTATACCTACACCGTTAAATTTGGGTCGTTTTAATCCCGCAGAAGGTCGATTCGGTACATCCCTATCGATTTGTAAAGATAAAAATGAAAAATAAAGGACTTTTTTTAAAACTCGAATTAATCTACGAATGTACGAAATTTTTTTTTTTAAGTAAACGTCAGCTGATCGAGGCCAATGAAGTAGGTAGATAGTACGCAACGACTGACAACTCCCTACAAGGTCATTGACTCGTTTACTTAAAGAAATTCATTTCGTACATGCGTTAAATAATTCGAGTTTAAAAAAAAAGTACTTTATTTTTTTATCTTTACAAATCGATAGGGTTTCATGTACCGAATCGACCCTCCACGGGATTAAAACGAACAAAATTTAACGGTGTATATATATGTTACTTGTGATTCGTCTCTCTTTTTATGGCCTGGTCAACCATCCTCCATCACGTCACCAATGGCGTAGCTACCGAAGGGCTAGGCGGGGCAATGCCTCGGGGCCCCCAAGATTTGGGGCCCACAAAACTTCATTAGCAAACTTTTTATGAAGTACCGAGATATTCTTCTTTATCCGGAAACTGAATAAAATCAGTTGTAACACTACTTTAATCATGGCAATGCGATTTAGTGAGCAAAAGCCTGACACTTCTGCTTTAACCAGTGCAGGAGAGATTGGATGATTTTTCATGTAAAAAATGGGCCCCAGATTTTTTTACCCTAGGCCCGTTGGTCACCGAGACAGTAGCATGCAGACTTACACTCGTAATTATAAACAAGTAAAACTAATTATTTGAGTAAACGTAACCAATTGAGTAACAATTTGTATAATTTGTAACAATTTGTAACAAAAACAGTTAAAAAAACAATTCAATGAATAATTCTAACCTCAAGTAATGACGTAGTAACTCAAGCCTCAAGCGAACGTGGGCGTCCGCACACCTATTGTCTTTCTATTGTGTCTCTAATTACGATATTCAAATGATTAATAAAAAAAAATACTATAACACAAGTAACAGCAACAAATAATTACTTCTTAATAAATACGAGTGTTACACCACTGCACGTCACGTTGTCACAGATACCGTATTCTTTCATAATAATAATTATATCATTAGTTAAAAAATCCATCCACTTTTTCTTTGATAAAATTGGTTGCCAGATTTACTTTATTCATAGGTATCAGTAACACAATTACAATGAATATTTTAACGTGGTCAGCGTATTAATGTGGTGTGACTATGAATACTATTTGTGACACACTTACTTTGGGTATTATGCAGGTAAAAACAGAAGTTCCTACACTTTAGTATAACCTTCTTATTTATTTTTTAATATATAAGCTAGTGCTTGACTGCGTTCCCACCTAATGGTAAACAGTGATGCAATTCCATGATAATGAGACGCACTAGTTTATTAAAACACTATTCTCTCTAGCCTTGAAGACACCTAAATTTTAATTGGACGGGAAGACCGCAGCAGGCCAATTGTTTTTAACCTAACCTGAGCAAGGCTCTATTGACCTCAATCATTTAATCGAACAATACCTTTTTCTGCTTTATTTTACTTTTATTATTTCACATAGACCTTTTTTTTGGTGGTAACTCCTCCCGCTTAGAGTGGAGCGAAAAGGAACATCAGGCTTGTATTTACTTAAATCCACTGGTGTTATAGGCCTCCCGCCGTAGAGATCCAGCAGCTCCAAAACATACAGTGACCATAGCTCAATTTCTGAAAGGGAAACCCGTAGTCCTAGAACGCAAGAGACAGTATAAGTACCATTGTGACCACTTCATCACATTATTACATAATTCATCATCAGCCTTTTAATATTCCCACTGCTGGGACATAGGCCTCCTCTCTAGGAGAGGGAATGGGCCGTAATCCACCACACGGGCTCAGTGCGGGTTGGTGGATGTCACAACACAAATTCGAAGACATAATTTTTGGTTCTAGGACATGCCGGTTTCCTCACGATGATTTCTTTCACCGTTTTGAGAGCAGTGGTGATGAAATAAATTACACAAAGTAATGCGCCTGCCTAGGTTTGAACCTGCGACTTAGTACTCGTAAGTTGGGGCCCTTACCACTCGGCCACCACTGCTGTCTTACATAATTACTCCTAAAGTAATTTATAAGGTCTTGGCCTACATGCTTGAGTACCGTTTTAGGAAAATGTCCCATAAAATAATTTAAACAAAGGTGTTGAACCCCTTTGATCCGTCCTTGATCGTTGTTTGTTTCGAATTCAATCCAGAAGCTATGTGGTTGTTCGTTCATGTCTAAAGGTCTGGCTTCCATAAAATTCACCAAGTTTTAGTGACCAGTTAATGGCAAAAAGAACAATGATGTCGCCCATAAAACTGGCGAAATGCGTGTGTACCTACACATTAGTACAACCCCGAAAATACAACTTAAAGATTTTTGACACTAAAACCAAACCCATATTAAAGGAAAATTCATGCATTCGTTAAAATAAGGCTGAGAGCCAGCACTTTTTGAATGTCAGTATTACTTATGTTTTTTTTTTTATTGTAGATAAAATCATCAAATGACCAATCCCGCACTTGGATGGGTCGGGAGCTAGTATCAGACTCATACTGACTAAAAACCTACCCTGTTCCATTCATTGCCTTTGATCCAGGGCCCCAGGGAGTATTACTTATGTAAAGTAAAAGGCCCAGCTATCACTGCTTCATATTATTTATGACATGACTCGGTCTTCTTGATATCGGAAAAAATCTTAAGTTGAGGATGTTCATGTCAATAAATATGCCTCCATCCCCCTTTCTCACTCCCACGCTTGAGATTTTAACACGTCGCGTGATAGAGCGCCTTCAAATTAGCCGCAAAATGCCGTGCGATGGCAGCGCTGCAACCACGCTGCCGTTGTGTGGCAAAGTGCTGCGCGGTGGCAGCGCGGTTGCAGTACTTCCGCCGCGCTGCTTTGCTGCAATTGCGGTCAAGTTTGAATCGAGTAGAGGAAATGACTGGCCTGTTGGTCGAGTGGTTAGTGGCCCAGACTGCTATGCCGGAGGTCGTGGGTTCGATTCCTACCCAGAACAAATGTTTGTGTGATGAGCACGATCATTTGTCCTGTATCTGGGTGTAATTTATCTATATGTATGTATTTAGAAATATATAAGTATGTTTATCAGTTGTCTAGTACTCATAACACAAGCTCTGCTTAGGTGGGAGACGGCCTTGTGTGATAGTTGTGGAATGTATTATTTTATATTATTAAAAAGTGCTCGATCAAGAACTTTCAGGATGTAGCTAAGTGGGGACCTACACCTCTACCGATCCTTTTGAAGAGAACCGGCGTAATATTACGTCTACATACCTGTTTAGCATGTTTACATGTCAATTTAGATTACTGCTCATATCCTCGTACAGTGACGTCACATGAATTTGATTCGTCGACTATTGGAATAGTTGGGACATGGCTCCAACTATGTGTAATTTGCACCGCAGTTATTACTGTGCGGCTCCGAATTAACAAACTATTGTTTGCGATCGGTATTCGGTTATCAAATGACGCTATTATCATTGGGCTGATGATACGTGAGACAAGTGTGATTGTGGAATTCAAATTCATGGTAGATATCTGTTTAACATGAGTTTTACATTTGTGTTATGTGTAGTTGTGTTTCATATGATTTGAATAATGGCCATAGTTTTTTCCTGGTATTTATTTAGCGTGGGGAGGCACAGTTAGGAACATCGTTAACCACCAGTGTCTGTCAGAAAAATGAACGCAGTTCTTTCAGTGAACGTATTTTTAATCGATTAATTATATCTATGTCATCACTAATTCCGTTGTCTATTACGTTCAAAATAAATCTCATACCTATACAAAATTAATTTTAGTATAATTATGCGAAACCCGAAGCACGTGTCTAGTAATTTTATATAAAGAATCTATGTATGTAAAAAAATCCTGAACTGTAGCATGAAAAAACAAAAAGTTGTAGGTAAGCTTGTTATGTTACCGGGTTGTCCGCACAAATACTTAGTCACCTGGCTATCCGGGTGACTGAGGGGTGGTTTTGCACTCGCACCCAGCTGTACGCTTGTGCCTAATGCCCGTTATAAGCTGCCGTGACATTTTTTAAATATTTTTAGAAAAAAGTATAACGTGTTGTAAAAATGATTGGAATTGATTCAGTTACTGATTCTGAACAAACTACATTCAGGTTTCGCATATACTAAAAATAATGTATAGGTATGTATGTATAGTAACACTCTGTCTCTTTATTTCAAATCCCTAGTTAGGTCTGGTTAATTAGCAATTCTAATAAATTAGTTTTCATAAGTTTTTCACGTCAATAAGTACCTAAGGAAAATATACATTTAGTGACCGTCTGGTAAACGGGTGATCCCACCTAAGAAATGGGGGTCACCAGATCAGATGCTTACAAATCAATTATCAGATCCAATTGAGGGGTCAGAAAACGCAAAATAAATATCACACTAATATATTATTAAGGTGAGAGTCTGTACGTACATATGTATGTTTCTTACTCCTTCACGCTCAAACGAATGAAGAGATTTAGATGGAATTTGGCACACGGGTAGATCATGTCCTGGAAGTAAATTCTCTCGGGGTAATTGCTTACTTTTTAGGGTTCCGTACCTCGAAAGGAAAAAACGGAATCCTTATAGGTCACTTTGTTGTCTGTCTGTCAGTCTATAGTACAGAGTTGAAATGAATACCGTACCGTAGTCCATACGGTACATTCAGCAAAAAAAAAAAATGAAAAACAAAAAAACGTATGTTTAGATACTCACTTCCCGTTGACCTAGAATCATAAAATTTGGCATGAAGCAGGGTCTCAAAGCGCAAGTATGGGAAAAAATCCGAAAACTGTAAATTTTTGGTCAGGTCACAAAAAAAAATTGCGATTCAGAAAAATCTTCGTAAATTTTAATGTAATTCGGAAATTAGCAAGGTCAAGTATAGGAAAAAATCTGAAAACCGCAAACTTGTTGGTACGTCACAAAAAAAAAATGTGACTCGGAAAAATCTTCGTTCGGGTAATGAACTGTTTTCATAGTTAAGTTTGTACGGAACCCTAAGGGCCAAATTCACCAATAAACTAATCGCGATTATATAAAAGAAAACGCAGTTTGAGCGCCTAATCGAGTTTATAGCTTCATTTTGAGTTTCACCGCGATGAATTGAACCTAGTTTACGCTTCAATTCTTTTGTTGTCGCCCATGTTTACGACACGGTTCTTTAAACTAGATTACGCTGAGCTCAGTTTAGTTGAACTAAGTTTTCATATTGAATGATGAAATCAGCTCTTAGTGTACAAGCCTAACTCACATTTGTCCGTTTTTATTATTCATCTGATTGTAAGCGATGACGTGGCCGACAATAGAGCACGCTTGCCTACAAGTAACCAATTCACTCTTGACTTTAAAATCCCTAGGTTGTAGTTATCAGGAAACACAGACTCCAGCAAAGAATTCCACTCCTTGGCTGTTCGCACAACAAATATGTTCCCAAAAAGTTTTGACATATTCACTTTCACATATTTGTAAATTCAGTCATTGTTTGATTCAATTACCAGCAGAAGGACTAGAGCACCATTTTGATTACACGATGAGCCTTCTGAATAAAAAATAAAGATAAATTATTACCAGCAGATGGACAAGGGCACTATTTCAATTCTATTCTATTCTAATTCTATTTTAAGTTTTGACATTTATTATGATAATTATTATGAATTGTATTTTAATTTTTGACATTTATTATTATTACGAATTTTATTGTATTATTATTATGTCTTATATTGTTTGTAAAATTTGTTAAACTTTAATGCGTCTAGTTGTCTGAAATAAATAAATGAATTATTATTATTACTATTTTGATTACCCGACGAATCCTCTAAATAAGAAAACAGACAGATATACTACAAAATAAAAACAACTACAACTATACTACAACTATAGTCGTATAGGCAGCTGAAAATATATTTACGTAATATCCATCTGTTCGAGCACTAGCCCAGACGAGAACATAACTTATTCTTGCGTACGACGCTAGGGTCACATCTTGTCTGCAAGCACCCTTATCCCAGTATTCTGGTTTTGTATATGACAGGACCTTTACGATATTTTACGTATTTTTATGTGTGACAACGAATTTCCTTTGGATGAGAGTGAGGATTTTTTGTCGGGCTATGCCTTAAGAGTGTAGGTCGTGTTTGTGATTTTGCAACGGTTTGGCATGAAACTAAACTTGAAATATACGACCTTGAATGAACAGATTTTCGGGTGTCAATCGAGGGGTTGCGCGTAACCATAGCGGGTTCAACTTATTTGCCGCGTACTATAACGGGATTTATTTGTTTTTTTTTTTTTTTAAATTAGTTGGTGTTTGTAGCTGTTAAATTTTTTTGATCAGAACGCAAACTGTGGTGGCTAATTTGGGAATTCCTTAATTGATTGCGGGCCTAGATTGGATGTCGAGCTTATGGAAGACGAGCAACGAGTTGCTCACTATTCGATAAGGACCAAGCTTTGGTCTAAGATCTTTAATCATCATCATTTCAGCCGAGAGACACAGTTGGGCATAGACCGCCTCCAAGTATCGCCACAATGAACTTTGCTGTGGGGAAGATCTTTAATATCTGTTTATAATGCAACCTACACATAATTCACTTTTGGTAACTACATCTAATACAAGTTACCCAATTATACATGAACTTAAATCGCAATGAATGTTCAAAAATTTTGTATGTTATCATTTAATTTAAGGACATTAGATAGTTGTGTTTTGGTGACGTTTTTTTTATAGAGTTTTTTTTTATAAACACGTTACACGAGTTCATATAGTTTTTTTATTTTTAAAGTTCTACTCAAAGTTTGGAGACATATACATACCTACCTATAAAATATGGTTGTGTTTTTGTTAGTTAGCTTGCATCAAAGTTTCTTTAAAAATTCATCGTTTAAAATTTGCAGAATGGAACGTACCTAAATTTTTGGATTATGAACTTCAATTTTAATAAAAACGCTTCAAAGTATTATAAAGAAAATAATTAGATGAAAACAATAAATTTTGGATCATCACAGTAGTTTCAAGTCACCGGTGCCGTGACTTTTATACGCCCAGTGTGAGCTTCCATAAAGATTCTGCATCTCTTGAAAAAAAAGGACCACAAACAAACAAAAAGGACCAGAAATAAAAATTATGCGCACCGCTGTCACTGCCCAAGTTATGGCACTGCTGGTAGCTCGTTTATATGGAAGAATTTCCAACGATATCTTTCTTTACTTACTTTAACGACTCAAAAGGATCACAGATAAGGAAATTAACGTCACTCTGCACACAAAGCCTCTTCCTTAAAACAGATGACGTAGACGGCGGTGTTGTCATTAATCGTTCGGTAATGCCAGCCACTGAGATAGGGGTGCGCGTGCAAATTTGTTAATCGCGATTTAAGTAGCTTTTGGAGCAGCCTCTTATCGAGCCAACTTGCTTACCACCGGAGATACTTAGGCTGTATTTCCACTATATGCTAGCTAGCTAAGCGGTAAGATTTTGCTTTGTACTTTGCCGCTTATATTTTTTTTTTTGAGGTTTGATATCCTGTAATTACTTCTCCCGCTCAAAGATGGAGCTTGAGGGCGTGGCAGACTCCACACTTATGTCCCCACAACATCAGACCATCAAGTGACGACGCCAAGTGACACGCGTCGTCCACGTGTTATTCTCTAACATCACATCAATGCTCCTTCAGTGGTCGTTTGGATTCTAGGACGGGTTTCCCTTTCAGAAGTCGATCCTGGGCTCCAGTAGGCTTCGGGCCTGCTCTACGATTTTGCAGATACATCTTTGAGGCATGCGTGAGACACTACGTGTCATCGATGGAGTCGTTGGGCTTTGTCTGGACGGTTACTGTGGCCGGGCGGCAAACTACCCATTGCTAACGTCCACAAGCTCACGCGTATGGTGGCTGGTAATCAAGGTCGGGGTTTCGGCCGCTGGGGCGTTCGTTCCCTCATGCGTGGGGCCGCTTCCTTTGTTAGCATTACTGCTTTGCGGCAGGAGGCGACCATTGCCCACTTTGCACGGCTTAGCAATAGCATTCGGGAGGTTATTTCGGCAGGGCTACAGGATTATGTGATAAAGGTACTGTGGCCCAGAACGCAAAGGGCTCCTGAAGGAACTTAGGGTTTTAGTCTGTAAAAGTCTGATACTCCTTTTTACTCCACTCAGCGAGAGGAGCTATAAGCTGATTTTCCACACAAAATAGACTGTAGCTTTAGATAGTTCTTTTGCAGGGATAAGACTATTTCTGCGAGGACTGATGATCACCTAGTTTGAGGTCTTTGTGGATATACTGTAGAGTGGTCTATTTGTCATTGAGAAATAGTACCTGTAGAGTTTCATACCAGTTTTCTCTATAGGAAACGGTCAAATGGAACCCTGCACTAGCTTTGACGCGGAGTGGGTATGATTTTCTAAGAAAATGCGTTTTACTAGTAAAAAAATCTTCACATCTTTTTTGTCACTAGAGTTAGATAAATCTACACAATGAAAATCAAACGATGCTATTTATCGCTATGAGTATTGGTGGTAAGTTAGCTTTAAGCAGATTAGGGGGCAAAGAGATTAGATTTTAGAAATAATGAGAGTCATCCGCAGTGGCTGCGCATTGTAAATATGCTGAAGGGATGTCAGAAGAGATGACGGGACTTTCTTTATGGCCTTTCAAGTTTGTACTTTTATTTACACAATTAGTGAAGGACTCGTTTAATTTAATTGTTTATAACTGCATTGCAGAAATATATAAGTATGTTTATCAGCATAATATTCATAACACAAGCTCTGCTTAGCTTGAGGCTAGACGGCGTTGTGTGATAGTTGTGGAATATTATTATTATTATTTTGTACTGTTTTCAAAACGAAGGAAAACATCGTGAGGAAATCGGCATGTCCTAGAACTAAAAATTCGATGACCTGTGACATCTACTAACCTGTACTGGGCCCGCGTGGTGGATTACGTTCCATGCGTAATCTTAGAGAGGAGGCCTGAGTCCCAGGTGCTGCTTTTTGTAACTGTAGCCTTACCAGGATGTATCTGTAGCGTACGCAACGACCGACAACTATCTACAAGGTCATTGACTCGTTTACTTAAAAATATTAATTTCGTACATGCGTAAATGTTGATATGTTTGGGGAAGAATGGAAATCGATACTATCAGAATCTATGAAATTTTGTGAGGTGAATGTATGACTGTGTATAATATTTGTTAAGTAACTGAGTTGTGAATTGTTTGTTTTTAATTTTTGTTTTTTTATTTTTTATATTTTTGATTTCTTTGTGTTTTATAATTGTATAATTGGCTTCGGCCGTTGTGTTCAAATTGAATAAATAAAAAAATAAAGTAAATTAATTGGAGTTAAAGAAGTACTTAATTTTAAAATTTTATCTTTACAAATAGATAGTGTTTCATGCATCGAAACGACCTTCCACGGGATTAAAACGATCAAAATTTAACGGCGTAGATAGATGATACGATTGAAACAAAATATAGCTGTGTAATACATAACAATAGTGACATACATAGTTCTATTAGGGCTTATAGCAACAAAACAATATGGTTCCGTATCTCAGATGATTAACGCAAACTTTGTCACCCTGAAGCGACATGCGTCTAATTTACGGTCCCAAGTGTAATTTGTCATTTACTGTCAGCGATATCAATGTTGTGACTTGCTGTTTAAAACAATAGATAGTGTAGGGTGAAGCGGGGCTACAAGATCCGCGAATAAAAAGCTTCAACAATTTTTTTTTTACTCGGTTCTGCAGCGTTTCGATTGCGATTTTGATGTCATCGTCTTAACTGAGTGTTGGCTGAGCGACGGGTTGCTGCTGGAACTACTACCAGGTTTTGCAGGCGTTAAGACGCATTCACAGTCAAACAAAAATGGCGGTGTAGTTGTATATATAAAAACTTATTGGAATTTTACCGTCAGTGAACCAACAATAGCTGATGCAGACAGTCTCTTAATCAAAATAAACAATGATATTGCTATCCTAGGTATCTATCGATCCCCATCCTATACTAACCCAGAAAACTTTATCACATCGTTAGATGCCACTCTGAATCAGTTAAATAATTACGACAAAATATTTGTAACTGGGGATATAAATATTGACATATGTAATGAAATTAACAACAAAAATGCGGACTATCTACGAATGATGGCCACGCATGGTCTTCTTCCAGGAATAACCATGCCAACAAGAAACAATACTTGTCTGGACCATATTTTTATAAAATCTAGAAATAAATCTACGGGAGCAGTTTCTAAATGCTCTGTTACTGACCATGACATAGCAATGGTTGCTACCTGCCTAAAAAATAATCAATCTTGCTCTATCAGGAAAAAATGCAAAATTAAAACAGATGAGGAAGCTTTGGTCGCCGAGTTAAATAGCATTTCATGGTCCGAAGTCTTAAACCAACATTGCACCAACTCCGCTGTCAATATATTTATCGAAATCATAACGACATCACTAAAAAAACACTCACGAAAAGTCAAAGTAGGCAGAAGTAATTATAACATCAAGCCTTGGATTACCCCAGGCTTAATAAGATGCATGCGCCAACGCGACAAACTACACCTAGCGTCACGTGCGCACCCAGACGACCAAATGAAACGATTAACCTACACCCGATACAGAAACTTTTGTAACAACTTGCTACACAAGTTAAAAAATAATTGCAACAGAAACATAATCGAAAATAGCCAAGCTGACCCCAAAAAACTTTGGAAGAGTATAAAATCCATATACAGCGCTGACAATAAGACGTCAAATAAATCCGAAAAATTAGTTAACAATAAGAACCCAATAGAATCACTTAATAAATGCAATGCTTACTTCACTACAATGGGAAAAAAGCTATCTGACTTGATTCTCTCAAGACTCTCAGAAACACAAGCCTCTCTTGCCAAAAAATACACCCCAAATATAACCTGTCCATACACATTTTTCTTACACCCCACAGACGAAACAGAAATAGAATCTCTGATAACTCAACTCAACAATGACAGCGCTCCCGGGCCCGATAATTTCAACGTAAGATTAATAAAAAAAATTAAATCCGCTCTTATCCATCCATTAACCCACATATTTAATCTTAGTTTAGAATCTGGAATATTTCCGGACAGATGGAAAGTTGCAGCTGTCAGTCCTGTCCACAAAAGTGGTGCAACAGATATACCGGATAACTATCGACCTATTGCCCTATTGCCTATACTATCTAAAATTCTCGAAAAAGTAGTGAACAAACGTCTTACGAACTTTTTAGAAAAACACAACACGATTTCCAATAGGCAGTTCGGCTTTAGACGGGGAAGATCGACGGAAGATGCAATCAGGCTTCTAACTAACACTGTGTCGTCATTTGTTGATAAAGGAAAGCGTGTTATGTGCGTTTTCCTAGATCTAGCGAAAGCTTTCGACACAATTTCAATAGATCTCCTTTTAATGAAGCTTGAAGCAGCAGGTATACGCGGTACTCCCCTAAATTGGTTTAAAAGTTATCTGTCCGATAGAAAGCAATTTGTTAAGCTCGGTGATATCTCCAGCAGCCTACTTCCTATCACCTATGGAATCCCGCAAGGTAGTGCACTTGGACCAACGCTTTTCTTACTTTACATGAATGAAATCTTAAATACCTCTGTTAGCAGCTCAGAAATAATAGCGTATGCAGATGATACAGCTATCATTTTTCATGGTAAAAATTGGGACCAGGTGTACAGCTATGCGGAAGAAGGACTACTCAAAATATCTAAAGTTCTTGATAGCAATTTACTAACCTTAAACGCAAAAAAGACTAAGATAATTTCCTTCTATAAAACCAAGGCATCAAGTCCACCCCAACATCTCACTCTCACACTTCATACTTGCTCTCATAATCCTAATAATCGATCTTCGGGCTGCTCGTGCACTGAGATTGAGCGTATAACCTCCATAAAATATTTAGGAATTACTTTAGACGAAAATTTATCTTTTAAACCGCAAATACACGCACTGTCCGGCAGAGTCAGGAAACTCATTTACATAATGAAAAAACTACGCGACTGCACACCCTCCCCTATACTGCGCATTGTGTACTATGGTCTCTGCCAGTCCGTCCTCCAATATGGTATCTCTGTCTGGGGTGGCGCAGGTAAAGCCACACTTATTGAAGCAGAAAGAGCACAAAGAGCCGTCATTAAAGTTATGCTCAGGAAACCTTTAATGTATCCTACCGACCAACTCTACAAAGACTTCCCTATCCTCCGTGTCCGACAGCTTTTTATTCTAAATGCAGTCCTTCAAATGCACAAACAGTTGAAATCCAGAACAGACTATGCGGAGATAATATCAAAGCGAACTTTTAGGATACCCACTCCTCAAGGAAACTCTCTTATGGCAAGACGCTCCTCAAACTATTTATATCCACGCATATATAACGAAGCTGTAAAGAACTGCAATATAATAGATCTCAAAATACCCTTGTGCAAAAAGATAATAAAGGACTGGCTCCTCTCACTCTCCTACGACGAAACAGAAAGGATCATTTTTAAATAGTTGCATACCAAGTCGAAAGACTGTATAAACTGACAGCACTCCTAATCTCATTCCTACACCATCATCATAACTCTCATCCACACACACACACACACACACACAAACACACACTCACTCTCATTATAACACTCACGCACACAACATTTAACTGGAATTCGATATGAGTATTTATTATTAAGTACCACTTTTAAATTATTTTTGCTTTTATTATTATTATTTTTTTCTTATGTTCGTGTTTATTTTTTATTTTTAAAATACTTGTGTCGTTCTCTCCTTTTTTTTATTTATTCATTAACTTCACTATTAGTTTGATTTTGTTTTATAATCACCATGTATACTTATATAGAATAATCACCTTTTGTATATATAGAATTTGTACAACTCTGATCCCCATGATACAGACTAACGTCTAGTTTGGGGATCACCGTTAACATTCATGTGTAATGTATTTGATTATTATTAAACTTATTATAAACTTATTATTATTATTTGGGTCCATTTTTGTTGATCTTACTGTACCACTTTTTATATTATCATCTACCTGGCCTTTTTTCAACTAGTTCAGGTAGTCAAACGCCAGAAATTCTGACTATCAGTCGAGTATCGTGTTGTTATATTATTTATTTATTTGCTAACATGTAAAACACTGTTTTTTAGGCATGCATTAGAATTTCATGACACAGTATTAAAACATGCACCCTGTGTGGGCACTGCAAATTTTACATAAAAAGTTATTAAATTATGTCGATTCTAATTAATATTAGTATTACAATTTATTAAATTGTACTAAACATTAGTCAATAATTATTTACATCTACTTTTAAATTAAATTAAATAATTATTATCAATTCATTAATTAATTTTATAGTCATATAGGAAATGCAGTATTAGTCGTTTATTTGTTTCATGTTTACGTTCAAGAGATTTATAATTTGTCAGTTTTAAATTATTATGTTGCCCAGTAACTAGATTGAAAGGTCTGATAGGCAGTCACTGCGCATTCAACTTAGATTGTGCAAATGTTTGTGTGATGAGCACGATCATTTGTTCTGTGTCTGGGTGTTATTTATCTATAATATGTATGTATTTAGAAATATATAAGTATGTTTATCAGCTGTCTGGTACCCATAACACAAGCTCTGCTTAGCTTGGGACTAGACGGTGTTGTGTGATAGTTGTGGAAATATTATTATTATTATTGCAGCCAACTCCAAGTCAGATTTCAGTCTAACCAGTTGTGGGTGAATACCTGTAGGTGCTTTGCTTGCAGTAGAAGTAGTAGCATATAGACTGCCTACCATACTTCCACACTTTGATTACTGAGTAACATGATACTCCTTAGAGAGACTGATGGTCAGTACCACCAGTAGATGGACTGGTGTCTGATTACCAGTAACGACTGTCAAAGATCCACGAATGACAACCAGGACCAACGGCTTTACGTGCTTTGGTTGGATGTAGTAAATAGCTAAAATAAATTGGGAGATAGATTGGGGATTGGGGATTGGGAATAATTGGGAAATTGGGAAATAAATTAGAATCATCATCATCATCATTTCAGCCGAAAGACATCCGCTGTTGGACAGCCTCCCCTAAGTGTGGCCACAATGAACGGTCCTATGCGTCTCGTATCCATCGAATTCCGGCAACCCTTACCAGGTCATCGATCCACCTTGTAGGAGGCCTTCCAACGGTACGTCTTCCGGTACGTGGTCGTCATTCCAGATCTCTAAGTAAATTAGAATACAAACTTAGTTTTCTGTATATTTTTTTAGTATAAACCCAACTCGAAAGAAAATTTCAATTGTGATGAAGGATTACAATTAAAATTTTCTAGGAACAATGCGAGCCATGTTTAAGGCTGCCTCTCTACCGGAGCGGTGCGAGTCTGCGGAACGGAGGAACGGAGAAATATTAAGCAATAGGATTGCAGAAAATATCCGCTCCTCTTCTGTGGACAGGGTACGAACTAGTTTAAAAATGTATTCAAAACCGGTAAGCAGAGAGGAGAAACGAGTGCGGGCGTTTTAACAGACTATAGCTGAAACAGTCTGCAACACCACTCCGCATTACTTTCTTACCCTATTCTGCCGCCTCGCTCCGCTTTGGTGGACAGATACAGTCTGGAACTCCGCTCCGCATTACTCCTTTGCTCCGCTCCGCAACCTCGCTTCGCTCCGGTGGACAGGCAACGTAATGAACCTATTTTTAAAATGCTGTCTTTTGAAGCTGAGCGATTCAATAACATTTCACTCCACAACTGATCCAATAACACGACTGCCTAAGTAAACAACACACTGGCAACACCATTTTTTGATATGTCATGTAAAACCAATTTTGAAGCAAATATAACCTACGCAAATAACATTAGTGTAGGTAGGTACAGACAGTCGCATCAATTGGATACGATTTTCACGCCAGTTAATTTTTTAAAATGAATCTCTTAACTTATCCTCATATTACAATAAAATATTTTTTAATAAAAACTGTTCTTCCTTGAGGAGAAGGCCTTGTGATTTGTAATACAAGCATTTTTTTACTAACTCAGAAACCAACCCCTCACAGTGCTAATTATACGAGTACAAACAAGATAATATGTAAAGCCTAGAATAAATTTATCATTGTGAGGAGAAATAAAGAAATACATATTATTATAATGTCTAATTAAAAAGAAGGCTTAATTAGTTCATGACGCTGTCTACCCCCTAAGCCAAGATACGACCGATTCATTTCCATTCTCTTGCGTCGAACACCTCAAGTCGGCCACGCCTCCGATTCCTTTGTTTTTACCACACGATGGAGCGTTGAGATAACGTCAGAAAAAAATAATTAGAGGCGGGGCCAACTCGAGGCGTTCGACGCAAGAGAATTGAAACGAAACGGTCGTAACTTGGTTAGGCTTGCTGTACCATTTGTCGGAAATATCGAGCTTATACCATTCAAGTAAAGCGTGATTAATTTTAAGAGGCAGGGTTGTCTAACGTCAAATATTTAGTATGCTTTAAAAAATATTCTCCAAGTCGTCTCGGTTGGGCTGCATTCCAAAACCTACGCAATCTCTTCGACGTTTACGTGTTACTAGCACTGACATGTGGCATTGAAACTTGGTAGCTTTCAGTAGACCTTATTAGAAGATGGGGCCAAAAGGGCGGCGACTGTGTACCGAAAGACAGAGGTTTGAAAGGTCGCCTAGAAGGTGTGCTAATGACCTAATGACCGCCGCGGGAGTTCATTGCGAAAACGCAGGACCAGTCGATGAGACCACATTCGGTGGAGGTCTTTCTACAACAATGTACGTCATTCATTTTGTACAACCTTATTTTAGTATATACGAAACCCGAAACACGTGTCTAGTATTTTTATGTAAAGAATCTATGTAAAAAACTTCTTAACTGTATCATGAAAAATCACAAAGTTATAAGCTTGTTATGTTACCACGATCACACAAACACATGGTTACCGGGCCATCCGGGAGACAGAGGAATTGTTTTGCTCCCACACTCAGCTGTGCGCTGGCGCTTAGTGCTCGCAATGACCTGCAATGACCTCTGTTGTACTTAGTGTATGTGGTGTCCAACTTGTGACTATCGAGTACTTATTTAGATTATATAGTAAATATTTTTGTGAAAAAATATAACATGGTGCAAAAATTATTGGAATCGATTCAGTTACTGATTCTGAACAAACTATATTCAGTTTTCGCATATGCTAAAAATAGTGTTGTATATTAAAATTCTTTGTAATAATACAAACTGTTTAAACCAATTTTAAAAATCAGAAACGTTCTAATGTTGCCTCATAACATAGTTTACATTAAGATTTCACACTTTCTTCTTCTCTTGTTTCCTACACACAATTGTCTAAATTTCTTCATCTTCTAATTTCTCCTTTCGCAGATCTGATGGAAGAAATTTCTTTGGAAATAAGCAGTACCTTTGTACTATTATCTATTATGCGTTGTCTTTTTCTGTTTTATTGTGTGTACCTAAATTGTAAAATAAATAAATCAATAAAACATCTAAACAACACTTACCCTCAATGTCATGTCAGACAGACTAGCATCTCAGGAATATTGAGAATTAGGCCTTTGACATGAGGACATATATTCAAAGCAGCTTGTGATTGAGTTTCGGCCTCTTTACATATCAGTTTAGGTAATAGGTTGGACACAGTTCGACACCCACTTGAGTATATCAAGCGATGAATATTCGATATTGAAGATTATTGTGTCGGCAAATAGTGAATATGTCTATAGTATAAAGAAAATCCATAGAATTTTGAGGGTATTCAATAAATCGTAGCTGGATCAGTTAAAATATAAACAGGCAAACTAGTTTGAATGTTGTATGTAACATTAAAGTAATTACAATAATTTAAGGTAATGGCACGTGAACACAGTCGTAAGAAGATGATAGAATCATCACGTGTTGATTTGGTGGATTCGTTTCTCGAAATAATTTTGGTTATTTGTATGTATTTACTCGTATTATTTTATTACTTGTAGTACCCACTATGTTTTTTTCTGCACCACCCTAAAGTCCACTGGTAGAAAATGCCTGTGGCATTAAGTCTGCCTTTGTACAGTGTTTACTTGTGTTTATAGCTTTAATAAATAAATTAAAACATTACTTTTTCCGCTCTAAGTAGAGCGTGAGGGAATTTCAGACTTTTGCTGATTAAAGCCCACCTGTGTTCACTCTGGGCGCGCCACAATTGAGGCGATTAGACCCATCCTTGAGGCGAGGCTGGAAAGACCTCACGGCGTTCTCAACTTCCGCACGACGCAGGTCCTTACTGAACTCGACAAGTTCGCTAAGTTTCTATCCCGAATTCGTGCGGAGGATTCGCCCGGGTGTCACCACTGTGCGGTACACCCGGAGGACACGGTGGAGCATACTATAGAGGTGTGCCCCGCCTGGGCGGAGCATCGCTGTGTCCTCGTGGGAGCGATCGGCGGCAGCGATATCTCTCGCCGGGCCTTGGTTCAGGCCATGGTCCGGAGTGAGGAGGGATGGCAGGCGGTCTCCTCCTTCTGCGAAGCAGTAATGCTAGCAAAGGAGGAGGCCGACCGCATCAGGCAAAGGCAACGAGGCACTAATTCCACAAAAAAGCAAATTAATTTCGTACACACGTAAATTAATTCGAATTTTATCTTTACGTGAAACACTATCGATTTGATAGTGTTTCACGTACCGGATCGACCCTCACGGGAATAAAAAGAACAAAATTTAACAGTATATATCATTGTTGCCTTTATTACCTTTTAAACCAACGGTAAAAAGTACTATGGTAATAAACATCGTCTAGTTTACGTGCCATTGTTCAAATGTAATAAAAATTGTTATAGCTATTGAAAATAAGTTGTAACATTCGTTGAATTTTAAGTTTACCGTCAGCTTTTGGTTTAACTGGACGCAGTTAAATATAAGTATTTTATCTGATACTCAGAACATAACTGTATACACAGAGGCAGCTTCCGCCTGATGGCGGAACCCCGACCCATAATCGGACACTGCACACTAAAAACGCCTCCACATAATAGTCATCAAAGACAGTCCCCTGTGCAAAGCATGCTTGGAAAAGGAAGAGATAATTGTGCTTGTGCTCCTTGACTGCACAGGTGTTAGTGTTACACACATGTGAACCCCAGGAACCGAGGAGTAGAGAGATGAGCTGGTTGGAATAAGCTCACCAAAAAACCAGGAACACGCTCAGTGATCGTTATGTGCGAAAACCAAACTTCTGTATAAATATAGATAGATGATACCTACTTAAAACTGCTATTACATTATATTTTAGTACGAGGCAAATAAATTGAACAATTTGTTATGGTTACGCTCAGCCCCCCCACTTCTTTTGATACTCGAAAGTCGGTTGTAATCTTCGTCACACAAGTTGAACCATTACGACTTTGAATGTGCAGTAACCAATTTTAGGGTCTCAATCCAGCTGGGAGGCTGTGCCAAACCATGGAAAATGGTTCAAATTATTTGCCCTGTACTATGTTAGGTTTAAACATCTATTTTATGCAACCTAGTCTGCTTCATTACCTTTTGCATTGCTTATAGTTAGGAGCACACATAGGGCAGCCCTAGCCGTTATAAGGGTCGATTCCATTAACGGCGCTGGTCCAACGTGTCACCTAATTGAATTCCTTGCACGAGCTATTGCGGCCTTTGCCGTGATTAAGACGTGCCGGTTTTGGACGTAAATTGCTTGTTTATTCGCCTATTGTTAGGCCGAGGGTCACCCGGCTTGATTGATGTTTTTGCTATAATTATACATAGTTAATTAATTATTTTGTTAATGTTCTGTAGCAAGGTTTTAGTTGCCAATCGTCTAATAAATAGAAGCTCTTTTTAGTTGTTTTGGAACTTATTTTCTGACTTTTGAATTAAAAGTAAATTTCAAAAAGGTTGTTCTAAGATTTTAAACGGCAAGGCTTGCTTAGTTAGCCATGAATGGCTTTTGTAATTTTTAGTTTAATATGCAATTTTTAACATACTCGTAAATAAATAAAAATTTAAGACTTTTTCCAAAAGGCCCACCTTTTACCTTACTTCTTAGAATTTCAACCAAAAATATCACCCATTCAGAACAAAATATATTCTAGTTCGTTATTTAATATTGAAGCTCTGAAAGTTAGTAATATGCAACAACGACCATCTTGTGAAGACTCCAAATACAAACGAATTCTCCAATATATTCCTAACCATAGTGAATATGCTATGTAAGATATTCTTGAAATATTCTGGTTTTATATTAGACTAGCATCAACCTGTCACCTCAAGCTGAACTTTTTCTTATTTTCGAAGATGAAAGAATTCCGATCTATTTTAGATACCAAGCCTTCATATTTTATTGAAGACGAGAGCCTAAGGAAAGTGACATTATATGTATCAGTGATCACGATTGATAAAGAATTCGCGTTCGAAGCATGGGCGTCAAACGCTTCCGCTTGTCACGTCGTCGTGCCAAATATACCGTTGATATAATAATGTTCACTGATGGTGAGTTACTTTGTTTATAGTTCTTAGACCGTAGTTATTATGATATTGGGTTATTGAGTTCATGGGATGTTGGTATAAAATAAATACTCAAGTGTCTTTTATTGCATGGCAGTTATCCGCAAGGAAATCCTAAGGTCCTAGAACGCACTGCAAAGAAGGAATTATAGTGATAGATTTTAGTCAGTAAAAATCAAATGTGTAATAAAAAAAGTGGGAGGCCACTTAGCTCTACTGACAGTGGGAGAAGTCATTGGATGATTTACCACCTAATTAAAAAGTTTTTTTTTTTATTTACGACTAGGCTTGCTAGGAAAAATTGTCCCAGGGGTAAAAATATCCTATGCCCTATGACCAGAGATCGGAGTAGGTAGATTGATTTTATATACTTGCGTCAAGATATTATAATATGGACATGCCATTTTATCCATAATGTGCGGGAAGTACCGGAAAAAGTTCCGGGATTGGAATTATGGACTAAAATAAAATAAGGCGTATACTGTCAAGCGTCATTTCTAATTCAACAGTAAGGGACAAAATACGGTGTAACTATTCCAAGGTATTTTTGTATAAAATAAAATACTGATTTCTTTCACCATTAGCTAACACTGGCAGCGTAGATTGATATTATTAATACGTTTTTCACCTTAAACACAAATTCGTGCTAATTTCAAAATTCCGGAACAAATATCACAATAAATATGAAGTTCCGGTATTTTGGAGGCATATCCATATTATCCTCTACGTTTGAAGTCAACGACCTTAAATCAATCTACCTACTCCGACCTCTGCCTATGACATTGAGGAGGACATGGTCTACCTCAAATTTCATCCAAATTCGTTCAATAGCTAGAGCGTGAAAAAGTAATAAACATGCACACACTCTCAATCTTTCTCCTTTTTTAATATTAGTGTGATTCATGTGGCCAGTAAGAAAAATTTTAAACAAATGAAAATTGTCCCTTAACATCGTCGTCATCTTTTCAGCTGACTGGCGTTCATGGTTGGTCATAAGCCTCCCCCTAGTGTCGCCCCAACAAACGATCCTCTTTGCATCTAGCATCCATCAGGTTCCCGCAACCTTCACCAGGTCATTGGTCCACCTAAAAAATCGCCACTAAAACGTAGTATCAAAAAACAAACCAAAAATCTATAACAAAAAAATAAAAAAAAATGCAAATCTGCCAGTTTGCCTAAAAACCGCAAAATTTTTAGCATAGTTGTTTAAAGTGTGTCGCATGTTCGAGTAGTCTTGGCAACCGGCGCACAAGTTTGAAGGTAAGCCAGCAGTGGAGGTTGGCTCGCCAACTTTGTCCACCACAATTAACTGGCGAGAATTCGTGATCTCTTTAGTTCTTACTACGGGAGAAAATTGGTTTCGAGTTAGTATAGAGTGCTCGTCAATTGAGTCCTATAGTTTTTGAAACGATGCACTAAGTTCTGGCTTTTTATATGTGCCTATATCATCGATATATATGTACTACGCACTAGATTAGGCATGCCGTACAATCACTTTGCTTGACTTACGTGTACTGTATGCCGAACACCTTGACTTGATGACATTAGTGCAGTTTTGCAGTATTTAAGCGCTGTAACCTTAAAAGTTTTGTTAGACGTCATAATGACAATTTAGCACTGCAGCTAACTTTTGTTTTAACGTTTCAGTATATTGTGACAAATAGTTTATATGAACGAGCTTGTCTATAATTTCGAATGTAAGTCGATGGCCTATATAGACTGGGACTATGTGACATAAGTTATTGTGAATTAAATTGAATTGTTTCATATTTTTTATTACTCAAATATGTAGATAACCTTTGTAGTGTATCCGAGGCATTACAGTGGGCTCTAACGGATAATAGCTGCTTTATTTATTGTTTTAAATATCGCCGCTTAAGCTGAGTTAAGCGCTTTTTTCACCGTGAACAGATTACATTTTTCACTTATCTATACGTGTTTTTAGTTTAGTGACTGTATGAGGTGCAAATAAAAATGTTTTCTTGAATGTATATCTACATGTATACCTTGATGAGCGATCTTATTGCTAAAACTGGTTTTTAACAGACATTTTTGACAGCTTTCTTACCCTTGCTTGCTCTTTGCTTCAGTAAAATACAATATTGACTTTAAATTTTGAATGAACAGTTATCTAGTATAAATTATAACTATTTAATTTTAAAAAATATGTAATTTGTAAAGAAGATACGAGTATGACAGCAACATCTACTGTTGTTCAACGAACAATCGGGAGTGAAAAAATGTTAAATTAAATGCTACAGTAAATACATGTAGTATTCTAGTCCATATTTTGTTTTCTACATACAGCGGAATTTCATCGCAATGTAATTTGATACTAGAGCGGAAAACAAGTAGAAACTGCAAGAAAATAACTATGAATTTCCCCGTAATAAGAATAGAGAGTGCCACACGAGTTCGAAACGAGATAAACTAGTAAAAACTGATAGTAGTGTTTGGCGACCGGCCAAAGTAAGTTCTCGGTGGGCGCGAGGTGCATTCCAACCTGGGTACCACTAATGATACCGATTTAGGCGAAACGTATAGGGTGCGGTGGACGCGATTCGGTTTGGGGTAGTGAAAATTTAGGAAGATGTGGAGCGAAAAATATTAGCTGTTAGTTTTAAGAGGTGCAGACTTGGTTAAGTCCAATCTACAAAGCCTCGAGTACAGGCGTAGAGTAGCCAGCCTTTTGGTGTTTTACAGGATGCATTTTGGAGAGTGTGCGCGGGAATTACATGACATAATTCCGCCATCTCAATTCCGCCATCGGACAACCCGGTACGGCGAATATCCACCCTTATGTTGTTGAAACTTCTACGGTACGGACTAAGCGTTTTGCCTCGTCGTTTATACCGCGTACATCGAGAGACTGGAACAGTTTGCCTGCTGCGGTCTTCCCGTCCGATTATAATTTAGGTGTCTTCAAGGCTAGAGTGAATAGGCTCTTAATAAACTATTGCGCCTCACCATCAACAATTGCATCACTGCTTAACATCAGGTGGGATTGCAGTCAAGCACTAGTTTATATCAATTAAAAAAAAAGAAAAGGTCAGGTAGGTGGTTCAAATAAAAAGTTTCACGTTTTCACAGCAAACTAGCATAATTAGCCGGGGATATAATGATTGCTGCGATTCAATTTCCTCTCTTAAAGTGCACATACAAAAAAGAGTATACAACATAGTGCGGGTTTGTTTTCGAAATTTTGGTTCCAGGGTTAGTGCCGGTTTCCTCTTTCGTTGTCCTTCATTGTTTCAAAAACAGTGGTTATAAAATAAATTAACTCAAGACCTACATACATTCGCAAGTTGGCCGTTACCGCTGGGCTACCCTGATTCAGCAGCAACTTAGCTTTAACATTATTTCGGCCGATGCAGTGTGATACCACCGGGCCTGTGCGTCTCGCATCCATTGGATTCTCCCGACCTTCACCTTGTTGGAGACCTCCCAACACTGCGTCTTTTTGTACGCGGTCGACACTGCAAAACCTTTCAGCTTCATTGATGATCTGTTCGGCGAGCAATATGACCTGCCTACTGCCACTAAAATTTGGTAATTCTTTGGGTTCCGTTATCATCCTTGGTTCTCCTACGGATATCTTCATTCCTGATTATTCGAAAGAGTTACTCCAGCCCTTGAATCCAAGGAACACGGTTGGGTTTTGGTCAGTAAATAAAAGTCTGATACTCCCTCACTTTGGTCACATTGCTAGATAACGGCAACGTCGAAAGGCTCATCATGATGGGAAAAGACCTCTAGCCAAGTTATGACTATTTCGTGTCAATTCTCTTTCTACAATGATATTTATTTTGCAAGTTGGTTTTAAAAACACTTTTACACGTATTTTTTTTTTCCGTCAGTTTAAACTAGATGAGGCCGGTTTTTCCTAGCTGACTATCCTGAGAAGAAACACCGAAACAAACTCAGGGGTCAAAGTCTTTCTTAAAGACCATTCAAAAAATATGTGTTGGTCAACTCCAAACACAGTAAAATATATAGACTACCAATAGACAGGACATAGCGAACAAAATCGTTATCCGAGACTTGTTACCTAGGGGTAGTAAGTCGCTCAGTCTAGTGTGGACGACTGGACCTAACTACAGTTTATTTTCATAAATATTTTTCGTATTTACTCTTTAATTAATTAGAATTCAATAATTTTCATTTTCATTGATCCTGTAAAACTACAAGATATGGCAATGAATATTGTAGAAATGATAACATTTTATTCTGCCATTTTGAAAGATGTGAACTAGGCTACGAATTTGGTTGAGATGATGTCATTCCCATACATTTGATTAGTTTTCTAATAGCATTAACAATTGTAGATTATCATTTTGGCTAAGCTAGCTGATCCACACCGCTCTTGACCCTACGGTATACAATGCTCTTCACAAGTCTGCATGGTTCTCATATGATTTGACCATTATATGTTTGCTGTATGGACTTTTTTATAAGACTTTGACCCCTGAGTTTGTTTCGGTGTTTCGACTAGTTTAAAGTGACGAAAAAATTGACGTGTAAAAGTGTTTTTAAAAAAACCTATTTGCAAAATAAATGTCATTTATCATTTCACATCGCCAGAGACAGATGTTGGGCAATCACCAAATATCTTTTCTTACTCAGGGTTTTTTATGGTAGATAAAATCATCCAATGACAAATCCCGCCCTTGGGTGGGGCGGGAAATAGTGTCAGACTCTTACTGACTAAAAACCTACCTGTTCCATTCATTGCCTTTGTCCTTGGGCCCCGGGTAACATTTTCACATAACCTTTGGCCCCAGTAAGCTTCGGCCCTGCTGGGCCCCTACAGTTTGCTGACAACTCCTTGAGGCGCGCGGTCTCTTACTCAGGGTGAAGCACCACTCTCTTTTCGTTGGATTAATCTGTCCTAGCTCAGAGGACACCGGTGTCCTCTCACATCCACGCCACTATAGGCCTTAATTCCGATGTTTAGAGTCTACTTTTGTATGAACAAGTTGGGTAGTTGTGGATCGAAGTGTTAAGGGCCTGGGCAACGTGACAGCAATAAATATTGTTAAAAGTCTGAAATATATGGGTTTGATCATGTGATATTTCGGTGCCAAACGATTTAAATATATTTTTCGATACTATGACCAGAACTCACGGAACTAACTGTAGGATTAAGCCCCTTGGCTGGAACTACGGAGTCTCAACAGTGACTTGTATCATCATGCATCATTTTTGATCAGCATATTTACGAATTAAAAAAAAAGTAATAATAAAACCAGAACACTCAAAACACTCGAGTTGATATTTCGTAATTTATTAGTACAACATCACAGCTCTTGCCACGTTCACGAAGTAAGCTTTTGTTGATGATGTTCGACAAGCGATAACGTTTAGAATAATTAACGTTTTCAATGAAACACTTAAATTAAGCTTCAGACAGGATCTGTCAAAAGTCAAGACAACAACGTCGTCCGACAAAAATACGTTGACAACCATCTGACAACATAACTTAATCCGGAAAATTTTGCCTGCAATGAAGCAAATGCCTTGAAGTTTTGTCGTCGTGAAGTCGTACCGTTAGCTATGAGGATATACAAAATAAAGGGATAGAAGGTCGACTACGAATAAAAGCAGAACTTACAACGAGTGAAAATGGTAGCATACATAACCATTTTATTTTAGATGGGAAAATCATCAAATAAATTTTCTCTCTACATGGAGCACAAAATAACACAAAACCTTACATATTATCTTTAAATAAATGAATTATTATTATTTCCTTTTATTCTTTGTAAATACATACAAATTAAAAGAAAGAAAGAAAGAAAAATAATTTATTTGGTACAGCATAAGGTACACAACAATTAGGTAACACAAAAAATAATAAATTAACAAAAAAAAAAATAAAAAAAAATAATTGTGTGCCTCATGGCTGCACAAAAAATAGGTCCAGTTCAGCATGAATGCCAGACAACTAGTGCCTGACGCTGGTTTTAAATTTCTAAATATTTTTTTATAGAAAGTTATACATAGTTAAATTATTATAATTATCTTTCTCACGACGTATTCATTAGTATTACTCATGAAAAGAGATTTATTTACGTGGCAACATCTATGACGCCACATAGGAATCAAAAAGTCAACTTACGAGCATTTGCCCGGACCAGAAAAAATACCCGTCTGGTCGGAGAATTCACCCTTTTCTACGGAAGTTTGCAAAACTTTACACACTAATCCGTATACCCCTTAACTTAGAATTTAAAGGCGGGTACATGCTTACTAAATGGATCGCAATGAATGAATTTGACGTCCACATTGTCGCAATGTATCATGCAATGTAACAGAACTCCTATTGTGTGGACGCCTTGCGTGCACGAATTGTGCATCCAGGCCCGCCGTATGCACGAAGCGCCAGTGTGGACGGGTTGTGTGTATGTTTGTACTGCGGAACGCATGCCGGAAACTTAAAGAATAGCTACATGCTCGATTCACACACGCACTGCGTCCACACTTGTGATATACTCCTTTTATATTACGTTGTACGTTAAGTTACAGTAGTCTGTACCTTAACAATCATCGGTCAACTCATTTATTTGTGCGAGCGCTATTTTTCTTCCGTTGTACAAATTTGTCTTTCTGTACCTATCTACTCAGTGGCGAAAGGGGTTAAACCGATTACATCCTGCGGCAGGAACTCGATAAAGAGATTGTAAGTGGGCCGAAGTACAGTGTCGAGTACAGTAGCGAAACTAGCCAGTATTTGTGAATTATCTTCACTTGGCTTGAGCTCAAGCGTAAGGTTGTTTTATAGCTTCAGAGCAGAGATGGGTCGAGTGAGATGTAGTAAATTGGCTGTTTTTGGTAACAAGGGTAGATAGGAGGCCCAGTTGAGTGTCCTTAGCTATTGAATCTCATACTGGCTGAGGCGGTAGCGGTGTTTATTACAGACAACTCGTAAGTCAGGGCCGTTACCACTCGGCCACCGCTGCTCTCATAAGATACTTAAATGGAATAAGGATTTTTTTTAGATCGTGTTTTGTATTGGCTGTGTCTGACATGCCTTTTCACTCAACTTTAAAATGAGAAAATTCATTTAGAAAGAAAGGAATAAAAAAACGAAATTTAGACTTTTTATGTGGCACACAAAATCTGTGGATTAAAACACAACACTAATACTATGTGTCTCATGTCTGCGCCAGTTTTTTTTTTTTTTAATGACATAAACTAGTGCTTGACTGCGATCCTACCTGTTCAGCAAAAATGCCAGATAACTACGTAGTAATTGCCTGATGCTGATTTTCAACTGAACCTTACTGTGAGTATACGGATGCAAATCAGTTTATTTATTTAGTTATTATTGTTAGGTTAACCATGCAGGTTCTGGGGTCGATGGATGAGGGGACACCCGTTGGCTCTGGACTCGAGATGGCGACGCGTAGTGTTTCACGCACCTCTTTTAGACATATAGGAGACCTCCCTCTAATACGAGAGGAGACCCACGTGGATCCGGACACCACTAATCCGGGGCAGTGGAAGTCAAACTGTACCAGCAGCGCCCGAACAAGTGTACGAGGGAACACCGGAGTGTTTTTAGTCAGTAGGAGTTTGACATACCCCTCCACCTACCCCAGGGCGGAGGACATCCATGAGGATTTCTATCCCGAAAAATAAAGGTTAACTTAATAAATATACACCGTTAAATCAGCGTCAAATCGTAAACGTAAACGTTTTAGACACATAGGAGGTATCCTATATGCAAGGGAGTTAAGTTCAAAAAAGGTTAATCCATGTAACAAGCCACGCACACCAGAGTTGCTTACTCGCCGTGATGATTCAACCTTCATTCAACTTCTTCTACTGTTATATGCATTCACAATGTCCGCTTACTAATTTCCGAGGCCATTACGTATTTTCTATGAAAACTTTCAAAAACATCTGACTTTATTTGAATATTAAGTAGGCAAGTTCGCCCTGATTTTAGAGCGGTGTTTTGAAGTGAGTTACAGCACTTTATGGTTATTCAAACTATTTTATTGCTGGTCTGGGATTCGTTAGTATTTAATGGCAATAAATGTCGAGGATGAAATATGAATTAGGAATAGTAAAATGAAGTATTGTTTTTGTTACGAAAACTTTGAATTTGACCTACTGATAAAATAGGTAAATGTTTTCTAAAACACTCCCACACCTTCAGTCTTATACGGACGACGAGCAATGGGTAACTCGCCGTTCAGCCGTCCGGTAGCCGACACGAACGAGTCAGAGTCATCGACGGCGCGTAGCAACGCCTCAAAGGATTATATTTCCTTGGGATAATGTTCTAAATAACGCTACGGAAGCTTTTTATTGTTTAATTGTAAACAATAAAAAAACCGATAAACCGAAATTCACTTAACTCTCATCATAGCATCATAGCATTTGTATTATCAGCCTTTTATTGTTCCCACTGCTAAGAGTCAGGCCTCCTCTTTAGGAGAGGGAATTAGCCGTAACCAACCACGCGTTCCCAGTGAGAGTTGGTGAATGTCACATATTTTCATATTTTTATTTCTAGAACATGCTGGTTTCCTCGCGATGTTTTCCTTCACAGTTTTGAGAGCAGAGGTGATGAAATAAAATACACAAAGTAATATGCCTGGCTGGGTTTGTTCCCGCTACCTATAACTTGCAAGTCTAAGCTCTATGTTAATTACTGGTGTTATAGGTTTTCTCTTCTTCTTAGTCGTGCACTCTTGACAGAGTGGTCGTGGTCATGGGTCGGTCGAGCCCTGCGCCACCGTCTCTCTCGTGATACGACGCCATGCAGTTATGTGTTTGGCGGCTTGGGCGTTTTCATTAACACTGCAGTGTTTCGTCGATTTGATGAGGTCCGTGCACCGTGTTTAAAGGTTTTACTTGGCTCTAATTTACAAGCAATGCCTGATTTTCCTATACGCTGCCAGCAGCGGTTATTAACTGAACTAAGTTTTGCGTTCGACAAGCAAAACTACGTTTGCTTCTTGGCTTCACAGTTATTAACGGTTCATAAGTAGCGTTTATCCATATTATTACTCGATTTCCCTGGTATTGTCAAGCGTGAAAATTCAAAATTGTTATTCTAAAAGGATAAAACTGCAAGATTCATCGAAATCCAGTGAGTCATTCAGTGGTGACTGATTTAAAAACCTTAAGAAGTAGGAAAACTTCTTCTATAGTCCAAAAATAAATAGTTAAAACTGGGCAAGTACGAGTCGGACTCACAGGCTAAGTGCTCGTCGGGCGGTCCGTCGTACGTTGCCATATGTTTGTGTTTGCGCTTGCCATGACGCGGCCCGATGCTGCAATGTACGACGAAACGCCCCACGCGCCGCGTCTCCGTAAACATGGCCTAAGGGTTCTGTGACGGGCCACTTTCTAAGTCTCTTTTTTAGAAACTATTTTTGAACTTTGAAGAGATTTTAATTTTAATTAGAAAAATAATACAATTTTAATGTGCCCGCCACGAAGTTCAAAGTATGAATGCCAGAAACCACCAATAATTATGTTTCGAAAAACAACAAGTGTGGAAAACATTAAATGACGCCTATGAGGTGTCAGCGTTTATATTCTATATACAAGGCTGTCTTTCAATTTATAACAGTTCTGTACAATGGCATGGCATGGAGTCATGACCCAAACGTCTCGATCCCACACGACACGAAACTTTAACTATCAATAAGGTTGCAGTACCTGTACATACACTTATAACAAATATTTTATATAGAGGCAGATTCTTGCTGCGATTTGGATTTTCAGATAATTAAGCTCAAAACCACAATCGATAGTTCCTTTAAAAAGAAAAGCCATGACGATTTTAAGAAAATTTGTAATAACAATGCAGAAAAAACACGATAAGTACCGAGATAATAAGGAAAAGGAAAATAATAGGTACTTGAAAAACATTCTAAAAGCCGGAGCAATACCAAAGTTAAAAGTTCGGGGAATCTCATTTAATTTGTAGTAGTTATTAGTTTAGTTATGTTTTAAAGAGGATTTAAGGCTCAGTAGCGTTGATTACTTTCCTAATTATAAACGTTAAATTAATTGGAAACCTAATTCAATTACATCTTTCTGTATTAAAATACATGAGTAAAAAGGTTTTCATCCTATGCAAATAATTAAGCGTCCCTAATCCCGGAAAGAACATCAAATAAAAAGTAAATAGGCACAAAATTTAATCACTGTTCCGCCATATTTAATTTAATAAAAAACAATTACAAAAAAAAAAAAAAACTGGGCAAGTGCGACACGGATTCACGTTAGTTCTGTACGATGAATAGTTTAAATTCATTGAAAACAAGGTGATGAACTCAAGGAGGGCTTTCACTGAGACGTCAGTGATTATCACAAGGAAACTGACAGATATATCGTAAAAATAAGTAGGTATGCTAGCTTTGAAATAAATAGCCGACGTCCGTCACTTAAAATTTCAGGATTTTTACAAGGCCAATAACAGAGTTGTACTAGTTGCTAAATACTGGTAAGAAAAAAATAATATGTATGAATTGATGTATGATATTTACTTTACATTTCCATGTTTGGGTCACAGAAGTCAATATGTGTACATTTTATTGGTTTTAGATTCAAAATAATTGGCTGTGCCAGACGGACTGAAAAACAAATACATGAGTGATCTGTTTTTTCATTGGAATGTACGGAATCCAAAAAAAAAAATGCGAGGAAAACGAATTAGTCTCAGTACAGTCGTACACAAAGGCGACAGTATTCCAAATACGTAATAATTCGCACACCTAGGGTGAAATATGATCTGCATTTCTTCGTACAGTTGTGAACAATGCGCCGGCGGGCGGTACGTGATCCGGATTAAACCGGTAAATTGCGTTAAACCCCCACTGTTCGACGCCGATAGAGAGCTATGAGTGCTATGGCTTTTGAGCTCAAATTGCGCACTTTACTGCGCGATTGTACTGTCTACTGTCAGCTTCAAAAGAACGTTACTTTGGGTTTCTGTAAAGTTATTACACGGGACGTGCCAGGGCATTTTTTTTGAGTTGACTGTATAGTATCTTGATTGAGATCTATGAGAGATAATTTTAGTTTCTTTTTTTTTGGATTCGAAATCATCGAATGACTTCTCTCGCTCTAGGGTAGAGGAGGGCATATCAGACTTTTATTAAGTAAAACCCACTCCTATGTTCCCTCTTTACCTTCATTCTCCCGGGGTTCATTTTCGCACAGCTCATGGCCCCAGTAAGCTTCGAGTTTGCTGCCCCCTTCCGCTTTTACTGACATCTCCTTGAGGCGCGCGTGGGACACTACGCGCCATCGACGACTCGGGCTCGGTCCGGATGGTTACTATATGGGCAGAATTTTATTATGTTAATGAATAAATAAGTTCCAGTTACGATACTTCGGGAGGCCTATGTCCAACAATGGACATCTTTTGGCTGAAATTATGAATGATGATGATGATGAATAGATTTTGCATCCACCGAATTTTGAGACCCTCACATTGACATTGGTGAAAAACTAAAATTAATTTATTGAATTACTCTTATCCCCAGACTAGAACAAAAACTACTAATGACTATAGAAAACTAAAAAAAATCAAAAAATCAAAATGGTTTTATTGTTTCTTATACATTATACTGCATTACAGAATTAGAGGTAACCCCAGTAAGTTATAAAATACACTTGTGTTGGGGCTATCTCGCTATTTCCCTTACTACTACTTATATAATGTTGAGACCTATATCATATTTACGGCTAATAATTTAATTTTAATTTACAATTAAATTCACAATTTAAATTAATTCATAATTCATTTATAATTTGCAACAAGTAAATAAAGAATAAAAATAATAATTCAAGTTAATAATATTATTGTAGAAATACTTACAATAAGAAAATAAACAATTTTAACAGAATGAACAGCGTTAGGTTAGAACGGACATGAATGACTATTGTGATGGTTATGTGTGTGTGTGTGTGTTTGTGTGAAGCGTATAGAGTGTGGTTTGTGTAAAAATGTGTGTGTATGTTATATGCTCTTACAATTTTTGTGTCTAGCTTAGTCTAATTAAAATACTTTCCGTTTCTTCATACGAGAGAGGTTTTAACCAGTCGATTAAGGTTATTTTGCAGTCACGAAGAAGCATTGTAAAAATATTAAGTATCCCGTTTACTTTATTATATATGTATGCTGCTTGTTTCGTATATTGCCGTCTAGCAAAAATAGTACGGACCATTTGGGAGGGAGCCACTATATCTTTACGTCTTTTGCTAAGATTAACTAATTCGAAAGACAGCGATTTATGTAGCTGTAAAGTTATATTTAAGATATATAATTTCCTGATAGATAGTAGACCACTGACTCTGTAAAGGTGGTTAGTGGAGTATCTGTAAGGTTTGAAGTACATAACCTTTATAAGTGACCTCTGGGCTCTCTCTAAGTCTAGAAACTTTATTTTAGTGGCATCACCCCATACTGCAATGCAATATGAGATTACAGACTGTGCGAGGGCTATGTATATCTTGTTCAGTATCTGCGATGTCATAGCGTAACGCAAGCTTTTAAAAACCCAAATAAGTTTTCTAATCCTTGACATAATCACCTCAATATGGGAGTGCCATGATAGTCTTTGGTCAATTATTAGTCCCAAGTATTTTGTGGAGCGGACTTGTTCAATTTCCTGACAGTCACAAACACTATATTGCGAGCTGGCACAACCATGTATCCTGATCCGAAAATCAGCTCCAGGCTGCGACCTCTGACTTAATGTAAAACAAATGAAATTAGTTTTTGAAATATTAAGGGTTAGCAAGTTCTCATTTAGCCAGCTAGCCACCTCAGCGAGACCAATTTCAGCAGCAGACTGTACAGCAGCCCAAGATGACGCAGAAAAAACAATAGCGGTGTCGTCCGCATAGGAGATAATCCGCCCGCCACCAATCCGAATGTTACACAAGTCATTTATGTATATTAAGAAAAGCGTCGGGCCGAGTACACTACCTTGCGGTACCCCATAAACGACATTTTCTTCATCACTTACGAGATCATTAATTTTAGTCTGTTGTTTTCTACCTTGAAGATAGCTTTCAAAGATAGAAAGAGCAACACCTCTAATGCCTGCATCTTCAAGCCTGTGCAGAAGCATGGGGACAGAAACCGTATCGAATGCCTTTTTGAGATCCAGAAAGACTGTCAGACATTTGTCTCCTTTATCTACACTACCTACAATCTCTGTTGTCAGTGCCAATATAGCATCCTGTGTGGAACGTCCCTTTCGAAAACCGTACTGGGAGTTGGATAACAAGTTTTTTTTATTTATGTAATTAACAAGTCTGTTATTTAGTATTTTTTCGAAAATTTTTGAGATGCAGGGTAGTACAGAAATAGGTCTGTAGTTATTTACGTCGGTTTTCTCCCCACCCTTATAAACAGGGGTCACCACTGATCGCTTAAAAGCAGAGGGAAATATTCCCACTCTAAAGCATAAGTTTGCCAGCTGACTTATCAATGGAACAAGAAAATCCTTAGACAACTTTAGAAATTTAGTTGGTATAAAATCCCACCCAGGTGAGCTCTCAGAATCAAGACCCATAAGTATGCCATCCACTTCCTGTGGGTCAGTTTCAAATAGCACAAAAGAGGAAACTTGAGATTGTGTACTAGTAGTGGTATAGTTAGTTATTCCAACTTTATTGACAATGTCCTCAGCTAAGGTTTTACCGATTCCAACGAAGAACTCATCATCATCTTCCAGCTCTTATCCCGTTTTATTTGGGGTCGGCGCAACACGCCGTTTTTTCTTCCATTCTCTCCTGTCACTCACGCTATCACTAACTCCCTTTTCTTTCATATCACTCCTCACACAATCCATCCATCTCTTCTTTGGCCTCCCTCTCCATCCATCCAAATGTAAACTCATAACTCTTTTAGTAACATGCGTTTTATCCCTCCTCTTCACATGACCATACCAAGACAAACGATTTCCTTTCAACTTTTCAGTCACTGGCGCCACTTTCAAACTTCCCCTAATATACTCATTTCTCACTTTATCCATTCTCGTCACACCACACATCCATCTTAACATTCTCATCTCCACTACGTGCAATCTTTTTTCTTCCGTCTTTTTCAAAGCCCAACATTCTGATCCATACAGTATGACAGGCCTTATCACGGACTTGTAGATTTTATCCTTCAACTTTAGGGGCATCCGTGGGTCACAAGTTGTTCCCGTGACCTGTCGCCTTTCATTCATCCTTCGTTGATCCGATGTGTTACGTCTCGGTCTACCTCACCATCCCCTTGGATGAGCGACCCGAGGTACCGAAAGTCGGAGCAGATCGGTATGGGCGTTCCGGCGAGAGCTAAAGGCACTGGATTGGAGAGACCGCCGAAATCGCAGACCAAGTACTCCGTTTTCGTTCTACTTAATTTCAGGCCAACACTCTCCAGTCTGTGCAACCACACCTCCAATCTGTTCTGGACACAGAAATATCAAAAACAGAGAAGCGCCAAGAGGGCAAAAATGTACCGGAACACCATGTCTCCAGTTATCCCTACCATCACTGACTCTACTACATATGCAGCTATTATTACGCAGTCCCGCACACATCCGCAAATTATAAATCAGATCATACTACACAGTAAATTATAAACCATATAACTTACGCACATATTAACATCGATGTGCTGTGCAAAAGCAATTTATTTTACATATACGCTAGTTATTGACTAAATAGAAAAATTATCGATTTTTTCATTTTTATAATGATATTTTTTTAGGTTCCAAAAACTAATTAAATAAAAATAAATATGTCTAGAAAATAATTTATTTATAATAGAACAGTAAAATTGTTATCATAAAAATAAAAACACTAATTATTATTTATTCCCATTTGTCCACCGACTTTTGACCTACAATTTTACCAACTTACTTTACGAAAGTTGCTTACGTATTTGTCTACTACTCCAAAATAAATAAAAATACATTATTTCATTTCGGATATCCAACCAATCGATATTGTGGTCGATAGTCTATATTGGTGGATGTGTACAGGCGCAACCCTAATTCGGCTCAACTGACTGCGGCCGTAATAAGAAATACACCGCACTGATAAAGTATCGTTATGTTATTTTTACATTGCTTACGATCACGTTCGCGATGTAACTGACGGCCGTCAAACGGCTGTTTGCCGGTATATGCCCTTGTTGAGCAAGCACCGCGGACGCAAACACGCCTCCTTGCCGCTTCTCTGTTTTTGATATTTCTGTGGTTCTGGACCTCTAGGCCACTTTCGGCAACTAGCACAATGTCATCGGCAAACAGCATACACCAGGGAGCCTCTTCCTGAATGTCCGACGTTAGAGCGTCCATTATCATCAGGAAGAGGTAAGGGCTGAGAGCCGACCCTTGATGTAAGCCGACAGCCACATTGAAGTTACTAGTGTTGCCCACTGTAGACCGGACTTGGGTACTGCATCGATTGTACATCGCTCGGATCAACTGCACATACTTCCCAGGCACACCTTTCTCTTTAAGGGCCCACCACAGAACCTCACGAGGTACCCGGTCGTATGCCTTTTCGAGCTCAACGAATACCATGTGCAAGTTTTTATGCGCACATCTATATTTCTCGCACAGCTGGCGTATGGCAAAAATAGCATCCGCTGTACCCCGACCCGGCATAAAACCGAATTGGTTCTGTGAAATTTCACTCTCTTCTCTCAATCGTCTTTCAATAATTTTCTCCCACGCTTTCATAGTATGTGACATCAGCTTTATTCCTCTATAATTGTTGCACTCAAGCACATCACCTTTGTTCTTAAAAATGGGCACCAGAGAGCTGTTGCACCACTCATCAGGTATGGCTTCTTCCCGCAACAACTTATTGAAGAACAAAGCTAACCACGTCCATCCATCCACTCGTAATAACTTCCATACTTCAACTGGTATTCCATCTGGACCAATGGCTTTACCATTCTTCATTCCATTTACTGCAATTAACTATCGACCTAAAAGTTGGATCTTTTAATACACGGCTAAATTTTGATTGTTTTTATCCCGTGGAGGGTCGATCCGGTACATGAAACAGTATCGATTTGTAATTATAAAATTTGAAAATAAAGTACTAGTTTTTAAACTCGAATTAATTTACTTTGAAATTATTTTTTTTAAGTGCCTACAAGGTCATTGACTCGTTTACTTAAAGAAATTAATTTCATACATGCGTTTATGAATTTGAGTTTTAGAAAAAAGTACTTTATTTTTTAATTTTATCTTTATAAATCGATAGTGTTTCATGTACAGAATCGATCCTCCACGGGATGAAAACGACCAAAATTTTACGGTGTATAATATGTAAATCTATGAGATTATTCATTTATTTAGGGTCTATTACTAATAGACGAATGTTCTTTGAGATTTATTAGACCCTTAATAAATTGTAATTGACACAATTTACAATTCACATTTGGGGCTGGTATTTTAGAGTGAACCAGATTTAATTCAGTCCCTAATTTAAGTCAGTAATTTAGTTGAATATATTTAAAGTAGTTTTGAATTTCGTGTTATTAATAATAACAATAGCCTTATTAATCTGAATTATCTTGTTTCATATCCTTTTCATTCTTTCATAATATATCCTTTAATTCAGTGTGCCTTCTGGCAAAGGCCTCCTCTAGCTATTTCCACTGCGCTCTATAATGAGCCACTCTCCTCCAGTTGGGGCCCGCTGTCAGTTTCAATTTCGTGTTATTACTTAATGCGAATTACTCAAGCCCCAAGCGAACGCCGGCGTTCGCATACTGTCGCGAATGCGAAGTCGTATATATTTTTTAGCCCTTTAAGCCATGTATGAATAGTTCATTAATTTACCATTAGAATGCAGGTGCAACACAATTTAGTGCTTTTGTAGTGTTTGGCCGCATATGTGTCGATTCGGTGGGTAGTCATATAGCGTAGAGGCCGTGCTATAGGTACCCTCAGATAATGATTAGTTAGGACGTGGCGTGATATAGGAGAAGAGGGGATAGCGCGCCGTGGTGGTCAGCGAGTGAGCGCGCCAGCGTCACTTGGACCCGAGGGTCCAAGTGACGCTGCAGTGCATGTGTATTTATTCAGATTGACAAAATATTCATTGTGCCTATATTGTTTTCCAATATTGTGTGTGTATTGTTCTAACAGCGATAAGATTCAGAAATGATACTAAATCAGACCAGTTCTCAGTTGTGAGGCTCGGGGTGGCTGTAAGGGGAGGTTGGAGGCCACTTTGGGGGGTAACACCCCCGATATCATTGCGATGATAAATTCAGTAACGGTTATTCAGTAAAAAATCAGTTTACGTAATACAGCGGTCGATAGATTACAATGTTATCGTACCTAGGCTAATCAGATATTCGTCATTGAAGCGTAATTGACGACACATACCTATTGTCTTTCTATTGTGTCTCTTATTACGGTATTCAAAAGATGAAGGAATTTGTTAGGTAGTAGCTTTTGCTAATGGTTAGAGGCCTAAATCCCAGCAATGAGAACATTACAAGGCTAATTATGCTATGAAGGTTAGATAGTTACAATTTATAAATTATAATCGGACGGGAAAGCCGCAGCAGGCAAATTGTTCCAGTCCCTCGATGTACGCGGTATAAACGACGAGGCAAAACGCTTAGTCCGGACCGTGGAAGTTTTAACAACGTAAGGGTTGATATTCGCCGTTTGTTCGATGGTAGGCTTTAGCCGGAAAATATCCACTGCTGAACATAGGACTCCTCCAACCGTCACCATATTTAACCGCTATATTTTTTTCTTTTTTTTTTGGTGGTGGGAAAATCATCCAATGACATCTCCGCGCCCTTGGGCGGAGCGGGAGATAGTGTCTGACTTTTACTGATTAAGAACCCACTGTTCCTTTATTGCCTTTCGTATCTGGGCCGAATCTTCCTTTCAGTAGCAGACCCTTGGCCCCAGTATGCTTCGATCCTGCTGGGCCCCTATGGTATCTATCATCGTGAATTGGGGTTTCCATAACGGTCTACCGGCTTTAAGAAAAATGTAACCAAGATTTATGTAACTCATAATATGATTTTAAAAGAGTGTCTATGGAGTTTCTTGCACGTTCTTCTCCATAGAGATCTACGCTTTGGAACATGCAATTTAGCTTCACTTTTTTTTGGACTGACTGATATTTTGACAATTCAAAAGTGCCTGTAATTGGTCTATTTGAAATAAACTATTCTGATTCTGATTACAACGAATAATATCTACTAGAATACTATCATTTTCGAAATATTAAATTGTTCTTCTTCTTCTGTTCGTGTCGATGTTCTCAAAATAAATTTATTCTGACCAGTATTTGGCAACCAGTACAGCTCTAATATTTACTTCGTATGGATCCTAAATAGTGCAGGAAGTTTTTTTTTTACAACTGTCACACAACGCCGCGTAGTCTCAAGCTAAGCAGAGCTTGTGTTATGAGTGCTAGACGACTGATAAACATACATATATATTTGTAAATATATACTATAGATAAATTACATCCAGACACAGAACAAAGGATCGTGCTCATCACACAAACATTTGTCCTGAGTGGGAATCGAACCCACGACCACAATGACCACAATGTGCAGGATAACGCAGAGTCTAGCTGACTAATCCTTTCACCACGATATCTCAAACTCAAATCTCTCCAAAGGAAATATTAAATAAAAGAAAATAATATTGAAAACGTGTGTCGTATCAAGAATACGAAGTTCTTAGACAATATCTAGCTTATATCTGATGTAACAGAAGTACCTTCCTACTTGAAATGTCGTACAATGTAAAGTGGCCGCCTCGTGTGCCAAGCTGACGTCATGGGAGGGTGATCTATTGTGTGTCGGTGACAACCCTACCGACGAGTTGTGGAATATGTTACTCTGATGTATACATTATTGTTTACAGTATATGTGAAACCAGAATATGGTTTGTATAGAATCAGCAACTGAATCGATTCCAATAATTTTTACACCATTCTTATTCGTAAAAATATTTCAAAAGGTTGCAAGTTGGTCACGGCTGATCATAGCGGGCATTAGGCACCAGAGCATAACGGAACGCGGCAGCAAAATAATTTGACCCTGCTCTTAGCTGTGCGTCCTAATGCCCACTGTGACCTCCCGTGACCTGTGTTATACTTAGTGTCGGTGGTGTCCAAATTGTGATATTTTATTAACATTTTTGGGAAAAAATATAACATTGTGTTAAAATTATTAGAATCGATTCAGTTACTTGTTCAGTCAGGTATACAACATTATTTTTAATAAGAAATATACTGAAAATAATGTTATATAATATAAACTAAAAATAATAATATGTACAAACGGGTAGAAAAAGAATTATTCGAAATATTCGTGCACATCGCTGTCAATGGGAAAAGTGCTAAGAACGCTGGCAGCATTACCATGATGTAAAGCCCAGACCTCTGGTCAAGCGAAGAGTCAACAAGTTGTTTGCTGAATCAAGAATCAAAGCATTTATTTCAAATAAACCATTTACAGGCACTTTTGAACTGTCAAGAAGTCAGTCAGTCAAATAAAAAATAAGATACTAATTTCACATTCCAAAGCGTAGATCTGTATGGAAAAGAATATGCAAAAAATTCTATGGACACTCTTTTCAATCATGTTGTGTATTACAAATATATTGGTTACATGTTTCTCGTCGCTACTATTAGGTTAGAATATAAAAATTAAAATAAGGCACTGGCAGCTAAGAGATCTAAGAAGTCTCTACCAGGAACCATTTTCGATTAAAGTATACGGTTACGTTACCGGTATTAAAATACGGTACCGCTTTATTTTAAAGGTAGACCGAAACCGGTTAAGATTTGCGGTTACGCTACCGGTATAAAATAACGACAGCGCTATTTTTTTTAGGTACCGCTATACCTTAATTTAACCTTTACTCAACCGAAATAATTCCGGTACCGAAATTATTTCTCATTTACGTACGATAAATGCGACGTTGCCAGCTATCGCGACAAGTGTCCCCGCTTGGGAAGAGCATCACCGTGTCCTCGTGGGGGCGATCGGCGGCGATCTCTCGCGCCGGGGCTTGGTTCAAGCCATGCTCCGGAGCGAGGAGGAGTGGCAGGCGGTCGCCTCCTTTTGCGAAGCAGTAATGCTAGTAAAGGAGGAGGCCGACCGCATTAGGCAAAGGCGGACACGCCGCCGCCGCCGCCGGGTTTCCGATCCCAATTTCCGGCCACCGTAGGCGCGGGCTCGCGGACGGTGGGCAATGGGTAGCTCGCTGTCCGTCCGTCCGGTAACAGACCGGTCCGAGCTCAGGTCGTCTACGGCGCGCACCGTTCCCGCGCGCCTCAAGGAGTTGTCAGCAAACTGTAGGGGTCCAGCAGGGCCGAAGCCTACTGGGGCCAAAGGTTATGCGAGAGTGTCACCACGGGCCCCGGGACAAAGGCGAGGAATGGAAAGGTAGGTTTTTAGTCAGTAAAAGTCTGACACTGTTTCCCGCCCCACCCAAGGGCGGGATTCGTCATTGGATGATTTTACCTACCACAAAAAAAAAAAAAAAAAGCTATCGCGACAAGTGTATTGCGACTGGCACAATGAAAAAGCGCGGGAGTAGGGGTTTCACAATAAAATTAAATGGAATAAAAAAAATAAACTCCTAATGTTCCAATTTCAAAGAACACGTCCACAAAATACATGTCCATGATAAATACGCGGAATAGAGGTCCACTTCACACAACTTTATTTTCCAAAAGCATGATCAGATTAATGGCTTCAGGAAGAGGCGCGTTTGTTTTTTCAGCGGACTGCCGGACCCTTTTATAGGGACGTGACTACCTCGTCCAGCAATAAATCAAATGGATCGATACAATCCAAACAGTCGATGAATTCGATTTGTTCTCTTATTTATTGAGTCTAGTTTATCTGAGCAAGGGAATCGAGTAGAATATTAATGAGTCTTGGGTACAAATCGGTTAAATTCTGTAATTAGTCATTCATGCATCGAGTTTAGTTGACTTATGAAAGGGAAACCCCATAGTCTTTGAACACAAAGGACAAAGAGCGACATAGGTGTGGTTTTAATAAAAAGTGTGAAAATAAAAACTGTAAAATATCATCAATTGAGAGCAGTGCTAGCCGCGTAGAAACGGCCCCAACTCACGAGATGTAGGTCACGGGTCCTAACCCAGCCAGGCGCATTACTTTGAGTATTTTATTTCATCACCTCTGCTCTCAAAACGGTGAAGGAAAACCATTGTGAGGAAACCGGCATATCCTAGAACCAAAAATTCGAAGACGTGTGACTTTCATCAATCCGCACCGGGCCCGCGTGTTGGATTACAGCCCATTCCCTCTCCTATAGACTCCCAGCAGTGGGAACATCATGAGGCTGACGCTATGCTATGCTATCATTAAATAGCTTTTACCATTCAGGCTGTAGCAAAAAAATGTGTCAGTATTTTACTAACTAAAAACAACTATCGAACAAAATTGTCAATAAAGTACGGGTCTATTTATGTCTATATATACATGCATTGGTAGATTTTATCAATCTTCTGTTTCCAGTTTTCATATATTTCCTTGGACGCACGTGTATGTAAGTAAGCCACAACACATGGGCAGAATCGCTCTGAATTTGAACATAAAGTGTCATAATCATTTAACCAAAAACCACATAATAGATAAACTAGCCACCTAATTACAGACCATGCCTACCTAAGCCACAATAATTGCTCTATATGAACCACTATTTACGAGTCGGTTCATGCCATCCCATATAAACTACACGTCCAAAACCGACCATTTTCAATGGACATTCTCATTAACACCATCATCAACCAGTTAATGGGTTCGAGGCCTAATTTCCCATCGTGTGGACCCGCCGGAGCGTGGTCAAGAGATAGTGTGTCCCTGCCACAGAGCATTGAGATGCTATGGCAGTCACTGCTACTGAAAAGCAGTCATAAATGACTGCTTATCAGAGAATTGTCAAAGAATTATATAACTGTACAAAAATATATATATTTTTTTATATTTCTAGTTGCTGCCTGCTGCTAAAGTATAAAATTCTCTCAAGCGAACAAATATAATTATTCTGTTTTATTCCAGGAAATGGTCTGCCCGTGTAATAAGTTTTATCTGAATTCGTTCAGACGTTTGAGCGTAAGGTCCAAAAAGACCGTAAACTTTTGCTTTTATAATATTGGTTTCGACTGGCCTGTTGGTCGTTGTGTGATAGTTGTGTGGAATATTATATATATATATATATACTTAGGTCTGGCGATTCTATGGGCTATGTTAGTAACCTTGGTTCTCCTGCGGATATTTTGATTGCTGATATGATCACGCAAGGATACTCCGAGCCCAACACTAACCTTTCCTATTGCCCTTTAGGTGCCTTTAAAACCAATCAAATCAAATATTTATCAGGCCTTCTAATGAAGACGATAACAGTGATCATCTTAACTCCCTGCCAGTAGTGCTCAAAAGAGTTACCCTGGAATGTATACTTTAATTGAAGGAGTGTAACTGTTTCATCTTATAGTGTAACTATTGTAGTGATAGTTGTAATTATTTAAGTATTTCTTCTTGCTTTTTTTTTAATTTTGAATATCCTTTTCTCTATTCTTTAAAATGCAAATGTAGACTTTGCAAATTCCTGATTATTTTTATTGTGCTTTTGGGTATATTGACTGGTCTACACTGTCCTTACAAAATTATTAATACTGTAATATGTAAATATTGTACGAAAAACCCTTTTTTTAAAAGAGTAACCATGGAGTTTCTTGCCGGTTCTTCTCCATGGGGAAACGACCAATTTTGAACCGTGCACTAACTTCTGACGTTTTATAAGTGCCTATGTAGGCCTATGTGAAAAAAAAAACTATTTTGAGTACAAGTGTGCTTTAGTCAATAAATGTCTGACCTGCCTTTTGTCTCAGACAGAGCGGAAGAAGTTTTTTGATAATGTCCCGTCTAAAAAAAAATCACTGCTAGTGTAGCGATTCCTTGCTCTATGGTCCCAACCCTTATTCCTTTAAAATTCAATTGTTTCTTGCTGACCAACCGTCCACAGCATTTGTTCGTAATTTATTAGGTCTGCTATAGAAATGGCCTTTTTTCGGGTGTGGGTATAGTGTTTAAAATGAACTTTTTGTTTGGAAGATTTAGGAGGATAATGTCTGTATTTTAGTGAGGAAATGGTGGGTATGTTAGTTTTTGTTGATAGTGTTGGCCTTTTTGGTCAAGTGACAAAACATTACGTGAAAAAGCTATGGTCATTGTTCAACTATGGTTCAAAAATTTATTTACTTAGTTAGCATAGCATAGCATAGCGTCAGTCTTGTAATGTTCCCACTGCTGGGACTCAGGCTTTCTCTCTAGAAGAGGAAATGGGCCGTAATCCACCACACGAGCCCAACGCGGATTGGTGGATGTCACGTCTTCGAATTTTTGGTTCTAGGACATGCCGGTTTCCTCACGATGTTTTCCTTCACCGTTTTGAGAGCAGTAGTGATGAAATAAATTACACAAAGTAAATGCACCTGACTGGGTTTGAACCCGCGACCTACAACTCGTAAGTCAGGCTCGTTACCACTCGGCCACCACTGCAAAGAACGGATGTTTTGCACAACAGCTCTTGACGCAATGAAGTTAAGCTTAGAGAAAATTCACCTCATTTATAAATGGAATACCTATCTATGCTTAAATATTAATATTATAAAGCTGAAGATCTTGTTTGAACGCGCTAATCTCAAGAACGACTCATTCAAATTGGTTTTTTTTTAGTGTCGCATAGCTCATTTATTTAACATCATGTTACGACCCACGAAAGTAGAGCAGGAACCAAATACGAGAGTAAACCGCGAGGGATTATGAGTAAAATTTATATATGTTTTCAGTTTATTCAGTTTGTCAATGAGAATCCAGCGCAGAGCACAGAGCAGTGGTGGCCGAGTGGTAACGGCCCCGACTTACGAGTTGTAGGTCGCGGGTTCAAACCCGTTCAAGCCCATTGCTTTGTGTAATTTATTTCCACTGCTCTCAAAATGGTTTTCCGGACTAGCTCCTAGCTCTCAAGAGCTAGTAACTAGTCCGAGCTGATGGCAAGCCGCTAGGGCTGCCCATGCGCTAAGTCACAATAAGTGGTGTAGCACGCCCCAGAATGGGGAGAAGTGAAAAAGCAGAGAAAGGGACAGAAAAAAAGGATGTATGGAGTTTACAAAGTACGTTCCGGTAGAGCACGCTGTAAATACATACGTACTCGTAGTTATGCAGTTGCCGGAACGTGTCTCCAATGACACCGTATGCCGCAAGGCGGTTAGGTAAACCGACATGTCCTAAAACCAAAAATTAGAAGACATGTGAAATTCACCAATCCGCACTGGGCCCGCGTTGTTGGATTGCGGCCCATTCCCTCCTTTTAGAGAGGAGGCCTGAGTCCCAGCAGTGAAACATTAAAAGGCTGATGATGATCGTTTAGATGATGGTCAGTAAAGTTAGAAAGTCATTCACTCCAATAGTCTACACACTGCGTAGCACGTAGCTCGTAGCGCGTAGCGCGTAGCACGTAGACCTAACACGTCGTAGCTCCACATCACGACTCAAACAGGTTAGCGGTCCGATTTTATTACATTACAACCAAAAAGTTCTAAATTCCCTTTAAAGGACCCTTTCAACTGGTCCGAACCGGTTTTATGTTGCACCTCACGTTCCTTCGCAGCCGGTGTCGCTACGATTTAAACTTTGTAACTTTTTAAAGTACCAGACTTTCATTGTAGACAACCCGTGATTTTATTACCGCGAAATTGTCGTGAGAACGAGACTTCGGAAACTTTCCGAAGGGCATTTGGATGTTAATTGTGAGCTCCTGAACCGTCACGATAGGAGTGCGATATCGTTTATAAGGGATTAGGTGAAGTTTTGTACGATGATCTAACGATTGTTTTGGTAATTAGGAGTGAGTACTATTTAGATCGTTGGGTTAAATTGTATGGATCTTCATAATATTTAAAAGTTATGTCTAAAATGGTATAACTTTACAAACTCCAGATTTGGTTTGTGTTTTTTTTTTTTTTTGACGCTGCTGTATCATCACTGAGAAGGATGAGAGGCCGTAACACCAGTCTGACATTCTCTCTTACTCAGCCAAAAAAATGAGCTCAAGACCAAGTACTAGGGTCCTAACCGAGATTGATACTAGACAATAACTTTCTGTTATAATTGTTTCATTTATCTTTAGATATAAAAGCGTAATACCACTCACTGGTTAATCACGAAATCTCAGAAACTATAACACCTACAAGCTTAAAATTTGGCAGGTAGGTTCCTTATAAGGTGTAGATAACCGCTAAGAGATTAACGAAACTTCTCCCCTTAGGGGGTAATACGGGAGTTTTTTTTAAAATCATCCAATGACAAATCCCGCCCTTGGGCGGAGCGGAAATTAGTGTCAGACTCTTACTGACTAAAAACCTACCCAGTTCCTTCGTAGCCTATTATGCCGGGGCCGGGTATTCCTTTCGGAAGTTAACCCATGACCCCAGTAGGCTTCGACCCTGCCTGCCTGCAGTTAGCAGGCTGGGACTCTTCGGTGTGCTGACAGCTCCTTGAGGCGCGCGACTTGGGCTCGGTCCGGTCGGTTACCGGACGATCGGACAGCGTGCTACCCATTGCACGCCGTCCGCAAGCCCGGCCTACGTTAGGTAATACGGGAGTTTGAAGTTTGTATGGAGAAACCGATTTTCATGCGGGCGAAGTCGCTGGTACAATCTAGTTCTATATAACTCAGAACGAAGATATAGAGTACTGTTAGAACTTGAATGACCTTGAAAAAATCTTAATTGTCGTTTTTTACACTCATTTTTACGAAATGTACTTGGCCGAAAATTTTGGTTTCTATTAATAAAGATAAACGTAGTTTTATTACAAATCATTTAATTAAAAATCCAAGAACTTTTCAAAAGACACAGAAAAAAGGCGCGTAATTCTCTACTCTCCTATCAAAGATGCTAGTGCTGGGCGATGGGACGCGGCGACGTAGGGATGCGCCTACTAATCGACGAATCGATTTTTTTTTTTTAGTCTAACACTATATTTTTGTTTTTCCTAGAAAAATTCAGAAAAAGCTTTTTTTTATTTATTTCATTTTTTTTGGTGATTTATTTATGTATTTATTTTTATAAAGGGGTCAATGCCCTCTCAATGACCTCTGACGTCCCAGGGGATAAGGCTTTCTCTACCAGGGTTAAAAAGACAACACTGGTGGTAGGTGCATAGATAAATAATAGCTATTTCAAATAGAAATATGTATTAATAAATAAATATGTCTACATATCAAATCTTTATAATTAAGAAAACACAATAATGTGGGTAGAAAAAATATAACCAATCCTATTTTCACTTCGCTTGGTTTCGCTTGCTCAATATAAAAGTACAATTTTTAATGATATAAGCCAGTGCTTGACTGCGATCCCAATTGATGGTAAACAGTAATGCAATCGATGATGGTAAAATGCACTTTGTTAAGGTTTTTTGGCCTAGTGCGGATTGGTGGATGTAACATGTCTTCGAATTTTTGGTTCTAGACATGCCGGATTCCTCACGATGTTTTCCTTCACAGTTTTGAGAGCAGTGTTGATGAAATAAATTACACAAAGTAATGCACCTGGCTGGGTTTAAACCCGCGATCTAAAACTCGTAAGTCAAGGCCGTTACCAATTAAATACACAAATATACATATTCACTAGTACAATTGTAAAGTGACTAAAAATAAGTTAGGAACACAATTAAACCATGGATTATCCAGCCTTAATTACTTACCCCTAATAAAAAGACGATGAATAACATCAACACAGTCTACTCATATTAAAAAAGAAAAGAGAGAAAATTGATAAAGAACATAACTTTGCTCTGCTTCCTCGGGCATCTGACAGCAGGTAATGAAGCGTAAGGGTTATTTTAGAGCTACAATTTATTTCCGTTTTTCGGACGACTTACTGCTTTGTGTACATGCTCCTTTATCTTGACAGTTACACGTGTATTTCGTTAAAGATAACTGAAGGGCGGTTGTGAAGCAGGGAAACACTTTGGTGAGCAAATAACCAGATATTGCGTAAGCCACTTTAGTTGTCAAAGTGTTGTGATCATAGGATATGGCTTTTTGTTATTACTGTCTTAAAGCAAGGACTTGTTCGAAGCAATACTTCCCTTCTCTTAGAAGTAGATGTTCGCAAGATAAGTACTGTGCTTATACAAAGTAAGGTAATTTTGCTGTCTATAGTCTTTTTTTTTAATAATAAAAAAAAATATGCTTGACTGTAATCCCGCCTGATGGTAAGCAGTGATGCAACTGTTGATGGGTTTTTTTTATAGTAAGTAAAAACATCCAATGACACCTCCCTTGGCGGAGCGGGAGATAGTACTAAAAACCTACCATTGCTTCATTGCCTTGGTTCCAGGGCCCTAAGTATGTGATTTCACACTTTCCCAAGGCCCCAAATCGTTGATAGTGAGGCGCACTAGTTTATTAAGAGCCTGTTCACTCTAGCCTTGAAGACACCCAAATTATAATCGGACAGGAAGATCGCAGCAGGTAAACTGTTCCAGTCCTTCAATGTACGCGGTATAAACGACGAGGCAAAACGCTTAGTCCGGACCGTAGAAGTTTCAACAACGTAAGGGTTTTTTCATTCATCATTCATCATAATTTCATCAGTTCGGCCGATTCCAATCGATCGCACCCGAACGAGCGTGACGGCTCACTATTATTCAATACCTAAATGCGCGAAGAAGTCATCATAATTTCAGTTGAAAGACATCGTCTTTTTGACATAGGTGGGTATTCGTGGGTTGTATTATATTTATGGTTTATTAGTATAACTATTCTTGTGTTCACCTTTTCTCTTCTTCATTGCACCTACCACAATTTGTCTCTCCGTCACCCTAAGGTTGAATGGTAGAAAATGCCTAAGGCATTAAGTCCGGCTCTCTACTTTTGTGCATAAAGTGTTTAGAAAATATATATGACGGCTTCGTCAGGATGGTTCGAGCTCTGGTCATCTACCAGGTGGGCCTACGTGGGTATCGTGCAATGAATAAAAACGGTTAGGAACTGAATCAGTTTACTTCTCAATACATTTCGGTACAGTGCACTGTTATTAGGTAGGTACAAACAACAAAACGGACAGTTTCAGAACGTCTTGACTCCGCGACGGCCTGGCTGAGAGTGTCCGCTGCACTCGGCGGATTCTCCTTCCCCAAGCTCGTAGCCTAAGCGGAAACGACTGACTCTGTCTAGGCACACCACCTCTATTTCTTCTAGTCGCCACTAGATGGCGTGCCTTGTTTTGTTGTCAACAAATCAACGCCGGATCCGGCACGGCCATCCTGCGAGACACACGTCCCCGTGTGTTAGTCATCATCACCACCTCAGCTGGAAGATGTCCACTGACGAGAAGTTCCAATAAGACGTCCCGTCTCCATGTGTTACTCTGAAACAAAATACATCTCGCAGTATCATATAGCTCGGTCACTCCTGACAAAAACTAGGAACCACTCTCGCATCGTGAGTGCGCTCCCAAGCACGCAAACACACACATAAAACCATCAATTCACATCATGACCATGAGTGACCATCTAGAGGTCACACAAACGTCTACTCCGTGCGGGAATCGAACCCGTAACACGCAGTCAATCGTTCAATGTTAGAACAATTCACACTTTACTCAATAAACCAAAATAAAAAGATCTCGGGTAATAGAAATTGTCATCCAGTCATGTACCAACGTTCATTGTTCTCATAATAAAGCCTTAGGAGCCCCCACAAGTAAACTACTCTAACGCCACGGCACTCATTGCCGAACACCAATCACAATTGCTCTCTCACATGTGCATCCACCACCGGCCAACGCCGTGGATCACATTGGGTATCACTCATTGACTTCCGTCAGAGCTAAACGCGCACGTAATAGCTACTAGAACTGTCCTGTTGACCACGTCAACTACTCACAACGGTCACTACAGACCACAACTTCCATCAGAGCTAAGCATAGCTACTGTAACCATCAACTTTACTACGCCTGATAGAGAAACTTACGCGCGTGCTCCATACAACTTAGGCTCGCTTTTCACCACTGTGATCACTATCTACTTCGACTGGTACATGACTTTCTGGCAGCTTTCTTAACCTATCGTGGTAGGTACCTTTACAATACACACAACCAATCAAACTAATCCAAAACCTTAATCATTTAGCTTTACGTGTGATTTCTGGCTACTCATAGCCCAGTAACCTCTAGTTACTCAACCATACCTGCGCATCCCTCCAGGACCGCCAAGACACTGATTTAATCGCAATACTGCGTACTCACAGAATAATGTGACCACTGGATATTGATTTCTATTAAGCTACGGCTATAAATCAAATCTCCTAAAGTTTAATCATCGTGTGAACTTAATTATCTCATTATGTCGACTACTTTACTGTACCCCAATTTTATCAGTTATACGCTGATTTTCCTCATGTCTTTATTATTTCAAACGAATCTTTAAATGGACTAATGAACTTAGTTTAATTGCTCTCTTCGTCTCTAATCTAAACAAAGGCCCTTACCGAAAATATATCCACTTCTACCTTCGTCAAATCAAACCTACCCTTTTATTCAAATACTACACTTTTTAAATTGCGTAACGCAAAATCTCTCACGATATTTAAATACACCTAGGGGTCTACATCATGTTTCATCATCAACGGTAGAGAACGCGCGACTAAAATCGATAAGAAATGATTTCGTGACAAAAAGTCGTATGTGGCACTATTACAGGGCATCATCCGCTTTGGATTCAGCCATATCCCATGATCTCACCCGCCTTGGATCTAGTCTCCTTACTTGGCATCACCAATCAAAAATCTAGTCACACACAGTGAAATCACACGTATAGGATCTAGCCACATCCAGTGGCATCACCTGCTAGGATCTAGCCGCACCCAGTGGCATCACCTCACCTTGGATCTAGCCTCGTAACCTGACATCACCCGCCTAGGATCCAACCATACCGAATGGCATCATCCGCCACGGATCAAACCGCGCAACTTAAATTTCATTATCAAAAACAAAGTTCCACTTTTTCAAATGTAACGTTAATCCGGCTTTAGTCGACGTTCTCAAAACTACTTCAAGTCTCCCGACGCGATCGCGAACTCAACAGTTTCCAAAATAATCAAAATATCGACAACTCAAACTATGAAGTAGGTATTTACAGATCAGCTTAGGACAATAATAATTGTCCGTTAGAAAACTCAGATCGCATTTCTAAACTTCAAATGTTTGTACTGGCCGTCCGCCGTCCTATGCAATACTGAAAACCTGATACATAATCTAATTTTGTAAAATAAGGCGCACTATGTAAACGAGTTACTTTGTCTCAGATCATTGGTTACGAATACCGGTTATGCACGATTTTATTTAGTTTACAGCAATCTTACTAACAAACACCGAATTACTTGATCGAATAATTTGCACACAATAATTCATTAACCATTTACGCATTATTTTTAATTCGTCTACCCCCTCACGCATTGCTTTTAATTCTTTTGCGCTAAACCACTATTGTCTTTATACAGTCAAAGACGAGTCAATTAAACTTATAAGTTCACTTTTTGTTACACGCGTTTAACGCCTACCGGTTATAAAACAATCCAAATAACCGACGATTCAACATCGAAACAACAGCAGATTTATGTCCTACGATACGTAGAAGTCAATAAAGTCACGGACTATCACATTTGTTTTTAACGGAAAGAGCTGGACTAACAAACACCACATTACTTGGTCAAATAATAATTACACACAAATAATTGGCCTACCCGCTCACTCATTATGTTTTTTTTCTTCTACGAGCATCTGAGGGTTGTTTTGATTATAATTGTTAACGTCGTAAACTAAGCAATTTTAAAATGTATCGCGGTCACACTACTGGAACTAAACCCTTGCGACAATTTTTCACGGCCTAAGATAATATCATCTCGCAAATGAATGTTGGGCAAAACGCAATAAAATCTCGATTAAGCTATTATCAATTTTAACTACAAAATTAATTAACTGTACCAAGTACCTACACTAGACTGTCATACGTTATCTAAACCTGGCAATATAACTTTGTATCACGTCTACCCCTAAATTTATATGACAGAGGGTGTCATCTTTAACGAAAGAGCACTCAGCTCCAGAATCAAAATGGAATGTGAATACCTGACCTTTTTCTGATGAAGGATCGACGACCCATACACCCGTTGCTCGCTGCGTAATGCCTTGGCGCCACTGTTGCTACCGCGCCTCTTCCATCAGGGCTCCGGATCTCCACCCAGACATCTCCATGTGACCTTGCTTTCCAGGGCAAATCCAGGCCATGCTTGCTGCCTCGTTGCCGGAGGTGTTGAAGTATGAATATTCTAGTTTTCAGCCTGCCTACGTCTAAATTTTCCATAGTGATTTCTGATCTGCTACTTGTCTCTCCGGGTCGAATTCGGGCAGATTCACAATCTGCGTAGAACGTTGTAGTTTGCTCTCTGGGGGTACAACGTTACCATGGTCCAACATTTGTTGCTCAGGATTAGGGAAAAACCCCAGAAAAAACCTAATCAGACCATTCAAGTCAATCCTTCGATCCGGGTCTTCATTTTCGATTTTGAATAATAACCGCCACTTTTGTTCAGTGTTTCGTGACTGTTGCTCACATACTCGTATCTTGTCGATTCATTTGCACGATTTTATCCCAGTTCTGATGACGGCTCGTTCAGGATGGTTCGAGCTCTGGTCATCTACCAGGTGGGCCTACGTGGGTATCGTGCAATGAATAAAAACGGTTAGGAACTGAATCAGTTTACTTCTCAATACATTTCGGTACAGTGCACTGTTATTAGGTAGGTACAAACAACAAAACGGACAGTTTCAGAACGTCTTGACTCCGCGACGGCCTGGCTGAGAGTGTCCGCTGCACTCGGCGGATTCTCCTTCCCCAAGCTCGTAGCCTAAGCGGAAACGACTGACTCTGTCTAGGCACACCACCTCTATTTCTTCTAGTCGCCACTAGATGGCGTGCCTTGTTTTGTTGTCAACAAATCAACGCCGGATCCGGCATATATAAGAAATAGGCCTCCCTCAAGTGTTTTCACAAGGAACAATCCTGTGTATCTTGCATCCAAGGCATTCCCTCTACTCTCACCAGAGCCTCAAGTCTGCTATTACAATAGTATTAGAATGGTCTATCATTAATTTCATAATTGTTGATTTTGACAAGTTTTGCAATCTACCAATATAATGGGTCCCGGGTGTCGTCACTGTGCGGAACGCCCGGTGGACACGGTACACGGTAGAGGTGTGCCCCGCTTGGGAAGAGCATCGCCGTGTCCTCGTGGGGGCAATCGGAGGCGATCTCTCGCGCCGGGGCTTGGTTCAAGCCATGCTCCGGAGCGAGGAGGAGTGGCAGGCGGTCGCCTCCTTCTGCGAAGCAGTAATGCTAGCAAAGGAGGAGGCTGACATATCGGTATCAGGCAACGGCGCTCACGCCGCAGCCGCCGCCGTAACTCCGATCCAAATTTCCGGCCACCGTAGACGCGGGCTTGCGGACGGCGGGCAATGGGTAGCTCGCTGTCCGTTTGTCCGGTAACAGACCGGACCGAGCCCAGGTCGTTTACGGCGCGCACTGTTCCCGTGCGCCTCAAGGAGTTGTCAGCAAACCGCAGGGGCCCAGTAGGGTCGAGGCCTAGTCTGGGGCTCTGGGAAGGTATGAAAATGCATACCAGGGCCCTGGAACCAAGGCAGGGAAGGAACAGGGTAGGTTTTTAGTCAGTAAGAGTCTGACACTATTTCCCGCTCCGCCCAAGGGCGGGATATGTCATTGGATGATTTTACCTACCGTAAAAAAAAAAAAAAAAAACCAATATAATGGGTTCATTATGACTTTCCAATATCAACATCTGACACTTTATTGAAAGAAATGGCATAGCATTGCTAATCTCGTACTTATCTACAAATGAATGTCTAACTTATATCATAACAAAAACATAACAAAAACCAAACACTGATACAATAACAAATACAAAACACTAAAATGCCGGCTGGCGGCCGCTCTAAATAAAAACAGTAAGCAACCACTTTGACTTTGACAGCTAAAAGACCACTGATCGACCGATGATCGGTCATTATGAACTTTGCAGATCACGTTTAGCAAAATGACAATGGAATCGTGTTGGAATGCAGAATTCATAAAAATAGCAGACTTGGGCCTCAGGTCATCGGTCCATCTTATTGGAGGCCTTCCGATACGCGGAGGAAAAGAAAAAAAAGTTGTCACTTTAAAAATATGCCCTTAAATAAAAGTCACTTCAAACCACCTAAGACTGAGTAAATTACGAAAGTACATAATGTAAATCAGTCCTTATCACTTCAGCGCAGGTTCGTTAGAACTTAATGTTCTACATAGTATACTTAAAAGTACTTTGAAATCACAGTGGGTAATAATTATGCGGGTCCATTAATTACTTTGCACAAAAACCGTACCCTAATATATCGTGGCGTACCTCACGTCTTTGAACCACAGAGTAAAATAATAGTGCCCTTTGCGGGGACTATCGGCATAGACACGGACTATGTGAACGAGTCTACTGCTAGTTACTGTTAATTAAATTTTGTCTAGTTAGCTGATTTTGGTTCGTTTGCATGACTGGTTACAAAATGTGTTACGCTCCAGTACTCTGACTAGCTATTTCGAAATTTCGAATATTCCTATCTAAAATATCGTTCTTTCGCTTTCATGTTTCGATATGCTTCCAGTCTTCACTGTTGGTTATTATTTCTTTTTGTTTTAATTCAAATAACTGTTGTATTAACAATCATATATATATCAAAAAGGTATATTCATTATATTTTTGTGTTGAATTTTAGATCCATGCATAAGTAAAATAAGCTGGTTACTATTTTAAAATTTTATAAATTGTTTAAGCAGAAATATAAACAAAAAATGTTTTAGGTATAACTACACTATTACGGCTAAAAACTCACGAAGCGGTTATAAACAGCGACCGCCGCGGTAGAGAAAACTGCTGCTTTATTTCTAAGCTCACGAGACGGTACTTAGTTTTGTGCGGTTACGCAACCGTCGCGGTTGCGATTTTTGCCCGCAAACCTGCCGGGTGATTATCGCAAGAGATGCGGTTGCAAGACGGCCCGCCGGTGCAACGGGAGCCGCAAATAACCGCGCATACCGCGGGCGTAACATTATTTAATTTTTACATACATATCTGAATTCTACAAAAGCTGCGGGCCCGCAACCGCGGCGGCCGCGTATGAAAACCACTTTGTAAATTCTTAGCCTAAGTCTCTGAGTTTAACTCTTATTGAGGTTACAGAACCAAAAAAGTTCTGCATCTATTTCGCGACCGATTGACGCAAATAGATTTAGCAAAAGAAAACATACAGAAAAAAATTGGGTCAAAAATTACCTATCATAGATTCGACTGTGAGGCACAATGAAAGTTATTCAATTAATTAAGCAGCTACTTTTACGTAGAATACTTATTTTCACATGTTTCCAAACATTGAAATCAGTTCTGTTCTACAACATTGTATCCAAAAACATTCTACATAATATATACTTAAGGGTGTTATTTTATAATGAATCAATCATGACTCGATTCGGGTATTAAACTATTTACATAGGTATTTTTGTACCCTCAGTGCGCGAGTCCAACTCGCTCTTGGCGAGTTTTTGTTATTTCGCAAGTACGTTTATCTAAGATTTCTGTCATACAAACCCTTCATTTATCTTCAAGGAAAAACGAGGTACTAAATAATCTTGCATCAGACATATTCTCTTTATTTGTATTTAATCTATTTGTTTCCTGTATTCATTACACTCGTTGAGTATCTTATTTTATTTGAATGTATCTATTCACGTGTATATAGTTTGGTTGCGCCAATTTGCTATGATCCGCGATTTTGTTTTTTTTTTGTAATTTATTTTTTGGCCTAGCAATCCTATCCCTTCCGTTTCCTTCTGCCCGCACGGCCACGTGGAACCTTCGAGGTCAGAAGGTCAGTGTTCCTCCCTAAATCAATCCATCCATCCATCAATAAAGGCCAGGCACAGTACCTGCATATTGTTAACAAACCTTAGATCGCTTTTTCAAAACCTACAGTCCTTTAAGCTTATTCGCGCAACCATAGTTTATTCATTTAAATATGCTTTATAATCATATAGTATTTATTGTTTATTTCTTTATCTTATATTCTTGTTTTTTTTTTATTGCACATTACTACACACTACCCCACTATTTTTATTTAGATCACCTAAAGGTTGACTGGTAGAAAGTGCTTGAGGTATTAAGTACGAGTAACTACGTACTTTTTTTGTGTCAAATAAATACAAGTGTTAAATAAATAAACATAGAAGTAGAGTGAAATACACGTCTTTTTTCCATGGGGATAAAAGTGTTTAACCCCATATGCAATCATATAATATATACATTTGAGAGTCAGCGCGTAGCTACTACGTATCTGACATTAAGGACCAATTTCACCCGGGAGGACAGGGTGGAGCACACGGTCGAAGTGTGCCACGCTTGGGCAGAGCATCGCCGTGTTCTCGTGACGGCGATCGGCAGTGGCGATCTCACGCGCCAGGCCCTGGTACGGGTCCGGAGTGAGGAGGGATGGCAGGCGCTCGCCTCCTTCTGCGAAGCAGTAATGCTAGCAAAGGAGGAGGTCACACACGAGAAGCAACGGCCCTCACGGCCCAGCCACCGCGGGGATTCCGACTCCGATCCTGATTTCCAGCCAACGTAGGCGCGGGCTTGCGGACGGCGAGCTATGGGTAGCTCGCTGTCCGACCGGTTTTACCGGTTTTACCCACCACCAAAAAAAAGGGCCAATTTCACCAATAAAACTAATCGTGATTATTTAAAACAAAACACAGTTTGAGCTTATAATCGAGATTATAGCTTCATTTTGCGTTTCACAGCTATGAATGGAATGTAGTTTACACTAAATTCAATTTCAATTCTTTTGTTTTAGCCCATGTTCGACATGGGTCTTTAAACTAGATTACGCTGAGCTAGCTCAGTTTGATTGAACTAAGTTTGCATAGTGAATGATGAAATCGAACCTAATTGAGCCCCGATTAAGTTTAATGTTGGATTATAGTATTGCCGAATGCAGTTGAATGCCAGAATTCTACTTGAAACTGTAGCGACATCTATGATGCCTCATATGAACTAAACTATGAAACCCTGTATCGCGTAATAATAGTTAATCGTGCGATTTAAATATATATTTACAACCGTCCAAAATCATCTATCAGGCAGTTGCTTCAACAAAAGATCCGTCTGGTCGGAGAATCCTCCCTTTTCAACGGAGGTATGTGGGAGTTTACTCTCTGTAGTCAGATGGGTTATGTCATATATAGTGTTGGAAAACGTGGCACAGCGTTATACGAGTATATACAGGGTGACTGGTAATTAGTAAACGATACTAAAACGCGTGATTATAGTCATGATAACAAACAACAGTTACTATGGCAGCAAACCTGAAATCTTGAAAAAAAATCTGCAGGTCAGTACATTTGTGTTCGCCTAACTGGTCAAAATGTACTGAACTTGGCTGATTTTTTTCGCGATTTCAGGTTTGGTCCCATAGTAAAAGTTGTTTGTTATCATGACTAATCAACGAATTGATCAAGGTTTTTTTTAGGTAGGAAGTTATCCAATGACTTCTCCAGCTTTGGGTCAGAGCGTGAGGGCGTGTCACACTATTATTGACTAAAACCAACTCCTGTTCCTTCTTTGCCTTTATTCCAGGGGTCTTTTTCGCACAATCCATGGTCCCAGTAAGTGACCATGGTTGGTGCCGTTTATTTGCGATTGGTAGACGCGAATATTTTTATTTAGCCACGAGTTCCTGCCTTGAAATAATGTCCATCATAACCTGTCTACTATCATCTCAACTCTAATCACCTCCAAGCCAGATAACATGGACCAGCCCCAAGATGTTGGGACATGAAAAATACCAGCCACTTGTCATTGCGGTCGACGGCGGGACTCCACATTTGTCAATGTAATTATGTTACTCCGTAGCCAAAATGTATGGGGAAGTGTACATGTATGTCTCTTGAAATATGTATTCATTCATAAAGCTAGGTTTATTTTATAACAATTGGTCATGAACGGTTATATTATGTATGGTTGTGTGCGAAAGTGTGAGTGGTTTAGGTATATTGAAGTAATAAAAATCAAAAAATAAAAAGAAAAAAATATAATATAAGGCCAGGTTCAACTCATGTTGAACTTTTTTAAACCTCTGGAAATCCACAAATATAAAAGAGAACAAAGTTCATACAAAATACTCAGTGACTACAACCGGCCCTTAATTTCGGAATTTGGTTTTCGTTTTTTGGACACCTACTTCTAAAATTAAAAGTTATTTTGCAGTGTTTTTTTTTTTTGTAGAAAACGGATCTATTTTTGAAAAACGGTTGTGATTTTTTATCTGTTAGCCAGTTCTACGGTAAGTCCAATAAAATTTCCAGATCGACTCAATCTAAAGATTGATGTTGTTTAAGAAAATAAAAAGGAAGTACAAGGTTTTATATTGTACACATCTGCATACCCTTTCAAAGAGTGCCGGCGTGATGTATAATGTACACATGAAGTGATTATAAACAATATACTCGTATAGACAAACAACCGCAGAAAATTTTACTGTCAGTTATTCTAGAGCTTAAATGTAATGAAGATCAAATCAGTACCAAATATTCATATGTTATCTGCTAAATCTTCCCTATGCATATCGAAACCCTCATCCAAATCGAATCAGATTTTGAGGAATTTACAGGCAGAAGTATTTTTTTATTTAGGTAGACGAGAGGGCGTGTCAAGACGTTCACAGACAAAAACCCCAATCCTTTGCTGTACGTTCCAGGACCTTGGGGTTCAAGAAGTTGTCAGCAAACCGTAGGGGCTCAGTAGGGTCGGAGCCTACTGGGGCCATGGGTTAAATGAAAGTGAACCCCGGGTCCCTGGAACAAAGGCAAAGAAGGAATGTCATTGGATGATTTTTCCACCTAAACAAACATACATACATATACGGATTGAGTACAGAATCTCTTCTTTTGAAGTTGGTTAAAAGCTATGTGATTTTAAGGGCTAAAAATATATGTATTTTTGTGACACATCCTATCAAGTTCAGTTTTATAGTCAAGTGAAATTGTGACTGGAGTGTGTCCTTTGGCGTAATAAGGCCTAATACCTCCAGGGCCGAAATTTATATCACTACGTCTCAAGTGTAATACAACTGACAGTACCACTGATCTAGCATATTACGAAAGAGGCCTCGAGCTATCTCAAATCATTTTACCACAGAATATCTTATTACAACGGCCTGAAGTCATAAATCACAGTAAATCTTATAAAGATTTCATATCACTTGCAACTACGATAAAAATATATTGGTAGTCTACAAAATTTATGGGTTTTCAAAGGTTGTACAGAGAATTTCTTGGTTAAATTAAACATGAAACTCAAAAAAATATAGAAATAAAAATAATATAATACTGATTATTATCATTAAAACATGTACTAAGTATTTATACTAAACCAATGTACATAAAAACTAAACTAAGAATTTATACCAGACCTAACTATTAGTATATATGGGCGCAAAACCAATATTTAATAATTTTGATATGGATTTAATTTGGTCACTTCCTGTTTATTTCTTTTAAAACATTGCAATATCCTGTTGAATTTAAACTAGGATTTAATTTGATAACATTCCTTCGAATTATTTAAAATATTGCGATATCCTGTTGAATTTATATAAGGATTTAATTTGATAACTTCCTTTCGATTTATTTTAAATATTACAACATCCTGTTAAATTTATAACGAATTAAATGACGACTTCCATTCTTATTTTTAAAACATATTACAGTACCCTGTTAAACTTGTGAGGATTTAACTTGACCAGTTCCTTTTTATTTCTTTAAAATATCAGAGCATCCGGCCATATTTAAATAAGAATTTACTGTGACGATTTCCGTTCTATTTATTTTAAATAGTTTTCTACCTTCATAGTGAATTTTGATGCTTGTCAATTTCTGTGTATAAAAACCGTAGTAATGTGTTTTGAAAGGCACTCTTTTGCCGCTCATGGAATAAACACCTTGAAGTGAAGTAAGGTATTTCTTTATTATCACTATAACATTTCCTGCTATTCTATATTACTGTGACTGTGAATTTTGTTTGACGTCGACACCGATGTCCATCATGCGCCGACATATACAATTATAATACCAAAACAAAAAATACAATCAGGCGTCGAAGTACTTCTCCACATCGCTGTCATCCGGGAACGTACCCAGAAGACTGGCAGCATTGTCACGTTGAATGGCAATGCTTTGATCAAAGATTCTTTGGTCAAAGAACGAGTCAGTCCTTATCATTAGTTGTTTTTCTAAATTACCTTCAAAATACAGTTAATGTAAACTGGAATTCATTTTTTGTACACCACATGTAATAATAGAATGTAAATGAGTCTCACTTATATTGAGATAATATTACTTTGTATCATTACATACATTCCAGCAAATGAATAATAATAATATATAATATATTCCACAACTATCACACAACACCGTCTAATCCCAAACTAAGCAGAGCTTGTGTTATGGGTAGCAGACAGCTGATAAACATACTATATATATCAAAAAACATAATAATAATAGATAAATAACACCCAGACATAGAACAAATGATCGTGCTCATTACACAAACATTTGTCCCGGGTGGGAATCCCCACGACCTCCGGCATAGCAGTCAGGGCCACTAACCACTAGACCAACAGGCCAATCCAGAATAAATTATTATTTATTTCTATATGCCTTATTGTACAATATTATCGCAAGCGAAGTCGCTGGCAAAGAGCTAGTAAGGTATAAAACCAGTCACATTTCGTTTTCGACGCAAAAATAATATCTTAACGAGATTCTGTTTGAGTTTTTAATGAAAATTAAAACGTGCTTAATGTAATTATTTCTGTCAATTTTAATCACGCGATTGCTGTAATTGACTGGTCGTGATTAAATTCTTAGAGGTCACTCTTCATTAGGAGTTCTTCTTACAATTCCTTTTTCATGTATTTTATAAAAAAGAGCTTTCAACATTTTAAGCATACAGATTGATTGAATTATATAATTATAAATATTTTAGATTTCAATGTTTTTTTTATATTGTAAAAACATAACCGTCTCAATTTTATTAGTAATTTATTATTGTATACATCTATAATTTATTGACAGGTTTATTTTTATTTTTGTATAGCTTCTTTTTATAATGCGAATGTGAGAACACCGTAGACTCCGCGGATTCAAGGATTACAATTTTTATTGTATTATACCCAAAAATAAAGCTGACTGGTCTACATTGTCCTCTCATATCTATAAATATTGTAGAAAAAATCACTTTTTAAAAGAGTAACCATGGAGTTTCTTGCCGGTTCTTCTCCACAGGAAACGACCAACTGGTACCGTGTGCTAGCTGCTGACGTTTTATAAGTGCTCATGTAGGCCTATGTGAAATAAACGATTTTGAGTTGAGTTTGAGTTAAGTTGAAATGATGCATTAATAATCACATCAGAAATGAAGATATCCGCAGAAAAACTAAAGTTTTCGACATAGCCCGAAAAATCGTCAAACTTAAGTGACAGTAAACAGAGAACATTGTTCACAGTACAAATGGGACAAATGGTTTTGGAGTGGTGACCACGTACTGGATGATGTAACGTTGGGAGGCCTCCCACAAGATGGATCAATGACCTGGAGAGCACAAAAACCGTCGTTATTTTGACAATTGGGGGAGGCCTATGTCCAACAGTGGAAGTCTTTTGGCCGAAATAATGATAATAATGATGGTAATTTTAGAATGGAAACAAAACTTTTTTGTTTTCAGTTAGATATCATTAAACGACCCCCACCGCTATGGATGAGGTCAGACTTTTACTTTTGGATCCCAATGCCACGGTAACCTTAGCCAGCGTAAAACTGCGGATAGAAGAGATGGGTCCTAGTGGACCACGTCTACTTTACTGACGTGTCATGGAGGCGAGCAAGCTAAAATTATTAGAGTGAGTTATTTGCCATCCGCAAACCTGCGATGTACATATTATTATTATCTGACGTTATATTCCTATACGCACTTCTCCATGACTTTGCTGAAAAAATAAATGTTCTATGGCTTTTAGAAATTGTGATATAAATATAGGAATTTTTGCAGTTGTATCAATACATCCGTATTCGTTTTTACAAACAATTAAATAAATGCACAGTTGCATTTTAGATTAAAATATATAATACTAATGAACGTTACTAATACAGAATCGTTCATTGTGGCGACACTTGGGGGAGGCCTATGTCGAACAGTGGACGTCTTTCGGATGAAATGATGATGATGACTGCTGAATTGTCCGGCATTACATCAGTTCACGCTTAATTTAAGCTTCCTATTTTATTACGCTTTCTGTTACTAAAAACTGGTTCAAAATATGTTGCGTAGTTTATTAGGATTTAGCATATAAACAAACGGACGTGATTTTTTTTATTTTATACTACGTAAAGAAAGATAAAAAAAAGATATATCTCGTTTTATTGCGCTCAAAAACAATTCTAGTTCAACGTGATTTTACCATCTATACGAAGTGTTTTATTAACGTAGACACAATCAAATTGATACAATAAAGTTTATTCGTTCGAACTGCATCTTGTTTATTCCACAAACAAAATCTTGTTTGATGAATCAAAATGATGTAAAAATTCAAAAGAGCTATATAAATAAACTAAGTAAACATTTTGTTTGCAATATCCGGAGTACCTAGTGAATAGTAGTTTGCTAATATAATATTGTATAGGACTACTTTTTAACCCCCGACGGAAAAGAGGGGTGTTATAAGTTTGTTCTGTCTGTCTGTCTGTGTGTCTGTCCGTGGCATCGTAGCGCCCAAACGAATGGACAATTTATGAAGATCTGTGCAGGTGTTCAAGGTCATCAGCTCGTTAGTTAACTGCGGTAGGGTTTTTAAACACTTAATAGGTGTTTACTTTATTTTAAAAATATTATGTGTGACCTGATATTTGAAATACTCATGTACAATCTGGTGCCACTGAGCTGGTTTGATGATGGAGCTTGAAGGTAAGAACCCTGGATTGCTTATTAACATAGTAAACCTATCGAGTTCGGGCTCTTTAGATTCGCCTTATTCTATACATTTCTCATGATGACAAGGACTATAGGGTCTTTTTTTAACTTTATAATTTTCATTTATGGGCAAATTGCAAGGTATGAAAATTTATGAATAAGAAAAGTTTTTCTAGGTTACCAATTACGTTTGAAAATGAGTGTCAAGTTGGTGATGATAAAAAAAAAGAACTGAACGTAAACTTTTTTAGTTTTACGACACACGTAGCTATTTCACAATCTAACGGCTTGACACGGATAAATTATAAACGATCCATGCAATTAATATGATATTCTGTGTATTATGTTATAAATAGTATAACGAACACGACTTTTTTTGTGTATATTATTATGAGTTTATTATTTTAAACTCACATTGCTTGCAATGAAAACTTTAACAATAAAACGTTTAATAATCTTGTATTATTCTTAAGCAACACTAACACCCATATTTATAAACAATTAAGAATAATTACATGAGTAAAAGTAACTACTAAAGTAACAATTTGTATTCTATAGTCTATAGTAAAGCAAAAATAAATTTTGAATTAAGATTTTGGCCGTCAAGTAAAGACTTAATAAGAAATTGCTTAGCAACGAGTGATTACTTCTTTATAAGTAGGTACGGGTGTTAGAACCAGGCAACTGCTCCGGTATTATAAGAATACCCCGCAAGCAAGGCAGCGCCATTTGCCATAGTCGGGCAAGCACGTCCGTTAACCCTTTTCTCTAAGATATTTAGATGAAAGTACATAAACGCCCTATCTCTTTTTATACAAGAGGCAACATTTTATGCCTCAGTTTATGGTCAGAAATGGAGGCGTAAAGTTCTAATCTTATTTTAAGAGGTAAGTTTGGAACTCTGCAGTTAATTATGTTAATAATTTTGCCTGGTTAATATATAAGCTTCAACTTTTGATTGTCATAAAGATGTATTGAATTTTTAGAGAGGTAAGATGTATCTAGCCAAAAAAAAATAATTATGGTTGGTCCCATATACACCGTTAAATTGATCGTTTTAATCCCGTGGAGGGTCGATTCAGTACACGAAAAACTATCATTTTATAAAGATAAAATAGAAAAATAAAGTACTTTTTTCTGATATTCGAATTAATATACGCATGTGCGAAATTAAATTCTTTAAAACAAACAAACTAAAAATAGGTAAAAAAAAAAGACAAAAAAATCATCCCCATAGATATCAAAGGGAAAAGTGCCCTGAACGCTGGCAGTATTGCCACGTTTGATAGCAATGCTTATTTTTGTTCGTTACCTTTTCACGCGAAAACTGCTACACTTACAAGTCTTCGGCTGAAAATTCTAGCATTTTGTCTTATATGCTTATGCGATACCAAGCGATTTTTGAGAAGATATAGGTATTATGGACTGGTAGAGAATGCCTTGTTGCATTAAGTCCACCTATGTAGCACTATTGTACATGAAGTTTAAACAAATAAATAATTATAATCTGAATTAATTGTCAAAATCTAAATAAAGGCGATCGAAGCCGCGGTTAGAATCTAATTTACAAATAGTTGCGCTTTGCGTTAAAACATAAGTCACTCAGCTTCTAGGGCTGGCACTACACGACAAGACACAAACATCGCGTGCGCTCACGTAATGAAATTCTACAGTTCAATTGTTGTGCAAACACGGAATTGAGGACAGCACTATTCTGCGATTGTACAACCCTATTGTATCAGTCTGTGTTTTCTTCTCACGATGTTCTTATCTGATATAGAGTGTTTAGTTTGTGGGTTGTTTTGTGAGGAATGAATTAGACCATGTTTAGAATTAAGCTGCCAAAAGATAAAAATACACCTTTAAATTTTGATCGTATTAATCCCGTGGAGCGTCGATTCGGTACAAGAAAAAATATCGATTTGTAAAGCTAAAATTAAAAAAGACTATTTTTTTAAGCTCGAATTAATTTACGCATGTACGAAATTAATTTCTTTAAGAAAACGTCAGCTGGGCGAGTTCAATGACCTGTAGGTTAGTACGCAACTACCTATAACTAACTACAAGGTCATTGTCTCGTTTACTTAAAGAAATTAATTTCGTACATGTGTAAATTAATTCGAATTTTAGAAAAAAATACTTTATTTTCTTATTTTATCTTTATAAATCGATAGTGTTTTATGTACCGGATCGACCCTCCACGGGATTAAAACGATCAAAATTTAACGATGTATAGAATTTTACACCTGCTATCGTTTTGCGCTTGGCTTTTTTTTACAATAAAATTAAAGATAGTAAAGTTTATTTAGATAAAATATACACAAGAAAAATAAAAACACTCAACTACTTAGAATTATATTTAAACTCTACACTAAGATTAGAACGTTATTCCTATCTAAATATGGCGTTATAAAACTCTTCCGTATCGCTGTCGACTAGAAGTATGTATACGCTTTTTAAAGAATTATCCAAACGCTTAGTTGACTCTTCGCGTGACCCAAGGGCTCCTCCACTCCTCCACCTCGGTCAGAGACGAAGCATTGCCATACAACGTGGCAATTTTTTCATACACATTTTTGGTACTTCGGTAGCATAACAAAGTCGCCATTAGAAGTTTTCTGATTCTTTCTTTCGAGAATGTTAAAAATCTTTGTAATTCTCAGCTTTTCTCTACTTTATGTAATATGTATGTACTAATACGTATCAACCTTCCCCATAAATCTCTCTGTTTATTGATGGAAACGGCATGAAAATCTGTTCAGTAGTTTTTGAGCTTATCGCGAACAGACAGATGCTGTGGGGGGGACTTTGTTTTTAACCCCCGACGGAAAAAGGGGTGCTAAAAGTTTGACGTGTCTGTCTGTCTGTCTGTGTCTGTCCGTGGCATCGTAGGTCGTATACGAATGGACTGATTTTGTTGCGATTTTTTTGTTTGTAAGCTGACATAATCGAGATGGTTCCTAGCTACTTACGGGTTGTGGGAATTCGATGTATGCAAGACGCATAGGACCGTTCATTATGGCGACACTTGGGGAACGCCTATGTCCAACAATGGAAGTCTCGGCTGAAATGATTATGACGATTATGAAAATGTCATCATAAGATACATATACCAAGGTATGTGGTGTTATTTGCGTTATGTATGTAGTAGGTACCTTTTATGACTTCATGAAATAGAGATAATAATAATAATAATAATAATGCAATGTACGATTGAGGAGTGCTTTGGAGGACGCATTTCGAGAGTACCGCTCCACACCGCCGGGGCTTAGACCCCGTCTACCTCGTTTGCCCATGCACAAGAGAAATAGGGCGCTGGTGTGTGCTCTAGATTCGCAGCTATCAATTTTTTTTCATAGCAGCGAAGATCTCACTGATACCCACTCGATCTTGTACTGTGCGGCTGCAGCGGCATGTCGTGTAGCTCACGTTAAGTTCCCTAATTGTGACAGAGCTACACGACCAGCCGTGCCAGCTTGGCAGTACAGGATAGAGCGCCGTATCGATGAGGCTAGAGCACTCATCGGCAAGCTTATCTGCTTTAGGGAGGGTAACACTCGCCCTAGGGTGATGCGCTTTGTGAGGCGGGCGTTCTCGGGGTCTGATATTAGTCCTCGAGATTATCTGCCCCGCGTCACAGAGCGTATCGACCTCCTGAAGCAGAAGATCTATGCATGGGCAAACCGTATTCGTCGGTACAAGCGGCGAGTGGAGCGGTACACTCAGAATCGCACATTCCAAAATAACGAAAGGTGGGTTTATAGGGCTTGGGAGCGACCGGACCAAGATGTGACTGATACGCGCCTGCCGGATGATGACGCCATGTGTTCATTTTGGCGCAGCATCTGGTCGGCGCCAGTCGGTCACATCGAGGGTGATTGGATCCGAGAGGTCGAGCGAACATGTGATCTTTTACCAGAAATGGGGGCAATTACCATCAGCCCCCAAGATGTAGCCCGTGCAGTCCGTCCGTTGCCTAACTGGAAATCTCCTGGGCCGGACGGGCTGCACAATTTCTGGATAAAATGGTTTCAAAGGTCGCATGCTCGCTTGGCATCTCAGTTCCAGTCTGCCCTAGAGTCAGGTTCGCTACCCGAGTTTTTTACGACAGGAATAACCCACCTGCTCCATAAATCAGGCAGTACTGCGGAACCTAAAAATTATAGACCGATCACGTGTTTGCCGACGGTCTATAAAGTTCTTACATCCATTCTGAGAGCTAAAATCAATAGTCATATTGAGACAAATTCTATCATGTCGGCGTCTCAGAATGGATGTAGGAACGGGTCCCGTGGTACTAAGGAGCTGCTCCTCATCGATATGGCCATAAGCCAACAGGTTCGACGTTCTCGAAAGAATTTGTCGGCATGTTGGATAGATTATAAGAAGGCCTATGACTCTGTTCCTCATACATGGCTCATGAGGGTGCTAGAACTGTACAAAGTAGATACAACTCTGCGCACCTTCCTGTTGACGTGTATGGGGCAGTGGAGAACAGTCCTTCGCTATCCGGGATGTCGACAGATTCGAGGGAACAGTGAACCGATAAGGATCGAGCGTGGCATATTCCAGGGTGACAGTCTGAGTCCACTATGGTTTTGCCTAGCCTTGAACCCTCTCAGCACACTGCTGGAGGGTTCTGGCTTAGGCTTCCGGTTGAAAAGAGGTGGTCAGGTCATATCTCACCTTCTTTACATGGATGATCTGAAACTCTTTGCCCCCAACGACTTCCAACTGCTGGAGCTACTGAAGATAACTGAAGCCTTCAGTAGTGCCATCAGGATGGAATTTGGTGTGGACAAATGTGCAGTCATGCATGTAAAGCGAGGAGAGATTATGGAATCCGTGGGAACTCAACTTACGGATTCCATACACCTTAGATCCCTCTGCTCAACTGAAACTTACAAGTATTTGGGTATGTCGGAAGCGTTAGGCATCAATGCTGATGACGTGAAACGGTCGTTGAAGGAGCGCTTCTTCGGCCGCCTGAATAAAGTACTGAATAGTCTTTTATCAGGCGGGAACAAGGTGCGCGCTTTCAACGGTTGGGTCATGCCGGTGTTGATGTACTCTTTCGGCATACTCAAATGGACTCAGACAGAACTTGACGCCTTGGATAGGAGGGTCCGCACACTGCTTACCGCAAATCGGATGCATCACCCACGGTCATCGGTGATGAGACTGTATATCCCGCGGAAGTGCGGGGGTCGCGGCTTTTTAAATGCTAAGACCCTACACAACCGTGAGGTGTGCAGTCTCAGGGAATATTTCCTAGAAACCGACGTGGGCATGCACCGAGATGTGGTAGCGGTGGACAAGGGCCTCACTCCGCTCTCCTTGGCTAACGAGAACTGGCGCAAACCTTTAGTACTGGATACTAATGACCGCAAAGAAGTATGGCAGAGCAAGGAGCTTCACGGACGCTTTTACCGGGCCTTACATGGGCCCGCTGTAGACCTATTAGCGTCCGTATCCTGGCTGCGCTTTGGTGACCTCTTCGGGGAAACCGAAGGTTTTGTCTGTGCGATAATGGACGAAGTTATGATGACGAACAACTACCGGAAATATATTGTGAAGGACGGTACGGTTGACATCTGTCGGGCATGCCACCGGCCCGGAGAATCAATCCGACACATTATTTCTGGATGTTCTCATCTAGCTAACGGAGACTATTTGCATAGACACAACCTTGTAGCTAGGATTATCCACCAGCAACTTGCTCTTAAATACAATCTTGTGGAATCAGAAGTACCGTACTATAGGTATGTGCCCGACCCAGTTCTCGACAATGGCAATATCACATTGTATTGGGATCGATCTATCATCACTGACAGGACTATTGCTGCCAATAAGCCTGACATAGTGGTGATAGATCGACTAGAGCGTCGCACAATGATTGTTGATATAGCGGTCCCTCATGACGAGAACCTCGTAAAAGCTGAGAAGGATAAACAGACTAAATATCTGGACTTGGCTCGCGAGGTTGTCGACATGTGGGAAGTGGACACAGCAGTCATTGTGCCGATAATCGTGACGGCCAATGGCTTATTAGCCAAGAGCTTCGACCAACATCTCAGGAAGCTCTCGTTAGGCAGTTGGATCAAGGGCCTGATTCAGAAAGCAGTACTCTTGGACACGGCGCGCATTGTCCGGAGGTTCCTTTCTCAGGAACCCTGACCACCGGCAGCTTGGACCCTGTTCCCGATGCCGGTGGGCTACTATTTTTTATATTTTTAAATGTTTTTTATTTTCATAATTTTTTTGTTAAGAAATATTTAAAAATGTATAAAATATGTATATATAATTTAAATAAATGGAATAATAATAATAATATTCCACAACTATCACACAACACCGTCTAGTCCCAAGCTAAGCAGAGCTTGTGTTATGGGTACCAGACAGCTGATAAACATACTTATATAATTCTAAATACATACATATTATAGATAAATAACACCCAGACACAGAACAAATGATCATGCTCATCACCCAAACATTTGTTCTGGGTGGGAATCGAACCCACGACCTCCGGCATAGCAGTCAGGGCCACTAACCACTAGACCAACAGGCCAGTCATAAGATGGCAGTAAAGACATGTCAAACTTCCAATACATTTGTTTTTTAGGGTTCCGTATCTCAAAAGGAAAAAACGGAACCCTTATAGGATCACTTTGCTGTCCGTCTGCCTGTCTGTCAAGGCCCTTTATCTCGAGAACGTCTGGAGGTGTCGAGTTGAAAAAGATATGGTCGTTTATGACGCAAGAAACCTAAATTTCGCCCAAATCAACGGAATTGAAATTCATAGGGTACGTCCCGTTGACCCAGAATCCTGAAATTTGGCATGACGCAAGGTCTTATAATACAAGTATAGTAAAAAATCTGATAACTATAAATTTGTACTTACGTCACAAAGAAAAAAACTTTTTCGTAATTCGGAAAAATCTTCGAAACTCGAATCGGGAATTGAACGAATATTTTTTTTTTTTATTATTAGTAGAAAGAAAGAAAAACAATTCATTTACAAGGAATGACGCAACTATAAAGCTGTGCCCTCATGCACAATGCGATGAGCACACAGCAGTGGTTTACGACGTTGGCCGGTGTTGACATAAATAAACTTTTATAAATATAATATTTTTTCAATAAAAATATTCTTTTTTTATTTTCACACTACAATATCGCAGCAATTACAAAAACTAAGACAATGACAATAATTGGATTCATACTGTGGGGGACTGGTGCCTAAGCTAGGCTTTTGTTTTATTTCAAACCCAATCAATTTTATAGACTATGGATAATGTAGAATAAGGGTTATTCTACATTATCCACAAGAAATAGGATCATCACTAGCCTAGCAATAACTTGATGGAGCAAATTGACAGGACCATCGTAAAACTGGTTCATTGTAAAAATGTTCTGCTCGTAAAATAAATCCTTATTACCGACACCTGGTGTCTGTTGCAAGGACATCGTATGAGGGCACTTATATGTTGTTAAGGGAGAGTTACATTGCCCAGGTGTGTAGGGTAGGGGGCTGGTTTTCATAATAACAGAGTGCTTTTTTTGGGTTCTGTAACCAAAGGGTAAAACGAGACCCTATTACTAACAAGTAAAACTAATTACTTGAGTAAAAGTAACTACTTAAGCAAAAATTTTCTTTCTATAGTTAAGAAAAATTTCAATTTTGAATGAAGATTTCTTAAGTCAAGTAATAACTTAATAAGAAATTACTTAGCAACTAGTGATTACTTCTTTATAAATACGGGTGTAAGAATCCGCTGTCCGTCCGTTTGTCACCAGGCTGTATCTTATGAACCGATAGTTAGACAGTTGAAATTTTATACACTAAAATTTAAAAAAACCGAATAAAGTAAGTATTTAAGTGGGCTTTCATACAGATTTTTTCTTTGTTTTTTTTTTTTTTTGTTTCTCACTGTGCGAAACCCTTCGTACGCGACTGGCACCTGGCCAGTTTTTGGTAGTAATCATAACCAAGAGTTAATTGAAGTAGAGTAGGTGTTATGTTAGGAAACGATTCCATGTCTTGTACTGTGAGATAAACAAGTGTGTTACCTTCATTATTATTTTAGGGAAAGTGCTAAGAAGATAGAATGTTCAGAAAATAGTAACTTTTCGATTAGGACTTACCTATTGTTTAGGACCTATCTAAAGACTATGTAGATTTAAAAGTAAATAGACTATAAATTGAAATTAATATAATCTTGAGTAGGTACAATGTTAGTAAGCGTTTGAAGCGCACGCCAGTCGTTTTCAGAGACCGTAGCGAAGTGAAGCTCGCCTCGCTAGCTGCACCTCTTGACGACGCGACGTCGTTCGGCCGCCTTCCGAAGTATTACGACACTAGCCGAAGATTGCGGAGTGACTGAAAGCACACGAATATCTATGAAATTGCAGGTTTTTTAAGACGGGTTATTTTAAACCGTAATATCTTTATACAACCTGTCACAAAAACCCCATATACATATCAAGTGCACGGCTTCTTGATTAGATAACAAACGATACTGGAAGGGTTTTCTAACCTTATGTTTACATGGTAGGAAGTTATGAATTATTTTAATACAAATGATAACAGAAACCGAACATTTCAAACTGAGATCAATACATCACTAGCAAAAAATCAGCTGATCGGTGGTAGTGAACTGTTTATAAATAAAAACAAACCTTGTAGTGTTATTTAATACTTACACTAGTCTTAAATTACTTGATCTCTGTTCTCATCCCTTTTTATTGTAATAATGTCTTCTGTTAGTTTATAACCTTAATTTTTATAATTTCTGTATTTTTGTGTGACATGACGTTGTCATTATCTAAGCTTCTTTCCCACTGAATGTTAGTTAGGGACATCAAGGAGTATTATAGCTATGGTCATATTTAAAAGTAAACATATGATTTAATAAAAATAAAAAACCAAGCCAAAAACTAAAGCGAATGCGTGTGCCAGACATCTGTGAAGGAAATCTCAACAGCCGTGTAGGGACGTGTCCGTTAGCGCGCAGCTCATTCAATTTGAAAAAAAAGTGAATAAGTGTGAAACTGACCTACAAATAAATTCTAGTATGAAAACTCCATAATAACCATAGCGAAGAAAATAAATGACAAAGAAAAAGTAATATTCTGACAGCGTCATACGTCAAGACGTAAATAAAACAGTGAAAATGATAAAATTTTGTAAAAGCTAACGAAAACCAATACAATAGTATAAAAAAGGAATGGAAATGAATATGAAGTGATGTAGAAATACGTGTGAGTATTAATAACACTACAATGTTGCGTAATATTAGCAATTGACGTGGATTGTAATTAAACCTCGTAGTGGCGTGACACGTTTGTTATGATTTGTATTCAAGAATCCGGCGATACCAAGAAATTGGTATCAATTCTTTTGGTAATTTATTTTGAGCTGAAACTTTGTATAGAGTTTCTATACCACCTGGTATATTCAACCCTTCTCGATATATATACCCTTTTGGTTACACGTTGTATAGACTTGAAATTATTATTAGTTGATGTAAAATTTATATTAAAGGTACGATATTTCTTTTTTGTAATAACTTATTTACTATTTTTTGTTTTGTTTTGTATTTTCTGTAATATCATTGTATTTATAACCATTTTTATATGAAATTTAAGTAATCTTGTCTTATTTTGGAATCATATTCCACCGTGAAAACAATGGAGTGGCAGGCGGTCGCCTCCTTCTGCGAAGCAGTAATGCTTGCAAAAGAGGAGGCCGACCGCATCAGGCAACGGCGCACACGCCGCCACCGCCACTGGGACTCCGATCCCGATTTCCGGCCACCGTTGGCGGACTCGGGCTCGCGGACGGTGGGCAATGGGTAGCTCGCTGTCCGTCCGTACGGTAAAAGACCGGTCCAAACTCAAGTCTTTTACGGCGCGCACTGTTCCCGCGCGCCTCAAGGAGTTGTCAGCAAACTGTAGGGGCCCAGCAGGGCCGAAGCCTACTGGGGCCAAAGGTTAGGTGAAAATGTCACCCGGGGCCCTGGGACGAAGGCAATGAATGAAACAGGGTAGGTTTTTAGTCAGTAAGAGTCTGACACTATTTCCCGAAATAGATCATTGTATGATTTTACATACCATAAAATAAAATCGTGAAAACAATGCGTCTTAAACGTTAACGGAAAACTAATAATGACGTTTACGGACCTAAAACTACTATTCAATGGGATGTGTATTTTTGCTTCGAACGCTTTTATTTGGGAATTTCGACCTCACGAATAACTTTTCTTCTTCGGGTAGCTTTTAAACTAATAACATAGAATTGGTTTGTTAGAAGAAAGTCGTATATATACGTCAAATTGTGCGCTTTGTAACGCATAATTTCTACGTTAGAACTCCTATTATAAAACACTTTTTATTAGATTCTATGGTTATTTATACAGCAATATTACATAAAATAGAGGCTAGAGTGAATAGGCTCTTAATAAACTAGTGCGCCTCACCATCAACGACTGCATCGTAGCTTACCATGAGGTGAGATCGCAGTCTAGCAAAAAGTAATCGCGAAAAAAAGAGATGTACCTTTTATATATTAAAACTCGTCGTCGTCGTCGTCGTGTTTAAACTCGTTTTAAAAAACGCCAATTTCATAAAGTACAGACTTATTATGTATTTAGTAATTTGCCTTATTGAAACTTTTCTATTCTTCTTTTTTATTTTTCTTTTTTTTATGGATGCGGCCATGATGCGGCGGAATATCCGTGTTTTAAATGGAGCGACTGCCTATCAGACCTCCACAACCCAGTTACTGGACAACACGACACTCCTTTGATAGACTGATGGTCAGACTGTCTGGTATCTGACTACCTGTGACGACTGTCAAAGATCTACGAATGACAAACGAGATCAACGGCTTTAAGTGCTTTCTGAGGGCCAAGTTACACCGGAATGGCAGCGGCCGGCAGCCACGCGGCGAGCATTTTCAGTGTGAAACAATTTTAAACATTATTTTTATATTTAAAAGACCATTTCGCGTGAATATCTTGTCAGTGATTCTGCCCGCGGCGTCGCGAGAGCGCTCGCGCCTCCGCGGGCGGCCTCGCGTCGTCTTCAAGCTATTCACGCGATACTGGTCTTGTAAGTATAAAGACAAAGTTTAAAATTATTTCACACTGAAAGGGCTCACTGCGTCGCTGGCGGCAGCTGATACCGGTGTGACTCGGCCTTATATGTAGGTATTTGTGAACAACAGATAAAGACAAATGACTGAAGATTTTTCTTATCGATTGAGTAATTTGTGTTCCATCTACAGTTTATTTATTCAACAGCTTTAGCAAGCGGTTTCACCCGTGTTATAGTAAAAAATTGTCCCAAGGGAACATAGTCCTAGGATAAAAATATCCCATGTACTATTCCAGCACATGGTCTACCAATGTGCAAAATTTTATTTAAATCCGTTCAGCCGTTTGAGCGTGAAGAAGTAATAAACACACGCACTTTCACTCACGCCTTTATAATTTAAGTATGATTCTATCAATGTGTGAGACTACACTTAGAGCTAGTACGCACTGATGTCAAGGTGACAAAAAATAGATTGTTTTATGTTTTTTTTTGTAATTTTTTACCCATTTTTACCCGATTGCCACGTGTTCAAGTGCGCGCACTACATGTTGGGTTCTTAAGCTCAGTGACTTTTTGTCAAAAGTCACCAGTGCGCTCTGGCCTTAGTCTGTATGTTTGTCAATTAATTACGCCTTGATGGCTGAACGGTTTTCGATGTTTGGAATGATCTGGTGCTCCGAACAAGGACATAAAATACCTCTCATCCCAGTTATAGGTACATTTCTGTAAGATAATCAAGAAACTACTGATACAAGCATGTGTTTTCTAAAAACACTAAAAAAAACAAGGAGATCATTTGGAGAAACGTTCCAACTAAAGAACATTTTTGAAAAACCGGCCAAGTGTGAGTCGCACTCGCGCTTGAAGGGTTTCGTACCGTCCGTAACACAAAACGGCAAAAAATCACGTTTGTTGTAGGGATGCCCCACTTAAATACTTTTTTTTCTGTTATTATCTAGTATTCCTGTGAAAATTCCAACTGCCTAGCAATTTATTTATTTATTTAATCTTCATGCAACACAAAGTACAAAGGCGGACTTAATGCTTTAGGCATTCTCTACCAGTCAACATAGGGTGCTGAAGAGACAATGTGGTAGGTGCATAACAAGAAACATGTTTTTAGAAAACATGAGTACAAAGTATAGATACTCAAAGTTCAAATAAACATAGATATATAATTATACATAATATATATACATGAATAAAAAATAGTAACGAAAGAAGTTATTGAGATTATTCTGCTTTTAGTGGAGAAAATAAGTATAATAAGTAATAATCAATCGTGGTACTTGAGAGACAGCCTGGTGACAGACACACGAACAGACAGCGAAGTCTTAGTAATAGGGTCGCGTTTTTACCCTTTGGTTGCGGAACCCTAAAAACGAACATTTTCCCCATCTTTCTTGTTAGCTAAGTGGTCCGAATGTTTAGTGACAATTTTGACATATTTTTAATCGAAACACTTCTTCGGAAATGTCGCTATTCCTCTCGAAGAGGATTTTCTTTTCAATCGCTTTGCTTTTAAAATTGGATAATGGATCGGGTCTTTTGTTATTAAATATATCTTTTCTGTTCTCTCTTTGTCTTGTCTGGTACAATTAAAACAGTAAAAGAATCTACTTGCTTAAATGTTCGTTACCTACTAAGCAATAGTTTTTTTGTACATTTTATATACCTTGCGCTGACTTCTCTCGTTTAATTAACTTGTATATACATATTTTCTTTTTATAGTTTTTTTTCTGTCTTTGTGTCATCATCATCATCATTTCAGCCGAAAGACATCCACTGTTGGAGATAGGCCTCCCTAAGTATCGCCACAATGAACGGTCCTGTGCGTCTTGCATCCACCGGATTCCCGCAACTTTTACCAGCCAAGGGCCGTTTTCTGAGAGGAAGGTTCAGCCCCGGCATGATAGGCAACGAAGGAACGGGGTAGGCTTTTAGTCAGTAAGAGTCTGACACTACTTCCCGCGCTTCGCCCAAGGGCGGGATTTATCATTGGATGATTTTACCTACCATAAAAAAAAACCAGGTCATCGGTCTACCTTCTAGGAGGCCTTCCAACGCTACGTCTTTCGGTACGTGGCCGCCATTCCAGAACCTTTCGGCCCCAACGGCCATCCGTTCTGCGAGCAATGTGCACGTGCCATGTCGGTAACTTTGGTCTTTGTGTGAAGGCTTGTAATTGGCAATTTGATACTGTTATAGTCTTTGTAACTTAGGCACCATAATTGGGACTGCCCGAAGGACACGGTGGAGCATACGGTGGAGGAATGCCCCACTTGGGTAGAGCACCGCCGTGTCCTGGTGGAGGCTATCAGCGGTAACGACATTTCGCGCCGTGTTCTGGTACAAGCCATGTTTCGGGGCGAGAAGGAATGGGAGATGGTCAACTCCTTCTGCAAAGCAGTAGTACAAGCGAAGGAAGCTGTCGCATGCGTAAGGGAACGGACTTCCTATTATATTATTATATAATGCGATGATATCTCATTGGTTAAAATCCATCCTGCCGTTAAGGCTAAAGGGCGTGCCAAAGAACAGAAATACAAACTGTCAAAAAACATTTCTCTGCTTTAAAGGCAGTCGGGAAAAAAATTCTTGTCTGTGTAGCCTTATAGGTAGATATTGTAGCATTATCAGTGAAAGAATTTTTGTAATCAGGCTAAATAGAGCTAAATTTCTATAAACAAACATTTTCACGACTCATTGCATTGCATTGCATCAGTCTTGTAATGTTCCCACTGTTGGGACTCAGGCCTCCCCTCTGGGAGAGGGAATGGGTCGTAATCCACCACGCGGGCCCGGTTAGTGAATATCACATGTCTTCGAATTTTTGGTTCTAAGAGAAGCCCGTTTCCTTCACTGAAACCTTATTGAGTATTTTCCTTCACCTTTTTGAGAGCAGTGGTGATTTAATAAATTACACAAAGTAATGCATGCGCCTGGCTGGGTTTGAACCCATAACCTAAGTCGGGGCCGTTACCACTCGGCCACCACTGCTCTCTGAGAGGTCGATGCCCTTTATAAAATAGCTGACCACGACCTGTATAACAGAGATCGTTTCTCAACCTACTAAAGTACTAAAGTCATGCCAATTTATTGCTACAGTTTGCAATTTTCAGTTTGAATTATGTAGTTGTTTATTAAAAAACTTTAGTATTTGAATGTTTAATAATTTTGATGACAGTTTTTTGTTTGGGAATTTGAGAGTTAAAACAGGGTTTTTTTTATTTTTATGATGAGTTTGATCTTGTTCTGATGGTAAGTGATGGATGAGGTGTACGCTAAAGGAAGGTATGTATTATTGTCAGTAAACATACAGCAGTGAGCTGATTCTATTGATCGGCAATTTTATAGCGTTCCGTACCTCAAAAGGATAAAACGGAACCCTTATAGGATCGCTTTGTTGTTCGTCTGTCTGCCTGTTTGTCTGGCCCTTTATCTCGGGAACATGTAGTGGTATCGAGTTGAAATTAAAACCATTTACTCAGGTCTGTGGTTCTTTGAAGCTGTGAAAAAATCAAATATCTAAATTAACAGGAAAAAAATATACAGCCGTTTATATCCTAAAAAAACGTATATACGTACACTCAAGAGAGAAAAAAACATTTGGCATGAAGCAAGGTCGTCACCAAAAAATAAAATAATTTTCTCGAATCGGAAAAATTTTGGAGACTCGATTCGGGAATTAAACTATTCACGTATTTAGTTTGTACGGAAGCCTCAGTGTGCGAGTCCGACTCCTATTTGCCCAGTCTTTTTTATATTGATAATAACTAGGCCTTGACTACGATGAATAAATGGTTAGCGTTATATCTGATTCTAGTTTTGGCCAGCGATTTAGCTCGTGTGAAAGTTGGAAAATCTAGAGCCAATGTTACTCAACGATAAGATTTTTTTTTTTTTTTTCGATTGGTAAAATCATCCAATGACAAATCCCGCCCTTGGGTGGTGCGGGAAGTAGTGTCAGCCTCTTACTGACTAAAAACCTACCCCGTTCCATTCTTCGCCTTGATCCCAGGGCCCCGGGTGCCATTTTCACATACCCTTTGACCCCAGTAGGCTTCGGCCCTGTTGGGTCCCTACAGTTTGCTGACAACTCCTTGAGGCGCGCAGTAAACGACTTGAGCTCGGAACGGTCTGTTACCGGACGGACGGACAGCGAGCTACCCATTGCCCGCCGTCCGCGAGCCCGCGCCTACGGTGGCCGGAAATCGGGATCGGAAACCCGGCGGCGGCGGCGGCGTGTACGCCGTTGTCTGATGCGGTCGGCCTCCTCCTTTGCTAGCATTACTGCTTCGCAGAAGGAGGCGACCGCCTGCCACTCCTCCTCGCTCCGGAGCATGGCTTGAACCAAACCCCGGCGCGAGAGATCGCTGCCGCCGATCGCCCCCACAAGGACACGGCGATGCTCTTCCCAAGCGGGGCACACCTCGACTGTGTGCTCCACCGTGTCCTCCGGACGCTCCGCACAGTGGCGACATCCGGGCGTCGTCTCCGCACGAATCTTGTACAGGTACGGACCGAACTTGCCGTGTTCGGTCAGCACCTGCGCCAAACGGAAGGTGACGACGCCGTGGGGCCTTTCCAGCCACGCCTCAAAGAGGGGCCTTACCGCCTCGATCGTGGCGTGCCCAGCACGAGGTTGCGACAATCGTTCTCGCCATTTCACCATGAGATCCCTCCGGAACTCTGTCCGCCATGCCGCGATTTGTCGCGGCAGCGGAGTTTCGCCCCGACGTTGCATCTCCACGCGTAAGTCATGCATGTGTGCAAGGACAGTTGCCTCCAGACCCCATGGTGGTAGGCCAGCAAGGAGGCTCGCCGCTTCGCAGGACACCGTACGGTATCCCCGGATCATCCGAATGGCCATGACTCTCTTGCAGGCGGTTAGCCGGGCCGCCACTCGCTTTCGCAGCGACGGCGCCCACACCGGCGCACCGTAAAGGGCCATGGACCGAACGATGCCTGCGTAGAGCCTCCGGCAGGAGGCGTCTGGACCCCCTAGGTTCGGCAGGAGCCGCTTGAGAGCAGCCCCAATCCGATTCAATCTGGGAGCCAGACGTCGGAAATGCTCCTTGAAGTTCCACCGGCTGTCGAGGACGAGTCCCAGGTACTTCATCGTCGACCCGACACCGATGTGAACTCCTCCTACCGTTAATTGGGAGCCCGGAGGTGGCGCGCTCCGAGGGCCGTGAAAACACATGGCCTCGGACTTGTGCAATGCCACCTCGAGTCCCAACTGCTCGATCCTCTCCACGACTGTCGCAACCCCGCGTGTCGCTAGTTCGACCGCCGCCTGGTACGACCGTCCCCGCGCCAGGACCAGCGTGTCGTCTGCGTAACAGACCACGCTGACCCCGTCGGGGAGGTCGGCGCGCAGCACGTAGTCGTACCCGATGTTCCACAAGGGCGGTCCTAGTACCGATCCCTGTGGAACACCGCACGACATCTCTCGCCGGCTCAACGATAAGGTAGCATTCTATTAGTGAAAGAACTGTCAGAATTGGTTCAGCAGTTTGTGAGATTACACCTTATATAAAAAACTAAATTCTTGGGATTGGGTACAGATTGGGTAGCCTTTATATTAATATTATATGAAATAATAGTAATACAGCAACAAACCGTGATTGGGGGTAATGAAATTCTGACTTGAATTTTGATTTGTTACTGAAGTGTTTTTTTTTAGTTTTGACGTCTGAAACCCAGGTTTACTCAGCCAGCAACGTGTTTTGTTGCTATTTCTATTTACAGGGCTTACATGAACCTTGTATGAAGGAAATTTTAATGACGGGTAAGCTTCAAATCTTAACTATTTGTTTTGGCTTGTGCGCAAAACTATCAATTTCCGGTTTCTTGATGGAAATATTAATTTTTCGATAACTAAATTTAAATAAAATACCTTTTATTTAGTATCCTGTTCACAGTTACTTATATAAATTATGTTAAATTGCCCAAAAAAACAATGCATCGTTTTGTAATCACATGGTAAAACATTTGCCTACAAGTCATCGATATTGTCTAAAACAGCTGATATAGCACTAACGATGTTAACCTTTTCCTGAAGACGATATTCTTAAAGATATGTAACAATAACAATTTTGCAACATCAGAGCGAAAATAGTACGATCAGTAATGCCAACCTTGCGGAAAAGAAAGGTCCAAGATATTGTACAACTAGCAATCAGAATTCGATGGTTTCTTCCGTAATTGAGGCTATTCCGATTGAACAATTTTTGGAGCAATTGTTGCCAAAGATCTAGGTATGTAGGCAAGTAGGTATTTTTTTTATCTAACTTCAGAAGAAGGAGGAGGTACTCAATTCGGTTTTAAATTTATTACCTTAAAAACTCCATTATTTCTAAACCGTTTCCTCTTTAAGGTCTAAAATGATTTCTGGATGAGTGGGGAACATCCGTGAAGGGTCAGTGACGAGGCAGCAAAGTGCATCGTCAGGAATCAAAAAAATATTGGTGCATACATTTTCTATAAACTCGATCACACACATCCGACGCCGGGTCGTCAACGAGGCGTTAGTATCAGCGCCGACATCGTAATGTGCCCGAGCCTCCCGATTCCACGCCAAGCCGTGTCCGTGTTGATAATTTTTCCTTGAAGTTTTTCGACTTTATTAATGGTAAAAATGAATGATGAGTTAGTTATTAATAGAGCTTATATAAAGTATTGTACCCCTTGTCTAACCTGAAATATATGAGTTGCAAGTATAAAAACCAAATATGAAATGAGATCTGAAAAAAAAATATACTGCGAAGGTGTGTCAAAATTTTTATTTAAACTTTTTAAATTCGTAATATATTTCACCACATAACAAAATGAATTAAGAGAAGGCGTCGGCCCATCCACGGCACTGTCACGTCGCTGACGTGTGTGAACAGAAAACCACTGACGGGGCACGGAAGCTCGGTCTCGTCACGGGCACGTTGCTGCCCTTTCATTAACCCAGCACGGATGTGTGGGGATAAACCTTTATACCAAAACGCGACTGTAGTTCCCCCCGGAACTACAGTCGCGTTTTGGTATAAAGGTTTATCCCCACAAGGTTTATTAAATTCAATCTAAATATAGTTCCGGGACTATTTCTAGGTTTAATTGATATTAAACCTCCCCAGGTTTAATATCAATTAAACCTAGAAATAGTCCCGGAACTATATTTAGATTGAATTTAATTGATAACAGTAATAATCCCGGATCTACTTTAAGATCGCGTTTGATTGGTTTTGGAATATGGCGGATTAAGATTATTTTTTAGAACATACATTCTTCCAGCTTGGTCACATCTTTATCCAAATCTAGTTCTGACAATGGGATCCATGATGAATTGAAGAACTCCTTAAATATTATAGGCATACACATACCACCTTATTCCAAAACGCGATCTAAAATAGTTCCAGGACTATTACTTGGTTTAATCCCAATTAAAAGCTATCTAAATGTAGTTTTCGGGATTATTACTAAATTTAATACCAATTAAAAGTGACTTCAATGACATGTATTTCCAGGACTATTTTTAGCTATGCTATTTTTTTTTTATATATGTGCTATAAGACCTAGCTTTATGCCGAATTTCAGAATTCTGGGTCAACGGCAAATACCCTGTGAATTTTGATTCCCTTGAGAGTGTCGAAATGTACGTTTTTTGCGACATAAAAAACCGTATCTTTAATTTCATCAACATATAAATTTAATATTTGCACAGCTTCAAGAGGCCGTAAAGAATATATAGTTTTTTCAACTCGATATCTCCACGCGTTCCCGAGATAAAAGGTTGTGATAGACAGACAGACGGGTAGATAGAATGACGGTGCACAAAGTGATCATATAAAGATTCCGTATTTTCCTTTTGAAGTACGGAACACACATGTGATATAGCGATAAAGAATTGAATTGAATTGAACCCTAAAAATACAACCGAGTTAAAAAAAATAGATTAGTTTCCTTTCAACTCTTACGGAGAGACAGAAGATCTCCTTTTAGTTTGTAAATAAAACAGGTTTTGCTTTTAGTTAATTAAATTTAGGTCATTTATTATAGTTAATATAAGTAATGATTGTTAATTTATTATTTAAGATTTTTATTACTCTCTAGCCTGGTCATGTGAAGAGGAGGGATGAAACACATGTTACTAAAAGAGTTCTGAGTTTACAAGTAGATGAATGGAGAGGAAGACCCCAGGCCGAAGAAGAGATGGATGGATTGTGTGAGGAGTGATATGAAAGAAAAGGAAGTTAGTGATAGTGTGACGGCTGACAGGATAGAGTGGAAGAAAAAAACGTGTTGCGCCGACCCCAAGTAATATGGGACAAGGGCAGGCAGAAGCAGTACTCTCTAGCCTGAAATACAGTTCCAACCTAGTTCAGGCAAAAATATAATTGTTTTTATGTATTTTTTACTTTAAATGTGCCACTTTTATAAATAAACGATATTCTATTCTATTCTAACTTTTATGTCACTAGCGCCACTTTCCACCTCCATCTAAATGTATTTTTTTAATGTAATAATTTCAGTCAACATAAAAAAGAAGTGAAAAATTAACAACTTCTCAACACTTGAGATACTCGTAATTAGTTATGTGAAGTATTCGTGTTATATGAATAAAATGTAACAGATTGGAACAAGATGACCTGTTCAGAATAAAGAGGTCCTGCTTGACGACCTTTGACTCCACTTAACGTACTCAAAGAAATATACAGAAAATCTTTACAACTCGAGGACTTTTGACACAGATTTTTTACGACAAAAGTCGTCTTTTATATGATACAAAGGATATTTTAGATTCTATGCTACTACAATATATTATTTGGAATAGGAATATTGAACTTACCAGGTTTGTTGAAGCAATTTTTTCTAGTAAGTGACTTATTTTGTCACTATAGCTCACCCCCGGCACTATCAGGCCGCACCTGCCGCCCCCGCCCGAAGAACCTTCGGCTGGCGCCGATTGGACGGTTGTCGGCGCCAAGAAGAAAGCGGGCAAGGCGGCTAGGGCGGCCAAAAAGAACCTAAGGCGGCGAGAGCGCAGGAAGCGTGCCATGGCGGCCAGGCTTCGCGCCCCGAAATCCGAGGCTGTAGTGATCACACTACAGCCTGAAGCGGAAAAGAGGGGCGTGACCTATAAGTCCGTCATGGACAAGGCGAGGCGGGCGGTGTTGCCCCACCTCGAGGAGCTCGGAGCCACAGAGGGCTTCCGCATGAGGCGTACCGTGACCGGTGCCCAAATGCTGGAGGTCCCTGGCGCGTCCAGTGGCCCAGCGGCAGACGCCCTGGCCAAGAGGCTCAGGGAGTCCCTGGACGCGGAGGAGGCCCGAGTGTCCAGGCCCACGAAGTGCATAGACATGCGCATCATGGGCTTGGACGACTCCGTCGAGGTGGACGAAGTAGTGGCCGCCATCGTCGGGGCGGGAGGGTGCACGGCCGACCAGGTCCGGGCGGGCACCATCCGCACTGACGGCACGGGTATGCAAGCCGTTACGGTTAGCTGCCCCGTGTCGGCGGCCAAAATCATAACAGGGGAGGGCCGAAGGCTTTTGGTGGGCTGGGTCTCCGCGCAGGTAAAACTGCTGGAGCCCAGACCTCTGCGGTGCTACCGCTGCCGCGTGGGACACCACGCCGGGGCCTGTTGCACCGCGGAGGTGGACCGCAGCGACCGCTGCTTCCAGTGCGGTCAGCCTGGTCACAGGGCCGTCGAATGCCGCGAAAAGCCGCACTGCTACGCATGTGCGGCGGCAGGCAAGACGCCCGACCACCAGGCTGGGAGCAGGTCCTGCGACCCCCCCGCCAAGGTCAAGGCCAGGGTCCGGCCTATCCCCGGTGGCGTCCTCACCGCCGCAGCCGCCTCTGTGGCCGCCGCCGCTATCGCCGCCTCAACCGCCGCGGCAGTGCCCTCAAGTAGGGCTCCGGAGGAGACTGTAATGGACTGTCAATAACGGCACCATTACGTCTCCTCCAGGCGAACATCAACCACTGCGCCCCCGCTCAGGATCTGTTGCTCCAGAGCATGGCGCAGTGGTCGATCAACATCGCCGTAGTCTCCGAGCCGTATTATGTCCTGCCCAGTGGAGACTGGATTCAGGACCTGGACGGCTCGGTGACCTTAATCTCGTCGACCGCCGCCGGTACCCCGCCCCTCGAGCGCGTCACGAGGGGCCGGGGTTGCGTGGCAGCACGGTTCGGGGACATTGCAGTGGTAGGCGTCTACCTGTCCCCGAACAGATCTCTCGGCGATCTCCACATTTCCCTTATGGAGCTGAAAAACGTCGTCGTTGGGTTTAGGGACCTCCCCGTGATCGTCTGCGGGGACTTCAATGCCTGGAACGAGGCTTGGGGTTCCCGGTACACGAACGGGCGGGGTCGGTCGGTAGAGGCCTGGGCTGAGGAGTCCGGTCTGGCCCTCCTAAACCGGGGCTCTGTCTCCACGTGTGTGCGGATGCGGGGCGAATCAGTGGTGGACCTCTCGTTCGCCAGCCCCGATCTGGCGCCACGTGTCGTCGACTGGCGCGTAATGGAGGGGGTGGAGACGTTCTCAGACCACCGGTACATCCGGTTTGACGTCTCCGCCCAAACCTCGACCGCGCCGGTCCGGCAGAGCCCTTGTGGTCCGCGGTGGGCGCTGAGGCAGATGGACCGGGAGTTCCTCCTGGAAGCCGCGACGGTACAGGCCTGGGTGCAAGCACCGGACAGGCCTGTCGATATCGACGTCGAGGCAGAGTGGTTCCGGGAGGGCATGTCGCAAATCTGCGACGCGTCAATGCCCCGAGTCCGTCCAGGACGTGCCAAGCGCCAGGTGTACTGGTGGTCGCCGGAGATTGCGGCATTGCGCAATGCGTGCAATCACGCGCGACGCCGGTACGCCAGGTACTGCAAGCGCCGCAACCGCCAGCCGGATGCGGAGGCTATAGAGGCGGAGCTGTACGAGGGTTACAGGCTGGCGAAGCGCACCCTCCGAGCGGAGATGAAGCGGGCCAAGCTGGAGGCCCGCAACGTCTGGCTGGGGTCTCTGAATGCAGACCCGTGGGGACGCCCATACAAGATGGTTCGGGAGAAACTCCGTCCATGGGCTCCCCCGCTGACTCAGAGTCTCCGGCCCGAGCTCGTGGAGGGTGTGGTCAGCACTCTGTTCCCTACGCGGGGGGTACACTCCCCCCCGCCCATGGCTCCGCTAACACCGGCAGTACCTGACGTGGACCACGACGACGACGTTCCAGAGGTGACCGAGGTAGAGATGAGAGTGGCGGTACAAAGGCTAAGTGCCAAGAATACCGCCCCAGGACCCGACGGCTTGCCTGGGAGGGCCTGGGTCCTGGCCATGGAGGCTCTCGGGCCTCGATTGAGGGGGCTCTTCAGCGCATGTTTGGAGAGAGGCCAGTTCCCACTTCGCTGGAAGACGGGAAAACTGGTCCTCATAGCGAAGCCGGGGCGCCCTGCGGACTCTCCGTCCGCGTACCGGCCCATTGTGCTGCTCGACGAGGTGGGCAAGCTCTTTGAAAGAGTCATTGCAAACCGCCTCGTCGCGCGCCTTGCACGAGTGGGGCCGGACCTTTCGGACGGACAGTTCGGCTTTCGCAGAATGCGCTCCACGGTGGACGCCATCATGCGCGTGCGAGCCCTCACGACGGGGGATGCGGTATCCCAGGGCAGGTGTGTCGTGGCAGTGTCCTTGGACATTGCCAACGCCTTTAATTCCCTGCTCTGGAGTAGTATTGGAACGGCACTCCGGTACCACCGGGTGCCCGACTACCTCTGTCGTGTAATCGAGGCCTACCTGTCGGAGAGGTATATCATTTACCCCGGTCACCAGGGAGAGTGGAAACGTCGAGAGATGTCGTGCGGTGTTCCGCAGGGATCGGTACTGGGACCACCCTTGTGGAACATCGGGTACGACTACGTGCTGCGCGGCGACTTCCCCGACGGGGTCAGCGTGGTCTGCTACGCGGACGACACGTTGGTCCTAGCACGGGGAGAGTCGTACCGGACGGCGGTCGAACTAGCGACACGTGGGGTTGCGATAGTCGTTGATAGGATCCAGCAGTTGGGACTCGAAGTGGCATTGCACAAATCCGAGGCCATGTGCTTTCATGGCCCTAGGGGTGCGCCACCACCGGGTTCCCAGCTAACGGTAGGAGGAGTTCACATCAGCGTCGGGTCGACGATGAAGTACCTGGGACTCGTCCTCGACAGCTGGTGGAACTTCAAGGAGCACTTCCGACGTCTGGCTCCCAAACTGAACCGGACTGGGGCTGCTCTCGGGCGGCTCCTGCCCAACCTCAGGGGACCAGACGCCTCCTGCCGGAAGCTGTACGCGGGAATCGTTCGGTCCATGGCCCTTTACGGTGCTCCGGTGTGGGCGCCGTCGCTGCAACAGCAGCCGAAGGCCCAGCTGAATGCATGCCAGAGGGTCATGGCAATACGCATGGTGCGAGGGTACCGAACGATTTCCCGCGAGGCGGCGACCCTCCTTGCTGGCCAACCGCCATGGGATCTGGAGGCAACAGTCCTTGCACACATGCACGACAAGCGCATGGAGATGCAACGCCGGGGCGAAATTCCACTGCCACGACAAGTCGAGGCATGGCGGACAGAGCTCCGGCGGGATCTCATGGCGAAATGGCGTCAGCGACTATCGCAACCTCGTTCGGGGCGCGCCACAATCGAGGCGATAAGGCCCATCCTTGAGGCGTGGCTGGAAAGACCTCACGGCACTCTTAACTTCCGCACGACGCAGGTCCTAACGGAACACGGAAAGTTTGCCAAGTTCCTGTTCCGGATTCGTGCGGAGGATTCGCCCGGGTGTCGCCACTGTGCGGAACACCCGGAGGACACGGTGGAGCATACTGTAGAGGTGTGCCCCGCCTGGGCGGAGCATCGCCGTGTCCTCGTGGGGGCAATCGGCGGCAGCGATCTCTCTCGCCGGGCCTTGGTTCAGGCCATGGTCCGGAGTGAGGAGGGATGGCAGGCGGTCGCCTCCTTCTGCGAAGCAGTAATGCTAGCAAAGGAGGAGGCAGACCGCATCAGGCAAAGGCAACGGGGCGCTCGCCCCAGCCGCCGCCGGGATTCCGATCCCGATTTCCGGCCACCGTAGGCGCGGGCTTGCGGACGGCGTGCAATGGGTAGCACGCTGTCCGATCGTCCGGTAACATACCGGATCGAGCCCAAGTCGTCGACGGCGCGTTCTGTTCCCGCGCGCCTCAAGGAGCTGTCAGCAAACCGTAGAGGCCCAGCCTGCTAGCTGCAGGCAGGCAGGGTCGAAGCCTGCTGGGGTTAAGGGCCGTTTTCTGAGAGGAAGGCTCAGCCCCGGCATGATAGGCATGAAGGAACGGGGTAGGTTTTTAGTCAGTAAGAGTCTGACACTACTTCCCGCTCCACCCAAGGGCGGGACTTGTCATTGGATGATTTTACCTACCATAAAAAAAAAAAAAAAACCCCCGGCACTATAGGCAACGAAGGAACGGAGTAGGTTTTTAGTCAGTAAGAGTCTGACACTACTTCCCGCTCCACCCAAGGGCGGGATTTGTCATTGGATGATTTTACCTACCATAAAAAAAGAACTATATATAAAACCGACTTCCCTTATTTATTATTGGCACACTTTTAACAGAACATATGAAGTAATTTTTATAAAGAACAAAGCTAAAATATGCACACTGGTATGAATGCCGACACGTCTTAAACCATATTTTGAATAACAATTTTAGTTAATTTATTATAACTAACAAAAAAATAAATTAAAATTTGACGTCAAAAAACTCTTCCACTTCGCTGTCGACTGGCAATGTGCCTAAAAGAATGATTTATTGTTGTCTTAAATTAAAAATGAGTAAGAAAAAAAAAAACTTTTTCTAGACAATCTAATAAAGGTCAAAATCTACACGCGCACACGAGTGTCACACACGCCGACCTGAGCGCATCGGTCTCCACACATTTTATATTATACTAAACTTGATCCACGCCACGCGACGTCGTCGTTTTACTTACAAATCAGACGTGTTACATGTATGCGTAGGTCTAATATAGTTCTAGCTTTAATTTTCCATTCTTAAAGATTAGTTTGTACGAGTATAATGTTATTGAATATTCCATTAACGCTATTATGATTACAATTTCTCAAGATATCTTAGTAGTTCTACCTTCTCTGTGAACATTTGACTGTAAATTCGTAGCATTAACGCGTTCCAGACGGGCATGGCCATCCGGATGGTGTAAAGCTACCGCACGGTTTCCGGCGAAGGGGCAAGCCTCCTTGCTGGCCGGCCGCCTTGCGATCTGAGGCAACAGTCCTTTCACACATGCATGATTGGCGCACGAAAATACTATGTCGCTGATGCCGGGGCGAAATTCCGCTGCCGCGACAAGTCGCAACATGGCGGACAGAGTTCCAGCGAAATTTAACGGTGATATGAAAACAGAATAATAATTGGGCATATAATATCAAAATTGGAAGAAAAGCTAACTAGATATAACAATTTTAATCATACATTATCTGTTTCTCTTGTTAAAACAACCGCCGGCCGTATACAGACGTCATGGCCTTTGACGTCAAAGACTTTGTTGAACTCCTCTTTGTTTTTTGAAGTATTGTAATTTTATAACTTGTTGTTGATATAAATATTTTAATATTTTGTTTTCTTTTTTAGCATGACATACTTTTTAGTATTGAAGTCGTTTTATTAGCAAATAAAAAAATATGCGCTCGCATTTTTTTATTTATTAGCTTGCGCTACCATAATGTACAGATCATGTGAAATCTTAGCAGGCTTCGAGAATATTTGTAAAAGTTACTGTCGCTCTGAAATACCAAAGGCAACAAGGAACACAGTTGGGTTTCATTCAGAAAAAAAATGCCCTCTCGGAAAACTCACAGCCGATGATTTTCTAAAGCAAAATATAAAATAAAACGTAAAATTTTGGCATATTTACTATCACCAATAGAACGCAACTTTCTCTAGAGACCCAGATCTCTTCTGTTACTAAGAAGACAATAGCTATAACCTAACCTTACTGTAGCGAACTTGGGCCATCAATCATGACCAAGGACCTTAAAGTTGGGGCTATTGTGGCGCCCCCTACCGGCACGATTATCCCGTTTATTATTGTTTGGACTCTTTTGTTAAGTTTGGCTGAAGACTTTATCGTGACCGTCTGCGAAACGTCGTTGTATAACCGTATGTAACGTAGTTATTTTTTGGGGCTTTTTATATCTAGGAAATATATTTTTATTTATTGCAGAAACAAAATAAACTTAAATATTTACTAAGTATTTATACTAAACCTATGTACATAAAAACTAAACTAAGAATGTATACTAGACCTAACTATGTACAAATATAATACAAAAACACCAAATACGCTCAGGCGTCGAAGTACTCCTCCACATCGCTGTCATCCGGAAACGTACCCAGAAGACTGGCAGCATTGCCACGTTGAATGGCAATGGTGATTCTTTGGGTAAAGAATGAGCCAGCCCTCTGGTCACGCAAAGTGTCAATCAAGCGACGTCAAATTTCCTTGAAAAGGATACGCGCACTCGGACCCCATGATCTAAGCGTTTCGACCACAAACGGCTCAAAACTGTAATTATCAATAAGGTTACAGTATTTGCGCCATTTGAGGGTTTCAGCAGCCGCAGCGGCAGCGCCGACACATCTTGCCGAACTAGGAATATGAGATGGCGCAACACAAGATGCGCCTAAGCGTAAACAAGTTGCGAGCCGAAACGACCCCACGAGGACACGGCGATGCTCCACCCAGGCGGGGCACACCTCTACAGAGTGCTCCACCAAGTCTTCCGGGTGTTCCGCACAGTAGCGACACCCGCGCGTCGCAAAGGATAGATGGGATCTACGAATTGACATCTTCTGAGGCAATCACTGTTTGGTATTGAAAGAGCATGATAATTGTCTCTTCCTCTTTCAGTAAATTTAAGTACTGACTTCTCTACACTTACACAAAATACAAATCAATGGAGATGAAAAAGGGAAGTCGTTTGACTGCAGTAGGATTACACAATCGGAAAAAATAACTAAAAAATAAAATAGCATTTGCATTTAGGTTTTATGTTTTGTTTTATTGGTTTGTTGTATTAACTTATGGTGATCTCAATGGAATGTCAAAAGAATTAACTTTAATGTCATCTATAAAAGTTTTTGGCTACCACCGAAGACTAAATTACTGCTAGCAGCCATTTAAATTGAATTCAAAAACAAGGGAGGCCAACTAAAATACGATTGTAGATTTTAACACAATTTTAAACTCGTATTTCTCTGCATATTTGTTTTGCTTTCGGCGCGCGTACCATTCAAATACGGTCGATTGTTTTTCACATATTTCAGACTTGTGTTTTTGACGAACAGATATGATGAGATTAAAAACCAAATATGTAAAAGAACTGAAGAGTATATTGAGGAACCTAGCTCTACTAAGTCTTAGGTTCCAGGAACACGTTCTTGAAAAAATCGAAACTATCGGTACATTGGCGTCTAAGTAATTAGTAGTATTTTAAGTAAACTGATCACATTGAAATCCAAAATAAAATCAGCGTAATTATTTTTTTCTTTTTCATCAATTAATTTCATAAACTTATTCTGGATTTGAATTCTTCTTCCTCCGGCCCTTATCTTATATTACTTGGGGTCGGCGCAACACGTTTTTTTATTTCGTTCTGTCCTATCACCCCTAATACAATCCATCCATCTCTTCTTTGGCCTCCCTCTTCTTCTCCATCCATCTACATGTAAACTTTTTAGTAAAAAGTGTTTCATCTCTCTTCTTCACATGACTATACCAAGATAAACAATTTCCTTTAAATTTTTCAGTCTCTGGTGCCACTTTCAAACTTCCTCTAATATACTCATTTCTCACTTTATCAATTCTCGTCACACTACACATCCAATCCATCTCAACATTCTCATCTCCGCTACATGCAATCTGTTTCATCCATTTTTTTCACGGCCTAATTTTCTATTTTACCCTTGGCGAGCTATCTGAGATACCAAAAGTCGGAGCAGATTGGTATGGGCGTTCCGGCGAGAGCTAAAGGCACTGGATTGGAGAGAACGCCGAAATCGCAGAACAATTACTATGTTTTGGTCCTACTCAATTTCAGGCCAACACACTTTAGTCTGTGCCACCACACCTCCAAACTGCTCTGGACCTCTAGGCCACTCTCGGCAACCAGCACAATGTCATCGGCAAACAGCATACACCAGGGAGTCTCTTCCTGAATGTCCGACGTCAGAGCATTCATCATTATTAGAAAGAAGTAAGGGCTAAGAGCCGACCCTAAATAGTTCATTTACCTAGCTAGTCCACCAGCTAATAAAAGCACATGCATTCATGCAACCTCCTTTGATATCACAATATCTTCTATTTGAAAACTGGCTTTTATAAATCGCACACCATTTCTTTCAATTCTGGGCAATTCTCATCCAGGAGCTACCAGCTACTTCCGAAAATCAACGTACTGTCCAGTTTGAAGACATCTCACCTTACGTTTACCACGGTACCTATTCTGTGGAGTAGGTACCCGAACTGCCTGATGTCCGGTAATATTAGCCATTGAACAATGTTCTACGGCTAATATCGCCGGGTTATTGCCAGTTCAGCTTTATTATCTTGTGAGCTAGTTCGACAACTTTGGCTTTTTGGCCGGATCACCTCGACCACAGCGAAATATATTTCTTAAAATAATCCTATTATATTTGTAATAGGTTGTTAATTGTTAACTTAGTGAGTGTGACACAATAAAATACTGTATACTTATTTACATTTTTTTATTTGAACTTTAAAATACCTAACCCTACAAAACTATAAACATATACGACAGCATGCAGAATCCTGCAGTCAATAACTACCAACTAAAGTTGTCAAAAAGTAATCGGCAAAATACATATGCCAAAACTGGCCTATTATTTTTTGACAACTTTACGTGTTTGAATTGAGACGTCTCAAATCCTGCCTACTTAAAAGTCAAATTTGACAGGTTTTCAGGTTAGCGTAGATTGTGAGATATACTCAACCTCAAATGCTTAAATTAGAAATCGGGGGTACCTATGACTCACTGTTCTTTAGTCTATATAGATAGGCCCACGAAGGCTTGTTGCAAACACAACTTCGCCAAATAGAGTTTTTAGCCACGATGACTACTAACGAGTACGGTGCCCCTGTTCAGACCTGAGCCACGCTTTGAAGTGTTCCAAGAGCCCATATACGTGCACTTTGGAGGCTCAAAACAGTTAAAAAAATTAACCACCATTGGTGGAAAACGTATCGGAAGACGCAGCGTTGTAAGGCATCCCTCAAGATGGACCAATGTCTTGGTCACGGGAATACGATGGATGAGAGATGCACAGGAACAGTTGTTATGACGACATTTAAGGGAGCCCTATGTCCAGCAGTGTAGCCACAACGGCCTGGTTATCGTTTGGATATCGGTCCACCTTGTGGAAGGCCTTACAATGCTTCATTTTCTAATAAATAGGTAATCTAATGGAACAAGTACTTTAAAAAAAATATATATTTATATGTATACACGGCTAAATTTTGATTGTTTTAATCCCGTGGAGGGTCAATCCAGTGCATGAAACACTATCGATTTGTAAAGATAAAATTTAAAACTAAAGTATAGGTAACTATCTATACTTTATTTTAATGACCTGTTGGTAATTGCTAACTAGCAACTACCTACAGGTCATTGGACCCGCTCAGATATATTAATTCGAGTTTTAGAAAAAAAGTACTTTATTTTTTAATTTTATCTTTACAAATCGATCGTGTTTCATGTGCCGGAGGGTCGATCTTCACGGAATTAAAGAGATCAAATTTTAAGCGTGTATATGTCTGTCGTGTATATGTATAATCCGCAAATTAATATAATAATTGAATTTTTTATTTTAGTTTATATCATAAAGTTATAACAAACAAAATTATTTCTAAAGTAAGCAAAAAAATGGATTGGCCCTATGACACGACTATAATTTATGATATTGGTATCATCAACACGTTTTACATGAGTGGCATATGTGCTAATTAAACATTGAAAAACCAACTCAATTTAAGACACCACAAAGTTTAAATTCCATTGCAAACAAACTTTTTAGAGTATTTTTACTGCTTGTTTTACTCAGAAATCACAAATGAGTTAATGATAGTAGAATCTAAATTATCTGAGATTTAGAATGTAAACTTTTTCAAAGTTAGTCTTATTTTAATTTTAACCGAATTTGTAAACTGGCATAAATACTATTTTTTTTAGAAGAACGTTTAAATAGGCTTTGAGGCTTCATCGTGTTCGTCTTCCTCCTTCATACCTTCCAGGATTTGCCTGCGGTCTTCGGCTGCCTGATTCTGATTCGGCATTGTTGAACGCCTCAGCTGACCGAAAAAAGCACAATTTTAAAACTTCACTTTTTACAATATATCAAGAATCGTTTTTTCAGTAAAATCAACATGATCATCGTATCGAAATTTTCGTATTTTAAGGTTAGGCAAAGGCAGGAGTGAAGTATGTAGTAGAAGAATAATATGGATTTCAGTCACTGTTTTCTTTTTGTTAGAAATTTATCTAATGTAATCTCCAGCTCTGAGTGCAGTAGGAGAACTTGTCAAACTTTACTGACTGAAACCACACCTTTATCTTTCAGTTATCCTTCGCGTTCTAAATCTTTGTGGCACTAGCAAAGGTTTTAGTCAGTTAAACACAATCTTCAAATGAGTAATTTCTTAAACAGAAAACTTACAATTGTTTGACGTTTAACACTTTTTCTTAATTTTTGCAATTCTTCTTTTCTCTTACGGCGCAGGAAACCAACCTGAAAAAAATATTTTCTGGTGAGAAAGAGCAATCACGTTTCAACTTTGTTGAGCATGTAATCCCTGAGACTTTGGAATCTTCATCTAAAGTGGGTGATAGACGTACAAGCCATTAACGCGGTTTTATATAACGTCGGTTTTACTCGCGGCTCATCGGTGCTGATCGACTAGCGAGTAAAACGGTTTTGGATGAAGAACCGAGAGAAAGTGCAGCAAACACGACGAGCCGCGAGCTAGGCTTATCGTTCGTATTGCAATGATACATCCTTCCCCACTTGTACTTTGCCCAGAGTATTTTAGGCAGTTAGCTCTTCAATATCTCTAACTAGGTAATAAAGTTAATCATAATACAATTGTGGTATAGACTAAATATACAAATCTTTTTTAACACTTCGATCCACAACTACCCAACTTGTTCATACAAAAGTAGACTCTAAACATCGGAATTAAGGCCTATAGTGGCGTGGATGTGAGAGGACACCGGTGTCCTCTGAGCTAGGACAGATTAAATATTGATGAAAAACGGGTTCAAAATTAAGGGGTATGATTTATTTAATACATCGGCAGCTAAAACCATATATAGATACATTACTTACCCTATATAGCACCAACGCGATAATAATTAAAATGCAGAGGCCGACAACAACTCCTATTATTATGGTTTCAAACGGTACCGACGCCTCTTTCAGCACTAAGATTGTGGAAACACTAAAAAAAAGTGGTTTTTAGAGACACAGCTTACAAAGTTGGCTAGAAGACTAAATAGGTGTTCGAGGAGGAATCTAAGGGGCCATATTGCCATGATGTGTAAATATTTCAAACGTGTGAGAATGAAATAGTGATGGAGCTATACACTCTATAATAGCTCCATGCCTTTAACAGTTTAGTTTTAGACCTTTATTTATTATAGTTTTAAAAATATCGAAGTAACAAATTGGTAATTCAAGAGGTGAGCAAACAAAATTAAAGAGGTGAGTGAAAATGCTTGCCCGGAAATCTTGGCGTACAGTGTAGTGAATTTAAATTATTTTTTTTAATTGCTCATGCATCGCAGATCACGTTGCGGTTTAATATAGCCTCAGCTTTAGAGGTACAAGAACATCATCATTTATATTGTTCTTTATCGACGCCATTTTTTTTAAATAGCATAAACTATAGTGCTTGACTGCGATTCCACCTGATACTGCACTGCGGACGGTGGGCAATGGGCGGACGGTGGGCAATGGGTAGGCGGACGGTGGGCAATGGGTAGCTCGCTGTCCGTCCGTCCGGTAACAGACCGGTCCGAGCTCAGGTCGTCTACGGCGCGCACCGTTCCCGCGCGCCTCAAGGAGTTGTCAGCAAACTGTAGGGGTCCAGCAGGGCCGAAGCCTACTGGGGCCAAAAGGTTATGTGAGACTGTCACCAAAGGCCCCAGGATAAAGGCAAGGAATGGAAAGGTAGGTTTTTAGTCAGTAAAAGTCTGACACTGTTTCCCGCCCCACCCAAGGGCGGGATTCGTCATTGGATGATTTTACCTACCACAAAAAAAAAAAAAAAAAAAAAAAAAAAACCTGATACTGCACTAGTTTATTAAGAGACTCTAGCCATGAAGACATCTAAATTATAATCGGATCCAAAGACCACCATTTATTTACCTTTCAGTTTTGATCATGTCTTTTGCGATTGCCATCTTAATAGATGACATTATCGTTATATTTTTGTCTTTAACGAGAATCCCATCTGTAAAAAAGAAGAATAAACATAAGCTTTTTTTGCAAATGACAATACAAAAAGTACAAATGGCATCAAGAAATAATGGATTTTATTTTTTAATTTTTTGTTTGTTTAAATATACAGGGCAGCGTTATGGTCTAATTATAAAATGTTTCGTGTAAAAATTGGATAAAGTGTTGGATCAATGAGGATAATGTTAAGTTTGAGCGTAACAACAATTAAAACAAAAACTGGCGATCTGAAAACCGCGAGTTTCGTGCTGTCCATAGCAAAAAAACGGCAAATAAGTCATATTATTTGCCGTTTTTTTGCTATGCTCGGTATAGTATTCGTGAAATATTTATTTTATTTGTTGTTACAGTAGAAACAGAAATATATATACATTTGACCCTTTGCTATAATACTTACCAAGAGTAGTAGGTAAAATGTATATCGGAATGAGGATTTGAGAATATTCCAAATTTTTTATCAAACTTTTTACTTTGCAAAGGTAAAACTTTGTCGTGTCATTAGCTAATTGTTCTGTGCAGGGAATATTTGAACTCGTCGGGTAGGAGTATATCTGAAAATAAAAATAAAATATTTGTGTAACAAAAAAAGAGACTTTTCTTATTGCGATGTGGCCCGTAAACATTATTCAGGTATTCTATATAATTACCTACGTAACGTATAGAATACCTGGGAAGTCTTGGCAATGTATAAAATATTATTGTCCATTACATACTTTACCTAGGTAATACATATTCCTAGAGACTGTATTGAGTGCCTGCAGGGCCACCAGCAATGTGTAAAATAAATAGATTTTGGTCTATAAACCGTTTAATTTTGATCGTTTTAATCCCTTCGAGGGTCGATTCGGTTCGACACTATCGATTTGTAAAGATAAAATAAGATGAAATAATATACTTACGCATGTTTTAATTATTTTTTTTAAGTTAACGTCAGCTGAGCGACTTCAATGATGTAGGTAGTTATAACGCAACGAATGACAACTACCTACAAGGTCATTGGCTCGTTTACTTAAAGAAATTAAATTCGTACATGAATATTATATTAATTCGAGTTTTAAAAAAAGTACTTTATTTTTTATTTTGTCTTTACAAATCGATAGTGTTTCATATACCGGATCGACCCCCGACAGGATTAAAACAATTAAAACTTTAACGGTGTATTTATCAATGTGTGTAGAAAACTATTAATGATAGAACAAAGTAATGTACTACAATTTTGCAGAACACATCATTATCTACAATAAGTGTCGCGAAGCCATAAGTCTAACTGTTATAGTTAACTTAAATAATGTAGTTACTTACTCTGACTGACGCATTATCATTACTAATATAGTTTATGTAGGGTTGCAACTGTAATGTTACTATCACGTCCAGCTCCTCCCAGTTGGTCAGGCCATTGTTTTCGATCTGAAACAAAATATATCAATAAAACCAAACCTGTAAAATAACATTTTTAATTTACGTCTAGCTGTTAGACTGAATTTTTATCATTCTGCTGAGCCTTATCCTAAGAACTCAAACACCCGAGCAGCATGTTGCCAACAGTAGAGATAACTGCAGCCATCGACACGTCGGTGACAGCCGTTGACACTCGACACTAGCCGTTGACATTCCAATGCGTCGACAGCTGCCATCGAAGTGCCGACGGCTGCCATTGAAGTGTTGACGTCTTTCACCTACTATCGACGGCTGTAGCTACCTCTGCCGTTGGCAATTTGCCACTCATGTGTGAGTATGAGCTTTTAGTTGTAGCTTGTCGGTTTTCAGTCTAACCGTACTCATTTGAATAGGTACCTGTATTTTAAATGGAGCGTCCTCTGTCTGTCCATCTGTCAGACTCCTAACTAAAACCACCCCGGTGTTATTTTATACACTTGTATCGGGAGCTGCACCTATAATTTGAATTCCATTGCCCCAGACTAATGTTGACCCGTTCCCCATAGGTCTCGTACCGCATTGAAGAGTGGCTTTCCTATAGATTTAAGAGAGACGCACGTGAAACACTACGCGCCACCATCTCGGGTCCATTGGTTGACATTTCAGATTCATTGGAAATCCCCTAATCTGCCCATTCTGGACCTTTTTAGGGGGGTTTGGAATAGGGCATGGTGCGCCCTTTGTCGACGTACGGTTTTCTGGTACGGGGTGGGAGAGAACTCTGCCTTCCCATACCGCAGGAGTGACTAAAATTATCTGTCTGAGTATCAGTACCATATTGTACGTGGAGCGACTGCCTGTCTGATCACTACAACTAAGTAACAAACAAAGACCCTCAGATGACAACTGGGACCGAGATTTTAGCGTGGTTTTAGAGCCAGGTTCTTCCCTCTCTGTATGTAATAATTCTGGACTGAACTCGACAAGCAATGGTTCGTCTGGCAGATCGGTCTGTGTGACTATTATAAACGTAACCACGAGATCTTTGATGTGTAAAGTTTTACTTAAATTGAAATGTTTTTGTGCATTGACGACCTTGGCTGCCACATCAGAAAATATCTACCAAAACCTAACCAGCACCTTTTCAACTGAATCACTGTCGTCCAATTGCATTTGATTTTTATAATTGCGCACTGTCATAGTCTGGTCATACACGGTTATAGTTCTTTAGGCCACTAAAGAACACTAAGGCTAATTTAAACATTTTGTCCAAAATGTACATTTGTACATGAAATCCTGCATCGCGCAATTAAAGTTCTCCACGCAATTTAAGCATTAGCTCGACGATTACAGGTAGTTGTCCAAACCAGACATAATAAACGTCTGGTCGTAAGATCCTCTTTTTTCAACAGAGTTTTGCGGGATTTTATATTCTGTTCTGCATACAGAACACCATACAAACACTAAAACCATACGCTATATTTCGAGTCATTTTTGCCGGAAATTAATGTATGCCATCCACTTATTCTCTTGTGATATCGTAGTCTTATAGCAACCTCGAAACATTTTAACCTCCTTGCTACTAAAATCTTGGAAAAAAACGGTCACAGGGGTGCTTCGGGTACGGGTAACGGGTAGTACATCTGACCCCACGAATTACAGACCCATTTCAGTTCTACCCACTTTTAGTAAAATATTTGAAAAACTTATTTTAGAGCAATTACAAAGATTTTTTAACAGACATAAATTATTACATACCAAACAGTTTGGTTTTACAAGAGGTCGTTCAACAACCGATGCCGGTGTTGAACTTTTAGGACATATTTATTTATTTATTTATTTATTTATATATTCTTTATTGTACACCGCATAAACAACAAATATAGGACACATTATTATAAATAAGGGTACAATGGGCGGTCTTATCGCACAGGGCAATTTCTTACAGACAACCTTTGGATGGACTGAGTGAAAGGAAATAGATTTAGGGTTGTCAGTGTACAAACATCAGATATACTAATAAGACATAATAATCCGAATACATACATACAATACCAAATAATATACTAATAAATATCAAAAACATATAATTGAGTTAGGAGAAGAAAAATCAAAGTGTAAGGTAATGTTCCTTCACCAATTTTTTAAACGTTGGAAGCGTTTGAGCACGCCTCACTTCAATAGGCAACGCATTCCACAAACGTGCAGCTTGAATCGTGAATGATTTGTCAACGAAGGAAGTGGAATGCGCGCGAATACTTAATTTCAGATTTTCCGATGATCTCAAGGACCTACTATGTGTGTCACTAAGGAACTGAAAGCGTTCTTTAAGATAAACCGGGGTACAAGGATTAAATAGCACATTATATAGCAAAGAAAGTATATGGGCGTTCCGGCGAAGGCGAATAGGAAGCCATTTGAGCTTAGTACGAAATTCAGAAACGTGGTCATACTTGCGTAAGCCAAATATGAACCTGATACAAAGGTTTTGAAGTCGCTCAAGCTTATCCAATTGGTCATGGGTGAGATCAAGATAGCTGGCAGCAGCATAGTCCAATACTGGAAGAAGAAGAGATTGTGCTAACGCAATTTTAGTACTGATGGGAAGAAAATTTCGAAGACGTCTCATGGAGCCCGCTGAAGCAAACAGCTTACGACTTACTTCCTGCATTTGTTTTGTCCAGGAGAGAGTGCGGTCGATAAAAATTCCCAAGTTCTTCACAGTGTGACTTAGAGGAATTATGGTATTATTGAAGACAATCTGGGGAAGTTTCGACCAATCTATTTTAGACACAGTCCGGGAGCTACCAACAATGATCACTTGTGTCTTAGTTGGATTGATCTTCAACCCAAACTCAGTGCTCCAGTCACCTATTCGAGCCAGGTCTATGTTAACAGTATCAATGGCCTCAGATAACTTTCCGATAGGGGCTTGAGTATAAATTTGGAGATCATCAGCATACAGGTGGTAGAAAGAAGATAGTCGTTGAGTGATAGCATTTATAAAAAGTGCGAAGAGTAGAGGAGATAATACGCCACCCTGAGGCACACCGGCAGAAGAGTCACTCCAAGACGAGAAAGATTCTTCAATACAAATACGCTGCCGGCGGCCAAACAGGTAACTATGAAACCAGTCAATTACCGATGGAGATATGTTAAAGGAGTACAAGATGCCGAGTAAAATATCGAAGTCAACCGTATTGAAAGCATTGCTAAAGTCAAGTAGAGCAAGTACCGTCAACTTCCCCTCCTCCATACCTGACCTAATATCATCCGTAATATGCACGAGTGCTGAGGTAGTGCTATGCCCAGGTCGAAAACCAGATTGAAATGGATTTAAAAGATTATGTTTGCTAAGGAACGTGCTTAGTTGTTGGTGGACAAGCTTTTCGAGGACTTTGGATAGGAATGGAAGAATAGAAATAGGACGATAGTCAGTGAAAGATGCAGGATGAGATCTTTTAGGCAGAGGGATAACTTGAGCATCTTTCCAGGCTTGTGGAAAGACTTTACTGGAAACAGAGAAATTAAGAATGTGAAGGATGCTAGGAAGGATGATATCGAGGATGGGAATGATCATCTTACGGCTAACATAGTCACTACCCACAGCGTTAGACGATATCGACATAATACTCCTTTTAACATCACAAGCAGTGAATTGACTAATGACGAAAGGGGAATAATCAGGTATCGAAAGGTTTGAAAGATGACTTAGCGTAGCAGCTTTAGTGGCCCTATCTAATAAGGGCGAAGTAGAAAAATGACTGTTAAGTAAGTTGAGGTCTAAGTCTTTAGGAAACGTGTCAAGAGACTTTTTTCCGATACCTATTGTTTTGAGGAATTTCCAGACTTTGGCTGGATCACCATTTTGAACGGAACTGTGGATATAATGGCGGTTTGCGTTTCTACACACCTTGTTGCAGTGATTTCTAATGGAGATATATTTCTCCCTGTTAATGTCATTGGGCCGAATTTTAAACTTGAACTTTGCAGTCGCTTTTTTATGGAGCAATAGTTTAATGTCGTCAGTCAGCCATGGCGCTGGAAGATGTTTGACTTTCACAGCTCGAACAGGTGCATGTGCATCGTAAAGTTGGATCAAGGTTGAGGTCAAGAATTCAACCTTTTCGTCGACAGACGTGGATGTAACCAAAGGCGACCAATCAATATTGCTGGCGTCCTCCTGAAGACGATCAATGTTCATCCCATCAAAATTGCGAAGCAGAAGAGTTTTAGACTTATGCTTAGGTGGACGAATTTTATAAGAAGTGTAAATTAGATCATGGTAGGAAAAGGCGTCAGCAGCACATTGACCATGTTTTGCGACGAGACCGGGAGATGAGACAAAAATAAGATCGAGAAGTGATGGGACAGCGTTTGGAAAATGGTGAGTGGCATCAAGGTCCAGAATAGAGAGATTGGAAGATTCAATAATGTTGCGAAGAGCAGTACTGCGAGAGTCGTTTTTACGAAGACATGTGTTAAAGTCGCCCATGATGATACTATGACTGTAAGAGGGAATTAAAGCTTCTAAAATACGCTCAAAAGAAGAAAAGTAATTAATTCGAAGAGAAGGGCAGTAGTAAACCCCTAGAAGAATCTTAGAATGGTGGAGTTCAACTTCTAGGAATAGATGTTCACCGGCACTCGGTGGAGGCGGCTGAGTGGACATATTAACAATAGAAAAAGGAATGTGATCACGAAGATAAATAGCCACCCCACCACCACCACCGTTGGCTCGATCATTCCGGATGAGTCGAAAACCTGGAAGAGAGTAGGAGGAAGAGGGCAGACAGGGTTTAAGCCACGATTCAGAAACAAGAATTGCATGAATATTCTTACAGTCGAAATTGGCCAGCATATCGGGAAAATGAGCCGGAATACTCTGGGCGTTTATGTGGACTACATTGAAGTTCTTGGATACATCGGAAAACAAAGAAACTTTTTTTTTCTATTTATGATGCATGGGAAAAGATTCGATGCGTTGGAAATTTTTTGCGATTTGTCTAAGGCCTTAGATTGCGTTTTCCATGACACATTAATCAGGAAACTACACCATTACGGAATCCGGAACTCCTCCCTGGATCTTATTACATCATATCTGAGTGAATGGATTCAGAGAGTTGACATAAACGGAAAAAGATCTCCCGGATCTGTAGTTAAAATGGGTGTCCCCCAGGGCTCAATTCTTGGACCATTTTAGTTTCTGGTTTACACAAACGACTCACCTTATCTCATAATGGATAACCATAATATAGTGTTGTTCGCAGGCAACACTTCACTTTTGTTCAAACTTAAACGTCAGCAGCCGGTAACTGATGACATAAATCTAGCTCTTTCCAAATAATACACTGGTTTAATGTAAATAACCTACTGATTAATGAAAAAAACTAAATATATTAAGTTTACCATGCCTCATGTTAGGCAAGTAGAAAGTAGTGTGCTAATCAAAGACAAAGAGTTGAGTCCTGAAGATACTACAATGTTTTTAGGCATAACTTTAGATGCTAAGCTTCAATGGGGCCGACATATAGACAAATTATCGAAGAAACTTAGCTCCGTAGCATACGCTGTTAGACAAATTAGAATTTAACTGATGTAGAGACCGCCCAGTTTATTTTAGCTACTTCCATAGTGTCATGTCTTACGGTATTCTACTGTGCGGAAATGCCGCCGATATCCAGACGAATTTTATTTTGCAGAAAAGGGCTATTCGTTCGATTTATAAATTAAGTCCCAGATACTCCCTCAGAGATAAATTTAAAAATATCAATATAATGACTGTACCTTTGCAGTATATTTACGAGAATATTTTGTATGCGCACAAAAATAAAAACATGTTTAAGAAATACAGTGATATTCATAATTTTAATACTAGGAATAAACATAAATTTGTAGTACCTGCTACCAAGCTCAAATAAATAGGGGGCTCATTTAGATGCCAATACACTTCTATCATTAACTTCCTAGTCATATTCAACAACTAAGCCTTGATAAATTCAAATCATTTGTAAAGCAAAAACTTTGCCAAAAGGCTTTTTACACTGTAAAGGACTACGTTGAGGACGAAAAGGCTTGGGACTGACCTGCTCCAGTACGCACTTCAACTGTTGTAATTTTTTTTTTGTTTTTTTCTTTCGTTCTTATTTTTATTTTTTTAACAATTTGATATTGATGTTCATCTTTTACAATTTGACATTGTAGATTAGTTTTATTTTACAATTTGATATATATTTTTATAAATCTTGTAGTAATGTTTGACATAAATACTTTGCTAAATATTACATTTTGTAAACTATAATTTTTCTTTTAATATTGTGAACGTGAGGACAATGTGGATCAGTTTTTATTTATTTTTTTCTCTTCTCTTTCTTCTCTCTTTTCTTTTCAGAAAATTTTATCATATGTCTGGTAATTTGAGTATTTTTTGCGGCCTACCCAAATGTCCTTTCCGTAGTATAGTTTGTCAAGTCGTTGTGCTCGTTAGTGTCCTGAGTTGAGCTTTGCGAATACTGACAAATGCTTGCACTGACTGGACAGGTCCACTCAAATCTGTATGGTTCTTTCTTCAAAAGACCATTTCAGACAAATCTGAATGGTCCTCACGTGATTTGACCAATACATATTTACTGTATGGTGATTTGACCCCTGAGTTTGCTTCGGAGTTAGCTAGGAAACACCGGCCTTATCTAGTTTAAAATGACGGAAAAAAAATTGACGTGTAAAAGTGTTTTAAAAAACCTACTTGCAAAATAATTATCATTTATCATTTATTACTTCGTTTCGTAATTTGACCATCACCAAAAATCACGAAAATACTTACGTAACACGCAAGGGGATTTTGACCCTTACTTGATCTTTGTCATATAACGTACATATCGTATCCATAGCACGCAATTTCTTCTGACACCGAAAAATATAATTTAAAAACCTTTTAAAATTCTCACCTTATAAACTTGTCTGAAATATTTGCCATTACTTTTTATATCTTCTTCTGACATGCCGACAATAGCACCAATATCAGTCTCACTGCAATAGAAAAAAATATTGGAATAACATATCATAGGTTTAATTTTTTTTTTATTGTTGATAGGTTCTTAGTTAATCATAATCATTTGTTGACAGACTTAAGTTCTTATGACATTCTACTACATGGGCGTACAAATATTACTTAACATGGCTCTTCCTGGTTAGTACATCGTCAACGTGATCAAATTATGAATGGCCAAAGTTCATGCAAAATAGCAGATATAGATCTTTACTGAATGAATTTTACACAAAGAACAATGGTGATACATAATTATATCGCCATGATATATATAAAAAAAATAATTTACTACATTTTATCTAATCAAGTTAATAAAATTCCACTATCATCGGAGAAGTTACATGGTTACTGGCCTCTAACTGATGCAATTTCATTTTGTCTGGAACTCACAATTAAAAAACTTCTTGTTTGCACAAGTTTGTAAGTAATATTATTTAGGATAACACTACAAACCCTTTGGCGGTAATTCCTGAAGGATCAGCCTTTACAGGAATCGTAATTGTGTTGTTTTCTATCGCAGCTTCATTACAGCGATTATGTAGAAAAATGGTGATGTTTATCGAGCTATCCAGGTTTGTAAGATGGGTCATTTCTAGTTCGATCGGACCGATATTCTGTGAACATGAGATAATATTAAAGTCATTATGGTTACATTCTTAAAAATAATAAGCAAATACCCACTGAGATTTGACACGCTTCGTGCCTTGAATGTACGTTTAGTCGCTTAACTTCAATATCAATATTTTCTATCTAGCTATTTCGGTTTTTCTACTAGAGAAATGCATCACACAAGAATTACTGAACATTTTTCTCTTGGGTCTTCCTTCCTTCCTTTAATCACGTATATTTTGGAATTGCAGCGTGGCATGATATTTAGTCTATTCTTTACCTCCTGTAATACTGCGCTCCACTGCTTTTTTCAAACCCTAACATAAACATAATCGGCCTTATAATGTTCCTGCACTGCCGAGACTCAGGCCTCTTCTCTCGGAGAGGAAATGAGCCGTAATCCACCACGCGAGCCCAGTGCGGATTGGTGGATGTCAAATGTCTTAAAATTTTTGGTTCTAGGACATGCTTTCTTCACGATGTTTTCCTTTAGCGTTTTGAGAGCAGTGGTAATGAAATGAATTACACAAAGTAATGCGCCTGGCTCGATTTGCAACTGATGCGACCACCAAGCCACCACAGCTTTCAAACTTAAAGTTTCAACCATAATATTTACGTTGTAAAATGTTAATAGGTACTCGTCATAGTTGCATATTAGTATGTACATATTTAGTTTTATTATATTATTTTTAAAAGTATATCCTTTATTCGCATGCTGTATTGTTTCATATCATATAACGACTTTATGAGTACTTATTTTCCTATTTATATTACACACGGTGTCTACATCTCTATTTTTTCCAACGTATGCTGTATGCTTCTTTTCGTAAGTATGCTGGAAGAGATTTCTTTAGAAACCAGCATCACCTTTGTACCTACTTTTCTGTTATTTTTCTTCTTATCTTTTATTTTATGTGGGTACTTAACTCACAATGGTTAAATAAATAAATAAAAAGTACTTTATGTAATAAAGAAGCGAACGTACCGAATTTTGATCTTTCCAAAGAGGCTTGGGCGGCTCGCACATAAGTTTATCTCCACTAACCGAGGCTTCGTACACACAGCCTCCTGGTTTGAGCACGTTAGCTCCGACAATATGCATCTTCACACACGAAGCATACGCCACATCTCCAGAGTTTGACATAGTTACGCTAATAGTTTCTGTCTTACTTGAGCCTATTATATACGGATTCACATCGTTTCTGTAATCATAAATAAGTACCATCATCATAGTCTGCTTTCTTGGCTTTGTTCCATAATAACTTGTGGATCGATTCCCACCCAGAACAAAATAAATGTTTGTGTGATGAGCATGATCATTTGTTCTGTGCCTGGGTGTAATTTGTATATAATATGTATGTATTTAGAAATATATAAGTATGTTTATCAGTTGTCTGGTACTCATAACACAAGCTCTGCTTAGCTTGAGACTAGAAGGCGTCGTGTGAAAGATTAAAAAAAAAAAAAAAAAACTTGGTGCCGGCGCAACATGTTTTGCAATGAGGTACTATCAAACACTATTAAAAAAAAAAAATCAAGTGACTCGACCAAAATATTTCGATAGCTGATGAAAGGCGTCGTTTGACCAGATAATTTTGTGGCATGGCTATTTAAAAAATAGTCTTAGAGTAGTTTAGTGAACTTTTTAACCTAAAGGTTGACTGGTAAGCAATGCTTGGTTGCATTAAGTCCGCTTATGTATTGTTACTTAACATAAATTTTAAAAAATAAATGAAATATTCATATTCACTTTTGTGACTGGCCTGTTGGTCTAGTGGTCAGTGGGCCTGACTTCTATGCCGGAGGTCATGGGTTCGATTCCCACCCAGGAAAAATGTTTGTGTGATGAATACGATCATTTGTTCTTAGGCCGGTCACCCGATAGGAACTCACATCGCTAAAAATTTACTAACTCTTTCGGGGATCAACTTTTAACAATCCTTCTTGCTAACAGCTTAAAAAGAATAAATTAAAAAAAAAAAACACAAGAAGACAATTGGATGATTACCATATACCATACTACCATAAAAAAACCCCAACCTCCCCATTACCCCCAATTTACTCGCTCTTTCATGGAACAGCTTTTAGCAATAAGGATTAGTAAAAGTTGACCGCCTTAAGACGACCTAAATTTTTAGCTACAGACTTCCGTTACAAAATAAATCTTTTGAACTGTTTAGCTCAAACAGGTACAAACTCGAACATTGATTGCAAAGTTGACCAACAAAAAGAAGGATAGTCACACGAAGATTTGATTATTCAAAGCTAAGGATACTCACTTAAAACTGATATAGGGAGTTAATTTCAACTTAGGCACGCAGACCGTGCTACCACTGCACTCCGCTACCCACAGTGAACCCTTGATTTTCAAATCGCTGCGGTCGCTCAAGATCACACGGTAGGCATCGAAAGTTGGCAAATTCCTGGGATCATTCTGTAGCTCCGACGTTATCATGTAGCTTATTGCAGTATCGTATTTGCCGTCCTTTGAAGAATGTATTAAATCTATTTAATATCTGTTAATATAGGATTTAATATCTGTTTTCAGTAACTTATGGGAGTTATGAAAAGAAGTTATTCCTCGAAAGTGGCAACGCTAGACTAATATTAATATTTTTGTAAAACTTTTATAATGGTATGTATACACGGCTAAATTTTGGTCGTTTTAATCCCGTGGAGGGTCAATTCGGCACATGAAATACTGTCGATTTATAAAGATAAATTTAAAAAAGAAAGTACTTTTTGAGTGTCTACATGTTGTTTCTGCATTGTGTCTATATGTGTCAAATAAAATATTTTTCTTTCTTCTTTCTTTCTTTTTTCTTAAACTCGAATTAATATACGCATGTACGAAATTAATTTCTTTAAGTAAACATCAGCTGAGCGAGTTCAATGACCTGTAGGAAGATAGTACACAATCACCGACAACTACCTTATTTCGTAGGTACATGCGTAAATTAATTCGAGTTTCAATAAAAAGTACTTTATATTTTAATTTTCTCTTTACAAATCTATTGTATTTTATGTACCGAATCGACCCTCTGCGGGATTAAAACGACCAAAATTTAACGGTGTATATAAAAGCAAAATACCACTCACTGAATAATCATGAAATCTCACAAGGGCGGGATTTGTCATTGGATGATTTTAGCTACCATAAAAAAAAAAAACACTACAACACTTATAAACTTATAATTTGGCAGGTAGGTTCCTTAAAGGGGTTTTCCGCTAAAAATGGATTTTCCAAAACTCCATCCCGTGGTTTCGAAATTTGTGTGGAGAAATGGACTTTCACGCGGACGAAGGCGCTGGCAGAAGATAGTATTTTTATAAGAGAATTAAAATTCTAAAGATAATAAAACTAATACTCACTAAAGGCAAAATAAACGGAACTTTTTTGCAGTAATCTCGTTGTCTATCGTTCAGAGACGTTTCGAACACAAAACGGCCAGTGCTGTCGGCTAGTTTGGCGTTCTCGTGTTCCATCTCTACCGTGGTTCTTATACCTGATTCAAATAATAATAAAAAAAGACATTTTACAAAAGGATTTCTATTTTTAAGGTTTACTTATTATGTATTTGGGTTTTCACGAAAAGTCAATAATAATAGGTATTATACAACATTATTTTTAGTATATGCAAAACCTGAATATACTCGTAATTTGTTCAAAATCAGTAACTTAATCGATTCCAATTATTTTTACACCGTATTACATTTTTTCCCATAAATATTCAGGTCATAGCGGGCACTTACGGCCTGTGCACCGATTGGTGCGGGAGCAAAACTACCCCTCAGTCGCCCGGATGGCCCGGTGACCATGTATTTGTGCAGACAACAAGTGGTTGCGCCAATTTGCTATGATCCGCGACTTTGTTTTTTGTAATTTGTTTTTTTGGCCTAGCAATCCTATACCATCCGTTTCCCTTCCACCCGCACGACCTCTAGAAATGGAATTGACATTTGACGTGTGTGCATCGATTGTGAATGTGACCGCACCGCTAACATCGCTCGCTCGAAATTGCAAGAAAATTGACTGTTTCGTGATCCAACCAATCAAAACCTCAACAATAGTGCAGTGTAGTGCAAAACAGGACCTGGCAGTGGTTAAATGTGCGAAGTCGATGTCCGCCGGCCGGCGCCACGTGGAATCTTCGAAGTCAAAAGGTCAGTGTTCCTCCCTATCCCATGCCAGGCATAATACCTGCATATTGTTAACAAACCTTAGATCGCTTTTTAAACCTACAGTCCACATCAAGCAAAATTCGCGCAACCAACAAGCTTATAACTTTGTCACTTATCATAATACACTAGTCATAATACTAGACACTGTTTGGCATATACTAAAATTTATTTTTACCTGGTTCTTTACTACAATATTAATAACGGCAAAAAATCACGTTTGTTGTATGGGAGCCCCTCTTAAATATTTATTTTACTTAATTTTAATTATACTATTTAGTTTTAAAATAAATATATAACTAACTGTAAATATTTCAAGTGTCTACAGTATATAACCAACTGTAAATATTTCAAGCGTCTACTATTAAAATCGAGCGCAAAAAAAAAAATCGCAAAAAATCACGCTTGTTGTAAAAGAGCCCCACTTAAATATGATATATTTTATTCCGCTTTTAGCATTTGTTGTTATACTGGCAACAAAAATACATCACTGTCTAGCTATCTTGATTCATGAGGTACAGCCTGGTGACAGACAGACGGACAGTGAAATCTTAGCAATAGATTGTTAGTATGTTTTTTTCCATTTGGGTACGGAATGAAAATAAACGGCGTGCACTCGGGCGTGCCACAACGTTCCTACAAGACTAACCAGTCTTCTAAATCCATTTCCAGATATTGACATTGCCATGTCCGACGGAAATGCTAATTCTTTGGGCAAAGAACGAACCTGCTCTATTACGTAAAATGACGATCAGATTTGACATTTTACGTAAAAAAAGTAGAAAGGTATTATGAACTAGCAACAATTATTTAGAATTGCATACGTACGCGCTGTAATTTTTCTCGGCAGAGTCGGATAATCTACTGTTAAACAAACATCAAATTCGAAGTTTGTTTTTCCGGAAATGGTGCGGTTCTGTAAATAAGAAAGTTAAGAAATAAATTTTACGTAATATAGGAAAGCCATCATTTTAATATTTTTTTTGGTAGAACTTAGAGGGAAGTGCACGAAAGAAATAAAAGTAAAGTAGCCTTCAAATTAGAAGCAAAGTGCCGCGTTGCGGCAGCGCGGTGGCAGCACTGCCATCGCACTGCTTTGTTATTCCGTAAAAATAAAATACGCGCGGCTGCAGCGCGGATGTAGAACAGCAGTCGCAATGCCGTCGTGTTTTCGCAGTAGGAGGAATCCCAGTCAAACACAAGTTTACATAAATAAAAAAAAAAACTGTTCCAAGGAGCAGTCGTGAAAAATACTGGTAATCAACTGCATCCTGTTGAACTTAAAGCCACGCTAACCTAGTAAAAAAAGACGACGTGCAATGGGTAGCACGCTCTCCGATCGTCCGGTAACCGACCAGACCGAGCCCAAGTCGTCGACAGCGCGTACTGTTCCCGCGCGCCTCAAGGAGCTGTCAGCGAACCGTAGAGGCCCGGCCTGCTAGCTGCAGGCAGGCAGGGCCGAAGCCTGCTGGGGTCAAGGGCCGTTTTCTGAGAGCCTTCCGCTCAGTCCCACCATGATAGGCAACGAAGGAACGGGGTAAGTTTTTAGTTAGTAAGAGTCTGACACTATTTCCCGCTCCGCCCAAGGGCGGGATTTGTCATTGGATGATTTACCTACTATAAAAAAAAAGTACCTGAAAAATTTCCATTGCGAATTTCGCTGTTGTGTTCACAGTTACTGATGCCATGCACCGTAGGAGTACAACCGTGTCTGTGTAAGGCGATCCAATTGCTATTTCTATTAAACATACAAAAAAAAATTAGATCCATCTGTGAAATGGCAAAGCGTGCATTAGTTAAAACACAGGGGACGGGGACCTTGAGCGATTCTGGAACGAAAAGATGCGGGTTCTACGCAGTTATACATATTTACAATATTTTCATAATAGGGAATAATTACAAAAATATATATCAGGATGGTTTGGCTCTGGTCATCTACCAGGTGGGCCTACGTGGGTATCGTGCAATGAATAAAAACGGCTAGGAACCGAATCAGTTTACTTCTCAATACATTTCGGTACAGTGCACTGTTATTAGGTAGGTACAAACAACAAAACGGACAGTTTCAGAACGTCTTGACTCTGCGACGGCCTGGCTGAGAGTGTCCGCTGTACTCGGCGGATTCTCCCTCCCCAAGCTCGTAGCCAAAGCAGAAACGGCTGACTCGGTCTAGGCGCGCCACCTCTATTTCTTCTAGTTGCCACTAGATGGCGTGCCTTGTTTTGTTGTCAACAAATCAACGCCAGATACGACATATATATATATATTGATATAACCAGGTTTTTAATAAATATACGAACTATGAAAACAATATATATATTTTTTTATATTTTAAACAAATATCTCTCTATATCTATCTCTCTCGCTATGATGCCGCAAGCATGGACATGGTATTTGACGTCACTAGTCCAAGTCGGACTTCTCTTTCTTATTATAAGCTTTAAAGCTATATAATTTTTTTATCGTCGAAGATTTTTTTAAACTCTTTTTATTTGTTTTAATAAACTTTTTTGGCTTTTATGGCACTTAGGTAATTTTACTAAATTTCTTCACTGTAATGTGGCAAAACTTACTTATTTAATCTATAAAAAGTTTAGGGTTATTATTATTATTATTTTAATTTGAAATATAGTTATTTTTTAAATGTAAATTGGTCGATTAAATGAATAAAATAAAAAAAAATATATAATTATCTTTTTTTATGCATAATTGCATATTCCCTATTCGTTAAAAAAACCCTAACTCACTTTTAACTATAGCGGGGTATTATTTAACTGGTTGTACATAGTAATGACAGCTGTTACTTAAAACGCAACACTGTATCTCCATTTCTGGTAGTAACTACATAGAAGACGTACCTTTGCATCCGTTCTCGTCATAGTCCAGCAATGGAGTGAGACTCATTCCAAAAGATAGTCCGTAAGCTGCTTCAGGCTTGATCTTCTGCAGCGGCTTTAAGGTTTTCTCTGTCTGTTCACTAATTATATCGGCCCCACTGTACAGATAAACAGCGCCTTGGCCAGAATTTTCAAAAGGAGCACCTATAGCAATTTCTGTGGAACAAGAAAAAGGTGGGTTTCTGAATTGAGTATTTTGAGTTTAGAATCGGTGAAACCTACATACACTGTATGTACACTATCTGTACACTGTCTGTACACTGTCTGTACACTGTCTGTACACTGTCTGTACACTGTCTGTACACTGTCTGTACACTGTCTGTACACTGTCTGTACGCTGTCTGTACACTGTCTGTACACTGTATATATACTGTTTTCCTCTTGCTTTCTAAATAACATTTTCATTTTATGTACCTTACCTAAATTATTGTCTCTTTATCTGGTAGAGAATGCCTTAGTCAGCTTTTGTAATTTGTATTGCATGCAGATTAAATAAATAAATAGACCTTAGTTTAAGTCAAAAGTAGAGGGGAGATTTGGGAGATACTCAATTTCAGATGCCTGTCAGAAATTGGGGCAAAGCTAGAATGGTGTAATGCTACGTTTACATGTGGGCCCAGCCTTGGCCAATCGTTATTGTGTAGCCATTGTACAAACGGGGAAACGCCGTCAACACAATGACGATTGGCCGAGGCTGGGCCCACATGTAAACGCAGCATTAAATTGAGAGTTGATTACAAAAATGGTGGTCTTTACTAATCTAATTGATCTTTAAGTTATAGACTTTGTTTTATTTTTTGCTATCTTCTTCTTCTTTTTGTATCGATCTGACTCAGATTTTGTTCGACCAATATTTAGCCACATGGACAGCTCTGTCGTTGGCTTTGTACAAGTCATTGAAGGTGCGGGTGGTAGTACACGCTGGACAGGAAAGGAGGTGACGTATATCCTGTGAAGGGGCTCTACACTGGCACTGTATTTTTTGCTATGCAATGTTTGTAGGTTTTTCAGTAAACTGATGGTAGCATAGAGGTTACGAAATTCTTGAGCATAATTATGGAGACTGTCGTAAGATTCATAGTGTTTTCAGAGTTGAGAAACAAAACTTTTCACAAATTTTCCTGCACAGAACGTTCAGATTCCATAAAAAATAATAAGCCTTACCATCTTTCTTGTCGTTATTGAAATCGCCAACACTTATTATTGCACTACCAAACATTGAACCAGAAACTTCCCCAACAATTATTCGTTTAAATATTGGCACACTCTGCAAAAAAATAATTACGGAGTATTATTAAAATATTTTTCTTGATAGCTGTAAAAAATAGAACAATAATTTACTATGTTACTAAAGTAAAAAAAAATTGTGTAACTTTTTTAACTTTGCACTTGACGGTATCATAGCATCAGTCTTATAATGTTCCCACTCCTGGGAGTCAGGCCTCCTCTCTAGAACTAAGACGGTATCAATATAATATTATGCACCTAAGGACTACCCTGTTAGTAAGAACCAATTGCGATATATGGAAAACAAATAGGGATATGGTTTTGAAAGGCTTAAAGGGCAATTGAAGGACACATCTTGGTTTTAGTCAGTAAAACTCTGACACGATTTGTGGCTCCACTCTAGAGCGGGAGAAGTAATTTGATGAGTTTTCAACTTAAAAAAAGAACAACTATGAAATATTAAAAACTTGTTGCTACTAATACTACAATACTACACTAATACTAACAATACTATGGACAAATGTAGTCTGAAAATAAACGCGTTATTATTATTATTACTATGCCATTGTATCTGTACTAAAAACATGTATGGGCATGTAGGTCAGTAGTAGGTGTTAGTTTTATCCTTTTTTTTTATCTTAAGTGTCTACATGTTGTTTCTGCATTGTGTGTCTATATTGTGTCAAATAAAATATTTTTCTTTCTTTTCTTTCTTTCTTTCTAGGTAAAATTAAAAGTAGTTTTTCGTATCTGTCAGCGCACGCGCGTTTTGTCATCTAATTTAGACTGTTTAATGGGTTATATAGATTAAATAGAAACAACTAGTACCACATTTATTATTGTTGTACAATTTTTTTTTTTTATAAAATAATAATACTGTAATGTTGAGTTGAAATGAATATTATTGTGATATAATACTTACGTTAGGCCTGCTAGCAAGATAAACATAAACAGCTCCTAGGTTATAGGTATATTTATCTTTCTGGCCATAAGTAGGTGCTCCCACGAGCAGGTCAGTTCTTCTACCATACATCTTGGCGGCACATAGCACCGCCCCAAACATCGTACCTACCGTATTAAAGGTGTTTTTCAATGTTTTTTGATAAGTCTGATAGTTTTTGTAGAATACAACCTGCGAAGAATTTTAAGTTCAGAATAATCTGATTTCTAGACAAGATTATAATTTGTAAAGATTGCTTGCGATGTATTTACCTCTCCAAACCTATACGTTGAACTTATGGCATACGATAACTTTTCATTGATGAACGTGCCACTGGCGACGGCGTAGCCTGAAATGAAAAATACACCATGAAATAATTATGTACACAATAGTTAAATTACTGGGATGGAAGAAGAATAAAAGATAATAATAGTACTAGACTTGACGTGACTAAAAGGTTGATCAGACGTTTGCATACCAACGTCCAAGGTCACCTTGCTAATTTCAATCCGTGTAGACAGCGGTTGTAAACCATGACCTTTATCGCTCTTGGTAGGGAGGCGCGTTTTCGAAACTGCAGTGAGTGTTGGCGCGTGGTTTCATCGATGTAACCACAACATAAACCAAACACACCGAGCGCCCACCAAGGTAACCTTGGTTAGAACGCTAGATTGCAATCGTTTGGTCTACATTTAAACTTAAGATATAACAATGTGGTTCACGCATACTGCGTATCTCTTTCTCTGTGCGTTGTTCTACAACGCACAGAGAAAGTTGCCAGAAATTAGGAATTCAAAGTGTAGAAAAAATAAATAAAGGACTTACCAAAGTTAAATTTAGGAATATTTCTTGAACTATATCTGATAAACTCCGGAGTTCTATAAACTTTTTGGCCGTAAATCATTGCTCGACCTTAAAAATAAAACAAAGAAAAAACCTAGTAAGAAAGAGACAAACAGTAAAAAAGTACATTTTGAAGAATTCTAGCCAATCTTTTTCTTTATTAAAGCAAATAAACAAAATGAAATGTTCCGAAAATGAAATCATCATCTTCCTGCCCTTGTCCCGTTATACTTGGGGTCGGCGCAATACGTTTCGAAAATGAAATATGAAGCGAAAAAGCCAGTGTCTGCAATCGTGAATTAACTTGCCACGAGCTATCGCTCGAGTATGTTCCTTTGCTCCCATGTACTTACCGTGGTACATGCCGGGGCCGCCGACTATAATGGAGTCGTCGGAAGCAACGTCAATACTCCATCCAAATGAATCCATAGTTGCTTCTGTAAACACGATTTTATTCAAATTCCAAATTTAAAGTTTTTGTAGACATAGGTACTCCAACCAGTGGTGCTATTCTCTAAAAAAACGCAGCGCTGCCTCAACGACGAACACCCAAATAGGATACATTGGATTGTCAACCTATTTTACCTATCCATTGGATTGTTAATTCAATGTATCCTAATCGGATGTTCGTCGTTGTGGCAGCGCTGCGTTTTATTAGAGAATAGAACCACAGGTATTACTACTGCAAGCAGGGGCGCCGGATTTTAGAAAACCTCATGGATGTTCATGCTCATTTGATGACTCCAAAAAGTGGCGAAGTGTGAGAAGAGAAATGCACACTGATCGTCCGACAAATAAATAAATGTCCTACGTACATACTGTGTACTTAATTACTAATAATTTTTGATAAGGGGCTATCCATTAATCATGTGATGTTTTTTTACGACGTTCACAGCAATGCTCTAGGAACTTGTTTAATAGGCGTTCTACAGACAGACCATACACATGGGGTTCCAAGCTGGTCTTTTAAGAGGCCGAGGGACTTTTTCCAAGTGCTCATGGTGATCTCGTGGATGCTTTTAGTGAGGTAATAAATATAAAAATATAAGTAAATAACATAAAACAGGTTTCCATAACCACTGTAATGGGTATCATTTGTTGATCTGGGCTTTTTAAGGCCTAAATTCTATGTTAATTTTTTTTTTGTTTTTCTGGTCTTGTAAATCATTATCTGACCTTTCTATTGATTATAATTGGGTTGTCTTCCAGTCTAATTGGATTTAATTGTATTCCAAAGTTTTTCTTTCTGCTTTAGAGAAAGATTTTAATTGAAATGAGAAACAAATATTCACCCATTGTTGAATGCGAATCATTGACTCTGTCTTCTTCATTTATAGACAGTCTCTTGCTTATAGCATCTCCTGTACGTGAGTAGCATATGCCTCGCGCCACAATTGCGTTGAAACCTATAAGGAAAATCCTGGTAATAGAATTGTGATACATTATTTTAGTAGATAATGAGCCTAAATCATTACAATTAACCCAACACTATAATTACTTGCGCGGCGACTTCCCTGAGGGGGTCAGCGCGATCTGCTATGCAGACGACACGTTGGTCCTAGCGCAGGGAGAGTAATACTAGGCCGCGTCGTTGATAGGATAGCGTCGTCGCGCAGTTGGGACTCGAGATGGCGCTGCACAAGTCCGAGGCCATGTGTTTTCACGGCCCTCAGAACGCGCTACCACCGGGTTCCCAACTAACGGTAAGAGGAGTTTACATCGACGTCGAGTCGACGACGAAGTACCTAGGACTTATCCTCGACAGCTGGTGGTATTTCGAGGAGCACTTCCGACGTTTGGGTCCCAAGCTGAACCGCACTGGGGCTGCCCAACCTGAAGGGTCCAGACGCCTCCTACTGGAGGCTCTACGTGAGAATCGTCCGGTCCATGGCCCTTCATGGAGCCCCAGTGTGGGCACCGTCGCTGCAAAAGCAAACGAAGGCCCAGCTGAACGCGTGCCAGAGGGTCATGGCAATACAGATAGTGCGGGGTGACCGCATGATTTCCCGCTAAGTGGCGAGCCTCCTTGCTGGCCTACCACCATGGTATCTAGAGGCAACAGTACTTGAACGCATGCACGATTTGCGCGTGGAGATGCAACACCGGGGCGAAATTTCATCCAAAAAACATGTTTTCAACAATTTGGGCTCGGTCTGGACGGTTGCCGGACGCTCGGACAGCGAGCTACCTATTGCTCCCCGTCCGCAAGTCCGCAACTACTGTGGCCGAAAAGCGGCGTGAGGGCCGTTGTTTCACGCGTGCGGCTTCCTCCTTTGCTGCTTTGCAGAAGTAGGCGACCGCCTGCCACTCCTCGTTTCGGACCATGGCCTGTACTAAGGCTCGGCGCGAGATATCGCTGTGGCCGATCGCCCCCACAAGGACACGGTGGTACTTTGCAGCACCTCTACAGTGTCCTCCGGGCAAGCTAGTATAACTATGTAGATACTATACTATAAAGTATTGTGGAATCTAAAGAGGTCACATGCTGTTACTGCTCTTAACTTGCAAACTGACACGATAATCACATTTTTTTAAATTTAACATTTATAATAGCATAATATAATATAATATAATATCACACATACTATCATACAAAGTTGTCTAGTCCCAAGCTAAGCAGAGCTTGTGTTATGGGTACTAGACAACTGATAAACGTACTTATATATTTCTAAATACATACATATTATAGATAAATAATAATTAATAATTCAGAGCACATAAGCCTTTCATTAGATACATTTCGGTTTATTTGATACTTTAGGATAAGAATTTTTACGCTCTTCTTCTTCTGTTTTTATTAGCAGGTCTACTGGAAGTTTAATAAAAATAGCAATTCTTAAAAAAAACCACCCATATTGATAATGAATTTTTATCTAGTAAGTATAATATACTCCTACTCTTTCTCTGTCCACGCCGTAAGATTGTGGAACTCTCTTCCGCCTAGCATTAGAGATCTGAAAACTGTTTCACTTTTTAAGGCTAAAGTCAAAGAGCACTATCTTTCCTCTCTAGTCTGATAAATATATATTTTATATTTATATATTATCTATTTCTATATTTATATATACTATATACACATTATATTTATATTATTTTATGTATTTATTAATGTAGTTATATATGTATTTATTAATTTGACCTAAGTTTTCACAATCTCTTCTTCTCTTATTTCAACACACTATTGTCTACATTTCTTCCAATGTCTCCTTTCGCAGGTCTGCTGGAAGAAATTTCTTTCAGAAATACCTTTGTACAATTTTTATTGTTTAATGTATCCTCTGCTGTATTTGTGTGTACATAAATAATAAAATAAATAAATAAATAAATAAATATCCTTTCCCTGCATGTACAAAGACAAGTATTTTTTTTTAAAGAAATAAAAATTAGTGTACAATTCACTTATAATTTACTTATATTATTAAATAAATAAATTGTAAGTGAATGTAACTAGAATAAAATAATATAAGAAGCAAAAACAGGTATGTTAGTTGTACTTCACCAGACGAGTCCCGTCACAAAGAGTTCTGCGCCGTCTTACGCCATTAGGAAAGTTAAAAAAAAATATGAAACTAACCGTATTGGTTTGACTTACGAACAGTATGCTCCGTATGTCGCGGTGCACACATCTGAAAATACCACATAATATATTATTACCACTACGCTTTTATCTGCCAGAAAAAACAAACACACCTATTATTATATCCACGTTTGAAAGGCAAAAATTAAAAAAGTAATAATAATCTCTTGTTTCAGTCCATCCTAAGGTTGTCTGTAAGAGATTGCCCTGTGCAATAAGACCACCCATTGTACACTTCGTTTTGTAATATTTGTCCTGTGTTCATTATGAGGTGTACAGTAAAGTATATAATAAATAATAATAATTGTAGCGACAAGAAATATGTAACCAAAATTATTGTAACACTTAAAATGCACGTTCTTCTCCATAGAGATCTACGCTTTGGAACATGCAATTTAGCTCCATTTTGTTTGACTGACCGACCTTTTGACTATTCAAAAGTGCCTGAAAATGAAAAAGTACTCAGGTATACAGACTACACTGTAAACCTACACAAAAAACCAGTGGATTGGCAACATTTCAATCTTTAAAATAAAGCATCTAGTTGGGTTTGTTCCTGCAACAACCAACTCGCAAGTCGGGATGGAATGCTAAAACTTACCATAACGAAGTCTGGTCCAGCTTTGACGGTTGCTCCAAACCAGAAGTCATGTGTATAATTTTTTAGTTCCGGCCCTGAAATATTGATATATTATTGAATTTTTTTTTATTTTTTTTTAATTGGTATAAACTAGTGCTTGACTGCAATCCCACCTGATGTTAAGCAGTGATGCAATCGTTGATTGAAATTAAGCACACCTATCAAAATTTAGTCAATAACCATTTGCATTTAATGACAATTTGGTGGGAATTTATAATATTTTAGAGCGATGTTTTTAGTTAGTCTTTCAAGTTCTGCAATATAAACAAAATATTTTGAACAGTTATATTAATAGGTGTGTAATGGTGTGCAAGCATTATTCCAGTTACTAATTCACAAAACATCTTATTCAAAGCAAATTATTTTTAAGCATCTAAATGCTTAAAAATATATTTACACAGAAAAACGGTGGTAAGATGTGCTACAGATTTAAACACGTTGAGGCCAACAAAATGTCATACAATCTAACAATCTAATTATCAAGTGTATTTAAATACTTGTAGGTTTTAATCTCAATTATTGCTTTCAGTATATCAATGTACGAGTACATATATTAACAAAGTGACTACCAAAACTTGTAATAGGTATTCTTGAAATATGTATCTATCTATTTTTTGTTAATGTTAAAGTCAAAAAAAAAAATTATTGAATGACTAAAACACAATTTAATAAACTGTCAAATTTTTATCAAATTACAAATGGACAAATTAAATAAAATGTCAAACGTCAATAAATAACCCGCCCCTGATCGTTCCTGGTGCAAAAGTGCCCATAATACTCGCCGCATTACCTCGCTGAATAGCGATAGCCAACCTTTGCACCAAGAACAACCTAGACCGGGAGTCACCCGTTGCCTCTTCGAGCCTACGGCCCTCTATTTATTAAACAAATCAGTTTTATATCCGCCATTATCTTCTGGAATCGAGTTATAGATATGACCAATATTATAAAGGTTAAAGCTGGCATGTATGTACATATGTTTGTTTGTTACTTCTTCAAGTTCAAACCGCTGAATGAATTTGGGCGAAATTTGGTTCATAGGTGAACTTTGTCCAAGAACGGGTCATAGGATACTTTTATGTCAGAAGTATGACGTTCTCTTGGACTAATTTTCTGCTATTACGCGGGCGAAGCCGCTGTCAGAAGATAGTGAAGTAGCGATCTTATTGTACGCGGCAAATAAGTTGAACTAAAATGACTATCGTTGCTATGGTTAGGTTACGCTCGCGTGAAATACGGCAATTTCGATTAAGACCCGAAAATCTGTTACTGCGTATGCGCGGCACGTAAGTTGCACTAAGATCTTCAGGTCAAAGTTAGCCCTAAGAATATCTGCTTATCTCGATTATATGGTCTAACACGCATTGGCTGGTTTTTAATTAAAAAAAAGTCTTACCTCTAGTTATAATCGATTTATCGATTGCGTTACAGCTATTTTTGTCTATGTCGCAATCATATACATCACCAATGGAATCTGACCTGGGTGCACTTATTACCAATCTGGAATGATCAAAAATAGATTTTCCTCAAATTGTGTTATTGTCATGTTGGGGAATTTATTAAGTGTACAGGTACACAATAGGTTGCGGTCATCATTATAAAATTTATATATTGCAACTAGTAGGTACGATATTGTTATGGCGCTTGTTGGGGTCTTGAATTGGTAAATAAAATGCACTATAAAAATTTACTAAAGTGTACCCAAAGGAATCATACAGAATTGGTTGTTATTAAACATGACCAACCATAAATATCATGGGGCATGTGAAAATGAAACCCGGGCTCCTGGAACGAAGGCAAAAAAGGAACAGGAGTGGGTTTTTTAGTAAAAGTCTGACACTGTGTCCCGCCCTGCCCATGGGTGCGATTATATTGGATAATTTTCCCACCGAAAAAAAATCATAAAATGTAATGTTTTTTTTATACGGGATTTCAAAACTAAATAGAATTCTTTTTTTCAAGTTACAAGACAAAGATCTAAGCTACGTTTGTAAAACATTTAGAGACACAGTTCCCAAAAACTGCAAAACGGTCACAGCATGTAGAAGAACAATCACAGGCTTCAATGTTGCTAGTACTAGAACTTAAACCTCGTCTTAGTGAGAGGAGTGACAAAGATCTAAATAGATACATAGGATTAACAATTTAATGTATAGGTGCATTAGATTGTAAATCCAATGTATCTATTTGGATCTTCACCGCTGCGGCAGTACTGCGCTCAAGACTGTTTTCATAGAGAATAGTACGCAGAGAGTGAGTTGTAATTCATCCGATGGGCCCAGTGGGATTTTATGGATGTCACTTGTAGTCAATTTCTTTATATCACTATATTCTAGTTTCATAGTTATTTTTTTTTTCACTATTTTGAGGGCAGAAGTTGGACACAAATTACTATGTCTGGCTTGGTTTGAACCACTGATTTACAACTGGGTCATCTCACCACTGTTTATTATTACCACTGTTTAAAAAAAGCAGGCTGTCAATTGCCCAGTCTAGAACGCTCATTAAAACTAGATTTTATTGGCATTGCCCCATACCCTTCTTTTCTTGTTTGATACCCATAATTTCATCTTTTGAGAAGCACACCGAAGCTATTGGAAATTGCTTTGTGGTTCTTCATTTCCTCTCAATGTTTGTCTTGTTCGAGGCCAGTGGTCAACAAGAGATATTTAAATTTAGCCCAATCAAGGGGCTTACTCTCGAGTTTAATTCCGATCGGTCGACATTGGAATTGTGACGTTAGGTACTCCTGAATTCGATGCTAGCGCCGTCTTGATGGTTCCACTTGGGTGATGAGGATTATACATTAATTGACAAAAAGGTACTTACTTTTTATGTTTTCCATCGTAAGTGATGCTATAGCCAAAATATGAATCGTTTCGAAGAATTACTGGTGGTCGAAATACTTCTTTTATTCTTTCGTAGTATATTGCAAACGCGCTTGACCACGTAGCCACGGCTAGACATATCCAAATTAGAGCTAGAAAAATAAAAGAATACACGAGTTATGTTTTTCAGTTTCCTTGGTGTTCGTCAAATCGTTGAGCTCCTTGGTAGTCCTGAGTTGAGCTTTGCGAATACAAAAGACCATTTCTTCAAAAGACCATCTCATAGTTCTCTTGTGATTTGACCATTACATATTTATAGACTTTAAAATAGAGTAAACCCCTGACTTGGTTTCGGTATTTCTTGTCAGGGTAGTCAGATAGGAAACGTTAACCCCATCTAGTTTAAACTGACAAAAAAAAATTACCTGTAAAAGAGTCTTTTAAAACCTATTTGCTTAAGTTTTTTTTTTATTTTATTTTTGCATTTATCTAAATCGCTTTTATTTTCTGTTGCATTTGGTTTTAAGAGTTATTTGAATTTGCTAAATTTGAATTCTACCTTTACTTGATCACACATTTCACTTCCAGTTTTGGAAAAAATGCATTTCTACAAATTCATGTATTCGAACCCCACAAATTTCTTCAAGGAGATTTTGTTCGGCAAAAACTCAAAAATGAATGTTTTTGTTTTTTTTTTTTTAAGTTTGCTTAGTCTATTTAGAGTCTGCAGCCGAATATGTGTCAATTTTGACTCCTTTTAAGCGTTGGGTTGATTCCCATTCAGGTATTAGAAAAAAAAAACGGTACAAAGGATGTGTAAACTTAATTCTTACCAACATGATATCTTTACTAAGTACTATCAAAGACACTTACGCTTGACCACGGCTAAGTTCATTTTTGCTTGCACTCGAAACAAAAACTTCAAAAGGTTTGGTTTGGCGAAACGCAGCAGGATTGAAACGATTTTTTTTTAAGTGATCAGGTAGAAATGACCACGATGGTACGTATCTTTTAAACTATTATTCCCAATTTCTGATTGAGCATTTGGAGTTGAGTATTTCTTATAGTTTAGTATTAAAGTGAGGTTTGAGACGTACTTAACTGAAAATACTCAATCCAGAAACCCTAAGTCAATGGACGAGCGTAAAATTGAAATAATAACTAATCATATTTTCCGTAGTCGGGTGGCATAAAAAACTGGTAAGGTACTTCATGTATTAATATACTGGGATCCTTATAGGATGTGGATCTGTCTGCTCATCTCTCACAGCCCATTTATTCCAAATCACCTGTCAGAATCAGAATCAGTTAGAGCGGGTTTCTGAATTGATTATTTTGAGTTAAGAGCGTCTCAAACCATGCTTATATGCCAAATTTTGACAGGTTTGGAGGGTAAAGTAGAGTTTGAGTAATTCTCAACTTCAAATGCTTAAATCAGAAATCGGGGGTGTCACTGTTAACTGATTCATTTAAAAATTTGAAACACGAAATGAAGTTTTGTGCCCCAGACACGAACGGGGGACTAAAATAAATAAATTTTCAATTTAGGTTCTCTTTTGGGGTAAAATTCTAAAATGTACACCGTTAAATTTTGATAGTTTTAATCCCGTGGAAAGTCGATTCGGTACATGACACAATCGATTTGTAAAGATAAAATTTAAAAAATAAAGTTAATTTAAAACATAAAGAAATCAATTTCGTACATGCGTAAATAAATTCGAGTTTTAAAAAAAAATCTTTATTTATCATTTTTATCTTTACAAATCGATAGGGTTTCATGTACCGAATCGACCCTCCGCGGGATTAAAACGACCAAAATTTAATGGTGTATTTAATAAACACAAAAGATATTAAAAAAAGAAATTGCTATTTAGTCTAAAATCAAACACCAAAATCAATCTACCTATTAGAGTCTTTTCTATTGTCAGCCTTGTTTTAATTTTTGATACAAAATAAAACAAAAAAAAAAATAATACTTACAGCGCATGATTCCTCTTAACAAACACTGGTCCACATACTCGCCAATCCCAATAGATATTGACGGGTCTAAAAACTAGGATTTAATTAATTTATCCTGGTCACAAGTTATGAGGTCACGCAATTATTATAAACTTCTCAGTCTGCTACACTATTGGTAGATAATATTATAGAAGCTGTTTGTGTCATAAAATAAACACAGGAAAATTGCTGTACAATGATTCGCCTGCAGACACAATATATATAAATTCACGCATATTGTTACAAAACCCGTACTGAGCCCGCGTCGTGAATTATATCTATCAAGTATAAATTCTCATCCTATCCCTTAGAAAAGAAGCCCAAGTCCCACCTGTGGGAACATTATAAGGCTAAATATGCTATGCTATGTTTACGTCGTGTCCAAATCATAGAAATTGATCACTTTATGATATGGCCGACTAAAATTGGCCATATTGTTTAAACGTTAACTTTGATGATATATCTACCCTCGTTTGACCATATAATTGATGTAGGATAGCTATGAAATATCATCAAACTTTAACGTTTTAAAACGATCTGGCCAGTTTGAGTTGGCCATATCATGAAGTATCAATTTCTATGATCTGGCCACGACATTTATACTTTAGAACACCATCTGTTTCGGTTAGTAATTACTTCTACTACTTTGTACGCATTCATGCACGATCGGCTAAAGTTCTGTAATTGTATAGATTCGTGTTTTATCACTAGCTGCGCCTGCACAGGAATATTTTCTTAACTGAGCATGCGTAATTTTTGTCGACGTGACATATAGGCCTGGCTTGAAGGTACCTTCCTAAAGAATGTCTTCTAGTGTGTATACTTTCAGTACAGAATATCAGATTAAGTGACATTATTTCAATTTTGAAATACAAAAACATTTGGCGTTGACATGAGCTGCCAAAATGTGAATTGGACAATCCTAAACATTTTGGCATTTTGACAATTGTTATCACTAATAGAACGTTTCTTTGTATAAGCCCCAAAATCAACACTAGGTGATGACCTAGGCTGTACTGGAATAGACAGCACTGGAAGGCCTCCCACAAGGTAGACCGATGGGTCTATCTTGTGGGAGGCCTTCCAGTGCTATATCGTCCGGTACGCGTTCGCCTCTTCAGAACCTTTCAGCCCCATCGACCATTTGTTTTGCAAGCAATGTGCCCTGCTTACTGCTACTTAATTTTGGTGATGATAAAGATTTATCATCAGCATCTACGAGTAAATAGTAGCATATGATTTTTCCAGTCGCACGCAAACTTTTTACTTTTGGGAATCCAAAAAAACGGTATGCCAATACCCTGTAAATTCCGTATTGTTGTCATAATTCTCATATTAACGTACGTATTATTCTAATCTAACAAACTACATTTACAAAAATTAAATAAATATAAAAGAAACTCAACAGATTTTCTGGATATTTGAGCGTTAAAGTACTCTTTTCTCTATAAATAGAGTAAATAAATATATTAACGAGTATTAGCTCAAGTATATTCTCTATAGTCATAATATTATTTGCTTAGTTTTTCCTGGATATGAATCACTTAAAGTTTCGTTACGTTAAAGTTAGTGATAAAATAACACAGTTATTAACTCATTTGACTTAATTTTATTACTAAATTATAATTCAAGGCCAGTTACATTTCTTCATTGATAATTAAACATAATTAACTAATCACAATTATACAAATGTAGAAATACAAGTACATTATTTTCTTTTAAATCAAATTAAATATAATACATTGAACATAAAATTATAATAATGAAATATAATTAACCAATCACAATTATATAAATGTAGAAAAACAAGTACATTATTTTCTTCTAAATTAAATATTACAAATCAAAAATAACAGTTACTAACATGTATGATATCTAAAATTTACATTTCTAAAAGCTAGCTATAGGCATAATCTACAGTAAAATTGTCAATGGTTTAAAAATATTTATTACGCAGCAATATTATTAGCTTGAAAATTTCCTTTTACCTTCCTGGAAGCTCTAGACAAAGTGACATGTTTTATCAATAGTCCAAAATATTTGAAATCATGTGTTCAGATTTTTTTATTTAGAATAAATCCCCCACCAGCCCAATCAAAAACAGTTGCAAATTACACAAATACGCTTAGATAATGAAACTTGATAATCCCCGGAAAAAAAAAATGTCTCGGATACTGCAACGAAATTAATCGGAAAGGAATAGCGGCAGAGTAATTCTTCACTTTCCTTTCCTTCTTACAGAAGACAGAAGAAAACTAGGTCGGTAGGTACAAAGGAATGTTTACAATTAGAGTAAGCACAGTTGCCAAGCATCATGGATTAAAATAAACGTTTAGTATTAACGAGACCTATATTGTGAACTGCTTACATTTATGATTCAAATACTATAAAATCATATAAAACTGTAGTCCGTATAGACACACAATAATAATTACAGTTTTAATCTGAACTCGTATCTGTATTTGTACAATCTTAAAATATATGATGTACGGATTGTTCGTATTCACTATTAGGTGCAGAACAATAACTTAAAACTATTCCTTCAAGCTTGTAGCCTCGTACAAGCTTGAAGGATTAGTTTACCATTGAAAGTGCCATTAGCTCTGAGAAATTGGGTATCACGACAGCTCAACTGTAACCATGTCCTAGCGAGCCACTACGAATGGTTAGAATGAAATAGAAAAAATGATTTTCTTAAATAAAATAAAAAGTTTCTTTTAGATGTCAATTTCTGGTTTAAGTAATCTAGAGAAATTAATATGGTCGCGTTGTGGTAAATAATCTCGAATCGCTTTCGTGTGGAATATTACATTCTCAAGATTTACTGGATGTACACCTACAAGTACCAGTAAGGCTTCAGTGATAATCATCTTATTTAGGAATATCAGAGCTAAACGCTGGTTTTGGAAAAAAATTGCCCCCTAAGGTAGTCTTATCAACCCAAGCACGAAACATATCGTGAGGTCGTTTCTATACCTTACATATTAAATTAAATATTGGACCCTTCGACAATCATTATTATATTACTGATTACAATATCAATTTGTCTAGGTCTTGGCCTAAATTTTAACTTATACCTAATTATTATGACAGGAATACCCACTAGTTTTTCTAGGAGAATTAAAGGTATATTACGCCTCTTTTAAGTCTTGAGTATGATCATTTGTGTTTTCTTCTTGGATGCTGTTCAATATTTCCGTTTGGTCTGTGGCTTGCGGTGCCTGAATCTGCATCGTAGAGCGCTTTAGCTGTATAAAATAAATTTATCTAAATTATCATGGTCTATATAAAATATATTTGTCCGAAGTTGTCTAGACCATTTTAAATTATTATTTTTTTATTATAATTTATTTCTAAGGTTTTTCCTGGACTCGAATAAAAGAAAAGCGATTTGTTTTTTGGTTCTATCATGTAATTTTTGTGTCTAGGTGACATGTTATTTCACTATTCGATTTCCGTATAATTATTTATATTTTTAATTGTAGATCAAACTTAAACACCGTTATCTGGCTGTTCCAGTTTGCCATTCATAAAAGCGGTAATAGCAGTTAATCGAACATTAACTCAAACACCAATCTTGATATGTTTGTATGTTTGATGAATGGAAGATGATAATGTGAGATTGTTTGATTTTTTATGAGAACGATGTTGGACTGAGTAAAATAAATTAGGTATAAGTTTGATTGGCTTTGGCTACTCTATTTAAAACCAAATAAATATACAAAGTTAAGGAAACTTACAATTGTCTGACGCTTAACATCTTTTATTAATTTTTCCAATTCTTCTCGCTTCTTGCGGCGTAAGAAACCAACCTGAAAGATAGAGAAAGACGGTAATCAGAAGAATTATGCGTAAGGCACAAGCCACTCAAATTCTTGATTCGCTTAAATACAAGTACGGATACAGGCATATCCTAGCGACAAAGCTCCAAAGGCGTACCTATAATTTCCAAAATCACTTCAACATATAATTAACAGAGAGGTGTACAAGATGAATCAAAGAGAAATTCTGGCAACGGAGTCAGAATTTTCTCCAACGCCCTCAAAATAGACCGCTAAGAAAATTCAACACCAAACAATCAGGTGGAATGTTTTCAAGCAGCAGGCAAATTGTTCCAGTAAACGACGAGGCAAAACGCTTAGTCAGGACCGTGGAAGTTTCAACAACGTAAGGTTGGATATTCGCCGTAGATGTGTTAGCATAATTATCCTGGTGGCCTACGCCATAGAAACTAAAAATGTAATAGACATATACATCCGAATACTTTCCGACAGTGCCTCAGTCCTACAATCCCTAGGCAAAAACTATACCACCGCAAGAATAATAAAAGAATTACACTCTGCTCTGGAAAAAGTCACATTACCGAAACGTAATACTGTGACACTACAGTGTATTAAAAAACATAGCAGCTGGCTAGATGACGACGCAGCAGATGAGCTGGCTAGGAGTGGATCTGGTATGGTGGTATCCGTGCCTGAACCTATTGTTCCGGTCCGTTTTGGTCAGCTGTGTAGTTGGATACGTGAACACATACATATACAAGTAGAGCGCTGGTGGTTCTCGACACCAGGATGCAGACAGGCCAAAGAAGCCATGCCACACCGCAATAAAACTGTTACAAAAAAATTCATGAGACTCGAAAGAGGGCTATGCCTAGTGGCAGGAAACAAGAGGCGTGCAATGATTGATGACATAGCCGTTCCGCATGATGAGAACCTCGTGAAAGCCGAGAAAGATAAACAAATCAAGTTTATTGACTTGGTTCGTGTGGTTGTCGATATTTCGGAAGTGAATATATCAGTCATTGTTCCAAAAGTTGTGACGGTCACTGGTTTAACTGCTAAGAGACTTGACCAACATCTGAGGAGGCTCGCGATGAGTGGTTAGGTCAAAGGCTTGATCCAGAAAGCAATACTTCTGGACATAGCTCGTATTATTAGGAAGTTTTTCTCTCAGGAGCCCTGACCACGGGTAGCTTGGACCCTGTTCCCAATATCGGTGGGCTACTATTTTTATAATTATTTTGTATAAAAAAAAAACTTATTCAATAAATAAAGGGGAATAATAATATTCTAAAACTTTCACGTAATGCCATGTAGTCTCAAACTAATCAGACCTTGTGCTTTAAGTACTAGATAACTGATAAACATACTAACATATATATTCAATCAATCAATCATTTATTTGCTATAAATATGGTACAGGAGTTGTTACAGTAACAGTTATAGACCGAGACATATTTAACCTAAGTTACAGGTATGCAAATATTTCTAAATATATACATAAATTATTATAAATTACACCCAGAACTAGAAAAAATGATCGTTCTCATAACACACATTTGTCTAGGGTGGGAATCGAACCCTCGACCTCTGGAATAGCAGTCAGGGCCACTAACCACTACACTTAGAAACCAGTCAAAAAACCAACAACTAAAGCTGAAATGAATGATTAATAACTAATACATACCCAATATAATATCAAAACTATGATGACTATAATGCAGATTCCAACAACAACTGCAATTATTATCGTCTCTTTTGATACCGGTATCGCCTCTTGAAGCATTATGGTTGTGATTATGCTGAAACAGAAAACGAATATTTCAGCCTTCGTCAATTGCACATAACTACTCCTATGCAGTGCAGAATGAACTACCACCTGCACCTTGCAAGATCCAAAAGAAAACTAATAATAGAACGATTCAAAAAGTTCAAAGTGTATAGAAATGAAATATGCTATGATAATATGATTATAGATAAATAGATATAGATAGACTTTTATATGAATAATAAATGTTATTTTTTAGGTTTTTTTATTCTGATATTTTATGTTGATATTAGATAATACTCTTATTATTACCCAAAATATGTATTTACCTTTCAACTTGGGAGTGGTCATCAATTAATTTTAGGTTAACAGAAGAAATGATCGTAACGTTTTTATCTTTTTCGAGGGTTCCATCTGTGAAGTAGAGTAAGTCATATTAAACAAACGCAAAAAAGATCTTTTCTACAAACTGGTTAGATACGAGGGACAATATATCGCCCATAAGCCTTTAATAGAAAAATATAAATGCCCTCCTCCTGTACAAGAATTTTGACTCGAGCCAAGAGAGTAAGTTTTCATCATCATCATCTTTTAATGTTCCCACTGCTGGGACACAGGCCTCCTCTCTAGAAGAGGGAATGGGCCGTGATCCTCCACGCGGGCCCAGTGCGGGTTTTTTTTTTTTATGGTAGGTAAAATCATCCAATGACAAATCCCGCCCTTGGGTGGAGCGGGAAGTAGTGTCAGACTCTTACTGACTAAAAACCTACCCCGTTCCTTCGTTGCCTATAGTGACGGGGCTGAGCCTTCTTCTCAGAAAACGGCCCTTGACCCCAGCAAGCTTCGACCCTGCCTGCCTGCATTTAGCAGGCTGGGTCTCTTCGGTGTGCTGACAGCTCCTTGAGGCGCGCGGGAACAGAACGCGCCGTCGACGACTTGGGCTCGGTCCGGTCGGTTACCGGACGATCGGACAGCGTGCTACCCATTGCACGCCGTCCGCAAGCCCGCGCCTACGGTGGCCGGAAATCGGGATCGGAATTCCGGCGGCGGCTGGGGCGAGCGCCCCGTTGCCTCTGCCTGATGCGGTCGGCCTCCTCCTTAGCTAGCATTACTGCTTCGCAGAAGGAGGCAACCGCCTGCCATCCCTCCTCACTACGGACCATGGCCTGAACCAAGGCCCGGCGAGAGAGATCGCTGCCGCCGATCGCCCCCACGAGGACACGGCGATGCTCCGCCCAGGCGGGGCACACCTCTACAGTATGCTCCACCGTGTCCTCCGGGTGTTCCGCACAGTGGCGACACCCGGGCGAGGGCCCAGTGCGGGTTGGTGAATTTGAATTTTTAGTTCTAGGACATGTCGGTTGCCTCACGATGTTTTCCTTCACCGTTTTGAGAGCAGTGGTGATGAAATAAATTCCACACAGTAATGCGCCTGGCTGGGTTTGAACCCGTGACCTACAACTCGTAAGCCGGGGTCGTTACCACTTGGCCACCACTGCTCTTTCCAGTAAGTTTTACGTCAAGTTTATTTCGCGCCATTTTGTTAGAATTAGTTCTGTGCCGGTTTGATATGATGCTAAAGCTTACTTACCAAGAGTTCCAGGTACAATGTACATCGGTATTACGATATTGGCAGACTCTTTGCTTTTCACCAAACTTTTTATCAAGCAGCTGTAAGACACTGACGCTTCATTTTGACTCACAAATAGACAGGCAGAATATACATTCGAAGTAGCATAATGTACCTAAAAGTTTATTCACAAAGGCCATTAATGAAGAGTTGAGTTGAGTTGAGTTGACAAATAAAGGTACTAGTCAAATAAGAGATTTACACAAATAAAAGTTGTAAGATATGGTTCCACTGGGGCTTAAAATTGGTGATCTATAAAAAGAAATGCACCATGCATACGTTCTCTAGATTTTAATCAAAGTGAATTTATTTCACCAAGTTGTGTGTTGCATGGAACTACATTGTGTTGAACCGACGTCATCTTCTTGCCTTTGAACCGTTTGAAACGCAATCAAGTTACAACAAGATTACGTAAACATACGGGTACCAAAGTACGTAATCTAGAAATTAAAGTAACTTACTGAGACTGAAATATCACCATATTTTATATAAGGTTTTGTCTGCAAATTTACAAAAGCTTCCAAATTCTTCCAGTTAGTTAGGCCCTTGTTAGTAATCTGTAATTTAAAAAAAAACTTTTAAATAAAATCAAATTACTGACCGCGGAAATTTTTAGATAATAAATTCCAGTTAAATCTATGTACACCGTTAAATTTTGGTCGATTTAATCCCACGGGGGGTCGATTCGGTACATGTAATACTATCGATTTGTAAAAAGAAAATTAAAAAATAAAGTACTTTTTTTAAAAACTCGACTTAATTTACGCATGTATGAAATTAATTTCTTTATACGAAATTAATATTTGTATGAGGGCTACTTGTTTTCTATCTTAAATATAAGTTCCTCGATCCTGGGATTCTGGTCCCGTACTGGCTTCCAAAGTGAAAGTCTACAAAAAACTAATTTCTCACCGTATAAATGTGTTGAATGTTTTTTCCATTCTCCTCAACGTCTTGTTTTGTCATGTCAACAATAGAACCGATGTCAGTCTCTCTAAAAATGAAATTTATATTTATTATATATATATTTATATATATACCACAATTTATAGTCAGAAAATAATGAAAGAAAAAAAAAATTATAAACGTTTGTAAGCAATGCAAATAAGTTTGGAAATACATATTTTAAATAAAAATAACAAACCCGATAATCTTAATTCCACGAGGATCAGCCTTCAAAGGAATTGTTATTGAAGTATTTTTGGTGACAACTTCTTCACAGTGATTAAAAAGAAGCATGTTGATTATTATTTTTCTGTCCAGGCTTGTTAGTTGCTTCATTTCCAATTCGATTTGACCGGTACTCTGTGAATATTAGACATAAAACTTTAAATAATAATATATAATTTATATTCTATGACTTGACAAGGCATAGTATTTGTAGGCTTACAAGCCTCAAACCCATAAGTCCTTACATTATGTCAATAAGAGCTCCTAAGAATAGTTTGAATTAAAAATCTGTCTGATTTTTAAATAAACTTGGCCAGAGATCGCCCTTGGAAAGTTTAGAAAGGTAATAAAATAAAATTTACGCTTAATTATTTGGTTGTCAAAATGTGATTGTAGTATATAGTGATGCGGGTAGTCTCATACAGAAGTTACATAAAATATTTGACACGAGCCAGTAGTCATCCGGCAATTGACTGGAGCGATTGTGTTCTGCAAATATATGTGAGTCATTCTGTTGGTGAGACGTATAATAACTACAGAATGCAGTACAATACTAATGTACTAGTAATGACGATTATTATTTAGTGATTTTTTTTCTGGCTTCACACTGTATCATTATTTCTTAAATGACATAAACTAGTGCTTGACTGCGTTCCCACCTGATGATAAACAGTGATGCAATCGTTGATGGTGAAACTAGTATATTAAGAGCTTATTCACTGTAGCCTTGAAGACACATACATTTATCATAGGAAGACCAGCAGGCAAATTGTTCCATCCCTTCGATATACGCGATTTAAACGGCAAAGCGAAATGCTTAGTTTGGACCGTTAGAGGTGTTAACAATGTAAGGATGGATACACGATGTACTTTAAGTTGTTTGGTGGTAGAAAGGTGATAGTGGAATCATCATCATCATTTCAGAATTTCAGCTGAAAGACTTTCACTGTTGGACATAGGCGTCCCCCAAGTGTCGCTACAATGAACGGTCCTGTGCGTCTCGCATCGATCGGATAGTGGAATCATAAAATTCCCGCGCAGGATGTGTCTGTAAATTAAAAGCCTCAAACAATAAAATGCTTTACTTTACATACCCAAGTTTTATTCGTTCGAATAGGATTTGGTGGCTCGCAAAGAAGTTTGTTTGTATCAGCCACGTTCTCGTACTTACAGCCGATAGGGGTCTTGAACACATTAACTCCGATGAAGTGCACACGCACGCACGATTCATACGCTATGTCTCCAATGTTGTGCACAGTCATATTGATAGATTCTGTATCAGTCGTGCCTATGATGTACGGATCGTTATCTTGGCTGTAATAATATTACGGTATAGATAATTGAAAATTAAAATGTCTGCCATTGCAGTTCAATTTAAAAGTTATACAACTAATGTTCCAAAAATTTAGTCACTAATGCAATCAATGCATTATGTCCGCTACTGCCAATGCTATTTAAATTTTTATTTTATTTATTGAGTAGGCACCTCAACGACTTACCCACTAAAACATACAAAAACAAAAAACAAATACAGTTTTAAGCATAGTGAATTCGTCACCTACAGAGATGCAGAGTATTGACAAAAAAAAAAGAAAACATAACTATTAATTCTCAAGACAGAAGACGATAGCTTAAATATATATAAGTCACAGGTGAGCTATTATCCAAAAGCAGAAGAAAAATTTAACTTGAAACAATGAAAGAAAAAAGAAGATAAAAATATAAAGAAATTTAAGTAAACACCTACATTATTTATACATATAGAGATAAAGAAAAAACAATATAAAATCAACTAATTCTTTAAATTTTAAATGATTATTAATATCCATTTTTATAAACTTCGTTTTAATTTGCCTTGTTAGTTGTTATGAGTCCAAACTTGAATTTGAAAACGGTTATCCCCAAGTAATTGTGTTGATTTTACCATACACGTTCTATTTGGATGCAAGGTTAGTTGAATGACATCATTCAAAATCCAATATGGTGGACTCTCAAAGATAGTCGACCGATAGGGAATATTTTAATTTGCTAAATTAAATATTTTTTAGCTGTAATATACAAATATAAGACCGCTTATTGTACACTTATTTTCTTTTTAATTTTATGTCCTAAAAATAATTTAAGGTGTGCAATAAAGAAATAAATAAATAATAAACGAATTTCAGAATTATATTTTCTATATAGTGTGCATATTATGGGCTTGCACCGCCAAGATATGTGTATCAAACGAGAAGGCTTCCTGAGAGACATGCGTTTGTAAACTAAACTATTTACGGACGATTTGATTTCTAATATTCGATTCAGCTAATAAGTTTCATCTTATAGCCATAGATTTGGAACAATGATTTCAAGAAAACGACTAGGAATGATTATTTACCGTTGGTCTATAATTCAACTCCCGAAAAGACTGCCAATCGGCGATAATTTTTCTAGTTTAAGAATACTTACTAAAAACTTAAAAACGGTGTTAAGGACAAGTCGGGTGTACAAGTTTCGTTCCCAGTGCATTCAGCTGCCCACAACGAATCTTGTTGGGTCAATACACTAAGGTCACTTAAAATCACTCGGGAGATATTAAAATCTGGCATTGTGACGGGATTATTTAGCAGCTTCGATGATATTGTGTAGCTTATTTTTGACTCATATTCACCGTCCTTCAAAAAAAAAAAAAATGTTGTTATTAAATTGACGACACGTTAAAAGTTCATGCTCAACACGGTTTTCACCCAGAATCATAATGTACATAATAATATAATCATATCACAAAACTCACTTTGGGCAAAAATAACGAAATCTTTTTGCAGTATTTTGGTTCCTTTTTGTCCAGTGACGTCTCATATGTGAAAAGGCCTGTGCCATTAGTGTTGAGCAGCTTGGCAGAAACGTGTTCAATTTTCACCGTTGTTGACAGAACTGACATAAAAACAATTAAGCTTAAATTAAAGATTTGGCACACATTCCATAAGGCCAACGTTCTCAAAAACTTGGATACAAGATTTTTGTATAAATAGATGGTTATGAAAAGAAGAGAGAACGAAAAAAAAAAGATATAAATCAGAAATATAAAACTTAGCTTTATATTTTACAAGCAAATATTTAACGGTATTGTATATTATTATTTATTATAAAAATTAAAAAAAAAACACAGTACCGTTATATATATTTATGTTAAAAACTAGCTGACCCTACCGCTTAATAAACATAAAGACATCTGTGGGCATTACCAGATCCAGCATAATTAATTTTAAAATGGTATTTTATTAGAGATGGCGTTATATTCAGATTTTATTTTTCGTGATTTTTTTTTTCATGTTTTCTCACCGTTTAAACCTTTTTAGATAGGCCAGCTATCACGAATATATCAAGAAAATTAGCCAAATTGATCCACTAGCTATGAACAGCTATTCGTTTTTTAACCCCCGACGGAAAAGAGCGGTATTTATACGTTTGACGTGTCTGTCTGCCTGTCTGTCTGTGTGTCTGTCTGTATATCTGCTGTGTGTCTGTCCATGGCACCGTAGCTCCTACACGAATGGACCGATTTAGATGCAGATTTTTTGTTTGAAAGCTGACGTAACCGAGATCGTTCTGAGCTACAATTTATAAAGATCTGTGCAGGTGTTCAAGGTCATAAGCTCATTCGTTAATTGCAGTAAGGTTTTTAAACATTTAATGGGTATTTACTTTATTTTAAACATATTATTGAGCTGGTCTGATGATGGAGTTCGAAGGTAAGAATCCTGGATTGCTTATTTACATAGTAAACCTATCGAGTTTTGGCTCATTAGATTTGCCTTAAACAGTGCTATACATTTCTCATGATGGCAAAAATCTGATGCTAGAACTGAGAGGTGGCTGATGGAACCTTCAAATACCTACTAGTACCAGTAAACCGATCGAGTTTGGGCTCATTTGATTCGTTTTGACCAGTTCCATACATATTGATGACAAGAACTGTCGGGTGTTTATTAAAAATTTTTATTTGATAGGTTTTCATATTATAAGAAGACAAATAGACATAAAACTTACATCTAAGTGTGTCTCAGAACTCTTAGACGTAAATGTACAGACAAGCGGAACGTACTACAATGTTCATAACTGGCCTTACTGTTAACAAATGTAAACATTGTAGTTGGTCCATTTGTCTACGGCTGTCAGGTGAAAGCGCGAAATCAGCCACCTGTCAGACTTTATCTTACCCGCTATGATTTTTCTAGGCAAAGTTGGATATTTCACTGATAAACATACTTCAAAATCAAATTGTGAACTGTTGCGAATCTGAAAGAAAACAAAATAAAATCATATTCTATAATGTACTGTACTAAAGATTATAATTATTAAAAAGCTTTTTATGACAAATGGTACCGTATCTGGTCCTCGTCCTTAGTTTTAAGATATAAAAGTGATGTTATGGCCCGTCTACACGCTCCGTCTTACCTGCGCAATCCAGGCCTGTGCAATCATGACTGTACAAAAAGATGGAACACAAACTGAACAGTGCAATCCTAGTGGTTTTTTGAGCGATTTGTATAGTTCTATTCTTTCTATAATTCTTTACATCACTCATTTTTTGATTTGCGACGTAGATTTTGTCGAAAATAATTTCCTCGGATTGATGCACGGCTTGAATGACGGGCCACACGTTCAAGTAAAGCCGTGCAAGTCAAGTTTACCCAGTCCAAATCTTCGGTAAGTCAACGAATGCACAAGCCGCGTTTTCGGGACTGCGCGAGCTACCGTTTTGCAGTTCATGCGCACGCGCTTACCTGCGAAAACTGGTTTGTGCACGCAAGCTCGCAGGCAAGACGTAGCATGTAGCCGGGCCATTATTAATACAGTGTTGTTAGTTATAAAGTATAATACAGTGTTGTTATTGTTGTTAGTAATACAGTGTAGTAGTTAGTGTTGTTATGTTACGTATCGCAACGAATCGAACCAGTCCATTTAAAGGTGACCATTATTCCCATAGGTTTAAGTTCGCGAATAAATATCCAATGGGCCAGATTTAAGGATTTACCATTAAATCAAAACGAATTAATTTATTTAAAAAAATATTTCGGTGTACGATTAAGCTTATTATATTCGGTTACTGACCTGTATATTAGGGAATTTTGGTTTTAATAATTGCACTTTTACTGCTGCCATGCATCGCAGCAGTACTACTGTATCTTTGTAAGGTGATCCGATGGCTAATTCTGTTAGGACAACAATCGAAAATCAATTAACGTGACATCAGATGAGAAACTTAGGAACCAGACATGGCCTAAATAATAACATTAAATTTCTGAAAGCAAGTTTAATATATACTTTAATGTCCAGATGATGTACCTTTGCATCCATTGTTATCATAGTCGAGTAATGGAGCTAGGATCATACCAAAAGACTCGCCATAACTTCTTTCTGCTTCGATTCTTTGCAGATATTTGAGGTGCCTCTCTGGTATATCATTATAGAGGACAGCTCCACTGTACAGGTAGACAACGCCGTGGCCGTCTTTTTCAAAAGGTGCGCCGATAGCTATTTCTGCAGTGAAAGTCAAATAATTTATTTACAAAAAAAAGGACCCAATATTAATCCTTGAGGAACACCCATTATTATTGTAGATAAAAATGATATTTTGCCATATATCTAAACATGGTCAAATTTGACTTACTTAACTCGTAATCCCATAGAGCTGTCGTTTGGCCCTTACTAAGTTGCTTAGCTGCTCGTAAGTTTCGATAACGCGTACAAAATATACTATAAGTTTTTTTTATTAAGAACTAGTTACTGCCCGCGGCTCCACTCCGTTAAATTACTTTTAACCTTCCAAATTCATTTAAGATTTTTCTACTTTTTCGGGTTCCGTACCTCAAGAAGAAAGACAGATGGACAACATAGTAATCCATTTAATAACATTATTAATAACATTTCCATTCCTTATAAGATTACTTTGTTGTCCATCTATCTGTCAAGACTCTTTATCTCGGGTGTTTAGTATTGCCGTACTAATTTATATAATATTTACATCCATCTCTTTCTTACGATCTCTCGCTCTCTCTTTCTGGTACAGCCATACAGTATACATGCGCTCTGCACAATAATTTTAAGATTAGTGGAAATAATCGACGTATAATAACATTGTGAAGTGTCTATTAATAAGATAAATAAACACTGTGTTGTGTACTATACGTGTTTCTTTAAATCAATCCAACACCGTCAGCAATCTCAAACATCGGGAACGCATAAAGGTATCAAGTTGAAATTAAAACCATAAATACTCAAGTCTGCGTTCTCTTGAAGCTGTGACAAAATCAAACTTCGAAAAAACGAAAAAGAAAAACTACGGCCGTTTATGTGTCTATGTCTCAAATAACGTATATTTTGACATTCTCAAGGGAACCAAAATTCTTAAAGTACTTTCCGTTGACCTAGAATCCTGAAACAAGGCCTCACCACAACTATAGGAAAAAATCTGAAAACGGTAAATTTGTAGTCATGTCACATAAAAAAATCTGGGATTCGGAAAAATCTTCGTAACTCAATTCGGGAATTAAACTTTTCTCATAGGTAGCTTGTACGAAAACCTCAGTGTGCGAGTCCGATCCACACTTGTTTTTTTTTTCGAACCACTCCTACGCCAATTTTATATTTTTGATGTTTAGTCGATGAAAAAGGTTAATAAAAAGATTGTCTTCACACCTTAAAATATGACTTACCATCTTTTTTATCACCGTTTAGGTCGCCAACGCTTATAATCGCATTCCCAAACATTGCTCCAGATACTTTGCCAACAATTATTTTATGAAAGTCGGGCGCTTTCTGTAAGAAGTAATAATATAAAGTATTCATAACATTTTTTTAGTGTCTTGTATTAATTTACGAATAAGAAGAGGATGAAAAAGCAATGTGTTGACTTTTATTGCGCAAAGAAACTCAAAATTTGTCATTAGATCAGTATAAATATTTAAAAAAAAATGAAGTTTTTAATATTGCCGTAGTCAGTGGCTTTATTATGAGGTCTCAAATTTTAAACTAGAAACAATCATAACGAAGAGCAAAATTTTATCCAAACACAATAGCCAAAAGCGAAGAAAAAGAGATGGTTAAACGGCTTCCCCCAGCATGGTCAACACGAACAAGAATTTCACACTAACACAACATGAATTTAGTGTTAAATCATTTCCTACAAAGTTATAGGAAATTATTAAACACTAAATAATTGAATTACTACAAACGTGAACTAATAAAGACAAAAAAGTTTCTTAATTGTTTTTATGCTTTGTTATGATTTTACAATACAAGATAAAGGAGTACTGCAAGCTAGAGACTAGACATATCGAATTTCAAGAATGTCAAATCGAAATAATTGAACTAACATTGATTTCTAATAATGGTTATCAAATTATTTTCTGAATCTACATAATTGTAACTGGATAACTATACTATTTCGGATTTACGCGATTTTATTTTCAGAATTGTGCAGATATGAAAAGTTCCTGAACCTTTTTAATTACGAAATATTATTTTTTAGCTATTCGGCATTATATATTGCTAAGTACCGTGTTTATTCACGCGTTTTCAGTGCGGGGCAGTCGTCCATACTTCCATTTAGCAATGTCTTTTATCGTTTCTTACAAGTTCATTGTAAAATAATTAACCTGTCCTAGTTCGAGAGGACACCGGTGTCCTCTCACATCCACTCCACTATAGGGCATAATTCCGATGTTTAGAGTCTACTTTTGTATGAACAAGTTTGATAGTAGTGGATGAATGAACACTTACTGCATTCTTGCGGGCAAGATAAACATAAACTGCTCCAACATTATAAGCATCTTTCGTAGCATAAGTAGGTGCGCCCACGAGCAAGTCAGTTCTACTGCCTGATAACTTAGCAGCACACAGCACTCCTCCGAACATAGATCCTATATGTGAAGTGTCCTCAATATATTTATCCATAAACTTTTCCTCTCTACGGTTGTAAAATAAAACCTGTAATAATAACGATGTTTTAATTTCTTAATATTAGAATTAAAAATTCTGACTAAAGTCAGTGATGGTCACGATTCTCAATATATTGTGTACTAAATTGCCATCCAAATCTTTATTAAGGTTAGTTTTGTTCCAAGAAAAGAGCTTTAAAAAAACAATGTTTTACTGCTGTTTTGCCCTGTTAGCAGCTTTAAAGGAAACCGAACGGGTCTAATAATAATTAAAACTAAAAATGAAAAGAACAAATATAGATAGAAAAGTACAAAGGTACTGCTTATTTCAAATGTAATTTCTTCCAGCAGACCTGCGACAGGAGAGTTGAATGAGATATGTAGATACAGTTTAGACAAATAATTCATGCCTTCTCTAGCTCAATATATTATATTTTAGGGCGTCACTGTTAACTTACGTATTCAATACATTGAAGTTAACATTTTGACTCTCTATGTACTTAGTAGTAGCCACGACCGTTCTATCAAAAACAAGAATGAAGTATACAAAATTTTAAGTGTGTTTACCTTCCCATGGCCTTTAGCACCATAAGGCGAACTTATGGCATATGATAAATCTTTATTGATAAACATGCCAGAAGCAACAGCGTAGCCTGAAAAAAAATTTTTTTTTTTTGAATAATAATACATTCCAAATGCACAAACTGTTAATATTTGTTTTAATTGTCTTAAAATAATCTAAGGTAGAATCAATATCGTAAAATACTGGAAAGAATGGAACCAGTGAGATCGTCGCGGATCGCCGTCATGCGCCCACAGAAATCGGTTCTGGACCACTGTGTCACATCAGGTAACCATAAAGCTGAGTGCTGTGTGCCACCTCCCTAGTGGCGTCAGCGTAATCTGCTACACTAATAACACGATGGTGCTGTTGCGAGTGGGGTCGTGCCATATGATGGCCGAATTAGTGACACGCGGGGTCCCAACAGTCTGAGCCCATGTGTTTTCATAGTCCTTGGAACGCATTGCTACCATCGGCATTCTAGCAAATTCGACGTCTGGCTCACAGACTGGTGTGGCTCGGGGCTGCTTTATCCAATACAATAAAATGGAAAAAGAGACTAGATTAAAATAATTCCAGCAAAACTCTTCAAGCATCCGGTTCAACGTTAAAATGTAACAAACATACGCTCGTTTATCAAAACGTATTTAAACATTAAAAACATTTGACACAAAAATAAAAAATACATACAGCCGAACATAGAACCTCCTCCTTTTCGAAGTCGGTTAAAAAGAGACAGATCTTACCTAAATTTAATTCAGGAGCATGGGAAGAGTATTTTTCTTCTATCTCGAAGAGTTTCGGAACTTTACGTATATCTGGCTGTTCATAAATCATCGCTCGACCTTAGAAATAACAGAAAAATATCAAACATTAATGAAAATATCAAACATTAGACTAAAAATGCATGGGAAAGTCGACGAAAACGGATATCGTGAATCGCCGAGCGCTTGCCGACAAGCGCGTGGTGTGGTTGGTTGAGATATATTAGTATGTTGATTCTTATTCGCTACTCGCCAGGTGACTTTGCATGTCATCTGGCGAGTAGCGATATAGTCATCGCGTTAGGATCTGAGTCGTCGGACCATAAATCAATGTTATTATTCTGTCGACATCACTTATGTAGCTAATATAAGCAGGCAGCAAACGATCGACATGGAACTTGCCCCTTGTGCAACGTATTGACGTTGCACAAGCCTGTGTGTGTGTTGCACACACTTGATTGTTTTTAATACGAACAGTAGAAGTGCTAAGCAAACCGCCGACCAGATATATGTTTTAGGTTTTACGGTTACTGTAGGAAACGTGCGTATTTCCACTACGTTGTCTCCCTTTAACTAATTAACAATTTACTTACCATGGTTCATGCCAGGGCCGCCAACTATAATGTTATCACGTGACGTGACGTCAATGCTCCAACCGAATGAGTCCATAGTTTTCTCTGTAAAAAAATTTTAATCGTACATACACTTTATCTCCTTAAATTCCTTAAAAAAATAAAGACTATCTAGACTTTTCTTAGCTTCTGAAGTTTTTACAATAATAAATTTGCATTGATCCAATGATTAGTACCACTCCAGAACCCGACAGCTTGCCTGGAAAAGTCTGGGTCCTGGTCACGGAGGCTCTTGGACCTCGACTAAGAGGGCTCTTCAGCGCATGCATGGAGTTCTCGCTTCGCTGGTAGGCTGAGAAACTGGTCCTCATCGCGAAGCCAGGGCGCCCTGCAGACTCTCCGTCCACGTATCGGCCCAATCTGCTGCTCGACGAGATGGGCAAGCTCGTTGAAAGAGTAGATTCAAACCGCCTCGTCGCGCGACTAGCACGATTGGGGCCGAACATGTCGGACGGCTGTCCATTTCGGCTTCGGCAGGATGCGCTCCAAGACTCACGACGTGTCCTTGTAGGGGCGATCAGCGGCGGTGATCTCTCGCGTCACGCCTTGGTACAGGCTCGGGTCAGTAGCGAGGAGGAGTGGCAAGCGGTCGCCTCCTTTTGCGAATCAGTAATGCTAACAAAGGAAGAGGCCAACCACATCAGGCAACGGCGCTCACGCCACGGCCGCCGCCGGGTTTTCCATCCCGATTTCCGGCCACCGCAGGCGCGGGCTGGCGGTCGGCGAGCAGTGGGTAGCTTGCCGTCCGACCGTCCGGTAACTGCCTAAACCGAGTCTAAGTCGTCGACGGTGCGTACTGTTCCCACGCGCCTCAAGGAGTTGTCAGCAAACTGTAGGGGCCCAGTAGGGTGGAAGCCTACTCTGGGACCTTGGATAAATACGAAAGTATACACCAGGGCCCTGGTACGAAGGCAATGAAGAAACGGGGTAGGTTTTTAGATGGCGATTTTTTTTATGGTGGTTTAAATCATCTAATATGATTTAAACCCCCCATAATTTTTTTTTAATTATTGGTTGCGCCAATTTGCTATGATCCGCGATTTTGTTTTTTGTAATTTATTTTTTTGGCCTAGCAATCTTATCCCTTCCGTTTCCCCCCCGCACGACCTCAAGAATTGGAATGACATTATGACGTGTTTTGTGTATCGAGTGTGAATGTGACCGCTCCGCTAACAACGCCCGCTCGAAATTACAAGAAAATTGACTATTTCGTGATCCAACCATTCAAAGACTCAACAATAGTGCAGTGTAGTGCAATACAGGACCTGGCAGTGATTGAATGTGCGAAATCGGGGTTCGCCGGCCGGCGCCACGTGGAACCTTCGAGGTCAAAAGGTCAGTGTTCCTCCCTAATACATCCGTCCCATCCAGGCACAGTACCTGCATATTGTTAACAAACATTAGATCGCTTTTTCAAACATACAGTCCACAGCTTATTAGCGCAACCATTACTTTTGGTCCTACGAGCAGGATCGTGAATCATTTTCTTGTAATTTCGCAATATAGTATTTGTTCCATAGGGAATAAACGCAACGCGCCTGTTTACCTAGATATAATAGTAGAAAACCCGCATCTAGGCATTTAGGCAACTAAACGTTATTTCGCTCGTATAGTTAAAGAGCCATTGATAATTACGGTACCTACGCCGTCAACCGCACCGCATAATTATAGTTAGCTACGTAAATATCAGCGTAGATATAAATCGATCGCATTCTTTTTCTTGACAAAATTCATTCGGAAGTCCTACAAATTGCATGTAGGTAGACGCATTTCAAAAATACCCGTTCATTGTTGAGTGAATATTTGTAGGAAACGGATAAACCATAGATTATATACGCATATGAACGACGTGAATGATTTAATCGAGAAATTGGGTAATATTCACTCATTGATTCAGGTTATTCCGTTCGTTCGCCGTTCACTTTGTTGTTTACAATATTGCCATATTGTTATCTGATAATTATCGCTTACTTAATAATTCGTTAAGTGTTTGTTTGAGTGTATAGTGTGAATATATCAAAACAAGATGTCTCTTAAGGGCAATAAGGTTAGTACTGATTTAAAGGTTCAGTTAAAGCTTTTATACGCTAAAAGGGACTCACAGTTTTCACGTGTTCAATCAATTTGTGATAAATCTTTGCAAACCTCGGATCTGGCGATTAGAGATGCTTTCTTGTGTTCGTTGGAAACTTTAGATAGTTTGCGCGCGGATTTTGAATCTACAATTAATAATATAAACATTTTAGAGTTGGAGTTAAATCCTGATTACTGTGTGAGTTATCAGGCATTGTCGTCCTTTGATGACTTGTATTGTCGTATCAAACGTATTGCTAGGAGTTTAGAGACTCCCCCCCCCCGCGAGTGGTTTATCCAACCCTCCTCGCGAACGCCCACGATTGCCACCAATTCAAATACCTGAATTTAATGGTGACATTCGAAATTGGAATTTATTTATAGATAGTTTCGAAAATATAATACATAGGAACACATCGCTGACAGATCACGAGAGATTGCATTATCTCGTAGAAAAATTGACCGGTAAGGCAAAGGCTGTCTGTGCTGGAATTACGTTTAGCGCTGAAAATTACACTTTAGTTTTGAACACTTTAAAAACAAAATACGAAGATAAGCGATTAGTAGCCACCGCATATTTAGATCAATTATTCGATTTGAAAGGTTTTTCCGTTTGTAACGATCATAATTTAGAGAAGTTTTTAAATATTTTCGCATCATCTGTTCGTGCAGTAAAGAACCTAAAGGTCAATGACCTCTGTGACTTTTTGTTTTTGTATATCGGTTTAAAGAAATTAGATCCTGAAACTGTTCGTCTGTTTGAAACGACTCAGCGCGGTAACGAAATACCTAAGTTCGAAGATTTAGAATCTTTTATTCGCGACCATATTAAGGTATTGCAGCGCACGTCGGCACGTCATGAAGTCACGAATAGGACAGGTTCCGATCGCCGTATAGACGCGTCATCGAAGTCAGTCAAGACTGCACATACGCTAGTTAATACCGCCTCAACACCTGACTGTTCTCTGTGTAAGGGTAGCCATACACAGCTGTATAAGTGTTCGGAATTTCAGAGATTATCGCCTAGTGATCGTTACAAGTTTGTCCGCACTAATAATTTGTGTTTTAATTGTCTAAGTGACAAACATCTGGTTACGTCATGTAACAGTGGTGTTAGCTGTCGTAAATGTCTAGCTAGACATCATACCTTCTTACATTTTGAGAGTAGTAAGCTGCCATCGCAGCCGCAGCCTGCGCAGACGCGCGACGCTTGTGACGCGCGGCCTGCTGCAAGTGCAAACGACGTAACATTGTGTTCACTTTCCGCCGCTGGTACTCAAATCACTACCGTTTTACTTGCGACCGCGCAGGTTGTCATTGTAGATGCCTTTGGCAAACCGCACACCGTTCGAGCGCTACTAGATGGCGCTTCCCAGAGTAATTTTATTACTCGGGATTGTTGTCAACGCCTTGGTTTTAGTTTTAATAATTGGTCATCCCGCTCAGAAGTGAAAGGTTTTGGAGGTTTAAAGGCAACCATTCACGGTTCCGTTAAAATAATATTTAGTTCACGTTTTAATCGTAATATTTCGTTTGAAATGGATTCGCTAGTCGCAGATAAGATTACGGAACGGTTGCCCACGGTACCGGTTGACACGTCCATGCTGACGGAGTTTAAGAACTTGCAGTTAGCCGACGGAAATTACGCTTTCCCTGGAGATATCGATCTATTGATCGGTGCTTCGATTCTCCCGCATCTCCAGTTATCACGTAAAATTCAAGGTCTTCCGATGTACCCCGCTCCGCACGCACTGGAAACAGTTCTCGGGTTTGTTATAGTTGGTTCCGCACCCGCTTGTTTAGATAGTTACTCGACTGTGTCGCACTGTTGCACCGTCGAGCCGCCGCTTGAGTCTACCATCCGCAAGTTCTGGGAGATTGAAGAGGTCAATGTCCCGCCTATTCTCAGCCCTGAGGATCAGGTCACTGAGGAGATTTATACCCGCACGACTACTCGTGATAAAGATGGTCGTTATGTTGTCGCGCTCCCTTTCAAGGGTGATATTTTTTCGCTCGGTGGCTCCCGTGCCTCCGCAGAAAAACGCTTTCTATGCTTGGAACGTAAGATGCAGGCGTCTCCTAAGTTGAAGCAAGCCTATGATGATGTGCTGATCGAATATTTAGATAAAGGTTATATCTCATCAGCGCCTGCCGAGACTGAGGAGACACGTGATTACCCGTTTTACATCATCCCGCACCATGGAGTTGTTAGAGAAGACAAACTTACAACTAAACTGCGTGTGGTTATGGATGGTAGCGCTAAAACTAGTACTGGCATATCGCTTAACGATATCTTGTGTTGTGGTCAGAACCTCCAGGGTAACTTATTTGAAATAATAGTAAATTTTCGCTTGTTTGCTATTGCGCTCTCTGCTGATATTCGGCAAATGTTTCTTAGTATTGGAATCAGAGAATGTGACCGTAGATTCCAACGCTTCTTGTATAGATTTTCTCCGCAGGAACCTTTGAAGGTTTACGAATTCAATCGTGTTTGTTTTGGGCTTAAGTCTAGTCCCTTTCACGCTCTTCGCACTATCAAGCAGTTGGCCGCTGACGAGGGTGATACATACCCGAAAGCAAGGGCCACTATTGAAACCGGATTGTACATGGACGATTTTGTGTACAGTGTACCTAGTGAAGCAGAGGCTATAGAAACCGCTGCTCAAGTAATCAGCCTCATGAAGTCCGGTCAATTTGATCTGGTGAAATGGACAAGCAACTCGCAAGCTACATTAGAGTCGATTCCACCGTCACACCGGTTGACTTCGGCGAAGGAATTCGATGATAGTGATTCGCATAAGATCCTTGGTTTAAGTTGGTCACCCGCAACTGATATGGTCAGTCTTAAAATTAGCTCGACTCCGCCAACTTGTACCAAACGCGTTATCCTAGCATGTGTAGCTCGGATATGGGATATAATGGGTTTTGTAGCTCCTGTCGTTTTGTATGCAAAGCTGCTTATAAAAGAGCTTTGGCTTTCCAACTGTGATTGGGACGACACCGCTCCTGACAGTGTTGCTAAGTTGTGGGCTCGCTATAGGAAAGAGCTTCCAATGCTCGATCAGATACAGATTCCTCGCCATGTTGGTATAGTACCAGACACTGTTGTTAATGTGGTAGGTTTCGCAGACGCCAGTGAGAGGGCTTACGGGGGAGTGGTTTACTTTCAGGTCCAAAATGGCGATAACATTTCAGTTTTCCTCATTAGCGCAAAATCAAAGGTATCTCCTCGTAAGGTTGTCTCTCTTGCTCGTCTCGAACTCTGCGCTATTCTTATGTTGGTTCAATTGATTACATCTATAGTCAAAACTTGTCGTCCTCGCATTAATATAGAGAGAATTGTAGCGTTTTCAGACTCAACCGTTGCTCTATGTTGGGCCCACTCTTCACCCCATCGATGGGGCACGTTTGTCGCAAATAGGGTGGCTAAGATTCAAGCTGAATTGTCACCGGAAAATATATTCCATGTCGCTGGAACAGAAAACCCAGCTGATTGTCTCTCACGTGGTTTGCTTCCTGCGCAAATTTTAAATCATCCGCTTTGGTTTTGTGGCCCTCCCTGGCTTCATACCACTCCTAACGAGTGGCCAAGTACTCCGTTTAACCCCGCTACTGTTTCAGAGCCACCCGAGGAGAAGAAACATACGCTTGTAGTATCAGTTCCGCGTGAAGAGTCAGTTGTTTTGTTGTTGTCTAATCGAGTCTCGTCTTGGTCGAGACTATTACGCTGTGTAGTTTACGTCCTAAGATTTTTGAGATTATTACCATCGCGTGGTTCTATAATCGCAGCTGATTTGGATAGAGCTGAATCAGTTGTACTTCGAGAGTTGCAGAAATTTTATTTTTCAATAGAATTTCGTAGTTTAGAATCACATAAACCTTGTAGTCACGCTCTGCTGGATAGCTTAGTTCAGTCCTTTTGGAAGCGATGGAGGACAGATTATCTGCATACGCTGCAGTCGCGTCAAAAGTGGAACACTCCTTCAGATCCAGTCACAGTCGGTACTGTGGTGATACTGAAGACTGAGAGTGCGCCTCCTCTGCACCGGCCTCTTGGTGTAGTGGAAGAAGTTTTTCCGGGTTCGAACGGAATAACGCGAGTCGTAAAGGTTAAAACCGCAACTGGATCGTACCTGCGTCCGGTTATTCGCCTCTGCCCTCTGCCTAATCAGTAGTAGTGGCATAGTTAGTTATAAGTTGTTTCGCTACCTAGTATTGATAGTTTAGATATAGTAATAGGGTTTAGTTTCGCTTTTGTTTTTTTTCTTTTCTTTGAAGGTAACCCTTCAAACCCGGGGGGAATGGTTGCGCCAATTTGCTATGATCCGCGATTTTGTTTTTTGTAATTTATTTTTTTTGGCCTAGCAATCCTATCCCTTCCGTTTCCCCCCCGCACGACCTCAAGAATTGGAATGACATTATGACGTGTTTTGTGTATCGAGTGTGAATGTGACCGCTCCGTTAACAACGCCCGCTCGAAATTACAAGAAAATTGACTATTTCGTGATCCAACCATTCAAAGACTCAACAATAGTGCAGTGTAGTGCAATACAGGACCTGGCAGTGATTGAATGTGCGAAATCGGGGTTCGCCGGCCGGCGCCACGTGGAACCTTCGAGGTCAAAAGGTCAGTGTTCCTCCCTAATACATCCGTCCCATCCAGGCACAGTACCTGCATATTGTTAACAAACATTAGATCGCTTTTTCAAACATACAGTCCACAGCTTATTAGCGCAACCAATTATTATTAATATATTATATTAAATATTAAAATTTTTACATTCTAATTGATTTAACTGTATTCCATTAGCACCCTATTTGATGTGAAGCATCAAATTAGCGTACTATACGGCAGATCAGCAACAATGTATAATTACCAATAACACTGTTTGTTGTTATATTGTAGGGAATTTGTCTTCGTTCCTCGAGATGACCCAGTGCGTTGTATGAGTAGCATTTGCCGTATGTCCCATATGTTTGTTTCACCTCAACTATAAAACAAAAAAACAGAGTAAAATTGTAGGTAACCGCAAATCACTATTATTTTTTTGCGTATTTTATGTATCATATACAACGTTAAATTTTGATCGTTTTAATCCCGTGGAGGGTCGATTCGGTACATATCGATTTGTAAAGATATAAATAAAAAATAAAGTACTTTTTTTCTAAAACTCGAATTAATATACGAATGTGCGAAATTATTTTTTAAGTACACGAATCAGTGACCTTGTAGGGAGTGGTCGGTCGTTGCGTACTAACTACCTACAGTTCATTAGCCTCGATCAGCTGACGTTTACTTAAAGAAATTAATTTCTTACATGGGTAAATTAATTCGAGCTTAAAAAAAAGTACCTACTTTATTTTTCATTTTTATCTTTACAAATCGATAGGGTTTCATGTACCGAATAGACTCCACGGGATTAAAACGACCAAAATTTAACGGTATATAATATAGACAATTACTTTCTGCAACGAGTAATCTGTACAAAGAAAATATTTTTCATCTTTACTATATATACCAAAAAAGAAATGTTATTTTTTTTTGTTTTACCTTATCAAAGTTTTTTAAATTATAATAATTATGTCACATTTTTCTTTAATATTTTTGTAAGAGTTTTTTCATCTTCTGATGTACTCTGATTAGAGCTGTTCTATTCTATTACATTTACAATTTGACTAATGATCTAACTTACCATAAGCTGTATATCTGGGTGCACATATCTGAAAACACAACAGAGACACCATAATAATCACACTTTTATTAGAAATGGGAAATAAACTCATTGATCGCATGTTAACAACAATATGTTAGTTGTCGGTCGTTGCGTACTACCACAAGTTATTGAACTCGCCCAACTAACGTTTACTTAAAGAAATTAATTTCGTACATGCGTAAATTAATTTGAGTTTTAAAAAAAGTTCTTTTTTTAAATTTTCTCTTAACAAATCGATAGTGCTTCATATACCGGATCGACCCTTGACGGGATTAAAACGACCAAAATTTAACGGTGTTTTAAGATTGTAGTTGAATAGCTCAACTCTGACGTACCTATGAAGCGGATTTTTTCTACACATTACATATTTTACAAACTTACTGTTACGAAATTTGATCCGGCCTTGACGGTGGCTCCAAACCAGTAATCATGTGTATAATTAGAAGAAACTGAAATAATAAAAACTTTTTACAATACGGTGATATTGGATGTTACACTAAAAAGGAATACTAATACTAAAGGCGGGTTTCTGAATTGAGTATTTTGAGTTAAGAACGTCTCAAACCATACTTAAATGCCAAGTTTATAGGGTAAAGTAGAGTTTGAGTAATTCTCAACTTCAAATACTTAAATCAGTAATCGGGGGTAATAGTACGAGTATAGCAAGAATATTTCGGTGAAAATATGAAGATTTCCAGCAAGTCCTTAAAAAAGATATTATTATATGTATGGTTTAGGGCTGATATTTCAATGGTCTATGACCATTGAAAAATCACACATATATTATGTTCTGTTTTTAAACACTAGCAAAAAAGTGATGTGAAACTGCTATTATTACTTTCTTTTTTATATATTTTTTTAGTGTAAATAATTGTGCGTCTATTTAGGCAGAATAAACATGTTTTCTTTCTTTTATTTTTTTATTTTTGCCTGTATGTAAAAGTTAAGATTATAATTTGCTATTTAATTATTTTATCATACTTGCCACCAATGAGTTTTAAACATACAATCTAAAACAATATTGTATGTTAAGGAATAATTTGACGCTTTACAATTGACAAATCATAAGGAAGGAAACATCCTGTTGTGGCTTCGGGAATGAGCAAGAGAATTTACCGTGGCCCTGATACGTAAAAGCCAACTGAAGGACCTAGGCGGGAGCTTCGCTATTTTAACTCATTCCTCAATAACAGGTGTTTTTTTTTTAGGGTTCTGTACCTCAAAAGAAAAGAACAAGACCCTTATAGGATCACTTAATTGTCCGTCTGTCTGTCTGTCAAGATCCTTTGTCACGGGAACGCGTGGAGGCATCGAGTCGAATTTAAAACCATTGTCTTAGGTCTGAAGCCCCTTGAAGCTCTGAAAAAATCAAACTTAATAAAAAGAAGATGCGGCCATTTATGTAGCAAAAAATTAGCCAAGTGTGAGTCAGGCTCGAGCACTGAGGGTTCTGAACAAACTTACCTACGAAAACAGTTCAATTCCCAAATTGAGTTACGAATATTTTCCGAACAGCAAAAAAAGATTTTTTTTTGTGACGTAATTTCAAATTTACTGTTTCTTTTTTTTTCCTATACTTGTGCTAAATAAATAAATCTGAAAACAGTAAATTTGTTGTTACGTGACTAAAAAAATTCCGATTCGGAAAACTTCTTTTGCGTTCTTTTACTTCGGGAATTGAACTATTTAAATTATAATAGTTGTACATAACCCTCACCGCATGAGTCCGGCTCGCACTTGCCCGCGTCTTTTACTATTAGTAAAAGAATTTCCTTACCCCTATTCACAATATTTGTCGTATTAATTGGTGCGCAGAATCTGTTTTCTATCGAGCAACTATATACTTCTCCTATATTATTTTCCCTCGGCGAACTTATTACTAATCTGAAATGTAAAACGAGTTTCAGTTTATCAGGAAAATAATATTTTCATGTTTGATTAACTTGCTGGTCTAGTAGTTAGTGACCCTGACTGCTATGCCGGAGGTAGTGGGTTCGATTCCCACCCAGGACAAATGTTTTTATGATGAGTACGATCATTTGTCCTGTATCTAAGTGTAATTTATCTATAATATGTATGTATTCAGAAATATATAAGTATGTTTATCAGTTGTCTAGTACCCATAACACAAGCTCTGCTTAGTTTGGAACTAGACGGCGTTGTGTGATAGTTGTGGAATATTATTAATTACAATAAATTACTCGTATGTTAGTACTTTTGCACAATTGAGACCCGAAAATCTGTCACTGCGCATTATGATAAATTATTTATTTATTATATACTTTATTGTACACCTCATAATGTAAAATATTGCGCATTGTGACAAAATAAAAAATTAATCAACAAATCTAAATAACTTTTTCCCATTTAGGTTGTGGTTGACTTCTAATGTAACTGAAGTAAATAAGTACAATACGCGGCATATAAGTTGAACGAAAATGGCGATCGACCTTCAATGCGCAGTAACAGATTTTCGGGTCTCCATAGAAGTGCTGCACAGCGGGGGGCTGCGCGTAACCATAGAAAGAAAGAAAAGAAAAAAATAGAAAGAAAAAGAATTTATTTGGTACAGCATAAGGCATGCATAGCAACGTCGGCCATTTTAGTTGAACTTATTTGCCGCATACTATACCAATATTTTGTATGGAACGACTGCCTATCTTGTATCTTAAACCTAATGAGCTGAATACGAAACTCTTTAGCTAGAGTGTGATCCAATGACAGATCCCGCCCTTGGGCGGAGTGGGAAATAATGTCAGACTCTTACTGACTAAAAAGCTACCCTGTTCCTTCGTTGCCTATCGTGCCGGGGCGGAGCCTTCCTTTCAGAAACTGACTCATGACTCCAGCAAGTTGACCCATGACCCCAGTTAACTGATTCATGACCCCAGCAAGCGTGGTGTTAGAATTTCAGGGTTCTGACTACTCATAATGACTAAATAGGATGTTCTTGACAGCCAAGCTTTGACGAGGCACGGGGATTTCTGTTTTTAATGGTCTCCCATCCATTCTCAAGGAGTTGTCAGCAAACTGTAGGGGCCCAACAGGGCCGAAGCCTACTGGGGTCAAAGGGTATGTGAAAATGGCACCCGGGGCCCTGGGACCAAGGCAAAGAATGGAATGGGATAGGTTTTTAGTCAGTAAGAGTCTGACACTACTTCCCGCTCCACCCAAGGGCGGGATTTGTCATTGGATGATATTACCTACCATAAAAAAAAAATGACCCGACCTTACCAAGTGTTGCTCAACCTCAAAGTTTGACTTATATAGTGGTTTTTATGTAGCCACAAGCATTATATAAAATGGTACTTTTAAGGGCGCCTATAAGCCACAAAGTTTCCCGCGATGGCAGCGCGACCGCAGCGCGGTTGTAGCGTGGCAGGCACACGTTTTTATTTAAGTATATACGAGTATGTATATGGAATAACAAAGCAGCGCGGTGGCAGCGCTGCAACCGCGCAGCACGTTGCAGCTAATTTGAAAGTGCCCTAAACCATAAATATGTCACTCTTCGATTGTTTCAGGAAGAAGGTATGTTCACAGTTTTCATAAATATCGAAAGAATCAGAATAGTTTATTTCAAATAGACCAATTATAGGCACTTTTGAATTGTCACAAAATGTCGGTCAGTCCATAAAAAGTGAAGCTAAATTGCACGTTCCAAAGCGTAGATCTCTATGGAGAAGAACGTTCAAGAAACTCCATGGACATTTTGATTACATTTTTCTTGTTGCTTCTATTATTATGTGAGCACAATGTAGGCGAGTAATGAAAAAATAAAATAAACTAATTAAAAAATAGAAATTGAATTAAGCTACTGGCAGCTAAGAGATGACCAGCCCCAACTGATGGCGTCCGTTCACGAGCATGACGCGTGAAAATATTCTGAACCATTATTTAAAAAGCCAGATAACAGTCATTTTGTGATACATCAGGTATAGGTCAAAAATCAATAATGATTCGTAGTGTAGGTAAAAAAATATGAGCCATCTAAATCCACCAACGCTATCGTAAGGGCGGGATTAACAAGGCCTACTATCAATGCACGTATAGCTTCTTAGATGAGGCGTCGTTGCAACACGACAACACGACGCTACCGCTTCGTCGATAGAGTTACACTGCACACACATGTGCCACACACGCCGATCAGGGCCTCAAGTCTGCTATTAAAATAGTATCATAGAATAGTCTATCATTAATTTCTTAATTGTTGATTTTGACAAGTATGGTAATCTACTAATATAATGGCGTCATTATGACTTTCCAATGATCAACCACCAACACTCTGATACTATAACAAAAACAAAACACTGAAAACAGTAAGCAGTAATGTCGCTTTGACTTTGACAGCTAAAATCCAGTGGCCGACCAATAATCGGTCAATATGAATTTTGCAGATTAGGAACTTTTAGCAAAATGACAATTGAATCGTGTTGGAATGACGAATTTATAAAAATAGCAGACTTGGGCCCCAGCGCGTCGGTCTCCATACATTTTATTGAAACTAGCCTTGTAGAGAAAGAAAGAAAGCAGTTAGTTTTGTATGTAACCTTTGAGCAGGAAGAGCCCTGTTGGGCGAGTGTAACGGCCCCGACTTACGAGTTGTATATCACGGGAGTAAACCTAGTCAGGCGCATTACTTTGTGTAATTCATTGCATCACCATGCTCTCATAACGGTGAAGGGAAACATCGTGAAGGAACCGGCATATCGTAAAACCAAAAATTCGAAGACATGTGACATTCAGCAACCCGCACTGGGCCAGCGTGGTGGATTACGGCCCATTTCCTTTCCTAGAGTGGAGGCCTGAGTTCTAGCAATGGGAACATTAAAAGGCTGATGCTTTGCTATTCTAAGAGCAGGTGTAGAACAAGCGTAACAAACTAGTGCACTTTACCATAAAAGATTATATCACTGCTTACCATCAGGTGGAATCGCAGTCAAGCACTAGTTCATGGAATTAAAAAAAAAACTCACTTTTTGTTGAATTTAGCGTATGTGATGCTGTAGCCGAAATACGAATTGTTGCTAAGACGTCGATCCTTTGGCAACTGAAATATTTCTTTTTTTTCCAAGTAGTATATTGCAAACACTGTAGGCCATGTTGCCAGGCCCAGGTAGACCCAAATAATTACTAGAAAAAAAAAACATAACGATAATTAATTTAGCAGCCTTATTGATTACAATTGCACTTCTAATGCCAATACGTTTTGAATAACCGATATAATTTATGGCATACCTACAAGGTGTTGGGAATAACTCAAAAATTAAAAATAATGGTCATAAAAATTTTAAAAATATTGAAAAGTGTTTTACTATTACTATAAATTTTCTTGAATAAATTAATATTAAAAAAAAATAAACTTACAGTTCATAATTATTCTTTTTGATTAAGCACTGGTGTACACAGCATAAATTCACAAACCCGAATAAATCATAACGTAACGCCTCGAATAATATAATTAATACTAAATTCATATCATATATATCAACCTAATTGTCTTTTTTCCTTACTATAATAGGTACGTAATTGTCATTTGATATTCGCTTTCATTTTCAATTTTGAACTTTATTGACTTTAAAATAAAACATATTTTTAGTTCGGTGTTGGATTTGGGAGTGATATTAATTTTATTTTCCGGGGTGAAGTTCCCGAATAGGAATGTTATCATGAATACAGGCTTTATATTATAGAATATTTTGTAATAGTTTTGTAACAAGCAAGAGCATCCAATTCGAGATACATTTCTGCAAAACCTCTTTTACGTAATTATAACGTTACTTTAGAAACTTAGGAATCTTTTGTACTTATACAATTTATCTAAGTTTCTATTAAAAAAAATATTCGTTATAAAAATAGCTGAAATCGATTTATTGACGTTGCATATTAACAAAAAAAAACTTACAGTTCATAATTTCTTTGAAATCAAATCATTTGTAAAACTTTTTTCACGTTGCTTCTTTATCGAATATTGCATTGAATTGCGATGGAAAAAATCAACAAGCTTTTAAACCGTGATCACGTTAATAACAGACTGATCAAAAAGGGCCCTCTAAAGTCCGTTATTCCTGAGGTACATTTTCATAGAACCGCATCTTACTGTAAATATTTTGATAACAGATATTTTATGGATATTATCGAGATCAAATCCTAACCTTGTGTAAAACTAATTCAGTCCTCTGAAAATCTGCTATTTTGTGTGAGCTTTAGGCTTTTATCAACTACAAAAATAAAAAAAATACACCTTTACAAACTTCGCTCATTTGATCAAGATTCTGAACAATGTCATTTTTTCTCAGTCACTATAAAGATAATTTTATTAAGTATAACTTAAAAGGTATATACACAGACTAAAAATAATAATATTTACAAATGGGTAAAAAAAAGGAACTTATTGGGCATCAAAAAATTCATCCACGTCGATGTCAATGGGAAAAGTACCCAGAACGCTGGCAGCATTGCCACGTTGGATGGCAATGCTGATTCGTTGACAGAAGTACAGCCTAGCTCTCTGGTGGACCAGCTGTTTACTGATATCACGCACGGCTCTATGAACACTCGGACCCCAAGGCCCCAATGTTTCAACCCCAAACGGCTCAAACATATAATTTCCGATAAGGTTATTTGTTTACGCCGTTTGAGGTTTTCTGCACTTGCAGCAGCTGCCTCAGCACAGCCTGCCGTACTAAGAAAATGGGATGGCGCAAGGGTGTCGACACATGTTACATCCCACACCAAAGACCTACCCAACTTCCAGGGCATTATGGTCATCCCGTCCGGCCTTTTCCCATAGTCACGTGCCAGGCCATTAGGTTCTAAAACAGCTGGCACCCCGACTTTTTTCCGAAAACTTTTAAGGTTTTTAAAAACAACACATATTTCATAGATTCATCAAACATTGCGATGGATTACGTTATTGAACAACTTTTAGACCATGCTCACGTTGACCATTCTCGTGTGGAGAAATGCCCTTCCATATAGACTATTGAAATTCTCGCCCAGTTGTTCCAATCTTCTTGGGGTTTCAAGAAGTCAGATGGTGGTAGGTGATGTTTTCTCAAAGCTTTATTCTTTCTTTAGGTGGTGAGTCAAGGGTAGCCTGTGTGCTACAAAGTAAGTTCTTCCGGCTCTTAAGCCAACTTGGGGCTATTTTGTTTTCGAAGAGAGGATGGAATCGGATTCTTGAATTTTCTTTTCAATCGGGAGACATCCCTAGGTACAGTAGCGCTGGTTGAGTAATACCAGCTAACGTATAGAGCTTACTAAGCGGAGTCGGTTTAAGGTCCCGATATAATTCGATTTGTCTCGTTCAGGGTGATGTCCACTTCCTTTACGTGTACTGATCGATGCCACACTGGGCAAGCAAATTCACCAGCAGAGAGGCATAAGGACTTACCAATTGTGCAAAGAATATCGGGTGCTACTCCCCAGAAGGTAGAGATAAAACGGTTTAACAGATTGTTTCAGGACCCAACATTCTGTTTCGTGTTGAGGCAGTGCACATGAAAACTCAACGCTCTATCCAACCCCACAGCTAGGTACTTTGGGTACTTCGAATTGACTATGAAGTCGTTGAAAAAGTTGTTCATTTATATAGGCAAAGCAGTATTTAAAATATAACTATCCAGTTCAGATACAACATGTAGAAGTAGAATATATACCTAAATCAATGGGATGTAGGTTTATTCCTTATTTGGTGATACCACAACGAGGAAAATTGACAAAGAAAATAACACTATTGCGTTACCAAACTCTGCAATGATTGAGAGCTATCGTAGTTTGTTTTTACATCTGAAATAAAATAAGAACATGTTTCTTTCCTTCGTCGATTTCGTTGGCTAACGCTTAGATAGATTACCTTAAGAGCGGCCTACCCGAGGTACATTTCCATACAACCGCTAGATGAAGCAAAAAACTTTTAAAACATGTTCGACGTTGATGATAGGCGAGTGCGGAAGGCAAAATTTATATAAAAACAAAATGAAAATGGCATAAGTCACATTTTTGTACTTATTAAAAAATATATTTATACAGATAGAGATCATTATATATAAATTTTCAATTATAATACAAAATTCACAAAATACTAGTATAATTATCTCAGACTTAATAGGTAACTCATTCGAGTATACAAATAAACCCATTATTATACTCCTTTTCAGTAAACTTGTAATAGTTTGGAGATATGTGGTACAGAGAGTAAAGTCCCGCACAACTCCATTGAAAAGGGAGGATCCTCCGATCAGACGGGTGTTCTGTCTGATCCGAACTACTTCCCGATAGATATAGTATGCAATGTTTGATGATGATAATGTTTGTTATTAATTAATTTGTATAATGCATCCAATATTAACTGCATACACCGTTAAATTTTGGTCGTTTAAATCCCGCGGAGGATCGATTCGGTACATGAAATACTATCGATTTGTAAAGAGAAAATTAAAAAAAGAAGTACTTTTTTAAACTCGATTTAAGTTACGCATGTACGAAATTAATTTCTTTAAGTAAACGTCAGCTGAGCGAGGCCAATGAACTGTAGGTAGTTAGTACGCAACGACCGACAACTACCTACAAGGTCATTGACTCGTGTAATTAAAGAAATTAATTTTGTATATGCGTATATTAATTCGAGTTTTTGAAAGAAAGTACGTTTTTTTTTTTCCGAATCGACTCTCCGCGGGATTAAAACGACTAAAATTTAACGGTGTACATTATCTGACTGTGTCGATGTCGACCAGGGTCGATGTTTGAGACAATACAATAATACAACAACTATTCACAACATGAATACAAGAAATAAATAAATAGATGATTTTCGGGTGGTTGTATAATATATGTTTAAATCGCGCGGAGAACTGTAATTGCACGATGCAAGATTTCGCAGTTTAGTTCCTACGTGACAATATACATAAATCTCGATACAATACAATTTATAAATGTAACTAATATTTCGCTGCCTTCTGTGTCCCTAAGACAAAAAGTGCAATTTTAGGAGAGTATTTTTTGTAATTAGTGAAACACTTTTAACCGATTTTTTTTTTTGCTTTGTCTTATATATAAACTGTTTCAGATCACAGGTACCTTACTGCTAAACATTGGATATAATAAAAAATGTTTTTTTCTATATATCACAATTTTAATCGAAAAATATGTTACTACTTTGTTCGTAGGAGGCATCATAATAATTTATTAATTAGGAATATTGCAATTGTATAAATTGAACAAAGCGAATAGAAATATTATATACTTAATTAAGGAAGTATATAAATATACGTAAATAATTTTCCTCAAAATCGACAAAAATAGGTGCATGTTAGTATGAAAATTATAAAATTATATTAATATTAGGTATATTATTTTATAATCCCTACTTTCTTAGTTATGTTTCCTGTTAATAAAGTATGTACATATAACTTTAAGTTAATAAAACAGTTTAATTGTTAAGGTACAGAATTATAAATTTACTAGCTACTAGGATTTTGTCCATCCATCTAGAGATAATAAATGAGTAAATCACTAATTACTTATTTATTATCGCTAGATTTCGTTCCGGCTAGGCTAGGCTTTATTTTGAACTGTGGTTGCGCCAATTTGCTATGTTCCGCGACTTTGTTTTTTGTAATTTATTTTTTTGGCCTAGCAATCCTATCCCTACCGTTTCCGTTTCCCGCACGACCTCTTGAAGAAATGATTTGACATTGACGTTTGTGCATTGTGAATGTGACCGCACCGCTAACACGCCCGCTCGAAATTACAAGAAAATTGGCTATTTCGTGATCCAACCATTTAAAAACTCAACAATAGTACAGTGTAGTGCAATACAGAAACTGGCAGTGCTTGAAAGTACGAAGTTCGGGATTCGCCGGCCGGCGCCATGTGGAACTTTCGAGGTTAAAGGTCAGTGTTCCTTCTAATACATTTATCCCATTAATAAACGCTAGACGCAGTACCTGCATATTGTTAACAAACCTTAGATCGCCTTTTAAATCTACAGTCCACACAGCAAATTCGCGCAACCATTACTTTTTTTGGTCCATACGAGCAGGATCGTGAATCATTTTCTTGTAATTTCGCAATATAGTATTTGTTCCATAGGGAATAAACGCAACGCGCCTGTTTACCTAGATATAATAGTAGAAAACCCGCATCTAGGCATTTAGGCAACTAAACGTTATTTCGCTCGTATAGTTAAAGAGTCATTGATAATTACGGTACCTACGCCGTCAACCGCACCGCATAATTATAGTTAGCTACGTAAATATCAGCGTAGATATAAATCGATCGCATTCCTTTTCTTGTCAAAATTCATTCGACCATCCTACAAATTGCATGTAGGTAGACGCATTTCAAAAATACCCGTTCATTGTTGAGTGAATATTTGTAGGAAACGGATAAACCATAGATTATATAGACAGGTTATTCCGTTCGTTCGCCGTTCGCTTTGTTGTTTACAATACTACCATATTGTTATCTGATAATTATCGCTTACTTAATAATTCGTTAAGTGTTTGTTTGAGTGTATAGTGTGAATATATCAAGACAAGATGTCTCTTAAGGGAACCAAGGTTAGTACTGATTTAAAGGTTCAGTTAAAGCTTTTATACGCCGAAAGGGACTCACAGTTTTCACGTGTTCAATCAATTTGTGATAAATCTTTGCAAATCTCGGATCTGATGATTAGAGATGCTTTCTTGTGTTCGTTGGAAACTTTAGATAGTTTGCGCGAGGATTTTAAATCTACAATTAAGAATATAAACATTTTTGAGTTGGAGTTAAATCCTGATTACTGTGTGAGTTATCAGGCATTGTCGTCCTTTGATGACTTGTATTGTCGTATCAAACGTATTGCTAGGAGTTTAGAGACTCCCCCCCCCGCGAGTGGTTTATCTAACCCTCCTCGCGAACGCCCACGATTGCCGCCAATTCAAATACCTGAATTTAATGGTGACATTCGAAATTGGAATTTATTTATAGATAGTTTCGAAAATATAATACATAGGAACACATCGCTGACAGATCACGAGAGATTGCATTATCTCGTAGAAAAATTGACCGGTAAGGCAAAGGCTGTCTGTGCTGGAATTACGTTTAGCGCTGAAAATTACAATTTAGTTTTGAACACTTTAAAAACAAAATACGAAGATAAGCGATTAGTAGCCACCGCATATTTAGATCAATTATTCGATTTGAAAAGTTTTTCCGTTTGTAACGATCATAATTTAGAGAAGTTTTTAAATATTTTCGCATCATCTGTTCGTGCAGTAAAGAACCTAAAGGTCAATGACCTCTGTGACTTTTTGTTTTTGTAAATCGGTTTAAATAAATTAGATCCTGAAACTGTTCGTCTGTTTGAAACGACTCGGCGCGGTAACGAAATACCTAAGTTCGAAGATTTAGAATCTTTTATTCGCGACCATATTAATCTGTCCTAGCTCAGAGGACACCGGTGTCCTCTCACATCCACGCCACTATAGGCCTTAATTCCGATGTTTAGAGTCTACTTTTGTATGAACAAGTTGGGTAGTTGTGGATCGAAGTGTTAAGGTGTTGCAGCGCACGTCGACACGTCATGAAGTCACGAATAGGACAGGTTCCGATCGCCGTATAGACGCGTCATCGAAGTCAGTCAAGACTGCACATACGCTAGTTAATACCGTCTCAACACCTGACTGTTCTCTGTGTAAGGGTAGCCATACACAGCTGTACAAGTGTTCGGGATTTCAGAGATTATCGCCTAGTGATCGTTACAAGTTTGTCCGCACTAATAATTTGTGTTTTAATTGTCTAAGTGACAAACATCTGGTTACGTCATGTAACAGTGGTGTTAGCTGTCGTAAATGTCTAGCTAGACATCATACCTTCTTACATTTTGAGAGTAGTAAGCTGCCATCGCGGCCGCGGCCTGCGCGGACGCGCGACGCTTGTGACGCGCGGCCTGCTGCAAGTGCAAACGACGTAACATTGTGTTCGCTTTCCGCCGCTGGTACTCAAATCACTACCGTTTTACTTGCGACCGCGCAAGTTGTCATTGTAGATGCCTTTGGCAAACCGCACACCGTTCGGGCGCTACTAGATGGCGCTTCCCAGAGTAATTTTATTACTCGGGATTGTTGTCAACGCCTTGGTTTTAGTTTTAATAATTGGTCATCCCGCTCAGAAGTGAAAGGTTTTGGAGGTTTAAAGGCAACCATTCACGGTTCCATTAAAATAATATTTAGTTCACGTTTTAATCGTAATATTTCGTTTGAAATGGATTCGCTAGTCGCAGATAAGATTACGGAACGGTTGCCCACGGTACCGGTTGACACGTCCATGCTGACGGAGTTTAAGAACTTGCAGTTAGCCGACGGAAATTACGCTTTCCCTGGAGATATCGATCTATTGATCGGTGCTTCGATTCTCCCGCATCTCCAGTTATCACGTAAAATTCAAGGTCTTCCGATGTACCCCGCTCCGCACGCACTGGAAACAGTTCTCGGGTTTGTTATGTTGTCGCGCTCCCTTTCAAGGGTGATATTTTTTCGCTCGGTGGCTCCCGTGCCTCCGCAGAAAAACGCTTTCTATGCTTGGAACGTAAGATTCAAGCTGAATTATCACCGGAAAATATATTCCATGTCGCTGGAACAGAAAACCCAGCTGATTGTCTCTCACGTGGTTTGCTTCCTGCGCAAATTTTAAATCATCCGCTTTGGTTTTGTGGCCCTCCCTGGCTTCATACCACTCCTAACGAGTGGCCAAATGCTCCGTTTAACCCCGCTACTGTTTCAGAGCCACCCGAGGAGAAGAAACATACGCTTGTAGTATCAGTTCCGCGTGAAGAGTCAGTTGTTTTGTTGTTGTCTAATCGAGTCTCGTCTTGGTCGAGACTATTACGCTGTGTAGTTTATGTCCTAAGATTTTTGAGATTATTACCGTCGCGTGGTTCTATAATCGCAGCTGATTTGGATAGAGCTGAATCAGTTGTACTTCGAGAGTTGCAGAAATTTTATTTTTCAATAGAATTTCGTAGTTTAGAATCACATAAACCTTGTAGTCCCGCACTTCAACATTTGAAACCATTTTTGCAAGACGGACTCATTCGTGTCGGTGGCCGTCTGCGAAATGCTAAGTTAGAGTTTGAACAAATGCATCCAGTAGTTCTACCACGCAAGGATCACGTTTTGGATTTGTTGGTGGATTATCACCATAAGGTGAATTGTCACGCTGGTCCCGATTTATTAATGTCCATTCTTCGACAGAAGTACTGGATACTTTCCGCTCGCAATTTGATACGCGCTAGAGTGCACAGATGTGTGCCCTGCTTTAAGCTCCGCCCGCGTTTCAACGCGCCGGAAATGGCCGACCATCGTTCTTGTCGTGTTGTACAGACGGTGAAACCTTTCATACATACTGGGACGGACTATGCTGGACCGTTTAAAGTCACTATTGCCCGTGGTCGTGGTATACGTTCCACAAAGGCATACATTTGCCTATTCGTTTGTATGACAACTCGTGCGGTTCACATAGAGTTAACCAGTGATTTGAGTACGCAGGGTTTTATGTCTGCATTTAAACGATTTTTATCTCGCCGTGGTCCCGTTAAGCGCTTATACTCTGACAACGGCACAAATTATGTTGGAGCGCGACGCAATATTTCGGAATTACATACATTCTTACGCTCCAAGTACTACCAAAGTGAATTCGCCCATGTCTTAGCTGAGAATCGCATTGATTGGTGTTTTAATACGCCAGCGGCTAGTCATTTTGGTGGCAATTGGGAGGCGAATATTAAAAGCCTTAAGTCGCACCTGTTTCGGGTCATAGGCGAACAGATTCTCTCGTACGAGGAGTTGAGCACCGTACTCGCTCAGGTAGAGGCGTTGATGAATACGCGTCCGTTGTGTCGGACTTTGTCTAGTGATCCATCGGAGCCGCTAGCGTTGACGCCGGCTCACTTCTTGACGACGACTCCTCTTAAATATTTGCCCGCTTTAGATGTCGAGACTGACAAACTGCAGCTTCACCCGCGTCACGCTCTGCTAGATAGCTTAGTTCAGTCCTTTTGGAAGCGATGGAGGACAGATTATCTGCATACGCTGCAGTCGCGTCAAAAGTGGAACACTCCTTCAGATCCAGTCACAGTCGGTACTGTGGTGATACTGAAGACTGAGAGTGCGCCTCCTCTGCACTGGCCTCTTGGTGTAGTGGAAGAAGTTTTTCCGGGTTCGAACGGAATAACGCGAGTCGTAAAAGTTAAAACCGCAACTGGATCGTACCTGCGTCCGGTTATTCGCCTCTGCCCTCTGCCTAATCAGTAGTAGTGGCATAGTTAGTTATAAGTTGTTTCGCTACCTAGTATTGATAGTTTAGATTAGTAATAGGGTTTAGTTTCGCTTTTGTTTTTTTCTTTTCTTTGAAGGTAACCCTTCAAACCCGGGGGGAATGGTTGCGCCAATTTGCTATGTTCCGCGACTTTGTTTTTTGTAATTTATTTTTTTGGCCTAGCAATCCTATCCCTACCGTTTCCGTTTCCCGCACGACCTCTTGAAGAAATGATTTGACATTGACGTTTGTGCATTGTGAATGTGACCGCACCGCTAACACGCCCGCTCGAAATTACAAGAAAATTGGCTATTTCGTGATCCAACCATTTAAAAACTCAACAATAGTACAGTGTAGTGCAATACAGAAACTGGCAGTGCTTGAAAGTACGAAGTTCGGGATTCGCCGGCCGGCGCCATGTGGAACTTTCGAGGTTAAAGGTCAGTGTTCCTTCTAATACATTTATCCCATTAATAAACGCTAGACGCAGTACCTGCATATTGTTAACAAACCTTAGATCGCCTTTTAAATCTACAGTCCACACAGCAAATTCGCGCAACCAAACTGAATTCAATTTTTTAAGTTTTTGTAAAATGACGATGACATGAAACCAAAAATAACGGCTTTTAAATTAAAGTTATTTATAAATGGAATGGTTTTTTTTTGTGTTTTTATACTTTGTTTTTATTTTGATGCCTTAGTTTAAGTTGTCACTGACCCACATTCTGCGCATCAATGACGCGACTTTTTTGTCAATTACTGAATGGAAGCTGTCAGGTCAGTTCTGAGAGAACATTCAAACACTACAAAAACGGGGCTGTTCCAACAGCATCCATAAATCATTGTTGTGTAATAAAACCACTCACTTCAGTATAAAATAAAATATTTATTTCAAATAGACACTTTTAAATTGTCAAGAACCGTTGTGTTTGTGGCCTGTTGGTCTAGTTGCTAGTGGCCCTGATTGCTATACCGGAGGTCATTTCCACCCAGAACAATTGTTTGTGTGATGAGCATGATGATGATGTTGTTGATGATGATGTTCTGTATCTGGGTGTAATTTTTCTATAACTAATCATGTATTTAAAAATATAGGTACAAGTATGTTTATCAGTTGTCTAGTACTCATAGTACAAGGTCTCCTTAGTTTGGGACTAGATAGCGTTTATTATATCATTAGATTATATTAAATCACTCAATCAGAAAAATGATGCTAAATTATGCCTGATGCTTTAAGCGTAAATTTCTATAGAGAAGAATGTGGAAGAAATTCCATTGATATTCTTTTAAATCTTGTCATATATTACGAATATCTCGGTTACATATTTCTTGTCACTACAATAATGCAAGGGCCAAATTATGCATCCGATCTCTTCGATCGTTCATTAAACAAGAAGGCCATCGCCCGCCATTATTCTTCATCGATCGCTTTACTACAGATAGGTAATCATAAATACGTTTCGGCGTTACTAGCGCAATTAGTTTAACACAAAACAATTTAAATAATATTCGTGGTTACACAAAAAAACAGAGTAAATAATCTGATGACATATCTAAACCTAACAGTTCTACTAGATACGTAAGTGATCCAGTGATCTTTTGCTCTAACTGACCCATAGACCATGGCACCAGGCATGCATACTCTGAAAAAAGAATGCCATGAACAGGATGCTTTCGACTTGGTTCGTAAAACAAGAGAACCCGGGTCAACATGATACCTAAAACTCTCTTTTTTTATATTCCAACGTTAGTTTTATGGGATATTTTTTTTTTTCAAATAACATGTTATTAAACAAAAAAATATCTGATAATTATTTTGTAAATTAAATTATTTGGAAAGCTGGCTACTATATAAGGTGACTAGTAATTAGTGAGCGATACTGAAACGCGTAATTGTAGTCATAATAACAAACAACTTTTACTACGGGACCAAACCTGAAATCGAAAAGAGGTATTGAATTTAGTAAATGCATGTGGTTTTAATTTTGTATGTTTAATTTATTTGTGTGTGTGCGATTTGTATGTTATTTATTTGGTTTTCTGAACTGACAATAAAATTTATTATATAAATAGAATGAGGAAGAAACGAAAACGTCATCGTTATGATACATTTATTTTCCGCCTCAGAAAACACGTTGCTGTCGTAAAGATTTTTAAAAAAAAATTATTTTCTACCCAGGGCAGAAGGAATTATTTGTCAGATTTTCATCCTAAAAAAAGGCTTGACTAAACTTGCAAAATTTATATTACAATATATTGGAGCCTCGCCTTGCAGAAGTCCTCTCAACTTTAGTTCAGTCTTCGTCCTACTTGTCATATTTTTTGTTCTCTTAATTATAATGATTTGATATTTATCATAGTATTTATTAGTTTATAATATTAGCATATCTACGTATTTTATTATTATATGTAACTTACTGATACACATTCTATTTAAAATTATGTTTTATTTATTTATTGTGCTCACCTACCACAGTGTTGTCTTTTTTAACCCAAAGGTTGACTGGTAGAAAATGCCTTGTTGCATTACGTTCGTCTATGTACCAATTTTGTACATAAAGTTGAAATAAATAAATATTTACTGTAAGAAAACTCCATTGCACTTTAAACTCGCTTGTGATCATAGAGAGTTCTGATGAAAATTGTTTCTAAAGTTGTATATGCAATAAATTAGTGGTTATTGGTACAGGTCCACTTTAGCCTCTGAAAATCACAACCCAATATCTTTACTTGAAATATGTTACAATAGATGCCCATCAACTGGGGGCTAGGGTGCAGTTCTATAGCGCGCACGGAGATTTTTCATCGTTTGGTTCTTAATTTCATACAAGGTTCTAAAAGGTCACTACAAGTCGATTTCGGCTCTTCATCCCCAAGGTCCCAAGACATCGAAAATGGCTATTGGCCTAGTTTAGGAGGCAGCAGTTCGCGTATTATTTGTGCCTCCATGATGCCCGGTATCTATGGGTTTGCAGATGATAGCACAGTTGTAGACAGATTCCTGCCAACTCCTCGGGCTAGTAAAGAGCTAATCCGGTTTGAAAGAGAGGCTATGGTAGAGCGGACGAATGTTTCACTTCAGGCAGTCTCCAAGTGGGCGAAGCCAATCTAGTGGATTCAATGCCGCCAAAACACAAGCGTGTTTATTCACCACCAAAAGGAGCCCCTTCGCCTTGGCTCCTGCTTTCCAGAATGTATCCCTTGAGTGTACCGACCGCCTTCAGCTCTTGGGCGTAGAAATTTCCTCAGACCTCAACTTTAGGTGGTTCGTTGAGTCCAAAGCCAAGGTAGCTGCTAGGAAACTCGGCGTTCTTGCAAAAGTCTACTGCACAACGGAACAGCTTCTAATCTTATACATAGCACAAGTCCGATCATGTGTGGAGTACTGCAGCCACTTATGGGCTGGTGCTGTCAAATGCCACCTAGCAGCTTTGGACTCGGTGGAAAGGCGTGCGAAGAGGCTAATTGGTGATACTGATTTGGTTGAGTCCAACCTACAAAGCCTTGAGCACAGGCGTAGAGTAGCCAGCCTTTCGGTATTTTACAGGATGCATTTTGGAGAGTGTGCGCGGGAATTGCATGATTTGATACCGCCATCTCATTTCTACCATCGAACAACCACCCTTACAGTACGGCGAATATCAACCCTTACGTTGTTGAAACTTCCACGGTCCATTTTGCCTCGTCGTTTATACCGCGTACATCGACAGACGGGAAAAAATTGCCTGCTGCGGTCTTCCCGTCCGATTATAATTTAGGCGTCTTCAAGGCTAGAGTAGGCTCTTAATAAACTAGTGCACTTCACCATCAACGATTGCATCACTGCTTACCATCAGGTAGGATTGCAGTCAAGTACTAGTTTATAAAAAAAAAAAAAAATTGAATGCAGTTTCCCCGTGGCGTTTATACCGCCTATATCAAAAGACAAATAAATAAATTATAAATTTACCTGCTGCGGTCTTTCCGTTCGGTTATAATTTAAATTCAAAGTTATATGGAATAGGTTCTTAATGAATAAGTGCGATTCATCATCAACGATCGCATCACTGCTTACCATCAGGAGGGATCGCAGTCCAGCACTAGTTTCTTCTTCTTCTTTCTGCCCTTTTCCCATATTGTTTAAGAGTCGGCTCAACTCGTTTTTTCTTCCATTCTTCCCTGACACCCATCATGCTATCACTACCTTTCTTTTTCATATCACGCTTCACGCAATCCATCAATCTTTTCTTAATTAAGCACTTGTTTATATAATTAAAAAATGCTTGGTAGATTGAATTATTTATTATAGATCCTTTACAAATAAAAAATCAAGAAGCATTAGTTTTTGTTGATGATATAGTTTTTGGTGAAAATGTACAATATTATTTTTAGTATTTTTTGGTAAAGAATCTAGATTGTAACTTTCATAACTGTATCATAAAAAATTTTGCTTGTTATATTATAATAATAATAAATAATAATAATATTTCTACAACTATCACACAACACCGTCTAGTCCCAAGATTCAAAGATTCAAAGCATTATATTTCAAATAAACCATTTACAGGCACTTTTGAAAAGTCAAGAAGTCGGTCTGTCAGAAAAATGATGCTAATTGCACATTCCAAAGCGTAGATCTCTATGGAGAAGAATGTGCAAGAAACTCCATGGACACTCTTTTCAAACTTGTTTTGTATTACAAATATCTCGGTTACATGTTTTTTGTTGCTGCTATTATGTGAGAACAATGTAAACAAGATAAAGAGAAAGGAAAAAAAAACATATCTAATTATAATATTAAAAATAAACCACTGGCAGCTAAGAGATGACCAGTCTCAACTGACAGCGCCCGTTCACGAACATGACGCGTATATCAGCACCACTCAGCTCAAGCTAAGCAGAGCTTGTGTTATGAGTACCAGAAAGCTGATAAGCATACTTATATATTTCTAAATCCAAACATATTATAGATAAATTATACCCAGACACAGAAAAAATGATCGTGCTCATCACGCAGCCATTTTTCCTGGGTGGGAATCGAACCCACGACCTCCGGCATGGCAGTCATGGCCACTAACCACTAGACCAAGGAGAGGTATATTACTTGGTTGTCCGCACAAATACATGACCGCCGGTTCATCCGGGCGACAGAGGGGTTATTTTACTCCCGCATCCAGCTGTGCGCTGACTGCTAATGCCTGCCGTGACCAGTGTTGTACTTAATGTTGGTCGTGTCCGACTTGTTGACCAAGATTATGTAACTCATAATATGATTTAAAAGAGTGTCCATGGAGTTTCTTGCACGTTCTTCTCCATAGAGATCTACGCTTTGGAACGTGCAATTTAGCTTCACTTTTTTTTTTGGACTGACCGACATTTTGACAATTCAAAAGTGCCTGTAATTGGTTTATTTGAAATAAACTATTCTGATTCTGATTCTGATTCTTGTAACCTTTTTTAAATATTTTTGGGAAAAAATGTAACATGGTTTAAAAATTAGATTCTGAACCAATTATACATATTCAGTTTTCGCATGTACTAAAAATAATGTTGTACTGTTTTACGTTATAAGGTTAATTAGCTATACTAGTATTCATTTATGTGAAAGCTTCAGTAATTCATGTCCGTGTTTATTCTTCCTGATCCAGGATTGGAGTCTGGTCTTCCACAGCTGAAGCGTGAGACTGCGTCGTTGTAGTCCTGAACTAATGAGTAGAACAGTTCATAATATTAGAATTGTATTTTTTGTATTTCTTAGTTATGTAGATAATTTATTAAAAGAGTTGGCATCAGCTCGATAAAAAATAAAAGACTGGTTTTGACATTTAGAAAGAAAAGCGAGAATGAAACTTGGAATGGAACGAAACTGAAAGGAACTATTAAGTCAACCACAATTAACGATCATCTGAATCTATCTTAGCCACTTTCTAGTCATGTTCTATGTAAGCCACATTTAAGTGGTTATAAAAAAAAAACATCGGAGGCTAAGGCGGGAGCGGAGCGCAGCACACGGACAGGTTAGTTTTGAAGGCTAAATGACCTTAGCCTTCTAACCTATCCAGTCCGTGTTAGAATGCCCTACATTTCTGAGCACGCGTCACTCGCTCTTGAACTACGAAGATTTAGTAGAGGTTGTAAAAAAGACGAATTAGTTTGTATCAGGCTATTTCATTTTTCCGTTACTTAGTTAAACAACTAATTGGGCAAGTGTGAGTCGGTCTCGTACACCGAGGATTTCGTAACAATGTAAATAATTCAATTAACGAATCGAGTCCCGAAAATTTTTCGAATCGAATTGTGTAGTTTTTGATGTAGTTGCAAATTTACAGTTTTCAGATTTATATCACACATCTATGTGCTAAATAAAATAGTATTTTTGGAATGTCTCCAAGGGTTTATAATAAATTACCAAAATTTATAAGGAGTGAAGATAATGTCCGCAAATTCAAAAGTGTATTATTTTCGTTTTTAGTAGATAAGACTTATTACTCTATTGAAGAATTTTTAAATGATAAAATATGACATTAGCAGTCCTTTAATATTACCATTGACATGTGTTTGAAATAGATTACAATCTATAAATTATCTAATAATATGACATTAATTATTGTTGTTGATTGATTGATTGATTGTGTTATTAAAAACTCGGTTCATGCCAAATTTCAGGGTTCTAGGTCAACGGGAAGTACTCTGTGAATTTCAATTCTCTTGGGAGTAGCGAAATATACGTTTTTGACTACAGACTTGAGAATATGGTTTTTATTTCAACTCGATACCTCCACGCGTTCTCGAGATAAAGGGTCTTGCCAGACAGACCAACAGACAGACAGACAGACGGACAACTAAGTTATCTTACAAGGGTTCCGTGTTTTCCATTTCAGGTATGAAACCCTAAAAATGAGAAGGTTGATCATGTGGCCGATAAGGAAGTGTGTGGCTTGACTTTTAATTTCTCAAGAAGTAATACTTACAGTAGACTGTCGGTTGATGCTTGTTTTTAATTTATCCAATGCTTCTTTATTTTTGCGACGCATGAAACCAACCTAAAGAAAAATTATCAAATAAAATATTTTTTTCCGTATGTACAAAGAATAATCCTTATTGACATTAATGTTATAGAAAATTAATGTTTGAAAGTATACATATTCTTTCACTCTCAAACAATGAACAGATTTGCAAAATCTATAGACCATGTCCTGGAATTCACATTTTTTGTTAAGGGTGAAAATCATCCAATGTCTTCTTCATTTCGCTCTGGGCGGAGCGGGAGGGCGTGTCAGAATTTCACATAACCACACCTGTGTCCCAGTTGTTCCCTTTGCGTGCTAGGCCTACGGATTTCCTTTTCAAAAGTTCCCCGCGGTTCTAGCTAGCGGGCATCGGCCCTGCTGGCTTGGAATTGGACATAGGGTACATTTAATCCCACGAATATAATATTCTCTTGGGCTAACTTTCTACTCTTCCCCGGCCCAAGCCACTGGCACAAGCTAGTGACTACATCATAATTCTGGAGAAGTATATTTTTAAATATATTCTCCTTTCATTGGGCTTTAAATTTAACAAAGAGCAATGGAATGGGCTATGCTCGGAATTTCTTTGCGTAATTGCATCAGCCAAGATTACCGACATAGCCCAAAGAATCGCCAAACTTAAGTGGCAGTGGGCAGGGCACATTGCTCGCAGAACAGACGGTATATATGGCTGAAAGATTCTGGAGTGGTAACCACGTTATCGGGGCATCCCAACAAGGAGAAGCGATGACCTCGTGAGGGTCACGGGATGACCCATCGAACAGGTGTAAGATGCACAGAACCAGTCGTTATGGCGACTTTTGAAGGAGGCCTATGTCCAACAGTGAACGTCTTTCAAATGAAATGACGATGTTAATTCTTTGTTCATGCACGGACGCTACTACGGAGCATATGGTATTTTAAAAAAGATTAATTAAAACAGTTACTTAGACAACATCAAATACTCATTACACACCTTGTAGAGTCCTATCGTTCCGATGATTACAATGCTGACACCGACGACAACCGCTATTACTATGGTCTGTATTGGCACTGCCGCTTCTACCAGCGTTATTATAGTTGTGATGCTGAAAAAAAAAAACTAATTTATCAGTTTTGTATCGATAGTGTATCCTACATCTGATTAAAACAGTAAAATCTTCTTTTATATTTTTACACTGTACTAATTGTTTATTGCCTTTATAAATTATTAGATTATCACTGTTTATTTACCTTTCAACTTTATTGTCATGATGAGTTAATTTTAGATTAATGAAGGACGTAACCATTGCGTTTCTATTTTTATCGATAAATTCACCTGCAAAATAAATAAAAAAGTAAAAATTTATGGTGTCTAATATTTGTAATGTACTCGTAATGTTAATGTTTTATCGATTGGCCAGTTTCCACCCTCTTCATTGTCAGTAATTTATCGTTTCACAGTATGGACCTCCTTTGCATGCATTACTGCTTCGTAGAAGGAGACAGCCGCCGCACATTCTCCCTCGCTCAGGACTGTGGTCTGAACCCCCTAAAGGATATGACGATGCTTCGCCCTAGCCGGGTATACTCGCACCGTTTACTTCACCATGTCCTCTGGACGGTCCGCACAATGGTGACACGTAAGCGTTTCATCCGCATGAATCAGGCGCAGGAACCTCTTGAACTTACCATGTCCTGTGAGGACCTACGTCATGCAGAAGAAGAGGACGCTGTGACACCTTTCCAGACACTCCTTAAAGAAGGGACTTACCACCATTATTATGGCGTGCCCAAACAGCAATCTTAAAGAAAATATGCATGCGCTGCTCAGCCCATCAGAACACCACTGAGTTCATCTTATAAATTTTAAATTCCCAGTGCTTGTATTTTTGGTGATCTTAATAAATAAATTTAAGGATTTTCGACAGTTGTGATGCAAGGTTTACCAGCTTTCCTCTCCACGGTGCACAGTACTGAAATATTAACCAGGAATATTTTATCTTCGTCACTGGTTGATGTTGAGGTGTGTTTGTCCGATGCGTTGATCGCATCGGACAAACACGGAAAATGGCTTGTCCCAACACAGATTTGCCCGACAACCTGTCCTCACAGAGACAGTGGGATGTACCGCTCTGCAGTATTATACGTAACAAGCTCATGAACACGTCTTCAAGTACTGCTGAGCGTGCGGCGCGTCTACTGGCTGTGGGGGAATGGGAGTCGGGTTTGTGGCTTCAGGCACTTCCGTCATCCACCATAGGCACTATGATGGATGACGCCTTGTTTCGGCTCGCAACTTGTTTACGCTTAGGCGCACCTTGTGTTGCTCCACATCGGTGTCACTGTGGCGAAGCTGTCGGTAGCCTCAGACACCATGGCCTGTCCTGCTGCAGGAGCGCAGGCCGCATAGCACGGCACGCTAGTATCAATGACATTATTCGTCGAGCTCTTGTCACCGCCGGCGTACCTGCCGTATTAGAACCTAATGGATTGGTGCGAGGGAAGAGACCAGATGGTATGACGTTGGTGCCGTGGAAGGTGGGTAGGCCTCTGGTGTGGGACGCAACCTGTGTCGACACCCTTGCGCCATCCCATGTTCCTAGTTCGGCAGGATGCGCCGGCGCTGCCGCTGCGGCTGCTGAGACCCTCAAACGGCGCAAATACTGTAACCTTATTGGTAATTACAGTTTTGAGCCGTTTGGGGTCGAAACGCTTGGATCATGGGGTCCGAGTGCGCGTATCCTTTTCAAGGAAATTTCACGTCGCTTGATCGACACTTTACGTGACCAGAGGGCTGGCTCATTTTTTGCCCAAAGAACGAGGCAGCATTGCCATTGAACGAGGCAATGCTGCCAATCTTCTGGGTACGTTTCCGGATGACAGCGATGTGGAGGAGTACTTCGACGCCTGAGTTATTTGGTGTTTTTGTATTATATTTGTACATAGTTATGTCTAGTTTACATTCTTAGTTTAGTTTTTGTGTACATAGTTTATATCATTTTAAAATATTAAATATTTTCTTTCCCTTTGATAATATTATTTTAAGGTCACCAGAGATCTATTGGGTTAATCTATCACCATTCAGTTATATTGATAATTCCTTAGAAAGGGCTATGCTCGGAGTTTCCTTGCGTGATCGCATTAGAAATGAAGATATTCGCAGGAGAACCAAGGTCGCCGACATAGCCTGAAGAATCGCCAAACTTAATTGGCAGTGGGCAGGGCACTTCGCCCGTAGAACGGAAGGTTGATGAGACCGAAAGATTCTGGAGTGGCCACCGCACACCGTAAAACGCAGCGTTGGAAGGCCTCCCACAAGGTGGACCGAAGACCTGGTGAGAGTCGCGGGAATACGGTGGATGTGAGACGCACAGGCCCATACGTTGTGGCGGCACTTGGGGAGGCCTATGGCCAACACTAGATGTCCTTCGGGTGAAATGATGATGTATCATTCTAAGATATGATAGACATACAGCCTTCATTTAAATAAACTGAAGGTGCTATAAAAATTATCGCCTTGCTGACTAGTAATGGCGGTGACTGAAAAAGAAAAAAGCTCAGGTCGTGACAACCAGGTTTTTTCGACGTAGGTATTTAGGCGTCTTCAAGGCTAGAGTGAATAGGCTCTTAATAAACTAGTGCGCTTTACCATCAACGATTGCATCACTGCTTACCATCAGGTAGGATTGCAGTCAAGTGCTAGTTTATAAAAATTTTAAAAAAAAGCTTACCAAGAGTTCCAGGTACAATGTATATTGGTACGTGAATCCTGGCAAATTCTTTTGTCGTCATCAAACTTTCTACCATGCAAACGTAAGACTTGGCATTTTGTAATAGACAGGAGGTATGTGAGTCTGACGAGGAATAGTATACCTGAAAATTAATGGTACAGTAAAGTTCTGGTCAAGTGAGAACATAGGAACAGAGGAAACAAATTGGATTGTGTAAACTTAAACAGAATTTAAAAATTTCGTTTAAATTATATTCATTGGCGTACCCAGGTTTTGTGCCAAGGGGAGGGCGAATCAATGGTTTGGTTTTTTATAAGACTTAGTAAACTAAATAAACGTAAATAAAAATAGGTATGTTTTATATGTATATAAATAAAGAATAGCAGTAGCTATTTTAAAAGTAACTTTCAAGGGTCTTCTGCAAAAAGGTTTATGACGTTTTTCAAGGAATAATCGCCCGTAGCATTAACAAATTTTCTATGTACCTCCACTGAGCTTAGTAATACTCGTAACGGGCGCGCCGCATAATTTTCGAAAGTTGTTTAATGTATTGCAAAAAGTACGTTTTCTTAACTTTTAATGACAAAAGTAAATAGTTCATAGAGAAGTAAACAAAATCCAGAGGGACGGCAGCAGCCCCCCGTTGCCCGCCCCCCCCCCCCCCCTGAGTACGCCCATGATTATATTAAAACTATTTAGGTGGGTTTAATATATTAGTATTTCAGTCTCTATCAAACAAAATGTACAGTATAACTTATTTTTTTTATTTGTGATATTAGTTACGTATTTGTAATGTTATATCTTACTGTGACTGGAGTGTAACTATCGTAATCGATATAAGGTTGCATTTGTAAAGTGACTTGGATTGAAAGCCACTTCCAGTTGGTTAGACCTTTGTTCACGATCTGCAATTTAAGAAGTGTTTAAAATTAAGCCCCTTTATGGGCCTACAATAAGCACAAACTTCCGACGGCGCGTACTGTCCCCGCGCGCCTTAAGGAGCTGTCAGCAAACCGTAGAGGCCTAGCCTGCTAGCTGCAGATAGGTGGGGTCGAAGCCTGCTGGGGTCAAGGGCCGTTTTCTGAGAGGAAGGCTCAGCCCCGGCATGATAGGTAACGAAGAGACGGGGTAGGTTTTTAGTCAGTAAGAGTCTGACACTACTTCCCGCTCTGCCCTAGGGTGGGATTTGTCATTGGATGATTTTACCTACCATAAAAAAACCACAGCTTTACTTTTTGTACACCGTGCGCGTGATTTTTAAAACTCATAGGAATAAGGGTTCCGTTTTTGCCCTTTTGAGGTACGCAACCATAAAAAAACGATTATTATGAGTTTTAACAACCACACGCTCGATAGACAAATACAGACATACACACAGACGGACAATAAAGTGATCATTCACTTTATTGTGCGGCTGTCTGTCTGTCTGTTTGTCTAGACCCCTTATCTCGACTACACGTAGAGGTATCGAGTGGAAATTATAACCATATACGGTCTGCGGTCTGCGGTCTCTTGAAGATGTGAAAAAATAAAACACACGGCCGTATCATTTTTTTTTTCAACTAACGAGTGACCGAAAAAAAAATGATACGGCCGTTTGTATCGCAAAAAACGTACCTATATTTGGCCACTCTAAAGGGAATCAAAATTCATGACTTGCCGTTCACCTAGAACCCTGAAATTTGTAGTTACGTCACAAATTTTTCTATTCGGAAAAACCTTCGAGACTGCAGGAATTGTATTATTTTCATAAGTTATTTTATACAGAACCCGCAGTGTTTTTTTATGGTAGGTAAAATCATCCAATCACAAATCCCACCCTTGGGCGGGGCGAGAGATAGTGCCTGACTCTTACTGAGAGCCCCGGGGTTCACTTTCGCCTAACCCTTGGCTCCAGTAGGCTTCGACCCTACTGGGCCTTTACAGTTTGCTGACAACTCCTTGAGGCGCGCGGGAATAGTGCGTGCCGTCGACGACGTGAGCTTGGTCCGAACTGTCACCGGACGGCCGGACAGTGAACTACCCATTCCCCGCCGTCCGCAAACCCGCGCCTACGGTGGCCGGAAATCGAGATCGGAAGCCCGGCGGCGGCGACGGCGTGTGCGCCGCTGCCTAATGTGGTCTCCTCCTTTGCTAGCACTACTGCTTCGTAGAAAGAGGCACCGGTGCGAGAGTTCGCCGCCGCCGATCGCCCGCACAAGGACATGGCGATGCTCTTCCCAAGCGAGAGAACCCTCAGTGTGCGAATCTCTCTCTGCGTCTTGCCTAGTTTTTCTTTTTTTCATACAGTTGTATATACGGTTTGACCCATAAAATTTCTCACCGTATAAATATGTTGCATCTTTTTTCCATTTCTCTCGATGTCCTCCTTCGTCATGTTTACAATGGAACCGATGTCAGTCTCTCTGAAAACGAAGAGTACGTAATCTAACAAAAAGTAGATTGAGAAAAAAAATACAAGCGACTAAAACAACAAAAAAAATACAATCAACTCCCAAGTCTTCCATACTGTTTCTACAGTAGTTTGGTCTCTTCGTTATTTAACACGGATTTCGTTTTTGTAAAAAGTTTTTATTTCACACTTTTTAGTTCTAGTATCCCGTCAGCCAAACTTTTTTTATTAATAAGATACACCAACCATTATTTTGTTTAACAGAATTGTTTAAGTACATTAAACTTTCAGAAGATGGTCCATGGAAACTAACCAATTACAGTCGTGCATATCACTCACAGAATTATTTTTAAGTCAAACTTGAATTTAATTACAAAAAAAAAGTAAAAACGTGTAGTAAAAATAATAAACAATTTTTTTTTTTTTATAATGTAGCCTTTGACCCTATTTCACCTGATGGTAAGTGATGATGTGGCCAATCACAAACAACAATTTGAATACATATAGGAACAATTAAATAAATAACGTAATAATCAAAACAATTATAAATTAGAATCATTAGGTAACTTACTAATTAGAAGTATTGATATTGTATATGCATCGTGTTTTCAGTTTAAAATGATTTCCAATACAGTTACTCGAAAACTGCCTCTTATACTTAAACTAGCTGTGCCCGCAACTTCGTTCGCGTGAACGACGAAACTTATCAATGAGTTTTTTGTGTAAAGTGCTATTTGTTTAGAACGTTATCTATAGAGCATACCGGTATTAATACTTTTGCCCCGGCGACTAATTACAATAGAAACGGGTGACGTAACCTACGACAAACTTATTATTTGCGGTTGGTACAGTAATCGGGTTTAGGGATCGAACCGCAAAATTAAGTTTGTTTTTTGTTGTATATACTTTTCCGGAATAAAAAGTACCCGGTGTGGTGCCCAGGATATTAAAGAATAATAATACCAAGTTTCATCGTAATCGAACCGGTAGTTTTTGCGTGATGCCTGAACAAACAGACAGACAAAAATTTTTTTAATCACATTTTTGGGTTCGGTTTCGGTCTAGTAACACACCCTGCCATTTATTTTTTTATATTTTCAATGTAGAGATATTTTACTTCTACAGATTTATTATAAGTATAGATAGATACCTTCCGCTATTTAGTTCCATCACCAAATCATCATGACAATTCTAATAATACTAAACACGGCACTGATTTATTACAGAATTCCGGTTCTTACCTACCTTCCGGCTTCATTATCAGATCAGTTCTATGTATATCCTCCCCTTCTTCCTTCAGTGAGTAACCGATTACATATATAAACAAAGCAAATTAACTTATTACGACAGTTTTGCTATTAAATATTTGATTTTTTGAAGAGTTCCGTTCTATATCTTCGAAGTCCATCATAAGATCAAAACAATATTTCTATGGGACCATTCGGGAGTATAATCTTTCAATCAAAACAAAAAATAATTAAAATCGTTCCAGAATGACCGAGATATCGGTAATCATAAATAAAAAAAAAATATACCAACAAACAACCGAACATAGAACCTCCTCCTTTTCGAAGTCGTTTAAAAATTGCAATATATCTGTGTTTCTGGTGTAGTATTTTCGTTTTTTGAAACCAACTACGATTTTCTAATTTTTTTAAGTCAGTTGTATTTCTTATAAACAACTTTTTTTTAGTCTTGGCTAATAATAACTAGAAAGAGAGCATATTCTTCGGTAAGCTACTATAGTTATATAGTTGTTCTAATACCCATATTGACTCAATTTATACATTATTCTGGGATTAGCTTATTAAATATACAAAACATAATAAACTAACACTACACACACACACAGACCATCCGCATCCGCAGACTCACTCCGCTCAGCTGGACAGGCAGCCTTAGTGCTCGATGACAGAGACGCGGCGTGTTGCGCGGCGCGTCGGATGGTTCGTTGTACATTGCCTTAGGTTTGTGTTTGCGCGAGCAATGACGCGGCCCGCTGCTGCAATGTACGACGAAACGTCCAACGCGCCGCGTCTACGTAAACACGGCCTTAGTTTTGCTGACATCCCGTTGAGGCACTCGTGGAACGTGACGCGCCGTCGATTTAGTCTGAGTCCTAATCAGACAGTAAACTAAATGATACAAACCCTTTGGTAGTAATCCCACGAGGGTCAGCTTTCACTGGAATTGTTTTTAGGCTCTTTTTAGTGAAGCTATCCTCACAGCGATCATAAAGAAGCATAATGATGGATACGCTATCGTCCAGGTTTGTAAGTTGCGTCATATCCAGTGCAATTTGATCGATAGTCTGCAATTGTAAGACATATTAGATACTATTGTAAACTAAATCGTCGTTGAGCTCCTTTAGTAGTCCTGAGTTTGAGCTCCACGAATACTGACAAATAAAAGAAAAAGAAAGAGAGAAAAGAAAAAAAAAAATGCTTCAAAAATGCTAAAAAAAACAATGCAATGCAATGCTTGCACTGATTGGACAGGTCAACTGAAATCTGTGTGATTCTTTTCTCAAAAGACTATTTGAGATACTAATCTGCACGGTTCTCACATGATTTGCCTTTTTATTACGTGTATGGACTTTAAAAGAGACTTTGATCTCGTTTGTTTCGGTATTTATTTTGAGGGTAGTCTGTATATTATGTCGGCCTCATCCACTTTAAATTGACAATTTTTTTTTTGTGCAAAAGTGTTTTTTTTTTACCCGACTACGGCAAAGCCAAAGGAGGGTTATGATTTTGACCGGCTATGTATGTATGTATGTGAGTATGTTCATCTGTTTCCTCATAGCTCCTAATCTACTTAACGGAACTGGACTTATGAGGTATCGTTAGAACCATCTTATTCGTCGTAACGTGTCACAAAAATCGATGTGGCATCCTCTAGTGGACCAAAAGTAATGTGTTAAAAAATAAAAATAAGATAAATATGGCTGTTTGGTATCATTACAAAGGGCTTGACTCGTAGATTTTCAAAATATTATTCAAATTTAAACGAACGCCCTCTAGCGGACAAAAAGTCATTGTTTAATTTTTTTTTAACATAAATACACTGTGTTTGATATCATTTAAAAGGGCTTACTTGTGCTTATCAAAAATATTATCATCAAAATTCAATGTGGCGCCCTCAAGCGGTCAAAAAATTCGATGTCAAAGACAGTGTAGAAGCACAGTGTTTTAACACCAAAATGGTTTAAATTAAAAAACAAAAAGTAAAAAACTAAAACCCGACTACGACTACGAATAAACAAGGTTACTGGAGAAACAAGAACAAAATAAAAAGAAAAGACGTAGTCACACGTTATTAAAGTGTTATGGTTGGTGAACCTATAACTATATAACGTGTGACTACTTTTCTTTTTGTTTTGTTATTGTTCCTCCATTAACCTTGTTTATTTCAGTATCCCAAAAATCTTGTTCCATACTTTTTTAGCGTTCTTTTTTGTCGTAGTCGGGATAGAGTTTTTTTTTTTTTTATTTATTTATTTGCAAAATAAATGTCATTTCTCATTTACAAATTTAAAAACTCACTTGCAGTAAACTCAGTTTTTACAAGTAAGCACAGTTGAGGGTATATTTTGGTTTAGGTTCATAACTGTTCTCATTAGGGTTATCCCCATAAATAAATTTACCTAATCTAGTCAAATTATAGTCATTTCTTGTAAAATATGTAAATTATATAGTAATATTTAATAGGAATATTTATATGAAGAAATCAATTGCCTTATATTGTAATTCGATCTTGACAAACGACACAAACGATCTTATGGTGTACAATTTTGTATATTTATTCATAATACTATTTAAGTATTATATTTGGATACTAGATGGCGTTGTTAGATGAGCTCATTTTTCTACATCTCGCTATGGTTTCGTTACCATGATAGGGTCTCGACCGAACATTGACTAAGTGTCTTTGTCTTCAGTAACATTGGTTTTATTCATGGTCCTTGGAGCCGGATATAAACCTATGGATGATTTATAGAGTTTTTCAAAATAGTAAGGAAACTTACCCAAGTTTTATTGGTAAGGATGGGTTTTGGTGGCTTGCAAACAAGTTCGGTTATGCTCTCATACCCACAACCGGTAGGGATCGTTAGCACATTAATTCTATAGACGATCACACGCACGCAGGCTCTAAATGCCACATCTCCGCCATTGTATACAGTGATGTTCAAAGTTTCATTTTTACTTGAGCCTATGATGTATGGGTCTGCATCATGTCTGAAATTATAACAGTATTATCACATTTAATTTGATAGTAATTAGGTAACGATTATAAAAAATTTGAACATATTGGAAAAAGAAGATGTAAGTACATGAAGTAGAGTTTTTGGTTGGGTCTCTGTGAAATCGTCTTCGATGAGTTTTACGGTAATTTTGATTTATTAAAAAAACATATATTATTGTTAGGCATAAATTTAAAATAGCTCGTGAAGAATCATGCAATTTTTAAGTGAGTTCCAATTCTAGGTATTTATTCAAATGATTATTGCGGCGCCGCGCCGCTAAAATCGGCAGTACCGCCCGCCGCAACGCAGGATTTTGCGGTGTGCACAGCGGCGTGAATACCATAGCTTTATTAAATGAATGTAACCTGTATCTTCTTCGACGTTTATTTAATATAGAGCAATGTCTTCTTAATAACCAATAAAAGCAGAGAAATGTATATACAATCACAAAAATCTCGAGAAACTAGTTATAGTAGGATAAGACAATAAACGCTGAAATTTTGAAGAATTGCATTGTGGCGACGCGAAAAAGACCGGCGGGCAGCACTGCCGATTTGAGACGCGGCGCCGTAACTCGGGTATGTGTTTCGGCCCTAAGAGAGAGAACTCACGAAGCAGTTTTCTCCCGCGGCCGCCGCGGTTGCGGGCCCGCAGCTTCTGTTGAATACAGATATATATATAAAAAATTAGAGCTAATTTTACACGCTCTGCGTTCGGTTGGCGGGCGACCGCGCAGTGGCTAGCTATAATCGGCTTGTGGTCGAAAATCGCAACCGCGCGATGGCTGCGTATTCTGTGTAACCACGTATCTTGAGTTTTGAAATAAAATAGCAGTTTCGTCTACTGCGGCGGGCGCGGGTGAAAACCGCTCCGTGAGTTCTTAGCCTTACACGTTTGAGTACGTAGTTTCATAGTAGTGATTGGGTAAAAGAGATGTAAATCCTAGTGCATCAGATCAGCTAGACCAGTGAATATGCAATTTTAAATTGACGTCGCCACTGCCATTTAAAGGTAAAATATACTTACTGAAAACTGATATAGGGTGTGAACGTCAAGTTGGGTACACAGGTATTATTGCCAGCGCACTCTTCTGCCCAAAACGAATCCTGGATTGTTAAAATACTGCGGTTACTCAGGATTACACGGGAACTATTGAAATCTAGGAGCGTTCTGGGATCATTTAGCAGCTTCGATGATATCGTGTAGTCTATTGCTGTGTCGTATTCGCCCTCCTTCAAAAAAGTCATTATTAGTAGCCTTAATAAAGTAAGGGGCCTTGCCCACGACCGAGCTTTACTATCTAGTAATATATGTACAAAATTATGAAAAATACAAAAAAATATACCAGATACATATTCCCAAAAAAATGTTACTCACCGGAGGCAAAGAAAACGTAACATTTTTGCAGTACACTGGTTTCTTTTCATTTAGGGATGTCTCGTAGGTGTGCGTAAGTTTTGTGTATTTGTGGAATATTTCCACCGTTGTCGAAACAACTGGCATAAAATAAAAAAATATTATAATCCGACATAATTTTTATAGCATTTAAATACAAATAAATAGGTTTTTTTTATGAAAGAAATAAATAATTGTTATTATTGTCTCATGTTTTTTTGGTACATCTTTTTGGTCATAAGTAGGTCACAGCGCAGTGGGTAATTATAACTTTTATAACCTACAGGAGCGGCCCTAGAACTGATCCCTGCGGGATACCGCGCGACGCCTCGGTCACCGGGGATAATGCTATCAGTAAGAAGTGTCGTGCGATAGATGAGAGCCCTGTCCATGGAATAAGCTTCGACCACACTGTTGTGAGGTAGGTCGGCATCCTGTTCAGGGAATGGTGTTGAAGGCATTGTCGATGTAAGAGACACCGTAAAGACAGCCTCACCCCCGGATACAATATTTATTCTGGGATCCCCGTTCTAGGGTTCACATGTCATTAACTGTGAAATGCCCCTTGCGGAAACCAAAAATTGATTCTCCGCGAGATATAGGCCATCCACGCCAGTCAAGGCAACTAGGCGGTCTACAAACAATTGGAGATTAACCCATGTATCTTAAATTATATTAGATACAAGCTCTTCTATAAAGTTGCTGTGTCTTCCTATTACACCTTAATTATTATATTTCTTAAAATCCATAATAAACTTACGTGCTATGATTTCTTTTGGTAAACTCGGATATTTTATTGATAAACATACTTCGAATTCAAAGTCTGTTAGATTTGATCTAGCTCGTCCCTGAAAATAAATAAGTAAATCAATAAATACGTGTACGTGTATGTTCTGAAACAATAACAGTTTGTGTTGTTTTATTAGAATTTTTTGGCATTTAAAAAATATGAAATCGTGGAAGTCATTATTAGTGATTATGTACCTACATGAAAATTATTGTAGGAGAGATTATAATGCATTATTAAATCACCATTAATTGAATATGATGTATTCAATACATTCATTGATTAAATGATTTTGTTTTATTTAGATTTAATTTATTATTCAACTATAAATTATAGCTACAGTATACAACGCTAATGATTCGTTTAAAATCTTAAAGAATCATTAATATACCAATGGTCACACATTGGGAATCCGACATTTTGAATAACTGGTTTCGAGACATTTCAATGCAAAATGTTTTCTTTTACACAAGTCTACATTTAAAACTTCAAAAGCATGGTTTCAATTAATCCTTTCTATGGAGATGAACCAGGAGTTTTCTAACTCCTCATTCTTATATACATAATTATATTATAATTATTCTCTCTATATTCTTTTGATAATTTCTTACAATATTTCTATAATAATAACAAGTATGAAAGAGTGGATCAGCCAACATAGTACCAAAAAGAACAATAAAAAAAATTGTACAGAAAAGAAGAAACGTACCTCTACGGAGTTTACAATGTTATCACATTCGAATTATAAAAACTGATAATAATATGAAATAATTATAATATAATTATGTACAACACTGATTATAATATGATTGGGGATTCTGTTACTAATGAAGTCAATAATTAAACTACATTAGTATTTTCGTTTGCGGACATGATTGTCCGTGTGGTTTACATAATGAAAATTCATTGCAAAAATAATATCATGAATAAAAAATTTAAAAAAATTGTAGCAACTGCTGCAACGTTTTCATTATAATGTGGTTATTGAGTTGGACCTATATAGCTATAATAATAATAATAATAATAATCCTTTTATTATCAGGCAACTAAGGCCCATAACACAAATACACACATAATCTTACAAAATAATATACTAATACATATAAAATTAAACTATAACAACAAAACTAAACTATTGCACACGAAGTGACGGCGTCGTGTTTCGCTGCGAGGTCGGTATCTTTCCGCGAAATCGTCGATACACGACACCCTTCGGCCAAAACTCTCCCTTGAGGCAGGTCTCCAGATGGTGAGTCGGAACCCGCACCACAAACGACTTGAAATTAGTGTTATGGCGCGGCTCTAACTGCACAACTCTCAAAGTCCAGTTGGTCTTCACCCGTACATACTCCACGATATCCTCAACCTTCGTGGTGTGATGTAGCCTCGAAACGTACAGCTGCGTCGTGGGTATTGCTGGACGCAGCAGCATGTTGGCTCCAGCCAGCGCGGTACCGCACTGGTTCTGACAAGTAGGCTTCTTTTTCTTCTTCTTCTCTACCTTTGTGAAGCCATCCTCATCGCTCTGCTTGTCCCCCTTGGTTTTACCTGCTTGTCGTGTTGTTTGCGACACTGCAGGTTTGTTTGCGGCAACAATAGCGGAATAGGCACGTTTAGGGGTCGACGTGCCTACATGCGTCACCGCTTCGACCGGTGACGATACAGCGACGGCAGCGGCGGAGCAAGATGCAACGCAAGCATTATAAGCAGCGGGTGACGCACTGCTACTCGCCGACTCAAAAATGCCGATGGATGCATTTCGTGCCCCGCGACGAATGTTCACGCTGGAGTTGTCAGGCGCCCTACTTTCCGATACAGCGTTGCGCAACAACTCTACTTCAGCACGCAGTGCACCTACGGTGGTATTTGACACCTCCAGCTTGGATTGTACCTCGGCCAAGCTTGCTTTCAGGGATGTTATGTCCTTCAGCAACCTGGTGACATCGACGTGGTCGAACGTGACAGGAGGCAGCTTATGCAGCTCCTTCGCCACAAAAGCAGGCACGTCGTCCGGGTCGGTGCTCTTCATCATAGTGATGATATCCTGCACACTTCTCTGGCCGCCATCCCTACGTCGGGATTGCATCTGGTCAACTTTGCCCAGCGTTTGGAACAGCAGCAGCTTGGCACTGCTGATCTCCTCCTCGTTGAAACTGGACTTGCAGATCTGCAGGATGCTGACCTCGTCCATGTAGTCAATGGCATGCTTGATGAATGCCAACACCTCGTTGGCTATGAGTGGTTGACTCATAGCGACAAAAAAAACAGGCAACGGCTACTGCCGCGCAACACGCGAATATAAAATTCGTATCGAGCAGTGCAAACACGTCCGTACTTGACCGCGCATTGCACTGCACTGACTGCTATGCCAGAGGAGGTATATTTGTAGAAGTAGTTCTTTGCCAAAAAGTCTTGTATTCAACGTTCCTAGTTCTTTCCTTTGTCATTAACTTTGTAATACTTTTTTTCATCATCATCATATCAGCCGAAAGACGTCCACTGTTGAACATAGGCCTCCCCCAAGTGTCGCCACACTGAACGGTCCTGCCAGGTCATCGGTCCACCTTGTAGGAGGCCTTCCAACACTGCGTCTTCCGGCACGCGGTTCTCATTCTAGAACCTTTCGGCCCTAACGGCCATCCGTTCTGCGAGCAATGTGCCCTGCCCACTGCCACTTAAGTTTGGCGATTCTTCGTGCTATGTCGGCAACTTTTTTTTAAAAGTACGTTTTATGTAGGTTTTTTTTCTCTCGTTAACTTTCGTAACTAACTTTGTTAACTTGTTATAAAAACCTATTCTTTCAATGAGAAATGTATTTGTTTGTTTTAGCTATTTCATCTTTCTAGAATTTTTATTGTGTTATTAAATTTTAGAATGGGTCCCGACTGCCAGTATTTAAAATATTATATAGATAAGTGCAATCGGGTACAACGACTTTCTTGTTTTAGGGCTTTTTCATGAATGTTCAGAAAAGCAGTAGGGTTTTTTAGTTTTTTAAATTACCGTTTTTTATTCTTTTAGTTTTATTTTATTACGATATCACTTTCAAAATAATTACAAATCTAAAGACACCTCTCAAACTAAAATCCATCGAGCCGTTCAGGTCGCAGAGCGTGCCAAACATTTGAATTTGGCGCTAAAAATTTTCCATTTTGTTTTTTTTTTTCTATTTTGATATACCGTGTCACTCTCACAGTAAATACAAATCTAACGACACCTCTCAAGCTAAAATCCATCGAGCCGTTCAGGCTGCAGAGCGTGCCAAACAATTATACATACATACATACATACTCTAGAAAAACATAACCCTCCTTCTGGCGCAGTCGGGTAAAAAAGGGGGTACTTTGATTTGGTGGCTTAAAGTGAAAGGTTAGTAACCAACCATTTAGGAAAAACAGCCATACTTTCATTGAAATGTAAGACATCTTTTCTATAGACTAGAAAAAGTAGAATCTGGGAAACTTAAAAAAAAAACTTGTCTTTTTTTCATAACCGGTGCGTTTTTTTAGACTCTCATTGAGGTGGTTAATTGCTGCTTGGAATACGTCGAGTTACCAGTAACTTTTAAATTCATTATTTCGATTTCGACGAAAAAGTAAGGAAAGAGGGAGGCCTTTACCCAGCAGTGGGAAAATATGGGCTAGGTATAATAATAAATAGGTGTACTTTTAAAATGTTACTTACCTGTAGATTGGGGGATTTTGTAAATATTTCAACGTCTACTTCTGCCACGCATCGCATCAACACTACTGTGTTTTTAAACGGCGAGCCAATCGCTAATTCTGTTTAAAATAAAAAATCACAAATGAATAGCAGTATAGTTAGTACTGTACTCAGTACAGTTTGACATTGAAACTTTTGAAACTCTCCTTACTTTTTATCCAGCGAATCAAATTTGTGAGATAGGTGCCTTATATCTTCTCTATTTTTGACTGAACTTTATTCGCAATAATTTGACTTATTTTTATGCCAGTCGTAATAATTGGTCCACAAAGAACTCTGAGTTAAAGTAATTTAATCGATTTTGGTGTTTTTAATGTGGTGATCAAGAAGGGGTTTGTTTACAAAAGTTCCAAACTCAATTGTTTATTTTATTGAATATCTGAACGATACGTTAAATTTTGGTCGTTTTAATCCCGCGGAGCGTCGATCCAGTACATAAAACCCAATCGATTTGTAAAAAAAAAAGAAATAGAGAAACTTAAAGAAATTAATTTCGTACATGCGAATATTAATTAGAGTTTAAAAAAAAGTACTTATTTTTCAATTTTATCTTTACAAATCGATAGTGTTTCATGTACCGAATCGACCCACCACGGGATAAAAACGACCAAAATTTTACGGTGTATATTTTAAAGATGAATATTGTAGGGGAAAGATTCCTTCTAATCCTACTGCACCAATATTACAACTTGATTTCTTTTTGCATACATAGAACTTTGATTGCATTTGCGTCTTACACGCAGTAGCTAAAGAAACATCACACTGGATTTTTGAAGCTAATCTAATCTTATAACAGCTTTATTTACCTTTGCATCCATTCTCGTCAAAATCTTGCAATGCGGTAAGACTCATGCCAAAAGACTTGCTGTAACTAGCTTCAGGTTCAATTCTTTGCAGGAATTTTAAGTCTTGCTCTGTTAACTCACTAATGAGGTCAGCCCCGCTGTACAGGTAGACAACGCCATGGTCATCCTCTTCAAAAGGAGCACCGATGGCTATTTCTGCAATTCAAAGTCATGCAGTAGTATTGGTCAGTTTTTTTGAGTTGGTTGTATAAATCAAATTCCAAAAAAAATACCAACATTTCTGGCCAACGTATCCATATTGCGAGAACTAAATACCTCCTCGTGGTTGTCATCCGAGTGTCTTCACAAAATTTTACAATACTTCGGTCACATTACAAGGAAAGACGGTGCCAACCTCGAAAGGCTCATTGTCATCGATTTTTTATTTTTTTATGGTAGGTAAAATCATTCTTGGGCCGAGCGCAAAATAGTGTCAGACTCTTACTGACTAAAAACCTACCCCGTTCCTTCGCTGCTATCGTATTGGGACCGAGCCTTCCTTTCAGAAGCTGAACCATGACCCCAGCAGGCTTCGACCCTGCCTGCCTGCAGCTAGCAAGCCGGGCCTCTACGGTTTGCTGACAACTCCTTGAGGCGCTCGGGAACTATACGCGCCGTCGACGACTTAGGCTCGGTCCGGTCGGTTATCGGACGATTGGACAGCGTGCTAATCATTGCACGCCGTCCGCAAGCCCGCGCCTACGGTGGCCAGAAATCGGGATCGGAATCCCGGCGACGACTAGGACGAGCGCCCCGTTGCCTCTGCCTGATGCGGTCGGCCTCCTACTTTGCTAGCATTACTGCTTCGTAGAAGGAGGCGACCGCCTGCCATCCCTCCTCACTCCGGACCATGGCCTGAACCAAGGCCCGGCGAGAGAGATCGCTGCCACCGATCGCCCTCTCGAGGACACGGCGATGCTGTGCCCAGACAGGGTACACCTCTACAGTGTCCTCCACCGTGTTCTCCGGGTGTTTCGCACACCGGTAAAATAGATGGAAAATATCCTCGTGGACGCAGCCTAATACGTTGGTCTGACCAGATTCGCACTGCTCTTGACTCCACGGTATTGGGACCCTTCACTCCGCCAGACACAGTGATAGATGGAGGAACATCATAAGAGCGAAAGTGATGAAGCAGGGTGGTCACGGCTCTCAGCATTGAGGAATACGACGCAAGGAGGGAGATAATCAAATAATCTCTCTCAGGAGTGTCAGACTTTTACTGACTTAAGTCCGCCTAGAACTCGCTCTGACTAGAGTAAAAAAAGATATTTTAGAAGATCACAAAAAAAAAAAAAACAGTATATCGAAGACAGTCCTTCAAAAATGTCTTACCATGTTTCTTATCGCCGTTTAAATCGCCTACGTTTACAATTGCACTACCAAACATCGATCCATACACTTGACCAACAATTTTTCTCTTAAATACGGGTATTGACTGTAAAGAAAGTATGCCAATAAGTACAGTGTACATATAAACTGACAAATTGTGACGACCACATAAACTACGAAATACTCCATCGCACAATTGAATTCTCCGCACGATTTTAAAATATTATAAAACAGCCCAAAATCATATCGAGTAGTTGCCCAGATCAGACAAAATACGTGTCTGGTCGGAGGATCCTCCCTTTTCAACGGAGGTATGTGCAACTTTATACCCTGTTCCCCAAACCTCCAAAAAGTTAATTCAATTTCAATATAATAGTCATACTTACATTTTTTGTAAGGGCAAGATAAACATAGACTGCTCCAAGATTATAGGTACTGTTTGTAGCATAAGTAGGTGCTCCTATGAGCAGATCAGTTCTTTTACCAGATAAAGTAGCAGCACAGAGTACTGCCCCAAACATCGAACCTATATCTGAAGCATTGAGTGGGTTATTCGAAATCTCTATAAATTTTAAATCTTTGTAGAATGCTACCTGCAAAAATGAGAAGCTTATATTTATTAGAATGAAGTATCAGTATTTTTTAATTTCAATGTATAGCTCTTTATGCATGCATAATGCTGAAAAATGACGAACAGTGATATTATAGATACTATCAAAGACACTTTCGCCTGAACACCGCTAAGTTCATTTTTGCTTGCACTCGAAACGAAAACTGCAATGAGTTTGGTTCAGCACCACGCCGCAGGATTCAAGCAAATATATTTTTAAGTGATCAGGCAAAAATTACCGCGATAGTACATAATTTGTAGCGACGTCTATACGAGCAAAAGTCATGACGTCACACAAATCGTCGCGCTATAAAAGTTCTCTGGATTTGAAAATAAATAACAGTCTGAAAAACATCTATTGGGCTAACTCAGATATTATTTCAGATGATATTTGTGAGTTCGGAAGATCCCGTTTCAATGGAGGTTTGTGGGTCTTTTCGTCCAGATCCTATTATAGAATAGTTTACCTGTCCATAACCAATAGTTCCATAAGTTGAGCCCACAGCATATGATAAACTTTCGTTGATAAAAAACCCTGAAGCGACAGCATAGCCTGGAATAATATTTTCATTGAAAAATATACGAAAGCTTCAAGAACTACTACGTAAATTATAAAATTAAATGGATAGATTTGATTTTGTTGTATTTGGGTTTGATTGGCATATTTATGTTTTTTTTTTTTTTTTTTTTTGTGGTAGGTAAAAATCATCCAATGACGAATCCCGCCCTTGGGTGGGGCGGGAAACAGTGTCAGACTTTTACTGACTAAAAAACCTACCTTTCCATTCCTTGCCTTTATCCTGGGGCCTTTGGTGACAGTCTCACATAACCTTTGGCCCTAGTAGGCTTCGGCCCTGCTGGACCCCTACAGTTTGCTGACAACTCCTTGAGGCGCGCGGGAACGGAGCGCGCCGTAGACGACCTGAGCTCGGACCGGTCTGTTACCGGACGGACGGACAGCGAGCTACCCATTGCCCACCGTCCGCGAGCCCGCGCCTACGGTGGCCGGAAATTGGGATCAGAAACCCGGCGGCGGCGGCGGCGTGTCCGCCTTTGCCTAAGGCGGTCGGCCTCCTCCTTTACTAGCATTACTGCTTCGCAGAAGGAGGCGACCGCCTGCCACTCCTCCTCGCTCCGGAGCATGGCTTGAACCAAGCCCCGGCGCGAGAGATCGCCGCCGATCGCCCCCACGAGGACACGGCGCTGCTCTTCCCAAGCGGGGCACACCTCGACTGTGTGCTCCACCGTGTCCACCGGGCGGTCCGCACAGTGGCGACACCCGGGCGTCGTCTCCGCACGAATCTTGTACAGGTACGGACCGAACTTGCCGTGTTCGGTCAGCACCTGCGCCAACCGGAAGGTGACGACGCCGTGGGGCCTTTCCAGCCACGCCTCAAAGAGGGGCCTTACCGCCTCGATCGTGGCGTGCCCAGCACGAGGTTGCGACAATCGCTCTCGCCATTTCACCATGAGATCCCGCCGGAGCTCTGTCCGCCATGCCGCGACTTGTCGCGGCAGCGGAGTTTCGCCCCGACGTTGCATCTCCACGCGTAAATCATGCATGTGTGCAAGGACTGTTGCCTCCAAATCCCACGGTGGTAGGCCAGCAAGGAGGCTCGCCGCTTCGCAGGACACCGTACGGTATCCGCGAATCATACGGATGGCCATGACCCTCTGGCAGGCGGTTAGCCGGGCCGCCACTCGCTTTCGTAGCGATGGCGCCCACACCGGCGCACCGTAAAGGGCCATGGACCGAACGATGCCTGCGTAGAGCCTCCGGCAGGAGGCGTCTGGACCCTCCAGGTTCGGCAGGAGCCGCTTGAGCGCAGCCCCGGTCGCATTCAATCTGGGAGCCAGACGTCGGAAATGCTCCTTGAAGTTCCACCGGCTGTCGAGGACGAGTCCCAGGTACTTCATCGTCGACCCGACGCCGATGTGAACTCCTCCTACCGTTAATTGGGAGCCCGGAGGTGGCGCGCTCCGAGGGCCGTGAAAACACATGGCCTCGGACTTGTGCAATGCCACCTCGAGTCCCAACTGCTGTATCCTCTCCACGACTGTCGCAACCCCGCGCGTCGCTAGTTCGACCGCCGCCTGGTACGACCGTCCCCGCGCCAGGACCAGCGTGTCGTCTGCGTAACAGACCACGCTGACCCCGTCGGGGAGGTCGGCGCGCAGCACGTAGTCGTACCCGATGTTCCACAAGGGCGGCCCTAGTACCGATCCCTGCGGAACACCGCACGACATCTCTCGCCGTTTCAACTCCCCCTGATGACCGGGGTAGATGATGAACCTGTCCGACAGGTAGGCCTCGATCACCCGACAGAGGTAGTCGGGCACCCGGTGGTACCGGAGTGCCCTACCAATGCAACTCCAGGGCAGGGAGTTGAAGGCGTTGGCGATGTCCAGAGACACCGCCAAGACACACCTGCCCCGGGACACCGCATCCCCCGTCGTGAGGGCTCGCACGCGCATGATGGCGTCCACAGTGGAGCGCCTCCTGCGAAAACCGAACTGGCCGTCCGCAAGATCCGGCCCCTTCCGTGCCAGATGCACGACGAGGCGGTCTGCAATTACTCTTTCAAAGAGCTTGCCCACCTCGTCGAGCAGCACAATGGGCCGATACGCGGACGGAGAGTCCGCGGGGCGCCCCGGCTTCGCGATAAGGACCAGTTTCCCCGTCTTCCAGCGAAGCGGGAACTGGCCCCTCTCCATGCATGCGCTGAAGAGCCCTCTCAGTCGAGACCCGAGTTCCTCCATGGCCAGGACCCAGGCTTTTCCAGGCAAGCCATCGGGTCCTGGGGCGGTGTTCTTGGCACTCAGCCTTCGCACCGCCACTCTCATCTCCACCTCGGTCACCTCTGGAGCATTGTTGCCGTCGCTGCCGTCGTGGTCCGCATCGGACACCGCTGCTGGTGGCGGAGCCATAGGCGGGGGAGTATGCTCCCCTCGCGTAGGGAACAGAGCGCTCACCACACCCTCCACGAGCTGGGGCCGGAGACTCTGAGTCAGCGGGGGAGCCCATGGGCGGAGTTTCTCCATCACCATTTTGTATGGGCGTCCCCACAGGCATATTTATGTGTTAAAATCTTTTTTCAAAAAAAAAAAAAATTCTTACCAAAATTAAATTTAGGAGTATGTTCAGTTTTTCTTATGAAATTTGGGGTATTATCGAATATGTTCTTATAAATCATTGCTCGACCTATAAAAAATTAAGATAAATTATTTAACCACTACATGGTATAAAACAAAGTCGCTTCCCGCTATCTGCCTCTATTTATGCTTAGATATTTGAAACTACGCAACGGAATTTGATGCGGTTTTTTAATAGATAGAGTGATCCAAGATGAAGGTTTATATGTATAATACATGCATAATATATTTAATATCACCATTGTACCCGTGCGAAGCTGGGGCGGGTCGCTAGTTAGTAATAATAGTAGTATTGTTTTATAACTCGAGTACCTATATTGATTTGGTTCGCGAGTTTGTCAACATGTGGGAAGTGGATTCGGCGATCATTGTACCGATAGTCGTTTCAGCCAATTGCTTAATAGCCAAGTGCCTCGACCAACACCTTAGGAAGCTCTTGTTAGGCGACTGGATCAAGGGCTTGATTCAGAAAGCGGTACTTCTGGACACGGCTCGTATAGTTATCAGATTCCTAATTCTGAAGCTCTGACCGCCGGTAGTTTGAACCCTGTTCCTGATACCGTAGGGCTACTATTTTTATATTTTTAAATGCTTTTTTTTATTTTTTATTGAAATATTTAAAAATATATTGTATATGTAAATTAATAAACGGAATCATTGTTGTTTATTATTAGAGAGCGGGTCCAAAAATTTTTATGTACTAACAAAATTCTTAATAACTATGTTAGTAAACAAAACTTTACATTAGTTAAATTTTCGTTCTCTTATTTTAACGTCGTCCAGTTCCAAATTTTGCAACTTTTGCAAATTTTGCAGCGCCTCTAGCGGTCACTTGCAGAATCAAAATTTGCCATACAAAATATTTACGGCGTCGATATCGAGTAGCGACGAATACTATTGCTTAAAAGTCATGGTAGAGGTACAGTTTGATGATCTGAAACGAATACCTGAGACGTGTAGGTGATGTATGAAATCTTATTTATTTTATACTTTGTCTAGATATTCTATACAATACCGAATGCGCAGCCGGTAATGTGTATAAAAGACGAAAGCAAGGAAATAGGTGACGTAAGAAAGAAAGAAAAGAAGGTGGGCTCCCCTACCACCTTATGATAAATGATATTTATTTTGCAAATAGGTTTTCAAAACACTTTTACACGTCAATATATTTTTGCTTTAAACTAGATGAGGCCGGTGTTTCCTAGCTGACTACCCTGACAAGAAACACCGAAACAAACTCAGGGGTCACAATCTCTTTTAAAGTCCATACGATAAATTTGTAATGGTCAAATCACATGAGAACTATGCAGATTTGTCTGAGATGGTCTTTTGAAGAAAGAACCATACAGATTTGAGTGGACCTGTCCAGTCAGTGCAAGCATTTGTCTGTATTCGTGAAGCTCAACTCAGGACTACTAAGGAGCTCTACGACTTGACGAAGAATACCATTCGGATAGGCCGCAGAAAATCCTCAAATTATTATCAGACATACATACATTAAAGTTACTGAAAAGAAAAGACGAAAAAAAAGCAATCCACATAGTCCTCACATTCACAATAATGAATGGAAAATGTTAAAAATTAATGACAAGTAAAAAAAAAGAGAAAGGGAAAAAAATATGTGTAGTTGTAAAATATAAATAACTTACAATGTCCAATTGTAAAATAAAAACTAATTTACAACGTCAAATTGTAAGAATAAAATAAATAAATGAATAACTATGTCAATTTGTCCAAAAATAATAATATCAATAATGAAAAAAAACAAACAATCGAAAATAAAAATAAAAGAGAAAGAAAATATATATTTTCTTTTTCCATATATATATAAAATAACAATAGTTGTAGTGCCTTAGCCTTCTAACCTAACTGTGCCCTAAAATTCTGATTTAAGGAATTTGTTTTTTCCGTTCGTTTGTGTGCTCATAGAAATTTAACTTACCGTGGTACATGCCTGGTCCACCCACCATTATGGAGCCATCGGAAGCTACATCAATACTCCAACCAAATGAATCCATTGCTATCTGTCCTGTGAAATACATTTATTTTTATTTTCATAAAACTTAATAACGTAGCTTGGATCCTGCTCCCGACATCGGTGGACTACTATTTTTTATACTTTTAAATGTGTTTTTTTAATATTTGTACCAAGAAATATTTTAAAATATTAAAGATATGTAATTAAGAAAAATAAAGAGAATAATAATAACATAATATTCCGCAACTATACTATACTATATATATAACGTCTAGTCTCAAGCTAAGCAAAGCTTGTGTAATGGGTACTATATAACTGATATAGGTATATTATAGATAAATTATACCCAGACACAGAAAAAATGATCGTGCTCATCACACAAACATTTGTCCTGGGAGGGAAATCGAACCCAAGACTTCCGGCCTGGCAGTCAGGGCCACTAACCACTAGCCAGTCAAACAATGATATGGCGAGTCAATTAATGACACTAAAAAATATCTCAAACAATGCATTATAGCAAAAAACGTTGATCAATAGCCTTCAGTAAAATAAATTCGAAAAAAAAAATCGGAAAAGTGATCGGTTCCCCAAATAATCATCTCTCTAAACAAACATTATTCTAAATGAAATTACGCGTAATGTTAACTATGGCAAAGGTAATTTATGTCGAATAAAATTCTACCATGTTAAAAGCGTGCCGTTGTAAATTCGGATACGTAAATATTCAACAAAACAATATTATAGTTATGTTAAATCATTATTATGCTTTAAAAATATTCGATTATAGTGATTATACCAAGTAGCATAATAAAAGCATAATTAGCTTTTTAATTTTGTTCCATTGCTGGGACAAAGGCCTCCTCTCTAAGAGAGGGGATGGGCCGTAATCCACCACGTGGGCCCAGTACTTGTTGGTGAATGTCACATATCTTCGATTTTTTGTTCTAAGACATGCCGGTTTCCTACCGATGTTTTCCTTTACCGTTTTGAGAGTAATGGCGATGAAATAAATTGGGCCAACTAACTAACTAACTATTGACGCAACGTATTGGGCCAGGCTGAGTTTGAACCCGCGGCCCACAATTCAAATTCAGGGCTGTTACAACTCCACTACTGTTACTGTTCTGTATGTTACTGCTCTCCAAGTCAATGCCAAGTGTGTTATGCCAAATATACTTCGGAGTATTGAGATTCTACCAAATAAAAGGAGCCCCTTTTATTGAACAGGAAGGCTCAGCCCCGGCATGATAGGCAACGAAGGAACGGGGTAGGTTTTTAGTCAGTAAGAGTCTGACACTACTTCCCGCTCCACCCAAGGGCGAGACTTGTCATTGGATGATTTAACCTACCATAAAAAAGCCCCTTTTATTGATAAGTACTGCTAACGTAGTCATTGTAGTATAAAATAATAATTAATAACCGTAAGGTGTATTGGAACTGAGACCAGCGTCCGCATATCTTTCGGACTCATTAATCCTTTTATTCTCGCTAAAGCTGTTATTCGCGTAAAAGAAACATGTGCCTCTTGACTTTTCCATTTCATCATATCTTGGTGCGCACATCTGAAATCACAACATAAAAAACATCACTTTTTATAATGCATAGAATCCCACACACATAAGGCATTGTTCAGACCAAACGTATTTTCGGCCGCCGAATTTGAATGGGCGTTACGCAGTTTATCGTATTTTCATTAACAGTATTATTTTTAGCATATGCGAAACCTGAATATAGTTTGTTCAGAATCAGTACAATCTTGTTAATTTGTTTTTGGAGCCCACAAGAGTAACTCCTACTAGTGCCACTTGCATAGATAATATTTATACTGATGTTATACCTAGCCACAAAAACATTATAAATTTACTAGATTCTGATCACTGTGGGCAATTAATTACTTTTCAAAACCCAAACATCAAAGTGGCTAAAAAGAATATCACTGTTAACCCGAAAACTGCAAATCGCTTAGAAACTTTTAAAACTAAACTCATTAATAATTTACCAGTTTTGTCAACATTAGATGATCTGAATCATCAATATGAGAGTTTTTTTGACATGTACTGTAAGCAATTTAATTCCACTTTTATACCCAAAACTATATTGGTTAATAGTAATGTATCTTTCAGTGAATGGGCTACTATTGGTATCCATAAAAGCAGAACGCGACTTTATGAATTGTATGATGAAAGAATTCTTGTAAACACTGCTGAGTTTAGTTTATATGTTAAAAATTATTAAAAATTATTCAAAGAAATATGTTCAACCGCAAAAGCGCGTTATTTGAGTTCCAAAATTAAAAATAGTAGTAATATAATTAAAACAACTTGGAATATTATAAATAGTGAAACTGGAAAGTCTACAAAACCGTGTAATGATTATAGCCTTATAATAAATGACAATGTGGTCAATTCAGACTCACAGGTTGCCGCGGCTTTTGAAAAGTTCTTTTTAGAGATCCCCATATTAACTACAAATTCACTGAACTCATCACCTACTGATGCAGAGTCTTTGCTCAAAGAAAATGTAAAAGTTTGCCATTCCGATTTTAATTTTGAACATGTTACTTATGTAGATATAATTAAAACCTTTAATACTTTGAATGTAAAAAAGACTACAGATTTATGGGGAAATTCTGTGGATGTTGTAAAGTCTATTATAAACGTAGTAGCTCCCAGTTAGGACTTATTTTTAATAATTGTATTGATTGTGGCGAGTTTCCTGACTTAATGAAATATAGTAAAATAATACCATTGTTTAAAACGGGTAGTACATCTGACCCCACGAATTATAGACCCATCTCAGTGCTACCCACCTTTAGTAAAATATTTGAAAAACTAATTTTACAACAGTTACAAAGATTTTTTAATACACATAAATTATTACACACTAAACAGTTTGGTTTTACAAGGGGTCGTTCAACAACCGATGCCGGTGTTGAACTTTTAGGACATATTTATAATGCATGGGAAGACAAATGCGATGTCCTGGGCATTTTTTGTGATTTGTCCAAGGCCTTTGATTGTGTTCTCCATGAAACATTAATCAGGAAACTTCACCATTACGGAATCCGGAACTCCTCCCTGGATCTTCTTACTTCATATTTGAGTGATAGGATTCAGAGAGTTGACGTAAACGGAATAAGATCACCCGGGTCTGTAGTGTCAATGGGTGTACCCCAAGGTTCAATTCTTGGCCCATTTTTATTTCTTATTTATATAAATGATTTGCCTTACCTTATAAAGGATAACCATGATATAGTGTTGTTTGCAGACGACACTTCGCTTTTGTTTAAACTTAAACGTCAGCAGCCGGACTGACGATATAAATATTGCCCTTTCAAAAATAGTACACTGGTTTTATGTTAATAACTTACTTCTTAATGAAAAAAAAACTAAATTTGTAAAGTTTACGATGCCTAATGTTAGGCAAGTGGAAACTAGTGTGCTAATAAAAGGTAAAGAATTGAGTCCTGAAGGTACTACAGTGTTCTTGGGCTTAACTCTTGATGCTAAGCTTCAGTGGGGCCCACACATTGATAAGTTGTCAAAAAAACTTGGTTCTGCAGCATATGCTGTTAGACAAATCCGAAATCTAACTGATTTAGAGACAGCCCGCTTAGTTTATTTCAGTTATTTCCACAGCGTAATGTCGTACGGTATTTTATTGTGGGGTAATGCCGTCGATATTCAGACGATTTTTGTTTTACAGAAAAGGGCTATTCGTTCAATTTATAAATTAAGTCCCAGATGCTCCCTTAGAGATAAATTTAAAACTATTAATATTTTGACTGTGCCATCTCAGTATATCTATGAAAATATTTTGTATGTTCACAAAAATAGAAATTTGTTTAAAAAGTACAGTGATATTCACAACGTGAATACTAGGAACAAACACAAATTAGTAGTTCCTGCGACTAGACTCAGAAAAATAGGAGGCTCATTTAGATGCCAATGTATACACTTTTATAATAAGATTCCCAGTCCTATTCAGGAACTTAGCCTTAATAAATTCAAAAAACTTGTAAAACGGAAACTTTGCCAGAAGGCTTTTTATACTGTAAAAGAGTATCTCGAGGACAAAACGGCTTGGGATTGACCTGCTCCAGTACTCACTATATTTGTTGTTATTTCATTTACTTTTTAATTGCCCTTCTTTATTATTTGTTTTATTTATTATATTTAATTTGACGATTATTGTTATTTTACAATTATGACATTGTTAACTTTTTTAATGTTTTTTTTTTTAATTCTTATTTATACAATTATGACATTGTTTATTTTTACAATTTGACATTAACAATTACTTTTATAATTTTTATTTTAGCAATATTAACTCTGTAAAATTAAATTTTTGTATATTTTATTATTGTGAATTTGGGGACTATGTGGATTTTTTTTTCTCGTTTTTCTCTAATTTTAATTAATGTCTGACAGTTATGAGTACTTTTTGCGGCCTACCCAAATGTCCTTTCTTTGGTATTGTTCGTCAAGTCGTTGAGCTCCTTAGTAGTCCTGAGTTGAGCTTTACGAATACTGACAAATGCTTGCACTGACTGGACAGGTCCACTCAGAACTGTGTGGTTCTTTCTTCAAAAGACCATCCCAGACACTAATCTGCATGGTTCTCATATGTTTTGACCATTACTTGTTTGCTGTATGGACTTTAAAAGAGACTTTGACCCCTGAGTTTGTTTCGGTGTTTCTTCTCAGGGTAGTCAGCTAGGAAACACCGGCCTCATCTAGTTAAAATTGACGAAAAAAAAAAAAAAAAGAAATTGACGTGTAAAAGTGTTTTTGAGAACCTATTTGCAAAAATAAAATATCATATCATATTAGTAACTGAATCGATTCCAATATTTTTTTACACCATGTTATATTTTTTTTGGCCAAAAATGTTTAAAAAGTTTACGAGATAGACACCACCAACACTACGTACAACACAGGTCATAGCAGGTTATAGTGGGCGCTGCGTTTCATTCACCCGGATGGCCCGGTGACTATGTATTTGAGCGGACAAACAAGCTTACCATAACGAAGTCTCGTCCGGCTTTGACGGTTGCTCCGAACCAATAACCATGTTTGGGCACTGAAAGTAAGATTTTTTTTTACCGATTTTTTGTCACAAATTTCACATAAAATACGATGGAAAAAAACATTTTTTTTTTAAATCTCATTTTGGTCACGATAATGACTATGAAGCTCAATCAAAGCCAAACTTAGAATTTTAACTTATTTAAAATGATTATAATATGTTTTAGAAAAAATCATTTCAACTGTTTCCAGGTTTATCTAATGTTTAGGGTATAAGTTTTTTAATTTGTTTTTTTTTTAAAACAGTGTTTGTATTTTCCATAAATTTTAAAATAGTGGGATAAATAGAGTTCAGCTAATCTCAAATGTTCTGCTTGTCAACAAATTATAAAGTTTTATAATTTCATTTCGTTTTAAGTTTTAGCGTTTGACTGCTCAAGTTGCTCTCGCTTAGGTATTGACATAAATTTATTGATCAAAGGCCGATTGTTTTAGAGTTTGACTAAATATCAGATCTAATCTTATACAAACCGAACCGAGAAGGTGCGACGATTAAATTTTTTACTATAAGATATATATACTACACTATAGACCGTTAAATTTTGATCGTTTTAATCCCGTGAAGGGTCGATCTAGTACATGAAACACCATCGATTTGTAAAGATAAAATTAAAAAATAAAGTACTTTTTTTCTAAAACTCGAATTAATATACGCATGTACGAAATTAATATCTTTATGTAAACGAGGCAATGACCTTATAGGTAGTTGTTGGTCGTTGCATACTAACTACCCAGAGGTCATTGGCCTCGCTCAGCTGATGTTTACTTAAAGAAATGAATTTCGTACATGCGAAAATTAATTCGAGAGTAAAAAAAGTACTCTATTTTTTAATTTTCTCTTTAAAAATCGATAGTGTTTCATTTACCAAATCGACCCTCCACGGGATTAAAACGATCAAAATTTAACGGTGTATATTGTAGTAAGGTATAGTAGAGCTGGTTTTAAAAATTAAAGCATACCGTTTTTGTCATCCTTGACAATTGGTTTGCAGGCTTTGTCTTCTATGTTGCAATAATATACTTGGCCATAGTTATTTTCATTTGGTGCACTTATTACTAATCTGAAAATATAATCACATTTTGCGACTACGTTTAATATAAAAACGGGGCAAGGGTGAGTCAAACTCACGCACTGAGGGTTTCGTATAAACGTACCAATGTCACCAATTCCCAATCGCAAAGATTTTTCCGAATCGCAAAAAAAGGATTTTTTTTGTGACGTAACTACAAATTTACTGTTATCAGATTTATTCATATAGCCTGTGCTACATGATCTTGACATGCCTTTCAGGATTCTGGGTAAATGGGTCAAGGAAAACAATATTCATAGGGTACTTCCCTATAAATATTGTTTTCCTTGACAGTGACGAAATATACATAAATGATATATATACTCGTATATTTTTTTTTTGTGACAAAAACAAACGTATCATTTTTCGTTAACCTAGATTACAAATTTGTTTTTTTTTTCAAAGCTTCAAGGGACCACAGACCTGAGTATGGTGTTAATTTCAAGTCGATACCTCCACGCTTTCCGAGATAAAGGGTCTTGACAGACAGACAGAGGACAACAAAGTGATTCTATGAGGGTTTCGATTTTTTCCTTTTGAGGTACGGAAACCTAAAATACCAGCAGGGGGTAAAAATTTTATATTTTTGCAAAAGTAAAAAAAAAAACCAAACTTACTTTTTTTCAGATTCATCGTATGCGATACTATAGCCGAAATACGAATTGTTCCCAAGATTGCGGTCTATGGGCGGTCGAAAGATTTCTTGTTTTGCTACGTAGTACATTGCAAATGCATTTGGCCACGATGCAACAACCAAGTAGACCCAAATTATTACTAGAAAAAGAAAACAGAAAGATGATGAATGCAACAACCTAACAATTTTTTAAGATGCCAATGCCAATGGAAACACTAATTTCTAATGCCAATGGAAACACTAATTCAATTGTAGCTGTTGCACTCTCTTAATTTATGCGAATCTGATATAAAGGCGTCTCCATTTTTTATGATATAATCAGCATATGAGCTCGTTTTGTTTCGATTCTCTTGCGTCGAACGCCTCGAGTTGGCTACGCCTCTAATTCCTTTGTTGTGATGATAAATAATAACGAACAAAGGAATCGGAGGCGTGGCTGACTCCAGACGTTCGACGCAAGAAAATCGAAACGCAACTGTCGTAACTTGGCTAGGGGAGCAGTTCCCTAAACAACAGCTGGGGCACGACTTCAAATACATTTGGTTTCAAAAGGAAAAAGTACTAAGAGAAAGGAGAGGTCGATAGTAACGGAAAAGACAAGATATTAGCGATTAGATGATATTTTGTAATTTTTGAATCATTAGATTTATTTCTATAAAAAAAAACTTACAATTCATAATTCCTTTTGTAAATCACTGCTGTTAATTCACAAACACGACATTGCGGTTGTGACTGGTGACTGTTTCAATTATTATGATGTGCCAAAATACGTGCATTAGTAAAAATGTAGGCTTTTAGGTAATGTATGTTAGGTAATGTAATGTTAATGATTTTAAATTATTTTTGTTTTTCCTCATTCATTAATTAGATTTCATCATTTTCCTGTTCTACCATGTAATTTGCTTGTTGTAAAATGTCGATTTATGCATATTTTTGCTTCAAAATCCGATATATCTACTTGACCTAGACTGAACTAATTGAATTAATATTTTCTCCGAAAATCTCGGAAGGTTTGACCGATATTACGATATTTTTCTTCAAATCAAAGTGAAATCAAAATATTTTATTTCACATAGGCCTAAATACATAACTAAACTATTTATACTAAAACCTACCTATGTACGAGTACATATAATACAAAAACACAGTACACACAGGCGTCGAAGTACTCCTCCACATCGCTGTCATCCGAAAATGTACCCAGAAGACTGGCAGCATTGCCACGTTGAATGACAATGCTAATTCTTTCGGCGAAGAATGAGCCAGCCCTCTGTTCACGCAAATTGTTGATCAGACGGCGTGAAAAAAACATAAACAGATTGAATCAAGTTTACAGGATTCTCTTTAATTTAAGCAAATAAAAGGAAAAACCACATAAGTATAAAAGCAAATATGGTAACAAAGGCACTTAATTAACTTGATTGAAAAAACGAAGTCAACAGTAGTTGATTCCTTAACAAAACACTATATACCCTTCAAGGGATCATCGAGCTCCTTTCTATCAAATAGTGATTAATCAGTGAACAAACATCTTAGTAAATTGAACATTGTTCATTTGACTCAAGTCTCAATTCAAGTGTTATATCAGCTCTTCAAAATGCTAGATTCTGATAAGTGTTTGAATTAATTTATCTTTTACACTGTTATGATAACTTTGTTTCAAAAGTGTGGTTTGGCGATAAATCAATATAATTGATATGATTAAGAATTTTGAGGGGCACAACGATCTCCTAGGGTTTTATATAACACTAGTTTTTGTCAGCAACCTCACCCGCGTGTAATTATATAACATAGCTTAAGTAGAGGTATAAGTTATGTGTAAAAAGCATTATATAAAGTCACGCAACTTTGTTATGATAATTATGAGCAATAGCAGCAGGTTTAGTTATTAGAAGTAAATAAATGTAAATATGGATCGTAATTGTGATCGAAAGTGGTTGGAACATATAAAATTTGTATGGTCGCCCCTACCACTACTTCCGCCCACCATGAAATTAGTAATTATTGTGCTCGTATGTGATTAGTTGATTAGGGTTTAATTTACATACAAGAGGTATAAATATAGCCACCTCACGGCCAAACTTTGACGTCACTTGCCATCATCACTTCCTGTAACACCTGCTTGCAGTAAAGAAGAGACAATAAATCCTGATTCATCTGAAGCCTTGGAAAACTATGTACCCCTGCGCCCGAATACTCTACAAAAAAGCGTTTTAAAGTTATCGAAACGCATGAAACCATTTACGAAGATTGAGTTTTTAATTTTACAAAACAATTGTATTGACTGCTATACAATAAAGTTACGAGTTTCTACCTTTATCTATATATGTATATAAAAAGAGAAGCTGACTAGCTGACATATCAACGTTCAGCCAAAACTGAGAGTAAAATTTATGACAATGCTTCCTTTTATGACGTAGGCGAGCACCAAGAGAGGGTTTCTCAAAATTCACCTCCTGACGGGATGAAACGGGGGTCCAAAATTTGTATGGAAAAATGTACTATTACGCGGGAAAAGCCGCTGGTAGAAGCCAGTCTTCTCTCCTCCCAAACGGATTGACTGATATGGATAATACTTTGTGTGTACTTTTAATTGTGACCCTGAGTGGCGCTGCAATCAGGTCCCTTTTTTTTTCGAAGCGCAGCTTGCTGACAAGACAACGTCTTTTGGGTCCGCTAGTATTTGTATAATCTTATTTTCTATCCTAGTTTCAAAGTTCTTTGAAAAATACTTCAATATTTTATTCGATATTTTTTTTTGCGAAATCTATCAATTTAACAAACAATTAGCACTACTGAAAACTTAGACAAACCGTGGAGAGATGACTTGGTGAGGGTCGTGGTGTGATGGAAACGTGATGCCCAGGACGGGGTCGTTATGGCAAATCTTGAGGAGATATGCAACAGTGGACATTTGCCCGCTGAAATGATGATGGTGATGGTGAATGTTTTTAGTTTTAGTTGATAAGATTTTTACTAACCATTAGACCCATTTTTTTATGGTTGGTAAAATCATTCCTGCTTCTTTGATTGCCTTTGTCCCAGGGCCCCGGGGTTAATTTTCACTTTAGGGGCCCTGCCGGGCCCCTACAGTTTGCTGACAACTCCTTGAGGCGCGCGGGAACAGTGCGCACCGTAAACGACTTGGGCTCGAACCGGTCTGTTACTGGACGGACGGACAGTGAGCTACCCATTGCCCGCCGTTCTAATGCTACTCCAGGGCAGGGAGTTGAAAGCGTTGGCAATGACCAAGGAAACCAAAAAAAAAACCCATTGCCCGCCGTTCGCGAGCCCGCGCCTACGGTGGCCGGAAATCGGGATCGGAATCCGATCAGCGGCGGCGGCGTGTGTACCGTTGCCTGATGCGGTCGGCTTCTTCCTTTGCTAGCATTACAGCTTCGCAGAAGGAGGCGACCGCTTGCTACTCCTTCTCGCTCCGGAGCATAGCCTGAACCAAGCCCCGGCGCGAGAGATCGCCGCCGCCGATCACCCCCACAAGGACACGGCGATGCTCTTCCCAAGCGGGACACACCTCGACTGTGTGCTCCACCGTGTCCTCCGGGCGGTCCGCGTAGTGGCGACACCCGGGCCTTGTCTCCGCCTGATACTTGTACAGATACTTCGTGTACTTGCCTTGTTCGGTTAGTAACTGCGCCAAGCGGAAGGTGACGACGCCTTGAGGCCTTTCCAGCCACGCCTCAAAGAAGGGCCTTACCGCCTCGATCGTGACGGGCCCAAACCATTGGTCCCATGTCTTTCTGAATAAAATTATTATGATTATTGATTTTATTATATTATACATCAAATGTCAAAATGGGCCTTTTATTTTTTGACAACTTTACGATGTGTTGAAAATAAAAGGTGCTCTCGTTTATCTGGTGATTCTAATAAACTATACCTATTATCTGCTTTTATACGATTACTAAGTGAAATACGAGTATGTATGATGTCGGTATATTTAGAGAATGTTACTAGAAAAACCCGCACACATTGATAAGTAGGTACTGTAAATAGAGAGTGCCAATAGTTGATATCCTTGAAATTATCTGAAGCGAGTCAGTCATGGCCTAGACATAGTATTTGAAGGTACTTCTAAGTTTATCTCTTTAAGTAAAACGAGATGTTGTGTTGTTGTTGTTTTGTATGTTGACTAGATAGATAGATATAACGGAATATAATTTCGTGCTTGTGTAAATTAATTCGTGTTTGAAAAAAAAGTACTTTAATTTTTAATTTTATCTTTACAAATCGATAGTATTTCATGTACCGAATCGACCCTCCACGGGATTAAAACGATCAAAATTTTACGGTTGATACGAGTAGTAAATTATAATATAATACTTATCTACAAGGAAAAGTATTTAAGTACTATGATACTATTCTCTTGACACTTTATTTAAATGGTCTGACATAAAAAAAATATTTTCGAAAAATTATTGATTAAAAATAATACTAAAAGTCTAATGTTTTGAGACTAGACTACAAAAAAGTTTTACTTTCTAATAAAATTTTAGTGTCTAAAGAAAAACCTGATTGATCCAAATTTTCTACAAACCTAGTGATGCTTGTCAACAAACACTTTGCTAAGGAAGACACTCCAAAAACGTTTAGTGGTTTGTGTCACCGGGTTTCTACAAAAAGAAAATATCGTAAGTTTGTAACGAAACTTGTTAGATGGTAAACTTTTCTTCTTAATAATACAGGAACTATTTTGGGTAGAATTTATTGTTCACTAAATATTTAGAGTTTAAAATGTTGCAAGATTTATTCTAAAATTACGGTGTTTGCACTAATCCGATGATATTTATAAAAGATGACATAAACTAATGATGGCTACCGTTTTCTGCGTGTTAGAAACAAAAATAGTCTACTTGGTCTGTATTTTTGATAAATGTAAACCCTATTTTTTAGGCTTTTTTTAAGAAATATTAAAAAATTAACAGAACCGAATACTTGTTCTGCGATGTCGGCGGTCTCTCTACTAGTCCCGTGCTTGTAATCTACCACAGGAACGCCTTTACCGATCTGCTTCAATTTTAGGTACTTCGGGTCGCTTATCCAAGGAGATGGCGCGATAGACTGAGGTGTAGCACATTGGATCAACTCATTATGGATGAAATAGCAACAAGTAATTGGACCAATTTCTGGCTCAAGTTGAAGGGTAAAATCCACAAGTGTGTGACAAGACGTTTTTTATGGTAGGTAAAATCATCCAATGACAGATCCCGCCCTTGGGCGGAGCGGGAAATAGTGTCAGACTCTTACTGACTAAAAACCTACCCCGTTCCTTCGTTGCCTATCGTGCCGGGGCCGGGCCTTCCTTTAAGAAACTGACCCATGACCCCAGCAGGCTTCGACCCTGCCTGCTTGCAGTTAGCAGGTTGGGCCTCTACGGTTTGCTGACAGCTCCTTGAGGCGCGCGGGAACAGTACGCGCCGTCGACGACTTGGGCTCGGTCCAGTTGGTTACCGGACGATCGGACAGTGTGCTACCCATTGCACGCCGGTGTGATAAGACCCGTCATTTTGTATGGGTAGTAATGTTGGGCTGCGAATAATACAGATGAAAAAGTTTGCATGTAGCAGAGATGAGAATGCTGCGATGGAAGTGTGCTGTGACGAGAATGGATAAAATGAGAAATGAGTATATTAGAATAAGTTCGAATGTGGGGCCAGTGATTGAAAAGTTGAAAGAGAATCGTTTGTCTTGGTATGGTCATGTGAAGAGGAGGGATAAAAAGAATGAAACGAAATGAAAAAGAGTTATGAATATACAGGTGGATAGATGGAGAGGGAGGGGGAGATCAAGGAAGAGATGGCCTCTGGTTAAGAGTGATATGAAATAAAGGTAATAATGGTAGAAAAACATGTTGCACCTACTCCAAGTAACACGGGAGAAAAATAAGAATTATCAATAAACAAGAATAATTTCAGCTACTACATTTGAAGCTATCGATTTATATATTTTTTTAATATATATTGAAATCTAAGTTCATATTTTAGATACTTAATCGGTTTAAACAATGAAATTATATATATTATGCATTTATTATACACAAAAACTTTCTTCTTGAATCACACTATCTATTAAAAAAAAACCGCATCAAATTCTGTTGCATAGTTTTAAAGATCTAAGCATATAGGTACAGACTGATAGCCACTAATTTATACTATACGAGTATAGTGAAAGATACCGTGGATCTCGCAATACATAACATTGAGATTTATCTAACTTACCAGAATGTTAGGTATTCACTTTAACAAACTATTCTAGGAATCCTTGTTATTTACGTAAGCAATTGTTATCTTTTAAATATAAGCCCTAAGTGCGGGCAGCAATTGAATAGTTATACGTAAGCCAGCATGATGATATTATTTCACATATTTGTTAGTTTTTCTTTACTCCAAACATGTTTGACGCAGGATGACTATAATAATAACTCCAATTTGTACAGTAATCATAAAATGTATCATATACAGGGTAGTAAGGATGGTATGGATAAACTGATGGACTTTCTCATGAAGAATCATGTAAGTATTTTTTTTTTTGACGTGATAACATTCAATCCTTTTATAATATATTTTTTGCTAGATTTCGTCAGTGATTTCGTTCGCGAGTAAGTTTTTGTTAATAATTGAACAGGGTAGTTATAAAACACTAATAATGACAAGCTGTATTATTCATTTTGATTAGAATTTGTGCAAAATTTTAAGTTTAATAACTTAAGATCCACTCCTCATTCTTCAGCCGTTAAGATCCTCTAAATAATTTTACAGGGTTAAATAAAAAAACAAAAAAATTATAACCTTTTTTATCACGGGAATAAAATTTTGCAAACTAACAAAGTTCCTCCGTTTTACCCCCCTATAAGTGGAATTTTCAAAAAACCTTCCTTAGTGGTCTCCTCTATTGTGAAAGGAAAACTGTTTACTAAACTTCACGTTACTAGAACCAGTAATTTTGTTTTGGTTATGCGTTGATAGGGATCAACGCATAACCAAAACAAAATTACTGGTTCTGTACTGTACTGGTCAGTCAGTTTTTCTTCTTAAGGAGATGACAGCAAATAGTAGGGGTCCAGCAGGGTCGAAGCCTACTGGGGCACTGGGTAATGTGAAAATGAAACTCGGAGCCCTGGAACAAAGACAAAGAAGGAATAGGAATGAGTTTTTAGTCAATAAAAGTCTGACAATTACTCCCGCCCCGCTAAAAGGGTGCGAAGATATCATTGGATGATTTTCTCAACAAAAAAAGTCAGTTTCCCCCTTTATACGTATAGAGAAAAATATATAGTGGTCTTATTGGTGATCGCCAAACTTAAGTGGAAATGGGTTGGGCACTTTGCACGCAGAACAGATGGCCGTTGGGGCCGAAAGGTTTTGGAGTGGCGGCCACGCAGCGTTGGAAGGCCTCCCACAAGGTGGATAGATCTGGTCAGGGTCGCTGTAGTCCGATGGATGCGAGACGCATAGGACCAGCTATTGTGGCGACGCTTGGGGGAGGCCTATGTCCAACAGTGGACATCTTTTGGCTAAAATGATGATGATTATGATTGTTGTGTCCACCTGCTGGGCCCATTTTATTAAATAATGTGCTTTTTTATCGTTTGTAGACAAATTGTCTTTGCCTTGATTCATCGTTAGAGTACTGTTCTAGGAGCTACCCTACCACTCAAACACACCGAAAGGTTGCCATATGCTGGTGGCGCCATCTTTGGTGCCAGTCGTAGAAGATATTGCTAAAGCTGAAGGTCTAACCACCAATGTGATCCTTGACGATTATTCAGAGTAAGTACTTAGAATTTTTTTTTAATGCGGTTTTGTTTTTCAGGCCTGTTGGTATAAGTCAGTGGCCTTGACTGCTGTGCCAGAGGTCGTGGGTTCGATTCCCACCCAGGACAAATGCTTGTGTGATGAGCACGATCATTTGTTCTGTGTCTGGGTATATTTACCTAATTATGTGTGTATTTAGAAATATATAAGTATGTTTATCAGTTGTCTAGTACTCATAACACAAGCTCTGCTTAGACTAAGAGTAGATGACGTAGTGTAAATACTTATAACATGCATGACTGGGAGCCCACCTGACGGTAAGCAGTGATGTAATATAATATCCAAAGGTATTTATAAAATTATAGTTGCCATTAGTCACGATGTCGGATAATGACCTAGTAGCGATAATCTTGGCGATACCGATAGATTCTCATCAAGGCCTAATCACTGAGGTCTTTTTCTCTGCGTTGCGAATTACAATATTTTCAATGTTTACGCGCTAACTGTCGTTCCGAATTACTGTAAACAATACATCAGCCCATCATTCAAACAAGTTTAGCGTGAACGCTTTAGAGTCGGCCAAGCCCCTATTCCTTTGTTCTAACCACGTGACTGACCGTTGAGTTGACGTCAAAACAAAGGAATTGGGACCGTGGCCAACTCCAATCGTTCACGCTATACGAAACGATTGTAACTTGGCTAGGGAGGCAGGCAACGCGGGGTTTTACATAGCATAAGTAGGATGACAGCAGGACGCAAATATGCATCTTTGAGATGAGAGAAAAAGATAGGTAGCTACTAATGTAGCTGCCTATCCTTGTGACAGCTGTTTGATTCATATAATTATGAATCCAGCAGCTGTCACCCGCACCGTCCTATAGCGCGAAGAAAAACTGCGATAACAATAAGACAGTGCGCTATAATAGCAATAAAATTGGTTTTAAATTTTTCATTTGTTTAAAAAAATGTTTATTTTTAAGATTAATACGCAACGAAAAAAATAATAGACAATACAATGATGGTTTCTCTTGGACTGCTTACTACGATGTTGATGATGTAAGTATTTGAAATAATATAATAATATTGTATTGTGACTTTGTGTAATTTATTTCATCACCACTGCTTTCAAAAACGGGGAAGGAAAACATCGTAAGGAAACCGGCATGAATAAAAAATTCTAAGACTTGTGACATTCACCAACCTGCACTGAGCTCGCGTGGTGGATTACGGCCTATTCCCTCTCCTGGAGAGGAGGCCTGAGTCCCAGCAGTAGGAATATTATAAGGCTGATGCTATGCTATGCTTCTTTATTGAGTCATCTTGAATAAATACGTGTTACATGATCTGCAATGATACAGCATTTCTCTTAACCAGGAATTCCAAACCCAAAAATCTTCGAGTGGGTCGATACGCAATTTTTTTTATATCCCTTGTATATAATTCAACAGATTTACGGCTACCTTCACAACATGAGTCAACAACACCCAAAATGGGCGCAGGTGGTTGTCGGTGGACAAAGTTACGAAGGTCGTCAGATCCTGGGGTTGCGGATAAATACACCAACGGATGAGGACAAACCGGTCATGTTTATTGAATCAGGCAAGTAACTAGTCATTTGATCGACGTCTTACATGGATATCCTGAATGTGAGTTACTAACTAGTTGTACAGACTGATACTGTACTCCACGCGACTCAGTCAGCAAAACCGTAGGGTCCCAGCACGGCCAATGCCCACTACGGCCAGCTTGTGAGCTCATCGCATTATGCATGAGGCCATAATTTTATGCTGAGCGTTCGGCTTTGCGCGGATATAACGTATATCTTCCTTATAATAATGATTATGTTTGTTACCTACTTTAAAGTTTGCGTCATTTCGCGTAAATAAACTGTTTTTCTTTCATTAAGTGATCTGCCCCCCTAGCCAAGTTACAATCGATTTAGCCACGCCCCCAACTCCTTTGTTTGAACAAAGGTATTGGGGGCGTGGCCAACTCCAAGAGTTAACGTAAAACGAAAAGATTGTAACTTGGTTAGGGGGGCTGTTTTTCTTTGGTGTTTTTTTTTTTTTGATATAAATTCTACTCATTTCATATACTTATTCCTCTACGAAACTAATAAAAGTAGAACAGACGCGAAATCAAATGTAACGCAAAAAGTACTTAGGAACATAAACAAATTTATTTTAAAATACAGTAAGAGCTAATTTAGAATTATCCACCTCGCATTAAGCTAGACAAAAGATGTGATGAAATAAGTACCCAAAAGGAATATGTTTTAAATGTTATAAAAAGAATCCTTATTAGGCAATCTTCCTGACCCAATTTCGAGCACGGTGACCAATCTCACTAGAGATAAGCTAAGTAACGCTGGAGGCAGTCGTTGACTGCGCGCACTGTTCCCGCGCGCCTCAAAGACTTCTCAGCAAACTGTAGGGCCCCAACAGGGTCGCAGCCTACTGGGGCCAAGGGTCGTGTGAAAGTGAACCCTGGGGCCCTGGGCTTGGGGACGGCAATAGGTAGTACGCTGTCCGATCGTCCGGTAACCGACTGGACCGAGCCCAAGTTGTCAACGGCGCGTACTGTTCTCGCGCGCCTCAAGGAGCTGTCAGCAAACCGTAGAGGCCCAGCCTGCTAGCTGCTTCCGAAAGAAATACCCGGTCCCGGCACGATAGGCAACGAAGGAACGGGGTAGGTTTTTAGTCAGTAAGAGTCTGACACTACATCCCGCTCCGCCTAATTTCGCGCTTAAAACCACGAGACCAAGGAAGTAATAATGCTAATTATTATGCAATACTAACAGCTACTCAGCCAGCGGCTTCGCCCATTCGAAAGAAGTTTTCTCCGTAATATGCGTTCCAATTAAGAATAGGAAATTCAATAATCTCGGTCTGTCAAATATTGAGTGAAAAGTACGGTTTGAAAATTAAAAATCATTTTTTTTTTGCTTTGTATTACTAAGTTAAATAAAAACAGTTATTGTTTAATATAAATTAGCTAAATATGTCATTGTATAGTAAAAAAAAAACTATTTTCTTTTTTATTTTCATTGTTAGGAACAATTAACCTGCTTCTTCCATTTGCCACTACTCAGATTCTTCACACAGTAACGCAGAGATGAGCAAAATTGAGGAAATGAATTCTGTTAAAACTTTTTTCGTGCACCATGCTTAAATAATTTAAAAAAAAATTGTTTTGTTCAGCTTAACCAAATTCTTCAATTTGACAGTTCGACGTGACGTCACAGCATGACAATTATACTATTTATATATATTATATTATATATATAAAAGGAAGCCTTGTGCAAAATTCCACACTCCTAGTCCCAGCAGTTTTAACTGTGTATTGCTATGGCAGTTTGTCAGTCAGTTCTTTCTTTTATATAATTAATTACATTATTGTACATTGAGCAAGCATAGGATATGGTAAATAATGGGTTATGAAACGAGTAACACATTTCTAAAACAAAAGACCATCTAAAACTTACCAAACGCAAATATTTTCTTTTACCTATATGCATGACTATAGTCTGTCTAACGAAAGCGCGACCTGAGAAAATGAGGTCAAATCAAAAAATATTGAATATGGTATTACTGTCATACTAGGAGAAAAAAATTTTGATACTTGAGTATTTTTTTGTATTTGCGACAATCGTATAATTCTTTTTGACGAACTATATTCCTAATATGAGGAACACAAAATGTTTAGAAATAAATATACTCAACCAATACGCTTTTAACAGCATCACACACTCAGAAATATTCAATTCCCTTACAAAACAAAAAATAGAATCCACAGATACTTCTTCCAGCAAGTTAGAGAGATTAGATCCTATGTTTCAAACAGAATGAGTCAAACAGGGCGTCCCGTTGTCCCCAAAGATATTCTCCACTTCTTTCAGACATTCGCAGTCGAATGGGAAGAGAAGGGCATTGTCATCAGCGAAGCTAAGTTAAGTAATTTGCGTTTCTCTGATGATATTGTCCTGTTCTCTCCTACAGCCACAGGACTAGAGCAAATGCTGGTTGCTCTACATATAAAAATGTTGAAGACCAAAATCATAACCAGCAGCTCCAAAGGAACGTACACGTAGGCGGACAGAATATACAATACGTCTTAAAATATATTATTGTCTACTTGGGCCAAGTAGTGTCTTTCAGGGCCAGATAAGACAAAGAAATAACGTGTCGAACAGAAAATACCTGAAAAAGTTACTGGTCCATCAAGGAACTATTTAAGGGCACTTTGCCCATATGGGCACGCTTTAGTGATATCACTAAAGCGTAAGCTTATGGACATGTGTAATCTCCTCATTTGACCTATGGTGTATACAGACTTGGTCTTTGACTAACATCCAAAAGTCTAAACTCAAGGTTTGCCAACCGACCTGGATGTCTTGTGAGTAAGGGACTGAGACCATTAGAAAGAGTGGCTGGCTTTTGCACAGCAGTAGAACAATACTGGATAGCTATAATAACCAATACAATACAAAAACGAGTAAAGATTTATTTATTGGTATATTACTATTATATCAAGAAAGTCACGGGAAAGGTGAATAACACAAAATGTTGAATTTTATCATCCTCAAAGTATGCTATTTCATCACATCAATTCGACCGCTTTTGAACGTATAAAGTGCGGTAGTGAATATATTTCTTCTTAAAGCTTAGTTTTAAGTGTAAAGGTTTTTTCTCCCAAATTCCTTAACGATTCAATGTTTTTTTTTATTTATTTCGCGCAGTCCTTGAATATCTTCAAGATTATCTATAAACATAAGGAAAATTATTATCATATCGTAAAATATATCTAATAGTCAGTCAACAATGATCAAGATAATAATGTCATACTAACTTAAAAACCCGAGATCAAAAACAACTACTTTCTCTTCTTGTTTTTCTTTAAACTTACTGATCATAGTATTTCACAGCTTTCCTACATAACTTTTTATTGTTTTATCCATGATAAGTAATTATATTTTTAAAATCAATCTTTGTTACAAAATACTGACAATCTTTGACGTGCTTTTGACGGAAACATTATGTTGCCAATTTAATTTAAAAAAAAAACTCCAAGTCGCGCTTTCGTTAGACAGACTCTATAGGCCAGTATTATCATAATCACATTCGTTATATTAACCAACCTCCTTTGGCACAGGGCCAGCGATACAAAAGACGCGGGAAAACTGACACAGCGTTTCTTTTTATTTTGACAGGCATCCACGCTAGAGAATGGATCACTCCGGCCACGACGACCTATTTTATCAACGAGTTACTGACCAGCACTGATCCAGAGATAACATCAATGAGGGACCAGTTTGATTGGCATATCTTCCCTACTGTAAATCCTGATGGATATCACTATAGCTACACTAAGGTCAGTAAATCAAATATAGAAAGTAGTAGTGATGTTATATGCATATGCAGTCTTGTTAAAAAAAAAAAGTTTAATACCGAATTGAGTCTCGAAAATATTTCCGAGGCGCAAAAAAAGTTTTTTGTGACGTAACAAAAAAATTATGTTAATTATACCTTGCTTTATGCGAGATTTCAAGATTCTGGGTCAACGGAAAGTACCTTTTTTATGAATTTTGATTCCCAGAAAGTGTCGAAATATACGTTTTTTTTTTTTGCGAAATGAACAGCCATATCTTTTTTTTCATAAACTTAGAAGTTTGATTTTTTACAGCTTCAAGGGACCACTGACCTGAGTCTAAGGTTTTAATATCAACTAGATCACAAAAAAATGCAAAACAACATTAATTTCGAAATTTTTCGTTTTTATAATAGTTTTGTCTCTTCGTTATTTTTAACATCGACTTCCGAAATTGAAATTATTTTGCCCTTTTTAGATTATATTTTTTGCATTAAAGTCAGTTGTATATTTTTTATTTTATATTTTTCATTTGTGTAAAATAGTACGCAAGTTCTACAGTAAGGCACCTATAGAATTTAATCATTAAAACTACTTATAGCCAGAGTACCTACCATGCAATACATAGCAATTACGATAAACCAAGAGCGTATTGTGTGGAAATAGATTTTTAAATCTATTTGTCGTGCCGACGTCTATACGTCGACACCGTCACCGGCCCGCATTGAAAACCAGCGACATAGTCGTCACATTTTGCGTGTGGTCACAGCATTATGCTGAGCGCTCAGCTGTTTTGTGCGGACGTGGCGCATATTTCTCACAAAGTATGCTTAGATATAATTTTATTAATCCTTCATTTGCGCCTTTATCCGGCAATAAAAAGATTTTCTTATCTTTCTTTCCAAGCTACAGCTGCGATACCATCCATCCTTTCCAGTTCGATGTATCTCCTCCCCCTTTTCTTTCAGTCAGTCATCGACTACATGTATAAACAAAGCAAATTTACTTATTATGACGGTAAAGCGCACTAGTTAATTAAGGATATTGCATTCTATGGTACCTAATTTGGTATTACTTGATCCTTCCTCATTAAGTTTGCGCTTTATATTATTATAACTTACGTATATTGTTATAAATAAGCCAGCTAATAAAGGGATAATTTTTCATACATACTTCTTTTGTGGAATAAATATTTGTAAGATAAAAGCTATAGGTATTATTATTATATATCTAGCTCGTATTGTCTCACTGTTGGACAAAGGCCTCCCTCCATTAATTTCATCATTCCCAACTCTGGACTACTCCTTACTAATTCCTATGGAGTTATGCCACTATCTTTTTCGTGATCTGCCGCGACACCGTCGTAATTAGTAAATATATCATCATCATCATTTCAGCCGAAGGATGTCCACTTTTGGACATAGTCTTCTCCCAAGTGTCGCCACAACGAACGTTCCTGTATGTCTCCCATCCACCGCATCCACCGCATCCACCGCATTTCCGCGACTCTCACCAGGTCATCGTTCCACCCTGTGGGAGACCTTCCAACACTGCGTTTTCCGGTGCGCGGTCGCCACTCCAAAACTTTCGGCCCCATCGCCCACCCTTTCTACGAGCAATGTGCTCTGTTCACTACCACATTAGTTTGGCGACTCTTCGGGCTATGTCGACGATATTGGTTCTCTTGCGGATATCCTCATTCCTGATGCGGTCACGCAAGGAAACTCCGAGCATAGCCCTTTCCATTACCCTTTTCTGCCTTCTGATGGGCCCATTGTAAGCAACCATATTTCAGTAATTATTTGCATAGATACTCGTACTAGGTTTTTTCCTCGACTTTCCTCCCTCTGTCTTTCCTTTATAAAAAAGAGAGGTAGTACGCAGCCTCTTATCTGTGAAATGTTGATTTGTACTCTATATTTTTTTATTATTACGTTTAGGCTCGCTTTTGACCACTATCTCACCTGATGGTAAGCGAACATGTGGGCGATGATGAAGCACGCTTGCCTAGAAGTATCCTGTTCACTCTTGAATTAAAAACTATTAGGTTGTATCTAGCTATCAGGAAATATAGACTCCGGCAAGGAATTCCACTCCTTAGCTGTACCCAAAATTAATGTGTTTTCAAAACGCTTTATTCGTATGGGCGGGATGTCCACCACGTAACAATGGCACAACGCCGTACATCAAGTGGTCCGATGATGCAAAGGATTTGGCGGTATTAAATTGTGCAATTCCAATGCATACTACCCGAAAAGTAAACAATAAAAAACCGACACACTCGGCGTCGATGCTTGGAGACGGGGACTTCTGGGCCAAAAATGTAAGTGATTGAGATATGTTCTTAAAAATCCGTTCTATAATTCTATTTCAAAATAGAAAAAATCTAGCCCTAGTTCCACCGAGGAAAATGAGATATCTAAAAAATTAGTTTTTGTCATGAGTAACCTATTTTAGGTCAGGTATACAATCGATAAGAAGTTTATTCCAAGGAACTTGTATACCTAGTTTATTCTAAGGTGGTATTTTTTTTAATTTGTGTAGACAAGACTTATATTACTTCTTTCTACTCTATGTATGATTAGTCGTAGACATGGGCATTTTTGGCTTTGAGTACATACGGATATTTATACGATATGAGATTTCAAAATACATTGTCTGTTTTTAGATATTCGGTTTTAGTAACGTCTAGCCTAACAAAAAACCATAAAATAAAATATAGCAGTATTCTCGTAAATAGTCTTAAGCTCTTAAAAATAAAGATGATATTGTTTGCTTTGTATTTTCATAAAAATATGAATTGTGCGATTCGCACTGTCTTTTTTATTCCGCTAGGTTACGTTTGGTTATAAAGAGAAAAAGCGATTTTTTACGCATTTGTCAGTTTGCATTTGGCTATTCACAAAATTCATTTGACCTTTTTTAGCTCCAGCTACATCTACGTATCCAGTGATTTTATTTGCCAATTCTTATTAGTTTGGTTGTTTATATCGTTTAGTTTGGCTAGGCCGGTTTTAAAAATCTGATTTTTTAGACAGAAAACGATAAAAATGTTTTTGAATTCGGCTTTTAAATTCGTTTCTATATATTAAACGCATGCCTAATCACTAGTCTCGTACTCTTCGGTTCCTTGATGATGACTTGTAGCTGCAACCTCTTCCGTCACGGCAGAGTACGGAAGAGGTTGCGGCTAAAAGGCATAGAGTTATAATATCGATGAAATAAAACGACGACTGACAGAGACGTCACTAATAAAAAGCTATTTTAAAATTCCTAAATAACTATCCAGCGTTTGACGGTATATTAATAGTTCGTACGTGTTATTGGCAAAATTGTGGTGTCTCTTCCACAAAGGCCATTAATGAAGAGTTGAAGTTGAAATTCCTAAATATAATCGTTGTTATTGTTCTACATCAGGGGTATAATATTTTCTACACACCATTTGAGCACTCCAGATTAATCCCTGAAATGCACTTATTCGACGACCCATGTATTTTGTAATGATATTGTCAATGATTTTTCTTAATGGTGCCATAACCTGTAAGTATAATCACCCCACATTTTTTAATTAACCAGCATCTACTACAATTCACCGTTTTTTTTTTCCGTTATATTAACAAATAAAAATATATTTTTGGAGAACATTGAGATTATTTACATTTTACTAAATTCTAAAACTGACAGAATATTTTTCAGTAGGTCATAATTTGCTGAATAAACCATTATTCCCATGTTTCAGGTAATCGGTATTGACTACATTTATTACTGGGACTTTGCTCAAAGGTCGTCTGTTGATGAAACAATACAAATCGGCCACAGTTGTATTGATCTCCACTGTGGTCGTTCTCTTGCATCACGAATCAGTCACCTACTTTATGCAATTCGTGAATCGAGAATTTATAATTTTATTCAATAGTGGATTATGCCTCGAAATGGAAGTGGTTGTATGGTGTTTATGAAAAAAATAAATATATGTAAACTGTTTTATTTTATATTAAACATGACCCTTTCCTTTACTATTGCCTTTTGGGAACGCGATAATCATGGCGGTAAGTCCCTTCTTTGAGGAATGGCTGAAGAGAAATCATTACGTCCCTACCTTCCACATGCCACAGGTCCTCCCCGGACATGGTAAATTCGAGAGGTTTACCTGTACCGGATTTAGGTGGAAGAAACGCCCGGGTCATCATTGTGCGGACCACCCGAAAAACAGGACAGAAGGGATAAGCGGTGGTCGCCTCCTTCTTCTTTCTACTTCTGTAATACTAGCGAAGGAGATTGCGGCACGCGTGAGGGAACGGACACTTTCACACTCCATCCACTGAGACCCTGACCCCGACTACCAGCCAGCAGGATGATGAGTAATGAGTAATTCGCTTTCCGGCCGTCTACTAACCGTCTGGACCGAGTCCGAGTTGTCGACGACGCGTATTATTTCACACGCGCGCCTCAAAGATATGTCAGCAGAACCGTAGAAGCCCAACGAGGCCGATGTCCTCTGGGGTCGCGGGTAGTTTCTGAAAACGGATTCTGCGGTTCCAAAAAGTAAGTGTAATTGAAGGACAGAGACGTGATTTAGTAAGTAAAAGTCTGGCGCGCCACTTTACTATACCCTAGAGCTTTTTTTTGTGGTAGGTAAAATCATTCAAAGACATCTCTCACCCTTGGGCAGAGTGGGAGATAGTGCCAGACTCTTACTGACTAAAAACCTACCCTGTTCCTTCATTGCCTTAGTTCCGGGGCCCTGGTATGCATTTTCATACTTCCCTAAGGGCCCAGAGCAGGCTTCGACCCTCCTGGGCCCCTACAGTTTGCTGACAACTCCTTGAAGCGCGTGGGAACAGTGCGCGCCGTCAACGACTTTGGTTCAGTCCAGACTGTTACCGGACGGACAGACAGCGAACTACCTATTGCTCGCCGTCCGCAAGCCCGCGCCAACGGTGCCGGAAATTGGGATCGAAATCCCGTCGGTGGCGGTGGTGTGTGCGCCGTTGCCTGATGCGGTCGGCCTCCTCCTCTACCCTAGATTTGGAGAAGTCATTTGATGATTTCCCACCTAAATAAAAATACAACCTTACCCTAAATGTATGAATTGTAAGTTGTTTAATATTTTTAGATTCTGCAATACTCTCTTTAATAAGTAAATACTGTCAATCAAAACTTAATATCTTGCATAACCTCACTTTTACTAAATCTATTATTACTCTTCTCTCTGACTGATAAATTCCGCAGAATTTTCAGCAAATGGTTGATAATATATAAGCTACTAACTGACATCACTTTCATTTCTTTACTACCTGGGCCCATGATTGTATGAAAGCGTATCTGTCTCCTATCAGTTAAAAACACAAGCAAACCATTTTTTTTTCTTCTTAATGGCTATTAGTTTAGAAGTATAAATAATTTGAATTCTGCTGTCATAGTTTAAAATGTAGAACATATAATTATAATATATATTTTTTTTGTTTTCGGTTGCCTAATAGTAGAAAACTTGAATCTATTTTAATAAATTATATCGAAATAAATTCGAATAATAAAGAGGAAACAGGAAAAATTACAATGTAAAGCTATATTTTACATTATTGATATTTTTGTTTCAGGACCGAATGTGGAGGAAGACTCGGTCACGTTCTCAAAATGGATGCTACGGTGCTGATCCTAACAGGAATTGGGATTATAACTGGATGAGTAAGTTGCCCCGTATTTACGGGGCAATAATTATATTGGGCATTTGCCAAAAATAATTTATTGTAGCATCAATGACTTAACAACAGGACTTATATGTGTAAAAAATAAATTTTCTAAGTAATAAAAAAAAATATTGGTAACAAACAATATTAATGCGTAACAAACAAAGCTAAAGTGTCTCATGTAATTTTAATAACTCTGGACGGCGGGCAATGGGTAGCTCGCTGTCCGACCGTCCGGTAACAGACTGGTCCGAGCTCAAGTCGTTTACGGCGCGCACCGTTCCCGCGCGCCTCAAGGAGTTTTCAGCAAACTTTAGGGGCCCAGCAGGGCCGAAGCAAAGGTCGTTTACGGCGCGCACTGTTCCCGCGCGCCTCAAGGAGTCGTTAGCAAACTTTAGGGGCCCAGTAGGGTCGAAGCCTAATCTGAGGCTTTGGGGAGGTATGAAAATGCATACCAGGGCCCTGCAAATGCATACATTTCATCATCAGATTCATCCCTGAAAATGCATACAGCGGCCTCGTCCATCTGAAAGTAGAAGATTGTTCTAAGCCAACATATTCTCGGGACAAAAGTTATCCTATGTGCTACTCCAGGATATGGGCTACCCATATGCCAAGTTTCATCAGATCGATTAGAAATCCACACCATAGTGTCTCAAGACGAAAGTCTATGACCAGTGCGTGTTGCCAGTGATGACATTATATGACTTAGAAACGAGGTCACTTATAATAGGTCTCATAAAAAGACTTAAAGTCACCCACAAAGGGCAATAGAAAGGGCTATGCTCGGAGTTTCCTTGCGTGATCGAATCAGAAATGAAGATATCCGCAAGGAAACCAAGGTTGCCGACATAGCACGTAAAATCGCCAAACTTAAGGTTCTGGAGTGGCAACCGCGTACTTTTGACAACGCTTGGGGAAGCTCTATCTCCAACAGTGGACGTCTTCCGGCTGAAATGATGATGATGGTGTTTAAAAGTAACAAATATACACACACGCACAAGCATACAAAAAGGAGGATGCCATTTTTGGGCTCACCTTTCAATAGCTATGTATGCTATATCATAGGACAGGTAATTTCAAGTATTAGTACGCAGCCTTCAATGCGCAGCAACGACGGTCATTTTGGTTAAAATTATTTGCCACGTACTTTTAGACTTGGTTATTGGCAAAACTAATATGTTAAACCAAGAATAACTCTGAACGGAGTAAAGTTTGGAACTTCGTACCATAGTAACTTTTATTTTTCTTTCTAACAATATAACACACATAGGTAAGGTGGGCCAAGACTTCATAGAAACTAGCATCATCGTCGACATCATCATCATAATAATGTCAGCCGAAAGACGTCCACTGTTGGACATAGGCTTCCCCCAAGTGTCACCACAATGAACGCATCTCACATCCATCGGATTCCCGCAACTCTTGCCAGGTCATTGGTCCACCTTTTAAGAGGCCTTCCAACACTACGTCTTCCGGTACACGGTCGCCACTCCAGAAGTTTTTGACCCCAACGGCTATCTGTTCTGTTCAATATTGGTTTGATTTCCAGATTACAGTTCCTCAAATAACCCATGCAACTACCAGTTATACGCTGGATCTAAACCGTTCTCAGAGATAGAGACAAGGACACTCTCTGAGTATATATCAGAGCTGGAGAACATGTTGGGTTATATTGCCTACCATTCCACTGCGCAGACGTTACTTCTTCCATACTCCGATTCTACCGAACATGTTGATAATTATGATGATTTGGTAAGGCTTTTTTATGAACTATTTTTTGCCCATGTCACTGACGCGTAAGCTGATAGACAAGTGTATTCTCCCCATTCTGACCAATAACATCCAAAAGTTCAAACTCAAGGTTTGCCAGCGTGCTATGGAGCGCAGCATACTATGTGTTAAATTAACAGACCACATTCGAAACACTAAACTGCGCTCCAAAACACAAATAGTAGATGTGACTCGAAAGGCTGCCCAATTTAAATGGGACTGGGCAGGACATGTCTGCCGCATGTCCAACAAACTGTGGGCCCGTAAAACACAGGATTGGTGCCCGACACAGCGACGTGGGGCCGCGGCAGACCACGAAGGAGATGGCGGAACGAACTGGATGTCTTTCTTAAGAATTGGAACGAGAAAGCAAGTAACCGTGATAATTGGAAGGCATGGAGTAAGGCCTTTGCCCAGCAGTGGGACAGTACAGGCTAACTATAATATAATAATAATAATTTTTTGCTAGTGACTTCATTCGCATGGAAGACTTCTGAATTATAAAACATATACCTACTAAGGAAATCTGCAATTCAATTGTCTAGCTCTATCAATGAAAGAGCTGATGATGAAGATCAACTGTTGCATACGGAACCTCGAACTCAAAATAATTTTGTTTCACATAGGCCTACATGGGCATTTTTGAAACATCAGAAGCCAGCACACGGTTCTAATTGGTAGTTCCCTATGGAGCAGAAGCGGCAAGATCATGGTTACTTTTGGTTACTAAAAAAAAAAAATATATTTCTACAATGTTACTACTTACAGTATAACATTTCCAGCCACGTAAAGTCGGGGGTCGTTGACAAATCGTTTTACACCATTGACATATTTTTTTTGTGATTTTTTGACACATTTTTTTTACACCCTTTTTGTGTTTACAAGTTTTAGTATTTCGAATTTTCTTTTGTAGAAAAAAATCGGTGAGACATCTCTTCGTTACGGTTATGCAGTGAACAAAGCTAAGTACGATGGACCGGGAACAGCTGCTGAAATTTTGTGTAAGATTTATAAATGCAATCTTATTTTTAGTATAAGCGAAACCCGTAACACGGGTCTAGTATTTTTATGCAAAGAATCTATGTACAAAATTTGATAACTGTATCATGAAAAATCACAGAGTTATAAGCTACTTATGCTACCTGGTTGTCCACACAAACACATAGTCACCGAGCCATCCGGCCTACTGAGGGGTTATTTTGCTCCCGCACCCAGCTGTAACCTGGCGCGTAATGCCCGCTATGACTTTTTTTAAATATTTTTGGGGAAACATATAACTGGTGTAAAAATCATTGGAATCGATTCAGTTACCTACTGATTCTGAACAAACTATATTCAGGATTCACATATACTAATTTTCGCATATACTGTTAATCGTAAAGTTAAACTATCACATCCACTCGTCAATATGTAATATTATAATTTTCTTGTGTCAGTAAATTGTTCTTCAATTTTGACGGCACGGTTGGCGCAGTGGTTGAGCGATTGACTGCTGCGCTGCGGGTCGCGGGTTCGATTCCTGCACGAACCTGCCTACCGATCCTGCCTACAGATAGATGTTCTGGGTCTGGGAGTCTTGTGCATATGAGTTTATATGTTTGTGAACGCACGATACAGGGGTAATTCCTAGAGTGGAGCATCGTTTAAAAAAAATACATATGGAATTATTATCAATTAGTACACAATTTATTTCAGACAAAGCATCAGGAGGCAGTGTAGACTGGGTGCGTAAAACCCAGGGAACCCCTCTCGTGTACATCTATGAGCTTCGAGGGTACTACTTTTCCTGGCCACCCAGCAGAATCTATGAGCAAGGAGACGAAGTCACACAAATGATGGTTGGACTTGTTAAGGAGGCTCGGAATTTGGGCTACTTCTAGAAAAAAAATACGATTTTTTTTCTTTTCTAATAACGATAAAAGCATTTGATGTCCAAACTACTTCTTTGATTATACTTCTATAGTTAAAATGTGTATACTTTTATACACATTTATATATACCTGTACACAGATATACTTAAATAAAATTTAATATTTACATGGTTTTGTTTGAATGCGGAAGGAGAAAATCTTTATTGTGTCTACATAAATCTCTGAACACCTATTCTGTTTTTTATACGGGTCCACAACTCGTTAGACATGCGGCAGATATTTCCTGCCCAGGCATAAGAAATGACCCTGAAAGTGAGGAACTGTGATCGTTGTAAAAAATAGAGGGAGACCTTTGCCCAGAAGTGGAGCAGTGGTGGCCGAGTGGTAACGGCCCTAACTTACGAGTTGTAGGTCGCGGGTTCAAACGCAGCCAGGCACATTACTTTGTGTAATTTATTTTATCACCACTGCTCTCAAAACGGTGAAGGAAAACATCGTAAGGAAACCGGCATGTCCTAGAACCAAAACTTCGAAGACATGTGACATTCACTAAGCCGCACTGGGCCCGCGTGGTGAATTACGGCCCATTCCCTCTCTTATAGAGGAGGCCTGTGTCTCAGCAGTGGGAACATTAAAAGGCTGATGATGATGATGAAGATGGAGCAATATCTTCTTGTCAGTCGTACACTCCTATCGGATTGGTCGTGGTTATGGATCCTCTGGTAGGTTGTTTGCGGCGTTTGCGAGACTTCTCCATCCCTCTATATTCATGGCAGTCCGTGTAAATTCAGTAGGATAATTTGAGTTTAGCATCATCGTTTCAACCGAAGGACGTCCACTGTTGGACAAAGGTCTCCCTCAAGTGTCACCACAACGAACGGTCATGAGCGTCTCGCATCCATCGCATTCCCGCGATTCTCATCAGGGCATCGGTCCACCTTCTGTGTGCTATAGGTCTATTGTACGAAACTATCGATAAATATGTACTACGCACTAGATTAGGCGTGCCGTACAATCACTTTGCTTGACTCAAGTGTACTGCAGGCCATACATCTGTTTACATTGATGATACGACTTGATAACATTAATGCAGTTTTGCAGTATTTAAGCGCTGTAACTTTTAAAAGTTTTGTTAAACGTCATAATGACAATTTAGCGCTGCAGCGAACTTTTGTTTTAACGTTTCAGTACTTTGACAAATAATTTCCATGAACGAGCTTGTCTATCACTTAGAATATAAGTCGATGTAAGAAACCAATATTGTCTTAAAAATTATATTATATTTATAAGACTATTTCAAACAAAAAAATATCGACCTTTTCTAGGAAGAACTACGTAAGCGGCAATTAGAGTTTTTTGCAAAAATGGATTTTCTTGTAAATTAATTAGGGAAACCAATGACTCTACATATCTTTCAAAAAACTATGATTTCTTATTGATACACAGTTGATTTGATTCACAAATCATATATTTTTTAATGATGATCTACAAAATAGTATCTACCTATTACCATAAACACTTTTTAATTATGAAACCCCCCCCTTTCATCGAAAAACAAACTTTTGCTTATAATGTTCTTCCTCAAAGTCTGCACATGTCCAAACATCGTAATGATTTGAAGTTTCTAATCATCATCATTTCAGCCAAAAGACGTCCACTGTTGGGCATAGGCCTCCCCCAAGCGTCGCCGCATCAGTGCGCATCAGTATCTTATTACTTAAATTATGTTTTATGTAGTCCCACATTTTCAAATTGAAGCTATGGTTATTAAAAATGAATAAGCAATTTGTATTTAATTTCTTACTTTAATGACTAAGCAACTGAATACATTAAAAATATTCTACAAAGTATTTAGAAAAAATGCATCTTCAATTCTTCCATGAAAAATAAATGATTATTTGTGATCTTTTACTAAACCTATGTTGTCTTTAACCGTTACTGGTCGAGCTTCCTCAAATGCATTGTCGTCATCTACTTCTATTTGTAACTGAAAAAAAAAAACAATCATTTATATATATAAAAGAAAGTCGTGTTAGTTACTCTATAACTCAAGAACGGCTGCATCGATTTGGCTGAAAATTGGTAGGAAGGTAGCTTCGAACCAGGAGAAGGACATAGGAATTTTTATTCCGTTAAATGAATAAAAAACCTGCTCATTTATTGGTACATGGTAGAGTAGGGTAGAGTAGGGTAGAGTAAGGTAGAGTAGGGTAGAGTAGGATAGAGTAGGGTAGAGTAGGGTAGAGTAGGGTAGAGTAGGGTAGAGTAGGGTAGAGTAGGGTAGAGTAGGGTAGAGTAGGGTAGAGTAGGGTAGAGTAGGGTAGAGTAGGGTAGAGTAGGGTAGTGTAGGGTAGAGTAGGGTAGAGTAAGGTAGAGTAGGGTAGAGTAGGGTAGAGTAGGGTAGAGTAGGGTAGAGTAGGGTAGAGTAGGGTAGAGTAGAGTAGGGTAGAGTAGGATAGAGTAGGGTAAGAGCGGGAACGAAGCCGCGGGCAAAAGCTAGTCTATATATATAAAAAATAAAGTCGTGTTAGTTACACTATTTATAACCCAAAAACGGCTGAACCGATTTAGCTTAATATTGGTGGGAAGGTAGCTTGGAACCAGGAGAAGGATATAGGATACCTTTTTATCCTGTTCAATAAATTAAAAAAAAAAATTGAATCCAGCTCATTTGTTGACATAGGCTAGAGTAGGGTTTTTTTTATGGTAGGTAAAATCATCCAATGACAAATCCCGCCGGTAGAGCAGGAGCGAAGCCGTAGGCAAAATCTAGTGTAAGATAGATAAAAAGAACGTATGAATAATGTGTAAAATGAAGCGTAAAAGTGTGAGAGCGTGAAAATGAAAGAGTAGGTTTTACTTACTCCTTCCACCGGCCCATCCAACGCGGAAGCATGAGTGTTTCGCCTCTGTAAAAAAAAATTAAAAAAGAGAATTAAGGATCCATTTAATTCATTATTTCCCAAGAGGACGCCGGCGTCCGCACACCTATTGTCTTTCTATTGTGTCTCTAATTACGGTTTTAAAAAGCTAAAAGTAATAATATTATTAACTTTTACTCTTCATTACATTTAGGTTAAAAAAATACACAAATACATTTGTATTTATAGGGAGACTACAATTTCGTTCAAATTATGAATAGACTATAAAACGCTTTTTTTTAAGTGGGAAATTATTCAATGTCTTCTCTCACTCATGGTTGGAACAGGAAAGCGTGTCAGACTTTTATTGACTAAAACCACACCTCTATTCGTTTTTTGTCTTTCTACAGTGATTTCAACCTCAGACTTTTTCAGATTAGTGCTACTATAAATACGAATGAAATACGTTCGTGAATTTTTCAATTCACATGTAGGTACTCGTACTTTGTAAGTTTAAAGAGCAGAGGTGGCCGGGTGGTAACGGCCCCAACTTACGAGTTGTAGGTCGCAGGTTCAAACCCAGCTGGGCATATTACTTTGTGTAATTTATTTCATCATAATTGCTCTCAAAACGGTGAAAGAAAACATTGTGACGAAACTGGCAAGTGGTAGATCCAAAAATTCGAAGACATGTGACATCCACCAACCCGCACTGGGCCCGCGTATTGGATTACGGTCCATTCCTTCTTCTATGCTATGCTTTGTAAGTTTATGTACGATATAACTGACACCCCGTGCCTCGGAAAGCACGTGACGCCTTTGATGTTGTCATTCGTAGATCTTTGACAGTCGATACAGGTAGTCACATCCTGGGACGGGAGGTGTGATAGCAACAAAACACGCGTATTCAATCACATCCGTTCAGACTGGAAACCGAACCTAGTTTATTTTTTTTCGTTATGTAAAAATCATCCCATAACAAGGAGCGGGAGATTGTGTCAGACTTTTACTGACTAAAAAACCCACCCCGTTTCTTCCTTGCCTTCTATACCACGGCCGAGCCTTCGTTTCAGAAGCAGACCCTTGGCCTCAGTAGGCTTCGAGCCTGCCTGCTGGCAGGTTTGGCCCTTACGGTTTGCTGACAACTCCTTGAGGCGCGCGGGAACAGTGCGCGCCGTCGACGACTTGGACTCAGTCCGGCTTGGTACCAAACGGTCGGATAGCGAGCTACCTATTGCTCACCGTCCGCTAGCCCGCGCCTACGGTGGACGGAAATCGGGATCGGAATCCTGGCGGCGACTGGGGCGTGAGAGCCGTTGCCTAATGCGGTCGGCCTCCAAGCCGAACCTGGTTGGATTTCTTCTTTTGGGAGATCCCAAGCCTAGGGAGAAATCTAACTTAGGTTATTAACTAGTCTACAGTTAGAAATCAATACTTACAACACTCTTTCGTCTTTCACTCTCTTGCTTGACGATTAGTTTTTGCTTTTGTTTTCTTCTGAAGAATCCAATCTGAAATAGAAGTCAAAATCAATAAATTAACCCATCAAGAAATTTTATTAGAAACTAGCCACCCATTAAACTTCGTTTACTGAAAGTTTAAAAAGAAAAGACTTTTCTAAGTAATGAGTAAACTTACCTCGTAAAGAATAAATGCCAGAATAGCCAATAAGATTATCGCGACGATTCCGGCTATCAATGCAATCATCCATTTTTTGCTGGCTATTGAGAGTTCCTGTTTAATTGTTATTGTAGTCACCGATCTAAAAATATTAACAATATTTTACAACTGTCACACAACGCCAACTAGTTTTAAACTACACAGATTTTGTGCTATGAGTACTAGACAATTCATAAATATACTTCTATATTTCTAAATATAAATTTACTACATGTTAGAAGATAAATTACACACAGACACAGAACAAATGATCGTGCTCATGCAAACATTTGTCTTGGCTGGGAATCAAACCCACGATCTCCAAAATAGCGGTCAGGGCCATATATCACTATATAGGCCAGTCAAAAACCAACTATATACATACATTAATGAAGTACAATATATGAGGACTTTACAATTTGAAGTAAATTTTTATTAATTTACTGCGTAATGTGTTTAGACCAACCCGCACTGGGCCCGCTTGGTGGATTACGGCCCATTCCCTCTCTTAGAGAGGAGGCCTGTGTCCCAGCAGTGGAAACATTAAAAAGGCTGATGATGATGATGATGTGTTTAGACTGTAAAGGGGGATGCCGGATTTTGTATGGCCACTGTCACCCACCAACAGATTTGAAACAGGTGTCATTCGAAGTGTCTACTTAAATAGAGTTTTTTTTTATTATGGCGACATATATGAAAAGTATGGGGTTTAGATTTTATAAGATATTATATTGTAACCTAACCTAACCTAACCCAAGTGTTTAAATAGTCGTACCTTAAATATACTCATAACATAGTACTGTCATACTTTTTGAATTTGGCTCGGCGTGCCTTGCATAATCTTAGATAAATATTTGACAAAGGGCATTGCGTAAAACTGTCTTATAAAATCTAAACCAACTAGAGGACTAGAAGCTTCAAATGAAACCTGTTTCAAATCTGTTGGTACCCACCAAGAGACTTGAAACTGGTGTCATTTTTGAGGACAAATTACTCAATGCCCTTTGTCAAATATTTATGTATGCTCTCCGAGACGCATTCGTATAGGATAATTATTTAATTAGAGTATTTGATTGACTTACAAGGTGATATTTGGATTGGGAAGTCGAAAGGCTGCTTCAGCAGGCGGAGTTAATTTCAACTGATACTCTATATTTAATTTGGTTCCATTTTGATAGCCATCTGTAAGAAAGTTCACAATTACTTAAAAGGATTTATATGGCACAATTTTTATTTGTAAATCAAAAATACACACATTGTTATTAGAGAATTCATAGCTCAAAGTTAAGGTTACTCCCATAAAACGTTTAAATGACAAAGAAGCACATTCAATCCAGTGTATAATTTTATAAATAATTCAAAATATTTTTATAACAAATACATAAAAATATTTTTTAAGGTCAATTGGGGCCAAAAATTTATATACGGATATCCAATGGAATTGTACAGAAGTAGAAAATATAAGGCGCGCTTATATTGTTGGTGGTTTTGGTGAAATGTGTGAGCTCATGGTCCATCTTTTCAACCCACGCCGCCAGTAGCCTGACTCCTAGCGAAGGTAGCCGACGGCACCCGAACATAATAATATTCTTTATGTGTGTTTGAAGAAATATTGAAAATTATATGAAATACGTACAGAATATGAATAAACGAAATAATGATATTCTAATATGCAGATACCAATATTATGTGGAAGACAGTGCGCTTTGATTATTTTACTCTTGAAGTATTAGTAGTATTGGAGAAAGTTCAAAAACTGTCTCCAATAATAAAAAAGAGCCATCAAAGCGGCTGAAGGTGTGGCGTGAAGTACAAAGTAGAAGAGAATTAGCAGAGAGACAGGGACGAAGTACCAAAACAATAATCGAAGTTTATTTATTTATTATATGCTTTATTGTACACCATTACACATAAAAAAATAAGAAACTAAAACTAAAACACACATATACAATTTGCGGCCTTATCGCATTTTGCGATCTCTTCAAGTTATTGATGATTATAGTTTAAATGGCACAAGATTGTATGGAGAGTCGCAAGAATTTGATCAGAAGTACCTCCGTAGTATTAAAAATATAACAGTCATTTGCATTGTCTATAAGCGACAAATATAAAGAATGAGCAAGAAATTGAGCTATGATATGAAATGGAAATGAAAGACGTTAAAGAGACTGGAAAAAGTAAATGACCCTTTCACTCATGTTAGGAGTATGTACGCCTAAATTTTTAGCATTTTTAATGTAGATAGTGGGCACTGAATTATATAATGACTGATGGTCTAATAGGATGAACACGTATTCGGCACCAATAATGAGTGCTTTAGATTTAGTTGGAATCAATAAAGCTTAGCTCACTTAACCCACTTGTTGATATTTTGCAATTTAGTCTTTGATAGCATACGTAAAAAAATTACGATATCCATAACTGCAAGTCGCTTGCATAAAGGAATTTAGGACTTTATTAATAGCCTAATATATGAAAACTGAGATGAGAAGAGGACTGAGGGAGCTACCCTGAGGAGCATCCGTAGCAAAATTAAAACAGTCAAAAGAATTATTATTGTATGGGTATCATAAAAATATACATAGGAGACTGCCAAGGGTCCCTGAAGATGAAATTTGAACCACTCAATTACTAATCCACAAAAATAAACCTATCACAGCGCCTATAATAGTCAGTTCACTTTGTACTGACTATTATAGGTGTTAGATATAATTGAGTAGTTCAATCATTGTTAATAATATTATAGGTATTATAAGTCTATAATATATGGTATATATAAGTCTTGAGTAATGCTTACTGAGACGGTCTGCAAGTATTTCTGTAGTCCCGATTATCATGGTCGTCGTATTTGGCAGTAAGTTGATGTTGCAATGATGTATGATGAAACTTGAAGATTTGTTGTTATCGGTTTTGCAATTTGCCGTCGAAACCTGAATTCACAAAACATTTGTTTTAATTTTAATAATACGTTCAACAATGCGTTTAGTATCATGTTAAGGCTCCCCCTGCTATCATATATATTATGGCATATATTTGCAAAATCGTGCGTAGATTTTTTACATTATTATCAATGCATTTAAGGGAAGTCTTGTTGGTCCAGTGCGTCGTGTCTAATAGCAAGCCACGCTTGAAAGACTTGATTGTGGCGTCATAATATTATAATTATTATGCACTGTTGTCTATGGCTCGTCATAGCCGTGTCACATAACAAACACACATATTGTATAAAAGCCAATGCAAACTTTTGGTATGATTTACTTTTTTTCACCAAAAATGAAATCTAGGTTATATGTATGTGAAAGGACAATACGAGAAATCAATAGCAAAAAAACCAGGTCTATAAACTTTAACCGAACGAAGATACTTTTAAATAAGATTACGTTATAGTTAGTATCATTATATTTTTTCACACTTGCAGAAAAAAAATAAGCCTTACACCAATTTAAAATAATACGCGTTAGTATTGCGATAGTGATTGACACTATTAAATGCGTACACATCAAAAGAAAAAATAATGCATGATATAAAACCTTTAGCAATCTACTAAAAGGTCTCTAACTTCGCTTAGTTACGGTTGGTAGACATAATTCTTTTTGCTATTGATGTCTCTTAAAGTCCTTTAAAAAATAGCTTAGGCAGTTTTGGTGAAAAGAAAAAAAAATATGCCAGCATTGTATGGCAAAAGTTTAATTCCCCTTTAATTTTGATTTAATTTAATCTTAACATATTGTGATTTTAAAGTCGATGAAAACTTGGAATAAATAAATTATTATAATTGTATTTATTGCCTTGCATCATTTAATATCTTTGGAAATATAATTATGTAAGTAATAATAACTAGCTTCACCCAAGAGAAGGGTGCTACGACAGAACCTCCAGGTGTTCCCGCGAGCTATAGTTCCCTTACGGATACGTCTGAAGTGAAGACGAGTCCCAGAGACGGTGCACCTTGGAAGGCGGTCAACGATTCCCTTTTGTCTGAAAGGTTTCGATGTCAGCCTGCGAAAATTCTGTATGAAGAAACGCTTCAACGCATGTCCGTCTGCTATAGCCGAGGCGAAGCAAAAGGAGGCTCGGTGTGCACTTACCCTGCCACTGGGCAGGTTGGTGAAAGACTTGCTCCTTCTTCTACCACCGTTAGTCTCGTAGTCCCAGAGATTATCCAAGGTCATGTTTCTGACTTTTGATAGGAGACAAGGGTCTTAGGTTAACCGTCCGGGCCGCGTTCAAGACAAATTCTATAAAAAATTACGCCACACCTCCAAACGGCGGCGCGCCGTGAGGGAGGTTGTTAGCTTGACTAATGGTTAACTAAATTAGTCTCTTGTGCGAACCACTGAATTTGGGCAGTACAGAATGTTTAATATTCGTGGGAACAAAAATGAGCAAATTTTTCGGAGTTCGATGCAGCTTCCTAATGGAACTTGGAGAGTTAAAGTTTGCCATCACATTGGCACACAAATAAAAAAAAAAAAAATATTCATTTTATAAAAAAATATTCATTGCATTGAAAAAAAGTCAAAAAAGTGATATATGTTAAAAATGTCAGCGTAACAAAGATCATAGTTATAAAAAATAAAAACAAGACTTATATGTCAAATGGAAATAAAAACCAAGTTAACAAAGATTAAAATAACAATGTCAAATGGAAATTCAAAGTAAGTCTACCAGGATCAAAATAATAATGTCAAACAGAATAACAGTATGTCAATCAATTAGTGAACCGTCATTAAGAAATTCGTCAATCGCGTAATAAGTTTCCATAGTTAAAAAATAATTTAGCGTCTTTTTAAATTCTATTGTTGTCTTATTTGTTATTGAATTAGGAAGTTTATTATATATGCGTGGGGCAATAAACTTTTTTGCATTAGTGTGGTCGTTCTACAATGGAATGAAGGGTTCGGCACCAAACATCTTCACCAGATGCCACGTTGTGGGTTGAGCGCGAGGAAAGGGAAGTGAAAAAATAAAACAAAACCCCTTAAGAACTAACTAAAAGTAGTTTGTTCGAGAAATAGCAAATTTAAAAAAAAAAACGCTAATAACCAAAAAACGCTAAAAACCAAAATAGCTGATGTGGCTCTAAAGGCTGCCCAGCTGAAATGGGACTGGGCAGGACACGTTTGCCGCATGCCCGACAAACTGTGGGCAAAAATAGCACAAAGTTGGTGCCCTAAGACAGTGCGACGGGGTCGCGGCAGACCGCGAAGGAGATGGCGCGATGAGCTGGACAGATTCCTCCAGAACTGGCAAGAGGAGGCGCAGGTCCGCGAGAGGTGGAAGGCGTGGAGGGAGGCCTTTGCCCAGGAGTGGGACAGAACAGGCTAAATAAAAAAAAAAAAAAAAAATCTGAATGATTTGAGATTTAAAGTTTCAAAAAGATAAAATACTACTTACGTGAAAAGAATTAGTATAGGGTTCCTTAAACATCGAAACAGTGAATTCAAGAGACTCCCATGTTATACTGCCGTTGTTCCTTATCTGTATTGAGAACAAAGAAAAGACATTGAAGTCCAATGAACATAATATTTTAATTACAATGAATATTTTAACTAAATACAAATTAATTCTGGTTTAATGGTACAGAAAGAAACAAAAATGTAAAAAAATACTGTGTTTAATAAAATAAAATAAAAAAACTGTGCATTAAAAAATGTTATTCTTCACTTAAAATTATAATAAGGGGTTTGGGGCACCCCGACTCGAAACCCACTGTGGTTTTTGAAAATTGGTAAACCATCTAGAAGGGCATATTTTAATGCACAATTAGTATTTTTGGTGCAAAAAAACATTTTTTTGTAGTAAAAAATTGCGAGTCGGACTCGCACATAACTAAGTTTGGCAACTTTTTTCACAACTAAGCTTAAATAAAGGGTAAGTAAGGGGGGAAGGTAGGGTAAGTTATTTAAATAGTTCAATTTCAACTCTGATTGCGATACCTCTACGCGTTACTGAGATAAAGGGTCTTGACAGACAGACAGACGGACAACAAAGTGATCCATTCTGTTTTCCATAAGGGTTCCGTTTTTCCTTTTGAACTACGGAGCCCTAAAAGCAGGATTAAATTGAAGAAATGTTCTTCTCGAATCGATGGTTTTCTTTTCCCTCAAAGTTTTTGGGTCCATTATGTTACCACGTTATAGCGGTGTTAGTGGCGTTTGTAGGTCCAAAATGCAGATGTAGGGACACTTTGGGCATTTAAATGTGGGCCATCGTCTGTTTAGGAGCACAAAACTCGCATCACAAAATAGACAGGTACAGAAGTCAATCTCATGTATGTACTTCACTTTTTATAGCTTCGCTCGGCGGTAGCTAGAAAATATACTCTGTGACCTAGCACAGGTCAACGACCTTAAAGCCACTAGACGTGTAATAATAGGCGATGCATGTCTGTCAACACATCTGACTAATAGATCTGATGTTTGTAGTGATGTACCAATTCTTATGACCGCCTCTGGTTATAGATAAAGCAAAATACCCCATTTACTATTTATACGATCATTTTATATTTACAACAACAAAATTGAAATTTTATTGTTAACCGGTTATTGATTTAAGTTTCCCGAAAGATTCTGATTTTAAAAATAAATGGATAATTGCAAACAAGCGAGAAAAATAGTTCCTTGGGTACTATTTTTTAACGTTGTAATAATTATAAGTACCTATATTAAGTTTTTATAAATAGAAAGGTTTTTTTTCAGCTTTTTCGTTTTTTTGATTTTACGTTAACAATTGAAATTTATTAATACCATAAAGTATGTACTTACATTTTTATGTTAAAATAATATTATGAACTAGGAAGGTAAAATACAATTAATAATTATTGTACTAAATATTATGGTTTATTTAAATCTATCCCATCCCTAGAGTGTCGTAGTGACCTTGGTCGGACCAATCAGAACGCAGTACCCTGCTTCCCGCACCTCAGCCAGTTGACAGAATTTTTTCGGTGCGTTAGAGCAAGCATGCGGCGTCTAGGGGCTTTATAGTCGATGGCACAGGTTCAGCACGGTTTAATCACGTACAATATGACGTGTCCGTGAGCGGTGTCTATGTGTGCGTTGCTCGACCGCGCTTTTTATGTAGATTGTCTTCTATACTACCTCTCTTTTGTGCTCGCACTGAAGGTATAATATAATCCTCCACTTTTCCAGGTTGAGTTTATAACGGCCTACTTGGGAGTGCACGTACACCACTAGCCCTTTTTGGACATAGAACCCCAAAAAAATGAGCCCTAATTATTTCATAAAAGAAAATACTTACTGGGAATTCGTGATGGTCATAAACTATTGCATTGTCCATAATTTGCTTGTCTGTAATATTAATCTCATGAGTATCCCTGCAAAGATAATAAAGACGTTATTTTTTTCTTATTATTATATGAATAATTTGCTGCTATTCCAGTTAGTAAAAGTATTATTTCCCTATCTCCTTTAGGCGTCTTCAAGGCTAGAGTGAATAGGCTCTTAATAAACTAGTGCGCTCTACCATCGACGATTGCATCACTGCTTACCATCAGGTAGGATTGCAGTCAAGTGCTAGTTTATAAAATATATAAAAAAAAAAAAAAATCTCCACCCTAAAAGACTGTACTACATTAGAAAGGATCACACAAACCGAAACTAGAGATAATAATCTCTTAATATTTTAGATATAAAATAGGTAGAATAATATTATACACCCCTATTTTTTAATTAGTGCACAAAAAAATGGGGCTAAAACAGTACCTACCCGTTACTGATCATATTTGTGTTGTCAAAAGTACAAAAAACGAAATCCCAAAATTGTCCACGAAAATTTATCATTATTTGTAAATTCATAATTGAATTATCATTCATAACAACTACGACTAGAAAATACTAAGCGCAGTGTTTTTCCATTTTTATTGACATTCTTTCATTCATAAACAATAACCTGTACAATGTTTCCATAAATTGAGTGACATTTTAGGATATAAACAAACACTCATATCTTTGCTGTTTATGAATATTATGCATTGAAACTTTACTTAAATTATAACAAGACCTTTTCTAATAAGCCCTTTAAGTATTTGACATAATTAAAAAATAGATGTGTATAATAATATTGTTACAATCACAGATATTAATTCCATAATATTTTAAATATAGATTAGAAGAGATATTATTTATTTCAAATCAAAATAGTTACAAAATTTTACAGAAACTCAAATGTATGGGTACAATGACAGTCTTATTGCTGACAGCGATATCTACCAGACAACTTTAGGATAGACTGTACAAATATGTTTTATTATTTTGAATTGACTTTTTTTAACACATACTATGTATTATTTATTACCAGACCTAACGTTATGCAAGTTAAGTCTCAATTAGTGTCAGACATATACATACGTGTTTACTATTGTACAGGAAAATTCTCAAGTCGGTCAGTCTGCTATTACACATTCCAAAGCATGGAGAAGAATGTGCAAGAAACTTCATGGATACTTTTTCAAAACCTTGTTATTGTCTTACAAATATCTCGGTTATATATTTGTTGTCACTATAATTATAATAGCGACAGCAAATAAACAAGAGACAAATTGTGCATCATAAACTCCTACTTCAACGATTGCCAATCGAATAAAGAACAAAGAGTACAGTTAATAAGGAAGCTGTCACCCCCAATTGGGGGTAAAATTGTCAATGTAGCATGATTTTGCTACATTGACCATTTTATCACAGATAATCGAATACGTTTTGGTGTTGCCAGCATAATTAGTCGGTTGGAGTTGGGCCTGGTCGTCATAAACCGGGGTTCTGTCCCCACGTGTGTGCGGAAGCAGGGTGAGTCTGTCGTGGACATAACGTTCGCCAGCCCTGCTCTGTCACCGCGTGTCGTCGACTGGCGCGTCATAGAGGGGGTGGAGACGTATTTGGACCACCGGTACGTCCGGTTCGACGTCTCCGCCCAGTCCTCGACCGCGCCGGTCCAACGGACCCCGTGTGGTCCGCGTTGGGCGCTGAGGCAGCTGGACCGGGATCTCTTCCGGCAAGCCGCGGCGGTACAGGCCTAGGTGCAAGCACCGGACAGGCCTGTCGACATAGACGCCGAGGCGGACTGGTTTGGGGAGGCCTTGTCGCAAATTTGCGACGCGGCTATGCCCCGAGTCCGACCAGGACGTGCCCAGCGCCAGGTGCACTGGTGGTCGCCGGAGATTGCAGCACTGCGTGACGCATGCACTGCCGCGCGACGCCGGTACGCCAGACACCGCAGACGCCGCATCCGTCCACCGGATGCAGAGGCCATAGAGGCGGAGCTGTACGAGGGATACAGAGCAGCAAAGCGCACCCTCCGAGCGGAGATAAAGCGGGCCAAACTCGAGGCCCGCAACGTGTGGCTGGGGACTCTCAACGTGGACCCATGGGGTCGCCCGTACAAGGCGGTGCGGGATAAACTCCGCCCCTGGGCTCCCCCGCTGACGCAGAGTCTCCGGCCCCAGCTTGTGGAGGGTGTAGTGAACTCTCTGTTCCCTGCGCGGGGGGATCACACCCCATGCCCATGGCTCCGCCACCTGCGTTGTCCGACGCGGACCACAATGGCGACGACGGTGACCATATTGCTCCAGAGGTGACCGAGGTAGAGATGAGAGTGGCGGTACAAAGGCTGAATGCCAAAAATACCGCCCCGGGACCCGACGGCTTGCCTGGAAAAGCCTGGGTCCTGGCCATGGAGGCTCTCGGGCCTCGACTCAGAGGGCTCCTCAGCGCATGTATGGAGAGGGGCCAGTTCCCGCTTCGTTGGAAGACGGGGAAACTGGTCCTAATCGCGAAGCCAGGGCGACCTGCGGACTCTCCGTCCGCGTATCGGCCCATTGTGCTGCTCGACGAGGTGGGCAAGCTCTTTGAAAGAGTAGTTGCAAACCGCCTCGTCACGCACCTAGCACGGGTCGGGCCGAACCTGTCGGATGACCAGTTCGGCTTCCGCAGGATGCGCTCAACGGTGGACGCTATCATGCGCGTGCGAGCCCTCACGACGGGGAATGCAGTGTCTCGGGGCAGGTGTGTCTTGGCGGTGTCTTTGGATATCGCCAACGCCTTCAACTCCCTGCCCTGGAGTAGCATTAGGAGCGCACTCCGGTACCACCGGGTGCCCGACTACCTCTGTCGTGTGATCGAGGCCTACCTGTCGAGCAGGTACATTATCTACCCCGGTCATCAGGGAGAATGGAATCGGCGAGAGATGTCGTGCGGTGTCCCACAGGGATCGGTACTAGGGCCGCCCTTGTGGAACATCGGGTACGACTACGTGCTGCGCGCCGACCTCCCCGACGGGGTCAGCGTGGTCTGCTACGCGGACGACATGCTGGTCCTGGCGCGGGGACGGTCGTACCAGGCGGCGGTCGAACTAGCGACGCGCGGGGTTGCGACAGTCGTGGAGAGGATACAGCAGTTGGGACTCGAGGTGGCATTGCACAAGTCCGAGGCCATGTGCTTTCACGGCCCTCGGTACGCGCCACCACCGGGTTCCCAATTAACGGTAGGAGGAGTTCACATCGGCGTCGGGTCGACGATGAAGTACCTGGGACTCGTCCTCGACAGCCGGTGGAACTTCGAGGCGCACTTCCGACGTTTGGCTCCCCAACTTAATCGGACTTCGGCTGCACTCAAGCGGCTCCTGCCGAACCTGGGGGGTCCAGACGCCTCCTGCCGGAGGCTCTACGCTGGCATCGTTCGGTCCATGGCCCTTTACGGGGCGCCGGTGTGGGCGCCGACGTTGCGAAGGCGACCGGCGGCCCTGCTGAACGCCTGCCAGAGGGTCATGGCCATACGAATGATTCGGGGATACCGCACGGTATCCCGCGAAGCGGCGAGCCTCCTTGCTGGCCTGCCACCATGGGATCTGGAGGCAACAGTCCTTGCACGCATGCACGATCTGCGCGTGGAGATGCAACGCCGGGGCGAATCCCCGCTGCCGCGACAAGTCGCGGCTTGGCGGACAGAGTTCCGGCGAGATCTCATGGTGAAATGGCGAGAACGACTGTCGCAACCCTGTGCTGGGCACGCCACGATCGAGGCGGTAAGGCCCCTCTTTGAGGCGTGGCTGGAAAGGCCTCACGGCGTCGTAACCTTCCGCATGGCGCAGGTACTAACCGAACATGGCAAGTTCGGGCCGTACCTGTACAAGATCCGTGCGGAGGTGACGCCCGGGTGTCGTCACTGTGCGGAACGCCCGGTGGACACGGTGGAGCACACGGTAGAGGTGTGCCCCGCTTGGGAAGAGCATCGCCGTGTCCTCGTGGGGGCAATCGGCGGCGATCTCTCGCGCCGGGGATTGGTTCAAGCCATGCTCCGGAGCGAGGAGGAGTGGCAGGCGGTCGCCTCCTTCTGCGAAGCAGTAATGCTAGCAAAGGAGGAGGCTGACCGTATCAGGCAACGGCGCTCACGCCGCAGCCGCCGCCGTAATTCCGATCCAAATTTCCGGCCACCGTAGGCGCGGGCTTGCGGACGGCGGGCAATGGGTAGCTCGCTGTCCCTTTGTCCGGTAACAGACCGGACCGAGCCCAAGTCGTTTACGGCGCGCACTGTTCCCGTGCGCCTCAAGGAGTTGTCAGCAAACCATAGGGGCCCATTAGGGTCGAGGCCTAGTCTGGGGCTCTGGGAAGGTATGAAAATGCATACCAGGGCCCTGGAACCAAGGCAGGGAAGGAACAGGGTAGGTTTTTAGTCAGTAAGAGTCTGACACTATTTCCCGCTCCGCCCAAGGGCGGGATTTGTCATTGGATGGTTTTACCTACCGTAAAAAAAAAGCATAATTAGTCGGTAGCAATGAATAATCTAATACAAAATAAATTAAACAATATTCTTGGTTAGGAATATCTGATGATTACGTATCGAAATCTAACACAAAATTGTCTGATTTCCTAAAGGATATGGATTGGAGATGAAGAATCTGAATCAAGACCAAGTGCTAGAACAGTTCAGACATAAATATTCATAAAAACGCCTGACTATTCTACTTCGGGGGTAGTCGGGTAATAATGACTCACCCTTCATTGAAAACGCCATCCCAAGTTAAATTTAAGGGTATTTTTAGTTGGGTTGTGTTAAAACTTCCTTGATCACAATTTTCATATAGGTTGACTACAACTCGAAGAAATTTTTGCTGCGCTTTTGACATAATTACCTCAACGTTTATGGAGAACTGTAAGAAAAATGACATGTTTAATAAATAATTATAATTTTTTTCGGACCATCAGAGTCCATAAAATAAATCAACACAATACAATCATAATTAATCAAATTGCACAAATGCACATACCTAAAAAAATTACACATACAAAAACAAATTACATAATACAGAAACAAATCACATTTACACAAACATATGTTTTAGGTTTATTAATTATTTTTGGAAAAAAAATATCGCTAGAGATATAGTCATAGAGTGGATAGACGACAATTTGGCCACATTATATTTATTATAGTCGGCCGTCTAAACGTTGACAGCCGATTGGTTACTCGATTCATCTCTTTTGAATATTATGGGTTAAAGTATGTAACTGTCGCCGTTTTGTAGTGAAAAAATTTAAACAATCTTTCTTTGTAGGATTATATATTATAAATAGGTACATAAGTTTACATATTTCTAGTTCTGCAAAGATTTAAAATGGTTTAAGGTCTATCCCCACACATCCGTGCCGGGTCAGTGACGGGGCAGCAACGTGTATCGACAAGAGTCTAAAAAAATATCGGTACATACATTTTCTATGAACTCGATCACACACATCCGACGCCGAGCCGTCAACGAGGCGTCAGTGTTAGCACCGATACCACAACGTGCCGGAGCCTTCCGATTCCACGCCGTGACGTGCCCGTGTTAGCTTTGGCTTGATTGATGGTAAAAATGAATGATGAGTAATTAATAGAGACTTTATGCTTATATAGCGCATCATGTCACTTATTTAACCCGAAATATATGGGTTGCAAGTATAAAAACCTTATATATGCAATGAGATCGGACGAAAATTAAACTGCGAAGGTGTGTCAAAATTTTTTTTTCTTTTTTTAATTCGTAATCTATTTCATCACACAACACTTAGGCTACTTAGACTCGGAAAAGGAAACAGAATGAAGTAAGGGCAGGCGTCGGCCCGTCCACGACATTGACGTGTGTGAACAGAAAACCACTGGCGGGGTACGAAAGCTCGGTGTCGACGCTGGCACGTTGCTGCCTCGTCAGTGACCCGGCACGGATGTGTGGGGATAGACCTTTAATGGTACTCACATTAGTTTCTCTCTTCAGTGGTGTTGGTAGGTAACATTTGTATTCTTTATCGTTAATTTCGCATCCCACTTTGCCAACAATTCCGCCGTACACTTTAAACCTAACACATGCTGAATAAGACGCATTGCCATTGTTTTGGACTGTTATTGTCACATTCTCACTCGCAGAGGAGCCCAAAAAGTACGGATTACTGCAATACAATTTTGAGATAGTATGAGTATAGTAATATTATAAATAATAATATCTAAGCTGCATCTTAGGACTAAATTAATGTGATCACTAAATACTGCAGTTTTTAGGAATCACTCTGTGACAATTTCAATTACCTACGTATATAATAATAATATTTTTATTAATTATTGTTGGAATATAATTATTTTTCTAACCTGCCAGACCATTGAAGTATTGTAGACAGCTGCGCTTTGCAATCGTCACCCTTACAGTGTCGGTGTACTTCTAATGATGTGTCTAACTTACTGTATAGGCTCGCCTCAACCCACGACTCATTGAATTCTGATGAAAAATTAAAATAATGATTATGAATTCACTAGTGAGCCACCCTGGCTTGGCTCTGGAGCATATTTTCTTTAAAAAAAAAAAAAGAAAACAAATGGTACTAATCGGTCGAGCCGTTTTAATGTTTGACATTCGCGCATGTTTCTTGCGCATACGAATTCGCAAGAAACATGCGAATGTTTGACGAATGTTTTTGACGAATAATTTATCTAATTTTATACTTATTTTAATGTTTTATTTTTTTTTTAAAAAAGAAAACATTTAAGTTCAGTACATATTGACCAGTTAGGCGACCACAAATGTAGTAACTAGCTGATTTTTTTGAAATTTGCACCACATTGGATAAAAATGATTAAACAAATTGGTACACACACGTCAACCAAAGTATACATAGTCCGTCACACCAGCAACTGCATCACTGCTTACCATCAAGTGGGCTTGCAATCAAGCACTAGTACCTATAAATGATATATATTTTACAAATAGGTTTTAAAAAACAAATTGCCCGTCAATTTTTTTTTTCGTCAGTTTAAACTAGATGAGGCCGGTATTTCCTAGCTGACTACCCTCAGAAGAAACACCGAAACAAACTCAGGGCTATATTTATGTACCAATTAAAAACAAGTTAATATTGGATCACGTAACTTGAATAAATAAATTATTTTATTACCTGTCATATTTGGGTCCGTAAGATATGTATTCTGTAAATCTGCTTTAGATTTAAAAATATAATCACCTCGCTCCTTTACATTCTGTAAATAATTGAATATTCTTTTCGTTACCAGTTGAACATTAACATCTACAGCATTATATTTTAAATCATATTGAGGCAAACTACCTCAATTCCACTCGAAATAGTTTTTTTTTTACTCTAGCTAGTCAACATGACACTTTTTTTTTTGGGGAAATATAGCATAATCATCTATTTAATGTTCCCACTGCTGCGACTCCGGCCTCCTCTCGAAGAGAGAGAGAGTCCGGTTTGGTGAGTGTCACAAATGTCTTCGAATTTTTGGTTATAGGACATGCTGGTTTCCTCACCATGTTTTCTTTCACCGATTTCAGAGCAGTGGTGATAAAATAAATTACACAAAGTAATGCACCAGACTAGGTTTTAACCCGTGACTTATAACTCGTAATTCAGGGCTGTTACCACTAGGCCCCACTGCTCTTAAATATAGTTGGGATATTTAAATAAAAATATTCCACATTTATGACATAATTGCATCTAGTTCCAAACTAAGCAGAGCTTGTGCTAAGTTTGTAAATACATATCTAAGTACAGTCATAGGCGTTTTTTAATTGGTAAATCATTTAATATCTTCTTCCATTCTAGGGCAGAGCAGAATGTCAGACTTTTACTAACTAAAACCCACTGCTATGTACCTACTTTGCCTAAGTTCCAGGACCCCAGGGTTCTTTTTCGTACAATCAATGGCTCCAGTAGGCCTCGAACCTGCTGGGCCCCTACGGTTATGGCGTAAGTGTCCTGTTATTATGAGGCTTTTAAGATATTTAGCCAAAATATGGCGAAAGTTTCAAAAATCAAAGAAATTAAAGCCCAAAATTTTAGAGCATCCCGATACAATATCAAGTTTGACGACGGCTCTTAAGTTCCTAAATTATTTTTACGACTATTTGATATCTTTCTAAGTGGCTGGCAATAAAATAAATGTATCGGAAAACAATAATAATTGAATAAGTCTTTCGTTATGAAAGACTATATAAAACCGAGAATTCATTTAGAAAATTGGGTCTTTATTTAATGGGGTCTTATGGTAACTAAAAATACTAGAACTCAGACTCAAATTATAAGTTAAATTGATAGAAAAAAACTCGATGCAGCCACTATGAAAACGGAAAAATATCCAGTTAACATTAATTTAATTAAAGTTAGAGCAGAACAGTAGCGGGTAGTTAAAGCAGTGGTGGCCGAGTGGTAATAGCCCCAACTTACGAGTTGTAGATCGCGGGTTCAAACCGAGTGAGGAGCAATTACTTTGTGTAATTTATTTCTCACCACTGCTCTCAAAACGGTGAAGGAAAACATCGTGAGGAAAGCGGCATGTTCAAGAACTAAAAATTCGAAGACATGCGACATCCACCAATCGGCATTAGGCCCGCGTGGTGGATTACAGTCCATTCCGTCTCCTAGTGAGGATGCGTGAATCCAGCAGTGGGATCATTATAAGGCTGATGCAATGCAATGCAAAGTTGCTGCATTAATTGATTTACACAAATAAGTATTTATAAAAGAACTTAAACTAGAAGTAACTCATATGTCAGGTTTCTTACTTATGTACTTATTAATAAAAACAAAATAAAATAGTGTGTTTAATATGTTTTAAGTTGAAAAAAGTAAAATTATTTTGACAATCATACGACTATATTCCGAAGAACAAGACATGACATTTTACAGATAACTTACCAATGATACAGTGACATTGTCGCAATATTTCACAGTCTGGTTGGAGCAGCTGTCGCAAGATATGTCTTTAACAATAGTTGGTTGTAGAACCACGGCCGCTTCGCCGATGATGCTGTTTTCAAACGTCACGTCTGGAAGCAAAACATACATGAATATTAGCAAAAGCTATGACGACATTGAACCTCTTTTAGAAAGTTCTTTTTCTTCTTCCTGCACTTATTCCATATAACTTGGAGTTAGTGCTACATGGTTTTTTCTTCCACTCTGTCCTGTCACCCGTTTCACCATAACTAACTCCCTTTTTAGTAGTTAGTGACCCTAACTGCTATGCCAGAGGTCGTGGGTTCGATTCCCACCCAGGACAAATGTTTGTGTGATGAATACGATCATTTGTTCTGTGTCTGGGTGTAATTTATCTATAATATGTATGTATTTAGAAATATCTAAGTATGTTTATCAGTTGTCTATTACCCATAACACACTCTGCTTAGCTTGGGTCTAGACGGCGGCGTTGTGTGTGATAGTTGTGGAATATTATATTATAATCCTCACACAATCCATCCATCTTTTCTTTGGCCTCCCTTTTCCTCTCCAATCCGTATTAATGTATAACACTCTGTCTTTTAGTAAATCTTTTACAAACTATTGTGTGATAATTTTGGCGATAGGTAAGTGACACATACACAAACTATACTTTCATACGTATACACCCCTATTTTTTAATTAGTGCACAAAAAAATGGGGCTCAACGGGTACTGACCCGTTACTGATCATATATTATTTATGTAGTCAAAAGTACAAAAAACGAAATTCCGAAATTGTCCACGAAAATTTGTCATTATTGGTAAATTCATAATTGAATCATTATTCATAACAATTACTACTAGAAAATACTAAGCGCAGTGTTTTTCCATTTTTATTGACATTCTTTCATTCATAAACAATAACCTGTACAATGTTTCCAGAAATTGAGTGAGATTTTGGGATCTATACAAACATAATTTTGCTGTTTATGAATATTATGCATTGAGACTTTACTTAAATAATAACAAGACCTTTTCTAATAAGCCCTTTAAGTATTTGCCATAATTAAAAAATTGTGGTGTATACATACTCTTCACGTACACACTAAAATTATAATTATACGCTGTCCTACCCCTTTTCGTCAGAAAACAAAATTGAGAACCCGATTGCAGCGCCACCTACTGGATTTAATTTTATTTTCAAACCATCCAGGGACCTACTCAATAAATACACACAAAGTTTCATCCGAATCGGTCAAGCTGTTTAGGAGGAATTAGATGACAAACACGCGTACAGAAAGAATTTATCTTTTAGTCACGTCATCACGCGTAAACGACTAGAACCATTTCGCTAATTCTTTTTCAATACCCTAAAAAACTATGTAGTCATCATAAAATCATCCAATGAGAAATTCCGCCCTAAACGTATGAAATTGAACTGCGCTGTTGGAATTTTGTGAGGTATATCTAGGATAGATTAGTTTTAAATTTCTATTGTAATTTTATTGATGGTGTACAATAAAGAGTATAATCATTAATTGTGCCAATTTATTAATACAAAACCGTCGTGGTGTTCTGGAGTGGCGACCGCGTACTAAAATACGTAGCGTTGGTTTATTTTCCACAAGATCAAACGATAATCTGGTTAGGATCGGGTTGCGAGACGTACAGTCTTTCGACTTTTGAGAACTTTTATCGCTGATACAATGTCATTGTCTGGAGCAGACATCTTGTTTTTTAAACGCGTTAAGACGCAAGTTTTAAAAATGCACGTCGACGGCGCGCCTTTATCGCGATTATAGCGATAAGACGCGTATTTGCACGCCAGTCAGACGCAGTATGAATTCAAACACGCGTTTGAATTGATATAGACGCGCTGGCAAAATTCGATTTTAAGCAGATCCTCGTCAACAGTAGCAAGATAGCAATTTTCCCTGATAAAAAGTACCGTTGCCTTTCTCATCAGAATAATAATAATTATGTAATATGACGAAAGAGTAAATCATTCCGTAACTTACTTCCAATAATTTCATATGGCAGCAAAGGATACTGCACTGAAGCGCACACTTCAATAGTGAAGTTCGTATCTTGTTCTCTTACTAACTGTAAATTAAATATTCCATGTTAAATGAATACAGGGATTTGAAGTAGACAAAAACACACATTCAATCAACAACATCAGCATGGTTGCAATCTTAATAATTTATTTTAATTTGGCATTATATTGATACAGGTTGCAGGGCATACTGTGGGTGTTCCTGAATGCATGATATGGTGTAAATATATACATAAATTTTTAAATACCATCTTTTTTGAAAATTTACATATTTATGTAGTATTATATTATAAAGCCAAAATAAATTAAATATTTTTTAAATTGTAATGCAAAAGACGATAAGTTTCTAACCTATAGTTTTAAGCATAAATAAAATAAAAAAAAAATAAACAGTCAATCAGAATGGATACTTTTTCATGTATTGTAACAGTATATAAATACCTACCTGTTCTCCAAGTAGTCGGGTTGATATCTCTACAGTGATTTTCCGCACGCTCTTGAATATAAGCACGCTACTAGAGCCTGGAGATCCTACTGCCAATTCTGTTGAACAATAATTAGGTTCGGTCAAAGTGCATTAAATAACTGGTAATTTATAAAGTTTTTAGATAAATAAAAATAATAATAATAAATTTATTTATTTCAGGCTTAGAATATCCATAGTTCCACTTACAACTTTGGAATTTAAAAATAAAGTAATATTAGTTTATAATGGATTGATCCCACAAGTGTTTCTATTTTTGTGTCCTTTACGCCATGGGTCGTGTGTTTGCGACCGGGCACTTAATTTCATTTCAATCCCTATAAGTGACAGAAGAGCTAATGAGATGAAGTATTTGGTCGTGGATATGCGACCCTGGCGGAATAAACGTCAAAGTCTTTGTCGGATGTATCCGACGGTGGTTAAAAGGTTAAATTGCTGAGCTAACAACAATTATGCTCATGGTCGCGTAATTGCTAAGAGCTTAACGGACCCTTCACGACCTTGCCACTGTGAGCGGTAACTAAGCGCTGTGGCAGCTAACGGTAAAAAGAAAAATAAGAAAATGTTTACAGCAAGCCATGAGACGCTGCGCACCCGTTGCAGATGCTGCCCCACCCGCCGTGATAAAATATACAGAACTGGCAAGCCTCGGTAAGGCTCGCCAGTTCTGTATTTCAGATACACAACATGTCACACATTTTATTTTCTAATGTATTACAATTTTTTTTTTTTAGTTATCAATTCAATCTCGTTAGAACCGTTTTAATGCTCGGTCCTTTCTAATACGCAGTTTAGGATATTTTTAATGAGGCTATAGCACAGGCGCGCGATACCCTCAGTTTTTTCTGGAGCGAACAGTGAGCCAGCGTGGTCTCATCATCGATCGTATTATGTGTATAAATGTTTGTATTCTCACCATCACACCCATTGCCGTCAACATCATCGATAATCTGAAGACTAAAACCGAGGGTCCTAAAAGACTTCTTCTGAATCTTCTGCGATAGCTTCAGATCTGACAACTGGATACTCTTGAAATCCTGGGACTCCATCAGAGTATGGTAGACCTCGTCACCGGACAGTATGTAAATGGCTCCACTTCCATGGTTCTCATATGGTGCGCTAACTATCAGTTCTGTGAAGTTAAACGTTATTTAAAACATTTGGTTTGTGAACTCGTTGCAGTTTTTTTTGGGAAAATAGATATTTCCTGTCAGCTAAGTTTAAATTGGTCGATGAAACACCTAATGAAAGGATCACTTCCACTTTCCCTTAAAAGGAAACTCATGGACATGTGCATTCTTCCCGCCCTCACTTATGGAGCTCAAACGTGGTCATTAACGAAACGTCAGAAGTCCGCACTCGGGGTCTGCCAGCGAGCAATGGAACGAAGTATTCTCGGTGTCAAAAGAATAGACCGCATAAGGAACAGTATACTTCGTTCCAAAACACAAATTGCAGATGTAGGATATTCAGCCGCTAAACTAAAATGGGACTGGGCAGGCCACATCTGCCGCATGTCGCAAGAGAATTGGGCGAAAGCAAACAACGACTGGATCCCGAACAGCAGGAGCCGGCGACGCGGTAGGCCCAGAAGGAGATGGCGTGACGATTTGGACTCCTTTCTAAAGGATTGGCCGGAAGTGGCAAAAGATAGAGAAGAGTGGAAGAATGGAAGGGAGGCCTTTGCCCTGCAGTGGGACACTACAGGCTCATAATAATAATAATAATAATAAATAAGTTTAAATGTGTAATAATAAGTGAAGTAATTTCATTTAGCGACCTAAGCGAGTGTATATATAATATATAGATAGATATTATTTATCTAAATCTTTAAAAAAAATCCTCACAAATTGTGTACCAACCTTGTTTACCGTCATTATCCATGTCTTTTGTAATGATCGCGCTGCCAAATCGGCCAAACTCAACAGTGCCTAAAATGGTCCGTAGTCTATACGGTTCATTGATAGTATGCTGAAAATAACAGTTAAGAATAATGAACTAACATTAAACTACTGGTATTCTCAAATGCTTTTACAATCGATACTTTCCGACTATCTGTCAGAAAGTTAGAACAAATATAATAATAATAATATTTCACAACTTTCACTCAACGCTATCTAGTTCCTTATTAAGCAGAGCTTGGACTATAAGAACTAGACAACTGGTAACTATAATATATATTTCTAAATACATATATAGCATATATAAGATAAATTACAACTAAACGGAAATTATCGTGCTCATCACAGTTTTCTTGGGTGGGAATCGAACCCACGACAGCATTTAAGGCTACTAATCACTAGGCGAACAAGCCAGTCATATACCCCCATATTACCCTGTACAGTACGGCCGACAGATCTTGGCGCGCCTGAAGTAATTGTGTTAGTGGCATATTTTTTTTTTACTTCGATACGAATAAGTTTCCCAATATCCCTTACTTGGTCCCTGCCAAGTAAATATCAAAACGCTTTGCGACAGAAAGCTATACAAATATTTAATGACTTAAAGATTCACTCACTTTTCGATAGTGACAGATTTTTAGCACAATCACACATAATTTTATTCACACTTTAATTAACTTTTCATATACTTGTACTTATTTACTCCTATTATTTAGCCCTTAACCCTAATCGTGGGTCCATTGGACCCACAGAAATCTTAATAATAAGGCAATAGAAGAATCATAATAATAAAAACCACAATTAACGAAACACTTTCACAATTAGCAAATTGTATACAATCGTTATTGTTACCAACCTTGATAATACATTCAGTAAAAAAAAAATTTAAAAAATAATCAATTAAGCATTTTTAATTTTAGAAGTAGTTCATTCCTTTTTTTCATTAAAAAAATATTAAAATAACGTTTTATACCGTTTAAATTAAAAAAGTGAAAATTAAAAAAAATATCAAGAAAAAACCGGTGAACAATTCCACCACTGGGGGTCCAGAATCATGTACTGGATCCATGGTATTCGTTTGTGGTACGATGTCAGATTCACCCTGTATATCTTACCATATCACCGCCTATGTAAATATGTAAGGCTCCACACTCATAGCATTCATCTTCAGACTGCGCGGGCGCACCAACTAACAGCTCATCCCTTTCATCATAAGCGAGGTTGGCAGAGCTCATCGTGTTTCCAAACATTGTTCCAACGGCATGACTCTCCAACTTAACAAAGTGCCCTTTGTTTGCTTCAGAGTGACTCGTGGCTAACATCGTTAGCTTCTCGTATTTGTATACGAGGAATGATATCTGAAAATGATGATGGTAAATTAAAGTTTTATTGATTTTGATATCGATATAATTGTTATTTATTCGTATACAAATAAAATAAAATAAAATTTAAATATCATTTGCTGACAGCAGCTCCTTGAGGCGCGCGGAAACAGTACGCACTGTCGACGACTTGGGCTCGGTCGGAAATCGGACGGTCGGACAGCGAGCTACCCATTGTTCGCCGCCCGCAAGCCCGCGCTTCTGGTGGTCAGAAATCGGGATCGGAATCCCGGCGGCGGCTGGGGCGTGAGCCCCGTTGCCTGTGCCTGATGCGATTGGCCTCCTTCTTTGCTAGCATTACTGCTTCGCAGAAGGAAGTGAGCGCCTGCCCTCTTCACTCCGGACCATGCCCGTACCAAGGCCGGGCGAGAGAGATCGCTGCCACCGATCGCTCCCACGAGGACACGGCGTTGCTCTGCCCAGGTGGGGCACACCTCTACAGTGTGCTCCACCGTATCCTCCGGGCGTTCCGTACAGTGGCGACACCCGGGCGTCTCCTCCGCACGAATCCGGTACAGCTACTTACTAAACTTGCCATGTTTGGTGAGAACCTGCTTCATACGGCAGGTTAGGACGCCGTGAGATCTTTCCAGCCACGCCTCCAAGACGGGACTTACCACCATAATTGTGGCGCGCCCAGCACTGGATTTGCGATAGCCGCTGACGCCATTACACTATGAGATCCCGCCGGAACTCTGTTCGCCATGCCTCGACTTGCCGCGGCGGCAAAATTTCGCCCCGGCGTTGCATATTCACGCGCAAATCGTGCATGCGTGCAAGGACTGTTGCCTCCAGATCCCATGGTGGTAGGCCAGCAAGGAGGCACGCGGGAAATCGTGCGGTAACCTTGCACTATACGTATTGCCATGACCCTCTGGCACGACGTCTTGAGAGATTTAAAATAACGTTATGTAAATATCTACGAGTTAAAACGTTGTTTTTAAGTGTTATTTATATCTTTGGATTGACTTAGAATTATAGGTTTAAATAAACTTTATATTAATGAATGGAATGTCTATTTTTGTTTCAATCACTTTTATGTGGGAAATGTTGTCTCACAACTAACTTTTCTTAAAAAAATATCTATTTTAAAAAGTTCCTGGTGTACTATTTGCATATATACAATACATAACTAATAAAATACATATAACACAATCAATATAATATATAGATATATATGAATAAAAGCAGCGAAATAATTTACTTAATGACTTTAAAGAGGAGAGATAGTGATCCTTAACCATATTTTAAAAAATAGTTTGAAAAGTTTCTTATTTTACGACTTTATAAATAAATTATTTAAAAATGATATATTAATAATGAAAACTATATAAAAACTAGCAAAAAAGCAGATACTTATAATCATTTTACATAAATATCTCTCTCAAAATGTTGGACTTTTCGATATCAATAGTAGTATCGAAGGTTTATAACTTCGTTGTCGATGAAAATATTTTATAAATTCTTTCATTTTTGTTCATCAAAGATAAAAATTATTTAATTTTAATTTCAGAGAATGCAGGCGTTGGTGCTAACGTCTACCCTAGAAATTAAATTATCAATGATACAAAACCCAACAGGTGCGGTGTTGTGTTTCAACCATTTTACATAAATATGTAGTTAAATTATAAATTTTATTAATTACTTGCGAGAATTATTTTTACCATCGATAAATTTGCAAGTGTTATCAACACTTTGTAAGTGAAATTTAATAAATGATTTAATGAACAATGCTGGAATTAAATATATGAGACTGAAAAGTACTTAGGAAAATCTCGAGACCAAAAAAAAATATATTAGATAATGAATAACTTACAAGTCCTTCCATATTTTTTTCTAGCATACTAAACGCGTAAACTGTTTGGTTAGAAAAGAATTTTCCAGCAGTCAGGCCAAAACCTGCAATAAAATGACATAAGGATTGTTAATAGCTACTGAAGCAAATTCAATAAAAAAAATCAGTATAGAAACGTTTTAAAAATTAAAACTTTTTTAAAAGGACTTTTTCCTACAATGAGAATTGCTTCTATATTGTAGGTACATTCAGGAAACATGTAAACTCACATACAAAGATCTGAAACAATTATATTTGTAATTCACACAAATTATTGTTCCGTACGGGAATCGAACTCGCGACACGCAGCGCTGCATTTAATCATTTAACCACTGCGCCAACTGTGCTGTCAGAGAATTATATATATATATATTTTTTTTTTTTGTTAGCCTGTTCTGTCCCACTCCTGTCCAAAGGCTTCCCTCCACTCGTTCCATTTTTTGCGGGCCCACGCTTATTCTTGCCAGTTCTAGGAATCTGCCTAGCTCATCGCGACATCTCCGTCGAGGTCTGCCGCGACCCCGTCGCACTGTCTCAGGGCACCAACTTTGTGTTACTTTGGCCCACATTTTGTCGGGCATGCGACAGACATGTCCTGCCCAGTCCCATTTCAGTTGGGCAGCCTTTTGAGCCACATCAGCTTTTTTGGTTTTAGGGCGCAGTTTAGTGTTTCGAACTCGATCCGTTAATTTAACACCAAGTATACTGCGCTCCATTGCTCGTTGGCAAACCTTGAGTTTGGACTTTTAGATATTAGTCTAAGACCAAGTCTGTGCGCCATAGGGCAACACAGGGAGAGGAGAGAAAGCACATGTCCATGAGCTTTTGTTTTAGTGTCATGGACAATTCACCTTTAAATAAGTCTTTCATGGACCAGTAGCTCTATAAATTTAATATAGTATAGCATAGTATAAAAATATTAATGCGGATTAACTTTACCTATGTTCCAATAGTGCGCCAAGTACTTATAATATAAATATTGGTCTGCCAATGCTTTGGCATCTTGGGTAGCCTTTGATGCAGGTGTGTATACAAAATCTCCACGAAGCGACGACTTGGCTATCAGTAATAGATCATTTTCTTCGTCGACTAACGTGGACCAACCCGTTCCACCGGCGAGTCTTTCTGAAAGTGAAAATTTTATTTAATTTTTTTTTTTCAAAAACAAATCTCAATTCGGTTGATCTTTTTTATTTTTAAATAAATGATAAATGACTGAATGAATTTCGCATCGCCTTATAATGTTCCTACTGCTGAGACTCAGGCCTCCTCTCTAGAAGAGAGAATGGGCCGTAAGCCACCGCGTGGGCCCAGTGCGGGTTGGTGGATGTCACATGTCTTCGAATTTTTGGTTCTCAGACAAGCATGTTTCATCACGATATTTTCCTTATTATATGAATATATTTTATTCCTGCTAAGTATCAATAAATTTCGTGACACATTTAAACCGTTTTATATCTGTTTTCCACAGAAACTACAAGGATATGAAGCATAAAATGCGAAATTGGATAACTAAAAGCATAAAATTATTCTGAAAATGCAAGCGTCTTCGTGAAATGTTATTTCGAAAAGATTTCAGTAACAAAACAATGAAGTTCCATTAAAAAATCTATGTACTTTCAGCCTTGGTTTAAGAGCTTGGGCTGTGCGTTGATGAGTCTTCGAGTGACCGTGATCTTTGAACGCAAAGGGCAACTGAAAGCTACAGGACGGTGTTGTTTTAAACAGTAAACGTCTGACATAGCGGGAGACGCCATTGATGATTACACAAATAAAAAAAACGCTGGGTAACCAATACTAGTCGCTGATATAATTTCACTTAGTATAAAGCTCAAATATATACTTACCCAGATTCAAAGGGTTTCGTATATGTTTGAATCTTCTCTTTTTTTCTTTGGGTTTGATGTAATACTCCAAAAGGCCTTGATAGCGGTATGTTTCTGTATCTTCTTGTATGAAGCACGTCCCGAAAGAATCTTCCACAATTTTTTTTTTATTATGTTCAGCTATCGCTGTTACGTTCGTAGTCCATAAAGGCGCACAAGTCTAAGGAATAAAAACAAAACAAATATGACCATATTTAAAGTTACAGAACTGAGCTCAAATGGATGCCCATTCGTCAGGGAATAAGTTTGCGCGCACTAACTATTTTTTTTCTCTCTGCTCAACTCTCCCACGCCTCCTTCTTATCTTATATCACACTTTCAATATCTATGTTCTTTGAAGGCTAAAAATTTGCGTTCTTCTAACAATCTTCTCATATCTTTTGTCCTTCTGATTTTGTTCATTCTTCCTTTTATATACAGTCCATACTTCTGTAGAATGCGCTTCCTCTCGACATCAGACGACCACCAGTCAGTATGCATTTAAGCAGAAGTAGCGGCACATTATTTTCTACACAAATAGTGGAGTCATCTCAAAAACTCCTTTCATTAAATTTTTATAAATAATATATATTTATATATATGTAGTTTGTATTATATGAATTATACATGTATGTTTATTTCTAATCTTTTGTTTTTTTTTATGCACCTGCCATGTTTTCTCTTCACTACACTTGGTTGACTGGTAGAGAATGCCTAAGGCATTAAGTTCGCCTTAGTACTTTTGTGTTGCATGAAATTTTAATAAATAAACAATCAACTCTTAGGTCTAATCAATTTAAAAAAAAAAAGTATTTTTATGAGTTGATTGCGATGTTCTTGTATCTTTTAGGGCTTGTTTACAGAGACGCGGCGCGTTGGGCGGTCCGTCGTACATTGCCATATGTTTGTGTTTGCGCGAGCGATGACGAGGCCCGCAACTGCAATGGACGAGGAATGGCCAACGCGCCGCGTCTCCATAAACACGGCCTTAGAGCTTAGAAAGTGTCATGGCATTTTTCATTACCACAACGCGTCATAGCCGTTCAAGTGGCACGATGCGAAAGCTGCGACGTGGCTGTTGAAAGAAGCCAAAACGAGTTGTAAGCTACTTTTTCACGTATTGAATGATTTTGGTATTTAAAAATAACTTAATTTCAATTCCACATTTCGCGTGAGCAAAGCCCAAAGTAAAAGTTAGTAAGTAAGTATCATAATAAAAGCTCGCTGCGGCCGGCGATCATCAGACCAATTCGAAGGTGTGGAGTATGAAGAGATGGGCTGTACTAGTTAACTGACCCGGAAGGGTTAAAGACGGACGTCTGTGAAAAACATAACCCTCCTTCTGGCGCAGTAGGGTAAAAAGCAGATATCGTTGGGACATAACGGGCTACTTAGGTAAATAAATATGAACGCTTGATGGCCCAGTAGTCATTGCTGACATCCTAAACCTCGGAAAGTACATAAAACCGTTGGTCCAGGTTGTCATACGCAGATCTTTGACGGCCGCTACAGGCATTTAGGTGCCAGAAAGTCTGACCGTCAGTCTATACAAGAACTATCTTATTGCCCAGTAACTGGGTTCTGGAGGTCTGATATGCAAATATTCCATGTAAAACACAGAAATGCAGCCGCATCTGGGTAGATTGGAAGCCGACTGCAGCCTAGACAGGGATTAGCATAAAGAGATCACGGTTCCGAACTTGGAATGAATCGGGGAAGACATTTCGCGCGGGCCGCGAGTCATGAAGGTCAGAAAAATAGAGAGCAAAATTATACTTACAAAAATATAGTTTCGTGCAGCAATTATCGACGCACCCAAATGAAAGTGTTGATTAGGAAATCTAACTGAAAAATATTTTTGAATAAAATAAAAAGCATGGTTTAAACTTATTATAATATCGTTATTATATACTTTATTGTATTTTTTTAAATACATAAATGATATATACTAAAAAAACTATAACTTAATTAAAATTTACTAAAAATAAACCAAAATATGGCGTCAAAAACTCCTCCATATCGCTCTGTCCACTGCCCAAAAGACTGGTGACATTGCCTCGCTGTATGGCAATGCTTATCCTCCATCCGAGGTAAAAGCTAGACCTTGCGTCAGGGCCAGACCACACGATGCGTTTCGGCGCCGTACCACAAATATTTCGACGAATCGGCGGGTTCACGAGTGATGCTACCCCGCTCGTACGGCCCGCCGATTCGTCGAAATATTTGCGGTGCGACGACGCAACGCATCGTGTGGTCTGGCCCTTACACAAAGTGTCAACAAGACGTTTCGACAGATTTTTAAACAATTTTTGAGCACTCGAGCTCCATAATTTGAGAGTTTCAACCCGTTTGGGGTTGAAAGGAGATAAAGATTTAAAGTATCGATTTTGACAATTCAAATTATAGTAACAAAATGGATATTAGGTAATGAAAGGCAACTTGTATTGATAATGTTTTCTGCAACTGTGATTATTTAGATAAAGCTATAGTAGATTGTCTTCCGTCTGATCATAGTGGACAAACAGTAACTTTTATGTCTCAAGCAGCCTTAGAAAAAACTCAAATTCAATCTAGGCCAATAACAACTGGCAAATTAACAAAATTTAATAGTAACTTACAAAATAAATTAAATATTCTGGGCCATAATATTGATAATGCTAATAAATTTTATGATAATTTCTTTTCAGTGGTACTTAATGAGTTTAATACAGTTTTTGAAAAGAAGTCAAAAAATATTTTCCCTAAGTTTGTATTTAGTGACTGGGCGACTAAGGGTATAAGGATAAGTAGGGAAAGACTATATGAGCTATATGGCCTTAAGCCATTTTTCAACACTGAAAGCTTTAATAAATATGTAAATAGATATTCTAAATTTTTTAGAAAGATTTGCAAGGCTGCAAAGGCCCTGTACATTAGCAACAAGATCAAATCGGCAGACAATAAAATAAAGACTGTGTGGAAAATTATTAATAGTGAAACTGGTAGGAATAAAGTACACAACACGGATTTTTTACTGGAGACGTCACATGGTCCCATAAGCTCTAACATAGAAGTGGCCCAAGAGTTTGTAAATTATTTTACTGATATACCTCTTAGAACAACGGAAGCTCTAAATTCCTCCCCTGAAGCCTCAATTGCTTTATTGAAAGCAAACGTGCCAGGCTGTCCGGTTGAATTTCAATTCAAACATATAAACCCTATGACAGTCATAAAGGCTTTTAGGCAAATTAAAATCAAATTAACTGAAGACCTATGGGGAATGTCTGTTAAGGTATGTACATCCATAATTGAGACCATAGCACCATACTTGGCTTTAATATTTAATTTATGTGTGGACCAAGGTGTCTTTCCAGATATAATGAAATACAGTAAGGTTATACCACTTTTTAAATCCGGTGACCATAATGACATTAATAATTATAGACCTGTATCGGTATTGCCAGTTTTTAGTAAGGTGTTTTAAAAAGTTATGCTGAATCAAATGCTCTACCATTTTAACAGCAATAAAATCTTTCACGATCAGCAGTATGGCTTCACCAAAGGTCGTTGTACGACAGACGCTGGTGTCGCTTTATTAAAACATATATTTGCAGCGTGGGAGGAAGCCCAAGATGCGATAGGGATTTTTTGTGACCTCTCAAAGGCTTTCGATTGCGTTAATCACGAAACCTTGCTTTTAAAACTAAAACATTATGGGCTAGGTAAACTTGCACTCAGCTTGGTGAAATCTTATTTAAATGACAGGCAACAGCAAGTTCAAATAAATAGTATAAATTCTCAAGGTTTGAGAGTCAAAATGGGTGTCCCACAAGGCTCAATATTGGGTCCTTTTCTCTTTTTAGTGTATATTAATGATCTACCGCATCTATTAAAAAAACAACCACACATTGTATTGTTTGCTGACGATACGTCGTTAATTTTTAAGGTCAGTAGACGTTCTACAAACCTTGATGACGTAAACAAAGCTCTACAGGAAGTCCACAAATGGTTCACTGTTAATAATTTGGTGTTAAATGGAAAAAAGACTAAGTGCATAAGATTTGCGTTACCGAATGTAAGAATTGGTGATTTCGATATAGTATTGAACAAGGAGAAACTCGAATTCATCGAGGACACGGTTTTCCTGGGGATCACGCTTGACTCGAGGCTACAATGGGGTCCTCATTTAACATCTCTGGCAGGTCGGCTTAGTTCAGCAGCATATGCCGTTAGAAAAATCCGTCAATTTACAGATGTAGATACTGCGAGACTAGTGTATTTTAGTTACTTCCATAGCATAATGTCTTACGGTATATTACTATGGGGACGGGCTGCAGACATGGAGTCTATTTTTATTCTGCAGAAAAGAGCTATCAGAGCCATATATAATCTTCGCAGGCGCGATTCTCTTAGAGAACTATTTAAGGAAATAAATATCATGACGGTCCCTTGTCAATACATTTATGAAAATATTATGTATGTTCGGAAAAATATTCATCTTTTTACTAAGATAAGTGACAGGCACAATTTTAATACTAGGAATAGGAACCAATTAGATCAACCTCGATTCAGATTGGCTAAAGTACAAAGTTCTTTTATGGGGTACTGTGTAAAATTTTATAATAAAATACCACTTGAGATTCTCCATCTCAATGAGTCAAAATTTAAAACATGCATTAAACGCACGCTATGTAGACAAGCATATTATAGATTGGATGATTACATCCTTGATAAAAATGCTTGGCTAAATGCCGGTCCTGCTCCACAGCCACAGCCACATTTGCCTACAAATTAGTTCTACATTTTATTTTATGTATTTTATTACTTTTTAATAATGGAGGAGATGCTGGGACCCTTTTTGTATCGTGGTTTTCAAAATGTTATGTCTTTCTTTTTCAATATAATATATATATATTATAATTGATTAGTTTATTTTAATGGAGCTTGTGATCAATTATTACTTTTTGTAATTGGGAACAATAAAATTGTATAATGTAGAAGCACTTTTTTTTCTAATTTGTGAATGTGAAGTACCATGGAGCATTTTTATTTTATTAGATAACAACTTGTTTGACGTTATGAGCATGGCAGTTGAGAGTTTGTCATGCTCACTCAAATGTTTCACTGATGGTGGCACGTGTTATTGGGTCATTCGGTTCCCTTCAAAATGGTTGAGCTGAGTGGGGCTGAGGCACGCGTCATGCTCGTGAACGGGCGCCGTCAGTTGGGACTGGTCATCTCTTAGCTGCCAGTGGCTTAATTCAATTACTATTTTTTTATTAGTTTATTGTATTTTTTTCATTATTTGTGGTTTCATTGCGTTTTAATTTTTTTTTTTTTCTTCATTGTGCTCACATAATAGAAGCGACAATAAATTTGTAACCAAGATTATGTAACTCATAATATGATTTAAAAGAGTGTCCATGGAGTTTCTTGCACGTTCTTCTCCATAGAGATCTACGCTTTGGAACGTGCAATTTAGCTTCACTTTTTTTTTGGACTGACCGACATTTTGACAATTCAAAAGTGCCTGTAATTGGTCTATTTGAAATAAACTATTCTGATTCTGATTCTGAATATTTAGAACACAGGTAGACCACGATCAGAATGACTTTTTTTTGTCAGTGCGTTCCCAAGGGATAATTTCACGTTTTACGTGAGCAAAGTCGTGGTGTTTGCCTAAATATATATCATGTTTTTAGAAAATAAATAACATATCGTCATAATCATTTTAATACGAGTTCCGTATACATCTAGTGCTGGCAACACTAACGAAGCACAAATACAAACTCCGAACTGTTATTGTGAAATTTCAAATGACAATTCTAATTCCAAACGCAATGACAATTTGTCCTACTCTAAAATCTAACTCAGTAGTCATATAGTACGCGGCAAATAAGATGAACCATCCGCCACGGCTATGCTAATTCGACTGAAGCTTAAAAATCTGTTATAATCCTCGTCACACAAGTTGAACCATCATGGCCGTCGACCTTGAATGCGCAGTAACCGTTTTTCGGGTCCCAATCAAAGTGGGGAGCTACCAGGATCGCAAAGAGTAACCGATCACAGATGGGTGATACCTTCCCAAGCTCCATTCGAAGCGGAAGGACATTAATTTCATGATAAAATATCAGCTGTTTCTATTAAACTTTGAATTCGATTATTGTTTATAATAAATGTATTCCCATTTTCCCAGCTCGTCATGTTATGCTGGTGCTGCCGCTGCGGGTGCGAAGAACATAACGCGGTGGAAATATAATACCTAGTTGGAAGTTATATTCTCGAACTGTTCGGGGTTGAAACTGATATGATATGATATTCCGCAACTATTACACAACGTCGTCTTAGTCACAAACTAAGCAGAGTTAGTGTTATGGGTACTAGACAACTGATAAACATACTTATATATTTCTAAATACATACATATTATAGGTAAATTACACCCAGGCACAGAACAAATGATCGTGCTCATCACACAAACATTTGTGGTGGTGTGGTGGGAATCGAACCCACGACCTCCAGCATAGCAGTCAGGGTCACTAACCACTAGACCAACAGGCCAGTCATAATCGTCTAATTGATACTTCGCGTGACCCAATAAGCTTGCTTTTACTTCGGACAGAGGATAAGCATTGCCATACAGTGTGGCAATGCCGCCAGGCTTTCAAGCACATTACTAGTCGACAGCGATGTAGTAGAGTTTTTTGACGCCATATTGTAGCTCGTCGTATTTAGCGTAGGATTTTTATTATTTTACTGTAATATAGTTAGTTAAATCATCAAAGTATTCTTAATTTATTCTTACCTGCATTGTAATCAGAGTCATTATATTCAATATTCTGTACCGCACATGACATCATGTTCATGACTTTAGCGTTTTCAGTTTCACAGCTGTATAACTGTCCTATTTGTGACGCGTTTGGAGCACCGACAACTGTCAAAAGAATATAAATTATTACGTCCACACACTAGAAGTCCAAATAACGTCATACCTGTTCTGAAAATTGAAGGTAGGTTAAAAAAAACTGCCCTGCGACAAAAACAAGAAAAAAGACCATATAGCAAAGTAGGGTCTTCCAAACATTTATACACACTTGTTCATTACGTAATAAAAAACACAAGTGCCAATAATATTGCCGAGAAGTTAAAGAAAAAATCTTATTAAACCATGCCAATACAACCAAAGCTCGCAGTTTCAAAAATACGCAGTATTATCAGTAGGCCTGGCTTTATATTTGGCAAATTTTACGACTGATCCCGAATATTATCGGCCGCTCCCGATGATTACCAATTTATATATGCGCTACCAAATAGAATAGCATAGCATAGCATAGCATAGCATAATAAGGTTGATCTTATAATGTTCCCTCTGCCGGGACTCAGACCTCCTCTCTAGGAGAGGAAATGGGCCGTGATTCACCACGTAGGCTCAATGCGGGTTGGTGGATGTCACATGTCTTCGAATTTTTGGTTCTAGGACATGCCGGTTTCTTCACGATGTTTTCCTTCACCGTTTTGTGAGCAGTGGTGATGAAATTATACAAAGTAATGCGCGCCCTACAACTTATAAGTTGGGGCCGTTACCACTCGGCCACCTTTGCTCTCACCGCAATCAAATAGTCATTGGTAATTTCCAAACATTTTCAAATTTTGACTATCTTTGTAGTGACACAGTGACAGTATGAGCATTTTAACACTCTGCTCCTTGAGTTTATTAGCAAATTCATTCTTACCTAGAGTTTTTAAGTCACTCAAATAGGCCATGGCAAAGCCAAACTGTGTGTGGTTTTTAGCGCTATTTTCTTGGACGAGCACACTTGAGGGTTCGTGGAAGTACATGGCAGCACCGAATTGCAGTGCTTGGACTATAGTTAGAACAGCCAACATTTTTCTTTCTGTAATCACAGTTATATTATAAAAAGTATATACAATAAAGCACGAACGATCACCAAAATTAAGTGGCAGTGGGCAGGGCACATTGTTCGCAGAACAGATGACCGTTGGGGCTGAAAGGTTCTGGAGTGGCGACTGCGTACCGGAAAACTCAGTGTTGGAAGGCCTCCTACAAGGTTAAACGATGACCTGTCTAGAGTTGCGGGAATCTGATGAATGTGAGATGCACAGGACCTGTGGTGACACTTGGGAGAGGCCTATGTCCAACAGTGGACGTCTTTGTTGATGTACAATAAGCGGGATATAAGTTGAACCAAAACAGCGATCGATTTTCAATGCGCAGTAACAGATTTTCGGGTTGGCGAAGCGAGAGACTGTGCGTAACTATAGAAACGGGTTCAACTTATTTGCTGCTTACTAGTTTTATGCGTTTGATTTTTTTTCCAGGTCTTCTTAGGAATAATAAATAAACGGCTGAAAGAATTGGAATACGGGTAGCCTACTTCCTGGAATAGGTTTTTTGTGGTTTTTTTTATGGTAGGTAAAATAATCCAATGACAAATCCCGCCCTTGAGTGGGGCGGGAAATAGTGTCAGCCTCTTACTGACTAAAACCTACCCTGTTTCTTCGTTGCCTATCATACTGGGGCTGAGCCTTCCTCTTAGAAAACGGCCCTTGACCCCAGCAGGCTTCAACCCTGCCTGCCTGCAGCTAGCAAGCTGGGAGTAGGATAGAAAGGTAACATCCCTTGGAATAATTTTCTTTTTACACACGGGCTAACCAACTGGCAGAAGCTACTAAAAAGAAGTGAAAATTAGCAACCATTTTGAAAGCTATGGAAAAACCAATGACAATCCGGGAATCTTTAAGTCAAGATTGACAGGTGACTTTTGGGTAAGCGCGCTCCATCGTCGACCGCATCGTCGCTTTCCATCAGGTCAAATAGCGGTCAAGCGCGAACTTATCAAAAATAAAAAAAAAAAACAAATGAAGAACTGGCAACAACGACCAAAGTTTTATTTAATAATTAGCTTTTGAACCCCGTTTCATCCCTTTAGGGGGTGAATTTCGGAAAACTCTCTCTCAGTGTTTGCTTACGTCATAAAAGGAAGTCTAATGCAAAACTTCATGTTCCCAGTATTTTTGGTTGTGCGTCCATATTTCAGCCAGTCAGATTTTCCTTTTATATAAATATACTTACCGTTAAATTTTGATCGTTTTAATTCCGCGGAGGGTCATGAAACACTATCAATTCGTAAAGATAAAAATTAAAAACAAAGTACATTTTTTTCAAACGCGAATTAATTCACGCATGTACGAGATTAATTTCTTTAAGTAAACATCAGCTAAGCGAGGCTAATGAACTGTAGGTAGTAAGTACGCAACAGACCGACAGCTACTTACAAGGTTATTGACTCGTTTACTTAAAAAAAATAATTTCGTACATGCGTATATTAACTCGAGTTTTAGGAAAAAGTACTTTATTTTTAAAACGACAAAAATTTACCGGTGTATAAATATAATAAATATAATTATCGGGTGACTGGTAATTAGTGAACGATACTTAAACACGTGATTATAGTCATGATAACAAACCACTTTTAATATAGAACCAAACCGGAAATCGCGAAAAAAATATCTGCTGGTCAATATATTTTGTATTCGCTTAACGGGTCAAAATGTACTGAACTTGGCTGAATTTTTTCGCGATTTCAGGTTTGGTCCCATGGTAAAAGTCGTTTGTTATCATGACTCATGACAATCACGTGTATCGTTCACTAATTACCAGTCACGTTATATACAGTTTAATAATTAACATATAATAATAATTAACATTTATTTCAGGCGAAATACCCGTAGATTGACCCAAATACAATGTCCTTAATGATACGAAAATTACGAATAGAGAAGCAAATTTGTAATTAAATGATTCTCAAGGAAATGATATTGATCATCGAACTGATATAATGATAAAGTAGGAGGATAGGCACTGTAACGCTGTAATAAAACAATGTATAATACGTGGCAAATAAGTTGAACCAGGTTCTATGGTTACACGCAGCCCTCTCCCAACTCGATTGAGACCGGAAAATCTGTATTGCGCATTCAAGGTCGATTGCTATTTTGGTTCAACTTATATTTCGATACTTATAGGCTAGTATTAAAACAAAACACATCAATGGACTAAGTATTAGAAGATTTCAGGCGACCATAAAACGATGTCATTTTATACCTATTTTTTGTTTTTAAAAACTATACAAATAAAGACTGGACAAGTGCGAGCCAGCCTCGTGCTCTGAGGGTTCCGTACAAATTACCTATGAAAACAGTTCAGTTCCCGAATTGAATTACCTGCGACAATTTTCAGAATTACATTTTTTTTTTGTGACGTAACTACAAATTTAGAGATTTTTAGTTTTTTTTCCTATACTTGGGCTATGAGACCTTGCTTCATGCCAAATTTCAAGATACTAGATCAACGGGAAGTACCCTATGAATTTTATGAAACGGAGCCTGCTGTAGTCTTCCTATCTGATTATAATTTGGTTGTCTTCAAGGCTAGAGTGTATAAGCTCTTAATAAGCTGGTGCGCCTCACCATCAACCATTGCATCACTGCCTTCCATCAGGTAGGATTGCAGTCAAGTACTAGTTTGTATGAAATAAAAAAGCAAACCTCTTAACCTGGGATTCGTTCTTACGATTTTAACGCCATAGTTACCTCTTTCACTAAGACTTTATTTTAAAGAATAGTTATTCTAAATTCTATACTTTGAATTGTATAAGATTTGATCTCTGTAACTGAGATAACATAAATTTTTCGTCTCTCTAAGCCACACTATATTATGTTTAAAACTCATGAATAATGTTTACATGAATACGATATTTTATTTAATAATAACCTCTATAACTGACTGTTTTATTGGGTAAATGTGAAACTGTACACCAGGGCCCTGGCACGAAGACAATGAAGGAACGGGGTGGGTTTTTTAGTCAGTAAAAGTCTGACACTATCTCCCGCTCCGCCCAGGGCAGGAGTTATCATTGGATGTTTCTTTACCCACCAAACAAAAAAAAACTGGGTAAGTTTATACATCTATAAGTGAGATGAAAAAAATAATATTCAGTTGTAAGTGTTGAATTTTGCTTTCAAATGTAGTTTTAAATATTAAAAGAAAAATATTCTTAAAACAAAACACAATTACTTACCATCCATATTTTCCTTGTACCACTTGATAAAAATAATTTATTTAATTAGTTTATAAATCTAAATGAACGAAAACACATATATTATTACATTTATTATTTAGCAATACATGTTGCTACTTTAATTAATAACACACTGTTCAATAATAAGTGAACCAAATAATGAATGCTTCACACAAATAGGAAAATAGCACTGCGATTCAAAAATGTTACTGATGGTATGTCTGTTTAGTAATTTGCAATATTACCTGGTATTATTTATTTTAACCGTCTTCAAAAAGGAGGTTATATGCTGGGCTGTATATATATTTTTTTTTATTTATGTGCACCGATTTCTTGGTTGCTTGTGGACCGATTCCGATTTTTTTTTGTTTAATTGAAAAATTATACTCCCGAATTTGTCCCATAGTAATATTGCTATGATCAATATCACATGTCATGACTAACCTCGTGAATTCTAGCAATTATTATTGTCTTTATTCGTTAATATACACATATAAATTATATTTTTAAACATTTCAATACAAAATAAAAAACATTTAAAATATAAAAAAAAAACAATAGGAAAACTAGAATAGAATAAAATAGAAAAACTTTTTTTCGAAACTATTTGCGAGTCTTTTTTTTTTCAAACACATCACCCACATCTTTTATTGACATTGACAGATCATTTTGATCTTTACATGGTCGATAGAAGACACATTTTTCAAGCCTTCTGTGTCCTTGTCTCGATTTTGGTATTTGTGTGGATTGGTTCCTATTTGTATAAGCAGGTCCCATTATTATAGACGTCGACATCGTCGAGGTCAAGGCGAAGGTGGTGTGCCAACTTGATCATCTTCGTGGCGCAAACTTGGCCAGAGTTTGGCCTAGACAGAGAGGTTTGGAGGCCTTTGCCTAGCCGTTGGGACACACAATAGGCTATTGAAAAAAAAAAATCCGTTCCATAAATTCCATATTTAAAAAATACTATTTCTGCAGCAGTACACCGGACTCTCTAAAGGTTATCTGGTAGATATTGCTGTCAGCGATAAGACCGCCATTGTATCCTTGAAGTTTTTGATACTATTTTGGTGTACAATGAAGTTCATTCTATTGTATTCCAGGCAATGTTAAGTTATACGTATCTCACGTTATTAGCCGCAACATACCTGCACTTATATGTGTTTGGTCATAAGTTATAAATAAATATTCCTGTTAATTGAACGGTACAAAAATTTTTTGAATGTAGTCAACGAAGTGGGATTATGATGTCATTATAAAATCCGCAAAACTATTAAGGATATTTTTTATCAAAATATCATATCATGACGTACAAGCGCAGTCGCAGCTGGAAATTTTGAAGGTGGACACTAATAACAATAGTATTCTAATATATCGAATAAATTAGACTTTATTGAACAATATACAACAAATTAAAATCTTCTATTTTTATTGGCAAACCAGTTGATAGTATGTAGTTGGGCATTTTTCTTAGGTGGGAAATTATCTAATGACTTCTCCCATTCTTGGTCGGAGCGGGATGGCCTGTCAGACGTTTACTGACTAAAACCCACTCTTGTTCCTTCTTTGTCTGCGTTCCCGGGGTTGTTTTTCACGCAACCTATGGCTCCAGTAGGCATGGGCCCCGCTGGACCCCTACTGTTTGCTGACATCTCTTTGAGGCGCGCGTGGAATAGTACGCGCCGTCGACGACTTGAATTCGGTCCGGCTGGGGCGTGACGGCCATTCTCTCACGCTTGCGGCCGCCTCCTTCGCTAGCATTACTACTTCGCCGAAAGAGGGGACCGCCTGAAGTTAATCCTTACTCTGAACCATAGACTACTTGTATTCCCATAATGGAGATTAGCTAAGAGCAGCAACTAATTTTTAGTAAACAGCATACGCATTTATAACAATCTGCCAAAGAAGGTAACTGAACTCAGTGAGGGAAAGTTAAGCGTTACTCATATTAAGCGTGTCCTAACAAAAAAAGCATATAATAAGGTTAAAGACTATGTCGAAGACACGCTTGTTTGGCAATGACTGCTTCTGCATATGTGGCCCTCTGGTAACATATTAACACGGTTTATGTGTGCGTATTAACTGCTCCATCTTCGTTTTAATTTATGAGGTGTATTTTTTATTTTGGTTTTGACATATTGCTTGTGCAATATATTTTTTTTTGTCTTATTTGGACCTCAACTGCCTTGGATTCGTTAGTAATTTGTTTTGTTAGCATATGATGATGTATTTGTTGTAGTGATAGTTGTAATTATTTATTTTTCCTTTCTTATAAATAGCATCTTTTACAATATGAATGTGAGAACACTGTAAACTGCGTAAATTCTTAGATTACTCACTTTTTTATGATTAATTAAGTTGTATTCTTGGGTACAATATTAACTGGTCTACAATGTCCTTACATAATTTATCTATCAATACTTTAAAATGGAAATATTGTAAGAAAACCATGTTTTTTAAAGAGTAGGTAACCATGGAGATCTTGCCGGTTCTTCTCCAAAGGAATATGAATAAAAAAAAACCTTCGGTTTTGGTCAAAGCTCTTTGCTAATATCCTGTGAAACATTGAGGGTTATGACTAGATCCCACATAACATTGTATCACAAATTCCATAGCCCAGTAAATTGGTTGTGGAAGCCAAATTAGAAATCTCATGTACTGCTATTCAAGGTCATCCAATTTTGTACGATACTGACCTCGACACAATCAGAAGTAGGTTTAGAAGATGATGATTAATCTTCTTTTCAGGGTTTCTCAAAAGAAAAAAACGAGTCAGATTTTTACTGACAAAATCCATCTGTGTTCCTACCGTTGCCCTTTACGTTCTAGGATTAAGTCTATTTTTTTCAAATTATCCCGCAACTCATAATGATTGAACCAAATGAACAAATTATAAGAATACTTATTCTCATGAAAATACTTTAATAAACACGTTGTGGGGGAATCATAAGGAAAAATATTTATATTGGTTATTGTCCCTGTACAAAGTGACTATTATAAAGCCAATACAATAGGCATCATTAAAAGTAACACCTTTAATTAGGTAGAAGGTAAATACTGGAATGAAAAATACTATTTATTTTGAAGCGGCAAGACATCATTTTCATATATAGAAACCACAAACTTTGTGTCATACAAAGTTGAAATTCCTTACTTACTAGTAATATATTTCTTTTTTAGAGTATTTATATCAATTAATAACACTGGTCAACCAAAATTAACTTTTTTGTGTGTCAAGAACTTCTTTGCCATATATGGCTTTATTTTGACTCCCTTTGGTAGAAAATAGATATAGAATAAATTTGGCACGCATAGTTTTTTTTGTGACAGCCACTTAAGTTTTCATGAAAAATATTGATACTTACATTATACTTGAAAACACATTTTTTTAATTTTAAGTTACGATGTTCTGTAGTATTTAGCTTGAGGCTAGATTACTACAAGCGTCTAACTGAAAACTGCTAATATTTAAGGAATCAATTTTCACTGATGCGGGTTTTTCATGCTGGAAATGACCTGATGGAATCTTTCTCCATTACATTGCCATTGCTCCAAGATTTTTAGAATAGAAGTCGAAATGTGATTGTAGAAAGTATATTTTGAGCGGGAAATTATAATCTGATGCTTGATACGTTTAAATTCATTCCTATGTGAAAAAGAGCAGTTATTTTTCTCGTAATATTAAAAAAATCAAATCAATTTTTAAGTTCGTTATAAATTATGAAAAAGATGATCTAGATCAGCTTGAGTCAGTGATTACTCTTCCTCTCTTATTGAGTACAAAGGCTAGATCGTGAATTTTATCTACAATTGATCTTTTTGAAGGTGCTTTATTTTTTAATTTTATCTTTACAAATCGATAGTGTTTCTTGTCCTAAATCGACCCTCCACGGGATTAAAACGATCAAAATTTAACGGTGTGTATTTCTAAATACATACACATAGCTTCCGAAAGCAATACCCGGCCCCGGCACGATAGGCTACGAAGGAACGGGGTAGGTTTTTAGTCAGTAAGAGTCTGATACTACTTCTCGCTCCGCCCAAGGGCGAGATTTGTCATTGGATGATTTTACCTACCATAAAATAAAAACACATTTAAAAATAAAAAATAGTAGCCCACCGGATCAGGAACAGGGCCCAAGCTGCCGGTGGTCAGGGCTCCTGAGAGAGGAACCTCCGGACAATATATTTATATAATTATATATATATATATATATATATATATATATTGATTTCATTCGTATAAAGCCCTGCAAAAGATTCAACGTATTTTTTAATGTCCACCACTACTCTGATTATTATTGTCAGCCTATTTTAATAATTCATATTCTAAATTTTCTTCGACCCCGTCAATGAGAACGGATGCCCGATTCACTCAGTATTTTCTTTAAACAATAACATAGTAGACTAACTGTACTGTGAAAATAATGAATGAATGTAATTTAGTCTAGTCCCTCGGCAGCCAACAATAGGAACCTACTCGTACGTGTACGATTTAATTATGAAAGAGTCATTACTTTTGTTATCCATATACTCGCCATAGTTCTCACAATGAAATTAATCTCTTTGTCATAAGATTCGGTGTATTTATACAAGCTGTGTCTTCGAATATTAATTTAATAATATATTTTATTATAGAAGCAAATAATAATATTAATTTGTACTGGGATCGGTCCATCATCACTGACAGGACTATTGTAGCCAATAAGCCTGATATAGTGGTGGTGGACCGAAGCGAGAGGCGTGCAATAAAATTAAAATAAAAACTATTATCAGACCGGAGTTCATAGCCAATTAAAAGAAATCACAATTTAATTAAAATTAAAATCACAATATAAAAATAAAATAACATTAAAATTAAAATCACTTTCACAATAATTACGAGTATATCAAATCTTAAGTCATCACTAAATCTCAATAAATAATTTAAACTCATAACAATTCTATATGTCAAATAAAATAAAAATTCAAACAAAAAACAAACAAATTAAGTACATTGACTTGACTCGCGAGGTTGTCGACATGTGTGAAGTGAATTCGGCGATCATTGTACCGATAGTCGTTTCAGCCAATGGCTTAATAGCTAAGAGCTTCGACCAACACCTTAGGAGGCTCTCGTTAGGCGGCTGGATCAAGGGCTTGATTCAGAAAGCGGTACTTCTGGACTCGGCTCGTATAGTCAGGCGGGTCCTTTCTCTGGAGCCCTGACCGCCGATAGCTTGGACCCTGTTCCCGATACCGGTGGGACACTATTTTTTATATTTGTAAATGTTTTCTGTATTTTTTTTTTAAATATTTAAAAATGTATATTATATGTTTGCCAACGGGCAATAGAGCGTAGAATTCTGGGTGTCAAAAGAGCCGACAGAATGAGGAACACCACGCTGCGCTTAAAGACGGGCATCATAGATGTGGGAAAAAAGGCTGCCAGGCTAAAGTGGGATTGGGCGGGTCACATCAGCCGTATGCACACTGATCGTTGGGCAAGAGTCTCCACAAGATGGGTACCTGAAGATGGACGACGCCGCCGAGGTCGACCTGGGAAGAGGTGGCGAGACGACCTGGACGACTACCGCAAGAACTGGTTTGAGGTGGCCCGAGAGAAAAATACCTGGAAAGGAATTGGAGGAGGCCTTTGCCCAGCAGTGTGAAAGTATAGGCTAATAAAAAGAAAAAAAAAATGTTTGTACTATGAATAAAGAAAATAATAATTAATTACACCAAAAATAACTATTACACAATTTTACTTTGCTCTTAATTATGACATTGTGATAATTACAATAAAATTGTGCCTACATTGACATATGTTGCTGAACTAGACTTAGAGCCTGTATTTCGGCATACAGCGCCTCTAGCCCTGGAACTGTATCTTCTATTATGTGATCATGAGCAAATGAAATGAATGTTTATAATAAATTAAGTTTACCAAATATAATAAATTAAGTTTAAACAATATTATTGTTTGATCATACGAGTACCTTGCTGCCCTAACACAACATATATTATTTACTTCAAGTTTGAGTTTCGATTTTGTACCTACATATTAAAAACAAACAAAAAACTGTTGAGAGAATAATGAATGTATTTTATAAAAAGGACCAGTAATTGCTTTTCTAACAATTACCTAGAGATTGTTGGGTCTCATTTCAAGTTGATTTAAAATTAATATTAGAACGTAGATATAAGGTAAAAGGAAAAAAATACAACTATTATAACTACACAGCGACGCATTCTTTGATCATACCTAGCAGCTCCATCGCTTATTAACTTGTTCATAATATCATATATATATATTACAGCCATAATATAAATTTTAATTTCGAGTTTTAAAACAATTTTTTTATTTGTTTTAACATCATAGTATTATTATTTATTCTCTATCATCATCTACAATCCGACTTTGTTCAGTTCTGGGCTTAGGTATTTTATTGTGCTTTTCCCCAATATCTAGGAAACCTCTTGGGCCAGTAATGGATAGGAAAAAAAAATCCCCAAGCTTCTGTGACAGCCTCTTTGAAAATTTTATCTGCTAATTTGTTTGTATATATATATAATAGATTTAGACAGGACACCTGTAGTGTTCTGTCTAGATCTATTTGCGTTCTATTATTTGTTTCCGATATCACACATCTTCGTACGTCTTCGGATTTAATCGTTTGGAATTCGGTTTATGTGACGTATGCCAAGCATGAATCGCTCTCTTCCTTCATGAGCGTCCATTTAACAGCACTGTAACTCACGGTGCCACTGTGCGGAACGCCCTGTCGACACGGTGGAGCATGTGGACAACGGTAGAGGTGTGCCCCGCTTGGGAAGAGCATCGCCGTGTCCTCGTGAGGGCGATCGGTAGCGATGGTCCCTCGCGCCAGGCCTTGGTTCAGGCCATGGTCCGGAACGAGGAGGAGTGGCAGGCGGTCGCCTCCTTTTGTGAAGCAGTAATGCTAGCAAAGAAGGAGGCCGACTGCAGCCGCCGCCGTAATTCCGATCCAAATTTCCGGCCACCGTAGGCGCGGGCTTGCGGACGGCGGGCAATGGGTAGCTCGCTGTCCGTTTGTCCGGTAACAGACTGGACCGAGCCCAAGTCGTTTACGGCGCGCACTATTCCCGTACGCCTCAAGGAGTTGTCAGCAAACCGTAGGGGCCCAGTAGGGTCGAGGCCTAGTCTGGGCTCTGGAGAGGTATGAAAATGCATACCAGGGCCCTGGATCCAAGGCAGGGAGGGAACAGGGTAGGTTTTAAGCCAGTAAGAGTCTGACACTATTTCCCGCTCCGCCCAAGGGCGGGATTTGTCATTGGATGATTTTACCTACCATAAAAAAAAGAACTGTAACTCACGGTAGGCAGAGAACACTGATTCTATAGAGGCGGGTCATAGACACTGAAATTCAGTATGATTTCAGAATGTTGTCCAATTTTAAACGATTACACAAGCTATTTTGTCAAACGGAACAATATAGCCAAGGTCAAGCACTCCAGTGCTTAATTTTCGACTTTAATAGGATTTGAATATTTAAAGATATTTGCCAAAACCTTAATTTTAGCCATTCTTATATTAAGTGTTCATTTTTGAGTGGAGCCGTGTCCTCGTGGAGGTAATCGGTGGCAATGACCTCTCGTTGGGGCCCTGGTTTAGGATATGGTCTGAAGCGAAGAGGAATGGCAGGCGGTCGCCTCTTTCTGAGAAGCAGTAATGCTTGCGAAGGAGGAGGTCGCACGCGTGAGAAAACGTATATCCTCTTGCCCCAGCCGCTGAGACTCTGACCCGACTACCAGCCACGGTAGACGCGGGCTTGCGGACGTCAAGCAATTGATAGCTCGCTATCCAGCCGTCCGATAGTCAATTCATGAGATAGTCTGATAATAAAAAGACTAAGGTTCCACTTTTATTCTTTGTGTACGAAACGCTAAAACAACCATTAAACAAAAATATTCACTTTTAGACAAAACTCATAAATTAAACCTTAAATTTATACGAGCCTTAATCCACTCACAAATGAAAATCCTACTTTCGAAATATACATAATTTGCGAACAAATAAATTCATCTAACACGCATAACAATTTATAGCTTAAAATTTTATCGAAACTTCTTGAAACACGTTTCCGAATGAAACTTTTAATTATGAAACATTTCTCCGTCACGTATTTCATCCGTTAACTTATGTTTAAAATATATATTGAGAGGTAAAATTAAATGAAGGCGCTATGTCTAAAAGTTTCTACACTAACCCTGAGAGACACAATTCGTTTAAAACTTTTTAAACTGCTTAATTTGTACTAAAAACTAAATTGTACTGAATAAATTGAGTGAGTTAGTTTTCATTTTTAATTGGGACGAGTCTCATCTATCGTTGGTACAGTAAAACTCGTCAACTGAGCTCTCTGGTGATTTATGAACTTGATTGTCAAGATTAATTTGTATTAAGTAGAAAAAAGTGGATCTAGACAGTCTGAAAAACTCCAATTAACAAGGTCAGCCCTATGAAATTGGAGTTTTTTAAAACGGGTTAGTTTGAATTATGATTTCTTTGGATTGACTTGAACTTTTATGTTCAAATATACTTGTCTTTTTCTATTTATTCTTTATATCTACGTTATTCTTTTTTCGAAACTAGTTATTTATTGGTTTCGTTATCTTTTATATTTTTTACTATCTAACCCGACAAACTAATAGTCGGATCCTTTTTTTGTGATGCTTAAATTTTCTCAATGCTTAAAGCTGTCGGTCCTGGAGTATAAATAATATATCGTGAACAAAATTGACCAAATCGGTCCAGCCGTTCTCGAGTTTTAGCAAGACTAACGAACAGCTATTAAATATTAGTTTCCCCTGTCCCGATGTTTATTTTTTATATAAAATAATAAGGCAGTATTTATGATCACAAAATCGAAAAAAAAAGTTTTTTATTGTTATTGGTAGGATCGAAGCCTGGGCCATAGGCCATGGGTTAATTTCCGAAAGGGAAACCCATGGTCTTGGAACGCAAATGCAAAAAAGGAACATAGGTGTGGTTTTAGTCAGTAAAAGTCTGACACGTCCTGGAACTCCACTGAGAGTTGGAGTAGTCAATGGAAGATTTCCTACCTTGAAAAAACGGTTATTGAAATAAAGTTAATTAGTTAACATGAATGACCACAAATCCAGACGGCCGGACGGCGAGATACCCATTGCTCATCGTTTACAAGTCCGCGTCTACACGGCTGATAGTCGGGGTTGGGGTTGCAGTGATTGGGTTTTCTTCACTAGAAATCTCATTAACACTCTAATACTAGTGGCTACCGTTTACTTTATTAAGTCTTATAAATGTAGGCAATAATGCAGACTTACGACCTTTACATAACATGACAATTTGCCATTACATTTTATTTGCATGATTAAGAAAAGTTACCTACAAAGTGACGTAAAAATGGTAGTTTTATCTCGAGGCCACGTACATAAAATATCATGCCAAAATAAAAGAGGTTGTATGTATATTTGGTTTAATTTTAGTTACACTAGTTTTAGAGAATTTCCTTAAATAAAACTAGCTATTAATTTGATCATTCAAAAGAGATATCTAAGACCTTTGAGAAGATTTTAAAGACCAAATGATTGTTAGATGTAGATTTAGAACCAAAATATTATTGAGATGGTGACCTCTTGCGACAGGCCTTAGTTCAGGTCATGGTTCGGAGCGTGAGGGAATGGGTTGTAGTCGCATCCTTCTGCGAAACAGTCATGCTAGCGAATGATGAGGCTGAAAAGGGAGGTAACGTATCCTCACGCCCCAGTCGCCACGATAAGAGACGCCCAAGGCATTGGGAATCGCAGACCGATTTCTGACCACCGTAGATGCGTGCTTGCAAACGGCGAGCAAAAGGGAGCTCACGTCCGAAAACTTCTTCAGCATGACACTACAAAAAAAAAAATACTCTGCCTGCAATATGGCATGCGGGGTATCCAATCTTTTTCCTTAAGTGTACTCATATTCAGTTTATAATGGTTTCCTATATCGGACCCCAAGTCAATATTGCCATAACGTCCGATGTCACTGTCAATACATTCCCCTTCAGTATGGATATCGTAATATAAACGGAGCCTCATATTGTTTCCTCTGACTAGTGGTCACATATACGATTTGATGTCGATTTTGCCTCACATTGTTGTACTTGATTTTGACATAAAAACCCATGGTAACACACAACTGGTACAAAAAATGTTATACCAGGTCATATCTAATAATAATAATATCATAATTATATATTTTCAAATGTATTTTATGTTTTTTTTTTTTTTTAAGAAATATTTAAGCATGTACGAAAAAAAGAACAATGTACGAAGTAACAATAATGATTAAAGACATAATTACGAAAACCTTTTATTTCAGACTATAATTATATCACATATTCTTTCAGTACATTCAAAAGCATAAAAAAATGCAAGGACAATCCCTAGTTACAAAAAAAAAACAAAAGGATAATTTTTAATTAAAATAAAATTTTGGGTGGAAAAAAATTTGAACTAATTGGATATTAGCAGATTTATCCGCGTACCATAGCATAGCATAATTATAATATTAGCAGGAAACAGGATATAATAAGGATAATGATATCAAAGCAACGTACCATTGTTAAAAAAGAATTGAACAAGTACACACGCAGATTTATCCGCGTGCCATCATCATCATCTTCATATCAGCCGAAAGGCCTTCCCCAAGTGTCACCACAATGAACGGTCCTGTGGATTCCCGCAACTCTTGCCAGGTCATCGGTCCACCTTGTAGGAGGCCTTCCAACACTGCGTCTTCCGGTACGCGGTCGCCACTCTAGAAACTTTTGGCTCCAACGGCCATCCGTTCTGCGAGCAATGTGCCCTGCCCACTGCCACTTAAGTTTGGCGATTCTTCGTGCTATGTTGGCAACCTTCTCCTGCGGATATCTTCATTTCTGATTCGATCACGCAAGGAAACTCCGAGCATAGTCCTTTCCATTGACTGGGTGACTTTAAACCTTCTGATGAGGCCCATTGTGAGCGACCATAGCACCTGCGTGCCATATCATAGCATAATTAGTCTTATAATTTACCAACTACTGGGACGCAGGCCTCATTTGTTTGGGTGGGAATGGACCGTAAATGGTCACATTTTTTCGATTCTAGTATATGCCGATTTCCTCATGCTTTTTGCCTTATTATTATAAACCACGTACCATATTTCATCAAAATCTATTACGACATTTTTTTTAATGAATGTTAACAGGAAACGAGATGTAATAACTATAATGATTTTAAGGCAATGTCCTATGGTTTAATTACTCCTGTCAATACCTTCTCCTCCTTGCGTCGTTTATCCTCAATGCTGAGGGTCGTGACCTCGACGAATAACTTTCTTATGGACTATATTTCGCCATGTTCTCCTATCTTTCGCAAACTGTGGTCTCTAATGTAGCACGGATTTGGTCTGACCAACGTATCAGACTCCTGCCCCTGGGTCTTTTCCCGTCTCGTCTAATGATGAATTTCAATACCTAATTAATGTTAAAAACAAATAATGCACCTGTAAAATGCTTAACATGCACCAAAATACGAGAGTAAGCCTGTGCAATCCTTTTTAAAAGTCAATTACGAAACAGTTTAATAAATTTTTCAAAATTTGTAAAAGGGGATTTAATTTTCACAGCTTTACTCTGAGTACTATTGTGAATGGAATGTAGAATGTTTGTTTTGATAGCTATGCTTCTTCATAGTACTTACATTGGTACATAATTAAGTTAATTGTACAGAGACATTAAAATATTATTTTGAATCGATGAAAATGACGGCAAAACGTTCTATTCAAAAAAATGTCCAAAATGTTTAGGATTTATAACTTCGTCGTTCTGGATGCACATTTTAATTTTAAATATATATTTTTGGACTTTTTACCACCGCTTTTACTATTCAGTGCTAAATTATCTAAAAACATTATAATTATGTCATGTGGGTGTGTTGTTGTATGTGATCGTGTGTGTGATTGTATATGTGTAATTATCTAAATAATTATAGAGTTCATTAGTTCCATGTCTGTCATCATCATCTCCTTAGCTTTTCCCTACTGTTTTGGTGTCGGCTTCTAGTCTAACCTGACGTGGCTGAATGTCGTTGTTTTATAACCAGAACACAGCGACTGCTGCTATCTGACCTTGAGTTCTGTTGGGTTTCGTAAATTTGATAATTTCAATTGAAGGGTAGAAATACGAGCCTTACAAGACTCAAATCACCCCACCTACCTCCGTCCCGTGCACACGCTGACTAGTTTTCTGCGATTTCATAGTGATATTAAAGAAAATATAAAATTTAATAAATATATAATAAACAAAAATTACATGCTTTAAATACATATAATGTTTATTTAAACTTATAATTCCAAGTCAATCTGTGGAAATCACTTGCCGTTTTATAAAACGATAATTCTATGTAAAGACCCAATATGCCTTCTGCCCAGCCTGCCATACCATTAAGTATTGTAGAGCCATTTTCACCAGTACCCCTTGAGACAGGTTAGAACTATTGGTACTGACATTACAAAATTATATTCTCTTGCGGCCTGACAGAACCCAAGAAAAGATGGCCTTTTTAATATCTCCACAGTATCTACTAGACCTTTAAGTTTGACCATCTATTCTCATTCAAATCTTAATATTATTCTTAAAAAAAAAGAAATTACGAAGTCAAGAAGCTCTTAAAACATCCCTAAAACAATAGTTTGCACAGCATAAACTAAAAACGGTCTTAAAAAGAAAAAGTGCTGCTTACACGAACAGCTAAAATATCTTTTTTACGGCAAACATCATAAACGGAGATATTGTTACAAAATTTTAGTGGCTATCATTTTCAAGTCTCCACTTAAATAACATTTTCAGTACGCGAGACTATTACTGAATTACACTGAACAGCTTTTTACAGATTTTCATGAATTGTTAGAGGAAGCGTGGGTCTGAATACAAATGGCGGATCGGTCCAGTGTTCTAGATTCTTTTTTCTCATCGGGTCATGGCTTTCCTTGCCCTTTTTGTAAGAGGTAATGGAATGTTATGAGCAGTTTAATATGAAATCATGATCGTGAGAGCAATTTTGGGTCTAGGATGTTAGTTTTTGTCCTCCATTGGTACAAAAGCTAGCTGTAATGGGAATATTTGATATACGGATAAGTGTAGGTTCTGGTATTTTATACGATCCTCTTTTCTTCACAGGAACAGTTTTCTTAGGGTAAAAAGCATATATGAGTAGTTCAAGAAATATTGCAGCTTTCTATCAGTGAAAGAATTTTTGTAATAGGATCAGTAAATCGCCATTCCAGAACCTTTCGGCCCCAACGGCCATCCATTCTGCGAGCTGTGTGCCCTGCTCATTGGCGATTCTTAAGCGCTTACTGCGTCTTCTACGCTTACTGTGTCTTCCGCGTACCGGAAGACGCAGTGTTGGAAGGCTTCCTACAAGGTGTACCGATGACCTGGCAAGAGTTGCGGGAACACAGGACTGTTCATTGTGGTGACACTTGGGGGAGGCCTATGTCCAACAGTGGACGTCTTTCAGCTGATATGATGAAAAAAATAAAATCAGAGAGAGACGGGACTATACAGGCCGTATAGCACTATCCTTTCTCATAGTGGATTGATGATATAGACGTCATAATATAGACGCCATGATATAGACGTCATGATATAGACGCCTCAACATAACCTCCTCTAGCTGCATTAATATTATAAAGAGGAAATACTTGTTTTTTTGTTTGTTAACAATAAACCAAAAAACTACTAGACCTTTTTAAAAAAAAACATTCACCCATAGAATACTAATTTATCACTGAGTTTATCAGAAGTTAGTATCTACTCTATAATTTTACAAATAAGCAATTTCACTTCAGCGTAAGACTACTTTTTGCCTTTAAAACCATCATCTATAAGATACCGATCTAAAAATTGTAAGAACACATTTTTATTTTAATCAAACATGAATGAAAGATGAAAAGAAGGGCAGTTTTTATTATTTTGGCCCTTTAGTACCTACTAAGGGGCAAAATAATAAAAACTGTCCATATTCTGGCGGATAGCCAGTCCTTGACCCAACTGCAAAGAATCCCATTGTGACTATTATAGATTTCACTCGCAGCTTCTAAACGGCATAAAGAAACTTGATGTTTAAGGGTAATGTCCTACTTAAAACAGGCTTCCTGGCATAAAATAACTTCATAAAGAACGACTACTTGTCTTCAGAATTTTTTGTGGCATACATTGCGCGTTGTATTCTCTTCAACACCTGTCGAATTGAAAACAGTCTGACAAAACAGGCGATGGAATGTAAAATGACGCTTGGTATAAATACACTGTTCTTTTTAGTAGTGGTCGAGGGTGGAAGGTTCCTGTCGAATTTTTTTATGACTTTATTTTACTCTAGGGACATGATGCTGTAAGTATGCAAAATGTGCCAAGCTTTGGTGGGTTACCTTGTATTATAAATCGCCGAGCTGCTTTAAATCATAATAGTTCTTTATCTATAAAATTGCCAATTTTAAATGGGGCTACTTTAGTCTAAAGAATTATGAATAACTAACCTTTAATATAAAGTTTATTTGAACTTATAATTCCAAATTAATCTGAAGATATCACAATTCAAAGTAATTGGTTTCAAAGCGGTAATTTTGTAGGAAACATCTATTAATAAAATCAGATTGCTGACTATAGATCGAGAGAGCCTAAAACCGTTGAAATGTTATGGTTTTTTGAAATAGCTAATATTTTAAAAAGATTCGGAAATATTTCAAAATTAAATTAATTCAATTGATTTTGTGAAAAATGGATAACTTGTAAATATATCATAAAAAAATTGATCCCTAAATAGTTTATAACCAAGTTGCCATATCCCTCTGTCTATTTCTCCGCTTATTTTTTCTGAACGACGCCGACGCCGACGCAACAAATTTTGATAACATTTTCACTGATAGTAAGTAACAACAAACAAAAAAGCAAAAAAACTAAAACCCGACTACTACTAAAAAAAAGACGCTAAAAAAGTATGAAACAAAATTTTCAGGATGCTGAAATAAACAAGGTTACTCGAGAAACAAGAAGTACACAAAAAAAGCCGTATTCACACGTTATATACCTAGGTACAAACCGTATTTAAAATAACGTGTGACTACGACTTTTAAGCCATGTATCAATTTTATTTATGTAGATTTATATATCACCTAAACTGGACGTGATCTCTCTATCACAGAAAGATTTGCTTGAAAATAAAATAAAAAAACATAAAAATATTTATTTTGGACACAAAACAGCTGACAATAATGACATAGATAACGATGACAGTTGCAAAAGTTACAAACTGTGTCGCAACTATCAACGCCTATCTTAATATTAAGAAAAAACAATGTCCCAGACTTAACAGTAAGTGTGTAGTATGTAGTGTATAATACATAATTATATATGTGTTTTGTGTGTGTGTGTGTGTGTATGTATTAATACTTGCTATGGCTCCACAATTTTCTCAGTATCACTATACGAGAGTGTTTTCAACCATTCAGTCAAATTCTTTTTTTTTTTTAAATAGAAAAATAATTCATTGTCGAGTTAAGCTCGCCCTTGTACATGAATTGTAAAATGTTTATATTAAGTTTTTGTGTACAATTAAAGAATTAAGACCTCCAAAATTGAACAAAGTGTTGCATATTATTGTCAGCAACAGCATATATATCTTTCGGTGCGGCGATCTGAACTCAGTTGTCCTAAGCGTCAGTATTGAACTGAAAACCTTCCCTCAATCACTTTAGAATTCTGTGTGACTTTGATTTCTTGTTGCCGACATTATGGTTTGGACGTTCCAGAAACGTCTGCAGATTAGTTACAAAAAAAATGGCTGTATTATTGTTATGTTTTTTTTATTATTATTGATAGGTTCGCGCTTGACCTCTACCACATCCGATAGTAAGCGAAAGCAAAATTGTAATGCTAATATAACCAATTTAAAAAATGTATGTGATAAGACCAATTCTTGACGTAGCACGAATTTCACGTTGAAGGTTAGTCATACTATGTACATAAAGTATACGGTCTTGCAACAATTGAGTAGAGCAATTGTTGCATATTACATACAATTACCAAATTATTGCGGTCTACTTCAGTCGACATAAGTATCATTCCCATATTATTAAATTTTAATCCGTCTCGAAGGACTAGTATTTACCAATTTATTTATATGATGAATAGACTTAGTGAACCGGTTAAACCCGTTCATTGTGGCGATACTTGGGGGAGGCCTATGTCCAACAGTGGTGGTGTTCCGGCTGAAATGATTATGATGATGATGATGAAACTTAGTGAGTTTTTACAGATCGTATTTAGTCTTGAAAGAACAATCAATTCTTAACATTTTCAATTTCTATTACACGATAGAAACATAAAAATGGTAATCGAAATTTTAAATTTAAGTTGTGTTACAATTCAACGTGTATAATGTCCATTGCTGATTTACAAATAACAAAATGACTGTTGTTGATTAAACAAATGTTTAATCAACAGCTGTTATTACAAATTTCCGCTATAGATTACTGCAGTGTGAAAATGACCATGGTTTACATGTGGATGGTGTCATTTAAAAATAAAATCCTTGTTTGTATACATACTTACTTCATAATAAAGAAACAGTTTTTATCTAATTTATCCAGTTTTTTTTTAAATCCTTGTTTCAAAAGTAAAAAGGCTTTTGATCCACCATGTATAAAAAAAAACCTAAATAGATAATTTTTTACAATGCAATTCCAGATTTTGTAACCCTACATATAGTAATTTTTTTATTGTAAAAAATAATAATAATAGACTAACAATACAATTTTAGTATTCTGTGTGGAAAATAAACTCTAATATAATTGTCCTAAGCACACTACAATTCTTGGTACCTAGGTAACCTAATGTACTTTTAAAGACTTCCAAAAGACACATTATAAAAGGTAATGTGTACGTTCGAATACAAATCTCAATTTTATTCACAAAGTTTGGCTCTCAGACACCGAAATAAAAAACTAATTCGCGCCTTTGGGAATTAACTGCCATGAGTAATGTGGCTTGAACAAGACGAAACGGCCTACGGGGAGTTTTTTGTGTAGGATATTAATATATAAGTCATAGTGCTCAGTCATTTGAAGATATTTTTGTTGGTTTGCTGGTAAATCATGATAAATCATTCAATTCAGAATCATCTTTTTTTGTAAGGTGTTATATCAACCAATGACTTTTCGTGCTCTAAAGCGGAGCGGGAGTGCGTCTCAGAGTTTTACTTACCAAAACCACACCTACTTTTTTCTGTTCCGGATTCGTGCGGAGGATTCGCCCGAGTGTCGCCACTGTGCGGAACACCTGGAGGACACGGTTTTTTTTTTTTTTTTTTTATGGTAGGTAAAATCATCCAATGACAAATCCCGCCCTTGGGTGGAGCGGGAAGTAGTGTCAGACTCTTACTGACTAAAAACCTACCCCGTTCCTTCGTTGCCTATCATGCCGGGGCTGAGCCTTCCTCTCAGAAAACGGCCCTTAACCCCAGCAGGCTTCGACCCTGCCTGCCTGCAGCTAGCAGGCTGGGCCTCTACGGTTTGCTGACAGCTCCTTGAGGCACGCGGGAACAGAACGCGCCGTCGACGACTTGGGCTCGGTCCGGTATGTTACCGGACGATCGGACAGCGTGCTACCCACTGCACGCCGTCCGCAAGCCCGCGCCTACGGTGGCCGGAAATCGGGATCGGAATCCCGGCGGCGGCTGGGGCGAGCGCCCCGTTGCCTCTGCCTGATGCGGTCGGCCTCCTCCTTTGCTAGCATTACTGCTTCGCAGAAGGAGGCGACCGCCTGCCATCCCTCCTCACTACGGACCATGGCCTGAACCAAGGCCCGGCGAGAGAGATCGCTGCCGCTGATTGCCCCCACGAGGACACGGCGATGCTCCACCCAGGCGGGGCACACCTCTACAGTATGCTCCACCGTGTCCTCCGGGTGTTCCGCACAGTGGCGACACCCGGGCGAATCCTCCGCACGAATCCGGAACAGGAACTTGGCAAACTTTCCGTGTTCCGTTAGGACCTGCGTCGTGCGGAAGTTAAGAGTGCCGTGAGGTCTTTCCAGCCACGCCTCAAGGATGGGCCTTATCGCCTCGATTGTGGCGCGCCCCGAACGAGGTTGCGATAGTCGCTGACGCCATTTCGCCATGAGATCCCGCCGGAGCTCTGTCCGCCATGCCTCGACTTGTCGTGGCATGGAGGACACGGTGGAGCATACTGTAGAGGTGAGCCCCGTCTGGACGGAGCATCGCCAAGACCTCGGGGGAAGGGGGGGGGGGGCGATCGGCGGCAGCCATCTCTCTCGCCGGGCCTTGGTTCAGGCCATAGTCCGTAGTAAGAAGGGATGGCAGGCGGTCGCCTCTTTCTGCGAAGCAGTAATGCTAGCAAAGGAAGAGGCCGACCGCATCAGGCAGAGGCAACGGGGCGCTCGCCCCAGCCGCCGCCGGGATTCCGATCCTGATTTCCGGCCACCGTAGGCGCGGGCTTGCGGATGGCGTGCAATGGGTAGCACGTTATCCGATTGTCCGGTAACCGACCGGACCGAGCTCAAGTCATCGACGGCGCGTACTGTTCCTGCGCGCCTAGAGAAGCTGTCAGCAAACCGTAGAGGCCCAGCCTGCTAGCTGCAGGCAGGCAGGGTTGAAGCCTGCTGCCGATAGGCAACGATGGAACGGGGTAGGTTTTTAGTCAGTAAGAGTCTAACACTACTTGCCGCTTCGCCCAAGGGCGGTATTTGTCATTGGATGATTTTACCTACCATAAAAAAAACCTACATTCTTTTTTTTTCTAATTTTTATAAACTAGTGCTTGCCTAATTCCTTCTTTGCATTGCATTCTAGAATCCCGGGTTTCTCTTTTGTAAGTCAACCCATGTCCCCAGTACGCTTCAGCCCTCATGGGCCCATACAGTTTTACTGACATCTTTGAGAAGCGCGTGAAACACTACGCGCCATTGCGGGCTTGTTTCGAACGGTCACTAGGCAGCCGGGTGGCCAGCTAACCATTGCTCGTCGTCAGCAAGGCCTCGCCTACGATACTATTAAGATTCATTTTTTAACTACGTCAATACTTGTTAGTATCCACACCATCCTGACCTTTTTTAAACCTATGGAAATCCACAAATATAAAAGAAAACACCATGAAAATTTATTTTATTAAAATTAAGCCAAGCCCTTGGCCATATAGTCCAAGGGCTTGGCAAAAATGAAAACACGATATAAATTAGTTGGCTCGATAAGAAAAAATCACAAATCTGACCCTAATTTACGATTTCAAACGTATTTATCTACGAGATTACGTTACGGAACTATTTGAAAGCTACAAAAAAAAAACTTGTTATTTAAAAGAGCTTCGCAAGAACAAAAATTTTGAAAAGTTTTTGTTTTTTTTTATATAAAAATAAAACCGCTGTTTTGGGGCCGCGAAGACGACATAATCCCGAGCGAAGTTCATACAAAAAAAAAAACAGTGGCTAGAACCGGCCCTTAAGACTATCGCGCGTGCGGCGCATGAGCTAACTGTTTGCGCCTCATGACCGCTATCAGCTACCGCGAAGGTCACGGAGGAAGTGAAATGGGGCAGCAGTCCCATTATCATTCAGAATACTATATTGTATTGTTGTAAGGTTGTCTGTAAGAGATCGCTTTTAGCGATAAGACCGCCCATTGTGACACCCTATTAATTTTAAGTTTTTTACGTAATTTTATTTTTGGTGTACAATAAAGAATACATCTATCTTTTGTATTGTAAAGTAGTAGGTAAAATCATAATGATCATTCTGGTCGATGAAAATCGGTTATGATTGGAAGGTGAAGCAACGTGTGCCGAAGTCTGTCCGTGGATGAGGTTTTTTTTTATGGTAGGTAAAATCATCCAATGACAGATCCCGCCCTTGGGCGGAGCGGGAAATAGTGTCAGACTCTTACTGACTAAAAACCTACCCCGTTCCTTCGTTGCCTATAGTGCCGGGGCTGAGCCTTCCTCTCAGAAAACGGCCCTTGACCCCAGCAGGCTTCGACCCTGCCTGCCTGCAGTTAGCAGGCTGGGCCTCTACGGTTTGCTGACAGCTCCTTGAGGCGCGCGGGAACAGAACGCGCCGTCGACGACTTGGGCTCGGTCCGGCCGGTTACCGGACGATCGGACAGCGTGCTGTCCGTGGTTGAGGTAATAATGGTCCCCTCTTTGAGAAGTGCCGTGACGTTCTCATCTTCTGCATGACACAGGTACTCACTCACCCGACATGGAGAGTTCAAGAGGTAATGTTCCGAATTTGGGCGGAAGAAACCTCTGAGTGTCACCATTGTGTTCAGTTTGGGCGAAGCACCGCTGTGTACTAGCGGAGGCTATTGGCAGTGACCTCTTGTGGCAATACCCGGTTCAAGCCATGGTACGAAGTGAGAGGGAATGGGATGCCGTCACCTCGAAAGGAGTTGACCGCACGCGTGAGGGCACGTACTTCCCCACGCGTCAGCCGCCGCAACATGAGCCGCCCTAGGCGTCGGGAGTCGTAGGGCGCTCTCCGGCCACAGTAGTCACAGGCTTGCGGACGACGAGCAAAGGTAGTTTGCCGTCCAGTCATTCGGACCGAGCACAAGTCGTCAATAGCGCATTGACACGCCCTCCCGTTTCATCCCAGAGTGGGACAAGTCATTTACGAACTAAAAAACTGATAATTCAGGCAAATTAGACCAAAAAATAGGGGTAAGGTTACAATAATTTGCACCTAGCTGAAAATTGGTAGGATTTTTTAAATCACCATCATATATGAAATCTTAAAAGTTCGATCCGATACCCGGAAAAAAAATACTCGGGGTCAAAGGTCACAAAAACGAGTTTTTCGCGATTTTCTGAGAGGGTACTCATATGGAAATTACATAGTGACACCATTGAACCCAATATTCTTTCTTGGAAAAACAATCCATTAAGTGTAAACACTATAACACCAAAATAAACGACAACTGCACGGAACCAATTTCATTTTTTATTCAAATAGGGTTCCACAGAAAATTGGGTCATACAAACAACGCCCCGAGAAAGTATTATTATGCGTAATTTATGAAAAAATGTAATCTAAAAATTACCTCTATTTTTTCATATGTAAGTGTAAATATGCTCTACATTTATTATGTATGGCAAGCAATCTCCGGCTGCGCATACGTTTTTTTTTTTTTTATTGGAGCCACGAAGTAATTTTCTCCTAGATGAAACTCCAGCAATTATATAGATATTTTTGTTTAGAAGTGTAGGATTACGCTGATTATAATCTCCTCTAGGCTAGCCTTAGAAGGTTAGTTATTATTTGCGTAGAATTCCAGTTCTGTATAATTGATTAACGTACCTTAATTTTGGGACATGGCAAAAGTATTTTTTCTGCGCCGTCTATTACTATTACTTATCTTTCAGACTCTTAATATCTTATTCAGCTGCTCTTTTTGTTTTAATAGATTTTGTAGGATTTTGTTAGCCAGTATTGTGCCCCCTGCTGGACCAGGATCTCCTCTTGCTCCATCCAAACCACTCTATCATGTGCAGTCCATCAATCATGAGATTATACTGCAGACTTTGATTAGATCATCCTACAATCTTTGCTAGATCAACCTTGACAGCTATGTCCTCCCATAGATGACCAGTGATGCAGTGAGTTACTGCTTTATTGTATGTTTTTATACACGGCAAAATTTTGATCGTTTTAATCCCGTGGAGGTTTGATCCAGTACATGAAACACTATAGATTTGTAAAGATAAAATAAAAAAAATGCATGTACGAAAATAATTTCTTTAAGTAAACAACAGCTGAGTTTAATGACCAGTAGGTAGTTGTCGGTCGTTGCTTACTAACTACCTACAGTTCATTGCACTTGGTCTGCTGATTTTTACTTAATGAAATCTAATGGCAAAAACAGACAAAAGATTTACAATGTTTCACATTAATAAAAGTAAAGCCTACTAAGTATAGCCTATTTATAGTTTTTGTATTGTTGTTGTATATATATTATATTTTTTGTCCTGTGCGAGTCTCAAATAAATGTTTTTCTTTCTTTCTTTCTTTAAATTCCTCAAATGTTAGTCATTTTTGTGGCTGACGTATGTTTAGCCATCTTCAACCCGTTATCTCCACAATTTCATTCTATTAAGCACACAATCTGCCTCTGTTTCGATCAAACTTGCCATCTGCGTGTTCCAACTTGAAAAGTGTCAATAAAATGCGGCATTTCTAAAGTATCGAATAACGTTCACCGTTGGACATAGGCCTCCCCGATGTGTCGCTACAACGAACAGTCCTTTGCGTTTCACATCCATCGAATTCCCACGATCATCAATATATTCTTCCGCAAGGGAACCAAGGTTATCGACATAGATAAACGTGGTTCTCTTGGGGAAGTATGAAAAAATCATTCTTGATGCACTTTCCTTGAAGGAAACTTTGAACATAACCCTTTCCATTGCCCTTTGGGTGACTTTAAGCCTTCTGATGACTATGCCCTTTATGTGTGACTATGTTTTAGAGCCACATACTAGATACGCACTGGTCTAGACTATTTTTGTGAAACACGATTGTGTAGATAACTAAAGAAAAAAAAAATACTTTGCGAGAATCACAGTTGCCAAAAAATTATTATATTATAAGAGTACAATATATTTGTAAGTCCTGACTTTATTTTTCATCTAGCTCGTAGCCCAATTCGTTCTAATTACGTCAACCATCCCGCATTTTCTTTGTAAAATTTTACGTACAAAAGCTCTCATGCCAGTTACACATTATCTTTATTCTATTTTGGTTCGAGTCATCTCGTACAGCTAACAAAGAATGATGAGTTTCATATGGCCAAATACTCAAAAACCACAATATGAGAATTTATATCTTGTTTTAATCTATTTATTTTCTTATTTAACGTTGTTTTACGACGCGTAGACGCTGCGTAACCGTTGCGTGAGCATCGCGTTTGCGTGGCATGCACGATAGGTGAACGCATGATACTAGGATACTAAATAATTATATACGGCTTTGTACTAATGAATTAATAAAGTCAGAGTAAGAAACAATTGCTAACGGAAAAGTATATATTCGAAAAAAAACAATATTAGAATTTATATCTTATAGTAATCTGTTATGTTGTTTTAAGACGCGTAGACGCCGCGTAACCGCTGCGTGAGCGTCGCCTTTACGCAGCTTGTACGGTAAGAGACTGCATCATGCTAGATGGTACTGTACTAATAAATGAATGTCATAGAATGAAGAAAAAATTGCTATCGGAAAAGTACATATTCGAAAAAAGAACACGATATTTTTTGGCTCGTACATGCACATCTCCCAAAGGCTTCTCTTTCAATGTAGCATGCAGGTTTTTACGCCAATACCCTTGAGGGTAGACAGAAAACGAAAATACATTTTCAGTAACCATTTATTGTGAAAAACCTCTAAATGTAAATAGGAAAATGCGAGGGATGGATGCGTGGATCTGTCATTTCTATAGGAATGGCTTTTAGGGTGGATGTGACGTAAGCATTGATATAAGGCGGCCATTTTGTGCTGATTACGTAAAAATGTTTCGCTGTGATTGCACCTTGAAAGCTTACGGTAACATTGTGTCCTACTATTTGTGAAAAAATATCGCAAACCTATTTTAAGGTTTTGAAGCTAGCTGCTAGCTATTCGTATACGATAAATTCAATTTACAAAAGATTTTTTACTAGTTGTCCAGCTTAACTAACCTCAATGAAAGATAATGTCACCTAGCAGCTTTGGACTCGGTGGAAAAGCGTGCGAAGAATCTAATTGATAAAGTCCAATGTACAAAGCCTTGAGAGCAGTGGTGGCCGAGTGATACTGGCCCCGACTTACGAGTAGTGCGGGTTCAAACCCGGCCAGGCGCATTACTTTGTGTAATTTATTTAACACCAATGCTCTCAAGACGGTGAAAGAAAACATCGTGAGGAAACCGGCATGTCCTAGAACCAAAAATTCGAAGACATGTGACATCCACTAACCCGCACTGGGCCCGCGTGGTGGATTACGGCCCATTCCCTCTCTTAGAGAAGAGGCCTATGTCCCAGCAGTGGGAACATTAAAAGGCTGATGATGATGATGTATAAAGCCTTGAGCACAGGGCCAGCCTTTCGGTGTTTTACAGGATGAATTTTAGAGAGTGTGCGCGGGAATTGCATCACTTGATTCCACCATCTCATTTCTACCATCCGTACTCATTTCAACATAACGAATGGCGAGTATCCACACTAACGTTGTTGAAACATCTACGGTCTGGACCAAGCGTTTTGCCTCGTCGTTTATACCGAGTACATCGAAGGCCTGGAACATTTAATCGGGTATAATCGGACGGGAAGACCGCAGCAGGTAAACTAAAACTTTAATAGACTCTTAATAAACTAGTGCCCCTCACCATCAACTTACCATTGGTGAACTTTTTTTATCTATTCAAAAGTAATAGTCTTTTTACATATTTTGCTTCCTATTACTGTAACATTTTCTACCGATATAATTTTAAATTATTCTTTTTTAGATTTTTATATGAACGAATTCAGAATTTTTTAAGTTAGATTTGTGTTTCTAACACGTTTCCTCAGAATCAGGCCCACTATCCACCAAAGCAGAGAGGAGAGGAGACGAGAGGAGATGTGTTTGAATAAACTAATCTGATTTCGTTATTTCCACATCTCTTCTCCGCTTAGCTTTGGTAGGAATAGATCAAGCGAAGAGGAGGGAAGATGTCTCATAGTTCTATAGAATTTTGTGCGGCGAGTAAGCAAACGGTGCAGCAGAACAGAGAAGTGTCTAGTCGGGTGGCTGGGCGGTGCGCGCACTCACGCACCCCGCACCCCGCTGCCTTCTCCCCGCGCCTCTTCTCTCACAGCTCTCATCTCTGCTACACAAAGTTCACATCTCTGCTACACAAAGCTCTCATGAGAAGTGTAGAAGAGAGGAGCTCTTCTACACTTCTCCTCTCCGCTTTGGTGGAAATAACCTGCCAGCTTCGCAACACATCTCCTCTCGTCTCCTCTCCTCTCCGCTTTTGTGGAAACCGGGCCTTAGAGTTACCCCTGTGTCGTGGATGCGTTCACATATACAAGACAACCAGACCCTGAAAAACTATCTGCAGGTCTTACAAATATTGGTTTCGTGCGGGAATGGAAACAGCGACACGTAACGCAGTAGTTAATCGCTCAACCATTGCACCAAAGGTTTAAACCATCATTTGGAACACAAGTAGATATTTTATTCCTGTTCTGCTTTCCTGGGGAGTTACGACTATTTCCGAGTTTGGCGTGGGCGGTACCGTTGGCAAGAGCTAGTCTATCATATTTACGACAGGGCTCAGATTCTAGGCCTAGATTAAGGATAGCAAATCAAGCGTCCCTAGACGCAGTGCCTGCAATAAAACTGTCGGGTTTAGCCCAATCTGCCAGTTTACGGAGCCTTCTACATAATTTCGTAGTACAGTCGACTCTTGTCAATTTGAAACTCGAAGGTCTTTTAAATTACGGAGAGACAGATCTCCCTTTGGTTTGTAAATAAAACTTGTTTTAATTAAATTTGCGTTATTTAATTTAGTAAATGTAATGACTCTAATATTTTTTAGTACTCTCCAACCATAAATAATATTAATAATATGTTTCGGTGTTTCTTCTCAGGGTAGTCAGCTAGGAAACACCGGCCTCATCTAGATTAAAATGACAAAAAAATTGACGTGTAAAAGTGTTTTTAAAAACCTACTTACAAAATGAATATCATTTATCATTTAAATACAGGTCCAATCTAGTTCAGGCAAAATGCAATATTGGCTGCGTTATAATTGTTTTTATGTATTTTACTTTATATGTGCCACTTTTATATAAACGATATTATATTCTATTCTAAAATTTTACAAACTAATTGCTGTCAGTGACTATGCCCACGTGAAAGTAAGTAAATCTTTAAACCCCCATTTCATTTAATTAGGAGTTCACTCATTTTAGATAATCCTTTTTTAGTGTTCGCCTACGTCATAAAAAAGGCCTTGTACTAAACAAGCTTTTTAGTTACAGCTGTGTTTTGATAATATATATCATTTAGTCAGTTTCTCCTTTTATATATAGAGTGACTGGTTATTAGTGAACGATACTTAAACACGTGATTGTAGTCATGATAACAAACAACTTTTATTATGGGACCAAACTTGAAATCGTGAAAAAAATCTGCTGGTCAGTAAATTTTTGTTCGCCTAACTGGTCAAAATGTACTGAACTTGGCTGTTTTTTATTATTATTATAATGTGGATGAAATTATTAGTCTTTCGGAAGAAGTCTATAAACGTTGGTCTACACTAGAGGAGCTGAGCACTAGCGGATCATGAGCCGAGTTTAAAATCATGAGTGGACCGACTCTAGAGGAGCCAAGCGCGAGCGTTACTACACGGATTTGAGCTGGGATTTTACTCTGCTTCTCAAGCATATACCCATCTTAATGTTAGTTTTTAGGGTTTCCGTACCTCAAAAGGAAAAGAAGGAACACTTATAGGATCAGTTTGTTGTCTGTCTGTCTTGACCCTTTATCTCGGAAACGCGTGGCGCTGTCGAGCTGAAATTAAAACTGTATATTCAAGTCGGCGAGTGAAGCTGTGAAAAAATCAAATTCTAAATTAACGAAAAAAATAGATAAACGTTTATGTTGTAAAAAACATACGTTTCGAAACTCTCAAAGAAATCAAAATTCATAGAGTACTCTTCGTTGACCTAGAAGCGGAACCTTCAGTGCGCGATTCCGACTCGCACTTGCCTGGTTTTTCAAAGAACTTTAATGAGACTGGTCAATAACTATTTTATCAGAAATAGTGCTTAAAATTCTAAATTCTGTTTCATTAGTATCGTTTCGTAGAAGAAGCTTTGGAATCTAGTTTGAATCGTCGAGTGTTTGACGTCTATGAATTTGAATTAACGCGATGTTTTGTAAAGCGTGGGCCACAAGGATGCTATTCAGCGTTCCAACAGGGGTCACCTTAATAGGAGCTGGGATGGCCTCCAAGGGTTGTGTTGCGGCTACACGGGTCTAACCCATGCGACAACATGTTCACAAATCAGTCCCTGCGGTTGAAACAGCGGTTGTAAAAACGCACACGCCATCCAAGGACGTTTCGCGCCGGGGCTTGGTTCAGGCCATGCTCCGGAGCGAGGAGGAGTGGGAGGCGGTCGCCTCCTTCTGCGGAGCAGTAATGCTAGCAAAGGAGGAGGCCGACCGCATCAAGCAAGGGCGCTGACGCCGCAGCCGCCGCTGTAATTCTGATACAAATTTCCGGCCACCGTAGGCGCGGGCTTGCGGACGGCGGGCAATGGGTAGCTGGCTGTCCGTTTGTCCGGTAACAGACCGGACCGAGCCCAAGGCGTTTACGGCGTGCACTGTTCCCGTGCGCCTCAAGGAGTTGTCAGCAAACCGTAGGATCGAGGCCTATTCTGGGGCTCTGGGGAGGTATGAAAATGCATACCAGGGCCCCGGATCCAAGGCAGGGGAGGAACAGGGTAGGTTTTTAGTCAGTAAGAGTCTGACACTATTTCCCACTCGCCCAAGGGCGGGATTTGTCATTGGATGATTTTACCTACCATAAAAAAAAACCAAGGACGGTGACGGTTATATTATAATTTGGATTACATCTAAAAGAAAGAAAGAAAGAAAAATATTTTATTTGACACATATAGACAAGCAAGGTCACCTCTGTTGGGAAATTGGATTACATCCGTGTGGTTCACGCTTTACGGAGCAATGATTTTTTTGTCCTTAGAAATGTTTAGATTTTTTTTTCGAAACATAATTAGATGTTCTAGAAACTACTACTTATTCATTTCTGACAAGAGATTTAAACGAAAACGTCTATTTTCTTGGAAAAATAATTTAGTGAAACAAATATATTTGAGCCATATCTGAGAGAATGTGAGTTACGTTTAATATTATACTTTGTATTAAGGAGTGTTTCATTACTAACTGGCAAATAGAGGTTAAGTTGGAACTTCATTTTATGTAAGATATGAGAATTAATTTTCGGATGAATTTGTGTCTTGTTTCTGTAAATGAACTGTTTTATTTTAGCCATATATTTATTTAACACATAAATGAAATAAGTTGTATATTAAACATATAACAATAAAATATTCTGTTATTGTTATGACTGGATTTATTAGCCGGACTGATCTGTATAGCTTAGTGGTTAGTGGCCCTTACTGTTAAGCCGAAAGTCCTGGGTTCGATTTTCACCCAGGATTTTTTTTTGTATGATGAGCACGATCTTATTTATTATTTATTTATTTATATTATATTGTACACTATGATAAAAAACAAAATACAATTTTGAGATCTTGTTCTCTGTCTGGTTGTGTTTTATCTATAACTAGCTTTTGCCCGCGGCTTCGCTCGCGTTAAGTATTATTATTAATTATGTATATTTTTTGCGGCTTTACTTTTGTCTTATTTTATTCGTTATATTAGGTACTGATTATTCAAAACTAATACATTTACATCCTCCATCATTCCTTATTTTATCCCTATGGGGGTTGAATTTATCAAAATCCTATTTAAGTGGACATCTTCATCATAGTAGCTCCAATCTTTAATTTCAGTTCAATCAGTCGAAAATCTAAGAAGATTTATACAAACTTTCATCCCCTATTTAATCCCCTTAGGGGTGGAATGTATCAAAATCCTTCGTTAGGGGATGCTTAAGTTATAGTAGCTATATGCATGCAAAGTCTCAGTCCGATCGGTTTAAAATTGACAAAGTTTCATACAAACTTTCATCCCCTATTTTATCCTCTTGGGGGTAGAATTTATCAAAATCCTTTCTTAGCGGATGCCTACGTCATAACATCTACCTGCGTGCCAAATTTTAGCCCGATCCCTCCAGTGGTTTGGGCTGTGCGTTGATAAATCACTATGTCAGTCAGTCAGTCACCTTTGAGTGTTATATATTTAGAATAGAAGAAAGATATGTATTTAGAAATATATAAAAAGGTTTATCAGTTATCTGGTACTCAAACTATAAGCTTTGCTTAGTTTGGTACTAGATAATGTTGTGCGACAGTTGTGGAATATGGTCGAGGAGGGTCTGGGTCGGGCACATACCTATAGTATGATATTTCTGATTCCAATAGAGTGTACTTAAGATCAAGTGGCTGGGGAATAGAATTATGAATTGTGCAATCTAATATAGTTCAATTGATTGACGTACCTAATTATATTTTTTATTTAAGTCAATTCTAAAGTTATATGAGACTGTCTCTAACCTTAAACCGTTATTTGATATTATTCTCAATTTAGTTAATAATATTATTAATGCCAGACTGTACAAGGGTCACTCAAATAATGTTCATCATCATAATTATAGCCGAAAGACATTCACTGTTGGACACAGGTCTCCCCCAAGTGACGCCAAAACATTAGCTTAGCAAAGCATCAGCCTTATAATGTTCTCACTGCTGGGACTTAGGCCTCCTGGCAGGGAACGGGGCGTAATCAACCACGCCAAAATATTGTTACATGTTATTTATTTCATGTGCCTGCAATGTATGCGAATAAATTGCTTACTTAATAAATATCTTGCTGGCGTAGAGTAGCCAGCCTTTCGTTAATTTACAGGATGCATTTTGGAGAGTATGCGCGTGAATTGCATGACTTGATTCCGCCATCTCAATTCTACCATCGGACAACCGGCCGTGCGGCGAATATCCACCCTTACATTGTTGAAACTTCTACGGTCAGGACTAAACGTTTTGCCTCGTCGTTTATACCGCGTATAACGAGGAACTGCAATAATTTTCCTGCTGCGGTCTTCCCGCCCTATTGTAATTTAGGAGTCTTCAAGGCTACAGTGAATAGGCTCTTAATAAACTAGTGCGCCTCACCATCAATGATTACATCACTGCTTGACATCAGGTGGGATTGCAGTCAAGCACTAGTTTACATAAAAAAAAAACTTATTATTAGTTTGATTACTTTGACCTTTGTATCTTGACCCTAATTTTTAGTTTTAATTTGACATAACTTATTGGAATGTGTTTTTGTCTTATCAGTTTTGTATTTGGTTTGTAAATTTTTAATTGTCTAGTTTACACCTAGTTATATGTGCATGCTGTGATCTCCTGTAACTGAAGGAGCACACGTTAAAGGATCCCCATGACTAAATATTTCTACTGTATCTTTGTGACCTTTGTTGGAGATCCAAATAAATAAATAAATAAATTACCATACCTATTACACAAAATGCTTTAATTAATTCCAATCTTTCAGCCCGTGTAGTAAAGCCTGAAAGATCTCACTTCAAGGGCCTAAAGCCACGCTCCAGTGATTTTATTTTAACAGAAACTCTCGAAGGTAAGATGCTTTCCGTATATATTAACTGATAACTTTACGAGGGTAGTATTTGGTTATAGGTACTTACTTAGTATCTGTAGGTGTTAGATGGAAATATATGCGAGAAGTTATTTTCGAAGGCTGTTCAATCTTCTTCTAATCTTTGGGTTCCGCAAAGATGTGGGTAATGTGAAGGCTGATTCAATTCAAAATATATTTATTTCACATAGGCATGGGCATTTTTTTAAATTTAGATGCTAGTGCAGGGTTCCTATTGTTATAGTTTCCTTTGGAGAAATAACGGCAAAAAACTGGATGGTTACTTTGAAAAAATATACAACCTTATTTTTAGTAATTATACGAAACCTGATACATGTCGGCGCATGATGGCCATCGGTGTCGACGTCACACAAAATTCACAGTCACAGTAATATAGAATGATAGGAAATGTTATAGTGATAATAACAAAATACCTTACTTCAGTTCAAGGTGTTTATTCCATGGGCGGCGAAAGAGTGCCTTTCTAATAACATTACATCGGTTTTTATACACAGAAATTGACAAGCATCAAAATTCACTATGAAGGTAGAAAACTATTTAAAATAAATAAATAGAACGGAAATCGTCACAGTAAATTCTTATTTAAATATGACCGGATGCTCTGATATTTTAAAGAAATAAAAAGGAACCGGTCAAGTTAAACCCTCACAAGTTTACCCGAATACTGTAATATTTGTTTTAAATTAGAAAGGAAGTCGTCATTTAATTCGTTATAAATTGAACAGGATGTTGTAATATTTAAAATAAATCGAAAGGAAGTTATCAAATTAAATCCTTATATAAATTCAACAGGATATCGCAATATTTTAAATAATTTGAAGGAAATTTATCAAAATTAAATCCTAGTTTAAATTCAACAGGATATTGCAATATTTTAAAAGAAATAAGCAGGAAGTGACCAAATTAAATCTATATCAAAATTATCAAATAATAGTTTTGCGCCCATATACACGTGTCTAGTATTTTTATGTAAAGAATCTATTTACAAAATTTCATAACTGTATCGTGTTGTCTTGTTATGTTACTTAGTTGTTCACACAAACACATGGTCACCGGGCCATCCGGGCGACTGAGGGGTTGTTTTGTTCCCGCACACAGCTGAACGCTAGCTCCTTAAGCCCGCAATGTCCTGCCGTGACCTGTATTGTACTTAATGTCGGTGGTGTCCAACTTGTGACCTTCTTTAAAGATTTTTGGGAAAAATATAACAGGGTGTAAAAAAATATTTTTATCGATTCAGTTACCGATTCAGAACAAACTATATCCAGGTTTCGCATATACTAAAAATAATGTTTCATATAATATATACGTGTTGAATAGGTAGATCATGGTAAATAGACCAGTGTACCAACTTTCATTGAACCGTTCAGTTAATCCGTTCAAAGAAGTAACAATTTTCACTTCTTCACTACGCGCGCTCACACGCATTAGTGTAGTAAATATTATTAAGGAACTTGAAAATATTTATATCCCGAGAACAACTTTAAAAAAAAATCAAGACTTTTCTAAATACAACTCTGTATTTAAATATCAGTTGTTATAAATTTTTCCGGCCGTAAACAGAAGAGAAGAAAACTTTTTACTAAAGTAAAATACTTATTACAAAGTTGCGATCTTTAATAACACCGCAGTCAACACAAAGTCGCGAAGATTTTATCAATAATTCAGAAATATTCGCTGAGATGATCGTATTCGGCGACCGTAAGCTTTGTTTTAAACAAAATAAAGGCTAAAGTTTGAGGAAGTTTCGGGTTCTAAAGATTTTAAATACCTAAGTAAGGTTGCGGACAAAAATAATGATTTTAAAACTAAAGTCTAATAATAATAAATATATATTTCCATCACTCTATCTCTACGTTGACGTCGTGGTGGGGCTTGCGTGCTCCAATAAACCCTAGGTCGTAACTTACCTAGGGTGAGGGGCCAGACTAAGAGAGATACAATCCGCAGGGCAGTTTTGTGGCGGACTGTTGGGCATTAGCGACCCCACGGACCCGATCTCCCGGGAGTATTCTCATTCTTCATCTCCGGCTTGCCTTTATTGGCCGGCCATAGTGAACACTGACGAGGAACAGAGCTCCCACCTCTCTCTTGCCTTTATTGGCTGGTTTGAGTGGAGATTCGCAAGAGCAATTGTGCTCGGGAGAAGGATGTATAATCCAGTAAGGTGCTGGTGGGGATCTTGACCGCACTTCCAGACTTGTCCTGATAGCCGTGGTATACCTTTCCACTCCTCAAGCACCTAAGGATATGTTGCCCTTTTGTTGCTACGTCACTTCGTGCAAGCGGCCGTTTTTGGGGGCCCATTTATTGAGTGTGCAAGTCACCAGTGTGTGGCTGTTTACCGATGGATATTAATAACATTGTTTAGGCAGGGGCCATTGTTTTCACATAGTTCTTGGTAACCAGTCCACTTAAGACTCCAAAAATCATAGCCCTATTGTCTTTATTTTCCATATGTCACAATAGTTTTCACCAACCAGGGGTTGTCCTTGGATGCAATAGCATTGCGCGTACAGGGGCAATCGTCGGTTGGCATCACGTTCCATTAAACTGTTAAGAAACGGGACGACACCGGTGTCCGCACACCTATTGTCTTTCTATTGTGTCTCTAATTACGGTATTCAAAAGGTTAAAAGTTCCTAAAGGGCCTCTGCGAGTTGGTTTTGGCTCCTCGTACGTCCAAAGGTCCAGGACCTCAGGGTCCCGAGATAAATAAATTCATAATAATATCTTTAATAATTTTATTTAACCATTGCTACAAGTATTTTCTTGAACATAGATATAACATAGTTGAATATCGGTAACAGAAGTTGTATTTTACCAGGATTATTACAACGGCAATCTGAAGTAGGCAAATTGTTAGAATTCAAACGAATAATATAATAGAGAGCAGTGGTGGCCGAGTGGCCCAGACCCAGCCAGGCGCATTAATTTTTGTAATTTATCTCATCACCACTGCTCTCAAAACGGTGAAGGAAAACATCGTGAGGAAACCGAACTTTCCTAGAGCCAAAAATTTGAAGACATGTGACATTCACCAACCAGCACTGGGCCCGCGTGGTGGATTACGGCCCATTCCCTCTCTCAGAGAGGAGGCCTGTGTCCCAGCAGTGGGAACATTAAAAGGCTGATGACGATGATGATTAATTAGAATGGTATATTTACTTAAATTTTGTGGAAGTAAATAACATAGAGTTGATAATAACTCCTCTAATATCCTAAAATCAGAAACAAGACGATCAAAAAAAGGAATGCAAATTACTTATTATGTTTTGAATATATTTGAACTAAATTAATATAATAATAATAATACGTTTATTTCAGATAACTAAGATCCAATTTGTTAGTAGTACAAAAACTTATAACTAGTGTTAGTAATACAACCTTAATCTACTCGCCCCCTGCCCGACCCATGAAACGAGGTATCAATACTCATGTGAGCACTAATACAACGATTCATGTACAGGCAGTCCACTCTACTAGCTATCATACTTAAAACGATGTTACGACTAGACCGCACTCTGCTCAGCATCGACGCAATAAAATATGATATTGAAGAATTTTGTTACGTTTTAAGAGTTCGGTACTAAAACGGTTAAGTTAAAGAGCTTTGTTTTAATGTAAATGTTTATTCATTTATATTATCTCCGGTCTTTAACTTAAGGCAAATAAATAAAATTCATTCTACAGTCATTAAAACATGTAGTTTGTCATACTCATGACTCATAAATCATGGGATTCCATTTTTTTTTTATTACAAGTATATTCCACAACTATCACACAACGCCGTCTAGTCCCAAGCTAAGCAGAGCTTGTATTATGAGTACTAGTCAACTTATATATTTCTAAATACATCGTGAGTGTAATATTATAGATAAATTACACCCAGACACAGATCAAATGATCGTGCTCATCACACAAACATTTGTCCTGGGTTTTTTTTTTTAACGTAGGTAAAATCATCCAATGACAAATCCCGCCCTTGGGTGGGGCGGGAAATAGTGTCAGACTTTTACTGACTAAAAACCTACCTTTCCATTCCTTGCCTTTATCCTGGGGCCTGTGGTGACAGTCTCACATAACCTTTGGCCCCAGTAGGCTTCGGCCCTGCTGGACCCCTACAGTTTGCTGACAACTCCTTGAGGCGCGCGGGAACGGTGCGCGCCGTAGACGACCTATTTGTCCTGGGTGGGAATCGAACCCACGACCTCCGGCACAGCAGTCAGTATCACTAACCATTAGAACAACATGCCCGTCTGTTGTTTTTATATTGTGTGTATGTATCTATGTGTACCAAATAAAACTATTTTCCTTTTTTTAAATTAACAAATTAAGCATTCACATTTTTTGGTTTCCCATCAATTTCGGTTTTCACAAAGCAATCGCACCCAAACCCGTTTCAAAGAGGTTTTGTTCGCACCGCAAACCCAATTGGTTCCCCAGCTTTATTCTCCATCTCAACGAACACAATCAACTAGCAACAAGGCAATACCAAAACTCCTGGGAATAGAAAACAGACTTCAGTTTAACGTTAGGTTTGTACGTTATCCAATTACGAAGTAGGTTACTGTCCAACTGAGCCTTCGTTAACACATAAACTCGGTTAACACGTTGAGGAGTTTCAATGTAATCATCCTTCATGTTTGTTTTACGGGTCAAAAGCTGGGGGCGATTGACCCCCTACTAAGACGTCTTACAACTATCATGATTTCGGAATGAGAGCGAGATGGAGGTATACAGGATTGATAGCTCTATCCTTTTCTAAGATGGTCTCGTGATAGCATTGGCGCTACGTAGTACGGCTCTTGATGTGTTTGCTTTGGTGAATGAAGAGCTATGGCCGATAATTCAATTGATACACCTTTTCAGGTTGTCTCTGTAAGGGATGTAACGAAATTGGTTATTACCGGGTTTGGAATCGGAGTTTTTAAAAACGAAAATAGAGATGGAAGCAGAAACTGAAAATCAAATGCTACCTGACGATTTTTCAGGCTGAAATCAATAAAAACTGGATTAATATGAACGATCGTGTTTTTTATTGTAGCTATCTATTTGCAACATGAACAATTTAACGACTGGCCTGTTGGTCTAGTGGTTAGAGAACCTGACTGCTATGCCGGAGGTCGTGGGTTCGATTCCCACTCAAGACAAATATTTGTGTGATGAGCATGATCATTAGTTCCGTGTCTAGGTGTAATTTATCTATAATATGTATGCATTTTAAAATATATTACGTATGTTTATCAGGTGTATAGTACTCATAACACAAGCTCTGCTTAGCTTGAGAAAAGATGGCGGTATGTGATAGTTAAATATATATATATCTCTACCATAATTAAACAAAAATTTTCGAGCTATGTATATAATTATTATGAAGATTAAATTCATCACATTCCAAATTCGGAACAAAACAACACGTAAAAGAGTAATCGACAGAAGGTACAGGGGAGTAAAGTTCTCCACGTGATAAGTATAAAATTTGTACGACTGATATATATTCCGATTAAAATTCATCGGAAACAAAATCGGAATTAGTAGTGCAAAATTGATCGGGACTTCCGAATTTACGGAATTGGAATTAAACCTCCTCAAGATCTCTGGGACCTTACCATGTTATATTATGGGAAGAGCATCGCCGTGTCCTTGTGGGGGTGATCGGCGGCGGCAATCTCTCGTGCCGGGCCTTTGTACAGGCCATGCTCCGGAGCGAGGAGGCCGACTCCATCAGGCAACGGCGCACACGCCACCGCCGCCGCTGGGATTCTGATCCCGATTTCTGACCACCGTAGGCGCGGGCTTGCGAACGACGGGCAATGGATAGCTCGCTGACCGTCCGTCCGGTAACAAACCGGTCCGAGCTCAAGCCGTTTACGGCACGCACTGTTCCTGCGCGCCTCAAGGAGTTGTCAGCAAACTGTAGGGGTCCAGTGGGGCCGAAGCCTACTGGGGCCAAGGGTTAGGTGAAAATGAACCCCGGGGCCCTGGGTCGAAGGCAATAAATGGAACAGGGTAGGTTTTTACTCAGTAAGAGTCTAACACTATCTCCCGCCCCACCCAAGGGCGGGATTTTTCATTTGATGATTTTACATACAATAAAAAAAAACATGTCATATTAAAATGACAATTGTGCTAGCGAGAAAGAGGAGCTATATTATACCCTAAATAGTTTCATGATACTTTTGTTATACTTTTACAGAATATTCCGTATTTATACGTATGGGATTGTGCTATGCAGCCGAGTTGCCTCTAAACAATCGATATGTAGAACCAGTTCAAAGGGTTTGAAATACTGTTTCAAATATAAGTGTACTATCTCGGTTATTTCTGCCTGATCATTTCAAAGCGGTGATGTTTGGCGCAGGTCGCCAACCCTACCGCTTTGAAATTTTCGTTTCGAGTGCAAGCAAAAATGAACTTAACCGTGGTCAGGCGAAAGTGTCTTTGATGGTATATCTTCATATACCTACACCATACATTTCATAGAATAACTGTATTGTTATGAGTTAACCCGATAGCTGGTTATTTGAAAAACAAACTACGGATTTGTACATTACTGAGTAAAGCAATATCTCTACAATTATTTTTCATATCATCTAACTAATTCCATGAAAAATATTTTCATTTTACACAGTAAAGTTTGTCTTGTGCATGTTACAAAGAAACGTTTTTCTTTACTTTATTATAACTTCATTGACTGGTCTGTTGGTCTACAAGTTATTATAGTTACCCTGACTGCTATGCCGGAGGTCGTGGGTTCAATTTCCACCCAGGATAAATATTTGTGCGATGAGCACGATCATTTGTTGTGTATGTGAGTGTAATTTATCTATGATATGTTATTATTATTTTCCTTTATTTATTTGCTTAAACATATTTTTTACATTTTTAAACATTTCCTAAAAAAAAAGTATAAAAAACATTTAAAAATATAAAAAACAGTAGTCCGCCGGTGTCGGGAGCAGGGTCCAAGCTACCGGTGGTTAGGGCTCCAGAGAAAGGAACCTCCTCACAATGCGAGCCGTATCGAGGAGTACTGCCTTCTGTATCAGGCCCTTGATCCAACCGCGCAACGAAAGCTTCGACAGGTGGTCGTCGAAGCTTTTGGCTATAAGGCCGTTGGCAGTCACGACAATCGGCACAATGATAGCCGAGTCTACATTCCACATGTCGACAACCTCGTGTGCTAAGTCGAGATATTTGATTTGTTTCTCTTTCTCAGCTTTCACGAGATTCTCGTCATGTGGGATGGTGACATCGACTATTATTGCGCGGCGCGCTAACCGGTCTATCACCACTATATCCGGTTTATTGGCAACAATAGTCCGGTCAGTGATGATAGACCGATCCCAGTACAACGTGGCATGGTCATTTTCGAGAACTGGGTCGGGCACATACCTGTAATACGGTACCTCAGAATCCACTAGGTTGTACTTCAAGGCAAGTTGCTGGTGAATAATCCTGGCTACTTGGTTATGCCTGTGCAAGTACTCGCCGTTAGCCAGACGAGAACAACCAGAGATAATATGTCTGATGGACTCACCCGGACGGTGGCATGCCCGACACACGTCAACCGTTCCGTCCTTCATAATATATCTCCGGTAGTTGTTCGTTAGGATAACTTCGTCCATAATCGCACAGACAAAACCTTCAGTATTATTATTATTATTATTCCATTTATTTAAATTATATATACATATTTCATACATTTTTAAATATTTCTTAACAAAAAAACACATTAAAAAAAAACATTTAAAAATATAAAAAATAGTAGCCCACCGGTATCGGGAACAGGGTCCAAGCTACCGGCGGTCAGGGCTCCAGAGAAAGGAACCTCCTAACAATACGAGCCGTGTCCAGGAGTACCGCTTTCTGAATCAAGCCCTTGATCCAGCCGCCTAATGAGAGCCTCCTAAGGTGTTGGTCGAGGCTCTTGGCTATTAAGCCATTACCCGACACGACTATCGGTACAATGATCGCCGAATCCACTTCCCACATGTCGACAACCTCGCGAGCCAAGTCAATATACTTGATTTGTTTATCTTTCTCGGCTTTCACGAGGTTCTCGTCATGCGGAACGGATATGTCAACAATCATTGCACGCCTCTCGTTTCGGTCCACCACCACTATATCAGGCTTATTGGCTACAATAGTCCTGTCAGTGATGATGGACCGATCCCAGTACAAAGTGATATGACCATTATCAAGAACTGGGTCGGGCTCATATCTGTAGTACGGCACTTCCGATCCCACAAGAGAGTATTTCAAAGCAAGTTGCTGATGGATAATCTTGGCTACAAGGTTGTGCCTATGCAAATACTCGCCGTTAGCCAGACGAGAACAACCGGAGATAATGTGACGAATTGATTCTCCCGGATGGTGACATGCCCGACAGATGTCAACCGTGCCGTCCTTCACAATAAATCTCCGATAGTTATTCGTCATGATAACTTCGTCCATAATTGCACAGATAAAACCTTCGGTTTCCCCAAAGAGGTCACCGAAACGCAGCCAAGCTACGGACGCCAATTGGTCTACATCGGGCCCGTGAAGGGCCCGGAAAAAGCGTCCGTGAAGTTCCTTGCTCTGCCATACTTCCCTGCGATCGTTAGTGTCAAGCACTACCGGTTTGCGCCAGTTCTCATTAGCCAAGGAGAGAGGGGTGAGTCCCTTGTCCACTGCCACTACATCTCGATGCATACCCACGTCGGCAGCTAGGAAATATTCCCTGAGGCTGCATACCTCGCGGTTGTGTAGGGTCTTAGCATTTAAAAAACCTCGACCGCCACACTTCCGCGGGATATACAGTCTCATCACCGACGATCGTGGGTGATGCATTCGGTATGCAGTCAGCAGTGTTCGAACCCGCCTATCCAGGGCGTCAAGTTCCGTTTGAGTCCATCTGAGTACGCCGAAAGAGTACATCAATACCGGCATGACCCAACCGTTGAAGGCGCGCACCTTGTTTCCGCCTGAAAGAAGGCTATTGAAAACCTTCTTCAGGCGTCCAAAGAAACGCTCCTTCAACGATTGCTTCATGTCAGTGATATTGATGCCTAGGGCTTCCGACATACCCAAATACTTATAGGTTTCGGTTGGAGAGAGAGATCTCAGGTTTATGGAATCCGTGAGTTGAATGCCCACAGATTCCACAACCTCCCCTCGCTTTACATGCATGACCGCACATTTGTCCACACCAAACTCCATCCTGATGGCACTACTGAAGGTTTCAGTTACCTTCAGTAGCGCCATCAGTTGCAGGTTGTTGGGGGCAAAAAGCTTCAAGTCATCCATGTAAAGAAGGTGAGATATAACCTGACCACCTCTCTTCAACCGATAGCCTAGACCTGAATTCTCCAGCAGTGTGCTTAGAGGATTCAAGGCTAGGCAAAACCAAAGCGGACTCAAACTATCACCCTGGAATATACCTCGCTCTATCCTTACAGGTTCGCTATTCCTCTGGATATGTCGACATCCTGGATAGCGAAGGACCGTACTCCATTTCCTCATACACGACATCAGGAAGGTGCGTAGTGTTGTATCAATTTTATACAACTCTAGCACCCTCATGAGCCATGTATGAGGAACGGAATCATAGGCCTTCTTATAATCTATCCAACATGTCGACAGATCCTTTCGGGAACGTCGAACCTGTTGGCTAATGGTCATATCAATGAGGAGCAGCTCCTTAGTACCGCGGGACCCATTCCTACATCCATTCTGAGAAGGTGACATTATCAAATTTTTGTCAATATGGTTGTTAATTTTGCTTCTCAGTATGGATGTAAGAACTTTATAGACCGTCGGCAAACACGTGATCGGTCTATAATTTTTAGGTTCCGCAGTACTGCCTGATTTATGGAGCAGGTGGGTTATTCCTGTCGTAAAAAACTCGGGCAGCGACCCTGACTCTAGGGCAGATTGGAATTGAGACGCCAAACGAGCGTGCGATCTTGTGAACCACTTTATCCAGAAATTGTGCAGTCCATCCGGCCCTGGAGATTTCCAGTTAGGCAACGGACGGACTGCACGAGCTACATCTTGGGGGCTGATGTAAATTGCCCCCATTTGTGGTATTGGATCGCACGCGCGCTCCACCTCCCGAATCCAATCACCCTCGGTGTGACTGACAGGCACCGACCAGATGCTGCGCCAGAATGAACTCATGGCGTCATCACCCGGGAGGCGTGTGTCAGTCACACCTTGGTCCGGTCGCTCCCAAGCCCTATATACCCACCTTTCGTTGCTTCGGAATGTGCGATTCTGGGTGTATCGCTCCACTCGGCGCTTATACCTGCGGATACGGTTTGCCCATGCATACACTTTTTGCTTCAGGAAGTCGATGCGCTCTGTGACTCGGGACATGTAGTCTCGGGGGCTGATGTCTGTCCCCGAAAATGCCCGTCTCACAAAGCGCATCACTCTAGGGCGAGTGTTGCCCTCCCTGAAGCAAATTAGTTTGCCGATGAGTGCTCTGGCCCCACCAATACGACGCTCGATCCTGCACTGCCAGGCCGGTACAGCTGGTTTCGGTCGTGTAGCTACGTCACTGATTGGAAATTTGACGTGAGCTACACGACATGCCGCTACGGCCGCGCAGTACATTATCGAGTGTGTATCGGTGAGATCTTCGCAGTCATCAAAATAGTCAGACAACTGCGAATCCAGAGCAGCCACCAGCGCCCTATTCTTGTTATGCATGGGCAAACGAGGTAAGCGAGGTCTAAGTTCGGGGGACATGTTGCGATATTCCCGAATTGCACACTCCAAAGCACTCCTCAGTTCGCTATTGCACTGGGTACTTACATGAGCAACCGTGTCAGTATCCTCCTCGTCAGCATGGTGGGATGTGTAGCTGGACGGTGGTGCCACAAGTGGAACTAAAGGTTGCGACGGAGGGGCAATGACACGGTTACTCGTTTCCGTTCGGAGGCGATCAAGTACAGCATCATCCAACATGTGATTACGCAGGATGACCCGCACCTGATCCGACAGTCGTTGGGTTGAAACGTTGACGGCTGGCTCAAGCACCTGAAACAAAGAGAGCATCCGAACACGGTACGCGGTCAGGTTGTTTCCTCCCTCTGTAGCCCCGTAGTATGCGCGCATGACGTTTTCGTTGATGGTTTGCGTCCATCGCATGCGCTGCACACTTCCGCCGGGAGCTGGGACCCTATCAGAGACCGGTGGGCCTCGAGGTCCTAAGCCGCTCGGCGGCCGGCGTCCTCTTCGTCGACGCGCAGGTGGTGGTGTCGTCGGCGGAGAGAAGAACTCGTCGCTGGAGCTCGACGCAACTGCCGCGGCCGGTGTCACAGCACTCACAGTGGGGCTGGGTTCCGGTGGCGGCGAGGCGGAGCTGAGCGACGAGGCCGGAGGTGATGGGCGTGCACGGCGTGCTGCAGCTCTCGTCAACATTTAAGTTTCGTCGTCGAAAATTTTATTTGTCATAAACATATTTTACATGAAGTCATTATAGTTGTTGTAGGGACACCGGTATTTCACAATAAATGATTTCCTGTAGTTTTGGGCCTTTTTTTTTTTATCGGGTAACTTCATTTTGCTATTATTATTATTATTATGAGCCTGTAATGTCCCACTGCAGGGCAAAGGCCTCCCTTCCATGATATGTATGTATTTAAAATATATAAGTATATTTATCAGTACTCAAAACACAAGCTCTGCTTAGCTTGAGACTAGACGGCGTTGTGTGATAGTTGTGGAATATATTATTATTATATTATTAATTTATTAGACATTATAGTGACGCAGAAAATCGAATTCACGAAGACTATCATAGTATTTATAAACCGTTTCCTTTGATAACGCCATCAGCAAAATGCCCTATTTTCTTTACTTAATAATTTATTTATCTTTTCGAGTATGAAATTTTCCGGGAACCTGAAGTTTGCAGCTCGTTTACTTACCCTGGGGAGCATTCCGTAATTTCTTAGCGTGCGTGACTTGTTTCAGAATTTTGTCATCGCCTTTGCGAACTTACTTTTCGTCTTTATTTTTGTCTACTAAGAATCTTTGGGTCTCAAAAAGTAAAAGTAAGATGTGGAAGCCATCTTATTAACTAATATTTTACTTCAAGAATATTCTGGCACTAAGTAACAGTATTACATATACAGGTTCTTTGTAAAGAAGCTCGATTTTTTCAAGTAGAAATATTTTGTTACAAAAATTATATAAAATTACTTTCTAACACAATAGTTGTAAAACAGTACAATGTAATAAATACTCTAAATTTGTTTGAAATCGGTATTTGCAACCGTATATTAGCTAAGCCTACGTCAGACGAGGCAAGAATTTTATATAATATAATATTATAATGATTTGAATATAAGTTAAAATTCAAAATTTGGCTACAATGGAGCGAACTAGTTAATTAAGTGACAAAGCTTCCTAATTTAGATCAGATTAAAAAAAAGCTCGATTTTTCCATGTAGAAATATTTTGTTACAAAAATTATATAAAATTACTTTCAAACACAATAGTTATAAAACAATACAATATACCTCTTGTATTAAAGATGCGATCACAAATATGTAAAATCACATACACACGACACTCAAACCCGGATCAAATATCTATATTTTTTCTTGGTATTGTTCGTCAAGTCGTTGAGCTCCTTAGTGTCCTGAGTTGAGCTTTGCAAATACTGACAAATGCTTGCACTGACTGGACAGGTCCACTCAAATCTGTATGGTTCTTTCTTCAAAAGGACATTTCAGACAAATCGGCATGGTCCTCATGTGATTTGACCAATACATGTTTACTGCATGGACTTTTAAAGAGACTTTGACCCCTGAGTTTGTTTCGGTGTTTCTTCTCAGGGTAGTCAGCTAGGAAACACCGGCCTCATCTAGTTTAAAATGACAAAAAAAAATTGACGTGTAAAAGTGTTTTTAAAACCTACTTACAAAATAAATATCATTTATCATTTATAAGCCATATAAATATTTGTGATGTGCGGGAATCGAACCCACGATACGCAGCGCAGGAGCCAATCGATCAACCATTGCGCCTACCGTGCGTCACTTTTTTAATGAATAAAAACCTATCTGTGTTCCTTGAGTATCCCTTTGCAGTCTCTAGACCGCTAGGGCTACGGTGGGCCTAGCCTCAGTGACTCTTTCGAGCAAACCCGCAGAAGGCAGAATTGAACATAAAGTAAGACGTACTCGTATGTCTTAAGGCGTATATTATTCAGCTTTGGAACACCTCCAACAAGGTAGACCGATGACTTGGTGAGGGTCACGGGAATCCGATGGATGCGAGACACACGGAACCATTCACTGAGGCGACACTTGGGGAGGCCAACAGTGGACGTCTTTCGGCTGAAATGATAATGAACATTATATCACCTGATGGTAAGCGATGATGTGTTGTAGTCGACGATGGAGCATGTTTGATTAAAGGCTACCCACAGTACCAATCCCTATTGGGAATACAGTATGTGTGTATGTATGTATAATTATTTGGCACGCTCTGCAGCCTGAACGGTTCGATGGATTTGAGCTAGAGAGGTGTCGTTAGATTCGTAGTAGAGAGAGTGACACTGGGTAGATCAACCTAAAAAAAAAAACAAAATGGCGGATTATTGGCGCCAAATTCAAATGTATGGCACGCTCTGCGGCCTGAACGGCCCGATAGATTTTAGTTTGCGAGGTGTCGTTGGATTCGTAATTATTGTGAAAGTGATATCGTAATAAATAAAACTAAAAAAAAAAACAGTAATTTAAAAACTAAAAAACCCGACTGCTATTCGGAGTAATCATGAAAAAGCCCTAAAACAAGAAAGTCGTTGTACCCGATTGCACTTAACTAAATATTATTATAAATATAAGATAAATTGTAGCAGTCGGGACCCATTTTAGAAAGTCAGCCGTCTAGTCAATAGATTAGAGTAATCTGCAATTTAATATAGGTATGTGCTCTCAATTCACTAAGCCTCCATTTCTAGAATGGGTCCCGACTGCTACAATTTATCTTGTATTTATTATAATAATATTTAGTTAAGTGCAATCGGGTACAACGACTTTCTTGCTTTAGGGCTTTTTCATGATTACTCCGAATAGCAGTCGGGTTTTTAGTATTTTAAATTATCGTTTTTTATAAAGTAGTTATATGTGGTGCTTCATGGCAAGTAAGCTCACGACACGTAGCATCACCCAATTGCTCAAACATTGCGCAAACAGTGCTGCATTTATTTGAAGTCAACGTCCAGTCTAACCAGAGGCAGCTGGATACCTGTAACCTGACTCCATGACAAGGAACAACAGCTGTCTATCTGATCTTTATACTCTCGTAACTGGGTTATGCAATAGTACTTGACAAGATTACTGTTCCATCTAACGCTGCTGATTACCTGCAACAACTGTCCAAGATCTACAAATTAAAGTCGATACCAAAGTCTAGAGATGCTTTTTGAGTCGCGAAAAAATTCAGGTATGAGGTTGGAGATCATATTTGGAGACTTCTCTTACTCTAGGGTGGAGCGGGAGGGGATCTTTACTGACTAAAACCATATTGTGTATGTTACTTCAGTTGCCTTTTGCGTTCTAGCACCAGGAGTTTTCTTTTCAGATGTTTTTCTATGGCTCTCTTTCAGGCATCGGCTTGAGGCGCGCGTGAAACACTACGTAACGTCGATGATAGAAGTATGGTCCTTACCAGATGGCCAGACGGCGAGCCACCTATTGCTCGTCGTCCACAAGCCTGTGCCTACGGAATCCAGGTAGCCCATCATGATCATCACAAATTATGATGATAATCTACGGAACAACAAACATTGATAAACGTTGCTTGTTGTCCAATGCAGTTATTAATATTTAGCCAACACTTTTTTAATAGGATAATGCATTTTAAACTTCTAACATCACAATTCATAAATCCATGAAAATATCACAAATTTGGGACCACTGCGTGCCTGATCGACCGTTTTATATAATAGCTCCCTTGTGACCGATAAAATGACTGTAATAGCCCCTCGCGGCCATGACAGGGAAAGCGGCCTCATTTGTACTAAACTAGGACGCTTAAGGACCATTCTCGTATATTAAAAGGCTAAGTGGCCACTGATTAATCCGCGGGTCGGGGCTGACTCACGTTTAGGAGTTTTGTTCTGGTTGGTAGCTATTACTTCTTTAATTCAGACAAATTATGGGTAGGTTGTTACTTACGTTCCCATATTTATAGAATTCTGAACATCCACTTTAGCTGTAGTAGTTAATAGTTTTTAATGTATACACCGTAAAATTTTGGTCGTTTTACTCCCGCGGAGGGTCGACGGTACATGAAACCCTATCGATGTGTAAAGATAAAAATGGAAAATAAATTACTTTTTAATCCAATTAATTTACGCATGTACGAAATTGATTTCTTTTAGTAAACGTCAGCTGATGGAGGCCAATGAACTTTAGGTAGTTAGTACGCAACGACCGACAACTCCCTACAAGGTCATTGATTCGTTTACTTAAAGAAATTAATTTCGTACATGCGTATATTAATTCGAGTTTTAGAAAAAAAGGACGTTAATTTTTAATTTTATCTTTATAAATCGATAGTGTTTCATGTACCGAATCGATCCTCCACGGGATTAAAACGACCAAAATTTAACGATGTATTGTTAAGCTGTGAAACTTTAACAACTCATATCTCCGGTGAAATCAAGAGTGGCGTCAAATCATCAAAACGCATTGCTCAACAAAGGTTCCAGAATCGAAGTTCGTACTAAGCTCTAGTGAATTCTAGAAAAAGATAACTACTTGTGACAGAAGTATTTTCTTAGATATTATTATTCGTCGACAATGTTGATAAAGAAATTTGTTACTTTCGTCTTTAGCAACAGAATCGAAATTCACATGAATCATTATCATTACATGTTTGAAGTAATAATGATTTATTACCCAGCAATTCGACGACATTGTTCTAGGATGGCCTTGAAACGTCTGTATATCGAATTTTCTTGGAATTGCGTATAAATACGAGCCCCCGACCGGTAGTGAGTCAGTTTGATTTTGGACGGTGAGACAAGTGTGAAATACGTTAAGTACCAAGCAATTTCATCTAACGATTCATGTTGCGACATTTTTCGACACGCTTTTGTTCGTAAAACAATCCTCGTTGTTTGATAGAAAATTATGTAAACACTTCTGCTCGTCACTATTGTTGAAGATTTAAGTTAAAATTAAATGGTTATGTTGAGGTAAATAAAACTATTTTTTACCTCTTTATAACGAATTTTAGACCAACTCAACCTCAACATTACAAACCTCAGTTCAACGAATTACTTGATATAACGAATATTTTCTTGTTCCCCTCCGATTTGTTATATCGAGGTTGCACTGTATTTTTTGGTTCAAAACTCATTCCTCTCTGACGTCACAGACCCGGTTGATCAATATAAATTAGCTATATTAATTATTATTACCGAGTAATGATTAATACATCAATCCTAGCATAATCATCACACATTATCCAGCGATTCTAGTAGGTATAATAGAAAATGATAGCCAACGTCACTTGATGGCAATGTTAGGCAAATTGACTAATATATTGCCGAAGTAATTGTTCCAGTTAAGATTAATTAGCACCTTGTAAGCGAATACCTATTCACCCCGCGCGTGTGTTACATGCTTCAGGGAATTCTTGGCACACACGAAATGGTAATCTGTTTAATCTTAGACGAGCAACACATACCTATGTTTTCAGTATTATTGATTTATGTATAAATTTCCAAGTGGATTCTAATTAGATTTTCTAAAATTGGGAACTGTCATACATAATTTAGTTACTTTATGTAATATATTTCTCTTTATACCATATTTTATGGGATAAATATTTAGAAATCTGATGCTTGTTGTTTTATATTGAACTATTGTAAAAAAAATCCTACTTCTGGACTCAACTGTTAAGTCTATGAGATTTCTGCCTGTAGCAGTAGTTAGCCTATTATGTCCGCTGGGCGAAGGCCTCCCTTTCCCTTTTCCACATGCGTCTGTCAGTGATTCAAAATGATAGAGATCATCGATGTTCACACCCAAATTGTGGCAGTACGTCCTCTCTTTGAAGAGTGGCTAGAGAAGCACCACGGTGTCCTCACATGCCTGACGCAGGTCCTCACCAGCCGGTTCATAAAGTTCCAGTTTCGGATTTAGGTGGATGAAATCCCTGGGTGTTTTTTTTTTAAGTTAGGTAAAATCATCCAATGACAGATCCCGCCCTTGGGCGGAGCGGGAAGTAGTGTCAGACTCTTACTGACTAAAAACCTACCCCGTTCCTTCGTTACCTATTGTGCCGGGGCCGGGTATTCCTTTCGGAAGCTGACCCATGATCCCAGCAGGCTTCGACTCTGCCTGCCTGCAGCTAGCAGGCTGGGCCTCTACGGTTTGCTGACAGCTCCTTGAGGCGCGCGGAAACAGTACGCGCCGTCGACGACTTGGGCTCGGTCCGGTCGGTTACCGGACGATCGGACAGCGTGCTACCCATTGCACGCCGTCCGCAAGCCCGCGAAATCCTTGGGTGTCACTATTTTGGAGATCGCCTGGATGTCCGTGGCGGCCGTTGGCGGTGGAAGTCTGCCCCAGTGGGTTGGAGCACCACCGTGTTCTCGTAGAGACGGTGGGTGGTGGCGAGCGTTTTCGCGTCAGGCTCTAGTTTAGGCAATGGTCTGGAATGACAAGGAATAGGAAGGGTGGCTTTCTTCTGTTCCATCTGCGAGGAGATGCTTAGAGAGTCAGGAGTCGCAGGGCAATTTTGGGCACAGTAGGTCCCGTGCCTTTGGAAACGACGATCAATGGGTAGATAATCGTAAGGCAGTTCGTTAAAAGCCAAGCCCAGCAATTTCTTTGAGGTGTGCATGAAAAAACACGCTGTCGACCTTGGTCTCAGCGGATGGCAAGCTTCCCATTACTCGCCGTTCGTAAACCTGTGGTAGCTGAGCGTAAGGATTGTTTCTTCTGCCCTTTTTGTAGAAATTAGCTTCGTTATACAATACAACATCTATTAGATGCTATTATTTATATGATCAGTAACGAAACATCACTAAGTTATTTAGCAAATATGATAGGCCGTATACACTACTATATACCTCTACTGCACATAGGTCAACAGCAAGCGAAAGCAAGCCAGATATTGATAATTGAAATACACGGCAATTTAACCAAACAATACTATCTTAAACATCATCAATGATCGATCTGCAGATAAAAATAATTATCAGTTGGGAGTGTTCAATTTTAATTTGTCATTAAAATGATGAATCCAGAAATAATAAGGGCTTATACAGACTGGCGTGCCCTGCCGGTGGACAACGATACAGTAAATTTGTAATTTGAAGATGTATTATTAAGAATACGCGATAGTGCGACAGCATTTATATGGCTTAGCATCCGGTTACGGGAGGGCAACCACAAATATGGCGGAGAGATGCCAAAGCATATTCATCTTCCGTATGACACAAGTCCTCACCGGACGTGGTAAGTTAGTGAGGTTTCTGTTCCGGATTTAGAAAGAAGAAACAACCGGGTGCCACCATTGTGTGGATCGCCCAGAGGACACTGTGGATCATACGGTGGAGGTGTGCTTGAGCTTAGCACCACCGTGTTCTTGTGGAGGCGATCGGCGGCCGCGACCTGTCGCGCCGGGCTCTGGTTCAGTTTATGGTCCGGGATGAGAGGGAATGTGTTGCGGTCGCCTACTTGTGCTAAACAGTAATGATAGCGAAGGTAGCAACCGCAAGCGTGAGGGAATGTGCATCCTCACGCCCCAGCCACCACGACAGGAACCGCTTTGTGACGAAGATATTCCACGCCTGCCTCAAAGAGATGTCAGCAAAACCTAAACCTAAGGTTATGGAGAATTTCTGAAAAGGAAACCCATGATCCTTGAACCCAAAGTGCAACTAAAGGAATATAGGTGGGTTTTATTTAGTAAAAGTGTAGTGCGCTTGTAGACGTCCGTTTTTTTTAACGGACAACCGACCGTGTTTTTCAACGGATTCGCGGTGGTGTACGGTATATAATGAATGTACGCACGGTACACGCACCGGACATAGGTCCGGCGAACCATTTACGCCGGATGCACCAACGCTTCTCCTGGGCGCAACGGACACCGGTCCGGCGTAAGAAAGAGCGGTCATCAACGCCTGTCTATTGGTGCATGTAGATAAGTCGGACTTATAGCTGGTTTTTATAAACCAGTATGAGGCTGTCCAAGCTGTTCACTATAGTTTTCAGGATGTGTAGATGAGTCGGACTTATAGCCGGTTTTTATAAACCAGTATGAGGCTGGCCCAACTGTCTACTATAGTTCTCAGGATGATGTTGGTGCATAATAGAGACGCATAACTTACGCATGATGGCATGATATCAATTAAATGTTGCCTCTGTGAACATACTGGACGCGCTGTGTAACGTGGTTACCCCATTATCACCCTGAAAGCTTCATTATATTGAACACGCAAAGCACTATGCGTATTGTTGACCCACAAAATCCATGTTTAGAATGACTGACAGTGCGTTCTAAACCGTGTGGCATTTACATCAGTCGAGCATTTCGCAAATTTCGAGCCAACGTATTGCAGCGGACAAAGCTCTGCGCTCACACTCAATATTTAGATTATGGATAAAGTTACTTTTTGAAACAAAGAGTATAAAAAAAAAACTAGGCAAGTGCGAGTCGGATTCGCGCACTGAGGTTTCCGTAAAAGAACTTACATATGTAAATATACTGTAAATATTTAGTTCAAATTTCGAACAGAGCCTCGAAGATATTTCCGAATCGCAAAAAAATGTTTTGTGTTTTGTGACAACAACAAAACTGTTTTCAGATTTATTTCAGTACCCGGCGAACTTCGCACTGCCTAATAGTCCTTTTAGCTAAACTGTTAAAGGACAACGCCATCTACTGGTGTTACCAGAACCAGCATAATTCATTTTAAAATGTCATTTTAATTAGAGATGGCGTTACGAACGGAATTTTGGTTAAATATTTCATGGAATTGTCGTGAAATATTTTACCGTACCTTTCCTTAAGTATCACGAATATTTCAAGAACAGCTATTAATTTTTATATATAGGGTGACTGGTAATTAGTAAACGATACTTAAACACGTGATTGTAGTCATGATAATAAATAACGAAAAAAATCAGCTAAGTTCAGTACATTTTGACCAGTTAGGCGAACACAAATGTGCTGACCAGCAGATCTTTTTTCGCGATTTCAGGTTTGGTCCCATAGTAAAAGTTGTTTGTTATCATGATTACAATCACGTTTTTAAGTATCGTTCACTAATTACTAGTCACCCTATATAAGATTTGTACCATGAAACGTTGCTTTATGCAAAATTTCAGGATTCTGGGTCAACGGAAACTACCTACACTATTGATTTTGATTGCCTTGATCGTGTCGAAATATACTAGCAAGTTTATTGTAACATAAACGGCTATATATTTTTTCGTTAACTTAGAATTTTTTTTTGCAGCTGCAAGGGACTGCAAACGCGAAGCTGAGTATATTATGGTTTTTAACTTAATTTCTTCTCGATATTTTCACACGATCCCGTGATAAAGAGTCTTGACAGACAACAAACAACAAACTGATCTTATAAGGATTCTGAATTTTTCTTTTGAAGTACTAAATACAAAAAATTAGGTAGTTGCCTAAAAAATTTGACAATTACCCAATTTTTACGGATCCTAACTGTCGCACTGTCGCGTTGTGCCTATCTACAGGATTCTATAATAAAACAGGTGTGGCCTCAGGCAATCGGTTAGTAGGCTTAATAGGTGTTTATCATTAAGTTCAACCATTATGAACATTGTCAAGTCCCATTTGTGGTTTTGTTACGTTGAAGTATCTCGCAGCGGTTACCAAAAGCCCGATTATGGGTCGACAGCCAAAATTGTAGTTTACAACATGTGACTATGATTTATTTTGTTTTGTTTTGAAACAGTTTTTGGTCCTTTTAGCCATTTTTTGTGGCCAAGGTTTGTTGGACAGCTGTGTTTATATTTTTGTCAGTGAAATTTTTAGGTTTTTATTTATCACACTATTACTAAAATGTGTACGTTTAGTGTTGTTTTGTTTTGTCTCTAAGAGCCCATATACACGAGCGGCATGTTGCCAAAGGCAGATATAACTGCAGTCGTCGAAACGGGTCGACGGCAGCGGTCGATACATCGGCGGCAGCTGTTGACGCTCGAAGGCGGTCGTCTACATTCAAACAAATGAAGATCAGCAGCAGCCGTCGAGCATGTCGACGGCTGCAGTTATGTGTGCCGTAAGTAAATTGCCGCTCGTGTGTATGAACTCTAAAAATGAATATGTAAATAATTATATTCCTATTCAAATCAAAAATTTGATGCAGGCTCAATTTGTTTCACCCACTTACTTAGTTACCATTAATTGTTGAAATAAAACTCTTTATTAACTTTTTACCCGACTGCGCCAGAAGGAGGGTTATGTTTTTCGAGAGTATGTATGTATGTATGTATGTATGTAAGTATGTATGTATGTATGTATGTATAATTGTTTGGCACGCTCTGCAGCCTGAACAGCTCGATGGATTTTAGCTTGAGAGGTGTCGTTAGATTCGTATTTACTGTGAGAGTGACACTGGGTATATCAAAATAAAAAAAAATCAAAATGGCGGATTTGTAGCGCCAAATTCAAATGTTTGGCACGCTCTGCGACCTGAACGGCTCGATGGACTTTAGTTTGAGAGGTGTCTTTAGATTCGTAATTACTTTGAAAGTAATATCGTAATAAAATAAAACTAAAAAATAAATAAAAAACGGTAATTTAAAAAACTAAAAAACCCGACTGCTTTTCTGAGCATTCATGAAAAAGCCCTAAAACAAGAAAATCTGGCAGTCGGGACCCATTCTAGAAAGTCAGCCGTCTAGTCAATAGATTGGAGTAATCTGCAATGTAATATAGGTATGTGCTCTCAATTCTAGAATGGGTCCCGACTGCCAGATTTTCTTGTTTTAGGGCTTTTTCATGAATGCTCAGAAAAGCAGTCGGGTTTTTTAGTTTTTTAAATTACCGTTTTTTTTCACAAATAAATACCTACTTATTAAATACTTCAAATAAATACACACCTAATCAACCGAACAATTCACACTCTAAACACAATAAAACAAGCGCTCTAAAGTTTCACTACCACACATTTCAAATAGCTCACCGTTTTAACCACAGTAAAGCGCTTCAGCGGCTGCTATCTCATCGAACCATTCAACGGCCACCATTATTATCCTGGTTAACGAAGTGGGCCTGTCTTTGACACCGCATCGAATGAGGTGAAGGTGATGTCAAGTGGACGTCAAATAGATGGGTAAAACCCCACTGTGAGGGTTTAAGGAGTGATGGAGACGGATGAAAGTGATTGGGATTGATTTAAAGTGTTGACATTTGAGTGTATTACGCGCCCTTAAATACTCCGTGTTTATAATAACTTTCTTTTCGATTTATAACTTTTCTTCATGTTTCGAGTTGGACGTCATCATCATAACAGCCGAAAGACGTCCACTGCTGGACATAGGCCTCCCCAAGTGTCGCCACAATGAACGGTCCTGTGCATCTCGCATCCATCGGATTCCCGTAACTCTTGCCAGGTCATCGGTCCAGCTTGTAGGAGGCCTTCCAACACTACGTCTTCCGGTACGCGGTCGCCATTCCAGAACCTTTCGGCCCCAACGGCCGTCCGTTCTGCGAGCAATGTGCCCTGCCCACTGCCACTTGATTTTGGCGATTCTACGTTTTTGTTAGTATTACAAATAAATAACTGATTCTAGTGTCATAACAGTCATAAAAGTTTTGATTTTCTAAAACAAAGGAAGACCAGGATGCAAATATCTTACCTACCTAATCACCTTCCGTACAAAATGACAAATATTTGGCGTATAGCTTTCCGCCGTCGCTCTCAGAATATAGTTGCGACTACTACGGAGTAGCAAAAAGACGGCTTTGCTTCTATGCAGAGTACGGACTCTGCATAGCAGCGAAACCGTCTTTTTGTCCATTATGGCTTGAATGCCGTCTGTGTAGGACTTAGCTAACATTTCCGAGGCGCTATAAAAACGGGGGATTTGACTCAAATATAATCTGATCAATAATATGGATAGTATAGTAAAAGTTTAGGTTTTTTTTTATTGTATGTAAAATCATCCAATGACAGATCCCGCCCTTGGGCGGAGCGGGAAATAGTGTCAGACTCTTGCTGACTAAAAACCTGCCCTTTCTTTCCCTGCCTTGGTTCCAGAGCCCTGGTATACATTTTCATACCTCTCCAGAGCCCCAGACTAGGCCTAGGCCCTACTGGGCCCCTACGGTTTGCTGACAACTCCTAGAGGCGCACGGGAACAGTGCAGGCCGTAAACGAATTAGGCTCAATCCAGTCTGCTACCGGACAAACGGACAGCGAGCTACACATTGCCCGCCGTCCGCAAGCCCGCGGCTACGGTGGCCGAAAATTTGGGTTGGAATTACGGCGGCGGCTGCGGCGTGAGCGCGTTGCCTGATGCTGTCGGCCTCCTTCTTTGGTTAATGTTTAGGTTGATATGTATGTCGAACAGGAAAGGAGTTGCATATCCTGTGAGGTGACTCCACAAGGGCACTATTTTTGCGATAGGTCAAGGATACCTTAGATTACTTCTGCAATGGTCAACGTAAACCTGCAATGAGCTGATTTTCAGATTGTTTGGATCCTTTACACAGATCAAATTCCAAAGCAGGGTCTAACGTGTTTTTAACTCCAAATTTTTCCAATGATAAACAAACTAGAACTATCATAAAGCAGGTTTAAGTAAATAATTTACGTAGGAATTTATGGAAGAGCTGTTTTCATAGTTTCTCCGAAATTAAATTTAAAACATTACATTTACTGAGCTGGTCATTGTGAAGTTTAATTCTTCTAAATAGGTATTTATTTCTTCATATTTTTTTACAGTAACAACTGCTACAAAAACCTTAACGTTTTGTAAATACACGCAATAAAACTCAACAACTAAGCAAACTGCGTCTAGAAAATATATATCTTTAGCAATCCCAGAGGTGGGATTTGTCTATTTAAGAACAACAACACTTCTCCACTATTTACTTTATGTCCACAGTGTCGATTGTTCTGGAAAAGTTAAATTAACACTGTCTATGAGAGCCTGGACGAGGCAAATGTAGCTTTCGAGGGAAGCGTGATTTTAAGTTTTTGAAACAACCTGTATAGTTGGCGCTTTGTGGAAAATTCAGAATATTCTAGTTATTTTAATTTAGAGAATCTTGCTTATATAACGGTTACGAGTTTGACTTAGTTTGAAGTCAGCTCAGCTGTATCAGAACAATTTTTTGTAGAGATATTTGATGGTGTTTGTGTTAAAGAAGCTAATGTGTAAAAATACTGATCTAATTACAAGTAATCTTTTTTTGATAGAAAGCTACAATGTTGTCGAGTGATATATTGATTTATATATATTTTATCATACACCCACACAATTAATACAACAATTGGAATCGCAATCTCTCAATTAGAATTCCAGAGCAGAACAGCGATTACCTGTGGACACAAAATTTATATCAAAGTGCAACCCTATTTTGATATTAAATGTATTTTGACCTAAAATTAGCCCAGTTAAAAGCGTGTGTTCTTCACAAGGCGAACACACGCTTTTAATTGGGCTAATTTTTGGTCAAAATACATTTAGTTTAAAATTCATCGAAACGATGAAAAAGGATATCACATGCTTAGCTAGTGGAGCTTAGACATTTTGGAAAGACCAGGTTCATATTCTTATTATACTAGTACTCGTAAGTATGTCGTATCCGGCAGTTGAGTTGTTGACAACAAAACAAGGTACGCCATCTAGTGGCAAACTAAAGGTGCAGCGCTTTGACAGAGTCCGGCGTTTCCGCTTTGGCTACAAGCTTGAGGAGGGAGAATCCACCCAGGATAGCGGACTGTCTCAGCTAGGGCGTCGAAGACTGAAGACGCACTAGAACTGTCCTACGTTTTGTTGTTTGTACCTACCAAATAATAGTACACTGGTACCGAAATGTATTAAGAAGTAAAGTGATTTAGTTCCTAGCCATTTTTATTCATTGCACGATACACGACTAGGCCCACCAGGCAGATCATAGCTCGAACCATCCTGGATAATCCGACATGTCATGTTACTAATAAAAATAAAACATTTTTTACTCCTTCACGCTTAAATTAATGGCTGAACAGATTTCAATAAAACTTGACACACATAGGTAGACAATGTTGAATAAAACTATAAGATACTTTTTATCCCTGAGACATGTTCTTTGAAGATGCGAGAGCAACGCAAGATTGACACACTGAAAATGTGGTGCTGGAGAATCGTGATCATCCCAAGGACAAACTCAATATCAAAAATGATAAATACAAATCCTTAAGTACTATGAGCATAGAATATGATGGAACGATTGGTGGTGCATGGGAAAGTCGAGGGCATAATATCACGTGGATGCTCTCCAACATGATGAACAGACCTTATCAAATCTATGATTCACTGTAGCATTAATGACAATTCCCAAGCTACCAAACACAGAGCTGCATGACGTCGAATTACAAGAGAGGCTGTGGCTAAAGACTTGACCGGATCAGGTCTTGCACAACTCTGTCAAGAGTGCACAACTAAGAAGAGAAGAGATTTTTGCCCAGGGGCATGTCTCCTTGGAATAATTATCTGCTTTCAGGTGTAGTCACTAGCAGAAGCTAGTAAAAGCATTTTTTAAAAGGCTTCGTCCCTACTGGGCCTCAAGGGTTTTGCTGCCATCTTCTTGAGACGCGCGTGGAAAACTACACGCCGTCGACCACTCGAAGCTAGTAAAAGCATACATAAGGATTTAAATATGATTCATTTTGCAATGGAACTTAAAACGTTCAAATAGAATTTCAAAGATTCAACTTTAGATATAAACAGTGAAGTAAAGACAGTTAGATCCGTTTTAGTATTACGAAGTTTTGTTCTGAAATACAAAAAGGATTTGAACTTAGGTCAATTATACCAGGGCTTCAGTAGCAAGCAAGTTTAAAGATCGTCGAAAGTACGAAATCATTCATATTTATAATCTTCTGATGTCTGCTCCAGACTGTGACCTGGACGGTGAATAGACGTCTGATGAAGATGGGAAATAATTTGATAAGTAAATAACAAAACGCATTGATAATTATTATTTTTTACTTGATGGCATTTTTTGACTTCGTTTTACATCTTTGTGTTATGTTGTTTAATTTAATATCTTTTGGTTAAATACCGCGCAGCTTTCCAAACACTTCCCAGCCAAGTTAGATTTGACGATTGACCTGTTTCTAGAAGTTGGATCTACTTAGCTAAACCGTCTGTCTCAGGTAAACGATATGGTCCACAACATCGAGCGTAGATTCTCCGATCTTGATAGGAATGGTGCTACATAGTGGTTTACTATGAATTTGGTTTAGTCACTTTAAGAGTCACTCTTTTGGGTTGATTTGGTCCGAGTGAATGTCGGTTATTTCAGAGACGAAGTGGATACCAGAGAAAAACTAGCTTTCAATTTCAAATACCTTATATTACGATTACTTGCTTATTAGAAAGAGAGAGAAAACCTAATTCCTATCTAATCCTGTCCATGCCCACCGGTGGCGCACCCCGCCCGGCAAGACTTTTGTTTCATGCGGCGGTGATGTACCACCGGTGGCCATATGAAGATTTGCGCCATTGGATACCAAGTTCCTACTCTTGAGGTGACGGTCTGAACGTGTTAATTTAGTCCAATCCAATTGAATACAGCAACATCAAAAAAATAAACGCGCTCCAATTTCGTCCTCGTTAAACCACACTCGTACACAAATACATTAATTACTGGATGTCTTTAAACAATTTAAAACACTGCGGCTTAAACCCGAAGCCACTTTGCAAACATAAGTTAGATTAGTTTCCACGGTGTCCCACTTCTGAGGATATATCGCATGCACATTTTTTAATGACAAAGTTTCCGTCTCTAGGGGATACCTAACTGGGAAATAATGGGTTTTCTTTGCAATTGCTTCGGTAAGAATAATTGCGGGCTCCCCTTTGGATCGGAATAGGATGCCTGACTTGTAAAAGTTGCTATATTTGTTTGTAAATTATGTGCTTCTTTACGGCGAAGGTATGGAAATTAAGTGAACGCTTAAGTGGCATTAAAATTGAAGTAGAATGTTTTTTCTATTAGTGGTATCAGACATATATCTACGCCATTTGTGGCTTTAGTTTATTCTTACTACGACTGTTTAACGTTTTCAATATGCCGTTTGCTGTTGGATTGATGATATTACATCTTGCGTGTGTAGCTACATCGACTGACCTCTCTTCTGATAATTAAGCAGTCGCCACACCAGAAACTTTCTGCCACGTCAACCATTCGCGATATTGATAGCACGTCGGCAGAAAATATTAAATTTATATCATGCAGTTTTTGTGTATTTGGATAAGTTATTTGAATCAACTTCAAGTGTATACATTTAAGACATAAACCTAATCTAACCTAACTAAATATGGCATCAAAAATCCTTTGCATCGTTATCGACTAAAAGTGTGTTCAAAAGATACTTCGTTGTATAGTAATGCTTGATCTCTGACCGAGGTAAAAGCCAGCCCTTCATAAATCTTTAAATAACGTATTCAGAGCGCCTATAGCCCTCGAGTTTTAACCCCGAACAACTCGAAAATATAATTTTCGATGAGGTTAGTATATTTCCGCCACATGAGGTTTTTTGCAGCCGCATCGACAGCACCTGCACAGCACAACGGCCATGAGCTAAAAAAATAGGATGGTGTCAGAACATTGACACATGTAGTATCCCGCACTAAAGGCCATACCTTCTTGCATGGAAATAAAACGATATCGTCCGGTCTCTTACCTACGAATCGAAAGCGAAGAAGGAACAGGAGTGGGTTTTAATCCCAAGAGCGAGAGAGGTCCCACCTAAAAAAAATCCGGGCTTGGACAAAATTTTGTTTTTGGTTCGTTAAATCTAGGGGAGAGGTATGTAGGTAATAGCATTATGAATTTATTATTAGGGTTAACTCTATCTGTTCGGCTATCATTAATTTAATTGTCTTTCAGAACTATACCCAAAGTCCTGATTAGTATTCCATGCAGACTACTAATAATATCATAAGCTTAGCCTTTAGCCTAGTAAAACCCTTTTAAATATACTAGCTTCTGCTAGTGGAATCGCCCACGTGTCTGCGGAAAAATATCCCAAGGGAACATACATTTGCAATATTTTTTTTCTATTTTTAACCGACGTCCACAAGGAGGAGGTTGTATATATATTTTTTTATGTATGTTTACCGATTTCTCGATCAATTGTGGACTTTTAATGTTTTTTTTGGTTTTGATTGAAAGATAATACTCCCAAATTGGTCCCATAGAAATATTGTTTTGATCTGATGATGAACTTCGAAGATATAGAACGGAACTCTTCATAGAATCATAGCAGAACATTCTTAACAAATAAAATTGCTTTGTTTATACGTCGATGACTGCCTGAAGGAAGAAGGGGGGGAGGGGGGGATACTTGTACATCGAATTGATTTGATGGTGAAGACGTAAGACCCTTAAATAACGAAATTCAGACGGAATTATTATAGAAATACCGACTTCCGAAATTAAAGTTATTTTGCATTAACAAAAATGTAATTCTTACTGTAAAATGTAGGCATTTAAAACAACGATTTATCTTAACTTTTTTTTCTAAAAAGCAACACCAAAAAGCCTTCTTTAAAATCCGTTTGTTAGTTTACACGAGAAAAAGAAACGGCGGAAGTAATATACGAGGAGTAAATCTATTTGGGCAAACTGAGCAGAACTGGGCAATACTGGGCAAAACTCGGGTAAAGTTTTTAAGCTGTAGTACTGTCTACCCATTTGTTTGACTTGTTAGTTGCAGAACTATTTGTGAGAATCTCTTTGTGCTTTTGTTGAGTGCTACGTAGTATATGAGAGCAGTGGTGGCCGAGTGGTAACGGCCCCGATTTACGAGTTGTAGATCGCGGGTTTGAACCCAGCCAGGCGCATTACTTTGTGTAATTTATTTCATCACCACTACTCTCAAAACGGTGAAGGAAAACATCGTGAGGAAACATTTCCTAGAACCAAAATTCGTAGACTGAACACACAGGTGACAGGTGAATGTCACATCACCAACCCGCACTGGGCCTGCGTGGTGGATTACGGCCCATTCCCTCTCTTAGAGAGGAGGCCTGTGTCCCAGCAGTGGGAACATTAAAAAAGGCTGATGATGATGATGATGACGTAGTATATATGAAGTTTCTTTACGCACCTAGATAATCATAAAAATATTAGGTAGGCACCTATGAAGCAAAAGTTTTTCAAAGCAAAAGTCTTACAATTGGCTGAAAGGATTTGGTTGATGCTTGGCATGCAGATAGACGAAGGTTCTAGAAAAATACCATTTTACCACAATCACAAAGTCATAAGCTTGTTATGTTACGTGTACCTCTACCATGGGTTTTAAGCAATAGTATTCGTCGCTACTCGATATCGACGCCGTAAATATTTTGTATGGCAAATTTTGGTTCTCCAAGTGACCGCTAGAGGCGCTGCAAAATTATCGATTTGTAAAGATAAAATAAAAAAAATAAAGTTCCGTTCTTCTCAAACTCTAATTAATATACGCATATACGAAATTATTATTTTTTAAGTAAACCAACCTTGTAGTTCCGTTAGGAAATCCGTTCTCTCACGCATGCACCGGCTTCCTTCATTTACTTCCTCCTTACCATGAACTATACCAGAGTCCGGCGCCAGCAGAGGTCGTTGCCGCCGACCGCCCCCACGAGGATACGGTGGAGCTCCACCAAAACCCTATGGGCTGCTACTATTTGTCTAACAAATTTAATAAGTTCTAAAAAACCAAATGTCATTGCTTGCTGCAAATGCTTCAAGTGAAAAAATCATTTCACATACAATTGTTTTAACAGGCGTACCCAAGGTAACAAGTAGCAAAATAGCCGCACTCAGAGACGCCACTGACAGACTGAATCTGAATGGATATCTGATCCATCAGTGTATTCAGCGCCTTAGAGAACTGGCACAGATTACACAGACGACAACACACTTACTGTCCACCGTAGGCGCGGGCTTGCGGACGGCGTGCAGTGGGTAGTACGCTGTCCGATCGTCCGGTAACATACCGGACCGAGCCCAAGTCGTCGACGGCGCGTTCTGTTCCCGCGCGCCTCAAGGAGGTGCCAGCAAACCGTAGAGGCCCAGCCTGCTAGCTGCAGGCAGGCAGGGTTGAAGCCTGCAGGGGTTAAGGGCCGTTTTCTGAGAGGAACGAAGGCAAGGAAGGAACGGGGTAGGTTTTTAGTCAGTAAGAGTCTGACACTACTTCCCGCTCCACCCAAGGGCGGGACTTGTCATTTGATGATTTTACCTACCACAAAAAATAAAAGAAAAACACACTTACGGTCACCCTCTCGAATTCCACCAATGTGCAAGAAAAAATATGTAACCACAGACAGATAGAAACAACCAACCAACGCTCCGTTTCGTTCCAGCTCGCTCAAGAAATTTTATCAACTACTTACTAGCTTCTGCCTGTGACTTCGCCCGCATGAAAATTGGTTTTCCATACAAACTTTAGACCCCCGTTTCATCCCCTTAGGAGGTGAATTTGGAAAAATCCTCTCCCAGTCCCAATAGTTTCGTCTGTGCCTTGATATGTCAGTCAGTTTCTTCTTTTATATATTTAGGTTAGGGTTGCCAACCGTACTATAATTTAAATTATTTACTATATTTTTAGTCGGTGTACTATATACTGTTGAAGAAATATATAGTACGCAAAAATACTATATTTTCAACAATTGATCTTACTGCGTCATAAAAATTAGTTATAGAAAAGAAAACAGTAGCGATAACGAAAGTGGATCTCTACCACCGATTAAAAAAATAATAATACAAAAAAAGACTAAAAATATAAACCTTAATAAAAATATACAGATTTTGTATGAATTAAAAAATTGAATGTAATAAACTAAGAATATATACTAGACCTAACTATGTACAAATATAATACAAACCACCAAATACACTCAGGCGTCGAAGTATTCCTCCACATCGCTGTCATCTGGAAACGTACCCAAAAGACTGGCAGCATTGCCACGTTGAATGGTAATGCTGATTCTTTGGGCAAAGAATGAGCCAGCCCTCGGGTCACGCAGTGTCGATCAAGCGATGTGAAATTTCCTTGAAAAGGATACGCGCACTCGGACCCCATGATCCAAGCGTTTCGATCCCAAACGGCTCAAAACTGTAATTACCAATAAGGTTACTGTATTTGCGCCGTTTGAGGGTCACAGCAGCCGCAGCGGCAGCGTCAGCACATCCTGCCGATGGAACTAGGAAGGTGAGAAGGCGCAAGGGTGTCGACACAGATTGCGTCCCACACCAGAGCCCCTACCCACCTTCCACGGCACCAATGTCATACCATCTGGTCTCTTCTCACCGTCACGCACCAAGCCATTAGGTACTAAGGTATAATATTATGTCACTTTTATTTTTAATAAAATCATTGTTAAACATATGCAAGAAGTGCAAACAAATACATAGTTTTTTTTAAAAGCAAATAAGTAACAAATATTTCTTTGTCCATGTTTTTGCTTGCCATAAAATACTATATTTTTTTAAAGCGTACTATATTTTTCATAACTTATTTATAAAATACTACATTTCGTCAAAGAAATGTTGGCAACCCTAATTTAGATGTATGTTCAACTTCTAACAATTTTTAGTACGGTGAAATTTTCTGTTTACGAATATAGATCACAAGTATGTTATTACAATCAAAGTAACGAATTAACAACAGTAGAAGTATCTTAGTAGTTCTTAACAAAACAAGTTAATTTAGATCAAGACGAGTAATGGGTATCAAAATGAAAGTCAGTATCCGCAAGGGATGAACAAAGTTTGTTACTGAACGAGCAAAGTTATTATTTGAAGTAGCTTTGGGTAAACAACGCTGAATTCAAGAAGTCTTTTATTTTTCTTCCGGTATAATGAACTGAACTAGTGGTTCAGAAAATGAATAATGATTTCAATAGAACCCTTGAATTTATGAGGCAAATAGACAAAGTGAAAGAAAATAAAGTATGATAGAAAAATCATTTTTTTAATTTTTATTTTGCTAAGCTGGCTTACAGCTAACAATACAGAATATAACATTTAGGTAGAGAATATAACATTTATTAAGAATCGCTTAGAGTAAAATACTGCTGCATCCGGACTTTTTTTATGGTAGGTAAAATCATCCAATGACAAATCCCGCCCTTGGGCGGAGCGGGAAATAGTGTCAGACTCTTACTGACTACAAACCTACCCTGTTCCTTCCCTGCCGTGGGTCCGGGGCCCTAGTAGCTGCATCCGGACTGGCAGTTAACGCGGACACCGTTGAGGAAGCCATACAGAATCATGATGATGATTATAAATAACGTAAACTTGTGCTTACATTGACAACGCACAGTCAAAACTATTAGGACTTTTTTTTCGGTGGCAAAATCATCCCATGACATAGCCGCGCCCTTAGGCGGGGCAGGAGATAGTGTCACACTTTTACTAACCAAAAACCCACTCTTGTTCCTTCGTTGCCTTTTATACCGGGACCAAAACTTCCTTTTAGAAATCGATCCTTGGCCCCAGTAGGCTTCGACCCTGCTGGGTCCCTACGGTCTGTTGACAACTTCTTGAGGCGCGCGTAGAACACTACGCGCCGTCGACGACTTGGACTCGGTCCGGGTGGTGACCGGACGGTCATGTTGGGTCGGAATGAAAGCCGTGGCCTCACGCGTGCGTGTCTAAGAATGTAAAGGTTTGCACAAGGGTTTCTTAACTGACGTAGGCAAGTACTAAAAAGTTTTTTTTTAAATTCAACCTTTAAGAGGGTCCATCCCCACCCGGTTATCGTCAACTTGAACATGGTTTAAAAGCTTGTTGGTTCATCCTACGCAATCCAACGCAATGTTTGATAAAAGGGTGACGTGCAAACAAGGAACTAACACTAGAACGCTACTGCTACTCGGTAATACCGTCATTCACTCGAATATTTCACAAAACTTCTTCTAGGAAATATGTGTTTTTATTTTAACTGTAAAAGTTTTTAGAAAAAAATCTCGCCATTCAGAATGTTGATAAAATTTTCAAAATTTGGTTCTGAAAAGGGGGAATTTCGAATGTAAGCAAAATCTCATTCTAAGTGTCTACGTTACATTTGATAGAAAAGCATATAAAGGATTTTGTTTTTCAAACTACCCCTAATAGAACCATTTAGGGGCTGTCAAAGATTTTGAGAGGATTCTTATTTATTGGGTTAATAAATATAAACTTGTATCAATAATTTGTATTCCAATGTTAATGTAATCTGTTTGACATGCGTGTATTTAAATTTTGACATTATTTTATTTTTGTTTTAAAATTGTTTAAATTTGTTCCCATGCCTGCAGCCATGTTCACTCATTCATGCATAAGCTGTGGTTGCCTATAACTGAGTGTGCATTAGGTTACATATACCAATTTTTATGTTTAAGTTTTTGTTTTGTAACACTTGCTGGTGATCCTTAACAAAATAAATAAAAAAAACGTAAAAACCAAAATAAATAATAAAAACTGTCATTATTAATTTTTCAAAATACAGTTTAAGAGGTGTGTCCAAATTTTTACGAGTATCATATGACCTGCCTTTCTGCCTAATTTCATGATTCTAGGACGATAGGTAACCCTATGAATTTTATTTCCTTGAGAGTGTCGAAATGTACGTTTGTTGCGACATGAACGACCGTATCTTTTTTTCGTAAACTTAGAAATTTGATTTTTTTACAGCTTCAAGGGACAACAGCCTTGAGTATATGGTTTAAATTTCAACTCGATACCTCCACGCGTTCTTATGATAATGGGTCTTAACAGACAGACAATAGAGTGATCCTATTAGGACCCTTTCCTCTTTAGGTACGGAACCCTAAAAAGAGTTAAATAAATAAATAAAAGAATACCTGGGAGAAGTGGGGAGGAGCCTTTGCTTAGCAATAGGAAAATATAGGCTGATTAAAAAAAAAAAGGTTTACAAAATAAGCACCGATCCACAGAAGAACACGAAAGGTGCAAAGACAGACAAAAATCCCGTCGAAGAGACAAGATTACAGATCTTAAAACCCCGAAGCAGTTTTTCAACTCCCCTTTCATTATCTTAAGCAAAATTTTGCTACCCTGAAGGAATCCGTGTTTCTCTAGTAAGTACGTGCTACAAATTCAAATCTAACCCCACCCCGAAACAGCCCCGTTCTGGGCCAGTTACAACTACTCGTCTAGTTGCTATACAACCAGTTTATCCGATATCAGACGAGCTTAGCAAGTTTCCCTCATAAATATGGATGCCCATCTCCATATTTATAGTGATTGTTCAACTGTAAAGTTTCGGTATGTTTTAGTAATTGGTAACACTTCAATTACAACGCATACTAATGGGTTTGCTGCAAATCTGGTAACGTTGCCTTTGTAGCTTCGTAACATCAAAGAATTTGGGTTATACGTTATAATTAATATTGGAATAATATTTTGGTTCAAAATATGAGCCACATGTTAGAGTGTCCCAAGTGCCCATACACCTGTACTATGGATGATTTAATGAGTGCCATCGATGCTGCACCTCCTAGACACCTACTGGGCTCCAACAGTTTAATGAGTTTATCATCGATTTGATAAAAAGAAGAATGGCTTTTAGACTAACATTCCAAAATATCTCCTATTTTGGAATGTTAGTCTAACAGCCATTTTGATACTAAGTAAAATATTACGTACAGTTTGATACAAGTGCAGATACTCTGTCATTGTGACCGCAGTGGAATTCGACCAAGCTGCAAGCGAGGGTTATAAGTAACTAAGTGTTGCAGCGACTTTCCACACTTATCAAACAACGTTATTCAATATACTTATTGCCACGAAATAAATGAACGGGTATTGACCACCGATTCGTGGAGGCTGCGTGGTGCCCAGCTTGAAATGATACATGCAAAAAATTTTGGCGGGAGCGAGTTAGTGCACTTTTCCATAATAGAGCGAAAAACAGTAAATTGCGTGCTTCAAAGCGGTATGGGCAGGAAAATTTTTCGAATAAGCATGTTGACTTATTACTCAGGTTTTCAATGAGATTTTCTGTTTCACCGGATCTCGATCAAGTTTACGTAATTTTTTTTTTTTTTTCGTAGACATATAAATCTTAAAAAAAATATATTAGATATTGTTGCGAGTCGCTTATCGGCCATGTCCTTAATTATAGTTTCTTTTTTTTTTTCAATTACCTTCACTGAGTTCTTGGTCTATCGCTGAGGTTAACGCTGTGAACAGTTTGTGGACTGTGGACAGTGTTTAATGCCTGTACGGCATTAGAAACTGTCCACCTTGCTAGACGCCCCAGCTAGCAGGGATCCTGATCCCGATTCCCGGCGACCGTAGGCGTGGGCTTGCGGATGTCAAGCAATGGGTAGCCGTCCGACCGCCAGGTAACCATCCGGAGCGGGCCCAAGTCATATTGATATTGCGTATTGATCCACGCGCGCCTCAAGAAGTTGTCCAGCAAACCGTAGGGCCCCAGCTGGTTTTTTTTTAATTTTATGGTAGGAAAAATCATCAAATGACAAATCCCGCCCTTGGGTGGGCCGGGAGACAGTGCCAGACTCTTACTGACTAAAAACCTACCCTGCTCCTTTCATTGCCTTCATTCCAGGGCCCCGGGGTTCATTTTCACATAACCCTTGGCACCAGTAGGCTTCGGCCCTGCTGGACCCCTACAGTTTGCTGACAACTCCTTGAGGCGCGCGGGAACAGTGCGCTGCGTTTGGCCTACCGGGGCCATGAGGCATTGTAAAAACAAACCCGGGCCCTGGAACGAAGGCAAAGAAGGAAAGGAGTGGGTTTTTAGTCAGTAAAAGTCTGAAACCATCTCCCGCCCCACCCAAGGGAGCTTAGATGTCATTAGATGATTTTCCCACCTACAAAAAAACTTTGCTAGACGCATTTATGTTCTAAAAACTTACTATCTTCTCCTGTTCCATTATGGTATTACCTGCAAAATCATCTGCATTAAAATACGCTTCATATTTACAATTCAACAAGTAATAAAACACCGAATCTCCCACTTTGGCCGTCATTACTGTTATTTATATAATCCGTTCGTGCATAATGGGCACGGAAAATACGAGAAAAACGTAACCGTCTGGTCCAATGACCGTTTTATTTGTCAGATTCGTACACAGAATGGTATTATCAAACAAAAATACCAGTAAAAGCTGGCCTGTTATTGTAACCAAATCGTAAACTAAGTTAGCTCAGGTTATAATGGAATGTATAGCTTGAAATGTTGTTATCTTTACTATATCAGATAATGCATAGCGGTCTCATTATACGAATAGTGGGTTGTTTGTCCAATTTTGGGTGATACGCATAAATTCAACGAATTTTATGCCAGAAATAGCATTTTTAAAGGAATTAGCATGTTGGCTCATAGCTGAGATGTGGACGCATTTTAATATTTAACTACTACTAGCTAGTAGCGGTAATTTTTTCTTGTAATTCAAAATTTGTAACGTCAGTATCAAAACACCATTTATAGGTGATTATGAACACCACATGATGAGCGAGTCATACTCGTATTTTAATTACATATATGCCTTCAGAATTATTAACAAGAACTCGTAAGTTTGTAGAAATAGTATTGTATTTATTACTACATAATTATCTTAATATAAAAGTATTATATTTGAGCCAATTTAATTGTATCTGAGTGTGGCCAACCAACGGTTTTATAAGTTTCTCGGATATTGTGAGGCAGGTGCGAAAGGGGGGCAGGCTTTTACTGATGAAAATCCACCTATGTTTCGCCAATTACCTTGTGCCTTACAGGGCAGTGGTAACTCTTTCGAACAATTTCGCAGCCCTAACAAGTATCGATCCTAGTGGCTCCTTCTAGGTGCCAAATCATGCCTAGGCTTAGTTTAGACTCCAGGAGATTTATTATGACGTGATAAAATGTCAACCCTATAATCGAGAAAATGGTATGGAACTACACATCCAACTTATTTTTAGTATGAATGCGAAAACTGAATTCAGTTTGATCATAATCAGTAGGTAACTAAATCGTTTACAATAATTTTTACACCATGTTATATTTTTTCGCAAAAATATTTTATGATTGTGTTTTACGGGCCCGCTCGATCAGCATGCGGCAGACATGACCAGCCCAGTTCCATTTAAGCTGGGCAGCCTTCTGAGTCAAGTCAATGATCTGTGTTTTGAAGCACAGGATACTATTTTGACGGCGATCCGTTTATTTAACACCTAGTATACTGTGCTCCATATTAAAATACCAATTTTTTATATTTCACAGTATATATAATTATACAGTCTTCCAACGCCGCGTCTTCCAGTACCTGATCGATACTTTAGGACCTTTTGTCCTCATCGACCATCTGATCTGCGGGTAATACACACACAGACACTTAAGTTTTGACAATTCTACGTGCTATGTCGGCAAAGTTCTCCTGCGGATGCCACCCATAGGAAGACACAGCGTTGGATAACCTCTCAGATAAGGTGGACCAATGACCTGGTTAAGGTCCCAGGAATGCGATGGATGCCAGACGCACAGGAACGTTCGTGTTGTTACAAAGACTTCTCATCATCCCGTCTTTTGGCTGAAATGTTATTGATGATGATAATTGGGTGATTACAGACTTGGGTGTATTGTAATTCGAGAGAACCAGTGATCTCGTTAGGAGCGTTAGACCCACTTGCCGGATCGCGTAAGACTGACCTTTTAATGTCACCCCTCCATATGATTACGCCCTCGTGATTCGACTGCAACGTCACAACATTTCACCCCACTAAGGAATCAATTGAGTATCGTAACATTGCTACATTTTCTGAATCGGCGATATACTACAATTATGAATCTACTCAGTTTATGTTTCCTTGTTATCTGATTATAATATTAACCAGTTGTATCTCTCCGCCCTAGTTTGCAATTCTGGCTACGTCATTCTGTTCACTGAACACTGTACTCCTATTATTTTTTTTGACATGAAAGTGTTTGTTTTCATTTCTTATTTTATAAAGTTGTTTTATCCCTCCAAACCAGGTTAGTGCTGGATGTGTGTGTACACTTTTTTCTGTGTAAGCTCGGGGCTTTTGGGGATCACATAAAATAACTTTCACATACATATACGAACAACACGCATTTCTGAAATGGAATATCTATTTACGCATTATATGCATTTCTAACAGATATACACCGTGGCACCAACAATACGACATTAAATTAAAATACTCGTAATACTAGTTCATAAGAATATTATTAAACCACCAAAAAATCCTAAAACCAAAATAAAAAAATAAAAAAAATTTCAAACGAACTAAATATCATAAAATCATAAACAGACAATAATACCATTTATAAATTTCGGTATAACAAAGATGATTTTTTTCAGTTGGCAAAAAAGATTTTCTTTAGTAATCGTGAACTCTTAAACATCATCAGTAGAAAATGCAATAATAAAAAAAATGTTCTATTAATATGCTATTAGTCCTGTGACTAAACTACTGGAAGTATCCGAATATTTTTGGTATACAGACTGGAAATACCATGAGGTATACGCAGTTTAATTTATTGTCATATTGTCAGCGCTATCCTATATAGCCTAAAAATTGCTGGATATTATGAATTTAGTTTCTGTTATCTCTGGAGATTACAGGCAGATAGCAAAATGGCAGAGCATAGCATAGCATCAGCATATCTGTAGCATCAGTCTTATAATGTCCCCACTGCTGGGACTCAGGCCTCCTTTCTAGGACAGAGAATGGCCCATAATCCACCACGCGGGCCCAATACGGATTGATGGATGTCACATGTCTTCGATTTTTTGGTTCTAGGACATGCCGGTTTCCTCACGATGTTTTCTTTCACCGTTTTGAGAGCAGTGGTGATGAAATAAATTACACAAAGTAATGCGCCTGATGAAATAGCGTGATGTAAAAGATATTTTCCAGCATATTAGCTTTGAAGGTAATACAAAAATTAAACACTAAAATAAATACGAACAATTTATTAATAAACAAATGTTAATAATAGGCTTGTAAAAGGACGCATAGCGCCGTTATTAACACCCACGACGAGGAGGTGTACATTGGAGTGCCGCCCTGATGCAGCTCAGCTAGGCTCTCACCTGGTGAAGAAATAGAGGTAATAAATAATTATGACACCGTATATTTTTTTTGAACCCAAACGTTGACTAGTAGTGTGTTTTTTTAATTGTACTCGCAATTTAAATTCATTTTTTAAATTATTTCAATGTAATTTGACATTTTTTTTTTAATAGTTCCATTTTTATAATATAATGAACCAGTAAATGAGTCATTGGCGTGTCAATAAATAAATAAATGCCTTGTTGTATTAAGTCCTTATAAATAATATTGGATTAATAAGCCATAAGTAATCCAGATAATGTTTTTGATGACATCAGGAATTATCTGTCAATCAATTCATTAAGTTATTAATTTAAAATTAATTAATTAAGTCCCAAAGTATCATTACTAAGTTATTATCAAACTAATCTAAGAGAAAAAGAATTATTCTTCTCCTTAATCGTTCACTCTTGACAGAGTGGTTGTGGTTGTCAATGTTGCATTTTCGTTGGCGATTGAGGCTCCTGCGATGCGTGAAAAGGATTATAACTTCGTTGTTTAATAATCGGGCAGAAAAATAACAGTCACATCGTTGCAAAAAAAAATTACATGCAGATATAATGGTGATAGACTGACCGCGTCACACAATGATAATAATCGCTATTACTGATAATGATGGTTTTCGCCATAAGGGATGCTAAATGACGAGAACCTCATGAAAGCTGAGAAGAAGACGCAAATCGCACATGAGTTTGTCAATATGAGAAAACATGTGGACTCGGTTGTCATTGTATCGATTCTCAATACCGCAAAAGGTCTGATTGAGAAAAGTCTCGAAGACCACATGTCCTTGACACTGTCGTTTAGTGGTTCAATTGAGTTAAAAATTTTGTGCAGTTGTCCACGAATACCATCCTATGTGGAGATTAATCAGCATACACTATAGACTTATCACTTACCTTTAATAACATGCAGTATGACATGCGCAGGCGACGGCGAAGGAGGCGGAGCGCGGGCGATGGCGCACGTGTAGCGTCCCGCGTCATCTCCACGCACGCGTGCTACTCGCAGAATTGAGTTTGCGCCGTTTGAGCCAAACTCGGTTCGTACACTGTAAGAAAAAAATTAAGAACCAAGCATAGAGTTCTATGTTCTTTTATTAGTGATCGATGAGTTCTATAGATGAATCTATAGTTCCAGTTTTTATGAAATTATAGTAGCCTTATGTTCACGGCAACGACACAACGGTATGACATTACCGCTCTGTCGGCAGACTTCCATAGTTTTGTATGTAAGCTGTAAGTAGGCGTACACTAAGGCCCTGTTGACGGAGAAACGGCGCGTTGCGCGGCGCGTTGGGCGTTTCGTCGTACATTGCAGCAGCGGGCCGCGTCATCGCTCGCGCAAACACAAATATATGGCAATGTACGACGGACCGCCCGACGCGCCGCGCAACGCACCGCGTCTCCGTAATCGAGCACTAAGCATATAATGACGAATACGCGTTTATAAAGCTAGACAGCAGTAGGCCTCTTTTTCTTCCATAACTGACGACACTTATGGTCACTCGTAGATTTTGTATGACGAGAGGACTATATGAATTACATAAACGACTATTTCATGTAAGTTCCAAAAATAGCAGAGGTATTATTAGTATCTACATACATAAAACGTTATGGTGAAATCAGTTTCAGTTATTTCAGTGAAAGAATTAGTAGACCCATTAAGTGGTTTAAAGTATTAAAAAACTTAGGGCCAAATTCACCAGATTATATAAAACAAAACGCAGTTTGAGCGCTTAATCGAGATTATATCTTCATTTTGCGTTTCACCGCGATGAATTGAATCTAGTTTACGCTAAACTCAGTTTCAATTCTTTTGTTGTCGCCCATATTTACGACACGGGTCTTTGAACTAGATTACACTGACCTCAGTTTAGTTGAACTAAGTTTTAATATTGAATGATGAAATCAGAGCTAAATGGGTCTACAAATCTTTTGACGATCTTACCTCTGTACTTTACTTACCTAATCCCTCCTCGAGTGGTGTCGTCATTCAGGAGGTCGTCTTTTCTGTACCACAGCAGCGACGGACCTCCCTCCATCTTTAGGCCGTTGACTTCACACCGCAGGGCTACGGTACTGCCAAGTTCACAAACTTGCTCTGACACCGCTGCGCCGGCGCCGTCTACGATTCGTACTGACACTTCTGTGGAGACGAATAAGATTTAAGAATATTTTTTTCGTATTAGAAACTTGCATTTCAGACGTTTACTGCTGATAGGTCCCCCTAATTGACTTATCGGCTAATCCTGTGTTTCTTGACTTCAAATGACTCCAGCAGGTAACGACCAATTACCCCACTTCTCAATACTAAGAGCCAACTTCACCAATAAACTAATCGCGATTATTCAAAACAAAACACAGAGCGTCTAATCGAGATTATAGATTCATTTTGCGTTTCACCGCTATGAATTGAATCTAGTTTACGCTAAACTCAGTTTCAATTCATTTGTTTTCGTATGTTTTCGACACGGGTCTTTAAACTACATTACGCTGAGCTCAGTTTAGTTGAACTAAGTTTTTATAGTGAATGATGAAATCAGTCCTAAGTGTTAAAGTCATCCTTATGATCATCATCCACGAAAAGAAAACAAGTGTACTTGGTCTTTTCTCAATGTAATTTCTTAAGGATAGGCTCCAGTAATATCCGGATCCAATTGAGTACCAATATTTAACATAAAGCAACAAATTGGATTGAATTAATTTGAAAATATTTGTACGCAATGAATTGAATTCGAAAATATTTGTATTTGTAGCAGAATATTTTGAACGTAGGTAATTGAATATAACACTTTGTAACAACAATTAATATTCTAACAACAATATTGTAACAAATTAATTTATTAGTAATAAACAGTCCACTTAGTTTTTAGCACTTTATTTTTTTAAATAATATGATGACCCATTTGATAAGACTGTTTTCAGAATTGTTTCGGAATACCTATGCGTCATCTTCGTCATCATTTCAACCGAACGACGTCCACAGTTGGACATAGGCTTCCCCAAGTGTCTCCAGAGTGACCAGACATATACATCTTGCATCCATCAGATTCCATCAGATCACGATCTTCACCAGATCTAACTTATGAGAGACCTTCGAACGGTGGGTCTTATGTTACGGGTCCCTCTTCCAGTACCTTGCGATCCCATCGACTATCTGTTCTACGTGCAATGCGCTCTGCCTTCGAGCAATGTCAGTAACTATTATTATCCTTTGGTACTGATGACAGCCGGGCCCAAAATCTTAATATGTTTTCCAATATACCTAATTTATACGCGGACTGGTCTTGGCAGGCGTTGGGAAGATCGAACGTGCTGGTTATCATTTAGCCACAAGCCCCTTCAAGAGCAAGTAATCAAGAAAAATAAAACTTTCGAGAAAATAAAAGAACAATTTTTGCCCTCAAGTTCTTTGTTGTTAATTCGACTGAACTCTTCGTTAAATTGTTTCAGCGTCTTTTCATAATAACGGTTAAAAAGTTTCGTGTCTCAAAGGATTTTAAACTTTGGTATGTTCTATTTAAGGATCCTAGTTGTGTTAACAAATGTTTCAGACATATTGGATGCTTCCAATATGTCTGGTATGTATTATTATTTACGAAGTCACTCATATGTCCGTTGGTAAAATAATCTAATCTCATCTGCGCAACTGCCCGATATATAATTTCGGACGTGGAGAACTCCAATTACGCGATGCAGGATTACGTAGTTTTAGTTCTTATGTGACGTCCTAGCAACATGCTACAGTTATATCGTGTTTGTAATTTATACAGAGAGGGCTAAATCTACAACTGTTGTACTTTTTTTCTTTTGTTTTTATTTTCAACTGTGTTTACTATTCAATTTATTCATTTTATACACTTACCAATTACATTTTTAAATATTTTTTTTTTAAACATACAAGAAGAACAAAAATTGTTTACTATTATTATTATTTTACTTTTTACTTTTCTTTGGTATTGTTCGTCAAGTCGTTGAGCTCCTTAGTAGCTTCTGAGTTCAGCTTTGCGAACATTCACAAATATTTGCACTGACTAGACAGGTCAAACCAAAGGGGAAAAAAGTATTTCGCTCGCTGTTTTCTACGATGTAACGATGTACGCACATTAACTAGGTAAAGGCGAGATATCTGCTACTTTAAGTCAAACACACTTTAATAAATTATACCCAGTAATTGGCAAATTACATAATTAATGCGCATATTATATTCTAACGGTAACTTAAACATATTCTTCAACTAGTGTAATTGGCGAATAGCCATTCTTGTTAAAATAAAACAAATAAATAAATAAACTAACCAGGTACCCGTAGCGTGACCCTTGCTGTACGGGGAGGATGGGCAGACAGCTGACAGTCGTAATGCGCCGCGTCAGTCGGACGCACCTCCTTCACTTCTAGTCTCCAGATGTCCGGAGGGATGAAGCGGGCTGAATATCTGGGAAAGATTAAAAACGATATACCTACATACGGTCTGATAACAATTTTAGCGATATATATCACTGTAAGAACTGTTAAATATATATATATTTATTAATGAATTAAAAAAACTACCGCACCGATTTTAAATTCTTTCACCAGTAAAAATATATATTATTCTTTAAGGCTATAATTATATTTCCTATTTGCATGAGGGAGAATCCGCTAGCAGAAGCGAGTTATTGATATTTTTATGAAAATTACGCTACCGTTGACAAGGAACATGTTAAAATAGCTTACAATTTTGGCGATGAAAGATTTCATGTCATATCATATCATAGTTTACATTATAGCCCCCAAACCAACCATAGAATATATAAAATCTTTCAAAAGTGTCGTCATATGAAATAAGTAGCACTCGACACTGTTTAAACATTTCGCCACGTAGCTTCGATCATTCAAAACTTTTCCTTACACCAAATAAACAAAGTTCCAGAAGAATTCTCAAAGAGCGCTCTAAAATTCTTCATCATACATAATTTCACACAGTTTGAAAAGTATACGAAATTCTGCTTATCCTGGAGGAGGGATGACTACGCTTATTTATATTTTTGTTTCCTCAACTTTGAGCGGAGTTTATTCAAGAGCAATATATTAAAAAGTTTGAGGAAGCCGTCAAGATAATTGAGTGCAATAAGTAAGCGTTTTTGTTTTATTTAACTTAGCAAAGTTTTACCTGTCGTCTGCAGTGTACTGTTGTGTGCCTGTCGTTAGCAGCTCCATCGGGTCTTCATCGTTTTTCCGCCGCACCCAAGATACCTGCACCAAATTAGACATCGTGTGCAGAAAAAGATAAAACTTCATTACAGTAAAACAGCAAATTATAAAATGATAAATGACGAAATCAAGAAAAGAATGAAAGTAAAATAAACATACTTATTACCAGTTTAACAAGAAACATACTTATTACCAGTTTATCATGAAGGGCGTCTACTTTGCAGTCTAAGTGAGCTGTGGAGCCCACTAGAGCTTCAATCTCAGGCGCGGCCGCCGCATAAATGCTGTTCCCATTTCCGACCCTGATTACATAAAAATTGTTTATGAATAATGGCATCTTAGGCCCAAATATTCAGTTCAGGAATCTCAAAAGTAACTCTCGATATTAAAGATGTTTCAAACTTTTTAACTTTGAACTCTTTGCCTTTAAATCCGTTTTGACATGATTAAATCATTTTAAATGCCACAAAATTTTCCCCTCCAAGATAGACAAATACAAGAAAATTACGTTCAAGGAAATTTTCTTTCCTGTTTATCAAATTTTATATTCGTAAAGTTGAATTGGGATGTTTAATTTTATGAAACTCATCATTACAGCTTCGCTCTCAATAAAGTAAACAGAATATAATTATTTTGGTCCTGCCGTTTCGCCAAACCATTATGGGGGCAAACAGGGTTTTGTTATAAATGCCAGACAAACATTAATGTTGGTTTATCAATTCTATTGTTAACATATTGTGTTGTTGATAAAGTACTTAAACAATGTTTTGTTTAGACTTTAGAGATTCTGTTAAATACAATTTGGGTATTACCATATTGTTTACGGTTAACAAATGTTTCTTCACTAGCTTGTTTGAGTTCAGGTGAACCACAAAATTTTAATGTATTTGTTCAGGACTGTAGATATATTTTGAGTAAAACCAATTTTCTAAAAATAAACTGATCAATATTATTATTGAACTAAACTAGACTAGGACCTTTCTTGAATTAACACATACTATAGCCTACGCTGTTAAAAAGTAATCTTTGGATGAGCTTTTTACTCCTGAGAAACATTTTAATGAGAGGATTTATTTATTACACTTACTTCTCATTTCTATGCTGATGCGTATTGGAATACGTGTCGAATATGTAATTGAGGAGTGGAGCACTGGATCCCGTCTCTCCTGGTTTTCTTCTCCTATCCATGATCGACGGTGAATGGCTTGACAGCACAGGCATTGCCGTAGCTTCAATATACCTTCTTGTATCACTTGTCGTCACCTCTATGAATGTTCGCACTACATTCACAACTCTTCTTTTTCTATTCTTTTTATTAATTGTTTTTGATTCTTCTTTTGTTTCATCGACGATTACTTTAGCACCCTCATTAGACAAACTAACATTGCCTTCACTAACCTGATCGGCATTTAGGCAACACTCAACGTGTTTCTTATCTATACTGCTATACTTAAGATTGTTGTGTAAGAAACTATGTGTTAGATTAACACTGGAGTAATTAAAGTTCTCGCCAAGTTTGCTTTGGTTGTGTAGGTCAGAGTTAGTGTGTAACATTTGATAGAGTTTGTTTATAGTTGGGAGGGAGCCGGTCTCCTGAAAATTGTTGGTTTCGTTCAATATCCTTGAGGCGACGTCAGCGTCGGTGCCTGTAAATGGAAATGTAAATTTTAGATAAACAATCAACTATTTTGGCCTGTCTGTGTATGCTGTAACCTTTGTGTTGGTAGGTAAACTAGAAGTTTTCTATTAGATTGTAACCACTTTACGCTCTGTTTGCTGCCTCTCAAAACATTCAACAAAAGGTGTTTTTGCAAACGTGGTTCAATCTCGCATGAAATTGTTTGCTGGTTCGGCATGGTAAATACCTTTATATGTCAAATAAAGATATCAGGTATTTGGAGTGCCCCAAGTGTCCATAATCTGGCAATTTGGATGACATCAAGTCCTACTATTTAAAGGAATGCCACCGATAGTGCAATTAACGCCAAACAATATAAGGAGTCTAAAATTAACTCGAAAAGAAAAAGAAATGGTCTATAATAATACCAGTCCATGGAATTATTATTTTATTCGTTCATTGCTGTTTAAAAATATCGTCTAGGAATAAGTATGTAAGTACCATATGTTAAAATCGTTTGAACTAATACCAACTACAACTTTTTAAATTCAATCTTATCCTATGAAATTCCATGACAGCTTGATTTTAAAACCTCCAAGCAATTTTCCCTCAAAGACACTTCCACCCAGTTTATTTAAAATCTCTTTCAAAAAAACAATGAGGGTACTTAAGAACACAAGGTAAAAGCTCCCGTGAATTTACAATTTAATTTGTTAGACGATGCGAAAAGATAATAATTTTTAAATGTTCTACAGCTTACAAAATAGAACCATCTAAACATACGGGCTTAAAAATAAACAAATTCTGGAATAAAATGAATCTATAATGCTCTCGAGGGTCATTTAGAATCTTGGCTTTATATCTGCAAAGTGCCGTTGAGAAAGATGAAAAACGAGAGAACAAAAACGAAACGAGTGACTCAATTTGACGAAATATTGTATGCAAATCAGAATATACAGCAGGATAAAGTACAGTGGAATAAAAAAGGAGGATGTTTTTTTAGATCTAATTACGCTCGATTTTGTGACAGCAAAAAGGAAATTTTAGGCCATTTTGATATTGTAACAAATCATAAGCCAACAAACTTGTCAGTTTAATCTAACATTGAAAATGAAAAAGTAAGTAATTTGTAGCGACATCTATGACGTCACATAAGAACTAATCCTGCATCGCGCAAGTAAGATTCGCGGCGCGATTGGAACATATAGAACAAACCCGAATTCATTTATCGGGCAGTAGCCCACCAGACATAACACCTGTCTGGTTGAAGGATCCTCCCTTTTCAACGGAGGTATGTGGGACTTTACTATCTGTTCCCCTTCCTCCAAACTGGTGACCCTCGACAAAGAACGTCAGCGCAGCCTTCGTGCAGCAACTACTTCGTGACGTCATCATCACTTCCTCAAGCTTTCGAGCAGCGAGCCATACAGCCAGCACCCACGGCTGTATGGGTGTCCTGTAAGTGACGTGCATGAGCTAGGTTAAGGGCCACTTTCTATTACACAAGAACTTAAGTTAGGCCTTTCCAACTCGCCAATCGTCAACGTTGAGCACGGTTAAAAAGCACATTGCTTCATCTAAAGCAATCCAACGCGATGTTTGATGGAGAGGAAACGCGAAAAAATCTAGATACCGTCTGAAAAGTCTGTTACTATGTGGATTATTTTCTTTTTTTCTTTTCAGTTATTTTGTCATATGTCTGGCAATTCAAATTTCCTTTCATTGGTATTGTTCGTCAACTCGTTGAGCTCCTTAGTAGTTCTAAGTTGAGCTATACGAATACTGACAAATGCTTGCACTGACTGGACAGTTTCACTCAAATCTGCGTGGTTCTTTCTTCAAAAGATCATCTCAGACTTGTGGTCAAATCATATGAGAACCATGCAGACTCGTGTCTGCATGGTTCTCATATGATTTCACCATTAGTTGTTTGCTGTATGGACTTTAAAAAGAGACTTTGACCCCTGAGTTTGTTTCGGTGTTTCTTCTCAGGGACACACTGGCCTCATCTAGCCGGTGTTTCCTAGCTGACTACTAGGAAACACCGGCTAGATGAGGCCAGTGTTTCATAGCTAGTTTAAACTGACAAAAAAATTGACGTGTAAAAGTGTTTGTAAAAAACTTATTTGCAAAATAAATATCATTTATCATTTACGATGGAGCGCGCTTGCCTAAAAGTAACCTATTCAATCTTGAATTAAAGATCCTCAGGTTGTAGTTATGAGGAAACTCAGACTCCTTAGCTGTACGCACAATGAATGTTCCCAAAATATTTTTCCATATTTTTTTAATAGGTGGGAAAATAATCCAATTACATTTCCGCGCCGGCGGTAGATAGTGTCAGACTATTACTGACTAAAAACCTACTCCTGTTCCTTCTTTGCGTTTGTTCGGACCCCAGGGTTCACTTTCACATTACCCATGGCCCCAGTAGGCTTCGGCCCGGCAGGGCCCCTACGAATTGCTGACAACTCCTTGAGGCGCGCGTGGAACAGTACTCGACGATTTGCCCTGCTGGGGCATGAGAGCCGTTGCCTCACACGTGCGGCCTCCTTCTTTGCTAGCATTACTGCTTCACAAAAGGAGGCGACCTCCTGCCACTCTTCCTCGCTTCGGAACATGGCCTATACCAAGGCGCGGTGCGAAAGATAGCTGCCACCGATCGCTCCCTCTAGGACACGGCGGTGCTCTGCCCAGGCGGGGCACACCTCTACTGCGTGCTCCATCGTGTCCTCCAGGCGATCCTCACAGTGGTGACAACCGGGCGTCACTTCCACACGAATCCGGAGCAGGAACTTCCCGAACTGACCCTGTTCGATGAGAACCTATGTCATGTGGAAGGCGACGATGCCGTGAGGTCTTTCCAACTCCTCAAAGAGGGGACTTACCGCCATAATTATGGCGTGCCCAGCACTGGGTTGCGCCAGTCGCTGTCACCATTTCAGCATGAGATCATACCGGAACTCTGTCCGCCATGCCGCGACTTGTCGTGGCAGCGGAGTTTCACCCCGGCGGTGTATCTCCACGTGTAAATTGTGCATGCGTACAAGGGCTGTTGCCTCCAGATCCCATAGTGGCAGTCTAGCCAGAAGGCTCGTCGCTTCGTGGGTGACCATACGGTATCCCCGCAAAAAAATTTTGTCCACATGGATGGGGTGTCCAAATAGGAGACCTACCGATGTCCTAACTTATAGGTTAGTTATGTTTAATTTTTTTTTCGGGTTTAATGGTGTTTACCTCGACAGGGCAGTGCAGCAAGAGCGGCGAGCAGCAGCGCCGCTGTGGCCGGCGCGCACATCGCTGCTACATCATCATTGACACTGAAACAATAAGAACAACATCAATATTTTTGTGAAAATATTCTTCATCTCCAGTCCTTTGTTACATAGTGGGATAGTACCAGGCCAGTACTAATATAATTTTTATTAACATTTATAGTGCGCGGCAAATAAGTTGCACCATTTACTGTAGTTGCGTGTGGGGGTACTTCGATTGAGACCTGAAAATCGGAGCACATTCAAGGTCGACCGTCATGTTGGTTTAACTTGTATGGGAGGATTATAACCGATTTTCGGGTCTCAGTCGGGTTAGCCGTGGTGAATGGTTCAACTTATTTGTACTATAGTGGTTTTAAGATCTTTGGCAGTTTAAAACTATTATTCTTCTTCAAATTATTGGTTGGTAATGCAGTAAGTTACACACAAAAACAATAGTGTTTAAACGAGTTGTGGATGCGGTTGCAACCGCACTTGATTAAAGGCCTTCTTTTCATACTATATTTTTTATAATTAGAAAATATGACAGCAGTTCTTAATAAGAAAAAACACAAAGTAAAAAAATACGTATAAAAACGGAGAATTGGATTTTATTTATAACCATTTACTACGGTTCAACTAGTCAACGTCATCTAGGGACATCTGCAATATAAGAAGTATCACTTCAAAGATAGAGATATAATAATATTCCAAAACTATCACACAACGTCGTCTAGTCCCAAGCTAAGCAGAGCTTGTGTTATGGGTACTAGACAACTGATAAACATACTGATATAATATTTCTAAATACATACATATTATAGATGAATTACATCCAGACACAGAACAAATGATCGTGCTCATCACACAAACATTTGTGATCCAGACACATGAATCGAATCCACAGATAAAATGTCTCTTTTTCCAAAATGCTTCCCTAAAGGGATGAAACGGGTTCAATGTTTCTACGAAGAAACCTACTATCACACGGACGAAACTGCTAGCAGAAGCTAGCTGGTATTATAAATGTTACTTCCTCGAAGAAGTAACTAAAAATTAGGTTTTCACAAAATATTATATCAAGTATATGAACAAAAAAGTTTATGATAATTTTAGCGCAACCTTCGCTTACCATAAAATAAAAACATTTTCCCAAAATTTTCTTTTTATATCTTGCAATTATTATTCACGAGTACTTTCGACTTTTACGTTTCTCTTTCCGAAAAAACGCTTTCTGAATAATTTATTAGCTGGAGGTAGGAGATTCAATACATTTTAACTTTTTCGTAAACAAGCGGGATTTGGGGAGATCTCTAAGGATTTCCTGGGTATACGTTTTGTTCGGGAACACGGAGCGACGGTGTCGAACAACCTCCATAGTATTATAAATACGAAGTTTGGGTTTATTCTTGTCAGTAAAACACGTGGAAATGGTTGGGTGAATTTCCTTATTGTATCAGTAACTGTGGCTAAAATAGACTAAGCCATCTTTTTCAATTTGTCTAAAGATATAAAAGATTTAGTTGTTGAAAATAAGTATTTAAATACTCGTACACTAATACTTCACCAGCGACTTCATTCGAAAGTTTTTATAAAGTTTGAACACCCTTTAGACCATATTTTGAAGGTAGTATTGAGAAACGAAGAATCAACTCTTTTATTTCAAATAGACCATTTACAGGCACTTTTGAATAGTCAAAATGTCGGTCAGTCAAAAAAAAAAGTGAAGCTAAATTGCACGTTCCAAAGCGTAGATCTCTATGGAGAAGAACGTGCAAGAAACTCCATGGACACTCTTTTAAAATCATTTTAAGTGTTACAATAATCTTGTTTACATATTTCTTGTCGCTACAATTATGTGAGCACCATGTAGAAAAGTAGTGAGAAAAAAAAAACTAACTAAAAATAGAAATTGAATTAAGCCACTGGCAGCAAAGAGATGACCAGTCTCAACTGACGGCGCCCGTTCACGAGCATGACGCGTGCCTCAACCCCACTCTGCTCAACCATTATGAAGGGAACAGAATGACTCAATAACACGCGCCACCATCAGCAAGACATTTGAGTGAGAATGACAAACTCTCAACTGCCATGCTCATTTAAGTCAAACAAATTGTAACCTAGTAAAAATGCTCCATGGGACTTCACATTCACAAAAATTTGATAAAAGTAATAGAATAACATTCTGTATTATTCATTTTGATTAGAATTTGTGGCAATTAATGGAGAAAATACGGATGTCCTAACTGAACTAACTCCATTCCGCATTAACGGTGTGGCAGAGAGTTCAACTAGTTACACCATTATAATATGGGAGGTTGGAACCATCATTAAAATATTCGGATTATTACGATACAAAGCAAGTGGCATATCGATCAGAGATGATCAGATCAGATGGTATACAATAAACATATCGATCACATGCTATGAATTACAAGCTTTGCTTACTTTAGAGGGGTGCAGAAAGGTGGGTTTTCGAGTAAGTGTATTGAAAATAGATTTTCAACATCTAACTGCATTACCTGGCGAGTAACTTTTAATTTATGATACGTCTATAAATACTCGTAATTATAAGTTATATTTATTTAGAAATCGGACGTAAAACTTGTAAAACAACTTTTGACAGTAATAATAATAAAATTAATAATTTATAAATATAAATAAGTTATCTTCTCATACTCGTTCTATTAATTAAAAAGTATAATAAATTCTGCATAAAGACGACCGAATTATTTATAGCGAAAAAATAAAATTTAGAAATTACAGTTTTTTTTTTAATTTAAGTTGCGATTTACATTTACGTAAAACGCAAACCTGTCCCTAAAACCTTCTAGCGAAAACCTTATTTCCAATACTGTTGTGACTGTTTTTACTTATTGCAAAACTTTGGACTTTTTAATTCATAATTTACGTTCTTTAGTGTATTCTTGGTTGAAAAAAAATTAGGATTTTTGTTAAAAAGTTTTTGAAAATCTTGCATTTGACTACTACCTGACCTGATGGTAAGCAATGATGTCAATACGATAGAACACGATAGTCTAGAAGTAACTTATTTACTTTTGACTGAAAGACACCAAGGTTAGTCGAGGTGTGCCCCGCTTGGGAAGAGCATCGCTGTGTCCTCGTGGGGACGATCGGCGGCGATCTCTCGCGCCGGGGCTTGGTTCAAGCCATGCTCAGGAGCGAGGAGGAGTGGCAGGCGGTCGCCTCCTTCTGCGAAGCAGTAATGCTAGCAAAGGAGGAGGCCGACCGCATCAGGTAACGGCGCACACGCCGCCGCCGCCGCCGGGATTCCGATCCCTATTTCCGGCCACCGTAGGCGCGGGCTCGCGGACGGCAGGCAATGGGTAGCTCGCTATCCGTCCGTCCGGTAACAGACCGGTCCGAGCTCAAGTCGTCACGGGGCGCACTGTTCCCGCGCGCCTCAAGGAGTTGTCAGCAAACTGTAGGGACCCAGCAGGGCCGAAGCCTACTGGGGCCAAATTTCCCGCCCCACCCAAGGCCGGGATTTGTCATTGGATGATTTTACCTACCATAAAAAAAAAACCAAGGTTCAGGTGGTACCTAAAAAACACAGTACAAAATTTACTAAAAATTGTAAGTAAACATCGATTATAAAAGTCGGTGTTTCTATAACAGTTTTGTCTCTTCGTTTGTTAACACTGACTTGTGAATTATGATCAATAATCCTGATCCTGATCCCTATTTCCGGCCACCGTAGGCGCGGTCTTGCGGACGGCGAGCATTGGTTAGCTCGCAGTTTAACCGTCCGGTAACCGTCCGGAAATCGGACCGAGCCCAAGTCGTCGACGGCGCGTATTGTTCCACGCACACCTCAAGAAGATCAGCAAACCTTAGGGACCCAGCAGGGTCGAAGCCTACTGGGGCCAAAGGTCTGCTTCTGGAAGAAAGACTCGGCCCTGGTATGAAAATCAACGAAGGAACAGGAGAGGGTTTTCAGTCAGTAAAATTCTGACACACCCTTGCGCTCCGCCCAAGGGCGTGAGATGCCATTGGATGATTTTCCCACGTTAAAAAAATATCTGATATCTTTCAATAGTTTTTTTTTTTTCAAAAATTTTTCACAATTAGGAAGAAATCGGTGATCATACAAAAACAAAATACATAGAGCCGAAACAACCTCCTGTTTATTGAGGTCGATTAAAAAACTCTTTAAATAAAAGTATTCCCTAGTGAGTATATTGGAGAATAGCTTTAAATCTAACCTAACTCTCCTCCAAGTCTTTTGCTGTTCAAGCGGTGCGGCTGTGGAATGCTTTACCCGTGTCGGTAAGGCAAGCTCAAACACAAACTATTTTAAAAAATATGGTTAAGGATCACTACCTCTCCTCTTGAACATCAAAGAGTAAATTATTCCGCTGGTTTTATTCATATATATTTATATATATATCATATAGATTGTGTTATATGTATTTTATTAATTATGTATTGTATATGTGTAAATAGTACACCACGGACTACCTGCGTATCTTTTTTTCCGTCAAATCCATCCAAAGGTTGTCTGTAAAAAATCGCTTTTAGCGATAAGACCGCCCATTGTGACACCCTATTAATTTTAAGTTCCTATTGTAATTTTATTTTTGGTGTACAATAAAGAATATATCTATCTATCCTTAGCTTTTAATCTAAACCGTTGATGAATAAGGTAACTACACTATTTTTTCTTTCAATTTCTTCCTTTTTTCAGTGAAAATGTCACCGTGCAGCCAACACTCATTTGAAAAGTGTTTCACACTTCGAGGCGAACCGTCCAATTCCATTCCATGCAGGTGTTTCTATTTTACAATGTATTCACCAGCTTCAATTGCTTTGCATTTTCTGAGTGCACCGTGTTGTTAAAATAATGCAATGATCCATTCTTATAAAGTTATATATTTGTGCCGTTTGGGGTTGAAACACCAGGACAATGGGGTCCAAATGCTCATCGAGATGTTCGTGCTTTATTTCTGTCAACGAATCGCACTGCTATCCAAAGTGGTATTGCTGCCAGCACTTTTCCCATTGATATCAATGAGGATGAATTTTTGAATGACAAATAAGTTCTTTTTCTGCTCGTTTCTATGTATTATTAATTTTTAGTGTGTATATTCATACCCTGACAAACCAAACATCCTGACGATAATTCAGAATAATACAAGACCAGCCGATTTTCCTTTAAGGTGAAGGCAGGTGATTACATTCGCAAGAAGTTGGCAAAATAATCACAGCACTGATTGGTTAATTTGTTTTTCACAATAACATGTCTTATTTCTATATATGTATCTAAGTATGTATTTATTATTGTCTTTTTTTTCCTTTTCCGTTTGTCTATTTATTAGTTGCACCTAACATGTTAAGTTTCTTCACCACCCTAAGATCGACTGGTAGAAACTGTCTAAAGCATTAAGTCCACCTTTGTACAGTGTTTTGTGCATAAAGTTTGTATAAAAAAATAAATAAGACCTATACAGAGAGGAAGTGTGTCTCTCAACAGTGTGCGACAAATGCTAATAATTCTCAATCTTCCAATACTTTAACAGTAATTTAAACATAATATTCAAATCTTTCAGCAATATTAATTAAAACATCACTTCAACAACCGCAACAAATAATTAACTCATTTAAGAAAATAATAGCCTTTACAAGTACCAACAAAGTTGTTCCTGACTAAATGCCGCCAAGTGTTAATTAAATGCCGCGAGTACTTTAAGGCTTGGCCAGTACTAGGCCATGCTTGTCTAAATTGGCCCAGCTTGGCTTGGCCTTACAAGTTGGTCTTCCTAAAAGTTCTCGAACAACTGACAGTTGAGAATCTGAATATAATATTAGGTTTCATCTGACTGAAGACATAGAATGCTAAATTAAATTATATTGTATTGTAGGTACACGATTTAGTTACAATCGGAGCCTCTAGTTTGAACAATAAATTTATTACGTACAGGTCCTCTAAAATATAATTCAAGGCTTTGTTCGTAGAAATGGTTATAAAGCGCTTTGTAATTATTATCATTTTGAATGTGTAATGAAAATGAAAGCTAAAGATTCATAATTATTTCAATTACACTCGATAAAGCACCAAGTTTTTTGCAAAGTCGTGTTTATTTGTAAAGTAGGTTCTACCAGCGGCTTCGCCCGCGTAAAATTTGGTTTCTCCATACAAACTTCCAAATCCTGTTTTACTCCCTTAGGGGTGGAGTTTTGTAAAATCCGTTCTTACCTGATATCTACATTCTATAAGGAAACTACCTTCCCAATTTTAAGTTTGTAGGTGCTATAGTTTCTGAGATTTCTTGAATAATCAGTGAGTGGTATTTCGCTTATATATATATATATTATATAGATTGATTGCTAGTGTTGTATTAGTGCTGTTTTGTACTTCAAGAGTCTGCGCAACTGCACTATATGTGGAATCATTGAATCAGGCGCGATCACAGCAAAATAAAGCTGAGAATTTTATTGCCCTGTTGACTACCTGAGCAAAGTTTACCGAAAAGGTTAACTTAATACATTTGCTGCCAAATACTACAAAAACGTTAGAATGTGCACACCCATAAACTATTAATACCAATATATAGCTTAAAGGACTTAGTATCCAAGCCAAAAACATTAATAAAAAAAAATGTTGCTAGTGTCATATTATTTGAATTTCGAATCGCATACCTACAGGCGTCAGCAGACAATTCAGAATTGATTTTATTTGTTTATAAAATAAAAACGGATTTCATCCGATTTTCAGAATAATAGCTTAACAAAAATAACTGATAGCAGTAACAAAAAATAACACTTTTGTGTCTAGAGATTCGTAAACGAAATAATATTTCATTTTGATACATTTGTTGCCATCGGCTGACATTCGATTAAAGTTATCTTGTCATTTCTAGAACCTTTTATATTACTGCTTATATTTATCAGAATAAAGCTAATAAAAATATTTCTCAATAAACTTACATACGTTCAGAACCCAGTTTATTTCACACAAGTGCTTTTATTCCTTATGTCTTTACAAGGGTATTTTTGGTTTGAATAGCTAGAGTTTACCGTTTTGTTTAAATCTCAGATTAACGGTGTTTTGTGATAATAAAAAAAAAATCTATAAAGGTTAGGGTTACGTACCTCAAAAAGAAAAAACGGTTCCCTTATCGGATCACTTCTTTGTCTGTCTGTCTGTCTGTCAAGATTCGTTATTATGAGAACGCGTGGAGGTATCAAATTGAATTTAAAATCATATACTCTGGCTTGTGGCCCCTTGAAGATGTGAAAAAATCAAATTTCTTTTTATGTTGAAAAACGTATATTTCGACACTCTCAAAGAAATAAAAATACATAGGGTACTTACCGTTGAATTAGAACCCTGAAATTTGGCATGAAGCAAGGTCTTACAGCACGAGTACCTATAGAAAAAATCTGAAAACTTTAAATTTGTAGTTGCGTCATAAAATATTCGTAACTCATTTCGGAATTTAACTGTTGTTATTACTGTTTTCATAGGAAATTAGAAATCAATAGTGTTTTATAAAAATGTCATCCAGGTGGTGTGACAATCAAATCACGTTAGCGAGTCAAGCCTGTCCAAAGACATGATCTCTGAACACGCTTGACTCGCAAACGTGATCACAGACAAAGACGTATAGACAAAGAAATCAGAGGCCTTTGTCCAGCAGTGGGACACGAAGTTCGTTTATGTCATAAATTGTCTCCTTGATTAATAAGCCTAATGCTTCGAAACATTTTGCATAGCTACAAAAAAACACATCTATCTACTTTGTAAAATACATATTATAGGTATGTATATATGTCTACGGTATCCAGCAGCTGTGATCGATTGTGCACGGACCTCAGGGACCGGATTCAATTCCAAGATAAAAAGCTTCTTGGTAGTGATCTGAGCAGGATTCTTTGCAGTCGGGTTTGTATGGAAAACGTAGCTTTACTATTCTTATTATTCAAATACCAGTTTCTGCCGTGGATTTTCCTGCATGAAAGCACCAAATTATCCCAAGGCGCAATTCGCGGGCGTTATTTGAATTCCGAACGAAACGAAGGTTGCTAAGTTTTAATCCCGAACTTTAATGAGGGATTCGTTTAATTAACTCCCGAGCCACGCGAGGGAGTTAATATGGAAACCTGACTGAAGTGAGGAGTTCAAGCCACCCAAGACAAATATAGCTCCGTGTTGGATACTCTATTTTTTACACCATCTGTGACATAATTAAAACCAACTATATTTTAATAATCTTTAAAAGATAATTTTCTAAAACCCGCTATTCAATAAATTCATTACTCTAAAGATTCTACAGTTGTTTCCTATAACGGTTTAACTCTTTCATTACTTTTTTTAGAGACTAGTCAGTGACCAAATTTTATTCTTTTTTTGTTAAAAACCACTTCGACTTTTGAAAAATCTTATTTATTGCACGTAAATTTTATTTCAATGTCATTGGTTTTTGAAGTTCCAAATTTAAATTTCATTATTGCGTAAGATCGCCTATACTTACTACATTATCTTTCTAAAGACAGAATGACTTTCTTTAAGTGAGGGATTCATGACTTATGAACAGGTGGTGCAAAAAAAGTATTATGTCTTATTTCAAGATATGGTCTACCCGTGTGTCAACTTTCAAATGAATCCATTCACATGTTTGTGTATGAAGGAGTCAAAAACACATGCATATAAACTTAGTGTGTTACTAATTTCTGCTTTAGTCTATGCAGAATAAGTAAAGTCACTTGAGCGAACCACTACTATGTAGATCTATTATACCAGTGTTTGATTTACTTATAGTTTGCTACTCTCAGTGTCGGAAAAAAGCATGTCATGTCAAACGATTGACTGTTAAAAATTCATACAGATCACCACAGCAGTTAACTTTAATTTGCACAGCAGTTAGTTAATTTGAATGCTTTGAAAGTTCTTGATATGGTCAGCCCAAAATTTGTAAAAGCTAGATGTCATTGAATAATTTTACCAACCAAAAAAAAAGGCCAAAATTTGTCAGTCCCTTAATTACAGACTAGATTTTGTGATTGGCATCGCCCGCATAAAACTAAATGCCTATGTTACTCAATAATAAAGCAGTATTCCATTGTTAAAAAAAATACAAACAAAAATACAAATCTTTTTTCTTTATAATATTAGTATAGATATCAGACAATATATTCAGGTAGCTATAAAATCTACCTGAATTTGTAGAAAGTCTTGAATTTACATATTCTGACATTTGATTCAAATAGAAACGAAGACAATGAAATGAAAACTAGAATAACAAAGAGCCAACTTCAATTTTGGCTGATGCGCAGATAATTAAGCTTCTGCCGTTGATCCATTTATTCATAACAGTATCTCATAAAGAAACATTACCATAACAGTCAATATCAGCATAAAGAAGTTTAAAAATTCATCAAAGTTAAAGCGACCGTAAAAACAAAGTATATACAGAAATTACGTCAAAATAATGCGGGAACGAAGAAGACGACAAAAAATACTATTACCATAAATAAATTATTCAAAGCATAATAAACCTTAGTGCCACCTTAGACGGTTCATCTGAAAGACGCATTACACCTCACATAATCCCATTTGCTTCTGTGCATAATGAGGTTTAAAAAAGTGGCTAAGACGGTGAAGCTTGCGACGAAGGCTTAGTAATATTATATTTTTTAACTCGACTTTATGCTTTAATAGCTAAGATTTAAGCGGATTTGCAGTGGTATTGTTGGTAAGAAAATTATATTGGATTTAATTTTAACTTAAGGTGACTGCATTTCATTTACGACTTTAAGTATTATAGTTTCAGAAAGTTTACACACAGAACATTTTGAGAACACATACAGCTTTTTCTGTGTACAGCCTTTTTTAGGGTGGAAAATCATCCAATTACTTACTTCTCCCACTCTTGTGCGGAGTGGAAGGGTGTGCCAGACTTTTATTGACTAAACCTCACTCCTATGTTTCTTCGTTGCCTTGCATTCCAGAGCTCTGGGTTTTCCTTAGCGAACCCATGGCCCCAGTATGCCCTGAAGCTGGGCCCCTACAGTTTTTCTAACACCTCCTTGAGGCGCGTGTGAAATACTACGCGCTGTTGACGACTTGAGCTTGGTCCGAACAGTTACCAGACGTTCAGATGGCGAGCTACCGCAAGCCCGCGCCTACGGTGGCTGGAAATTGGGACTGGGGAGGGAAGGCCGTTGCCTAGCGGGTGCGACCGCCTCCTTAGCTAACATTACTGCTTTGCAGAAGGAGGTGACCACATCCTGCCATTCCTCCTCGCCCCTGACCATCCTGATAACTGCAACCTTTGATCTTTATGTCAACAGTGAATAGGTAAGCTATGTAAGCATGCTCTATCCTTGACCACATCGTTGCTTTCCATCAGGTGAGATCTCGTAGTAGTCAAACTTGGCATACGAGAAATTCTCAAAACATTTTGTATCAATGTTTCTTTAACAACAAAATTCAATTAAAAATAGTAAACCGATAATATCGTTATATAATGCATCATTGCTTACCACCAGGTGGGATCGCAGTCAAGCTCTAGTTCATATCATTAAAAAAAAATCTCTTTCTATTAGCTCTCTCAATAGTAAGACAAGTGTCGTGACTCTATTTTAATTTCTCAAGGGTTACTCTCCATTTTAATTTTTTATTGTTTGGAAAGCGATCCCACCTGATGATAAGTAGTGATACAATCGTTGATGGTGAGATGCACTAGTTTATAAAGAGACTTATTCACTCTCGCCTTGAAGACGAAAAGACCGCAGCAGGCCAGTTTTTCCAGTCCCTCCATTTGTTGTGATCAAGTAACCTGGTAGGAATGATCAAGTGCGGCGTTGATCTCCTGTTACGAACATATTTGACATAACCATCATGCTACCAATATTATTAACGTGAAAGTTTGTTTGTATGTATGGATTGTTCCACTTTCACGCAAAAACTACTGAACGGATTACGATGAAACTTAGCACACAGGTAGATTGTAAGGTTGTCCTACATGGGACTCCAACTTGTAAGGTTAGGTTTTTGACCTTACCACCGACTTACCCAGCGGTCGTTTGCATGAGACTAAAGGGTGTGTTTTGCATGAGGTGTTGACTGGAATAAAAGATATAACTTGTCTCCACAATATATATTTTATAATTAAACAGCTACACTAGTTACAGCCCGTGACAGGAACATATATGGTAAGGTTATAATAAAGTAACTTACATGGAGTGGTAATACATTAACCTCAATTATGACCATACAGTGTAGTCCTCACAGCCAGTACCGTCATCCAATGCAGTTCATCCAAGGTCCAAAGCCATACGCTGTATTCGGAAACTGTCGCTTAGCTGTCCATGTGAGATTGCTCGTCAACGACTCATGTGCAAAGATGTAGCTTCATATTTCATACATATCTTATTGGTATTATATTGGGAGACTATTTTTCTTCTTAATACATATCCATGGGATATGGTAGACTAAAATAATATAATAAAATCTTGAACCCTGTCAAAGAGAATTTACATGTTGAGAATACTAATGCACGCTTTATGCTAAGATAATATTCATCAATTTCGTCTAAAAATGCTTACCACAATCGGGGGAATATCATCTTAAATTTAACGCTGTTTCCACGTCTAGTTCTCGACATCTTACGTGATTTAAATTAAATAACTCTTATAATAAGTATGCTTCTCTTCAGCGACCAAATGAAAAAAGAATGAACCACACCCATCTTGTCAATGGATCTGTCATTTTAATAGGTTATGGTTAAATCGATATTTCCTATTCGATTGTTACTATTTAGTTATATTAAATTTAGTAAATAGTAATCAATAAGGTTATAATTAATTTATTTAAATATTATAACTCAATAATCGAAACCAAAGAAAAACTAAACATATCGATTAAATCGTGACGCCATCTGACGGGCCTCAGTCAGAACTGTTTGACATTGCATTCAGTGACATTATGCGCAACTAGAGGTCGCTACATACCTCAAACCGTGACTAAGTTTTTTAAATGTTACAAGATCATGTCATAGAATAACACATAGGGTACTTTTTACCCTGGGATTATGTTTCCTTGGGATAATTTGATAATTTTCTATTACGCATGTGGATCCTCTGACAAATGACAGCAACTGTCAAATACATTGATCCCAATCATTCCTTAATTCGGTCAATCATTCCATCATTCGGCCAAACATTCTATCATTCGGTCAAACATTCTATTATTCGGTCAACTATTCCGTGATTGACAACAAAGAATAATTGCGAAATCTCGGATCATTTTCTTTTATAATTAAAACGAAGTCATGTTTATTACTCATGAACGCGATATAATTACGGTAGGGTAGGATATGGTAGGGTAACTAGGGTAGGTTAGCTAACGTAGGATAGGTAGAGTGGAGTATATAGTTTATTGACGGAAGCGAAACCGCGGGTAAAAGCTAGTGTTAATATATAAAAGTAATGAATAAGATTTTAATATTAATGAAGGCTAGCATATCCTAGCTAATGACAACGTAACTAGTCCTTGTGTCTCGTTTGTAGACGTGGCTTCGCCTAATCTCGTCGAGCAGCGGACCATAAGTTCAAAGTGTACACATTAGTAGCTCCAGTCTTAGCCTGTCATCCATGATAATGGCTAATGTCTGCTTGGATAGTTGAGCTAGTTATGTATTGTTATAAATGAAGTATAGTTCTGATATAGTGATACAATGTTTCGTAATACAGGACAAAAAATAATATGCTAGCTACTTATGTGGGACCACAAATGAAGAAATGGTTTGACGAGCAGAATTGTCCTATAAAGTTTTATATTTCTTACATTATGACTATTAATAGTCAAATTATATTAAAACAAAAAAAGGTGTTTTCTTTTTTTCGGTGGGAAAGTCATCCTATGGTATATCGGCGCCCTTGGGCAGGGTGGGAGATAGTGTCAGACTTTTACTGACTAAAAACCCTCTCCTCTTCCACCGTACTGGGCCCCTAAGGTTTGTTGACAACTTCTTGAGGCGTGTGAGGAACTATATGCGCCGTCGACGACTTGGGCTCGGTCCGGACGGTTACGGACGGTGAACCATTGCTCGCCGTCCGCAAGCCTACGCCTACGGTGGCCGGTAATCGGGATCGGAATCCCGGCAGCAGCTGAGGTATGAGGGCCGTTGCCTCACAAAAAAAAAATGGTGTGAATAATATTGCGTTTTGTTTTTGGTGCAGAAAAAGGAACTTTGTAATTTAAAGTAAACAGTAAATTGCGTGCCTAAAAGCGGTAAGAATAGGAGCGGATTTTCAAGTAAGTGTATTAAAATATCTGTCCTGCTCCCATCTATGCCATTAGTAGGACGAGGTGAATTTCTTTTAACGCGAAGGTTAAATCCTATTGACTATTTCCTCCCATCACATACATATTTGAAATACCCCTCCGTTTGTCTTCCCATACGAATTGATAATCTGAACCTTACATCAACTTAAACAAACAAATCATAATAAAGTTTGCTTTAAGTTAGTATTTTATTGCCTTATCAAACTGTTTGCATCCTCTTGATAAACAATTAATTATCTTAAGAGACTGTTGATGTAAATTGGATTAGTTGACTGCTCTTGTATCAACACGTATTTAGCAGTTGTGTTAGTAGTTTCTAGTAGTTTTAAGATGTAGGCCCTGTGCTTTACAAAGACACAGTGTTATTGAATTAAAATCTTAAAGAGCAGGTGAGTTTTTTTTTATGGTAGGTAAAATCATCCAATGATAAATCCCGCCCTTGGGCGGGGCGGGGATAGTGTCATACTCTTACTAACTAAAATCCTACCCTGTTTCTTCATTGCCTTCGTTCCAGGGCCCTTGGGTTCACTATCGCACAACCCTTGGCCCCAGTAGGCTATGACCCTGCTGGGCCCCTACAGTTTCCTGACAATTCCTTGGGGCGCGCGGGAACAGTGCTCGTCGTCGACGACTTGAGCTCGGCCCGGACGGTCACCGGACGGACGGACAGCGAGCTGCCCATTGCAGGCCGTCCGCAAGCCCGCGCCTTCGGTGGCCGGAAATCGGGGTTGGAATCTGAATATCACTATATTTTTTAAACATGTTTATATTTTATAGGCATAAAAAATATTCTCGTAAATATACAGCGAAGGTACAGTCATTATATTGATTTCTTAAAAAAAATCTCTGAGGGAGCATCTGGGACTTAATTTATATATCGAACGAATAACCCCTTTCTGCAAAACGAAAATTGACTGGATATCGGCGGCATTTCCCCAAAGTAGGATACCGTACGATATGTCACTATGGAAATAACTAAAGTAAACTAAACGGGCTGTCTCTATATCAGTTAAATTTCGAATTTGTCTAACAGCATATTATGCTGCAGAGCTAAGTTTTTAGATAATTTTTCAATATGTGGACCCCACTGAAGCTTAGTATCTAGAGTCATTCCCAAGAACATTGTAGTGTCTTCAGGACTCAGCTCTTTACCTTTGATTAGCACACTAGTTTCTACTTGCCTAACATGAGGTATGGCAAACTTAATACATTTAGTTTTATTTTTTCAATAAGAAGTAGGTTATTTACATTAAACCAGTTATTTTTGAAAGATCTACATTTATATCGTCAGTAACCGGCTGCTGACGTTTAAGTTTGAACAAAAGTGAAGTATATTGGTTAATATTAATAAGCCACCCATTTTTACTACAGATCCGGGAGATCTTTTTCCGTTTACCTCAACTATCTGAATCCTTCCACTCAGATATGATGTAAGAAGATCCAGGGAGGAGTTCCGGATTTGGATTCCGTAATGTGCAGTTTCCTGATTAATATTTCATGAAGAACACAATCGAAAGCCCTAGACAAATTGCAAAAAATCCCCAAGGCATCGCATTTGTCTTCCCATGAATCATAGATATGTTCTAAAAGTTCAACACGGTTGTTGAACGACCCCTTGTAAAACCAAACTGCTTGGTATGCAACAAATTTTGCCCATTAAAAAACCTTTGTAGCTGCTCTAAAATAAGATTTTTTTTAATTATTCACTAAAAGTGGGTAGCACTGAAATGTATAGCACTGGTTAAAACAAATCTATCTATAATGACCCCAAACCCCATGGGCTTACTAATAAATAATCCAGGGTACGTATTCTACCTGAGCCCCATCATCAGACCAGCTCAATGGTACCATCATGTACATGAGTATTTCAAATATTAGGACAAAGAAATGTTTTAAATTAAAGTAAACAGGCATTATCGATACCTACAACAGCTAACCAACGAGCTGGTGACCTTGAACACCTGGACAGATCTTTATAAATGTAGCTAAGAACCATCTCGATTAAATCAGCTTTCAAACAAAAAAAAAACGCATCAAATTCGGTCCATTCATTTGGGCGCTACGATGCCACGGACAGACAGGCACGTCTAACTTATAACACCCCTCTTTTCCGTCGTCTTAAAAATAAAAGCTAATGAAGAAACTACAATGTGGATTAAAGACTTAACAACGTCCACAGAATTACCCCATAAATCTACAGTCTCTTATACATTTAAGGAGTTAAATGTCTTAATGCTATCTACACAAGTCACAGTTTCGAATTTAAAATCAGAATCGCAAACCTTAACATCTTCTATAAGCAGAGCCTCGGCAGCAGAGGGTGATAAGCTCAGAGATTTTCACACAGGATCTTCTAAAAACTTAATAAAAATAAAATTGTTTCGTGTTACAAGTAGGTTTATGTGAATCTGATTAATACGAAGTAAGATCGTGGTGAAATATTGAGACTTTCTCTTACTAAGATAACTTGGTGATCTAATTTCTTGAAATTCAAAGAAAGTTTCCATTACAAAAAATGTGACCCAAGCGTGACGAATAGTAGACTTTTCGCATACAAAAGCAAGAAGCGCCTGCAAAGTTTTGTACAATTTTCGAAGTCTAAATTCTCGTCTATATTTCGAACCGGGCCTCGGGCTAAGAGCTATAACTCATAGCTAACTGTGTTAGGTAACATAACAGATGGCCGTATGTATTTCCTTCGCAATTTTGTATTTTTTAGTGTTTCCGGACCGTATTTGCTTCGGCAAAATTGACTGAGTTCGTTCGTGTAGGGTTTTATTTTCTATTTCATGGTTCTTGGTTCTTGGACGTAGTTTTGGTTGCTTTTCCGTAAAAAAAAAACCGGGTAAGTGCGAGTCGAAGCCGCCTGAGGGATTCGTACAAACTTAATAATGAAAACAGTTCAATTCCCATCAATTTGAATCAAGTGTCAAAGATTTTTCCAGAATTCAGATTTTTTCCTATACTTGTCTTATGAGACCTTACTTCATGCCAAATTTCTGGAATCTAGATCAACGGAAAGTACCCTATGAATTGTGATTTCCTTGAAATTGTTGAAATATACATTTTTTGCTACATAAACGGCAATATCTTTTTCTTTCGTTAACATAGAAATTTGATGTTTTTACAACTTAAAGGGAACGCAGACCTGAGCATATGGTTTTAATGTCAACGGGAAACCTCCACGCATTCCTGAGGTAAAGGGTCTTGACAGACGGACAACAAAGTGATCCGTTCCGTTTTTCCTTTTTACTTACGGAACCTTAATAATAATAAGACAGCTTCTGTTGTTCTGTTAAACTCTTTTTCTTAGTTATGAAAGCTGAATACAAAGCTATAATGCTAGTTTCTGCCAACGGCTTTGTCCTTGTGAAAGTAGATAATAATTACGCCAAGAAAGAGACTCTTTAAGTAAATAAATTACAAATAAAAAAACGTTTTTAAAAACAAGCTTTCAATTAAATGGGCTAAAAAGAAGAAAATAAACTTTTCCTTTATAACTTTTATTGTAATTTATAACGGCATTACACAATTTGTATGATACAAAGGCTTGTCGCGAGATTTTGAAAATATTAAAATCAATAGATGAAGTTAGTTAACTTATTTAATTAATGAAGTTATTTAGCTGTGTATTTACACAGTTAAATCTCGCGACAAGCTTTTATATCATATAAATTGTGTAATGCCGTTATAAATTACAATAAAAGTTATAAAGGAAAAGTTTATTTTCTTCTTTTTAGCCCATTTAATTGAAAGCTTGTTTTTAAAAACGTTTTTTTATTTGTAATTTATTTTTTACTTTTTAGTTATATTCGTACTTTATTTAAATCACATTTGTATTCTCAGCAAGTCCTTTCATTTGTTACCCATATTAAAGGAAAGCATAAGAAACTTAGTCTTAGCAGACTAAGTTCTTTCAGTCCGTTCAGTCTTTAGAAGTCTGCCAGGTTTTTTTTTATTTTATTTTTTTATGGTAGGTAAAATCTTTCAATGACATCCCCTGCCCTTGGGTTTAGTCCGGTCTGTTACCGGAAAAACGGACAGCGAGCTACCCATTGCCCGCCGTCTGCAAGCCCTGCGCCAACGGTGGCCGGAAATTTGGATCGGAATTACGGCGGCGCGGTGGCTGCAGCGCCGTTGCCTGATGCAGTCGGCCTCCTCCTTTGCTAGCATTACTGCTTCGCAGAAGGAGGCGACCACCTGCCACTCCTGCTCGCTCCGGACCATGGCCTGAACCAAGGCTCGGCGCGAGAGATCATCGCTACCGATCGCCCTCACGAGGACACGGCGATGCTCTTCCCAAGCGGGGCACACCTCTACCGTGGGCCTCCTCCTTTGCTAGCATTACTGCTTCGCAGAAGGAGGCGACCACCTGAGAAGTCTACCAGGTTGGATTTATGAAACAAAAATAATGGTGGTGGATCGTAAGACTAAAAATCAACCTAACTTACATGAAATAGCCAATTGTGAAGTTGTCCAGAGTTTATCTACCTGGGATCCACAAACACAAAGACTGGGAAATGCGGAAAAGATGAATCTTTTCCGCACCGTAAAAAGATTGACGATCTTGAAATGTGACGCTGGAGGCGTCTACTGAGGATAAAACAGACTGCTCACCGTACTAACGTTTCCATTCTTATAGAGTTTTGCATCAAAACAAAAAATTTCGTCGATTGTGCAACAGCGAATTTTTAAGATGTTTGGATATATCATAGGCAATGAAAGCTCTTTGGAACTTTTAGTGGTATAGGGAAGAGTAGAGGGCCTACATTCTCGCGGCCAATCGCCTACCAGATGGACAGACCTCACTAAATCATCTTCGAAGTGTTTCCTTATTGAATGTACACGAAGTGCCATGAATAGAGAGAGATGGAGTATTCTCGCAAAAACCGCAACCATCCTACCAGACGATCCATGACCACTACCACTCCAACAAGAGTATGACTGAGAAAAAGGAAGATATTGGATTTAGAGTAATGTCACTTTATTTTTCAAGTTACTCTCTAAAAATCAAATGAGCGCAAACTCGATGGGATTGTGTCGATTTCTTACGAAGTTCCTATGATAACCTTCCAGCTCCATCTTCAGAACCTGGTTACCATATAGGATCCAAGCACTCGTCAATACAAATCAAATGAGCCCAATTTCGATGGGGTTGTGTCGTTTAACTGCGGAGTTCCTATGACCACGTTCCAGCTCCATCATCAGACCCTGTTTACCATATAGGTAGGGCATTCAAACTCGGATAGTTATCAACTCCGGAGCTAGTTACGATGTTGAGCAATCAAATCCGGAACTCCGGAGTTGGCTCCGGAGTTGACAGCTTTTTTAGAAATTAATAAAAAGGCCCTTTATTTTAGTCAATAGAAGTTTTATTTTTTTATAAACATATTGTCTGACAGACAGACGTTATAATAGACAACTAATAGGCATTATAAAATATTAAAACAATCAACGATCATATAAAATAAACATTTGTTTGGCAAGTTACAATAAAATAAAAATCATGAACTTATAGGTACCTAAAAAAACTACTTTTTTTTAGATCGATGTTCTTGGTAATATGTTTTGAGAAACGATAAGGCTTTTAAAGATGAGTCAGAAAGAGAACTTTTAAGCTTCGTGCAGAAAAAGCCTGCTCCCGAGAATGCTCGTTCTGACTCTGAAAGCTAAATAAGCTTCTGAAAGGTATTTTCCTCTGCTTCCGCCATTGTCACAAATTGCTTTTTCTACACTTACGGATCCATCCAGATCCAAATTAGCAGATTGACGCCCGGGTGTCGTCACTGTGCGGAACGCTCGGTGGACACGGTGGAGCACACGGTAGAGGTGTGCCCTGCTTGGGAAGAGCATCGCCGTGTCCTCGTGAGGGCGATCGGTAGCAATGATCTGTCGCGCCGGGGCTTGGTTCAGGCCATGCTCCGGAGCGAGGAGGAGTGGCAGGCGGTCGCCTCCTTCTGCGAAGCAGTAATGCTAGCAAAGGAGGCTGACCGTATCAGGCAACGGCGCTCACGTCGCAGCCGCCGCCGTAATTCAAAGCCAAATTTCCGGCCACCGTAGGCGCGGGCTTGCGGACGGCGGGCAATGGGTAGCTCGCTGTCCGTTTGTCCGGTAACAGACCGGACCGAGCCCAAGTCGTTTACGGCGCGCACTGTTCCCGTGCGCCTCAATTAGTTGTCAGCAAACCGTAGGGGCCCAGTAGGGTCGAGGCCTAGTTTGGGGCTCTGGGAAGGTATGAAAATGCATACCAGGGCCCTGGAACCAAGGCAGGGAAGGAACAGTGTAGGTTTTTAGTCAGTAAGAGTCTGACACTATTTCCCGCCCCACCCAAGGGCGGGATTTGTCATTGGATGATTGTACCTACCAAAAAAAAAAAAAAATTAGTAGATGGGGTGCTTTGTTTTTATTTATTAATTTGCTTAACTCCTGCTCCAGTTGCTCTGCAACACTTAGGTGCAACTCTGGTTCATACTTTTCCATTAGTGATTCTGATGATGGTGTAGATATCAAGTTTACGCGGTATTTTAGTCTTTTCAAAACGTCAACAATTGTCTCGGATATCGGTTCATTATTCGGTTTTCTAAAAGTATCATCTTATGATGAAAAAAAATCTTCGCTGTTGTGAAGGTATTTTTGCAAGTCTTTTATTCTTTTTCTTATATTTTTCGCTACAGCACTACCGAGTAATACCGAAGTGTTGTACTAAGGACTTAAGAAGGAATTAAACAACGGGTTACGCTCAAGAATTAAGATGCGGTTTTCATCGTTTTGTAAATGTTTACATGGTTTTATAAAAACCGGTTTCAACTCCGGTGTTAGATTTCAACTCCGGATTTGAAAAATGCTTAAAATCGCTCCGAAACTCCGGAGTTACGAAACTCCGGAACTCCGGATTGAAAGCCCTACATACAGGATCCAAGTATTCGTTATTACAAACCAAATGAGCCTAAAGTCGATGGGGTTATATCGTTTAATTGCGGAGTTCCTATGGCAAACTTCCAGCTCCATCATCAGACTCTGGTTACCATATAGGATCCAAGTACTCGTCAATACGAATCAAACGAACCCAAATTCGATGGGGTTGTATCGTTTAACTGCGGAGTTCCTATGACCACCTTCTGGCTTCATCATCAGACCCTGGCTACCATATAGGATGAAAGTACTCGTCAATACAAACTAAACGAGCCCAAATTCGATGCGGTTGTGTCGTTTAAGTGCGGAGTTCCTGTGACCACCTTCCAGTTCCATCATCAGACCTTGGTTACCATATAGGATGAAAGTACTCGTCAATACGAATCAAACGAACCCAAATTCGATGGGGTTGTATCTTTTAACTGTGGAGTTCCTATGATCACCTTCCGGCTCCATCATCAGACCCTGGCTATCATACAGGATCAAAGTACTCGTCAGTACTAATCAAGCGAGCCCAAATTCAATGGGGTTGTATTGTTTTATTGCTGAGTTCTTATGGCTACCTTCCAGCTCCATCATCAGATCAACTCCATGACATCATAATGTTGCATTGTCACCCGATTTACACATGCATGTAAAATTTCAGCTCAATCGGTTGAAGATATCTGCTTCAAAATTGAGTTGCAAGATTTGAGCCGAACATACATAGTTACATACAGTGCAAGCTAATAGAAAGCTTGTAAAAAGGGATATTTTATGTGCTAATCCAGGACTTGATGTACCCGTGTACGAAGTTTCATTTAAATTCGTTCAGTTATTTAAGCGTCGAGGTATAACAAACGTATATAAACTCACGTACATACAAACTTTCGGCTTTATCATAATATATTAGTGTGATGTTACAGTAAAGATACCTCGAGTTTTTTTGTTATTGAAAGAAAGAAAGAAAAACAGAGTTTATTTACGACAAACATGGCGCATATATTTTAAAAATATAACAAATACAACAACGATTCTATATAATAAATAGAATATAATAAGATATGCGTTACATCTGCGCAAAACAGACAGCGCTCAGCAAAAATCTGGAGCTCGTGTGCAATGCAGAGCCACAGCGCTGATTTTCAGCGTCAGCTGTCGTTGACTGTGAGACGTTGATCGCTGCCAAGGATCGCAATAATATATACTTAAGACTAAATGAATAAACAAACCAAAATGTAAAAGGTACAAAACATTAAAAAACACAATTAGCAAACAAGTATTAACTTAAAAAACAAGGTCTAACTAAAATGTGTGTGTATTGTTGATAGGTTCACGAATGCCCGCTATCTCACCTGATAGAAAGCGACGATGGGGTCGACGATGGAACGCTCTTACCTAGAAGTAGCCTATTTACTCTTGACTTAAAGATTCAACAAAATCTTCAAACAATTCAACAAATCTTTACATAATTTTCTCATAAAATGTGAGTTTGAATTTCCGATTATCTTCAGCACCTCACAAGGAGCTTGTTCAATAGAATTGTCGAAGCAGTAAATAGAAACAGTATCTACTAGTAATTTTGAATTGAACTTCAAACTGCTACGTTAATGGAGATTCATTGTAAGATGTAAATTGTCGCCTCCATTCGCCCTCGAGATGTTTTGTTAGATAATTTGAGTTGAAAATTGTGTTGAGGAAACCGATAAATACGTATCGTCTTTTAAGAAGAGTTTCTTTGCTTCTATTGTTAGTTTGAATGGAGCTGTGTGCGAAGTTATTTGTGACCCCATTTTGGGAGCAAAATGTTTTTATATTGTACTTAATACCGCAGAACAAATAGTCGAATGTTTCGAAGTGGGGACGAATGGTTCTATAGTGGCGAAAACGTATCGGAAGACGGAGCGTTGGAAGGCCTCCCACAAGGTGAACCGATGATCTAGCGATTGACGCAGGAATCCGATGGATGCGAGACGCACGGGACCGGTCGTTATGGCGACACACTTGGGAGAGGCCTAGTCCAACAGTGGACGTCTTTTGGCTGAAATGATGATGATGAATACCAATGATTTTTACACGACTACGGCAAAATCAATGGAGGGTTATGATTTCGACCGGCTATGTATGTATGTATGTATGTAAATATGTTCATCTGTTCCCTCATAACTTCTAATCTCCTTGTCGGATCTCGCCGTATGAGGTATCATTTGAACCGTCTTTATTGTCCGCTGGACATAGGCTACGACGGTGACGTGTCACTAAACGCTATGTGGTGCCCTCTAGCGGACAAAAAGTAATGTGTTAAAAAATAAAAATGAGATAATTATACATGTTTTGTTATTTCTAAAACTATATTGCCAACATTTTATATGTTTAAAGTCTGTATGCGGTACCAAATGCGCGTCGGCAAACCCATTCTTTGTTTTTATAACTGATTAGTATAGATAAAATATCTATCATGATTACTCCAGCCGCCTACGTTGGATATACACCGTTAAATTTTGGTCGTTTTAATCCCGTGGAGGATCGATTCGGTACATGAAACACTATCGATTTAAAAAGAAAAAATTAAAAAATAAAGTTTTTTTTTTCTAAAACTCGAATTAATATACACATATACGAAATTAATTTCTTTAACTAAACGAGTCAATGACCTTGTAGGGAGATGTCGGTCGTTGCGTACTAACTACCTACAGTTCATTGGCCTCGATCAGCTGACGTTTACTTAAAGAAATCAAATTCATACATGCGTAAATTAATTCGAGCTTGTAGAAAAAGTACTTTATTTTTCATTTTTATCTTTACAAACCGAAAGGGTTTCATGTACCGAATCGACCCTCCACGGGATTAAAACAATAAAAATTTAACACTCTTTACAGCAAAACACTTTTATTCCGCCAAGGTCGCATATACACGACCAAATTCTTTATCTCATCAGCTAAACGAGATGAAGTACCCAATCGGAAACACATGACCCTGGCGAAGAAGACACAAAAACACCCATCGAACAAACTGCCGCAAGCGATTTAAGGGTTAAAAAAACACCATAGCTAATTCACGAAAAACTCATCACTCATAAACGTCTAAATAAATTATCTGCAACACGAATAATCAAACACCCACGAGTGTATCACAGACATATTTGCACAGGATATTTAAACAGGAAGGAGCTAACAAACGCCTACGTCACGTCCACCGGAAGCGCTCGAAATACGGCTAGGGACGTAGCGAGCACAGAGCCGAAATTCAAATATAGAGTATGCATGGAAAATGGTGCAATGTCTGTGTATCATGCAAGCGTTGTCCTAGCAAGTAAAAGATGGGTCGCCTCCTTTCTGTAAAGCTTTCTAAATAGCTGTGTGTATAAACTAGTTTCTATGACAACAACCACTTAGACCATACAGAAAAAAACTGGCCAAGTGCGAGTCGAACCCGAAATTGTAGACCATTACGTCTACCTCGGACAGACAGTCCAGTTAGGTAGATCTAATTTCGACAAAGAGGTCAACCGTCAAATCTTCGGCAGGGCGGCGTTCGGAAAACTGCGCAGTCTCATCTCATCCATCATACCACAGTGTCTCAAGACGAAAGTCTATAACCAGTGTATGTTGCCAGTGATGACATATGGCTCTGAAACGTGGTCGCTAACAATGGGCCTCAAGTCACTCAAAGGGCAATGGAAAGGGCTATGCTCGGAATTTCCTTGCGTGATCTAATCAGGAAAGAAGACATCAGCAAAATAACCAAGATTGCCGACTTAGCACGAAGAATCGCCAAAGTAAGGTTGCAATTGGCAGGGCACATTCCTCGCAGAACAGATGGCCGTTGGGGCCGAAAGTTTCTGGAATGGAGGTTGGAAGGCCTCCTAAAAGGTGGACCGATGACCTGGTAAAAATTGTGGGAATCCCATGGAGGCGAGATGCACAGGACCGTTCATTGTGGTGACATCTGGGGGAGGCCTATGCTGAAATGATGATGATGATGAAGTGCAAGTCGGCCTCCCACATGAAGGGTTCATGTGGGAATACTACAATATTAATTTCGAACAAAAAACCGCAAAAAAATCACGTTTTTTGTAACTTATTTTATTCTGTTGTTATAGTCGCAAAAAACAAATACATTATCTATGAAAATTTCAACTGTCTAGCTATCACAGGACATGAGATATAGCCCGGTGACAGATAGAAGTAAGACGGGCGTAATAGTTTCCTATTGGTAGGACAGCTTTACTAAAACTCCAGTAAATTGAGTGGACTAAATAGTATAACACTTATGTATACAAACATAACAGCTGGTAATACTCATTTATTACTTACCTTTAAAAGTTTCTGCACGAAAACAAAACAAAACACGCCTGCCACACGTGAAGCGTTCGCGCAACTGACTCAATGGTGTGAGTGCGATAGTTAGTAGACCGAATGAAACAGAAGATGGTCGAGTATTGCGTTTCATACTTATAGTCTTAGAGAAATGAAGGGATTCCATATTAGGATACTATTTCATATTTGGTGACTTTCCTCTAAGCATTAAAATTATTTGTTTTTCATCGAGCGATCTTAAACTACCACGCGACCTATATCTACTTTTGATACCAATTACTTAATTGGAGTATATGATTAGTGCATTTTACAGCAATATTCAATCTCCACGGCCTGATGTATTTTCCGAGTACACATTAATCCGTGTTTCCGAACAACAAGCTCTCGATGCATCCATACCATCTGACTCACAGAACCCCTTATTTATACCAGTCTGTACATCGCTAATTGCATTATTCACCATCCTATATTCAACCTTAACCTCAAGCAATAAAGTCTGATATAACAAAAGAGGAGTACTACTTACTTCATTGTCGAATTCAGCTACTGTTTTGCAGTAAGTCCTCTTTTACGATATGCAAAAATTAAATAAGCATTTTATGCAAGATTAGCTCATGTTAAGCTGGAAGTTATGGCTGAAGCTAGAAAAAGTTAAGAAAAATGACTAGTATTTATGTAAGCACTGATATTAATCCAAACTTTGCCGTGCCAGTTGCTAGTTTCAAGTGGTTTTGTTCGCTTAGAAGCTAATCAGACTCTCTTGTTAGTTCGAAAAGACGGGTAAGCTATTTTATGTCTAACGTAAGTATTCTATCGTACTATCCAATTTTGCTGGCAGTAACTTTTCTTTTCAACACCTCTACTTTTAGTACTACAAGTTGTTTTCGTTTATTTAGTGTTTTTTTAAATGCCGGACAGAAGTGTTAAATAGAGTTTAGAGTTGGTTACCTAACTTTTTCTTTAACTTCAGCACGCACTAGGGCGTGCTGAAGTTTGCTCTATCAAACGGTAAAGGGTCTACGTTTTGTTAGCTGTCTATTATGAAAACTTGACATTTAAAAAGTTTTTTTTTTCTCCCTTATTTAAAAAAACTCTTTTAAATACAAAATTAACGCTATAATATCGTTATTAAAAACCGCTACAAACAATAATTTTAATGATTTTTAACAGCCCACAAATGATTTTAGAGTTTATTATTTTATATCAGAAAAACGATATTATATTCCCCAGTTCAAGATTTACTCAATAATTTTTTTTTTATATTTAATAATGTAATGCAACTATTATGCAATTAACTTTTGTTCCAAACGAAAGAATTTTATAAGTGCAGCGAAGCATTTTTCTATTTAGGTTACAACGCTGGGCACGATGCCAACTGAATTCTTTAATTATTTCAACCATTTAGGCTTTTTGTTATTTGGTTCTGTTCTATAATGACTGTTAAAATTAAAGTTAATGTTTGCGGTTTTTATATCGATTTTTGAAGAAATTTTAAATATAATAAGGATATTAAACCAAATAAAGTCGCTGTAAAGGTTTTCATTCTTTATGTAATGTTTGTTTTATTTACGTGTGTAGAATTTACGATGTCATTTAATGAAGTTCAGTATTACGTGTAGCATGGGTGACTGGTATTAGTGAACGATACTTAAACACGTGATTGTAGTCATGATAACAAACAACTTTTACTATGGGACTAAACCTGAAATCGCGAAAAAAAAAATCCAAGTTCAGTACATTTTGACCAGCTAAGCGAACATAAAATAATGTACTGAACTTGGCAGATATTTTCGCGATTTCAGGTTTGGTCCCATAGTAAAAGTAGTTTCTAATCATGACTAAAATCACGTATTTAAGTATCGTTCACTAATTACCAGTCACCCTATATACATTTAACAAAATATTATAGAGGATTAGCACATAGGCTATATTTTATAAAGGTGAAGAACTAATTGCTGGCGATCAGAGTCATGAGTGGAAGTTAGTAAAGTATTAAGATGGAATGAAAGTTAGTCTCTACCTAATTAGTCAGTCTATAGTAATTTCTGGACTTTTGTGACTACGAATAATACTGAGATAAAACTATTATATTATTGTATTGATTTATTATATTATGACATTGAACAACCATTAACTAATAATTATAATTTTGCATGCAATTGATACTAATAGCTAAACATGTGGACTTACCTGTCTGTAACAACTTTATACCACGTTTAAGACCAATAAAGACTTATCTTACCAGATAAGTATATTTACGGCTAAGTTTAAGCGTGGTATTCTCTGTCGAATTTTGTTTCCTGATAGCTATAACCGCTATAACTGAAGTACGAGATTTTATCAGGCAAGCATGCTTTTATTGTCGATCACAAGGTTGCCAAACGAAAGTCTGCTAATGGCAAAACAATCTGAATTGTTTTCAAATCGATATTAATATTTTAGAGGTATGCAGATAGAGAGCAGTGTAGTGGCCGAGTGGTAACGGCCCCGATTTACGAGTTGTAGGTCGCGGGTTCAGACCCGGCCAGGCGCATTACTTTGCGTAATTTATTTCATCACCGCTGATCTCAAAAACGGTGAAGCAAAACATCGTGAGTCAAAAATTCGAAGATATGTGTCATCCACCAAACCGCACTGGGCCCGCGTGGTGGATAACAGCCCCTATCCTAGAGGGGAGTCCTTAGTCCCAGCAGTGGGAACATTATAAGGCTGATGCAATGCAATGCAATGCGGCATATAGTGTAAAGTCCCGAACACCTCTGTTGAAGCGGGAGGGAGGAGGAAGCCCCGATCCTCTGACCAGACAGAAGGTTTGCCTGGTGGGGGTAACTTGCTCGATAGATGATTTCAGGCTGTTGTATAAGTTAAAATCGCATGAAGTACTCTTTTGCGATGCAGGATTTCGTAGTTTAGTTCCTACGTGACGTCATAGATGTCGCTACAATATTATTGGGCATGAAAAGAACTACGACTACGATCTGGAACAAATTAATTAGATTCTTCGACGTTCGCGATACAAAGTTCGTGTGTTGTTTTGTGTTTATGTTAGTAATTTAATTAGATGTAGCTAGCTACATTTAATTAAATTACTGCAAATGAATACTTCCAACGATAAAATAAATCAAGTGCCTCCTCGCGTTACTTAATTAAGTACTTTTAACTTTTTGTTATTCCTCCCTTTATACTAAAACGTGCATGATTAAAAAAAATTGAGCTAAGATCTGATGCAGTTTTTTCTTTTTAATTTGTACAATTAGCCTAGGTCAGGAGCTTAGCTAGAATGCAATTAGCCACTGAAATTACCTTTTTATTATTGGTGGGCTCGCTTGACTACAATTTCAATGGATCTATCTCTCATTTGATATGTATTTACTTGAAAGTAACCTATTCACTCTTGACATATGTAATATCTTAAGGTTGTAGGAACAGGCTATAGAATACGGCAGCAATTTCCACTCCTTAACTGCCACTTTTTACCTAATTTAACTTGTCAACAAGCATCTTACTGTAATACAAAATGAAATCCTCTCCAAATAAAATATTCCTTCATATAAAGCACAAATAACAAATTGATGGGTCGAGTTTTCATAACTCATTGCAAAACTCAAGGAAAGTCAGTCGCAAAAGAACTCAGACCCCGATGATGTCAACTGGATTGGTACAATGTATACAAGGTATTTTGAGCCAAGGGACTAAAAGACAAAGAGTCGAACCTGTCCATTGTGCAGTCAACAAAAATTGGGTTTGTATTTTCTAATAGGTACGTTAATTTACGGTTCGCATACGTTTTTATGGAATAGGCAAAAATATTTACTGTTTATTTGATATGAAAACTATCGCTTTCTTTGCGACTCTATCCGCGCGAACTGTTCTTTTAAGGATTCCATACCTCAAAAGAAAAAAACGTATTGCAACACTAATGCTAATAAATAATCTTTGACTCGTTTGTTACTTTTTTTTACTAGTTTAGTGAAGAAAAACTGTGAATATGATAAAATATAACAGCAATAACCAACTTAATCTTTTGAATACCGTAATTAGAGACGCAATAGAAAGACAATAAGAGTGCGAACGCCGGCGTTCGCTTGGGGCTTGAGTAATTAATCTACTTTATTTATCAATAGAAACCTCAAAGTATTACGTATTATATATACTAGAATTGCTTCTATAAGTACGTATCTTCGTTCAATTACGGTTTAGGGACGTGTTTTTTTTGCTACTGATTTTTCGTATTTTCTTCTAACATATAACCTAGGTTTCATTTCTGACGAATAGAAAAAAAAAAACCGGCCAAGTGCGAGTCGGACTCGCGCACGAAGGGTTTCGTATCATTGACTAGGTAAACAACAAAATAGGCAAAAAAAGGGCGTTTTTGTATGGGAATTAAATAATTCCCGCTTAAATATTTAGTTTTAATAGTATTTTGTGAATATTTCAAGTGCCTACTTAATATCCAACAAAAAAATCGCATTAATTGTATGGGAGCTCCCATTATTTTTTTTTTTTTTTCATTTTCTTTTTAGTATTTGTTGTTATAGCGGCAACAGAAATACACAATTTGTGAAAATTTCAACCCTCCAGCTATCGCGGTTCTTGAGATACAGCCTGGTGACAGACAGACGGACAAACGGATAGACAGTGAAGTCTTAGTAATTGGGTCCCGTTTTTACCTTTGGAGTCCGGAACACAAAAAAGTAAATCATGACAATAGTTTTCATTGGCTTTTAACGAGTATTCTACTCTTATACTGCATACATGATACGTAGGTAATTAAGTACGAGTATTAAAATTTCTACGAACTAAATTGACTACTAACTAACAAATGAATTTTACTCAGTTCCGAATACTATTTGTTACAAAATATATCAGAATTATAAAAAAAAATATAGACGTATTTGTATGAGAAAAATGTTTGGGACTAGGCTTATATATTTTTTCGTTCATGAAATAAATAAAACACACATGTGGTCCTTATGTACGGTTACGGCACAGTATGGTCATCGGCTCTCAAGGTCAGAGCTTTATTTATGAACGTAGGGAATAGCACATTTTTGTCACGAGTAGGAGACGCATGAATTCTTGGGTAACAACAGGGCATTTTTAAAAAAAAAAAAATAATTGTTTTAAACCCGTGGAGGGTCAAGCTGGTACATAAAACACTATCGATTTATAAAGATAAAAAAAATGAAGTACTTTTTTCTAAAACTTGATTTATTATACGCATGTACGAAATTCTTCTTCTTCTTCCTGCCCTTGTCCCATATTACTTGGGGTCGGCGCAACACGTTTTTTTCTTCCACTCTATCCTGTCAGCCGTCACACTATCACTAACTTCCTTTTCTTTCATATCACTCCTCACACAATCCATCCATCTCTTCTTCGGCCTCCCTCTTCCTCTCCATCCATCTACTTGTAAACTCAGAACTCTTTTAGTAACATGTGTTTCATCCCTCCTCTTCACATGACCATACCAAGACAAACGATTGTACGAAATTAATTTCTTTAAATAAACGAGTCAATGACCTTGTAAGTAGTTGTCGGTCGTTGCGTACTAACTACTTACAGGTCATTGGACTCGCCCAGCTGACGTTTAGTTTAAGAATTTAATTTGCGTAAATTAATTAGAAATTAAAAAAAAAACTTTATTTTTTAATTTTATTCTTACAAATCAATAGTGTATCATGTATCATCCATGAAATCGTCGATACACTGGCCAAAACTCTCCACAACCAATAGGTACGTATTTCACCAACAGGTATTTTGTAGGGATAGTTTACTTATCTGCTCTTTACAAATCAGTACTGGATAACAAGAAACCTACCCTTACATTAATGGCTGAGCAAATGAAAACTGTGCACATCTTACAAATCTTATAGCTCATTAGATCGTAACAATTTTTTAAAAGTTCATTCAGTTACATCAAGGTCGATGACATAGTCCAAAGAATCGCCAAACTTAAGTGGCAGTGGGCAGGGCACATTGCTCATAGAACGGATGGTCGTTGGGCCGAAAGGTTCTAGAGTGACGTAGCGCTGGAAGGCCTCCCACAAGGTGGACCGATGACCAGGGTCGCGGGAATGCGATGGATGCAAGAAGCACGAGACCGTTCGTTGTGGTGACACTTGGGGGAGGCCTATGTCCAACAGTGGACGACCTATGGCTGAAATGATGATGGTGGTGATTCAATTACTACATTTCAACGATTCACTCTAAACATTTAACCGATTGCAAACCGATTTTGTCAAAGTCAATCGAGTAAACTGCGGGGTTCCGCAGTGAACATAAATTTTTAAATCCATTACATTATGTATCGAGCTCGAAGCCTGCCAATAAAGTCGTAGATATCAACCATTTATAGCTAGCTAAATCTAATGTATGTATTTATTTGAAAGGGCTTTTCTCATTTTGTTACGCACAAAAAATTAACCCATTTTGACTTTTCTTGACTTCGTTTGAGCAACTGCATATTATTATAATCCTTGGCACACAAGTTGAACCATCATGGCAGTTGACCTTGACTATACAGTAACAAATTTTCGGGTTCCAATCAAGGTGACTGCGCGTAACCATAGCTACGGGTTCAACTTATTTGCCGCGTAATTTATTATACATGGAGCAACTGATTTTTGATCCCCCATAACCCAGTAACCTCGTTTTTTAAAACGCAGCCTTAGTAGGCCTCTCAAAACGTGAATAGATGATCTGGTGAGAATCGTGAGAATCCGATGAATGCGAGACGTAAAGGACCGGTCGTCGATACTTGTTTCCGAATGTGGATGTCTTTCGACTGAAATGATGATGCTAATAAACCCAGTAACTAAGTAATATGATGATTGGTAAGACTGGATGCAAGACCTTCGGACTTTTAAATGGCTATGGCAACCCAATTTCATAACTTTATTATTATAATCTTCCTTCCCTTGTTCTATATCGCATAGGATCTGTGCAACCCGTTTTTTTCTTCCGTTCTATTCCATCAGCCGTTACGCCATCACTACCTATAGATCAATTTTCTTTCATATCACTCCACAAACAATCCATCTACTTTTTCTTTGGCCTCCCTCTATCTTCATCCATCCATATTCATAATTCTTTTAATATCATGCATTTCTTCTCTCCTTTTCACATGACCAATACCAAGACCAGATTCCATTTCAACTTTTCAGTTACTGGAGCCAGTTTTCATTTCTCACTTTATCTATTCACATTTTCATAACAAGGAGCTTAATTGCAATTCCCTTTTTTCTAACATGTTTATCGGCCAATTTCAAATCTTTTATAAAGATTTTGAAGCTATTTTCCAATTCACGTACCTACTGCACCATTCTGCAATAAACTTCAGCAGTTGTTAAGCAAAAAGTCACAAAGCGGTCCTCGTTTGGTGTAGATTTATTGGTGTCTCGAATTTTCAATCGCCATTTCATCATGTTCAACATCGTCTGATCCACGCTCCTCTTTAACAAAGCCAACAATATCAGCATAGATAAAAAAGTTAAAAAATTATAAAGCTCTGAAATCTCTTTGATAACTTCCAAAATTCCACTCAACGTCAACCCCGCTTCCCGAACCCTAGAGTCTATGTACTTGGATATGTCCGGGGAAGCTCGGATGTATGGAGCGCTTACGATAAAGGGAAATTGTTCAATACATTTTTATGCCTCAGTTTTTCGGGTTCGGTCCACTCGCTTGAGCGTTTTTGTTAAATAAATCATGCGATTACCGTCGTTCCTTGCGGACGTGGAATAAACGTCACCTGCCAGTTTTGTATGGCTTTAAAGTGCTAGCGTTGTTTTTTTATGCTTCTCCACTTTACTTTCTTCTTGCATTAAATATTAGTAAAAGTGACGCGACGACCTATCAGAATCTACTTTGTCAACATCTTTTTTTTTTCTGTTTTAAACTAGTGCTTGACTACGATCCCACCTGATGGTAAGCAGTGATACAGTCGTTGATGGTGACGCGCGTTAGTTTATTAAGATCTTTTTCACTCTAGCCTTGAAGACACCCAAATTATATTCGGATGGGAAGACCGCAGCAAGCAAATTGTTCCTTCGATGTACACGGTATAAACGATGAGGCGAAATGCTTATTCCGGACCGTATAGATCGAACAACGTTTTATACCCATAAAATAAATGTGAATGAAGGAATTATTGGCAGCATCTTTTCAAGTAATATTCAGTTGCTAATTTAATTATTCGCCATTTGATTCTTAGTGAAAATTGTGTTGTGAAATTGGTGTAGTTTTGTATCTTAAATGTTTTATTTTATGTCGCAGCTGAACAATAGAATCATTGAAACAGGCGAAATTCTGATAAGATAAAGCTAAAAATTATTGCAGTATTGACTAAAACCGCGAAGCGAAGTTATCGAGAAGGTTGACCCGATACATTGACTGCCAAAAAATTAGAATGTATTACATCCTGCGTTATAATGGAACTCAAAGTAACTTAAAATGACTAAAAACTTAATACATCCTAAGGTTGACACTGGCTAATTGCACACACACACAACCGTGCGTCTGTTATTAAGAAAGTCATTGTAAACACAATGACTTTCTTAATAACAGACAAAACCGCTATCTTCAATATTATTTATGTTTAAAAAAAGGAAAATATTATGACGTTTAATATCCTCAAGAGGCGTCGAAATCTCTTTGAGATTTTAAAAACAGATTCTTTTATCTTTAGGTTTGAATATCTTTTTCTAAAGAAAGGTATTAAGTATCATTTTCACGCTTAAAAACCGGATCGTGATAATTTGAATAATAAAGGCTTTTTTAGATTATAGCAGTTGGCATTTTAATTTGAGCAGAAATTTGAAATGACGGTGGTTGATTGGTAATGTATGTAATAAAATATATGCCATAAAGAAAAGTTACCGTGGGGTTTTTTATGGTAGGTAAAATCATCCAATGACAAATCCCGCCCTTGGGCGGAGCAGAAAATAGTATTAGACTCTTACTGACTAAAACCCTACCCCGTTCCTTCGTTGCCTATCATAACGGGGCTGAGCCTTCCTCTCAGTAAACGGCCCTTGACCCCAGTAAGCTTCGACCCTGCCTGCCTGCAGCTAGCAGGCTGGGCCTCTACGGTTCGCTGACAGCTCCTTGAGGCGCGCGGGAACAGTACGCGCCGTCAACGGCTTGAGCTCGGTCTGGTCGGTTATCGAAGTTAGAAATATAGACAGGCTTATTAAAATACTAGCTTGTAGGCTTCGCTAGTGTCAAAATGAAAAGTTACCCCTAGAGAACATAACCTTGGAATAATAATATAAAAAATGTGCTATTCCAGAACATGGCCTACCAATTATCAAATAACATCAAAATCCTTTCAATCATTTAAGCGTAAAGAATTAACAAATATACATGCACTCACAAACTTTTGCGTTTAAAATATTATAATAATGATTTTGAAAGAAAACTTTATTTGGCAAAAAGTAGAAACTCGATCAACCCGATTCTCAGTTTTACTTGGATTCCATCTCTGAAGCTATTGAATTTATTACTAAAATTCTTTGATCGTCCAAAATTTCAGTTACGTAGTAATTTAAATACCTGATACCGAAATAACAACAGTATTATGTCTCTAGATTCTAGACAATCGTTTTTCCAGCATTTTCAAATTTGGGGGCAGTAACCTTTAACGCCAGTCCTTGGTTCAAGTCATGATCTGGAGGGAGAAGGAATGCGATGCGGTCGCCTCCTTCAAGGAATTCGTAATGCTAGCGAAGGAGATAGCCGCATGCATGAGGGAACAGAAATCCTTACACCTCAAACGCCACGACAGGAGACGCTCTAGTAGAAGATGAGCGATGTTAGCACGCCGTCCGGCCATTCAGTAAGGACCGATACCCTGTTGTCGATGGCACATAGTGCTCCACGCGTGCCTTAATGTGGGACCTAGCAGGGGCAATGCTCACTAGGGCCATGGGGAATTTCTGAAAATGTATTTACATAGTGTGGTTTTACTTATCAAATGTCTGACACGTCCTCTTGCTCCACCCTAGAGCAAGAACGGTGGGCAATGGGTAGCTCGCTGTCCATCCGTCCGGTAACAGACCGGTCCGAGCTCAAGTTGTCTACGGCGCGCACTGTTCCCGCGCGCCTCAAGTAGTCGTCAGCAAACTGTAGGGGCCCAGCAGGGCCGAATCCTACTGGGGCCAAAGGTTATGTGAAAATGTCACCAAGGGCCCTGGGACAAAGGCAATGAATGGAACAGGCTAGGTTTTTAGTCAGTAAGAGTCTGACACTATTTCCCGCTCCGCCCAAGGGCGGGATTTGTCATTGGATGATTTTACATATCATAATAACAGACCCTAGAGCAGGAGAAATCATTAGAAGATTTCCCAAATCAAAAATAAAAGGTACAAGATTTTAAATACGTTACGTAAGTCCAAATATTTCTATTTATAACACCTAAGGAAAAGGTATTGTGAGTAAATAATAAATAAAGCCGTTCATTCAGGTTATTACAGGCTGTAAAGCATCAAACACGTAGCGAAGGTGCGATCTCATTTCGATCGCGAAGGGAGGCGAAATTATGCTAAACGATTCGATCTAACTATAAGGCCGGGTGCACAAAATAGGTAATAATAAATACAATTTATTAGCTAGGTATCATTAAAAGTTCCTAAAATTACGCTTATAATTTTATAATTAACTATGACAATGCAAGCTAGTGATATCTATGTCATCACATCATAAGAACTAAAAACTCCAAAATTCTGCATCGCGGAATTAGGGCGCCTCCAAAGTACCCGTGCAGTGCCGCGCGACAGCAGCGCGGCAGCAGCGCGGTCTTCACGCTGCTTTTTTAATCCATACAATTTTTTTAAACATTTAAAAATATAAAAAAAATAGTTGCCCACCTGTAACGGGAACAGGGTCCAAGCTAACGGCGGTTAGAACTCCAGAGAAAGGAACCTCTTGACTATACGAGCCGTGTCCAGAAGTACCGCTTTCTGAATCAAGTCCTTGATCCAGCCGCCAAACGAGAGCCTCCTAAGGTGTTGGTCGAAAGCCATTATTATTATTTATGAATTCTAAGGGGCACTGCTATGCTGAGAATGACAATTTATAGCAATTTTTCATTAGTTTATTAATTCTTGTAGTTGTTATAGCTATTGTTGATAGACATAATACTTGACAAGCGACTTCAGGAAATATTCATCAAAATGAACGAAATAAATATTATACTATCTTGTTTGGAAACAAATAAGCTCCTGAACGCACCCTTATATCTAAAATAATAATAATTTCACAGCACGTAAATTCAGTAGGTAGCGTTCACTTTGATATCAGTGGGGGAGTCTGTGACGTAATCATAATTGCTAGTGAGGGGCCTTTCGAGTACGTACGAATATAATAGTAGAAATTATTACCTCTTACTCAATAAGGAGTAAAGAAACAGTAGATTGTATTATTATAAGGAAGCAAAATAATATTTTTCTTTTTTGAATCCAGAGCGAAGTGAGGGATTCTTTATTAGAATCTTGAACGTAGCGAGGGATTCAAATAACGTCGCCCGAGCCAGAAATATATTTGCACCCGAGTGATACACTCTACTTTTCATTACCCAATATGAGAAAATAGAAGGCGCCTCATATTTGTAATAATATTGTTTAATGAAACATGGAGTAACAACTAAATTAACATTAAATAGTTTAAAATAATAAAACAACTGAAACTTTATAATTATTTACTTGATCTCTTGTTTTGTAATATGGTCATGCCACCGGCAGCGGCGTGACTATGGGCCGTCGTACCAGCCAGTCTTTGTTCAAACAATATTTGCGTTCAATTTCTTTAGCGCTGAACACTAAGATGTTCCAAATTCAAAAAGTGCGCGGCAAAGATAAATGCGGTGCACTTATAAAAATGATTAAAAACTCATTACTGCCCGCTAAAAGTTTCTTATAGAAAACACCACCTTTGGGTGCATTTACGGTGGAGCACACTGTAGAGGTGTGCCCCGCCTGGGCGGAGCATCGCCGTGTCCTCGTGGGGGCGATCGGCGGCAGCGATCTCTCTCGCCGGGCCTTGGTTCAGGCCATGGTCCGTAGTGAGGAGGGATGGCAGGCGGTCGCTTCCTTTTGCGAAGCAGTAATGCTAGCAAAGGAGGAGGCCGACCGCATCAGGCAGAGGCAACGGGGCGCTCGCCCCAGCCGCCGCCGGGATTCCGATCCCGATTTCCGGCCACCGTAGGCGCGCGCTTGCGGACGGCGTGCAATGGGTAGCACGCTGTCCGATCGTCCGGTAACTGGCCGGACCGAGCCCAAGTCGTCGATGGCGCGTTCTGTTCCCGCGCGCCTCAAGGAGCTGTCAGCAAACCGAAGAGGCCCAGCCTGCTATCTGCAGGCAGGCAGGGTTGAAGCCTGCTGGGGTCAAGGGCCGTTTTCTGAGAGGAAGGCTCAGCCCCGGCACTATAGGCAACGAAGGAACGGAGTAGGTTTTTAGTCAGTAAGAGTCTGACACTACTTCCCGCTCCGCCCAAGGGCGGGATTTGTCATTGGATGATTTTACCTACCATAAAAAAAAAACCTTTGGGTGCATTTAAAGAAGAACCAAGTTGTCATTTTCAAATAGGTGGGATAACAAAGTGATTTTTATCGAATTTATAACTATGAATCATTAAAAACTGCGTTTTTCTAAAAAATATTTGATTTATATTTGAGATAACTTTGCCGATCAAGACTTAAAATAAATGATAATAATAACTACAATGATTGCACTAAGTTTTGACTTGAGGCTTGTTCGTCTAGTGGATAGTACCTCTAACTGATATGCCGGAAGTCGTGGGTTTGATTCCCACCGAAGACCAATGATTTTGCGATGAGCACGATCATTTGTTCGATTTCTGTATGTAATTTATCTATAAGTAATATGTAGATATGTATTTAGAAATACATAAGAATGTTTATAATATGTCTTTTACTCATGGCGTTATGTGAAAATTGTAAAATATTATTATTACTAACCACACGTGTATTGATGAAAATAATTATTAGTTTTAAGTTCTTCAGAAAACATCCAGTCGAATAGTGTTAGATAAAATCGTTCTTTATAAGATTGCTAGATTTATAAAAAAACCAGGATAAGCTATAAAACATCACGTTACGACCTAATAACTAAAGATGCGAGTAAATCCGCGAGGGACAGTCAGTTATTTATATCGACCGAGCCCCCGCCTACCGTACCTACCCGGCTATATACACCAATAACTCCAAAGTCATCAAACATTAATTAATCCATATTGACCCCGAAATCAGACACCCGGAAATATGATTAGCATTTCCATGACTATATTATAAGGGTCGGAAAAAAATATTGACATTCGTCCCGATTACGTGTCGTACAGAGGAGGAGAGGGGAGGGGTGCAGCAAAATTATGCTAAACGACTCGATCCCTTCCATGTTATATGGAAATAACAATTTCGCAGCATATAAATTTGGTTGTTCCGGATGATATCTGTCACTTTTTATATATTTCTTTTTCTTGGTTTTGTTGGAGGAAGTTTTTCGTCAAGAGGAAGATTTTTGATTTTTTTATTAAAGCCATTTTTTATGGCTCAATTATAGCTTTATTATCGCCATTTTTTTTTACATTATTTTACTGTTATAATGCACGAGTAATAGAAAAACCAAAGTGCAAAGTCCCAAATGGCAAATCTAATCACTGATACCGTAAGAAAAGCCATAAGTATCATATTTTTGGATGAATTATCATAATTATATATCTAACTTCTTCTGTTCTAGATACAAAGAAGGAGTGTCAAACTTTACTGACTTTCACTCACCCGTGTTCCTTCAATTGCCCTTTGCGTTCCAGGGACGCGATTACTCTGTCAATCAATATCGCACGCCATTTGTGCCTCCACAATGTGCGCTGAACACAAGTTTTTGTTGTCATTTACAGCTTTACACATTTACTAAATTTGGCAATACCAGAGACAAAAACCCTGAGTTATATAATACGTAATTAAAATATAAAAATAGTATCCATAACTACCTAAAATACAATAATATATTCAACAATTTCCACGCAACGCTATCTTGTCCCGAACTTAACAAAGTTTGAGCTATGAGTACTAAACAACTGATAAACAAATGGTAAATGAACTGATAAATACATATTGCAGTTAAATTACACCCAGACACTGAACAAATGATCGGGCTCATCACACAAACATTTTTCTTGGGTGGAATTGAACCCAAGATCACCGGCATAGCACTAAGGGTGTGTACCTAAAGCATTGTTTTTTGAACCCACTGCCCTAAATAATGTACACCCGACCCCACTCATTTAGCCATACGGATATTGCGGGGATACCGCACGATTTCCCGCAAAGCGGCGAGCCTCCATGGGATCTGGAGGCAACAGTCTTTGCAAACATGCAAGTGGAGATGGAACGTCGGGGCAAAACTCCGCTGATGGTGGACAGAGTTCCGGGGGGATCTCATGGTGAAATGGTGACAGCTGCTGTCGCAGCCCAGTGCTGGGCACGCCATAATTTTGACGATAAGTCCCTTCTTTGAAGTGTGGCTGGAAAGACCTCACGGCGTCCTCAACTTCCGCACGACGCAGGTCCTCACCGGACATGGTAAGTCCGGGAGGTTCTTGCACCGGATTCGTGCGGAAGAAACGCCCGGGTGTCACCACTGAGTGGAACGCCTGGAGGACACGGTAGAGCAAACAGTAGAGGTGTGCCCCGCGTGGTCAGAACCACACCGTGTCCTCGTGGGGGCGATCGGCGGCAACGATCTCTCGCGGCAGGCCTTGGCAATGGTGCGAAGCGAGGAAGAGTGACAGATGGTCGCCTCTTTCTGCGAAGCAATAATACTAGCAAAAGAGGCCCTGCCCCACCACGTAGATGTCATTGGGTAATTTTCCCACCGAAAAAAAAACCACTCTCATTTAAGAGCTCTGTCATAAATTATTCTGATTTATTTAAGTAATTAGTCCCTCGTTCGATTAATCGAATTCCAAGATAGAATTCGATTAGTCCCGTCCCTAGTTTGTTCGTAATAATTACCTACGACCATGCGTAGGTAGAAACGATTCGTATCCAACAAGCGTATTCCTAACAGCGTTTACACATGCTCGTATTGCGCACTGTTATCTAGTAACGTGTCGTAACTAAATTATGATAGGAATCGATATCGATTTGGGTACTTTAGGTAAATGGTTGAGGTATACGAAACTGTATAATTTAAATGTTCTTAGATGATGCTAAATTTTTACCAGGGACTGGTAAAATGGGTTTCTAACAAAAATACAATTGAGTACTAATCTTTTCTTTTTTAAATAGTAGGTTATATGACGACTTAGGCTCGGTCCGGTTAGTTACCGGAGGGTCGGACAGCGAGCTGACTAAAACTATGTTTCTTCAATTGCTCTTTGTGTTCTAAGATCACAGTATTTTTTCAGACGAGAGATTTTACTGTTGACTGAAAGAAAGAAGAAAGTCAAGTCCAGTCAAAGGACTTGACTTTCTTAGAATTTGAGTTATCTAAATAACTGAATTCCCCTTTCAAATGCCCGAGTGGGTGCTGCACACATTCGGTGAAAGCAGGTTTCAGGTGAAGCTTTGAATTTTTGCAAATGCATTTCTTGGTATAATATATGAACGCTGCAAGACTTTGAGATTTGACATGTGTTTGTTTAATTAACACTAAAGCATTTTCTAAGACGAAAATTGTAATTAATAATTTACCAACACCATCATCATCGTCAGCATTTCTTGATTTCTTCTAAAGTTCTTCAGAGCTTATGCTATAAGCACTAGACATGTGATAAATATATTTACATATTTTCATATACATACAATATACATGTTATAGATAAATTACGCCCAAACACAGTACAAATGATTGTGTTCATCACACGAACATTTGGGTTGAAATCAAACCCACGACCTCTAGCATAGCAGTCAGGGCCACTAACCACTAGACTAACAAGCTAGTCAGAATAATGAAAGTGATATGGTTGTAAAACCTGACGACAGAGCTAATTATATCACAGAAAATCTAAAAAATGTAGTCTTTATAATTAAAGATGTAGTCTTTAATTATAAAGACTACATTTTTTAGATTTTTTTACCTTTTTATATTTTTTTTACCATTAAGTAGATCTGAATTTATTCATAAAAAAAAACAAAAGAAACAGGGGTTTTAATGGTAGATAAAATAATTTGAAGACAAATCCCGCCCCTGGGCGAAGCGGGAAATAGTGTCAGACTCTTACTGACTAAAAACCGTTCCTTCGTTGCCTATCATACCGGGGCCGAGCCTTTTTTTCAGAAAGCGGCCCTTGGCCCCAGTAGGCTTTAAATATTATTATTTTAAAAGAAACAGCGTTAAAATAGTAATATTTAAGACCCTTATGTCGATAAAGCCGAGCGTCCACGTGCTGCTTAATACTTTGGCAACAGGTCAAACATTTTTGTTGTTCGGCAAACGGCATTGGTTTGCCCAACAATTTGGTAAGATTATAGTTACTGAATTAGTTTGACTATCAGAGTAATCAATGTTACATCAAGTGCTAGACATTTGATGAACATACTATGCATAACTTATGTGTAACAATTTATAGATAAATTTGTCCTAATGTCACTATTATTGTTATATATATTTATCAAGCAGTAACAACCTCGTCGCTAGGTTTAACAAAAAAAAAAACACCTCAAACGATAACGATAACGCCTTTAAATATATTAGAAAATGTATTCAAACGGACACTGTTATTATTCATACAAAGCTTATCTTCCCTTCGCAGTGTCCTGAGGAAGTCAGTTTTGCATAAACATGAAGGCAAGTCGGGCCAAGTGTTAACCTAGTTACATACGTGCAAAGTGCCTTCGTGGCTAAAACGCAATAAAATGGCCGTAAAGAGCCGTGATTTGTTGCGACTTAACGGTATGAGATTAAAATAACAGCGGACTCGCTAGTGTGCGTCTGGTTTTATTTTGTAGCTGGCCAGTTTTGTGAATGAATGCAAAAGAGGCCTAAGGTGGCTCTTCTCCACTCACTTAAGGGTAGGTATTACATCGCTCAATGACCTTGAAAAATTTACCTTAACACTAGTAGAGAAGAATTGACCTCTAGCGCGCGGGGTGTTAGTACGGATTCGAGTTTTTTCTTGATTACTTATCGATATTCAATGAAATTAGAAAAAAAATCAATACAAGTTATTCAATTTATCGTAACATATATTTTGGTATAAATTCAATGTATAAATATAGAGCCGTTTTCGAAAAAATATGGAATTAATGTTCAAAAAAGGCCTATTTACCAGATTTTTTTTCTAGAGTTATGATATTTTTTTGAGAAACGTAATCAATACAATTTATTAGTAATGTCCTTAAGTATCCCCTTAATTTTTTATATGCTAATCGTACATAAGGAATAATCTATAAACTTCAATTTGAACTTGGATTTGGGCGATGTAATCCCCTTAACGTCAACGTCGAGCATGGTTTAAAAGCTTGTTGCTTTATCTAAAGCAATATAACGCGATTTTTTATGAAGAGGCAATGCGAAAAAAGTTAGATAACGCCTGAAAACTCTGCTGAAAAAAAGCTCTATATAATACAGCTGAATATAATATGCGGCTTATAAGTTGAACCAAATTGACGATCGACAATTCGCGTAACAGATTTTCGGATCTCAATCGAAGTGCGGCACAGCGGCTGCGCGTAACCATAGCTACGGCGGCCATTTTAGTTCAACTTATTTGCCGCGAAATGTATACGATTTGCAATGCTTATTCAGCATAAAACCTAGAAAAAAAAAGCTCATATAAAATTGTTTTTTTTAAACCCTTGAAAGTTTTTGAGAAAAAAAATCATCATTTAGAATCTCGATTGAATGTGCAAACTTTCTATATAAATGCCTTCTTTTTATATTTTTAATATATAAGTACATTACGGAGGGCCAAAGTTCGTAAAATTGAAGATTTTCATAGGTAGATTAGTTTTACACAAATTTATGATTTGATTTCTTTAAAAGCGTAGAGATATCTGAAGAAAGATGTGTAATAATCATAATCACATAAGAGCGGTTTTATGAAAATGAACTTCGGGTTGGCGCTCTTAAGGGGCTGTAGAAATGTTTCACAGAGCTACCATAGACTAAAAACTGAAGGAACCCAAGTGGGTTTATTTAGCAAAAGTGGGGCGAAGTTACTTGATGAAGATTTATATATATAATATAAATATATATTTTAGTAAATAATAAGTAGTAGTAATAGTAAATATGATACATATATTAATAGTCATTAATATATATTAGTAAATATCTTAATTCACAATGCAAAGAATGATGAAATCGCAAAATAAAACCGTTGTTCCTTACAATTTGTCGAATTATTATGCTGATGAAGCGGTGGGCTCATAAGACACAAAATTGGTACCGTGAAATTGCGAGACAGGGTCGCGGCAAATAATGTAGAAATGCCAGGACGACTTTGATGTCATCCTTAGGAATTGGTCCAGAGCTGGGAACAATGAAAAGAATGTAGGGAGACTTTTGTCAAGTAATGGTCAATACAGGCTAGACATACAACACTGAATATAGTATGCAGAATCAGCAACGGAATCGATTATAATAATTTTTATTCCATGTTTGATTTATTCCCAAAAATATTAAAAAAATTGGACACCACCGGCACTAAGTACAACACAGGTCACAGCAGGTAATAGTGGGCACTAGGCGAGAGCGTACATCTGGGTGCGGGTGCAAAATAACCCCTCAGTCGCCCGGATGGCCCGGTGACCATGTGTGAACCGGGCTTATAACTTTGTGATTTTTCATAATACAGTTAAGTATGAAAATTTGAACATTACTGACTATTACTGACTAAAAACATACCCTATTTCTTCTTTGCCTTGGTTCCAGGACCCTGGTATGCATTCTTATACCTCCCCAGAGCCCCAGATGAGTAGGTAGTTTCTTGCACATTCTTCTTCATATAAATATACGCTACTACTTTTATGCGGTGTACAACAAAAAATATAGTAAATAATTTTCCGTGATACCTTTTAATCAGGTGTCACGCCCGGCCCTGCTTTTGAAACCGATTGAGTCGGCAGGTGATTGATTTTCAATTTGTCGACGTTGCCACATGACTTCATGTCATGTTGGATATGACATCCTTCAACGAGATGTAGGTATCTACGAGCGTAGGACACGTTAGTTTATTTAGGTTTTCGTCACGGAGAAATAGCCGTAAAAAAGAAACCGACTGATTAGAAACTTTGGTTTCTTTCTTCATTCTGGGCTTATATAATACAACAAGAAAAAAAAATTATAGGTACAATTACTTCTTATTTTTATTCATTTGCAAACATTGATATATTATAAGGAAATATACGTTAAACGCTAACATTGAAATCAGAAAACCTGGACTCGAAACTTACACATCGCAAACCTATAGTTACTGATAGACAAGGGCAGAGATAAGAACCGGCTGTCATGCAAGTGAAATAGAGTTAGCCACCAAATGTGTGTGATCGTCGCAATCGATGTGAAATTGTGTCTCAGAGGCTCTAAGTTTGATTTAATCTAAGTTTGCAAAATACTAAAAAACAGAGTCAACAGCAAAAAATAAAGTAAATGCAAAATTATTTCAACTTCGAAAGTCGGTGTGTCATATTTTGACACCGAGCTAACCACAGCTTGCCGAGTTTTTTTTTTTGTAAAAAGTTTTTATTTTACTTTTTTTTAGTTGTATCTTCAGACCGCAGCCCTCGGCACACAATAACAGACTCGCCTGCGCCTCGAGCGAATTCCGCCTCGGTCGCAATGAAAACCTTTCTGCACTTGTATCAAAATGTAGTATTTCAGTAGGCAAGTTTGAAATTTGAAACCTTTTTGGACCTTATTTTATCTCATGGAGACCAACAATGGTCTGTGAATCACAGATTTGGAACCAAAAGTCTACCAAAGTTAATATTTATGGCATCCAGTCTACTCTCCTTTAAGGTAATGGCACGTGAACATATTCACAAGAAGCTGCTAGATTCATCACAGCGTTGATTTGGTGGATTCGTTTCTCAAAATAATTTTGGCCATCAGTATGTATTTATATTTATTAGGTATTGTATTAGTTTACTATTTGTTTTGTTTGTTTACCATTAAATTGCACCTATTACGTTATGTCTCTGCACCACCCTAAGGTCGACTGGTAGAAAATGCCTACGGCATTAAGTCCGCCTTTGTACACTAGTGCATAAAGATTTCATAAATAAATAAATAAATATTTGCACTAATAAAACAATTTTTACTAACAAGTCGAGGGAAAATAGACTATTTTGGTAACGGTACCATTGGTAAGGACCCCACTTACAAGGTTTACTTTGTGTAATTTATTTCATCACCTCTCAAAACAAAATCAAACAATTCGAAGACGTGACGGATGTTGGTGTATACCAATCAGAACTGGGCCCGCATGGTGGATTACGGTTCATTTCTCAATTAGGAGATGAGGCCTGAGCCGCAGCCGTGTCCACATTACAAGACTAATAATGTTACGCTATCCTTATGTGCCTATTTTCTCAACCATAATAAGCAAGGACACGGTGGAGCATACTGTAGAGGTTTGCACCGCCTGGGCGGAGTATCGCCGTGTCCTTGTGGGGGCGATCGGCGGCAGCAATCTCTCTGGCCGGGCTTTGGTTCAGGCCATGGTCCGGAGTGAGGAGGGCTGGCAGGCGGTCGCCTACTTCTGCGAAGCAGTAATGCTAGCAAAGGAGGAGGCCGACCGCATCAGACAGAGGCAACTGGGCGCTCGCCCTAGCCGCCGCCGGGATTCCGATCCCGATTTCCGGCCACCGTAGGCGCAGGCTTGCGGACGGCGTGCAATGGGTAGCACGCTGTCTGATCGTCCCGACCGGACCGAGCCCAAGTCGTCGACGGCGCGTTCTGTTCCCGCGCGCCTCAAGGAGCTGTCAGCACACCGAAGAGGCCCAGCCTGCTAGCTGCAGGCAGGCAGGGTCGAAGCCAACTGGGGTCATGGGTCAGCTTCCAAAAGGAATACCCGGCCACGATAGGCTACGAAGGAACGGGGTAGGTTTTTAGTCAGTAAGAGTCTGACACTACTTCCCGCTCCGCCCAAGGGCGGGATTTGTCATTGGATGATTTTACCTACCATAAAAAAAAAAAAAACATAATAAGCAAGATACAATATGGCGTTATGAAACTGTGCAGGACAGGCGTCAACAGGTTTATCACAATCTAAACATTGTATGCTAGTCGGCCGGTGGCGAGTTGGGGACACAATATTCAGGTCGACTATACATGCTAAGGGCATAGGACAGAGGCGAATAGGTATCGAAAGAGGCCTACATTGCTATTAGGAAAGGTTGTATATGGAACTTATTTGATTAGCTAATGGAAGCCTAATAAATGGAAATTATATAGATGATGTATTAGTGGCCTTGACTATTTTGCAGTCTCTAGGGACTAAAAATTTCTCTTAATTATTACAGTCCAACTAATAGGACTAATAAAACCTAAACTAATTTATGATTTATGTAGGTTTATATTGTACAAAGGTTAGCTGGGAGAAAAGTCGTCGTTAAGTTCGACTTTCGTGTATCATGTTAAGTTTTCATCATCATATTTTCAGCCAAAAGACGCCCACTGCTGGACATCGGCCTTCCCAAGTATCACCACAATGACTGATCCTGTGCGTCTTGCATCCATCTTATTCCAGCGACCCTCACGAGGTCAATGGCCGCTTTGTGGGAGGGTTTCCAACACTGCGTCTTGCGGAATGCGGTCACCACTCCAGCACCTATTGAGCATCATCAACCATTCGTTCTGCCAGTAATGTGCCCTGCCCATTGCCACATAGGGTTGGCGCTTTTTCGGATTAAAGAATTTAGAGGAAACAGAGTCAACCAATCTACCTAATAATTTCCCAACTATGTTGTTTGGCTTCCAGTCTAACCTGATGTAGCTGAATACCAGTATTTTACGTTGAGCAACTACCTATATGACCTCCATAACCCTGTAACTGAGAAATGTGATACCTCTCCCCCCCCCCCCCAGCAAGACATGGGCTTGCGTACGGCGTGCAATGGGTAGCACGGTGTCCGATCGTCCGGTAACCGACCGGACTGAGCCCAAGTCGTCGACGGCGCGTTCTGTTCCCGCGCGCCTCAACGAGCTGTCAGCAAACCGTAGAGGCCCAGCCTGCTAGCTGCAGGCAGGCAGGGTCGAAGCCTGCTGGGGTCATGGGTCAGCTTCCGAAAGGAATACCCGGCCCTGGCACGATAGGCAACGAAAGAACGGGGTAGGTTTTTAGTCAGTAAGAGTCTGACACTACTTCCCGCTCCGCCCAAGGGCGGGATTTGTTATTGGATGATTTTACCTACCATAAAAAAAACCCCCGAGCGAGACATTATATCCACAGAACAGCAAAATTCGCCGACATAGCCCGAAGAACCGCTAAACTTAAGTGACAGTGGGCTGGGCGCATTGCTAGTCGAACAGATAAAACAGAGCTGAAAGATTCAGGAGTTGCGACCGCGCACCAGAAAATGCAGTGTTAGAAGGCCTCCCACAAGGTGGACCGATGGCGAAGGTGGATGCGAGACGCTCAGGACTGTTCATTGTAGTGACACGTGGAAAGGCCTGTGTCTACTAGTGGGCGTCTTTCGGCTGAAATGATGACGATGATGAGCAAGACAGGTGACGGATTTTCTGATTAAGGGTTACGACTGTTGAGAGGTTCGAATTATAGCAGGGACTAGCATCTAAGCTCAGTACTGCACTTTTATTGGCTCTGCCAATTGCCATTAAGAATTGACATAGACACAATTTCACAAAAATTTGAAGGTTGACGGGTAGTGAATGCCTCGTTTGCATTAAGATCACCTATATGCCAGTTCTGTGCTTAAAGGTAATAAAAAAATACAGACTCACTCTTTGTAGCATCTCTTCTAAATTGATGTCATAACATCAAGTTTAGATGTGTTAACAGAAATCAAACGTTTGTAATGCGGCGTAAAAACTTATTGAAGTATCGATGATAAAATGGTAATAGATACTTTATGAAAATAACACCAAAATTAATAGACATTCCAAATTGGTAGGTAACTAACCCACCATGAGTGTCATGACCTCTGATAAGTTCCCACGTACCTACTTATCGACACAAATTGTAGTTGTAAATAAATAAAAAAGGAATAGAAAAGTATTTTTTATATTAGTCTATTTTTTACAAATAACAGCTCTAAAGATTCCCCCTATCCCTTTCCGTCATACTAATCAAACAGCGACCGGAACAGATGGCTATAAACGCTGCCTCATATATTATTCAGAGGCCGTTTCACCCGCTTTTTATACGGTTTCAGACGCCAGTGACGGTAACCTTAAATATTGTATGGGAGGCTAGTTACTCTTTTACGAGTGAATGCGATCGTGTTAGATTTTGAAGGTTTGGTTTAGGCATGTAATTAAATCGATATTTGTATATTCCCTTTTTTCGAACCTCTCGAAAATTCTTATTTATTATGCACACTAAATACCTAATAAATCAAATTAAATAATTATACTGTTTAATGGTATTTGCAGAAGTTTTACTGGAGGAAAACCTATTTAAGTAAGTTTGTAAAAATTTAGAGAAGTAGCGCTCGCCGATGACGTAGTAGTTCATTTTGCTTGAAAGAAGGAACAAAGTAAAGATAACATTATAATTTCGAAATAGTCTTTCATAAAAATGTCGCCAAGCAGGTCAACTCAATTATTTTACATAAATGTAATTTAAATTTTAACAAAAAATAATGAAATCGTCAAAAGTATTGTACGAGTATTTGTGAAAAATTCAAAGGCAAAACCGAAGCAAATTTAGGTCATACGTGATCGCACGTCGTGATAACAGACGAAGCTGACAATAGGATTATGTTTCGACATAAACCTTTCCGTAAATACAGTCGTAAAAATCTTTTGAAGTGTAAAAAACGCCTGAAGGAATAACACAATCGGAACACGTCCTAAATACCTACTGCTCCGATTCGTCTTACGAAAAATGTTGAATAAAAAACCAGTCAAGTTCGATTGGGACTTGCGTACGAAGGGTTCTGTACATTATCTATACACGATTAGGTACTAAAAGAATCTGATTTGTGTGAAACCTGGATAACTGAGACTTCAAGGGACCTGCAAATTTGTCTCACTTAAAGAAGTATTTCACTTCCCCAGTGTTTCAGATATCAAGATATAAATAAATATTTGCCTAATTTATAGACGGTTCCATAAATAGAGGTGAAGATAGAGGTTATTTTAGTTAAAGAGGTATATAATTATTAAATGAAATAACGTTGGTATATCTGTACATATTATACGAGTTGGAAACATATAGTAAAAGTTCCAGAGGTAAAAAATTGATGAAATCGGTTCAGCTGTTCTCAACACATTCAGTTATACATTTTTATATTATAGATAATATGTTATGTAATTATCACAGATGAGAGTTAGATTTATTCAGGGTTTTTCTTTTTTATTAGCTACTTTGATATAAAACTGTTTCTTACATTTCGTTGAGATATGCGAACGTAAATCTACTGAATACCTGATTCGTATTCACATTTCTGAATAAATCCAATCGGCCAGGGGTTTTGAATCTTAACCTGAGCCTTCCTATATAATTTGTATTTTTTTTACAATGCGCTTCTAAAAGAAGATACTGATATAGATTAATACATTGAAAGAAAAGTCCTAAGTGTGATGTGTGTGATCCATATCATCATCATTATCATTATCCTTTTAATGTTCCCACTGCTAGGACTCAGGTCTACTCTTTGGGAGAGGAAATAGACTGTAATCCACCACGCGGGCCCAGTGCGTGGTGGTGAATGTCACATGTCTTCGAATTTTTGGTTCTAGAACATGCCAGTTTCCTCACGATGTTTTCCTTCACCGTTTTGAGAGCAGTGGTGATGAAATAAATTGTACAAAGTAATGCGCCCGGCAGGGTTTGAACCCGCGACCTACAACTCCTAAGTCAGGGCCGTTACCACTCGGCCACCTCCGTGAGATCCAAAAGATGAATATATTTTTAAATTTTTTATGCATCAACAAAAGTGAGTTTTTTTTTTAGTCTCCCAAGTGTAATAAATATAATTTGTTTTAGCCTAATTTTATTTGTAATAAACATTCAGGTTGGTAGCAGCGATCGGTAACGATGACCTCTCACGTCGACCCTGGTTTAGGGCATGGTCTGGAGCGAAAGAAATTTGACACTCTCCCTCGCTCTACAAGCAAGAGCAGTCTTTTGATAGGGTAAAAAAAATTGAGGATTTTTAGCAAAGACCTTTTAACAGCACTTGAAAGTGTCAAAAGTTCATCAGCCTTTTCTCCATATGTTCAATATTACTTTTCTCGTTATTTACTATCTAGATACTTTACATGTAAAGAAATAAAATCATACAGACCGAGAAATCGATGAAAACACGGCTCTCCTGTTAAAAAACATAAATAATCAATATTGTACCTGTACCCACTACAATCTATATTTAATGTCGTCCGTGTACTTAATTATCTGTTAAGCGTGGTTAGTTCTAATTAATTCTAATTGGAGTCTTCTAGGTAAAACCTCAAATAAATTACCCTCGTTTACAGTACAACAAAAAAAAATATCTATGACCACAATATATTACACAAAATAATTAAACACACATGTATACATAATTATGTTGAGTGGATTTTACGCGAATCGACTGCCTATCTAACTTTCACGACCCGGGGCCAAATTCACCAATAAACTAATCGCGATTACATAAAACCAAACGCAGTTTGAGCGCCTAATCGAGATTATAGCTTCATTTTGCGTTTCACCGCGATAAATTTGACCTAGTTTACGCTAAACTCAGTTTTAATTCTTTTGTTGTCGCCCATGTTTACGATACGGGGCTTTAAACTAGATTACGCTGAGCTCAGTTTAGTTTAACTAAGTTTTTATATTGAAAGATGAATTCAGCTCTAAGAGAGTTGTAAGATGTTTTGGCTGCTGACTACATTCATATATACGCGCTAACATCGCAATCAGAAAACTTGGACTCGAAATTCACACATCAGTCACTGATACACAAGAACAGACATATGAGCCGGTGCTGTCGTGCGAGCGAAATAGCGTAAGCCGCCAAATGTGTGTGATCGTCACGACCGATGTGAAATCGTGCCTCAGAGGGACAATTTTAGCGGTCGAAGCGCTAGAAGCGAGTCACCTTCCAGGAAGGCTGATAAGTCTGTAGCCTAAGGTGCTTGCCAGTAAGTCAACGTCTCACTATTAATATCACTAATTGCAGGACTCATTTTTATTATAAATTGCAAGTATTTTTATAATTTAATTCATAAACAAATTGTTGTTGGAGCAAGTAACAACACCATTTCAACGGAAACTGGAAATTGGATGATGAAATTTACACATTTTAATTATATGTTTATTATCATTTTACTTTTTGATTGCTGCATTTTTTTTACTTTTAAACTTTTGTGTTTACGAATTTTATGTTTATGATAGATAAAAGGACTTCTGTCTTTTTTTTCTAAATATACTGTTTTGTGTTACATAAATATGTTATACATTCATGAGAGAGAAACAAACGTACATCCAACAAGCCACCGACTCGTCTCTCCGTACATCCATCCTCAAAAACTTCCACGTTTGTAGAAGTAAATAGGATGGCGTCTCCATCCATTGCCTGTTTTCGTACTCTGTGGTATTTCGCCACCACAAGGAACATTTGGAAACAAAAGAGAAAACCACAGAGTAGTGTTATCAGTCCTCCAACTAGTTCACGCCTGTCTAACATGTCGATAACTTGAAGCTGCTATTCAGTCCGTTTTTACCCAATTGTCACAGAAGGGAAGTTATGTTTTTTGAGAGTTTATTTATTAAATTATTTTTATAAACACACGGAAATGGTAACAGATGAAAATAATTTACAAATTAAAAAAAAACTGTTTTTTTTTCCAGCAGATATGCGAAAGAAAAAAATGTTTTTGTAGAGTTCATATTTATTTATTTTATAATTAATGTACACACATACATGTAGAAGAGATGAGGTATTAAATAACAAAAATATATGTGTATATTTTTGGCACGCCCTGTAACCTAATCGAATGGATAGATTTTAACATATGAAGTATCATTACAAAGGTTTTGATAGTTTAGTTTTAATTATGAATTATTGATAAATAAATCAAATGGCGAGCGTCAAAGGTAATTGAGGTTTGATGGAATAGAATTTATACCACGCGAGCAATGCAATACAGTTATTTATTTTATACTCTGATGTTTTGCAGTATATTTTATAGATAACATTATCGCTTATCATCAGTGTAATGTTTATATTGAAACACTTGATATAGTGAATACTAGATTTATTAGACTTAGAACAAGTACATAATATTAAGATTAATCAGACACTGCTTAGGCCGCCACGCCTATACCGACAATGAAGAATATGACTCACTAGGGTTGTGACCATTAGTTTTACTAACTAGTGATGTGATATTACAACAATCAGGAGATACAGATGTCAAGCGCGAGCCTATCTATAATAATAATAAAATAAACCCTATTTGGACTAAATAACAGGGAATCTGAGACTATTTCCCTGTGAATCTCCGGGCGGGAGCGAGGAAAAATCCGAGTAAATACCTAATATTTAAGAGGCCGATCCCCACTCGTCTTTCGTCAACGTCGAGCATGGTTTAAAAGCTTGTTGCTTCATCTAATGCAATCCAACGCGGTGGTCGATGAAAAGGAAACGCGAAAATAGAGAGATGTCGCCTGAAAACTCTGTTGGCATTCGGTAATTCCGTGATTTACAAAACTTAAAATGTTTGAGAGAAAAATTGTCGTCATTCAGAATCTTGTTTATAGATCTAGCTTCTATAGATTTTTTTTATATTTTTAATATATGAATACATTATGGAGGGCCAAAGTTCACGTTAAATAGCAAATTTTCAGAAGTCATCAGTAAAACTGATGACTTCAAACAAAAAGGAAGATTTTGTATGGCCACCCGTCCCCACCGTCCAACAGACATGGGATACGTGTCAGTTTGTTCATTCCGATTCACAAAATATGCGTTAAAATTTAATGTTTTATAAAACCTAAACACCATACTTTTGAGGTATGTTGCCATAATAAAAAAAAAGACTATTTAACTAGATGCTCCAAATGACACCTGTTTCGTTGGTTGGTCTGGTTAGTATATTTGGGGACAGTTTTACGCAATGGCCTTTGTGAAATATTTTTGTAGAATTGTACAGGGCTTGGAGCATCTCATCCATTTACACAAAACGGTATTGGAACAATTTCATAGTGCGAACAGTTAATGAGTGGAATTCCCTACCGGAGTCTATGTTTCCTGATAGCTAAAACCTAGGGATCACTAAAGCGTGCTCCACCGTCAACACATCGTCGCTTTCATCAGGTAAGATAATTGTCAAGCACGAACCTATCAAGAGAACAAAAAAACAGTTTTTTACTTCTCACAATCGCGTGTCACTTTTTTGTCCAAATATTAGTCAGTCGACTTACCCAATAACAACCCTTAAATTAAAGATACTTTCACGAAAACAGAAACGAAAATAGCCCTATAATCACAGATCCCCATTATAGACAAGCGAACGACGTAGAAAAGTACAAATTTGACGATTAATTAAACCATTAAAAGAAATTATTTCCACCCGGAAGGTCGGCAACATAAGTATTGATTGAGTTTCAGGAAAAAAAATGTGGCCAATTTTAATAAAAAAGGAGATTTCGTTTTTTTTTCTATTCTTTTTACTGCGTCATTATAAATTCATTTTTTCATCGAAGAAAATTCTGGCTGGTCACAGATGGTCAGGAAGAAAGGGACAGGAAAGGAATTAATGCGCTTGATAGAGCGTAAAAGGTGCTAGCTTAATGGTCGTGGAAAAAGAAAAAAACCGGCCGGTTCCCATGCATAAAACTGGAACGGAAAACCTTTTCTCTAGTCATATAGCTAGTTAGTAGATAGTAGTTATCCCTTCTGTAGGTTTCTGAAATTCTTCGAAGCCATTTTTTTTTATGTATATAGTGATATCTTTATTTCACAAATACACAATTATATTCATTATATAAAACACTTACTAATTCAAACTAAATATACACCGTTAGATTTGATCGGTTTAATCCCGTGGAGGGTCGATCCGGTGATGACATGAAATACTATCGATTTGTAGAGATAAAATAAAAAATACAATACTTTTTTTCTAAAACTCTAATTAATATACGCATGTACGAAATTAATTTCTTTAAGTAAATGAGTCAATGACCTTGTAGGTAGTTGTCGGTCGTTGTGTACTAACTAAATATAGGTCATTGAACTCGCCCAGCTGACGTTTACTTAAAGAAATTAATTTCACATGCTTAAATTAATTCGAGTTTAAAAAGTACTTTATTTTTAAATTTTATCTTTACAAATCGATAGTGTTTCGTGTACCGAATCGATCTTCCACGGGATTAAAACGATCAAAACGATCAAAATTGAACGGTGTATTCACTAAAACCTACTTCTAACTATAAAATGGCGTCAAAAAACTCCTCTGCATCGCTGTCAACTGGAAGTTTGCCGAAAAGGCTGACGGCATTGCCACGTTGTATGGCAATGCTTAATCTCTGACCGAAGTAAAAGCCATCTTATTAGTTTCACTTCCTTAATTTTTAAAACAATTTGAACATTAGGGTATTGTACACACCAAGTGTAAATGTCCACTGTCGACTGTGAATAAACTCACTATCAGCCCCAGTCTAAATGTGGACTCAGTCTGCAGTATATAATAATAAAATAATAATCCACAACTAGCACACAACGTCGTCTAGTCTCAAGCTACGCAGGGCTTGTGTTATGAGTACTAGACAACTGATAAGCATACTTATAATTATATTTCTAAATACATACATAATTATAGATAAATTACACCCAGACACAGAACAAATGATCGTGCTCATCACACTAACATTTGTCCTGGGTGGATATCGACACCACGACCTTCGGCATAGCAGTCAGGGCCCCTAACCACTAGACCAACAGGCCAGTCACTGTGTTCTGACAAAGCCAACATTTCGCTATAGCTTATAATGCGTTACTTTTGTGAACAAAAGAATAGGCTTACTAGGTATAATAATCGGTCACCGAGAATCAGCGACTACGCATTACGTAATAGCGAATAGGCAGTTCAAACTGCGTGAAGCGCGTTCACAGTCGGTGGCCGACAATACGTTTGGTCTGAACAAGGCCTTAAGTGTGTTTTATTTTTGTGGTAACTAAGCAGTACCTAAAAGCGTCTAAAGTCTGAGCCCTAGACGTTCTTTAATTATAAAAGAAACTGGGCAAGTGCGACTCGGACTCGCGCACTGAAGGTTCCGTACAAACTTACCAGTGTAAATAGTTCAATTTCCGAATTGAGTCTCGAAGATTTTTCCGAGTAACAAAAATACTAAGTGTAAGACCTTGATTAATGGTAAAATTCAAGATTCTGAGTCAAGTAAAAGTATCCTATGAATATTGATGCTTTGAAAGTGTCGAAAACGTATACTTTGAAATGTATTACTTAAACGGCCATATCTTTTTTCCATAAGCTTAGAAGTTTGAGTTTTTCACAGCTTCAAGAAACCGTAGACTTCAGTATATGGATTAAATTCAAATCAACTCGGTACCTCCGTGCGTTTCCGAGATAAAGGGCCTTGACAGAAATACAGACAGGCAGACAGGCGGACTACAAAGTGCTATAAGGGTTCTGTTTGTCCTTTTGGGGTACGGAACCCTGAAAAATTCGGGTTTTTTATCCATTAAATTTTTTATACCCGTAGGTCTCTTTGATAAAGTTCAAAAAAAGCAAAATAATTGATAAATTAGGTCGTGGGATATAATAATTACTCGGTATAAAATATCAAACACTAAATTCTACGAACGGTTTTTTTTTCAACGGTTAAAGGAAGTTTACACCTGAAAAAACACATCGGAACATATTTACCGGTGTTTGGTTCATTAAAATTCATTAATTCCAGGCTTTATTAACAAATTCAGACAAGTTCACTGCCTCTTATAAATGTTTTTGTTAGATAGAGGCTTTTCGAAATTAAAATTACTTTTGTGTTTCGTTTATTTAGGTGAATAGGTACCGACAATCCTCCATCTTTTCTTTTCGGCTTGTAATTTCTGTTGAAAGGTCGTTAACGCCCGACAAAGGTTTGGTACATTTGTTCAAAAGAATAATCTTCGTTGCCTCCTGAAATACATTTTGGTTACATTTTTCATTTCGTGTAAATTATTTAGTCAGGTTTCGTGACATGGTGTAAAAATATGCTTTACAATTTGTTGTTTTTTTTTTTATAGTCATATTAAGATTGTTAGGGTCTAGATTTGGAATTAAAATAAAAGGTAGTGGACTGTAAAACTGACTACGTATATCCAGGTAAATTACAGGAAGAATTTATAAGGCGCGCGTGCGTCGTCGGTCGTTCTTGCTAGTGAAGTGTGGTTGACGCGCGGCCCCGCTTGCTCGCGCGCCCCCGCTTGCTCGCGCGCCGTTGCCCGCTATGCAGCCCGACGACTGACGAAAGTAGCCGACGGCGCCCGAACAAAGATGATAAATGAGTGTAGAACATAGAATAGTTTGTTACTCCTTCATGCTGATGATGAAAATCAAAGTAGCACATTTGATAGTTTTTGTCGTGGAATTTCCTTTGGGATTGGGCAAAAGTTATCATCATCATCAGCCTTAGTAATGTACCCATTGCTGGGCATCAGGCATCCTCTCTAAGAGAGGCATTGACCCGTAATCCACCACATGGGCCCAGTGCGGATTAGTGGGCAAAAGTCTTATTAGAATATTTTTGAATGATGGTGTTTTTTTTTAAGTGGGAATTCATCCAATGACTTCTCCGGCTGTGGGTGGAGTGGCAGGGCGTATCAGACTTTTACTGAGCAAAACCCACTCCTGTTCCCTTTTAGCCTTCATTCTAGGAGCCCGGGGTTCACTTTCACATAATACATGGCAACAGTAGGCTCTGCTGGGCCCCTAAGATCTGTAGACATCTCCTTGAGGCGTGCGTGAAACCCTCGCCGTCAACATGCGCCGTCGATGACTTGGGCTCGGTCCGGACGGTTACCAGACGAGCTACCCATTGCTCGCCGTCCGCAAGCCCGCGCCTACGGTGGTTGGAAATCGGGATGGGGATCCAGGCGGCTGGGGCGTGAGGGCCGCTTCCTCGCGCGTGCGGCCCCCTCCATCGCTAGCATTACTGCTTCGCAGAAAGAGGCGACCGCCTGCCATTCCTCCTCACTCTTGGCCATGCCCTGTGCCAGAGACAGGCGCGAGAGGTCGTCGCCGCTGATCGCCCCCACGAGAACATGGCGGTGCTCTGCCAACGCTGGACACATCTCTACAGTGTGTAGAGCAAACAGTGCTCCACCGTGTCCTCCTGACGTTCAACGCAACTTCTCGTACTTAAAATGTCCGGTGAGGATCTATTGTGGAAGGTAAGGACGCCGTGAGGTCTTTCCATCCACTCCTCACAGAGTGGACTTACAGCTATAATTACGGCGTGTTGAATATAGATTTTAAAGAAAAAAATACTAAACTTATATCTATCTATGTAGATACATAATTTTGATAGATATATCTTTACGAAGTCATCATCATCATTATCATTATCATTTCAGTCCACTGTTGGGCACAGGCCTCCCCAAGTGTCGCCCTAATGACCGATCCTGTGCGTCTCGCATCCGTCGGATTTCCGCGACCATCATCAGGTCATCGATTCACCTTGTGGGACCCTTTATGATGTATTTTATTTTATTTCAAAGATAACTATTTTCTTTGTACTTTTTTTTTCTCAACAGAACAGATTTCTGTAAAAGTCAGCATTACTTTTGTACCTATTTGTTCTTTGTCTTGTTTTTTTTTATTGTTTGTGTATATGGAATTGTTTAGTAAATAAATATTATTAAAATTTATCGTCGATATTACTAAAGGATCATTTAGACGGTGTGAGTTTCTCGTCTCGAACATACGATTCTCACCAGAGTGGACGAGCGAGACTCGCTCGTCGTCGTCGTTTGTTTCGAGAAACTCACGCCGTCTAAGGGCTGATTTCATTATTCAATATAAAAACTTAGTTTAACTAAACTGAGCTCAGCGTAATCTAGTTTAAGACCCGTGTCGTAAACATGAACGACAGCAAAAGAATTGAAACTGAGTTTAGCATAAACTTCAATTCGGTGAAACGCAAAATGAAGCTATAATCTCGATTACGCGCTCAAACTGCGATTTGTTTCATATAATCGCGATTAGTTTATTGGTGATTTTGGCCCTAAATTGGCCTTTACGATAATGAATACTAACGAATTTCTAGATAACCCATCAAAAATTAAATAAATAAGTTAATAAAAAAAAAAAACTTTCGTGCTAATCAGCCATTCATTCTGTTATCATAAATACCAACGGATGAAATACGATTCCATCAAAAACGTATGGCTAAAATCTAATTCCGCTAGGTCCATAAACAGTCAATATTGTACTAAAAGGGTAACGAAAGCACTTTACCTCGTTTGATGTTCAATATATTCCGTTGTTATTATTATTCATGATTTCCAAGTATATTAGGGAAAACTTTGCCATATTTCAGTTAATGGAATACGATATGTTGGTAAATAAAGATTGAATATACTCGTACATACCTAAATAAAAAAGATATGGTTTAAGGTATAATGTACAAAAAAATAATTAATACCTTGTTGAGACACGCCCATCAAGGTTTTCGTTCCCTAAGTAAGAAAAGAAACAATATATTTTCTTTAATTTTCAAAGTAAAGTACCTACTCATTTTCTTTGTGTCCAAGCTAAGTTTCTTTGCAAAAGATTTTGGTGATTATTGTAATATTGTTTTAATAAACAACATTGTTTTATTCTTCCTGTATGCAATTTCAGAAAAAAAATCCAACCATTTTCTTTAATACACCGTTAAATTTTGTTCGTTTTAATCCCATGGAGGATCGATTACACGATTATCGAGTAAACGTCAGCTGGGCGAGTTCAATGACCTGTAGGTGGTTAGTACGCAACGTCGAACCTTGTTGTCGGAACAAGGTCATTGAAATTAATTTCGTACATGCGTATATTAATTGGAGTTTTCGAAAAAAGTACTGTATTTTTTTATTTTATCTTTACAAATCGATAGTGTTTCATGTACCGGATCGACCCTCCACGGGATTAAAACGATCAAAGTTTAACGGTGTATACTAGCTTCTACTAGCGGTTTCGCCCGTGTGAAATTAAAAAAACTGTTCCGAGGGAATATACTCCTGAAATAATATAAGTATATGTGTGTGTGTGTGTGTATAAGTATATGTGTTATTCTAGGATATTATTATGATTTTCTCGTTTGCCAAATTTCATCACAGACCGCTCTATTGTTTGAGCAAGACGTGTAAACGCACACTGACTCATACAAATTTTGGGCTTTTATAATATTAATGTGATTCAATATAAACAAGTTCTCATATAATATTTATTTATTCAATTATTTCAAAGTTATCACTGTTAACCCTAAAACAGCAAGTCGTTTAGAAATGTTTAAAACCAAACTTATTAATAATTTACCAGACTTGTCTACTTATGACGATCTCAATCATCAATTTGAAGATTTCTTTATCATGCACTGTTATCAGTTTAATTCTACTTTTATACCTAAGACTATTTCGGTTAATAGTAACGTGTCATTCAGTGAATGGGCTACCACTGGTATTCATAAAGTAGAACTCGTCCATACGAATTGTACCATGAAAGGATTCTTGTTAATACTGCTGAATTTAGTTTATATGTACGAAATTATTAAAAAATTGAGTTCCAAAATTAGAAACAGTAATAATATAATTAAAACTACTTGGAATGTTACAAATAGTGAAACTGGAAAGTAATTTGATAACAACGTGATCACATCGGACTCACAGGTTGCCGCGGCTTTTGAGAACTTCTTTTCAGAGATCCCTATATCAACAACAAAATCTCTGAACTCATCACCCTCTGCTGCAGAGTCTTTGCTTAAAGAAAATGTTAAAGTTTGCGATTCTGATTTTAATTTCGAACATGTAACTTATGTAGATATCATTAAGACGTTTAATTCTTTAAATGTAAAAAAGACTGCAGAATTATGGGGTAATTCTGTGGACGTTAAGTCTATAATCCACAATGTAGCTGCTTCTTTAGCTTTTATTTTTAATAATTGTTTCGATCGCGGTGAGTTTCCTGATCTAATGAAGCATAGTAAAATAATACCTTTGTTCAAAACGGGTAGTACATCTGACCCCACGAATTACAGAGCCATTTCAGTGCTACCCACTTTTAGTAAAATATTTGAAAAACTTATTTTAGAGCAACTTCAAAGATTTTTTAATAGGCATACATTGTTGCATACCAAACAGTTTGGTTTTACAAAGGGGTCGTTCAACAACCGATGTTGTGGTGTTGAACTTTTAGGACATATTTATGATGCATGGGAAGATAAGTGCAAAGCCCTGGGCATTTTTTGCGATTTGTCTAAGGCATTTGATTGTGTTCCTCATGAAACATTAATCAGGAACTGCATCATTACGGAATCTGGAACTCCTCCCTAGATCTTCTTACATCATATTTGAGTGGAATGATTCAGAGAGTTGAGGTAAAGGGTAAAAGATCTCTTAAAAAAGATTTAAAAAAGACCTATGCAAGGCCAAAAAGGCTCCACCTCAGCATAAATAAAATATTAGTTTAAAAAAAAATACGACAGAAATTTTTAACCTCCAGCAAAGTGACCACGGTTCAACCAGTTGCGAAATAAATTCAGAAGTTAGTATAAAACAAGTTTTTTGAAGTTATATCAATGAATTCAGGTAGATATTTTCATGAAACCACACCTTTACAGGGAAAGCTCCTGCGGTTTATAAACCTTTGACGAGTTTGTGGCTTCACAAACTTATGATTGACTAATATGTAAGCCTGGTTTCATTCACCGCCTTGTTAAGAAAACTTTGTTCTGATACGTTCGAATTTTAGAAACAGATAAATTATTTCAAATAGAGTTTTCAGGAAAACACATTGTTTGGATATCAAGTTAGAATTATTTTTCTGTAATAAACTATGTTCGAAAATATTTTTCAACTGGGTTTCTCTGTACAAACTTTCGAACCCTATTCATCCCCTTTGGGGTTTTTTTATGGTAGGTAAAATCAGACAAATCCCGCCCTTGGGTGGGGCGGAAAATAATGTCAGACTCTTACTGACTGAGAACCTACCCTGTTCCATTCATTGCCTTCTTCCCAGGGCCCCGGGTGACATTTTCACATAACCTTTGGCTCCAGTACGGTTCGGCCCTGCTGGGCCCCTACAGCTTGCAGAAAACTCCTTGAGGCGCACGGGAACAGTGCGCGCCGTAAACGGCTGGGTGGAATTTTCAAAATAAATAATAATATATATCATTTGTAATCTTCCATTTCAAGGACCTTAAGTTTTTGAATCTTCTACGTCCAGACTAAGCATTTTGCTTCGTCGTTTATACCGCGAGCATCGAAGGACTGGAACAGTTTGCCAGCTGCGGTCTTCCCGTCCGATTATAGTTTAGGTGTCTTCAAGGCTAGAGTGAATATTAGGCTCTTAATAAACCAGTCCGCCTCACCATCAGCGGTCGCCTCCTTCTGCGAAGCAGTAATGCTAGCAAAGAAGGAGGCCGACCGTATCAGGCAGAGGCAACGGGGCGCTCGCACCAGCCGCCGCCGGGATTCCGATCCCGATTTCCGGCCACCGTAGGCGCGGGCTTGCGGACGGCGTGCAATGGGTAACACGCTGTCCGATCGTCCGGTAACCGACCGGACCGAGCCCAAGTCGTCGACGGCGCGTTCTGTTCCCGCGGGCCTCAAGGAGCTGTCAGCACACCGAAGAGGCCCAGCCTGCTAACTGCAGGCAGGCAGGGTCGAAGCCTGCTGGAGTCAAGGGCCGTTTTCTGAGAGGAAGGCTCAGCCCCGGCACTATAGGCAACGAAGGAACGGGGTAGGTTTTTAGTCAGTAAGAGTATGACACTACTTCCCGCTCCCCCCAAGGGCAGGATTTGTCATTGGATGATTTTACCTACCATAAAAAAAAAACCATCAATGATTGCATCACTGCTTGCCATCAGGTGGAATTGCGGTCAAGCACTAGTTTTATCAATAAAAAAAACCTGTCTTTACTGCGATTGCGACGTCAAAATACATTCAGAAAAACAGTTGCCTCTATCACATACACTGGCAGCAAATACCTTTTCTACCAAACTGTACCATATAATTAGTAATGCCGCGATTGTAACGCAGTTGGCACAATACCTTGTATTATCAGTCCACGCACGTCACAATTTAATATTATTCCACTAAACTAATTGCTAGTAAAAACAACTATGAACAGTTGTGAACGTGTCGCCTGGCGGGTTGTTTCAACTCGTTCCGCTAATCACCCTAAATTGCTAGAGTACACTTGGTAATGAATGTTACTGGTAGATGTTTTTAGGTTATTGAAGTAGTTATTTAACTAGAATTCGATGTGCTGGATGTGTATGTAAGGGGGTTAGTTACTCTGTGTGATTGTGGTTAGCGTGTGGCGGGAATTTGTGTCATAGAAGTTGTGTATTAACTGTAGAGTGTTTGTGAGCTTTTTGCGGGCTTCCAGAAAGCTCATAAAGCATTCCATTCAGGAAAAGTCTGACACACTCTCTAGCTCTATTTGGTGTCAAAAGAAGCAAAGTACAAGCAATTTTATAAATTCCAGTAATTCATTTTTATTCATTTATTCATAATAGAAGTTGTTCAGATATATGTATATATGACAACATTTTTAAATACTCATTAAATATCTCATCGTTATCATTTCAGCCGCTAAGACATCCACTGTTGGATGTAATCCTCCCCCAAGTGTCGCTATAACAACCAGCCATGCGTCTCATATCCGGGATTTGCCCGACCTTCACCAGGTCATCGGTCCTATGGGAGGTCTTTCAACGCTGCATCTTCCGGAACGTGGTCGCCTCTCGAGGACCATTCAGCTCCACCTACCATATGTTCCGGCCACCGTAGGCGCGGGCTTGCGGACGGCGTGCAATGGGTAGCACGCTGTCCGATCGTCCGGTAACCGACCGGCCCGAGCCCAAGTCGTCGACGGCGCGTTCGGTTCCCGCGCGCCTCAAGGAGCTGTCAGCACACCGAAGAGGCCCAGCCTGCTAACTGCAGGCAGGCAGGGTCGAAGCCTACTGGGGTCATGGGTTAACTTCCGAAAGGAATACCCGGCTCCGGCACGATAGGCTACAAAGGAACGGGGTAGGTTTTTAGTCAGTAAGAGTCTGACACTACTTCCCGCTCCACCCAAGGGCGGGATTTGTCATTGGATGATTTTACCTATCATAAAAAAAAACCTACCATATGTTCTGCGAGCAATATGCCCTGCCCACTGCCACGTAAGTTTGGCGATTCTTCGGGCTATATCGGTAACCTTGGTTCTCTTACCGTAGGCGCGGGCTTGCGGATGGCATGCAATGGGTAGCACGCTGTCCAATCGTCCGGTAACCGACCGGACCGAGCCCAACTCGTCGACAGCGCGTATTGTTCACGTGCGCCTCAAGCAGCTATCAGCAAACCGTAGAGGCCCAGCCTGTTATCTGCAGGCAGGCAGGTTCGAAGCCTGCTGGGGTTATGGGTCAGTTTCTGAAAGGAAGGCTCGGCCCCGGCACGATAGGCAACGAAGGAACGGGGTAGGTTTTTAGTCAGTAAGAGTGACACTATTTCCCGCTGCGCCCAAGAGCGGGATTTGTCATTGGATGATTTTACAAACCATAAAAAAAACCTTGATTCTCTTAAGGATATCCTCTTCATTTCTTTTTATTAAATACTTATTATTATTACAAAGTAATTTCCAAAAGCCTGAAAATTCTTTACCAAATTATAGTCTTGGCACTCGAGCCAATTTCCTACCGGTTGTAACGAACTAACTTATCCTTTGATGGTAACAATTGCAGCAAGATACCGTTTTATTTACTTCAAAAGATATCTGTTTCAGTTTCATAGTAACATTTGTGCTACTTTTGAAACTTTCGTCATTATTCGTAGAAGTTTCATCGCGAACAAAAACTCAGCACTGGTAAGTGCTTGTTAATAAAACTGTTTTATTCATAAGGATTTAATTTGTGCTTCTATTAAATTATAGTGAAGATTTTCTTGGTTTATATTGTTACAAGTTTTTGCCCGTGGCTTCGCTTGCATTAAATTCAGGGTAACACGGTTCCCCATTTTTTTCGAATGTTGTTTTTTTTTTCTTAAAAGCTGATTGATTTATGGTTTAGTTTTAATGTTGTAATAATGTTTTATTTAATTTGTTTAAATTAAATTATTGTATTATTCGTTTGTATCATAGAACCTGTACTAATTTAGCGAAGAGGCTGGGGAGAGATTTCCAAAAAAAAAGGCAGTTATTTTTCGTTGGTAACAAAGAGACTGTGTACCGATTTTAGTTCCCTACCTTCAAAATTGCAAAAAGTCCCATTTAAAATTTCACCCCCTCTTTTTAGGGGTTGGGGGCAGATTCCCAAAAAAATTATGCACAGATTTTTTTGTTAGTCACAAATTAGTCCGCATACTAATTTTTAGCTTTCTACTTTGAAAATTTCTGAATGCTCCATACAAATTTCCACCATCCATTTTAGGGAAGTGGGAAGTTAGAAAGAGACAAAAAGTAGCTTGTGTCACTCTCCATCTCTTCAATTATTTCCACTTAAAATATCACGTCAATTAGTCGCTCCGTTGGCTTGATCGTCAACTTGCTACTGCAAAACTCGCGCGTCCGCGCGAGTGGTACCTTACGATTTTACCTATTCTTTCTTTCGTCAACTCGCTCGAACGTATAAAGTACAGTCAAATAAAAATAGATTGAAAACAATAACTATAAGTAACTTGCTCACGGCTTTGTTCGCGCTGGCTATACCGCATCCTGGAAACATTTTATTTATCGTACAACAAACTCTGATCTGTTATGTTATAGATCTGTGATAAGATTATTTATATTTACACATTTAGCATAATACCGTTTGATGTAATATAAAGATTTATATTTTTAGTAAGTAATTTTAGCCATGCTATTCCTACATTACTATTTTTAGTTTCGTTTCCATTTCTGCTACTTATTTAAAAAAAATGTTTTTTATAATTTTAAAGTTATTGTCATGTTGATTTATATCAAATATCTTTCTCATAAACGATATTTGTTTTATTTTAAAGTCAAGTCGTATACAATTTCTTATACATTTATAGTGGGTAAATTATATATTGGGGATAGCTCAAATTGTGTATCTAATTGGTGTACAATAAAGTATTTATAAATAAATAAATAAATATTAGAAATTTTTTAATAAGTTTTTGTAGCTGTCTGTACATAAATACGTCAGACTTTTGCGTTCGAACAAGTTGACGACAAAGAAGGAGGTGAAATCGGAAGGTGCCAACTCGCTCGGATGCGCGAGTTTTGCAGAAGCGAGTCGATGAATAAGTCGCTCCGTTTTGCCGTGAAAGACGGACAAATAAACAACACACACATACATTTTTCCATTTATAATATTATATAGTAAAGTATGGATACTCCTACACAGTTACCCGTTTATTAACCAAAAACATAACCGATTCGCAAAAGAACTAGTTTACAAAATTGCCAATTTTCCAGAAACCTAATTCTCTGAATGATTAATTCTCAAAATGGCAAAATCTCTAAAAGCGAAATTCTCTAAGTTACTAATTCTTTAAACAGCTCTTATTAACCTTCATAAACTCGCGCCAATTTTTTTGAAACCTATACTCGCGCATGGTCTCACAGACCGAGAGTTCGTACCCTTATAAAATTGTTTTTTTTCTATAAAGGCCAAAAAAATAAGCAGGAGAGTATTTTGCTCGTTTCAGTCACTGAAACGTCTTCAGAAGTTCCTGCCTTTCTCAACTAAAGTTACTCTTGCTCAGTCTCTTCTTTTACCTCTTCTTGACTACGCTGATGTCTGCTTCCTTGATGCAACTGAGGAACTTCTTGACAAACTGGAACGTCTGCAGAATTTGTGTATCCGCTTCATTTTTGGCCTTCGAAAGTATGACCATGTGTCGGAATTTCGTAGGCAGTTGAAGTGGCTGCCTATTCGGCAGCGTCGGGATTGCCATACTCTTTCTTTTCTATTCTCTGTTCTACATAATCCCAACTCCCCCTTGTATCTTCGGGAACGCTTTGAGTATCTTGTTCCGAGAGGAAAACCTTGTCGCTCATCATCCTCTCTTCTCCTTCGTGTTCCTTCCCACTCTTCAAGTCGTTACAGTGGATCTTTTACCGTTCATGCTGTGCGCCTCTGGAATTCTCTTCCACACACATTGAGAGCTAGCCCTTCGTTGGAAGTTTTCAGGCGGAGAATTAGGGAACATTTTCTTTCAATATGACACGTAAGTATGTATTTATGTATAGGTTTTTATTTATTTATTTATTATATGTATATATTTATGTATAGTGTGCTGTACACATCTATTTAGTTTATTTTTTAGTTTTAAGTTAGTCTTAATAATAATTTATGTGATTAAGTTTTGTTGTGCATGTGTTTAGTTATCCTCAATTATAAAGTTTATCTGTAATATTTTTCACGTATGGTTTGCTGTAAGAAAACCCAATTATGGGTTAAGCTCGCCTATGTACATCAACTGTCCTATTTTTATTATTTTATGTGTGGAATTGTATGTACAATAAAGAATAGAGAAAATATTATTGTTAAAGAACGGGATGGACTCTGACACTATCTCCCGCTCCGCCCAAGGGCGGGAAATGTCATTGGATGATTTTACCCAAAACAAAAAACCTCCACCGTATACTGTACCGTGTCTTCTGACTGAAACTGGAATAGGAATCTGCTGAACAGACCTGGGTTATGCGGAAAACGAGGACACCGGGGCGCCACTCCAAATACTCCTCGAAGAAGAGACTTACTGCCATAATTATGGTTTCCCCAATGCTCGTTTAAAGCTATATTTGCGTTAAGTAACTTTCAAAATCTTTCATAAAAATAATGGAGCTAATGCTAATCCATATGCCAGTTACAATTGGTCAACAAAATCATTAAATTATTTTACCCCTCAAGCATTAACCAATACTTAATCTGTTTTCTATTCCAATGTCTCATACTCATAATAATGTATGTTAAATTATACAATAACTAGCACAACACAGCTATTATTGAAATTTTATAACGACTCGTATGGCGCACGCGGCTCATAATTTCATGGATTTAAATAGTTCAACTAGACATGCTATAACGCAATTACTGGGTGGGTGTGTACTTGCCCGAATTTAGTCGTTTCAGTGTATGTTTTAAGTGTCGCCGCATACGGGCCTGATAAAAGCGCCTCCGCTCGGAGGGTGCGCTTCGCCACCCTATTACCCTAGTACAGCTCCGCCTCTATGGCCTCCGCATCCGGCGGGCGGTTGCGGCGCTTACAGTACCTGGCGAACCGGCGTCGCGCGTGATTGCAAGCATTGCGCAATGCCGCAATCTCCGGTGACCACCACTACACTTGGCGCTTGGAACATCCTGGACTGACCCGGGGCATTGCCGCGTCGCAGATTTGACCACTCTGCTTCGACGTCGATGTCGACAGGCCTGTCCGGTGCTTGTACCCAGGCCTATAAAGGCGGCTTCCAGGAGGAGCTCCCGGTCCATCTGCCTCAGTACCCACCGCGGACCATAAGGGCTCTGCCGGACCGGCGCGGTCGAGGTTTGGGCGGAGACGTCAAACCGGTGGCCTGAGAACGTCTCCACCCCCTTCATAATGCGCCAGTCGAAGACACGCAGCGCGAGATCGGTGCTGGCGAACGAGACGTCTACCACTAATTCGCCTCGCATCCACTCACACGTGGGGACAGAGCCTCGGTTTAGGACGACCAGGCCCAACTGAAGGGCCCAGTTCTCCACCATCCGACTCCACTCGTTCATTTACCGGGAACCCCAAGCCTCGTTCCAGGCGTTGAAGTCCCCGCAAACGACCAAGGGGAGGTCCCTAAACCCAGCGACTTTTTAGGGTTTGGATTTAGTATATTTACAAATTTTGTTGAGCCCTATTTATGGGCACTGCTTCGTCTGGCTTAGGAGCCTCGGAATATAAAGGCTGATTTCAGACACCGAGCTTATTTCTACGTTTTAATCCTGTGAGAGAACCACTCACTTGGGCCAGTGCGCAATCAATCCCCGTTTGCCCGGAGAATTTAATCACATACATTTTGCTTACTTTGCACACTACCATACGTATTTACAAGAGTACCGCCAACAACTTTTCTTCATTCCTTACAAAATAAATGGACATATGATTGTTCCCAACCTACTTAAAAATCTCCCGGCACACAAAACAGTCAGGTTACATCCCCTAACACACGTTCACTAATTACCATAATGGGGCCAGCTTGTGCTAACAACCTCTTAAACAACTTGTTACTAAAATTACGTCAACAGTTAACATAACTAAACAGTTTGTAGCGTCCCCTAGGGAGACTCTCACACCAAATTGTAACTGTACATTGCCGTAATCGGTGTTTATTAAACTCTGGCAGAGATGGGTACAATGTCTGTAAGTAAGTTTGCTGTGCTGGTTTTTTTTTTATGGTAGGTAAAATCATCCAATGACAAATCCCGCCCTTGGGTGGAGCGGGAAGTATTGTCAGACTCTTACTGACTAAAAACCTACCCCGTTCCTTCGTAGCCTATCGTGCCGGGGCCGGGTATTCTTTTCGGAAGTTAACCCATGACCCCAGTAGGCTTCGACCCTGCCTGCCTGCAGTTAGCAGGCTGGGCCTCTTCGGTGTGCTGACAGCTCCTTGAGGCGCGCGGGAACTGAACGCGCCGTCGACGAATTGGGCTCGGTCCGGTCGGTTACCGGACGATCGGACAGCGTGCTACCCATTACACGCCGTCCTCAAGCCCGCGCCTACGGTGGCCGGAAATCGGGATCGGAATCCCGGCGGCGGCTGGGGCGAGCGCCCCGTTGCCTCTGCCTGATGCGGTCAGCCTCCTCCTTTGCTAGCATTACTGCTTCGCAGAAGGAGGCGACCGCCTGCCATCCCTCCTCACTACGGACTATGGCCTGAACCAAGCTGCTGTGCTTGTTTAAGAATTGGGCATATACACTGTGGGTATTTAAACCTTGAACCTTTTTACGGTTCTGATCTTCTGGTAGTTTGTGAGTTTTTACCAGACATGTTTTAAGCCCTCGAAACATTTCTTATCCAATCATTCTTTACAGTGTTAATATATAATCCCAAAAATGTAAATATTTTTTTAGCTTAAGCATTATCAGCCTTATAATGTTTGCACTAAGAAGGCCAGGTAGTCAGGCCTCTCCTCTAGGAGAGAAAATGGGACACAATCAGCGTTGCCAGATTTTTTCTTTGCCAAGTCGGAATTTTGAAACTTTTTTAGTTAATAAAAGCGGGATTCTTTCGTCGAAAGGGGGACTTATTAAAAAAAAAAACGTATATACTCAGAAGTTTTTTTTTGACAATAGATTGTAAAAAATATTCATAGAAAATTATGATAAGTATTTCAAATCAGATTTACCCTATCGGCGGGCGGCCAGTTCACATTGTCTGTTCCACCCGGCCGTGCTTCCTCAGCACGGTGCACGCACAGTTGAGTTATCCCCGAAAAGCGGGACTGAGCCTGTCCTTTTCGACACGGTGCACGCACGGTCGAGTTATCCCCGAACAGCGGGACTGAGCCTGTCTCGCGCGGGACATTTAATTTTGATTTAAAAAACGGGTCGTCCCGTTAAAATCGAGACGTCCCGCCAAAATCGGAACGTCTGGTTGCAATTCACCACGCGTGGCCAGTGCGGGTTGATGAATTTCATAATTCTTCGAAGTAGTTTTAGGACATATCACTGGCGCATGGTGTAGCACTGGATCACCTCTGCTCTCACATACAGGAAAATTTTTTAACCACTGCGTAAATTTTTTTTGGTGGCTCAGTGTAAGCAATAGAACACATTTCCATTTTTAGTTTATGACTTTTTTTTTCTCATTTTTCCATTTTGTCCCAATTTGAAATAAGCAAGACATGGATATAATTTAATAGTAATACTATGAATGAGCATGAATGAAAACGCGAAGGCTTCCGGCCGCTGGACCACGCCCAGCGCACGAGACGGGGGTGCGGGGGCATGCGGCGCCGGCGTTTGATAAACAAAACGCATGCACATGCAGTACGTCACTTGCGGAAGTGGAGGTCGGACGTTCGCGCCCTTCGCCGTCCCTGCGCGTGTGCCGCGTACTAGACTAGCGTAGTGACAATGTCTCATTTTACTCACCGCGAGTATTATGAAATGGTGCGAGTGTATTTGTTAAGCAATGAAAATTTACGAGCAGCACGAAGAAGATACGAAAGGGAGAGCGTACCTCGTATGCGAGCCCAAGGGATCCTCAATCCTACGGTCCCTAATGAGAGGACAATTTTAGCAGCTAACCAAAGGCTGCTTGATCACGGCCAGTTCAGAACACCGAGCCACGCACAAGGGTCTGGCAGACCTCGACTGGCAGTCGAAGCCGATTTTTTTGAACGCAATCCAAGAGCCAGTACCTACGACGCAGAACGACGTTTTGGTGTTAGCCAAAGCGCAGTATGGAAGCTGCTAAATACAGCCGGACTACATCCATACCACTTTCAGCCGGTACAACAACTCCATGACCCAGACCCAGCACCACGTCGAGCCTTTTAAATCACACCACAATTTTTTAAATACGCCAAAATGCAATTGTTTCAATCTAAATTGTATCATGTCTAAATACCTATCATACCTAAATGTTTTATTTTAATGGATTAAAACGTATTACCTACTTTCTTACTTATTATGATTTATTTTCTGCATTTTGATGGTCCTAAGCCCATGAAAGTATGAAGGATAAATTGGAATTACGTTTACAAATAACTTTACACAGTCTAAACTTAAAAAATTGTAGCGCTAAACTGGGGTCAATAATCGCACCGCGTAAGTAGGTACCGTCGCATAGAGCGAGCGCGCGTGAGTACTTCTGATACCAGCTGGCGCGTCAGGCGAGCGGTCGACGCGCGGCGTGAATCGGGCGACCAGTCGACGGACTGGCAAGCGACGTCCATAAAATAAATTTCTGAGTAAACAAGTCTCGTAAGCGTTAACTTAATTTTTTACTATTGAAACATATCAAAATAAAAAATACGTGTTTATTAAAATATATTCAAGTTTATTATGTCAAAATTTGAGCACTGGTTAAAAACTTTTCCTGTATACTTATAATAATTGTATGCTATCTAACATCTCATATTTAAGTTGGAAAGAAGAAGTGGGGCAACAAACTTTTCAGCAAAATTATCTACAATTATCCACATAATTACATGTTATATACATGTACTGATATTTATATATATATATATTTTGTTTAGGTATATTTTATCCATGTGTCGTATTTTTATTTATTTTAGTTATATTTTCACCGCAGACTACCCCTCTTTTTACCCGACTGCGCCAGAAGGAGGGTTATGTTTTTCGGGAGTATGTATGTAAGTATGAATGTATGTATAATTGTTTGGCACGCTCTGCAGCCTGAGCGGCTCGATGGCTTTTAGCTTGAGAGGTGTCGTTAGATTCGTATTTACTGTGAGAGTGACAATGGGTATATCAAAATAAAAAAAAAATCAAAATGGCGGATTTTTGACGCCAAATTCAAATCTTTGGAACGCTCTGCGGCCTGAACGGCTCTATGGATTTTAGTTTTCGAGGTGTCGTTAGATTTGTAATTACTGTGAAAATGATAATTATCGTAATAAAATGAAACTAAAAAAATAAAAAACGGTAATTTAAAAAACTAAAAAAACCGGCTGCTTTTCTGAGTATTCATGAAAAAGCCCTAAAACAAGAAAGTCGTTGTACCCGATTGCACTGCTATAATATTTTAAATACAAGATAAATTGTAGCAGTCGGGACCCATTTTACAATAAGGTTTATTCTATTCTATTCTATCTTCCGTCAGCATTTAAGCAAAGAACGATTAGCTGACTAGCAAAAACAGTGTTCGTTTATGCTGATGGCTCATTTTATTCAATGTTCAAATGGTTAATGGGAACGGTTTCACAATGATAAGTGATGATTGATGTAAAAATTATTAAATTTATTTTTATATTTTCTCCCCTTTCAAGTCCGCATTTACTTCTTTTCAGTAGTGAATTGCCGATGAAATTAATCTAACGTTTGACAGAATTTTGACAGGCGCGCAATACACAAATCTGTATTTTTTTTTTGCTTCGTTCGTTTTGTGTATTCAGCCAGTTTCAATTTAGAAAATATTAAATTTTTGATACAGAATATATTCAATTTGTTTCCTGTTACAATGCGGATGCAACGAATTCTAATGGTTTTTCTGTATTTGGCAGCAAACGTTTCAACTCGGTCTTCTCAGATGAATTTAAAAATAAAAACTGAGGAATCCAATATGTAGGTACTATATAGTTAAATTCACAATACCGTTTTACCGAGATCACACTTGTTTCAAAGATTTTACATATTGTCCAGCTACATAGACATTGAGAATCAATTTGGAAATAATAAGAACGACCGTGGAAGAAAAAAACGTGTTGCGTCGACCCCAAATAAAACGGGATAAGGGCAGGAAGATGATGAAGAACGACCGCTGATTTTCACTCGTTATCATACCAAAAATTTATATGACATAAGCAATACCAGTGTATTGATTGATTGTGTGTGTATAATTTTTTTTTTTTTCGTCAGTTTAAATTAGATGAGGCCGGTGCCTCATCTAATTTAAACTAACGAAAAAAAAATTTACGTGTAAAAGTGTTTTTTTTTAAACCTATTTGCAAAATAAATATCATTTATCGGGTAGGTTTTTAATTAGTAAGAGTCTGATACTACTTCCCGCCCCACCCAAGGGCGGGATTTGTCATTGGATGATTTTGTATTACCTACCAGAAAAAAAAATGCTACAACACTTTATTGAGGAGCTGCCAGCTATAATGTAATGTAAATATTTTCCTCATTAAACAATGCTTAGTCTAGACAAAAGTTATTAGTGCTTACATTTTACAATACAAATGACGTAGGTCGTGGCATCGCTTAGTGAAAAATGTCGAGAATGGAAAGAGTGTAAACGAAAAAAAAAAAATTGGTGCAAATAAATTCTAGATAGAGATAGTAGATGTGTAGCTACAACATCAAACTCAATCCTTCGATTTTGTCTTCATTTGTTTTTTAATTTGCTTCCCCCTAAATAAGTAATTTTGCCAAATATCAGGATTCTAGGTTAAGTACCCTCTAAATTTTGATTTGCTTGCGAATGTCAAAATATTCGCCATAAACAGGGCATAAACGGCCATATCTTTAGATTGCGTTCACCTAGACGTTTTAACTGCTCCAAGGACCTGAGTATTTGATATTATTTTCAGCGTACATGAGAATAAGATTCCGTTTTTAAGATTCCATAACTCAAAAGTAAATAACGGAACCCATAAATCAATGAACCATGAATCAATTTGTTGTCCATCTGTCTGCCTGTCTGTCTACGCGTGGAGGTATCAAGTTGAAATTAAAAACATAATATATTTACTAAATCTGCGGTCCCGTAAAGCAGTGAAAAATCAAACTTCTGAGTTATTGAGAAAAAAAAGAAACGGCCGCTTATGTCGCGTAAAAAACATACATTACGATACCCTTAAAGGAATCAAAATGCATAAGGTACTTTCGCTTAACCTAGAACCCTGAAATTTAGCATAAAGTAAGGTCTCATAGTACAAGTATAGGAATAAATCCAAAAATTTAAAATGTTTTTAAATCACAAAAAAAAATATGCCTTTTTTGAGTCGAAAAATCTTTGAGACTCGATTCGGTAATTGAATTATTAACATAAGTTAGTTTTTATCATAATAATATGTTTATCTGAACAAAATTGTACAAACGGGTAGAAAAAGAACTTATTGGGCATCAAAAAATTCATCCACATCGATATCAATGGGAAAGGTGCCCCGAACGCTGGCAGCATTGCCACGTTGGATGGCAATGCTGATTCGTTGACCGAAGAAAAGCCCAGCCCTCTGGTCACGCGAAGAGTCGACCAGCTGTTTGCTGATGTCACGAACAACTCGATGAGCGCTCGGACCCCATGGCCCTAGTGTTTCAACCCCAAACGGCTCAAACATGTAACTACCGATAAGGTTATTATATTTACGCCGTTTGAGGTTGGTATCTAATCCTCGGTGTGCGAGTCCGAATCACACATAAGAGTTAAGATACCTAAAAGTGTTTAAAGATGTGAATATACGGAATTTTAAATAATTGCTATTAATTGTTATCGTTAACAGAATATCACTTCGTGTGAAATACGAAGTCAATGTTACACAACTACCTAAATGGATAAATGATTGAGGGTTAGCAAACCCCTTCCCTTCCCTCTTCTAGAGGGGAGGCTTGAGTCCCAACAGTGGGAAAATTAAAAGGCCGATAATGCTAATGCTAATAAACACATTTAAATTGACTGCCAATTTCAAAACAGATAGGATTGCTTACTTACTCAAGTCAAATATTAACTCGCAATTAAATTTGAATTATATCAGTCTTTAGTATATTTCATGATATTGCCTTTCAAAGTGAGTTTTCAATAGGAAACAGTTTCACTGGGGAGACGGAATACTTTCAATGAAAGGAAATACTTACCTACTTTGTATAAATTATCTTTAGATATCTATTAAAGATTTTATTAAAAGCCACTTCTGGAAACATTATACAGTTCAAAAAAAATCTTTTTTTCCGTCAGTTAATTAGATTATCAAACAATCTCAGCTTACCTACAGCTCAAATCAAATCAAATAGAGACGTCATTAAAATTTTGTATTTTCTGCTCAGTGAATTTTGGAAAGGATTCATCGAAAATTGGGGAGCCCAGGAGGTGAAGAGAATTTCTTTCAGTAATTTGGATATTTGGTGCTATTGTGTTAAATTTTGCTAAAGTCATCTGTCTGTCAGTCGTTTGGGGAAGGTAAATTTCGCATTTTGAGAGGTTAAGCTGTAAACCCATAGAACTAAATTTGTTTTTCAAAAAAGTTAAACATTTTAAAACTGTCTCTACATCATCTCTTAGGGTGCCGTCATCCAAATACCAAACATTAAATCTAGAATTTAGCTGCCTAATGATTGGATTTATTGCTAAACTGAAAATGACTGGCCCAAGATGGTGACCCTGTTGACAACCGACGCCTGATTCCAAAAACTTTTCCTTATAAAGTAATTTAGAGGGGTGCCTGTAACATTGGTGGAGAAAACTGTAACTTTATTTTGTATTTAAATATAATATTATAGTAGTTTTTTTTTTTATGATAGGTTAAAAATCGAACACAAATGTTTTGAAGTGTAATATAAATATTATATTTCACATAGGCCTACATGGGCACTTATAAAACATCAGAAGCTAGTGCAAGGTTCCAAATTGGTCGTTTCCTAAGAAGATCAGGCAAAAAACTCCATGGTTTCTTTTTGAATGAAGATTTATAGCCTCAAGTAATTACTTAATAAGAAATTACTTAGCAATAAGTAATTACTTGCCTATAAATATGGAAGTTAATATATAATATGGTGTCTTGTTATACAAAACTAATATTAATAGCGTTTCCAAATTAAACAACTTAGTACGTATAGAGGAAGGTAATGTAATGCAGATTTGCGACAAAAATTTGATCGCATCAAAGCACGTTGGTTGGAAATACTAGTACGTTAATAAGCAGTTCAATCAAATAGGGGTCAAAATTACTAAAGCGTTACCCACAATGAAATTATATCGCCATTTTAACGAGCAAACCTTGTCGTGCCATCAATAAACTGTAATTAAAATATTTATTGAATTGTTACGAGTACTCAATCAAAATTGATGGCTCAAAGATAGGTATTTTGTTTAACTTTTGAAATGTTTATTTTCTTTTTCGCATTGGAAGTATATAATTTAAAAAAAAATGAGTTTTAATCTACGAATAAAGGAAATATTAAATAGTAATTAAAATTTGTCCAAAATGTGAAGAAAAAAACTGAATCAAAACCAGCAGGTCCTAGACCTGAAAATCCGAGGTCATCCCCCAATACGTAACAGGCCCGCATGATGGATAGAACAGCCCCCCTAGTCAAGACACGTAGATCCACAACTACCAAACTTGTTCATACAAAAGTAGACTCTAAACATCGGAATTAAGGCCTATAGTGGCGTGGATGTGAGAGGACACCGGTGTCCTCTGAGCTAGGACAGATTAAAATCGTTTCGTTTTGCGTTAACGCTTTGAGTTGGCCACGCCGCCAATTCGTTTATTTCAATAAAGGAGTTGGGGGCGTACCCAACTCGCAGAATAGAATGTTATTAATCGTTTATTTCTGAATATATGATACATAAAAATCTTAATATTAGACAGAATCACGTTTACTACTTTTGTCGGTGTAAAAATATAATAAATGAGTATCATATAGTTCAGTAATATAGATTGCTATTGAATATTTAAAAGCGAAATACCACTTACTGATTAACCTGTTGAATACCGTAATTAGAGACACAATAGAAAGACAATAGGTGTGCGGACGCCGGCGTCCTCTTAGGAAATAATGAATTAATCACGGAATCTCAGAAACTATAACACCTACAAACTTAAAATTTGGCAGGTAGGTTTCTTATAGGGTGTAGATGTACGCTAAAACCGTATTTTACGAAACTCTACCCCTAAGGGGGTAAAATGGGGGCTGGAAGGTTGTATGGAGAAACCGGTTTTCACGTGGGCCGAGAAGCTAGTATTGAATAAAATAAAAAAAAAGGAGTCAGTTTTGAAATAAACATGAGCATGTAGAAAACGATCCAGTCACTCTCAAATACATACATACAGATAGGCACGAGGATTTTGTGGAATTATTGTAAGCATACAAAATCAAAAGGAGTCACTAGCAAAAACATTACCCAATATTTGAAAATAAGAATCCATAGAATAATAGCCCATCAACAACATGGCCACACGGACAGTAGATAAAATGAAAATTCATTAAAAGTAACGATTCAATTATAAAGACGATTAACTGTAATATTATTCGTGAGGGCCCTCGATTTGTATTAGGTAATATTTTAATTAATATAAAGGAAATGAAAGTTATAATTTAAGAATATAATAACTTTGAGACGCTTTGGGTGTGAATGTAATTATTATAATTATGGCTATAAGACGTGTTTCCTGTTCCATTTCATTCATTATACTTATTCATATTAATACAACGAGACGTATTTGAGTGCATCGCCATTATGATGAGGAATTTTGTTCTTAATAATATTATTCTTCATTGAAAACAGCCTCAAAGATACTGTCAAATAAACACCGAAAATGAAGATACTAAGTATAAGAGGTGACATTTTAAGCGGTGTTCATTACATACTGCTGTTACCTATAAAAATGAAAGTAACTCTGTTTGTCAACTGTCACGTCTTAAAAGAGCTGCATAATTTGGAATAAAGCTTGACAATGGGGTGGATCCTTTCCTGGAATAAGACGTATGATACATTTATATGACGATCCTGTAATAAAAACCATTTAGTTATCTATACACCTTTAAATTTCAGTCGTTTTAATCCCGTGGAGGGTCGATTCGGTACATTAAACACTATCGATTTGTAAAGATAAAATTAAAAAATAAAGTACTTTTTTTCTAAAAGTCGAGGTAATTTACGCATTTACGAAATTATTTTTTTAAGTCGGTCGTTACGTACTAACTACCTACAGTTCAATGGTCTCGCTTAGCTGACGTTTACTTAAAGAAATCAATTTCGTATATGCGTAAATTTATTCGAGTTTAAAAGAAGTACTTACTTCATTTTTTAAATTTTCTCTTTACAAATCGATAGTGTTTCATGTACCTAATCGAACCTGCGCATGATTTAAAAGACCAAAATTTAACGGTGTATTTAACTATTATATTATACAAGCAGTCCCAACAGAGGCTGTCCTGTCCAAAAGCTGGCTTTCCGTGAACTCGATTGCAGCGCCAACTATCGGGTTCAATTGTTTTTTCAAACTATCCACGGACCCACTCAAATATACACACAAAGTCTCATCCAAATTGGTTAAACGGGTTAGGAGGAGTTAGGTTTTTTTAACGTAGGTAAAATCATCCAATGAGAAATCCCGCCCTTGGGTGAGGCGGGAAATAGTGTCAGACTTTTACTGACTAAACACCTACCTTTCCATTTCTTGCCTTTGTCCCGGGGCCCGTGGTAGGAGGAGTTAGGTGACAAACACACGCATAGAATAGTTATAATTATATATAAAGATTTTAAAGAGGAAAGATTTAAATTTTTGTATATTTATATTTTTGTTTGTAAATTATTTCATCGATAGAAGGGATACGGGAAAAGTCGCTTGAAGAAACTTAAATAAACAGCTCAATAAGCAATAAAACCAAAACAGTTCAATCACAACAGCATCTCTCAGTTAAATAAACATTTACATGAAGTCACCGAGTGCAACCGCGTGACAACGTTATTTGTGTGACGTGACGTGACGTGCGCGTCCGCAATGCTCGCGCCGTGACTAATAAATGACGTGCGGCTTCACGCTGCAGTGTTCCGTAAATATTTGTGTACGTCTTGGCGTGACTTGTTGTGTTATATAATTTACCGATTCAATTCTATGTTTTGTTTACATGTCGTTTGAAGTTCGGGAAGAGTTTTAAAGTCATTACAAAATATATAATTTGTTTTTAAAATGGTTGTGCAACCAATAACAGATAATAAATAAAAACAACACGTACATTAATCCCTCTCGCAGTACTCCAGACATCCCAATAGAATCATCTTCCATTCATCCGCTAACGGAGATCGTGTGTTGAATTAGAATCTAATAGATCATTTCTTTAATGCAGACAAAGTACCTACTCAGTAGGTATTGGAGACTGAGCACAGGCAACAGTGGGAGACTGAGGCAGAGCAAAAGATCCTGTGTTTATATTGCTGCAGTAATTGTTCGGGACGAACATGACGGACATAAATTTCCGTATGTTAATCGTCATCTCATTTGGTCATTATAAATGATGGATTTGAAGGTAGCCTTGTTCTATGTAATAAGATGGTAAACAAGTTTGCATTCCACCTGAAGGAAAGTGAAAGCAGGAAGTGGTCGCCCTTACCAATTAACATTTGTGAAACCAGTGACTATGTTGATGCCTTGTTATTATCTGACGTCGTTGATGCCTTTGGCAGATCAGAAACGTTTCTTCGGCCAGTAATTTTGCTTATGACTCAAGTCCGGCAAATCTTAGGCGTATTACTTTGTGTAATTTATTTCATCACCACTGCTCTCAAAACGGTGAAGGAAAACATCGTCAGGAAACCGGCATATCTTAGAACCAAAAATTCGAAAACATGTGACATCCACCAACCCGCACTAGGCCAGCATGGTGGATTACGGCCCATTCCCTCTTCTAGAGAGCCTGAGTCCTAGCAGTGGGAATATTATAAGGCTGATGCTATGCAATTAATTTTATTTTTATGTTTTTCCGAGTGGCTGTGTGATATATATTTCTTTAGCATCACCTAAAATTTAATGGGGTCTTTCCACAATAGTTTGAGAGGTGTCGTTAAATATTTTTTTTTAGTTGTGAGAGTGATACTGGGTACATCAAAATTATAAAAGGTTTTTTAGCGCCCAAATGTGTCAATTTATGAATGAAAATGCACAGCTTTGTAATTATTTCACTGTCGCGAGCAGCGCTCGGCGCCCCCTAAAACCCTGCGCCCGTGTGCACCGCACACCATGCACTATAGGTAAAGCCAGCCCTGATACTATTCAGTCACTGGGTCGTAGAGCTCAGACAGGTAGTCGCTTCTTGTCAATTCTAGTATCCAGCTGCATTAAGTGAGACTGGAGACCGACTCTACCTTAGTTGGGAATAAGAAACATCTACTCGACATTTTTAATATAGAAAGTCTTGTAACCCATCATCGTCACAGTGTTTAAGAATATTCTTTGTAACAGCATGACAGCATTTTAATATGTGACGCGACTTGCGTCGTCGGCAACGCTTTACAATAAGGTTGATAAATGATGTATGTTACAGATAACGAATTTTGGGCGTCTATGTTATTTAAACCAAAAAGGTAGAGCCCGCGTCTTTGTCCGCATTAGTGGCGTAAAACAGCACAAGGTAATTTGGTCACAATTTCAAGAAGTTGTTTTTTTTGTGTGGAACCATAATTATTTTTCTGAAAAGTAACTTTACGCCTTAAAACATCAGCTACCTCCCAAATAAAGTTTTATCAAAATTAGTCCAGCCATTTCGGAGATCAACTAGAATAAACAGATAGATGAAAACATGCCTTAAAATATCTGCAAAAATATTAATCTACACCCCTATTATTAGTTCATTAAAAATTGAAAAAGAAACGCAAAAAATCATTTTTTTTTGGTTTTTGCGGAAAGAAATTCTGGCTAGGCAAAGGCCTCCCCTTTGCCCAGCAGTGGACAATAACGAATAGTACTGATATAAACCTTTCTAACATTATAAATGCGAAAGCATTTGTCTGTCTTTCAGTTTGTAACGGTTTTTCGCACTAGTTTGTCTTTTGAAGGGTAGAAGCATGACCTACCTAATCCTAACACAGATTTTCCTATCAATGAATGGATGAAATTTATTTTACGGCCTACGTCTATGATAAATAACTATCACAATATTCTTATATGTTTACTTTGCGTCAATCCACGCTCAACAATCAACGTTAACCTGCTTAAACCCCACTATAACAAAACCATTCTAAAAGTTTCTTTAATAATATAAATACTTGTTGCCACCACATTTCTATTCTAGAGGCGTAGCTCATGTGATGTTGAACAAGATCGCATAAGGTACTGACGTATTAGCTAACGGGCTGGCTGGATAGATGTTTGATGCCGTGTCCTTGTGGGGGCGATCGGCGGCGGCGTTCTCTCGCGTCGGGGCTTGGTTCAGGTCATGCTCCGAAGCGAAGAGGAGTGGCAGGCGGTCACCTCCTTCTGCGAAGCAGTAATGCTAGCAAAGGAGGAGGCCGACTGCATCTGGCAACGACGCACACGCCGCCGCCGCCGGGATTCCGATCCCGATTTGCGGCCACCGTAGGCGCGGGCTCGCGGAAGACAGACAATGGGTAGCTCGCTGTCCGTCCGTCCGGTAACAGACCGGTCCGAGCTCAAGTCGTTTACGCTGCGCACTGTTCCCGCGCGCTTCAAGGAGTTGTCAGCAAACTGTAGGGGCCCAGCAGGGCCGAAGCCTAATGGGGCCAAAGGTTATGTGAAAATGTCACCCGGGGCCCTGGGACGAAGGCAATGAATGGAACAGGGTAGGTTTTTAGTCAGTAACAGTCTGATACTATTTCCCGCCTCACCCAAGGGCGGGCTTTGTCTTTGGATGATTTTACCTACCATAAAAAAAACCATGGAAATGGATATAAGATTTTTTTTTATAGTCATGAGGCAATAAAAAAAACCTTAAGTTTTACCACAATCTCACCTGTGGTAAGCAATTTTGGGGTCGACGATGGAACGCGCTAACCTAGAAGTATATATCTGTCCACTCTTAACTTAAAGATATTTTATATCAGGAGTTGAGTGTGAGTTGTTTTTACTTTAACGCGATCGAAACGTTTAGCGCGTTTGGCTCTCTGATTGGCTATGAGCTTCGAGTAGGTCAATCGGTGCGCCGAACGTCATAAACGTGTCGATCGCGTTTACGTAAAACAAACTCATACTAGGCACTCTGAACATTTTTAACTAACCTACTCAGACAGAAGTAACATTATAATCCGGCACGATAAGCAACGAAGGAACGGGGTAGGTTTTTAGTCAGTAAGAGTCTGACATTACTTCCCGCTCCGCCCAAGGGCGGGATTTGTCATTGGATGATTTTACCTACCATGAAAAAAAAACAACAATAAATATTATAAAGGCAAAAGTTTGTACGTATGTGAGTTTGTTTGTTGTTTTTTGGAACTCGAAAAAATCAAGTTCTGGAATAGCATATAGAATACTTTTGTTCTAACATTATGCTCGCTTAGCATAATTTTCTACATTCCCTCAGGCAAAGCCGCTTACACAAGCTAGTGAGTGATGGTAACAGTATATTACTTAATGTAATTTTACTTTTTGGTGTACAATAAAGAATACATCTATCTACTTGTTGAATTGGAAATAAACACAAGTAGATAGACAGATAGATATCTATCTATCTACTTGTGTTTATTTCCAAATTATTAGCTTACATTGTGAGTAGAATAATTTACTAGTTTGTTGTTATAATAAAGTTAAGAAGCTGTAACAACGAAATAACTTAATAACTGTTTTCAAAGAACACAATAGTTAAGTAATAAAAGCGAAGGACTATTAATATTTATTACACTGAAGTTGTTATACATTTGAAGAAATTGAATCTAAAACTTGTATATTAGGTACCAAATATCATTTAGGAATTTTATATTTCATTTACAAGGATTTATTTTAAACATATGTGTGATCTAATATTTGAAATACTCGTGTACAATTTGGCACCATTGAGCTGCGGAACTTCTAGCAGATCATAAGCAATTCTTCTAATGTTCGTAAAATGGTTGCACAAATTAGTCGAATCATACTCAGTTCACTGCATATCAAAATCATATTCCTTGTAAATATTTCCGTATAAAAAAAATATGATTCATATTAGGCTGGCTCCAAACAAGCACTACTTATATCCTGATGGCCCAATAAGAGATAAGGTAGATTGAAAATTCAGTATGATACATCACAATTTTAAAAATAAAAAACGGTAATTTAAAAAACTAAAAAACCCGACTGCTTTTCCGAGCATTCATGAAAAAGCCCTAAAACAAGAAAATCTGGCAGTCGGGACCTATTCTAGAATTGAGAGCACATACCTATATTACATTGCAGATTACTCCAATCTATTGACTAGACGGCTGACTTTCTAGAATGGGTCCCGACTGCCAGATTTTCTTGTTTTAGGGCTTTTTCATGAATGCTCGGAAAAGCAGTCGGGTTTTTTAGTTTTTTAAATTACCGTTTTTTATTTTTTATTTTATTAGTTTTATTTTATTACGATATCACTTTCAAAGTAATTACGAATCTAAAGACACCTCTCAAACTAAAATCCATCGAGCCGTTCAGGTCGCAGAGCGTGCCAAACATTTGAATTTGGCGCTAAAAATCCGCCATTTTGTTTTTTTTTTATTTTGATATACCCAGTGTCACTCTCACAGTAAATACAAATCTAACGACACCTCTCAAGCTAAAATCCATCGAGCCGTTCAGGCTGCAGAGCGTGCCAAACAATTATACATACATACATACATTACATACATACATACATACTTACATACATACATACATACATACATACTCTCGAAAAACATAACCCTCCTTCTGGCGCAGTCGGGTAAAAAACAAAGAATAAGTACAAAAATAAATTAAATACAATAGAATACAATTACAATTTAATACAATTTAATATTACAATTTAATAGAATACAAAAGTTACAAATAAATAAAAAATACAGTAAATAACATTAAATAAAAATCAGATTAAAATTAATATTCTTTGCTAATTTTAAAAAATAAATAGAGATAAACAATACTACAAAATTTAAACTGAATGTCAGAATAAAAATATATATTTCTCTTCTTTGCGTCGTTTATCGTTAATGCTTAGGGTCATGAATAATATATATTCTTATGGACTAGGTTTCGCCATGTTTTCATAACTTTGGTGCAGGCTGCTGTGGATGGCGTCGCAGACTGTGGTCCTATCGGACTCCTGCCTTTCGATCTTGTCCCATCTACTTTTCTTGACAGCAGTAACTTTAACTTAAAAGTATATATTAAAAAAATCATGATTAATGTCAAAAACATAGCACAAAATAAAATTCTTTCAAACAAAATCACAAAAATGTTAGAGTAAACGAAATACAGTTCAATTAGAACCTCAAAGAAATGCGTGGGCAGAATCTGTTCTAAATTTAAAATATATTGGGTATTTTTATTTCCAGTTTCTTAATAGCGCACCCTCATAAAGCTCGCAAAAGTTATTGTAAAAAAAAAAAACATTTTGATTAATTCTGACATTGACATTCCATTTTTTTTGTATTATTGTATTTTTATTAATAATAACTATACAGATTGAATTTTTGAGTCGGGTCAGAAAGGGCAAGTACCTTATTCGTCATTATGGTTACAGGAAAATATTCTAAGGTAATGGACCAAAACATTTAGAAAAAAAAACTCAGCAAAAATAAAACGGTAAATTACCAAAAAAGTACATATACTTATCGATCCTATTTCATGTATGTAGGCATCAAACACCACTCTATGGAAAGATCTAAAGTATGAGCACTAGAAATGACAGAAATCGTCAATAACTCTTTCCATATATTTTGTTCGGAAAAACGATAAATCAACTCGAAATATTCTTTATTGTCGAGCGATCCTATTTCTTACTGTGATCAAAAGCCTCTTTAAGACATTCAAGAGGTTTTCTTTAAAAGATAGAGTGGTGATTCGTGAGGAAAATTTAAATATATAATAAATGCAAATAGTAGTATAAAAATACCGAGATGATCCGTTCGAAACAGCAGCGAGTAGCTAGTATTTTTTTTTTTTATTGATATAAACTAGTGCTTGACTGCAATCTCACCTGATGGTAAATAGTAATACAATCGTTGATGGTGAGGCGCACTAGTTTATTAAGTGCCTATTGTTGACTGGCCTCTTGGTCTACTGGTTAGTGGCCCTTACTGCTATGCCAGAGGCCGTGGGTTCGATTCCCACCCAGGACAAATGTTTGTGTGATGAACACGATCATTTGTTCCGTGTCTGGGTGTAATTTATCTATAATATGTATGTATTTAGACATATATAAGTATGTTTATCAGTTGTCTAGTACCCATAACACAAGCTCTGCTTAGCTTAGGACTAGACGACGTTGTGTGATAGTGTGTGTAATATTATATTATAATATATTATATTATTCAGTCTAGCCTTGAAGACTAAATTATAATCGGATGGGAAGACCACAGCAGGCAAAATGTTCCAGTCCTTCGATGTAACCGGTATGAATGACGAGGCGAAACGCTTAGTCCGGACCATACAGTGTTAACAATGTAAGGATTTTTTTTATGGTAGGTAAAATAATCCAATGACAAATCCTTCTCTTGGGTGGGGCGGGAAATAGTGTCAGACTCTTACTGACTACCCTGTTCCATTCATTGCCTTCGTCCCGGGGCCCTGGGTGACTTTTTCACATAACCTTTGGCCCCAGTAGGCTTCGGCCCTGCTGGGCCGCTACAGTTTGCTGACAACTCCTAACAATGTAAGGGTGGATACTCGCCGTATGTCGGGTTGTCTGATGGTAGAAAGGTATCATCTTTCTCTCTAGCGGAAACTATCTATCTCTAGATTATGCGTGAAAATTTCCCACGCATAATCTTCAAAATGCAACCTCTTAAATACCGAAAAGTTGGCTAGTCGTTTACGGTGTGCACTGTTCCCGCGCGCCTCAAGGAGTTGTCAGCAAACTGTAGGAGCCCAGTAGGGTCGAAGCCTAATCTGGGGCTCTGGAGAGGTATAAAAATGTATACCAGGGCCCTGGAACTACGGCAAAAAAGGAACAGGGTAGGTTTTTAGCCAGTAAAAGTCTGACACTAACTCCCGCTCCGCCCAAGAGCGAGATTTGTCATTGGATGGTTTTACGTAACATAAAAAAACTCAACACAACACTACACTTGTTTTGAATCAAACCCAACAGCCATCGGCGACGCGGTCTGCACGCGCAGGCGGCGTACACATACGTCATCGGCAGCGGGGGAGAGGAGACGCGGGCGCCGACATTCGCTACCACGGACAGCTGCGCGACGGACGACCTCTCGATTCCTTATATTTATTGTTTGTCCGAGATCGTTGTATTTAAATATTGGAGTAACGGTAATATACCAACGGTTGTTGAAATACAGTTCACTTATTTCCACCCCATTCTTTACAACACAAGCTTTATAGAGTAGTAAAAATTGCAAAGAAGAAAAAAGAAACAATAAAGGCTGGCAAAGATATACAAAAAACTTCAACCAATTCAAAACTACGATTCAACAAAATGTATAATACAGCCACAAGTGGCTATAAACAGTTAAATAACTGCTGCAAACATTAAGACTAACGATAAAACTTCTACATTGTGTCTAGGTACTTTGTAATCTGCACACAGAATCCGCAGAACAAGTTTTGAATTAGATTACAAATAATAGACTTAAGTTTTGAATCGCGGGTTTATATTTGTGCTTATTATATTTTCTATTTTGTGATTATAGTCAGGTTTTAAGAAGTCATTCTTTTGAAGTGCCTTTGGACTCGCGTGATTGCAGACAATATAAACAGAAATCGCGGTTCTGGAACGCAAAAGGCAAGAAAAAGAACACAGATGTGTTTTAGTCCGTAAAAGTCTCTACTTTTTCCCTATTGGAGCCTGAGGAGTTGAACAAAAAATTCTCATTGTCATAGCTCATTCTGTCCCACTGCTGGGCGAAGGCCTCCCTCTCCCTTTTCCACACAAGTCTGTTCTCGGCCATATGATTGCGGGCCAGTCCCCCTGGTAGTTGTCCAGCTCATCTCTCCACCTTCGCCTTGGCCTACCGCGAGGTCGACCCAATAAGTGGCTCTTTTAGCCCACAGTTTATCTAACATGCGGAAGACATGTTCAGCCCAACCCCACTTTAGAGTAATAGCTTTCAAAAAACAATAATAAGAAAGTGCTACATATCAAACTAGCTGCTGCTAGCGTAATAGTAGAAAATATGCTAAAGGAACATCCTCTCGGGTTAAAAATTCGTATGTGCTATTCCAGGGCATGATTCAATCCGTAATCCGTGTACCAAGTTTCATAAAAATCCGTTCCGTCATTCGAGCGTGAAAATTTCAATGTAACAAACATACACACACATTGACAAACTTTGGCTTTTTTCACATTATTGTGATAGAACAGACTGAATTTCTTTGCTCCAAATATATTCATAAATCAATGCGTAATGGTTTATTTATGATATGAATCTATTCAGTTCACTGTTGCGGAACGAGGTTATATAATTATTTTTATGAATTTATACCAAGAATATTATTTCGAAACAGTAATGTATTTTCGCTACTTCACCTATCTTTGAATGTGTGATCTAAATAACTGGGCATTTTTTTATTGATGTGAGCACTTCTTGAGACCCTAATTTTAACATCATCTTATGCAGTTACATTTTACGCATTATTTATCGTAAACTGTTAACATAAACTAATATTTCCGTAATAATAAACAGGATAATATGTTGTCCTCTTGTTGCTACTTCGCTTCGTGCTAGCGGCCGATTTTGGGGGTCCATTTATGGGGGTCTATTTATTAAGTGTGTCACCACCACATTGTTTAGGTAGAGGCCATAGTTCCTAGTAATTTGATGACATTATTGTAAATATTTCTATTTTTTAAATTTAATTCAATTTCATCTTATTTTTTTTTTTTTATTTTTACTGTGCCCTTCAGGGTCCATAATTGTTTCTTAGCTATAAGCAATTAATTTAACATCTATAATGACAATATAGTATGTAAATAAAGATATGAATATGAATATAACCAGTCCACTTAAGACTCCAAAAACCATAGCTCTATTGTCTTTTTTTTCCATATGTCACTATAGTTTTCACCAACCGGGGTTTGTCCTTGGATGCACTAGTATTACGCGTATAGGAATAATCGTCGGTTGGCATCACGTTCCATTAAAAGTGTCTAAAAGATCTCTGCGAGTTGGTTTCGGCTCCTCGTACGCTTTCCAAAGGTCCAGGACCTCAGGGTTCTGAGATATAATAAAATAAAATTTCTAAAATTGTAACAGGCCCTTACGTACTCGTGGCCCAACACGCACTTATTAGATTTTTTTTAAGTTCTGTGTTTATCCAATTAGGCGTTTTAGTGATCGACCTGAATAAAAAACGGGCAGTTTAACGTTGAGTGTTTTGAATACAAAAAGTCCCCTTGAGGATAACAAAGTAAAAACAATACAAAGAATCGTTACCATAATAACTAAGGAAAAATACAATAACGGTTTTCTTCCGCCTTTTTATTTGTAACAAAAAGCTAAAATGTCAATTTAAAAACAATACTAGCCTGTATTGTTTTTAAAGTGAGTCTTTACGTAAACATCCTTTCATTTTTTAAGGTGGAAAATCATCCAATGACTTCTTCCCGCTCTTTTGTGTCTGACTTTTGCTGACTAAAACTAGACCCATGTTTCTTTGCAATTTGCGTTTAGGAACAAGAAGTTCCCTTTTGAAAGTTAACCTATGACCACAATAGGCTTCGGCCCTGCTGAGTCACTACACTCCGTCGATAACTCAGGCTTGGTACGGCCGTTTTCCGGACGACTGCACGGCAAGCTACCTATTGCTCATCGGTCGCAAGCCCACGCATGCGGTGGCTGAAAATCGGGGTCGTGGTCACAGTGGCTGGCTCTTCACCAACATCAATGTCTAGTAAAAGCAGGTGACCGCCTCGCCTGCCATCCCTCCTCACTTCAGACCAGGGCCTAAATCAGGACGCGTTTTTTACTTTATAATGCTCATAGAGATAAAATCCAAGTGATATATATCCTACTTAGTAACCACAAGACATCAACTGCAATGATGGTAACAATCAAAATAAAAGCCCAACCATTAGGTATTGAAAAAAAAGGACAATAAAGAAATAAAGTTAGGAATTTTACAGTCCTTTCTGAAAATAGAGTATATGCTCCCAGCGGGAACTACCGCAAATTGAATTCGATTGCGTCGCAGTGGTAGGTTTTTGGCTACTATTTTTTAGTTACAGTTTTGGGGCACTAGGATCGAAAAAATGGGTTTGAGTATTTTTAAACCCCAACGCTTTGAGGGATTTTATAAGTTTGTCAGCTATGTGTGTCTATAGTGGCGTTTCAGATGTAATTTTTGCGATGACAGTTGACGGAAGAAACTCCATGAACAATTTAAAAAAATGAGTGAACATGATATCCCAATCGCCAGGGCAAATTGAAGTCAAAGACATAGTCCTTTACAGTAAATGGCAATTTAAAGTACATACCTAGTATTCACACATGAGGTGTTAATTCGTGAAGTTATATAATGCTAAGGAAATTGATTTTATACAGTGCAAACATTATCTTACAATCTTCATCAGAACTAAATAGGTTTAAAATGTTAACCAATTAATTTGTGCGGTACACTGGCCTAAGGAGTTGGACCAGCAATAATTCAAGCATTTTATCTTCAATATTATGTCGACATACTCCTTTACAATAAATGGTAATTTAAAGTACGTAGTATTCACACATGTGGTGTTAATGCGTGAAGTTATATAATGCTAAGGAAATTGATTTTATACAGTGCAAACCTTATCTTACAATCTTCATCAGACCTAAATAGGTTTAAAATGATAAGACCAGCATTAATTCATACATTTTATCTTCAATATTATATCCCAACTTATAATATAACACTTGCTTACATACACATAGTTAATACAAGTCTAAGACCATCTCACGCAGTCCAAGGTAGGTCTTTTTCTTAACCATCATACACAACTTGGCAGGGCACAGCGGTATTTTTTCGTCCCATATACCACAGTGTCTCAAGACAAAATTACATGATCAGGTGTTGCTAGTGATGACATATAGCTCTGAAACATAGTCGTTTAAAATGAGCCTCATCAGAAGGCTTAAAGTCACCCAAAGGAGTTTCCTTACGTGATCGAATCAGGAATGAAGACATCCGCAGAAAAACACGACTATCGACATAACCCAAAGGATGCCCAAACTTAATTGACAGTGAGCAAGGTACATTAATCGTAAAGATGATCGACGATGGAGCATCGAAAGATGCTAAGAAGTGAACACGTACCAGAAAAAGCAGCGTCGAAGCATGGTTGATCTCACATTATGAGTATGATGAGGAGTGTAATTTTTTAATGAAGTCTGCGTCAAAAGGGAATAGGTTACTTCAGGCAAACGTGTTCTATTGTCGACCATACCATTGCATAGCATCAAGTGAGATAGTGGGCAAACGTAAACCTTTCAACTATATTTTAAAAAAAAACTACTTACTTACATAACGTTAATTTTATATAACATGATTATATTGTAAGGCAATTATGACGTATGTGACAGAGAGTGATAGAATTACAGGTATTATATACATCCCCAATTTTATTTTAGAAGTGTAATTTATTTGAATATGATTTTTCTTTACCAATGTAATCAGATTTCTTATTTTCACCATTTTCTTTGTTTGTAGATCATCTAAAACAAAACAAAGTCATACATAAAATTATTATTCTCTTTATTCATTAATAAACTTATAAATTATATTTTTAAATATTTCTTTAAAAAAAACACATTAAAAAAAAAACATTTAAAAATATAAAAAATAGTGTCCCACCGGTATCGGGAACAGGGTCCAAGCTACCGGCGGTCAGGGCTCCAGAGAAAGGAACCTCCTAACAATACGAGCCGTGTCCAGGAGTACCGCTTTCTGAATCAAGCCCTTGATCCAGCCGCCTAACGAGACCCTCCTAAGGTGTTGGTCGAATACATAAAATTATTATTATGTCAAACAGAAATTATTTTTGCTTCCATTTACATAATTTTAATATTTATGTGGCATTTAATTAACTTCAAAATTTAGAGTGAGATCTAAACATTTACGCCAAATACTACAATAATAAATTTACTCTGTGTTTTCTATGTTAAAATAATTGTTATTTGATGCTATGATTTTTCAGCTATTTAATTAATAAATATACAATTTGACCGAAATATCCCTTAGTTTTTAATAGGAAACATCTAGCCCGTTCTACTAAACTGGTACCCATGCACATTTTAAAAAGTTGACATTTAGTCCGTAGCCCAGTTTTTGTTTGGGTGAGATTCTTAATTCTTTATTGTAAACAAAAAACATTAAAAAAAGTATGGAAATACAGAGAGTTCATGTACGAAGGCGAGCTTAACTCAGCATTGAGTTTTCTTCCAGCAAACCTTTGAGTTATAGATAGAGAACATATACGAGGGCAGGATCCTGACCACAATATAAACCTACACAACTAAGTTTAATACCTATATAATTATATTATACATAAGTCTATATATATTAATATATTATACATACTAAATCATAATGATATATACTAATATTATGTCAATAATGAAAGGAAGTGCTCTTTAAGTTTGCTCTTAAAGACATCTAGAGAAGGGCTATCGCAAAGAGAGTGCGGCAGAGAGTTCCAAAGACGCACTGAGTTACAGAAAAAGAGCCATTATAGCGGCTAGAAGTGTGACGCGGAGTAAAAAGGAGAAGAGAAGAGGTGGTGCGACAGAGTTTACCCCTCGGGACGAGGTACTCAAAGCGTTCACGAAGGTATTGAGGAGCATTAGGATTTTGTAGGATTGTATAGAGAAGGGATAGAATATGTGTATCTCTCCGACGCCGAATCGGCAGCCACCTTAATTTGGTCGGAACTCCGACACATGGTCGTATTTGCGGAGGCCAAAAATAAAGTGGATGCATAAATTCTGCACTCGTTCAAGTTTGTTTAGAAGTACCTCCGTAGCATCTAGAAAACAGACATCCGCATAGTCTATGAACGGTAGAAGATATTGTGCAAGATTAACCTTAGTGTGAAATGGTGGGAATTTTCTGGGACGTTCAAGAGATTGAAAAGAGTAAAAGACCTTCCTACTCACATTAGCAACATGAACCTCCTAAGGAAGATCCATATTCACGCCAAGGCGAGATGTCTCATAACCCGTAAAATCTTAGTTGGTCTACCAATCTAAACGTAATTGGGAAAAAACTAGACCGATTTATTCAATGGAGTATACTACTATAAAAGTTCCAGATATTATAGAAAATTGCTGTAAGCAAATCATCATTATCTTCCTATAACTGTCCCATATTACTTGGGGTCTGTGCAACACATTTTTTCAACCGTCACAACATCACTGACTCTATTTTTTCTTCATATCCTCTTACTTTGACTATACCAAGACCAGCGTTTCCCTTTCAACTTTTCCGTCACTGGCACTACTTTAAAACTTCATGTAAAACACTCATTTCTTACTTTATCTTTTCTCGTCACTCCACAAATCTATCTTAACAGTCTCATCTTTGCTACATGTAATCTTTTTCATCGGTGTTTTTCTAAAGTCCAACATTTATGTCTTTTATCGGAATTGTAGATTTTACCCTTTGATACAAGTGTAAGTGATAAATAAAAATATGAAGCGAACTTACTTGTCGACAAAGTACAGTTAAGTTTTGATAATCTTCTGTAGAGTGTCCAACTTTCATTGATTAGACTTTGACCAACTGCCATATGGACATATGTATAAAATATCGAATAAATCGTAAAATGTAAAACTAGCATCATATTAATAAGCAGATAAGGGTTCTGTGAACAAAAACAAAAGTCACGTAGCAAGTAATTTAAATACGTTACAAAAAAGTAAAGTAAACATTAATTTGAATATTTACACTGGTTATGTATATAATGAATAACCCGTACGCCGTTGTAATATATATAAATGAAGACAAGGCCAAGGAATATAGCATCTGCAAAAGTAAATACAAAATTTGTTATCGTCTTTGAGAACAATTCTAAAATATCAATATAATAATATACTTTTTCTTCAAAATTTATTACACTTGATATTTACCTGAGCTTGAAAGCAATCTGACAGATTTCTGCTACATTTCAATAAGCATTTAAACTGTGAAGCCCATTGTTCAACTTGCTCAACAGTAATAAGATCATTGCCCTCCTCTCTATGAGAGTGTAACCTATTCTCAGTATCATTGTACTTTACTTGAATGTCAAAAATACTATTGTTCAAACATTTAAGCAAATTTTGGATCAGTGTTATGTAAATGTACATTATTGAATGCTCAAAAATAAGTCGATCTTCTATAAATATATTTGACATTATCAATATTAACAAGCTAATTTTTAATTCTTCCTTTCTAATAAAAACCGTTAAAAGAAATTTTGCTATGACAAGTGACCCAATCGTAACAAAAGATACTACTGTGCTTGTGACAAAATATATCTTCAACTTTCTTATAGTTTTGATATAAGTGGATTTGTTCTTGAAGTAATAGTGCACGAACATGAAGTTGTGTAAAAACACTTTGTAAGAATCAGAGCTTAAAATACCACTTATAATAATAACCGGTACACTCAAAAATTTTAAAATATGAAGTATTTCTATGATTAAGGAAAGCTGTTGATTCGTAATTACATGAATTACGCTTATATTATTTATTAGAGCTGCAGCAAATATCACAACTTCAAATATGTTATGCAAAATACTTAAAATTTTCCGGCACTTTGATAAAAATACATAATTTCTGTATACACCTCTTAAATTTTCAGCTTTTAGTAAAGTTTTTAGAATATTTCTTACTACCATTTTGTAACTGAATGTGTACTCTTAGAAATGGTATAGCAGACAATTTTGGGCACCTAGTTAGATTGTGAGTAATGAAAATATTATTACCCATTTACATTATTTGATAAAAACAAAGATAAAATAGTACTTGAAAGATGTTTTATTATATTATATACATTAAACTCTGGTACTTAGCTTAAACGACCTTTATGGGTCTTTTAAAATAATGATGTTCCACAAGATTCAACACTGGGTTCATATCGTTTTACTTTTCCAAAATAATTTTACCTGATTACATCAAAATTTTGATTTCTACGATTTTTTTCAGAATTTGACCAGGAAGCAATAACGTTGATTGTTTAATTTTAGTTTTTTTTTTTGTATGGAGGCTATTTTTGACTTGATAGCAAGGTTTGCTTTTGAGCGCTATCTTATCCTATGATAATTATAGTTAACAATAGAGCAAAACTGCCTAAAAATAACATTCCCTCATGACTTCAATATCCCTAGGAAACCGGCTAGTTTTCACACGATACTTTAGTAAAAATAAGAAAAAAAAAAACAATTATAAATGAAAAAAGAAAACAATTTTTGAAAGAATTGATTAAAGAACAACAACAATATCAAAATAAGCGTCAAGATTCTCTGATCCCCATGATACAGACTAACGTCTAGTTTGGAGATCACTGTTCCAACAGCCAAGTATAATGTACTTGATTATTAATATACCTACTTATTATTACTTTGCACATCACTACAATAATACTTGAGAAAAAAAAAATATACATATAACCAACCTAACATTTCACGGGTAGCGAGATAGACGGATAGCGAGCTTAATGTCATGTTCACTTATAATTTTTTTACTAAAATAAGTTAAAGATCACTCATTTTTGTAATAAAGATAAAATAAATAAATAAGGGCTTGTACAAACGTTAAGCCTCATACGTCCTAATTAAAAATTCAGCTAAATATTTTTTCTATTTTTGTATATTTAAATAAAACAAACAATTTCTCAAATGACACTTTCAAACATGTTATTAAATCATCATCATCATCAGCCTTTTTAATGTTCCCACTGCTGGGACACAGGCCTCCTCTCTAAGAGAGGGAATGGGCCGTAATCCACCACGCAGGCCCAGTGCGGGTTGGTGAATGTCACATGTCTTCGAATTTTTGGTTCTAGGACATAGACGAATGTTTAATTCATTCTTGTTATTAAATAAAATGATTAAATTGCATTGCAATTATTACGTAAGTGATGGAAAGGGATTAGATTAAATACATTCTAAGTTTAATTTTATATTATATTTTTTTTTTATGAGAATTCTCATGTTTCAAAAACGTTCAAATTCATATCGCAAAATTACCTCAGCGACAATCAATATAAAAAATTGAAAAAAAAATAACTAAAACTATAGCCATGTAATAAATAATTTGTAACTTTATTTAGTTACGGTTTTTAGACTTAATTCTTTTTGATATCGATTTCTCATATAGCCTTTTAAGAAATGGGCAAGGTTTTGCTTTCGTCGAAAAATATATGCCAGCAATGTGTAGCAACAGTTTCATTTTCCTTTGAGTTTATTTTCTAAACCCTTAAAACTAAGTACATGTTATGTATTTAGTTTTAACAAAAAAAATTCTATGCTTTATTGACAGTCTGTTATTAAAGAGGCCATGTTAGATTATTTTTAATATTATAATATTCTTCATGGAATAAAAACAAATAAGAGGTTTTATCATGTCAAAAGAACTTTGAAATACGATATTCCAATGATTTTTATACTTCACAATATAGAAGAGAAGAAGTAACTAAGAAGTATCATGTTAGATTGTTTTTAATATTATAATATTCTTCATGGAATAAAATCAAGTAGGGTGTACCATCATGTCAAAAGAACTTTAAAACACTAAATTTTAATTATATTTTATTCATCATAATTTACAAGAGAAGAAGAAGAAAATAAATAACAAACATAAATATAAAACCCGCTCACAAATTTTCATCTTTGTAATGTGATTGATGTCATATTTACCAGCCGCATACGGCAAAAAGAAAATATTATACTAACTCAAAACCACAGTAAGTAATACTTTATGTTATATATTATACCATAATTATATGTAAATACTTTATGAAACATGGATGAATTGTAAGGCGATTATTACATAAGAGATCAAGAGACTTAAAAGTACAGGTATTAGGTACAATCCCAGTTTTACTTTCGAAGTATATTCTATTTGAATAGGATTTACTTTAACTAAGAGAGTTAGATTTCTTAATCTTATTGTTTCAGGTGCGTGTGGATCTAAAACAAAATAATATCTTTAAGGATAAGTTATGTCAAAACATGGTTTATGTAGCATATATGTTATGGACCAAATGATTCTTAGGACGTTGTAATATAGAAAGAGTCTATGCAGTTTGAAACATGAGCAATATACAATTAAAAACAATTACAGGGCTTTTCTTTTTTTGGTTGAGATTGATGAGTAATATGTCAAAAAAGGGTAGAGTGAGGAATGAATGTATTAGAGGAAGTTTGAAAGTAGGGCTAGTGACAGAAAAGTTGAAAGGGAAATCGTTTGTCTTGGTATAGTCATGTAGAGAGGAGGGATGAAAGACATGTTACTAAAAGGGGCATAAGTATACATGTGGATGGATGGAGAGGGAAAGGGAGGCCAAAAGAAAAGATGGATGGATTATGTGAAGAGTGATATGAAAGAGAAGGAAGTTAGTGATAGCATGACAGGGAACAGGGCAGCAGATGATGATGAACAATAATATGGTTTTATTCAAAGGGCGGTACTTCTGGACATGGCTCGTATAGTTAGGAGGTTCCTTTCTCTGGAGCCCTGACCGCCGATAGCTTGGACCCTGTTCCCGATACCCATGGGACACTATTTTTTATATTTTTAATGAATTTTTCATTATTGTTTTCTTTTATAATATTTAAAAATGTAATTAATAAGTTTATGTAAGTGAAATAAATAGAACAATAATAATAATAAATAAATAAATCTTTTTTTCAACAAAAAAAAATGTGATAATAACAAATGAAACAATCAAGTCATCAGGGCATTATTTAAAATGCTTATCAAATATGGAGCAGAGTAATTGAAACCAATTCACTTTCGCTATAATTTGACATCTTTCACTTTAGAAGTCTAATCAACTATCTATAAGTACATCCATAATTTAATTAAACTAATTAATTAGTTCAAGAGTGAGCAAAGTGAGCTCAGAATTTTAGGGCACTCTGACACGGTCAGATTAGGTAAGAAAGAGATTACGGTGGATAGAGTGAGTGAGCAAAGCATATGAATGAAGCAACTATAAACCACCTTAATGTTAGATTACTTTAAACCCCACATACAGAAAATAGGAGCCTACAGTACGTTCAGCGATACATCATTTTTTTTAAATTACATATTTGACAAAGAAATAATTTTCGAATGAAATTTTAACATTAGAAATATTAACAAAGTGAAACATTTCCGAAATCTATGTTTAATTTATTATTTATTTATTGTTTATTTCTAAACCCATAGTAACCCATAGTAATTTATGATTATTATTTATAAAGTAATATGTCTGCAATATATATTGATTTTATCTTCTAAAACTATTCGCTAGTTTAATGTTAGTTTTAAAATGATCTATGTCATTCCTTTTTTTCAAACATGACTGAACCCTGTATTTGCTTTCAAAAAACAAAACTAAAAAATGAACGAAAAACAGGTATTCGTCAGCTCATATCACTCGTTTGTTCTTCTCCCCGCACCCCGCACCTATTATTATGATTAATTGATAGCCCAATAATCATACACTAGACATTATGAATATTGCCACAAGTTTTTAATTACAATTTCAACTTTCTCATTCATATCAATAAGGAAGGGCAGGTCTTAAATTTGATTCATTGATTTAACTGATCATTCCATGAAATAGTTGCAGTTCATGATTTGGCTGACTAATATTTGCCAAATCGTTTTAATATTAAGTTTTGGTGATATGTCTAAGTCTGGTGATTTAATTAGGTCTAGTAAAAATTTAAATAAAGAAAGAACTGTATTGCTCGTTATCATTATCTTCCTGCCCTTGTCTTATATCACTTGGTGTCGGTACAACACGTTTTTATATTCCATTCTGTCCTGTCAACTATCACGTTATCACTGATTCCTTTTTGTTTTATATCACTTTGTGCACAATCCAACCATAAATCGTTGGCTTGTGTAAGAAAAGATTTCTTCGGAGTCCTTCCTTATTGTAAGAAAAAAAAAATTGCTTGAATTTTTTTTTATTCCACAACTACCACACAACGCTGTCTATTCCCACGCTAAGCAAAATTTGTGTTATAAGTACTAGACAACTGATAAACATACATAGAATAAGTACATACATATTATAGATAAAGTACACCCAGACACAGAACAAATGATCTTGCTCATCACACAGACACTTGTCCTGGGTGGGAATTGAACCCACGACCTCCGGCATAGCAGTCAGGTACACTTACTACTAGACTAACAGGCAAGTCAAAATTAAAATAGAACTTAGGATCTTTATTAGTCACATACACAATGGCACTTTGTGGTATAACACCGTGGCAAAACATCACTACCGCGATAAATCTCGGCACTGGGGGCAGAACTCTGGCAAGATCTCATAGCAGTATGGAGACAGTGACATTCGCAACTCAACGCTGGATACGCCACAATCCTAAGTCAGTCATCGGAAATCGGTAAGTAAAGGGGCCTTGACGAAAGGCTAGAGGCGCTCCACGGTGTGCTCACTTTCCGCCTAACGTAGGTCCTCACCGAACGGGAATCATTTCATAAAATACTTGAACCAATAATTAAATGTTCATTTTGAAGATCTGGCTATGAGATGTATAAGTATAAATAGTACGTGTACAATAAAAAACAATACTCACTTATCGACAGAGTGCTGTATAGTTTCGAAAGTCTTCTCTGTACTCTTAAACTCTCATTAAACAAATTTTGACCAGCAAGCATAATCATGTATGTGAAAATTGTTGAATAACATAATAAATAAATCGTGACAATAAAACCGATGGTGCCGTACGTATTCTGTAAAAAGCAAACAGGCTGAAAAAACTTATAGATAGTCAGAAGTCAATCTTAGATTCATATGTGTATTACATTCGATTGAAGTAGAGCGAAGAACCCAGACGACGCAATCACATAATGCGATGAAGACAAGACCAATGAATTAAGCATCTGAAAAGGTAAAAGCCAGAATTTAGTTACTGACTTCTTTGTTTTTTAGTGGATTATTAACAGTGAGATTGGGCAAAAATTTGTGGGATCAATCGTAAAATTAACAAACCCGACGGTTTATTTTTTTTCTGACAAAGAAAAACGGAAGGTCTTTTAAAACAATTTATTGTTTTTGGTTGACAATCATTAAAGAGTGTTTTTTTTTATGGTAGGTAAAATCATCCAATGAAAAATCCCGCCCTTGGGCGGAGCGGGAAGTAGTGTCAGACTCTTACTGACTAAAAACCTACCCCGTTCCTTCGTAGCCGTTATCGTGCCGGGGCCGGGTATTCCTTTCGGAAGTTAACCCATGACCCCAGTATGCTTCGACCCTCTTCGGTCATTAAAGAGTGTCAAGTTTTTACAGACCCAGCACCACTGTCTGCGTTCTTTTAGTTTTTCTTTGCCTTCAGGCCCGCAGAAATCTTTTTGAACAATTCTACATAACATTCCTAAAAAATTACCTGAGCTTTAAAGGAAACTGATAAATTTCGGCCGCAACTGAATAAGCATTCAAACTGTGTAGCCCACTGTTCCACTTCCTTAACCGTAAGAAGACTATTCCACTCTCTGCTATCAGAGTGTAACCACTTTTCGCCATTATTGTACTTTACTTGAATTTTTAATATGCTGTTATTCAAACATTCCAATAAATTACGGACCATTGTTACATACATGTACATTATTGTATGTTCCAAAATAAAGCGATCTTCAACAATTAAATCTACTAAAATTAACAAAGTTCCATTTCCAAAATCTTCTATCTTGTAGACATGATAGATGTAATACAGTTTTGCAACCGATAGTAAAACATTTGTAATACAAGTCATTATTATGACTGCCATAAAAATAATCTGCAACTTTCTTGAACATTTGATGTAAGTGGAGTCATTTCGAAAGTAATTATGCACGAACAAGAAATTGTCTTTAAACATTTTAAAAGAATGTGAGTTTAGAAAACCACTTATCATGACAACGGGAGCATGTAATAACTTTATAAAATCATATGCTCCGTACAAATACATAATTCTATGAGTTTTCTGTGCTTGATGAAAACAAAAATTTATATGAGCAATTAAAATAATTGTTAATATCGTTACTTCACTGACGACGCGCAATTTATTTAGAAATTTTTGCGTTTTTGATAAAGAACCAAAATTTCTGTAAATGCCTATTACATTTTCTGCTTTGGTTAACATGCTGATGACGCGTGTCGCCATCGTCGTGGGACTATGTGTACACTAGGCTTCACTTTTTATATTGAAATTAAACAGCCGTGCTCGCTTTTATGGTGAAAAATTACTTTTAATATTTTATTAAGTTGGAAAAAATTAAGTGATTAATACCTCTGACCACTCTATTCGACATTTAGTTATTACGATTGGTGCAGTAGTTGAGCGACTGGCTTTTGTTCTACATGGCGCGGGTTCAATTCCCGCTACAGATAAGTGTTCGGGTCTGGGTGTCTGGGTCATGCTTGTGAACGCACTCACGATACAAAAGTTATTCTTGGAGCGGGGCAAAGTTTTTTTGAAAAATGAAAAAAAAACTCTTTGTAACTACCTATTTAAGTACTAAACAGCTTTTAGTACGCAGCGAATAAGTTGAACTCGTTGCTATGATTACGCGCAGTCTGCGTGCAGTTCCCTGTCCCGCACTTCGATTGAGACCTGAAAATCTGTTATTGTTTTGGCTCAACTTATGTACCGCGTATTGTACCAAGAGCGGGAGTAATTTATTGATACAATCCCACATATTAGCTGACTACCGAAATTGGTAAACTTACAGGAAATAAATGTTACAAATTCAAAAACTAATAGCTTTTAGTTGTACGAGTCTACACACATGTCATTACCGCAAAACAATTGCGGTGATGCCACATTTGTATTTAATAAAACATTATAATGTAATACATATATAAACATAAGTTTATATTTCAGATATGCAGCAATTATATAACCCTAACTAATAATCTGCTGGGGTCAAGGGCTGTTTTCTGAGAGGAAAGCACAGCCCCGGCATGATAGGCAACGAAGGAATGGGGTAGGTTTTTAGTCAGTAAGAGTCTGACACTATTTCCCGCTCCGCCCAAGGGTGGGACTTGACATTGGATGATTTTACCTACAATAAAAAAAACCCTAACTAATAATTCAGCAGTGGCTATATGAATCAAAAATTTAATAAAATGATTTTAAATCATTTCAGCCGCAAAATCATTTAAAGAAGAAAAATCCATTTAAAGAAACAAACTTTGGGAAAAACACCATCTGACTTCTAGAAACCCCAGAACCTACTGCCATCTGGATATTAATTGGAGTGCCCTATTTGGAAAGCACTAAATCGGTTGCGCACTCAGGTGTTTGCAGTGCCCGAGCTACAAACACAACTTAGTGAAATGAGGTTTTATAGACCTGTTGGATACTCAATATAAGTGCGGTGCCCCTGTTCAGAACATGAACCGTAAGTTGGAGTGGCCCAACTGCCCATACACCTGCAATTTGGAGGGCTTAAAGAGTGCCACTGACGCTCCAGTTAAGGCCCTAACTCCCGAGCAGTGATATATAACAGTGACTTTCTGAAGCCTAATCTTCGGTAATAACTAGGTTAATAGGTTTGAAAAAAATATATTGTTTATTACAAATTCATGTACAACATTATCGACATTATGATTTTTTTGTAAGACTACTACTTTTTACAACAAGAAAAAATAACAACATAATATTTTGTTGCTTGTTTTCCCCACTCCTTTCAAACGGCTTTGATCTTTAGAAATAGGTTTACACAAAAAAAATACTGAATAAGTATTCTTCAGAATGTACATTGTACATAGCATATTATGTAAATCATTCAATATTTCGTCAAAATGGATTTAAAGATCAGCGGGGCTCTATCCGGATGCAGCAGCTGGACAGAATAAACGCACAGATACTCGTACTGGCGGCAGTAGGAGTATCTGTGCGTTTAATTCTGGCCAGATGTTGAAGGGCCTATACGCCTTAACGTAGCCACTTACAGGGACCAAACAATTTAAGAAGTTTACCGTCGATTCGAAAAGAAGAAGAAGATACTTAAGAGGGCACTTCCCCACTCGACATGAGCGTGGTTTAAAAGCTTGTAATTTCATCTAACGCTATGCTTGATGTAGAGATAATGCCTGAAAACTATGTCAGCATTCGGTTATTCAGTGATGTACTCGAATATTTCACAAAACTTGTTTTAGAAAATACGTGTCTTTTGAAAACTTTAACAGCTTTAGGGAAAAAGAAGAATCTGGATTAAATCTGCAAGGTCTTCATAGTTATATTTTCTTTCTTTACTTAATTTATGAGTTCATTACGAACGATAAAAGTTCAAGTAAAATAGCAGTTTTTCGGAGATCTTTAATGGATTAGTTTTACACATTTCTAATTTGATTACAATAAAAACCTACATAATAACCGCAGACTACACCTTTTATAGTTTAAGAACTTATAGTCCATCTTAAGGTTATCTGGTAAATATCGCTGTCAGCGATAAGACCGCTATTGTACCCACAGATATGTTCTATAATATCCATTAAACTTCTATGTTTCCGAAATATCTGCATACAGATGTGAATAAGTCATAGTCATAGTAGTTTGCCTGCTGTGGTTTTTCCTCTGATTATAATTTAGGCGTTTTCAAGGCTAGAGTGAATAGGCTCTTAATAAATTATTGCGCTTTACCATCAACGATTGCATCACTGCTTACCATCAGGTAGGATTGCAGTCAAGTACTAGTTTATAAAAATTAAAAAAATTAAAAACACGTAAGAGCGGTTATACGGAAATGTATCCCGGGTTGGCCGCTTTTAAGTAGTTTCTCCATAAAGAGTACTGGTGGATTTGATTCAGTTAGACTGAAAGCCAACCTAAAAGGATTTGAAGCTCTGCAGACGATAACATTCCTGAACCATGTCTTGAAACTATATGCTCGTGCTGAGCGTATGTTCTCATAACGAAATAAATTGAGCACTTAGCGTAAATGATTAATTAACTGTTCCGACAAGTAATAGGGATCAATAAAAATAAGTAACAAGTCACAAATGGTTATTCGTTTAATATAATTTTATTATTTATTTTTTGGTAGGTAAAATCATCCAATGAAAAATCCCGGCCTTGGAGGGGGCGGGAGATAATTCCAGACTCTTACTGACTAAAAACCTACCCTGTTTTTTCATTGCCTTTGTTCCAGGGCCCCGGAATTCACTTTCACCTAACCCTTAGCCCCAGTAGGCTTCGACCCTGCTGGGCCCCTACAGTTTGCTGACAACACCTTAAGGCGCGCGGGAACAGTGCGCGCCGTCAGACATCACACCATAATGTCGATATTGCCAGACGAATGTATTTTTTGTGTGCAATGTCCTTGAGTTTATGAAACTCAGCACAGAATGAAATATGGCCTGGATTGGAATATACAGCTGTAACCCGATAGTATACCTATGCCTTACTTACTTGAATGAAGAAATGATAATAGCAAAGCTAATTTTGTGTAAAGCTTCCTAAGATTTACACAAAATAATAGAAAAAGGAAGTATAGTCTAAATATTTTTACATAAGTCACACTTAACCAGTTATCGGTGATTACCTAACGTAAGTCAATCTATCGATATTCCGATAATACTCGTAAGTCAAAGCTATTGATGAATTCGGTGGCAAGTGAAAATATTACACGTAAGTCTTGTACTATTTTAATACTACTGATGATCTAATTAAGTCATCTATTTGTTCTCATAATATATGTATTGCATCGATCTCAAATAAATTGACTAAGGTTTTTTTTTATGGTAGGTAAAATCATCCAATGACAAATTCCGCCCTTGGGCGGAGTGGGAAGTAGTGTCAGACTCTTACTGACTAAAAACCTACCCCGTTCCTTCGTAGCCTATCGAGCCGGGGCCGGGTATTCCTTTCGGAAGTTAACCTATGACCCCAGTAGGCTTCGACCCTGCCTGCCTGCAGTTAGCAGGCTGGGCCCCTTCGGTGTGCTGACAGCTCCTTGAGGCGCGCGGGAACAGAACGCGCCGTCGACGACTTGGGCTCGGTCCGGTCGGTTACCGGACGATCGGACAGCGTGCTACCCATTGCACGCTGTCCGCAAGCCCGCGCCTACGGTGGCCGAATTGACTAAGGTGAGGTTAACATTTAAGTTCGGTTAGGTAAGTCTTGATGGCTTCTTTTAAGGATGTCTATAGTAATCATGATTACACTAGGTGTGATTCAAAACCAATGTCGTCACAAGCTTTCAAAAGTAAGTCAAATATTAGGTACTTCATAATTTAATTTAATAAATTGTCATCGTCATAATTTTTCAGCTAGTTCCCCACTGCTGGGCAAAGGCCTCCCAACTTCTTCCAAGTATTCTTTTCTCGAGCCTTAGAATGTATTGGTTACTTGGAGGAAACTCGTTAGTCAAATGTACGCCACTCGAGAAAAAAAAAAATTCTCTATACTAAATTATTATTAAATACAAAAAATAATAATAACAAAGGTATAGGTGAATCATTTATATCCACCGGTACGTTAAGTAATTGGTTTTTATTACTTAATTAATGTTAATAATACGGGACAATTGCGTGTAGTTTTTAGGTGTGTTCAACTGTGACTTCACTAATTACAGTCTAATTGGCAAACGAATGTTTGCAGAAACAATTATACCTATTGTTTATTTAATTATTTTAAAAAGTAGAGCTTTGGGTTTTACATTAGATAATAATATTATGATAATATATCCCACTATCTAAAATATGCAAGAATATTTTCAATAACAAAAATCAAGTATAAGTGAAGTTAAGGAAAGAAATATTTTTATGGGGTGTGATAATTTTTAATCACTCGTTAGTCTTCTGAAAAAAAAGTTTAATTCACGACCAGCCAACAATCTGACCCTAGGAAAATATACAGCAACAACAAAAACAAATAACTATACCTATTCACTTACCTCTAAATATAATAACAAATATTCGTTCACACAACACAAAACAACACTAAATCTTTCCCGCGCACAACTTTCCAACAACCCGGCTACGCGACTTCGCTACTACGAACAACGTGTAGCGCGCTACGGCACCAGAAGTCGACTGAGTGCTACGCATGATATTTGCTACGGAATGCTACGCCGTAGCCGATGACTGATACTTTGCGAAACTATAATATCTTGAATATCACATCTAATATTTTCTTTTTTATGAAAGAACAACTTTCATCTTATTTGGTTTCTCAATATGAAACTTAGCACATTAAGAAAAATATTCTTCCGGAGGAAAATAATTATACTTGCGTTATAAAGGAGGAATATGAGGTTATTATGAAAGTATTTTATTAATATGGCAACTTTGTTATGAAGCGTGTAAACATATATTTTTGGGAAGTTAAGTAAGGAATTATTGTATTGGAGTTCCTGGAATATGATTTTCATGATTCCATGTCGGAGTTGGTGGTGTGTGAGAAAAAATTATTTTTAGGGGTGGAATTTAAAAGTTATGATTGAAGAAAAGAGAGTAGTAATGATGACAGCAGGAGGCAATCTGAAACATCAATGAACTTTCAGTATTGTCTTGATTTCTGGACAAAAAAAAAATACTACTTAGTTAACACAACTCGTTAAAGCTTAACACATGGTACAAAAACTAAAGTATGAAATCATTTGCCTGAATTCGTTCGAGGGTCCAAAAAATGTTTTTAATCATAAAATAACTAAAACCATTTATACACCGTTAAATTTTGGTCGTTTTAATTCCGCGGAGGGTCAATTCGGTACATTAAACCCTATCGATTTGTAAAGATAAAAATGAAAAATAAAGTACTTTTTTTTAAACTCGAATTAATTTACGCGTGTACGAAATTAATTTCTTTAAGTAAACGTCAGTTAATCGTGGCCAATGAACTGTAGGTAGTTAGTACGCAAAGTCCGACAACTCCCTACAAGATCATTGACTCGTTTACTTAAAGAAATTAATTTCGTACATGCGTATATTAAGTCGAGTTTTAGCAAAAAAAAAAACTTTATTTTTTAATTTTATCTTTATAAATCGATAGTGTTTTATGTACCGAATCAATCCACCACGGGATTAAAACGACCAAAATTTAACGGTGTATTGTTTTTAGTAAATCCGTCTATTTGTAAAAACATTGTTGACGTCAACATTTAACTAACTTTAAAACCCAAAAATGAACAACCATTTCAACATGTCCATAAAAAATATTTCAGCATAAAACCACTGAAATAATTGAAATGTTCAAATATAGTTTTGATATTTAACTTCAGCGAAAAACATAGACATTATTAAACTATACGCTACCAACTCCACGTACAAAATATTTTTTCGCTTCGCACAATTAATAAGCAATATTCTGGTCACCAGGGTGCCGTTTAATTAGAACACAATAACATTAATCGTTGTCCCACAGCAAAAAGCTACATTTCTTGGTAAAAGTAATACTGTCTCCCTGCAGGGTAATCCCACAAAACAGTGCGTTCAGAAGGTCGATTACAACCAAAAAAAATGAGCAAAACCACACGCATACATAGAAACAATTTGCAACATGCATTTGTTTGAAGAGATCTGAGGACGTTTATTTTAAGATAAATTCACTTCGGATTTACATTTACTCAATCACTAGCTTCTGCCAGTGACTTTACTTGTGTGGAATACGAGAAACATTCCAAGGGAATATAATTATATTCCAGTTATAAAAAGTATTCCGCATCTGGTCCACCCGTGTGGTAGATTTTATCTTATTCAGCAGGTCTAAAAAGGCCACTTTTGTAGAATCATAATATGAATAATATTTTTTTAATACTGCAATATTTACAAGGATATGCAGATTCTGATATGCAGTGAATTGAGTATGATTCGACTAATTTGTGCAACCATTTTACGAACATTAGAAGAATTGCTTATGAACTGCTAGAAATTCGGAATATGATTTGCTCTAGACGAATTGCTTATGTGACGTTTTTAGGCCCCCAGAACCGTACAGGGAGCTTGAACGAGTTGCAAACATATAAACACCCTTCTCCCGGGATTTAATTGTCATGTCTATGATTTCAGAAGAATTCCCTGACGGAGTCTGTGTTTCCTGATGGTTACAAACCGGGAATCTTTAAGTCAAGAGTGAATAGGTTACTTCTAGGTAAACTCGCCCCATCGTCAGCCGTAACTTCGCTTTCCATCAGGTGAGATACCGGTCAAGCGTGAACAATAAAAAATAAAGAGCATTATCAACTCGATTCGAAGACATGTGACATTCACCAACCCGCACTGGGCCCGCGTTGTGGATTACGGCCCATTCCCTGTCCTAGAGAGGAGGCCTGAGTCCCAGCAGTGGGAACATTAAAAGGCTGATGATGATGATGATTATCAACTCTGAGATATGTTACATATTTCCACGAACTTGGTTAATCAAAAATATAATCAGCCTATTTCAACTTCTGGTGATAACATTAATGTCAGAGTTACAAATAATAAAAATATACCAAGTGATATTTCGGTAACGAACATAATTTTTATTTCATAAATTTGTCAGCTTGTTTTCGCTCTCCGTGTGAAGTTTACCTTCTGTACTCTTTCTACTCTGTGGCGTAAGCTTCTTTTCTGGGTAAACCTATTCACGTGGGAGTCTATAAATACTTCGACCTATATTGCAATGTTTTTCAAATAATAGAATAAGTAATATTATATTTACTGACGCCTACATTCTGAAGTATTTTCGTAAAAAATATGACGTCGCGCTTGTATTCTCTGATGAGATAAGCAGATGTGTAAGGTTTTTTTTACGTGGTAAATCATCCAATGACTTATTTCGCTCTGGGCTGGAGCGGGAGGGCGTGTCGAAATTTTACTGTCTAAACCCACACCTAAATCCTTTCTTTGCCTTGTGTTCCAGGACTTCAAGTTTCCCTTTCGGAAGTTCCCCATAGCCCCAGTAGGCTTCGGCCCTACTGGGTCCCGATGGTTTAGCTGACATTTCTTGGAGCCGGGCGTGGAATAATACGCGCTGTGAACGACTCGGGTTCGATCCGGATGGTTATCGGACGGCGAGCTACCCATTGCTCGTCGTACGCGGGGTCAGGGACCCAGCAGCTGGAGTGTGAGGATGACCGTTCCCTCAAGTCATCAAGGCGTACCTTACGTACATTACGTACAATACGGCCGACGGATCTTGGCGCGTCTGAAATTAGGCTCTGCGTAAAAACTAAATGGTTTGAAAAAATAAATGCTAATAGCAGGTGTTATTGCTGTTAACTACTGTTATTGGCATTCATTGTTATAAATCTTTGGGGGTATGCGGAACAGAGAGTAAAGTCCCACATACCTCCGTTGAAAAGGGAGGATCCTCCGACCAGACAGGTGTTATATCTGGTGGGCTACTGCCCGATAGATGATTTCGGGTTTGTTCTTTATGTTCCAATCGCGCCGCGAATCTTACTTGCGCGATGCAGGATTAGTTCATTTGTGACGACATAGATGTCGCTACATCACTCCCCTCCGGAGATCGGAGATCGATGGTTCTTGATGCTTCTTGTTGCGTCGTGTGATGCGTGCCAGGCCAATGGAGGTTGGTTCCAGTGAGTCGGAACCGGATTCCGCATAGTTCTCGGTGAGTCGGAACTGTCTGCGGTGATGCCCCAGTGAGTCGGGGTGGTGCTATCCCAGTGAGTCGGGATACGATGCTGCAGGCTCCAGTGAGTCGGAGTAGTGCGGCTGGCTCCAGTGAGTCGGAGCGGTGTTGTGCGATGTAGGGCTTGACTGCTGTCGTCGACCAGGAGAAAGCTCTTCATATGACTGGCCGAAGGTGCAAGTGCTTAGCCAAGGTCGCTGATGAGGCTGAGGGTGATGACCAGGTATGACCAAGTAGGCATGCTGGTGGTCAGGATACCCATATAGCCGTGGGTGCTGGCTGCATGGCTCGCTGCTCGAAAGCTTGAGGAAGTGATGATGACGTCACGAAGTAGTAGCTGCACGAAGGCTGCGCTGACGTTCTTTGTCGAGGGTCACCAGTTTGGGGGTATGCGGAACAGAGAGTAAAGTCCCACATACCTCCGTTGAAAAGGGAGGATCCTCCGACCAGACAGGTGTTATATCTGGTGGGCTACTGCCCGATAGATGATTTCGGGTTTGTTCTTTATGTTCCAATCGCGCCGCGAATCTTACTTGCGCGATGCAGGATTAGTTCATTTGTGACGACATAGATGTCGCTACAAATCATTCATTTGGTGCGTTTATTTTGAGCGCTAAAGTTTGCAGAGGCTAACTTCAGACTGTACGCCCACATTTCATTATGTGAATGTAAAGTTTATTGTACTGAAATTCTATTTCCGCTTGTGTTTATATACATAAACAATAATGTTACCAAAGCAAAGATCTCGGTATTAAGTTTCGTTTATGATTAATTATTCATTGTTACCAAAAATAAATAAGGAAGAATAATAGAATTAGGTGGGAGTAGAAAATGAACGATAAAGTATTTGCTATTATATTATGGTCTCGTGAGAATTGCTGTTACTGCCATAGTTAAGTTATGGTTACAAATATCGTATTCCACTATGTGATAATGGTTTTTCCAAGCTGGCTACTTATCTTGCAATGTTCATACAACATTATTTTTAGTATATATGCGAAACCGAACTGAATCGATTCCTAATTTTTACACAATGTTTTTTTTTTTTGATGGTAGGTAAAATCATCCAATGACAAATCCCGCCCTTGGTTGTAGCACGAAATAGTGTCAGACCCTTACTCCGTTCCTTCGTAGCCTATCGTGCCGGGGCCGAGCCTTCCTTTCAGAAGCCGACCCATGACCCCAGCAGGCTTCGACCCTGCCTGCCTGCAGCTAGCAGGGTGGGCCTCTAGGTGGGTTGACGGCTTGGTCCCGGTATGGACGGTTACCGGACGGTCGGATGGCGAGCTAGCCATTGCTCCCATCCGCAAGCCCGCACCGGAAACGGGATCGGAATCCCTGCGGTGACAGAGGAGTAAAGGCCATTGCCTCACGCGTACGGCCTCTTCCTTTGCTAGCATTACTGCTTCTCAGAAGGAAGTGACCGCCTGCAAATATTGCAAGCTGATTTTCTATCACATTCTCTAAATTTAATTTTGACATATTGCTTCAGTTCCAACGACAATGGCATTACTCAACTTGATCTGCTTTGATAATCCGGATTAGAAGTTAAAAAAAGTTGTTTTTAGGGTACACTTTGTAAATATATGTATATTTTTCTTAATGTTACATGAACAGTAAGATAATAGTAAAGTTAAGATTGATACTGAATTTATTACAATCAGCTTAAATACCAACTGTAATACTTAAATGATTTCATTTGAACTATCCATCTTCTGAATATATGAGGTTTTTAATTAAATAAATTATTTCTTTCTTTCTTATACTACTGGTGTCCATTTTAAAAACCTAAAAGAAGCAGGGGTTGTCAGTACCTGGAACGTTTTTCATTAAACTATTTAATATTAGTTATTTCTATTTGTTTTTATGTTAAATAATTATCTTTTTGCCTTCTATATACAAAACATATGAATTGTACACAATAATTGTGTACATTTTTTTTTTTTTGTAAGAAGGAAACCTTGTTGATACACCATTTAAAAAAATGTAAAATTGTTTAAATTAAGTTATGTTTATTTAAAAAAATCCATTTCATTTACCTATCAAAGTACTTACCTTACAATAACTAAATTTATCTAATTAGGTAATGTTAAAATTTTATATTGAAACCATTGTTTATTAAAATTATTTGAATGTATCTTAGAGATAAGGGGCACACTACATCAGACAGATTTTAGTCCTTTGTATTTAAATATTAGTTTCTGCTAGTGACTATCACACGAAATTCCGTAAAAAACAAATGGTCTAATAAAATAATGATTTACTCAGCTGTTTTAAAAGTCGTGACTGGAACTCCTTTTTAAGCAAAACGTCGACCATATCATTGCTTACCATCAGATGAATATATCTACATAATAAAAAAATAATAATTACAAACTAGCTTATGTCTGCGACTATCACGCGAAACTCCAAGTGGATAATAAAATTTACAAATAATGACAGGAGCCTCCTTTTAAGCAAAAAAAAAAAGACTGTGTTATGAGACTCCGCTCTTTCATATCGTTACTAAATTTTTACAACTAGATTTTTTTTTCATTATGGTGGTTAAATCATAAAATGACAAATATAGGGAGATAGTGTCAGACTCTTACGGACTAAAACCTACCCTGTTCCATTCATTGCCTTCGATCCAGGACCCCGGGGGTTCATTTTCACCTAACCCCTGGCCCCATACTCACAATGCTTTGTTTTCCATCCGGTTCTGCATGTTAGCCTTCAAAGAACGATCACAGCCTCAATTGGCTGTCACTCGCAATTCACTTTATAATTTTGGAGGATTTGGTGCTGAAAGATTTTTATTGCCGCTGAGTACAATACGGCCGACGGATCTTGGCGCGTCTGAAGTTAGGCTCTGCGAACTTTAGCGCTTGTGCACTCGTAAAAAGATAAAAAAATTGAAAAAACAAATGCCAATAGTAGTTGTAATTGCTGTTAACAACTGTTATTGACATTTATTTTTATAAATCATTTATTTGATGCGTTTATTTTGAGCGCTAAAGTTCGCAGAACCAAACTTCAGACGCGCTAAGATCCGTCAACCGTACTGTACATGCGTGAACAGCATTTTGGGGATGGTGAAGATGCATGATGTTTTGTACTTTAGCATGGCTTATTTGTGTAGAATATTCCAAATTATATGTACAAAACATTGCTATATTTATTTTGTTGTAGATCCATACGCGGCTGAAACGGATGTTTTACGAAAACTTAATCGCCTGGTTACAGTTAATTCTATTCGAATGGAATATACTTCGAAAGTAAAACTGGGAATGTATTTAATACATTTATATTTTGACTAAATGCAAGGTAGATTCTGCCAAACGGCTATGAATTTAAGTAAATATACCTATATCACTTACTGATAAAGTAGCATTCTACTTTTCAAAGAATATTTAAAATCGCTCAAGTAATTTGAATTAATTTGTTACAATCAAATTATAAATATACAAATCTTTTCTTTTTATTAACCGACTTCGAAAATGAAGGTTCTATGTTCGGCTGTATATATTTTTCTTTTTTTTATTTAAGTTCACTAATATCTCGGTCAATTGTGGACCGATTTTGAATTGCTTTTTTTTTATTTGATCTGGTTATGACCTTCGAATATACAGAACGGAACTCTTTAAAAAATCACAGCAGAACTGTCGTTTTTATATGTATGTTCACCGATATCTCAGTCAATTCTGGACCGATTTTCAAAATTTTTGTTTTGGTTAAAAGGCTATAGTTCCGAGTTGGTCCCATTAAAATATTGTTTTGATCGGATGATGAACTTTGATATCATAGAACGGATCTCTTCAAAAATCATAAACGGGCCTATAGTAACAAATAAAATTGCTTTGTTTATACATGCAGTCGGTGACTGACTGAAGGTAGAAGGAAAGGGTACACATAGAACTGGTCTGATGATGAAGCCGGAAGGTAGGTAATAACCGGAATTCTGTAATAAATCAGTGTATCCTAGCCGTGTTTGATATTATTAGAATTGTCATGATGATTTGATGATGGAACCGAATGGTGGAAGGTATCTATTTAAGTTTGGCTGAGGGGTACTACAACTAAAAAGTGTGAAATAAAAAACTTTTTACAAAACAAATACAACATTCAAAAGTGCAAAATAACTTTAAGTTATTTCGGAAGTCGGTGTTAAATAACGAAGAGAGGTCGCCACTTAGCTGTGAAGATACCAACGCCATCTAGTATATTTTTTAAGAAAACTTGAACTCTAACGTGCAAAGGACAATAGGCACTAAGGTATCCAGGCAATTTTACTCGTGACCACCGTGTTTCGTGTTCACCGATATCTCGGACAATTCTGGACCAATTTTCAAACTTTTTACAAAAAAAAAGTACAACAGAAAAAGTGCAAAATAACTTTAAGTAATTTCGGGAGTCGGTGTTAAATAACGAAGAGAGAAAACTAATAGAGAAACACCGACTTCCGAAATTAAAGTTGCTTTGCACTTTTTTGTTTGTTTTTTTTTTACATTGAAGTCAGTTGTATTTTTTTTTGTAATTTTTTTTTATAATATACACCGTTAAATTTTGATCGTTTTAAACCCGTGGAGAGAAAAAAATAATAATACGCATGTACGAAATTCATTTCTTTAAGTAAACGAATCAATGACCTTGTAGCTAGTTGTCGGTCGTTGCGTAGTAACTACCTACAGGTCATTGAACTCACCCAGCTGACGTTTTAACTTTCAGCGGTGTAGAAGCGTCACTCAAATATACTACTATTGTTATTTAATAATTAAATAGATGTAGATTAAAGTCATTACGTAAATTTCGTCGAATTTGATAAAAAAAAATTAACAGTTAATTTTATGAAAAGCTTTTAGTACGCGGTGTCTAATTCATTTCAGGATTAGAAAGTGCTCGCATTACATAGTCTACACACAGTTTTAGTGCTACAATGGTGGCAAAACGCGTAGTCAATAAATTAATAAGTATTGAAAATTTATTGGGAATTTACAGGAATTACGTTTATTTCTCGAAATGTCTTAAAATTCTAAGTCTAATACGTATTGCTATTCAAATAGTAATATTTTCAGCTATTTACATTTACACCATGAATTTTTCTCATGAAATTGGTAGAATGGAGTATTTGTTCAGGACATATGACATTGTGAAGCACCTAAACGCCCCAGTTATCATGATAAATAGTATTGTGACTTCAGGTTCTTACAAACTTTTTACAGACAACTTCTTGTCCGTACACCATTATTTCCAAAATGAACCCACATATATTAAACGTTCAAGAAAGCTAAAGATGGTTTATGTGACCAACACAACGGTGACTTGTATTGCAAGTGTTTCACGTGTAATTGCAGCGATATATTATTTATTTCCAACCGACGTGACAGAATTAAAATTAGATATATTAATTTTGCCAGTTTTTGTAGATTGGATTGAGGAAATTATCTTCATTTTGGGACATATTGTTACATATATCAACGTAACAATTGTTGTTAATCTATTAAACTGTTTGAATAATTCTATATTTAATATTCAAGTAAAGTACAATAATATCGGGAAGAATCTACATTCAGATAGCAGGGAGTGTGAAAACCTTCTTACTGTTGAACATGTGGAACGGTGGGCTACACAGTTTACATGTTTATTGAGTTGCTGCAGAAATCTGTCGGCTTGCTTTAAGGTTCAGGTGAAGTCTTTAAAAGTTGTTATTTTTTTAAATTAACCAAGTCAACTAAACTCAAATTTCATTAACCAGTCTCATGTATACTTTTTATGATTTTTTCTTCTTTTTTAGATGATATTTTCGTTGATCATGTGTTCGGCGCATTTTATAGTTACGTTGTCTGGGTTCTTCAAAATGCTACAATCGAATGTAATGTACTAATTTAACTAAAGATTTAGTTGTGGTTTCGTATACATTTATTTATGTATAATTTTTTACAGGATTCGGATTTGGTTGTTGTTTCTTTTTTCATATTTTATACATTTTGTTATTCTTTAGTTTGTGTATATTCAATTATGGTTGCTGGACAAAATTTGGTAAATGAGAGTTCAAGAGTTCGGAGAAGACTATCGAAATTATACAGCACGTTGTCGATATGTAAGGATTTATTTTTCTATATTGACTAAGTACTATTTGTATTCATACACTTAGCAGCAATAAATTTAGCCTAATAAATTTTAACTATAAAGCTCCTTAAACTATATTTTGAATAGGAATATATGTAAAGAAACTTCTTTGGCTGGTTTTAAATGTTAATAATTTCACATAACGTTAATTTTTATTCGACTAGAGAATGTATTAACATCAGATTTCATTTGATAGTTCCGCAAAAATTGTTTTCCTTTTTATTTTAGTCTTACCTTTTGTAACTTAACTGCTCTAGCTTCACATGGATGCAAATGCATGTGGTGTAATTTGAGTTTTAAAAAATAAGAGTTTGATCAATTTAAGATTTTTATTAACTATGCCTTTCATTATTTTTAAATATTGATTTTTCATTATTTTTGTATTTCAACTAGAAACGTAAAATTTTCTGCGTGTACAGGTAAAAGAAACCTAATTGAATCTACACTATGAGTTATCGCACGATGATGGTTTTGGTGTTGATGGTGGTTTATATGGTATACAGATGAAAACTATCAAAAACTGAAAAAAACGTATTGGACTTTACCGTATACAGATAGTCATTATTATGCGGTGGAAAACTTCCATTTATAATAAGTAACGAATGTTGCAGCTTTGTGATTTATTTCAATCACAGAAAAAAATTGTCTGAAATGCCAGGCCTGCGTGTTTAGCCGTCAAAGAACGATCACGGAGTCAATTGGCTGTCACTCACAATTCACTTTATAATTTCGGAGGATTTGGTGCTAAAAGATTTTTTATTGCCGCTGAGTGCATGCGTGTACAGCATTTTGGGGATGATGAAAATGCAGATTTAGCACTGTAGCATGGCTTATTTATGTATAACTATAAGAACATCGCTTTATTATTAATCATTATAATTCATACTATTTTGTTGTAGATCCATACGCGGCTGAAACGGATGTTTTAAGAAAACTTAGTCACCTGGTGACAATTAATCCTATTCAAATGGAATATACTTCGAAAGCAAAACTAGGAATGTATTTAATACCTGTCATTTTAACTTTCTCAATCTCTTCTATAATCACAGCTTTGCAATTCATTAATATTTTATAAAACACAATCTTTGTAAGCGTAACGTTGTTTTATTTTGACTAAATGTAAGGTAGATTCAGCCAGCAGTTTCACCGCTATGGATGTAGGTAATATATACCCATGTATATCACTCAGTGATAAAGTAGCATTCTATCTTTGAAAGAATTTTTAAAATCGCTTAATCCTTGGACTCCAGGGGGTATTCATCATCATCATCATCATCATTTCAGCCAAAAGACGTCCACTGTTCGACATAGGCCTCCCCCAAGCGTCGCTACAATGGCCGGTCCTGTGCGTCTCGCATCCATCGGACTCCAGTGAGCCTGACCAGGACATCGGTCCACCTTATGGGAGGCCTTCCAACGCTGCGTCTTCCAGTACGCGGCCGCCACCCCAGAACCTTTCGGCCCCAACGGCCATCTATTCTGCGTGCAATGTGCCCAGCCCATTGCCACTTAAGTTTGGCGGTTCTACGTGCTATGTCGGCAACCCTGGACTTTAAGTCTTCTTATGAGGCCCATTGTAAGCGACCACGTTTCAGAGCCATATTATTATGTCATCACTGGCAACACGCACTGGTCATAGACTTTCGTCTTGAGACACTGTGAATTGTTGGACGAGAAGACACCGCGCAGCTTTCCGAACGCCGCCCAGCCGAGTCGGATATTATCAAGGATGTTACCAGGGGGTTTTATCATTACGTAATTCTCCCCTTTTTAAAAAATTACGACAGATCTTGCATTAGCAATCTCCTTATTTTCACGTCCCAATTGTTCGATGGTCTCGATAGCAGACAGCAGATTGATGCAGTTTATACTGATTTTCTGAAGGCGTTCGATAAACTTGATCACACACTACTACTAAATAAAATTGCTTTTAATGGAATCAGAGGCGACCTTCTACGGTGGTTTATATCTTATATAACTAACAGAACACAAAAGGTGGTTGTTAATGGCTTTGAATCTGTTTCCTTCTGAGTCACTTTCAGTGTACCGCAAGGTTTTATTTTAGGCCCTTTATTATTTATTTTATACATTAATGACATAAAAGACTGTTTTCAACATTCTAAATTTCTACTATAAGTGGACGATTTAAAGGTCTACAAAATTATTTCTGATTAAATCAATTATTATAACTTTCAGCAGGATTTAGACCGTTTCTCTAACTACTGTTCTTCCAATAAACTTTATCTTAGTCTTCCAAATTGTCACGTTATAATATTTACCAAAAAGTAAAATATTGTTGAGTTCGACCATCGCCTTGCCAATACGCCAATTACTAAAGTAAGTTTCCTCCGTGATCTTGGTTCTGCTAGGTTCAAAGCTCCATCTGGATGTTCAAATAGAAAAAAATGCTAATAAGGCCTATCAAATGTTTGGTTTTGTTATGAGATCTTCCAGGGATTTTCGTCAAACACCTTTTTGCATTTATGTAGATCTATAATTAAGCCACAGTTAGAGTATGCTGTACCTATTTGGAACCCTTTTTACAAAAAATATAATGAAAGTATAGAGCTTGTACAACGAAAATATCTTCGCGCTATGAATTTTTGATGTCACCGGAAAAAAGGGTCGTACCAGTTGCTTCTAAAAAAATATGATCTTCTGACTCTACAGTCAAGACGGAAATTTTAGAAGCTATGACTCTTTACAATGTGTGTCGCAATCATTTTGATTGCCTTGTCTTAGTTTGAAATTTGTATTACCTGGTTCCTCGAACAGTTCATGTACGTGAATTATGCTTTCGTCGTTTATTCACCACTACCCTTTGTAAATCCAACGCTGACTCACGTTCACCAGTTCATCATTTGGTTGAGACATATAATAATAAGTTTAACTCAATCGACATTCTTTTTCTTAGTAAAAATGCTTTTAGGAAACAGGTTCAAGCAACTCTTAAAGATACGCAGTAGTTTAATATGTAACCATTGATATATTATAAAAGAAGATACGTTACGCGCTAACATCGCAATCAGAGAACCTGGACTCGAAGCTCGCACATCTACACTATCTGTATCGTGACAATTGTCACAATTTCAGCGGTTTCCACCCTAGAGGCGAGTTACCTATCTTATCTAAAATCACAAGATGATCGGTCATGTATTAGATATTTATTTATGTAAACTGTATTGCTAGCTAGTTTTAAGTATTTGAAATGGTTAATCTGTGGAGAATGTAGTGGGTAGCATGATTGTCTTACAATGTAAAATTTAAGTTATATCCTTAATGTGCTATTGTTTGTGTTTCCTTAAATAAATGACATAAAAAAAACACATAAAAAAATAGAAATATATAAAAAAATCTGTTCTGGTTTTTTTTTTTTTTTCAGGAAAAAAACGAAACCCAAATTTTTGGCCGAATGAATTTCGTGTACATTACGACAGTTAACGTTTTTCAAAATCATTCAAGTTGTACAAACCCACTTACCTTAATTAACATAGAATTATGAAATCATAAGAATCAGAATCAGAATAGTTTATTTAAAATAGACCAATTACAGGCACTTTTGAATTGTCAAAATGTCGCTCAGTCCATAAAAAAGTGAAGATAATTGCACGTTCCAAAGCGTAGATCTCTATGGAGAAGAACGTGCAAGAAACTACATGGACACTCTTTTTAAATCATATTATGAGTTACATAAATCTTGGTTAAATTTTTCTTGTCGCTTCTATTATGTGAGCACAATGCAGATAAGTAATGAAAAAATAAAATGAACTAAAAAAAAAATAGAAATTGAATTAAGTTACTGGCAGCTAAGAGATGACCAGTCCCTACTGACGGCGCCCGTTCACAAGCATGACGCGTGCCTCAGCCCCACTCAGCTCAACCATTTTGAAGGGAATTGAATGACCCAATAACACGTGCCACCATCAGCGAGACATTTGAGTGAGCATGACAAACTCTCAACTGCCATGTTTTTAATGTCAAATAAGTTGTAACCTAATAAAATAAAAATGCTCCATGGTACTTCACATTCACAAATAAAAAAAAAAGTGCTTCTACATTATACAATCTTATTGTTTTCAATTACAAAAAGTAATAAGTAATTGATCACAAGCTCCATTACAATAAATAAAATAATGAAAAATAGTATATTTAAAAAAAAACACATTTCGAAAACAACAATACAAAAAGGGGCCCCCGCATTTCTTCCAAACTAATTTGTAGGCAAATGTGGCTGTGGCTGTGGAGCAGGACCGGCATTTAGCCAAGCATTTTTAGCAAGGATGTAATCTTCCAATTTATAATATGCTTGTCTACATAGTGTGCGTTTAATGCATGTTTTAAATTTCGACTCATTTAGATTTTGAATTCCAAGTGGGATCTTATTATAAAATTTTACACAGTAACCCATAAAAGAACTATGTGTTTAGACAATCTGAATCGAGGTTGATCTAATTGGTTCCTATTCCTAGTATTAAAATTGTGCCTGTCACTTATTTTAGTAAAAAGATGAATATTTTTCCGAACATACATAATGTTTTCATAAATGAATTGACAAGAGACCGTCATGATGTTTATTTCCTTAAATAGTTCCATAAGAGAATCACGCCTGCGAAGATTATATATGGCTCTGATAGCTCTTTTCTGCAGAATAAAAATAGACTCAATATCTGCAGCCCGTCCCCATAGTAAAGTACCGTAAGACATTATGCTATGGAAGTAACTAAAATAGACTAGTCTCGCGGTATCAACATCTGTAAATTGACGATTTTTTCTAACAGCATATGCTGCTGAACTAAGCCAACCTGATCTATCCAGTGCTGGAACCAAAGGCAAGCAGACATGTATTTAGTTGTCACTTTAAAATATAATCACTGATATTCAACAATTTACATTAAGCAGCAAATAACAAAGTTGAACTTCCAAAAAGTCTTTTATGAATACCTGTGCCTTTTTACTACTGGTCGATAGGCAAGAAGCCACAAAACGCAACGGCAGAGGCACCGCTCATCCCCGCGGGTAAGAAGGACAACTTCTTATTTTTCATCTCGCTCGTTAGCACTGACGTTGCGCGTAAGCACAATTGATTTTACGCTGTGGTGACGTCAAGTTTTGCAACCGCGGTACAAGCCATGAGCGTACAGCGTTCACCACCTGTTGCGAGTAGCGAGCTAGCGGATCCTTCTACAGCAAATGAATTTTCAACTAAGCAAACCACAAACAGGAGGCGTAAACCAGCTGAACATAGCTATAACTGTGCGAAGGAACTCCAAGATTTTCGAAAAGATATTACAACTATTTTACAAAAGTTCACTGATACTCAAGAATCTACAATGATCGCTATGCGGGACAATATTGCTGAGATGAAATCTGGTTACAAAACCATCAACAAAGTCGATCCAGAATATGGCACACGGGAAACATCAACCACAAAAACTATAAAACATCACGTCTCAACGAAAATAAAAAATAATCACTTTCATATGGCTATTATAGAATCATCTCTATCAGATCACAAAAATATCTACGTAGAACTTAAAAGGACTATGCCTCCAAGAAAACAAAAAGTACAGTATGAAGCTGTAGACTACCAGAAATTGAACAAATTGATTGAGACGTCCAATCCTAATATTGACGCTCACGATTTCGATAGTTTAGATGAGTATATTAAAAATAAAGTGGTTGAAGCTAAAACAAGAAAATATAAAATTATGAACCATCCACAAAAAGAATGGGTTAACAAACAAATAATTACAGAAATAAATGAAAGAAACACATTATGTAGCAAAGTAAAACAAGACCCGAATAACAAACAACTAGAAGCGGAGTTTAAAACCAAAAGAAGTCAATTAGCGCGCAAAATAAAGAACACAAAGGAGACATATTTTTATGGAGAATTTACGAAATGTACTAAGAAGCCCATGAAAATGTGGAAATTAATAAATACCCTTTCAAATAACAAAATTGTAACAAATGAGGCTCCCCCAAAACTTAAATTAGATAATGGAACCACAGTAACAGATCCCGTAGACGTATGCGAAATTTTTATAGTTTCTTCGCAAATATAGGTTCTCAATTGGCAAGTAAAATACCGTCTTCCTTTCACAATAAAAATCTATTCATTCTGCCAAACTCCAACCAACACACAGGGCTATACGAACTAACTCAATTCTCTCCATGTACTATTAAAGAGGTATCTCGGATTATAGACGATTTAGATTCCAATACGAGCACAGGAATCGATGGCATTAGCACAAAAGTTCTGAAACGTTTTAAAAATACTATCATTAAAAATTAAACAGATTGCCTAAACCAGCTTTTAGCAGACGGTATATTTCCAGAAAAATTGAAAATAGCTAAAGTCACTCCAATTTACAAAGCTGGTATAAAGCTAGATCCTGGAAATTATCGACCAGTGTCAGTTTTTCCAATACTATCCAAGATATTAGAAAAATCATATATATAAGAGGTTAGATGATTATCTTACAGAAATGAAGTTTATATACGACCGACAATATGGATTTCGCCCTAAATCTAACACCCTTGGTGCAACTATTGATTTAGTGACGACCATAAAAGAAAAAACTAGATCAAAAACAGATTGCACTGGGAATATTTACTGATTTAAAAAAAGCCTTTGACACTGTCAGTCACCCCCTGCTATTACAGAAGTTGGAGAGTATTGGCATAACTGGTAGTGCATATAAAATCCTTAAATCTTATTTGAGTGATCGCTACCAAGTTGTTAAAATTGGACAATATCAGTGCAGCTTCAAGCCTTTGACATATGGTGTGCCCCAGGGTTCCATTTTAAGGCCCTAATTATTCTTGGTTTATGTAAATAACATATATCTAGCAGGTTTACAAGGTCACCTTACACTTTACACAGACGATACATGCTTATTCTATTTTGGACACGATATCAATGAAATTATTAAAAGTGCTCAATATGATTTAAATATATTACATAAATGGTTTCAGTGTAACCTGTTAACAATTAACATCTCTAAAACCTCATACATAATTTTTAAAGCTAAGAATCCATCCATCCATCTATCCAGCTATCCAGCTCTCTAGTTACAGCTGGATCTGGTTTCAACAGACTGAAACTGGCTCCATCATAGTTTGGAAAAGTTTCATGCAAAACTTTCAAGAAAATAAATCGTTTCAAAATTATTAATTTATTTATCTCAGAACCTTTTGAACCTTTGGAAGTTGTATGAATTTCTGAAGCCTGCCAGGCAACGGAGGCTTATAGATAAAATTAAAACAATAATCTTAAACTAAATAACCTTAAATAATAATAAACTAATACATATTATCAAAAAAAAAAAAAAAACTTATTAACTATAATTATACACGTAATGTATTCAGGGTCAGTTGTGCTGCGTGGTATCGCATAACTGTCCTCGGAAACGTCGATGTATGACACTTTTCGGCCAGAAGTCTTCTTTCAAGAAGGTCTGTAGGTCTGTCAGTGTCTATACTAGTACTGCCAAGGAGAGCCCTTGGTTGGTGGGACACTATTGCGTCAAGTATAGTATAAAGATATCTAGGTTATGGTTTTTAGAGGCTTAAATTAACCGGTTACCAAGAACTATTTTCAGAATATGGCCTCTTCGTGAACTTTATTATTAACATACACCGATAAAAAAAGCAGTGAATGACTTACACATACCCAAAAACAGTTGCTACTAAGAAGTGATGTAGCAACAAGAGAGCAAAATATCTTGTGTATACCATGGACATGACGTAAAATATAAGTCACAGTCCTTTGAGTCTTCCACGGTTACTCCTTCGAACAATCGTCAAGGCAGGAACAAAGGGGCGCGCCACAATCGAGGCGATAAGGTCCATCCTTGAGGAGTGGCTGGAAAGACCTCACGGCGTTCTAAACTTCCGCACGACGCATGTTCTTACCGAAAACGGCAAGTTTGCTAAGCTCCTGTTCCGGATTCGCCCGGGTGTCGCCACTGTGCGGAAGAACACGGTGGAGCATACTGTAGAGGTGTGCCCCGCCTGGGCGGAGCATCGCCGTGTCCTCGTGGGGGCGATCGGCGGCAGCGATCTCTCTCGCCGGGCCTTGGTTCAGGCTATGGTCCGGAGTGAGGAGGGATGGCAGGCGGTCGCCTCCTTCTGCGAAGCAGTAATGCTAGCAAAGGAGGAGGCCGACCGCATCAGGCAGAGGCAACGGGGTGCTCGCCCCAGCCGCCGCCGGGATTCCGATCCCGATTTCCAGCCACCGTAGGCGCGGGCTTGCGGACGGCGGGCAATGGGTAGCACGCTGTCCGATCGTCCGGTAACCGACCGGACCGAGCCCAAGTCGTCGACAGCGCGTTCTGTTCATTTGTCATTGTATGATTTTACCTACCACAAAAAAAAGGCAGACTTAAAAATGTAACATGCAGTGTATCACGCAATCAAAGAATTATCGTAATATATCATGCAATGTAACAGAGTTGAACACATTGCGCGCACAAACCGTAAACAATACGCGTACGAACCGTACAGACTATGCGTACAAACAAAGCATTTCAAATAGTGCGCCATTTGTTGTTTTTTTTTCGCAGAATGCAAAGGGGCAGTGTGGACGGGGCGCCCGTGTGCGTGTTTATACGCTCAAAACATTTAAAAATATAAAAATAGTATCATTATTACCATTATTATTATTATTTCGCAGTGGTAGCCGAGTGAGCAGTGGTGGCCGAGTTGAGCAGTGGTGGCCGAGTGGTAACGGCCCCGACTTACGAGCTGTAGATCGCGGGTTCAAATCCAGCCAGGCGCAATACTTTGTGTAGTTTACTTCGTCACCACTGCTCTCAAAACGGTGAAGGAAAACATCGTGAGGAAACCGGGATGTCCTAGAACCAAAAAATTCGAAGACTTGTGACATCCACCAAACCCCACTGGGCCCACGTGGTGGATTATGGCCCATTCCTTCTCCTAGAGAGGAGGCCTGTGTCCCAGCAGTGGGAACATTATAAGGCTGATGCTAATGCTAAGAAAAAATAATACTCGAAAATATAAAAAATTGTATCATTGTATTATTATTCTTTAATTATTCTAATTTTTATTGTGATTTGCGATAATGAGCAAATATAAATAAATACAAACCATAAAAGTATATTTTCAGTCAATAATTTTCTTACCTGTATATTAAAAATACACCAACTGTATAATACCTACCTACTTTGTATAATACTAAAGTTGAATACTATTATTCTAATTTCTAAATTGAAGAAATAAGGTATTTTATAGGAACCGGAATAGTCTTCATCAAACAATAAAACTGAAATATCTCTGTTCTTATTGTTTCAATTTATGACATGCTACTTTACTACATGGAAACGTTTACATGCCCATTTTTAAGTTACTTCTAAACCGAATTAATAAGATTTTTCATACAAAAAAAAAAATAACCACTATTGAGGAAACATCTATTTTTCATATTATTCATGCTTGTCCTTATAATTGACTATGGCCCCAAATTTAAGCGTTCTAGAAGCGTCGCAGTCACACGAAACACTTCTTTGATATCTACATCTAGATTATAGCGTAATAACTTAAGTTTTGTCAAACAACTAAAAAAATATTATCACTTCATTTTGTATAAAACACCAAGTGCGCAGTGTCTAGTTAATTCTGAAAGTACTATTAACATAGACACAGTATTACGATGGTAGCGAGACGCGTAGTCAATATAGTAAAAAAAACTGAAAATACAATGGGCATTTACAGAAATTACGTTTATCTGTCGAAATGCCGTAGGATTTTATGCAAAATACGCATTGCCATCCAAATAATTACATTGACAGTTATTTACATTTACAATATGCACTTTTTTTATGGAATGACTAGATTGGGCTCTTTGTACAGAATGTATGACATTGTGAAACTGCTAAACGGTCCGGTTATCATGATAAGTGGTCTTGTGACCTCACGTTCTTACAAACTGTTCATAGATAACTTCTTCTTTGTGAACCATTACTTCCAAAACGAACCCGCTTATATCAAGTCTTCAAGAAAGTTAAAGATTATTTTTGTGATCATTACAACGGTGACTTGCATTGCAAGTATTTTAATAGTGGTTTTATTATTATATGCTCATAAATTAGAAATAGTTATGCCAGTTTTAGTCTATTTGGTTGATGAAGTTCGATTTATTTTTGAACATATAGTAATATATATTAACGTATCGATCGTTTACAATTTATTGAAATGTTTGAATAATTGTATATTTGACATTCAAATAAAGTTCAATAATACCAATGAGCTGAATTCAGATAGCAGAAGGTTTCTTACTATTGAAGAAGTGGAACGGTGGGCTACACAGTTTACATGCTTGTTGAGTTGCAGCAGAAATCTGTCGGCTTGCTTTAAGGTTCAGGTAAAGTCCTCGAAAGATGTAAATGTAATGTTTACATTACTCTACTAAACTTACGTTTCTATAACTGTCACGTCTTGACTTACTTCTGGCTTTTTCTTTTCAGATGATATATTCCTCGGTCATGTGTTTTGCGCATTTTATAATTACTTTGTCTGGGTTCTTCCACATGCTACGATTTGATGTAAGGTACTTCTATAATTAACTATAGACTTAATTGTAGTTGTGTATGTAATAATTTACGTCTGATTTTTAACAGGGTCCGCATATAATTATTAATTCTATTTTCCTATCTTATACATTTTGTTTTTCTACATTTTGTACATTTGCAATTATGATTGCTGGACAAAGTCTGGTAAATGAAAATTCAAGATTACGTAGAAGACTATCAAAATTGTATAGCACATTATCGATACGTAAGGAACTGATTTTCTTTATTAATTAAATATGTACTATTTATATTTAACACTCAGTGGCAATAAAAGTAAGCCAAAAACTTGAAATCGTGAGGAATCTAAAGCTACTATGTTATTTTTATGAGGATAAATGTCTTGTAGTTCTTTAATTAGTTTATATTTGACGAGTGTGTACAAGAATTTATGTCAAAGCTTATTTAACAGTTCCCAGAAATGTAAGTTTTTTGTTTTACTTGTTATTTACACAATTGTCTTTTTTGTGACTTACTAGCAACATGTGAATAGCAAAGTGGGATTATGTAAAAACAAAGTTTGATCAATTTAGGATATTTTTTTTACAACATTTATTGGCAAAACTGTTTATCCTTTACACCCTGACAGACATGGTTGAGGACTTGCTTTTAAATTATGTAATGGTAACTAGTAGATATTGCTGCTTGTGTTAATTTGGTCACAGAGAAATATCGGCTATGCTCACAACGCTTTTTTTTTCACCCGATTCTGCATATTTACCATTATAGAACTATTATAGAAGCTATGCTTCGATCGGTTGTAACTTGCAATGTACTTCGTAATTTTGGACGACTTTGTATTAAAAGATATTTTATTGCCGCTGAGTGACATAACAAATGGTAGAAATTTAGAAAATAAATAAAATATAATTGTTTGTTTTGTTCTCGCATGGCTTATTTGTGTAGTTTAAAATTTATGGTGTATACGAACATTGCTTTGATAGATCATCTTAAAACATACTATTTTTTTCTAGATCCACATGAGGCGGAAACAAAAGCTTTAAGAAAGCTATGTCTACTGGTTAAAGTTAATACTATTCAAATAGACTATACTTTGAAAGCAAAACTGTCAATGTACCTAATACCTGTAATTTTATCTTTTTCAATGTCTTACATAATTACATCTTTGCAATTCCTTAATGTTATATAAAATATTGTAAAAAAGCAGTTGTTTTAGGAATAAAGTAACTTGATTTTGACTTATTATTAGGTAAGTTATAATTTTTTCTGATTGTGTACCCGAAAAATGGCACACTTTAACAATAATTTTAAAATTATATATGGGACGTTCTTTTTTTTATCGACAATCTGACCGGCGCTTTTTTATATTTGCTAAAAAAAATAAACTTATGATTTCTTTTGTAGAATGTATTTTAAATTATTGACTCGTTATTGTAGATTTTAAAAATATATAATGCATCGAAGTATTACTTGTAATTTTTATTTTACGTCAAATATTGTAGGAATGGTAACAAAAGATTAATGCCTCAGTCATATCGTAGAGGCCCAGCCTGCTAGCTGCAGGCAGGCAGGGTCGAAGCCTGCTGGGGTCATGGGTCAGCTTTTGAAAGGAATACCCGGCCCCGGCACTATAGGCTACAAAAGAACGGGGTAGGTTTTTAGTCAGTAAGAGTCTGACACTACTTCCCGCTTCGCCCAAGGGCGGGATTTGTCATTGGATAATTTTATCTACCATAAAAAAACATCTCAGTCATAAAAATGTTTTTTTTTTTTCATGCCTAACCAGAAGCCTTCCGTTTCTTAATACTTTTTTATCAAGAAAACAAACATTTATTTTCAGTTAGCTCTGTGGGACGGAATTATTAATACAAACATTAAAAAATGTCATACATTACCACTCTGTCACATTTTTGCTTCCTAAGACAAAAAGAAACTTTTTAATATTATGAAAGTCTTCCAATAAAGTAACTTGAAAATGTGGTGAACACCCAACCTTTGTTCAGTAATACTAAAAACGTTATTTTTGTAAATATTGCCAATAAACTGGATCGTACACTATTTTGAACTTACATAAATTGTAAGGGGCACAAAACTGTGACACAGTGGTTAACGAAGTCAAGGAATGGTAAATAATGATTACCCGCCGAACAAAGTTAACTTTATAAAAGTTTTAAAGTTTAGAAAACAATAACAAATTATAATATTTCTTAATGATATTTGATAAAATAGTATATTTTCCACTTTTTTCTTCGCCATGTTTATTTATCCTTTTTACTACTGTATAATGCACTTTATTTTCTTTCACTGAAGTCTATTCTTGTATTTCTGTACCTTCCTTAGTTATTCATAAATTAAACCTTGAAGTTGATTATTTACCCGACTACGGCAAAGCCAAAAGAGGGTTATGATTTTGATAGGTATGAGCTTTTACAGATACTCACCTACATACGTAGGTATGTATGTGAGTATGTTCATGTGTTCCCTCATAGCTCCTAATCTACTTATCGGAACTCGACACATGAGGTATCGTTAGAACCGTCTTAATTGTCCGCTGAACATAGGCTACATGACGTGTCAGAAAACTTGATATGGCGCCCTCTAGCGGACAAAAAGTAATGTGTTAAAAAATAAAAACGACATAAATACACCGTGTTTGGTGTCATTTGGAAGGGCTTCACTTGTACATTTCCAAAACATTGTCCAAATTTAAAGTTACGCCCTCTAGCGGACAAAAATTAATGTGTTAAAAAAAGTGATTTAACACCAAAATAGTTTAAATAAAAAAAAAGTAGAAAAACTAAAACCCGACTACGACAAAAAACAAACGACGCTGCGGCTATTCTTTATGTTCTATTCTTGTTTTTCCAGTTATCTTGTTTATTTCAGCACCCGGAAAATCTTGTTTCATACTTTTTCAGCGTCGTTTGTTTTTTGTCGTAGTCGGGTTTTAGTTTTTCTACTTTTTTTTTTGTCTATAAAGTGCTGATTTATCTCGTTTATCTTTTCTGTTATCCCAGTAGACGAGGCTGGAGTCAGTTGACAAGATCTAGGACTTGATGGAAATAGTTTGGGACTTGGAAAATAGTGGTGTCTTTACCAAAATGTTCTGCAAAGTTTTTTTCGTTCATTTCTCTTCATATTCCTAATCTGCCGTTGTCCTTCACTTTTTGTGTTCTTTTGGTGTCATAACTATCTTTAACTAACTTTTACAAGCATGATGTCTTCGTAAATATATACGATTCACTTCTGCAGCGATTTCAGGGTTAAATTCCTTTTTTTTTTTCACGACACCATCGCTGCCTTTCAGTCACAAAATAATGCTATTTTTCCATTTACCTGATGGTAACACCTTAAATTAACAAGACTGTCGGCGATATAGTAACTGAAATAGGAAAACTAACAATCATCTATTGTAAAAATGAACTAAAGCTCTAAGTTCCATACAAAAATGACTCCTCCGTTACGAGTTATACCACTTCGTCACAATTTTTGTGACAGAGGTGCCTCGTGACAAAGGTGTAAAATAGTAATGTTCGAGATTCTCAGCATTCGCCTAATTATGATTTACGCATAAAACGGGGCATATATGAAATATTTAAACACAGAAATTACAATAACATTTGGAAATAGTAACTGACATGACAGAGTGATCGCTGAATAAATACACGCACTTCCTTTTACAGTTTGCGAGCGACTGACTGGTATTTTAAGGTCTGGAAATTTTAACTCTTGAGAGCTGAAGAAGGTCGTTATACTCCAGGGATACAGTCTGAAAAGCAGGAGTCAAGGTAAACGCTCTTTTTGGCGGTGAACAGACAAGCTTGTGTTTTGGCTGCGTTGAATTCTACCAGATTGCCTTCACCTCACTTGGAGACTGCCTAAAGTGAGAAATTTGTACGCTCTACCATAGCCTCTCTTTCGGACCGGATTAGCTCCTTACTAGTCCAAGTACTTGGCAGGTATTTCTTTACAAATGTGCTATCATCTGCATACTCATAGATACCGGGTATCCGTAGATCGTTGATATGCAGCAGGAAGAAAGTTGCAGAGAGAACAGACTCCTTAGAAACTCCGGCATCCTATTTGGGTGTTCGACATTGCGGCAGCGCTGTGTTTTCTTAAAGAAATAAGATACATTGGATTGTGAACCTAATGTACCTATACATTGGATTGTTAATTCTATGTATCCTATTTGGATGTTTGTCGTTGCGGCAGCGCTGCGTTTTCTTAGAAAATAGCACCACAGGATTAATAATGACGAATTTAAAATTCATCAGACTATGAATTCAGATATCTCCACTTAAAATCTAATTGGCAAACTAATCCTAGTTTTATCCTTTTTTTATCTTAAGTGTCTACATGTTCTTTCTGCATTGTATGTGTTTATCTGTTTCAAATAAAATATTTTCTTTCTTTCTATTTTTTATTATTATTATTATTTATAACTTTATGCACTAAAAATACAGTGTGCAAAGGCGGACTTAATGCCTTAGGCATTTTCTACCAGCCGACCTTAGGGTGGTGCAGAGACATAATATGGCAGGTGCAACTTAAAAGAAGACAGACAGAAAGGACAAAAGAACAATAATACATATATACTTAGATACATACATACAAATAAAGAACGATATTGTGAAAAGACGAATACAACAAATCAAGAGTGTGATGATTCTACCAACTTCTTGCGAATGTGATCTCGTGCTTTTACTTTAAAGGACAACCGACTGGTTGCCGTCCTGATATTCAGAGGGAGTGCATTCCAAAGGGAGATCGCCTGGACAAAGAAAGAGGAATGGATAAACCCTGAGCGGTGTGAGGGGCATCGTAGAAGACGATTATTTGTAGATCGCAGATTTTTACTGTGCCCAGAGCAAAGAAATTGAATTTCTGAGCTCAGATATGAAGGAGAATTAGGCTTATCTAACAGAGAAAACAGGGTTGTCAAGGCCCTCAATGCTCTACGCTGGCGAATAGGTAACCATTTTAAAAGAGACCTATGTGTTGAGACATGGTCATACTTACGGAGGTTATATCCTATTCGTTATTCGGTTAGTCCTATTCTTTTATATATTATCTATAAAATATATAGAATATAGATTAAAGACCAATTACTTATGTCTCGTCTAACTTATTAACAATTAATTTTATAAGGAACATTAGGTGCGCAATGTCTATTCATTCTAACCTCGAAAAACCGCCTCAACGTACACACAAAACGATGGTGGCGAGACGCCTCATCTATATGGTAACAAGAGCTGAAAATTTAATGGGCGATCACAGAAATTACGTTTATTTGTCGAAAAGTCAAAAAATTCTGTGTAAAATACGCGTTGCTATCCAAATAATTATATTTTTAGCTATTTATATTTACAGCATGAGTTGTCTGTCTTATACAATGAATAGAATGGCCTTTTTCTTCACGATGTATGACTTTGTGAAACTCCTAAACTGTTCATTTGTCATGATAAATAGTATTGTGACCTCACATTCTTATAAACTGTTCTTATACAACTTCTTGTCCGTGCAGCATTGCTTCCAAGGCGATTCCAGTTACAACAGATCTTCAAAAAAGTTAAAAATTATTTTTGTGACAATCACAACAGTAACTTGTGCTGCAAGCATTTCACTAGCAGTTATAAAAATGTTTTCTATATATGCTGACCATCCAACAGAATCAAAATTAAAAGCAAATATGTTAGTTTTAGCTGATTTTGTTAATGAAGTTCGCTTTATTTTGGGACATGCAGTAATTTTCATCCATATTACAATTGTTCGTAATTTATTAAAATGTTTGAATGATTGTATATTTGCAATTCAAGTGAAGTATAATGATACCGAAAAAAGATTACGTTCCTATAGCAGTGAGTGGAATGATCTTAATGTAGAACAAGTGGAACAGTGGGCTACACAGCTTGCATGCTTATTGAATTGCAGCAGAAATCTGTCCGCTTGTTTTAAGGTTCAGGTAAAGTCCTTAGAAGTTATCGGTATTTATTAAGTCAAGAGTGGATAGGTCCCTTTTATTCAAGCGTACTTCATCGTTGACCACATCATCACTTACTATCAGGTGAGATAGTTGTCAAGTGCAAGCCTATCAATTATAAAAAAAAAACATGTTTCGAAACTTACTTTCGTCTTCATTTCGACTTACAAAAAAAAAAGAATGAAAGCAAGGAAAGCGGAGGCAGCAAACAAGGTGTTCGCGGTAAAAATTAAATAATCTAACTAAGCAATTATAAAGAAAAATTGTACAATTCGAGGATGATAGCAACCTTCTGCAGCTAACCAATGACAAATCAACGGATTACTCTCTTTGGGAAGCTATAAGAAACCTAAAAAGGCCGATTAAACAAATACCGCCTATTAGAGATATCGACCAAAAAGGGTTAAGGATTCCTCAATACTTACAAAATACTTTTCAACCCTAACTATACAGATATAATTGAGAGCGAAAACCTAGTACAAAATCAAGAAGATTAGCTTGTGACGCCTAAAGAAGTTATGAGAGAAATTTAAAATAATATTAGTTCGAATAAGTCACAGGGCTACCTTATAACAGATCATAAACACCTCCCGCGGAAAGCCATAGTGAAGCTGACCAAAATAATCAATGCTGCGTTTATTCTAAAACACGTACCTGGGCCGTGTAAAGTAGCTGAAGTAATTATGATTGCGAAGCCTGGAAAATCAGCCCCATAAAGTGTCATCATATAGACCTATTTGCTTGTTGCCAGTGTTATCATAAATATTTGATAAACTATTACTGAAGGGGTAAAGCCAATAATAGAAAAAAAAGACCTTATCCCAAATCATCAATTTGGTTTCAGAAAGAGAAAACCAAGTATACAGAATAACAAATATTATTGAAAAAACGTTCGAAAATAAAGAAGTCTGCGCCACCGTACTCTTAGATGTTGCGCAAGCTTTTGACAAAGTTTGGCATGAGAGCTTAATATTCAAACTCAGATGTATATTGCCTCTAGAATTTGCAGATATTCTGAAGTCGAATTTAACTAACAGAATGTTTAGAATAAGGCAAGAAGATGCATATTCTGAGCTTAAAACTCACCGGTACCTCAAGGGTACCTCAAGGAAGTGTGCTAGGCCCAATCCTCTACTTGTTGTACACCTGTGACATCCCAGAGCTATAAAACCTCCACCGTGACCTGAAAATGGAACACGTCGCCACCATCATTTAAAAATTTGCTGAACACAGACTTCACCGCCATATGAATTTTGAGGCAATCTAGCTGTTGAAGACCTCGTGCGTAAACTAAAGAGAACTCAACTCTTTGAGTTAGTGTAGAACTCTACACTAACTCAAAGGGTTGAGAATAGTGATCAATGCTGTGCTGTGCATATAACACATGACCAAAGTGTTTTTATCAATATCAGACTCTAAGAAAGTGCTATGGACTTCTTTAAAAGTGTTAAAAGACGCTTTTCTTAGTTTTAACAAAACCTATAACATAGTATATTAACATAGTATAGTAAAGTAATTTAACTCTAACTTAATATTAATCTTTTGGGCTAGATTGTAAACGATTATTAAGAAATTTGTTCTTAATAATTAGGAAAAACAAATTCGACTCACTTTTGGTTTTTTCTTTTTCAGATTTTCGTCTCGTTGGTCATTTGTTTTGCGCATTTTATTCTTGCATTTACTGGGCTCCTGAATATACTACAATTTAATGTAATGTACTCGTCTATAAAAATTTTATACAAGAACTTGTTTGTGTCAATGTATTCACGTCATTTTTTTATTTTTACAGGAACCACATGAAATCGTTGTTTCTTTCATTATATTTTATTTATTTTTTTATTCTTTAATTTGTACATTTACAATCATGATGGCTGGCCAAAATTTGACCAATGAAAATTCAAGAGTTCATAGAAGACTGTCTAAATTATACAGCACTTTGTCGATATGTGAGTATTTTTTTTTATTATTGAATTGGTTGGTACTATATATATTCCGACACTCAGAGGCAATAAATGTAGTCAAAATCTTAGACTCCAATTTGTGTAGAAACGAAATCTATTTTCAATGAGTTTTTTTAGCTCTTTTTGGCAAATTATGTCACATAAAATTATTTTTTAAACAGACTAGCGTAAGAATTTACAAAATTATGAAGCCCTTTCGATTTTTTATGACTCAGATTATCAGCTATCTCTAATATTAGAAATAATTTACTTTAAAACTTCACCACACTACCAGCTCCGCTATCGTACTATTTTTTCTTTGTTACCCGTGCTAATTTAATTTCTTGATCATCATTATCATCTTCATGTTCTTGTCAGATGACACAGGCGTTTTTTCTGTAAGAATCCGGTTCAGGAGCCTTCCGAACTTACAAAGTCCAGTGAAGACCTGCGTTATGCGTAAGGTGAGGACGCCGTGACGTCTTTTCAGTCACTCCTAAAAGACAAGACTTACCAACATAACTATGGTGTGCCCTATGTTCACAACATATCTTCATCTTTTATTTTGCCTCTCTTGTTCTATTCATAAACTTGTATATACAAAACTCTTTTAGTAAAATTTCATACCTCCTCTTTACATGACCATACCACGATAATCGATTCCTTTTTAACATTACATTCAGTAACGCTACTGTCAAATTTTCTCTAACATACTCGTTTATCATATAATGTGATGTTCTCCAGTCCAGTCCAGTTAATGTTATTGCGTTGGGGTACCCTAAAATTACATCACCTCCTTCCCTACTGTCGTCTATAATACATAATAATATTACCGGATGTGCATTCTGTATTGTATTGAATACCTAGGCAAAGTATAAAACAAACAATAGATATGCATACATTACCTACACGTTTTTGGTATTCTACATATTTTATAGATATTATATAGAATACCGGATTATACATAATTCTAGCAACATACACCGTTAAATTTTGGTCGTTTTAATTCCGTGGAGGGTCAATACGGTACATGAAAACCTATCGATTTGTAAAGATAACAATGAAAAATAAAGTACTTTTTTTCTAAAACTCGAATTAATATACGTATGTACGAAATTAATTTCTTTAAGTAAACTAGTCAATGAACTTGTAGGGAGTTGTCGGTCGTTGCGTACTAAATATCTACAGTTCATTGGCTTCGATCAGCTGACGTTTACTGAAATAAAGTGGGCAATTTATTCATAATATATGACTTTCTGAGGCTCTTAGATGGTTCACTTATCATGATAAGTTGTATTATGACCTCGCATTCTTACAAACTGTTTATAGACAACCTCTTATTCGTGCATCATTACTTTGAAAACGAACCCACCTTCATCAAATGTTCAAGAAAGTTAAGTATTGTTTTTATGACAAACACAACAATAGCTTGTGCTGCAAGTGTTTCACGATCAGTAACAAAAATGTATTATGTATTTTCTGCCTACCCTACAGAACTCAAATTAAAAGAAAACGTATCAGCTTTGGCTGAATTTGTTGATGAAGTTTGCTTTATTTTACAATATACAACAACATACGTTTACATAACAATCGTCCGTATTTTGTTGAAATGATTAAATAATTGTATATTTGATATTCAATTAAAGTACAATAATATCAAAAAGAGGTTACACTCAAATAGCATGAACTTCTTTCCAATAAACAAGTAGAAGAATGGGTTACACAGTTGTTGAATTGCAGTAGAAATCTCTCGGCTTGCTTTTACGCTCAGGTATAATTCTTTAAAGTTGGGTTACTTAATTTTGTAATAAAACTTATATTTCGTATTGAATTACTTTTGGCTTTTCCTGTTTCATATGGTATATTCCTTGATTATGTGTTCAGTGCATTTTATAATTGCGTCATCTGGGTTCTTCAATATGCTACAATTGAATGTAAGGTGCATAATTAACCAAAGACTTAATTATAGTTTTTGTATTCTTTTATTTACTTTCTGTTTTTTTTTTTTTACAGGATCCGCACATAATAGTTATTGCTTTTGTCGTATTTTCCACATTTTGTTTTTCTTTAATTTGTACATTTACAATTATAATTGCTGGTCAAAAACTGTTTATACAGCATATTGTCGATCTGTAAGTTGGCGTTTTCATTTATTGAATAAGTTCTATTGAAATACACGCATAAACACCATATATATACTAACAAATCATTTTATACATTTTTAATGAGAAAATATGTCAAAACGATTTTGTAGCTGGTTAATTTGAATATTTTTACACATAGTTTTTTTTTTTAATAGAATATATGCCAGAGTTGATTTAACAGTTTTAGATTTTTTTTTTACTTTCTTTCCATATATAAGAGAGGGGAGTCTTCACGAATAACAAAATCATCTTCATCACTTATTGTTTTATTTATAACTCACTTTTGTATAATTAAACTTGACAATTATATAACATAAACGTTATTAAATCTATTTCAAAGTAATATAATAATAAAATACACTCCTACAACGTCTGATCAACTCGAATGTCGACGAGCGAATGACCGCTCACGCGCTGCGCACGCCTTTTATAAACTCCTTTGCCTTTCACTTTTTACTGGTGGAGCGCCGATGGTGGGGCGTGCCACAAGAGTAGTTCGTAACGTTTCGTTGCACGTGCACTCTGCGCGTTGTTAGGAATATTTGCGCCGATACGGCCATTCTGATGATGGGTGCGTCCCTGCACCGTCATCTTACAGCAATCTGGAAAAACAACTTCATTACTTCTTAAATACAAGTTTCGTTGATTGCCAATCATCCTCATAGCCTCAGCGCTAATTTTGGATTGATACGCGAATCATTTCGAACATCGACCTCATAGCCTCAGCGCTAATTTTGGTCACACGTTATAGAACCTCATAGCCTCAGCGCTAATTTTGGTCACACGTTATAGAACCTCATAGCCTCATCGCTAATTTTGGTCACACATTATAGAACCTCATAGCCTCAGCGCTAATTTTGGTCACACGTTACAACATCTCACATCATCAGCATCGCTCATTTTAGTATTACCTCAACTCATCGTTTACTTAACCTTCACGTGATTATAACGTCCCCGTGTGTTAGTCATCATCGCCACCTCAGCCGGAAGATGTCCACTGACGAGAGGTTCCAATAAGACGTCCATCTCTGTGTGTTACTCTGAAACAAAATACATCTCGCAGTATCATATAGCTCGGTCACTCCTGACAAACACTAGGAACCACTCTCGCATCGTGAGTGCGCTCCTAAGCACGCAAACTCACACACATAAAACCATTAATTCACATCTTGACCATGAGGGACCATCTGCAGGTCACACAAACGTCTACTCCGTGTGGGAATCGAACCCGTAACACGCAGTCAATCGTTCAACGTTAGAACAATTCACACTTTACTCAATGAACCAAAATATAAAGAAATCGGGTAATAGAAATTGTCATCCAGTCATGTACCAACGTTAATTGTTCTCATCATAAAGCCTTAGGAGCCCCCACAAGTAAACCACTCTAACGCCACGGCACTCATACTATGGGACTAAACCTGAAATCGCGAAAAAAATCTGCCAAGTTCAGTACATTTATGTTCGCCTAACTGGTCAAAGTCTCTCTATTTGTGAGTTTGTGACTTATTAGCGATCTGCTCTGACTTTGTAAAAGTTCAATTTAGAAGAGCTATCATTTGTGTGTATTTACTTAGTTACGGTTTATTGTTTAGGTAATATCATTTAAAAGGAGCGCTTAGTACGAAACTAGTAAATGTAATTGAAATCTATAATATCTATAATAGCAACTACTTCAACTTTATGCTTATATGTTTATAGATTTTTTTCAACGTTTGGATTTTTTTGAAACTTATTATGATTTTTTCGAACTTTTTGACTATTATTAGTTTTTAATTTTGTGGGATTGTGTACTTGCACCTACTTCATGAATTATCTCGTCTAATTACTTAAAATAGTAAAAAAATCCTTTAAAAATACTTAAATAGTTATAACGACGTAGAGAAGTATTTCAACGCCAAAGTGTATAATTTTATTATTTGGACATGGTTAGGTTTAGTGTAACAGTATTTATAGTTTAGTTAATATTCAAGATTTTTACGTATTTAAGTGTATTATTTTAAAATATTTTAATATTAAATTCCATAATTTACTAATAAATAGTTATAGTTATATACAGCTTGTAAAAAATAGTAAAATAAAAGTAATCGTACAATATGGCGTGGATACTGCTATGTCGTTATCGATTGATAATGTGCCCAAAAAACTAGCGGCATTGCCACGCTGTATGGCAATGCTTATCCACTGTTCAAGTTAGAAACCAGCTCATGGACCACGTCAAGTGTTTACAATGTCCAAAAATATATAATTTTTTTTTTGTCATAAATCATCTTAACAATAACTATTTTGTTTTAGGTCCACATGCGGCTGAAGTGAAGGTTTTAAGAAAACTAATTTATCTGATTAAAGTTAGTCCCATTCAAATAGAATATACTTCAAAAGTAAAACTGGGAATGTACCTAATACCTGTAATTTTAGCATTCTCAGTTTCTTATATAATTATAGCTTTGCAATTCCTTAATCTAATATAATGTATGGTAAATAGTAGTTATTTTATTAATAACTTAGTTTCAATAGGTAGTTGTTTTAGGCTTAGTATAAAGTTATGTTTTAGCTGATATGCGACTTGTAATATTGCATAAAAATGAGTAAAAAATACTAAGCTTGCCATGAAGATATATGATGTTTTTTATTAAATTTATGGAATTTCGAATACAAAGAATTAATCGTATTTTAGGTTAAAAAAAAATAACTTTAATTGTGTTGTGTGTTGTAATGTTTGATGAACTTGCAACAATCTTTGCATGCTAAAATAAATGCATGTAAATGTGTGATAAGGACACTTTAATATTATTTTTATCACCTTATTGTAATTACCTGTGTTCTGAGCAAATAAGTTTCTATTCTATTCTATTCTATTTTAACGAAATTTTGCTGTAGTAAAATATAATAAAAATGGATATTCAATTTAATAATAAATTCTATAATACTTTTTGTAAAGGATTTAATGTACTTGATTTGAATGCGAAGTCTTATTTGTTATATAACTGTTTTGAAAGTGATATTTTTTGGGTGTATGATGTAGGTGTATCTGAAACGAACCATGAGCGCACCAATGGAGCGCTGTTATCTAGAGTAACCTATTCACTCTTGACTTAAAGATTCCCGGGTTGTAGCCATCAGGAAACACAGCCTCTGGCAGAGAATTTCATTCCTTCTCTGTACGCACAATGAATGCGTTTCCAAAACGTTATGTGCGTGTAGGTGGGATGTCTACCATGTCAGTGATGACGCATGTGCCGGTAGTTTCTTCTGTTTTCAGGAGAAGAATTAGAGAACATTTCGTGCCAATATAATCCATAGATATTTATGTAAGAGATATTTTTAAATGCACATCTGTATATTACCCCAGAAAATTGAATGCTGTGCAAAAAAAATAAGAATTGATTAACTAAACATGTCCTACAAAAAAACTAAACAATCACACAAAATGAGATGACCTTTTTTTATTGAATTCACACCAAAAATTAAAATGGTTCCTACATCAGATATTATGATTTATAAAACAAAAATACGAATTCTGTATCAAAAATACTAACTTGCACTCTAAATTGTACTACTACGTCATTTCGCACAGTGTGAAATAGGTTAAGTTACATCAACCAACCGCGCGCGAGCCGAGCGAGCGAAGCGAGCGGTGCTATGGCACTCGCAGTACTTCTCTCAATTTTTACAAATAGCTAATCGTTCAGTAAAACAGTTCTGCCAATACCATTAAACAGTACCTATATTTTAGTTTGCATAATTTGTGGGAAATTCAGTATTTTTGGTTTAACGTTGAAATATTTTGTTGAAAAAAGGGAATATACAGGTATCGATTTAATTATAAGCCTTAACAGTGTAGCAAAAAAGGCTCAATCCACAAAAAATAAAGAATTATTGGAATTTTATTAACAGTGATAGATAGCTTCATCCTACACCCTTTTTAAGAAAACACATCACCTCATTAACCCTACGGAAATGACCGTCCTATACGCCAAGCCAAAAGGAAAAGTTAACAAGCCCATGAGAAATTAAATTACTGGGATGTTGTTTTCTCAGTAGAGATGGGATAAGTGCCTCTCGCATCGTAATGGCAATGTTCGATGGTGCTTGTTGATTCAGAGGTTGAGAAGTTTCGGGGATCCCTTCCGCGTTTTCGAGTTACTTGTGCGCAATAGAATTTAATTAATTTAAATGTAAGTCGACGATTTTTTTGGTATAGAATCATGAATACCTTTAAACTGTAACCGAGTGTTAATCTCATTTATTATTTATAATAATAATAGTTTTAATAATAACAGTTTATTTAGGAACATAAACAAAAATACAGGATGCAAAGTTAAACAATAATAGCTGCAAAAGTTAAAACTGTGGCGCAGCTATCAACGCCCGACTCCAAATGAGAGGTTTGGTTGTTCCAGACTTATGAAATAACAAGTATCTACTTTAAAAAACAATAACTAACAATATTAAGAAAGGTAATATAATACAAACATAATAAATTACTAGTAAGGGCCGAGTGTGTGAGTACCTAGTGTAGTGTGAGAGAGTGAATGTAGATATATATGTATGTGTTTGTGTTGCATGTTATTTTGTTTATTAAACTTCCACAAGTTTCTCCGTTGCATCATATGAAAGTGATTTTAATCATGTCACGACTTTTTCCTTATATTCAATCCTGGTCATTGAATAAATGTTTAAAAATTTATTTATCCTATTATATACTTTAGAGCTCAAGTGGGCAAAATGGCGACGTGTAGCTACAGTAGAACGCGGCTTTACATCGCAAACCCGATCAGAACGACGTCTGTTGACACATTTGTGTGGATCGCAGATCAACTGGCTATGCTTACGGAGCACCATTTACGAAATGAACAATTGTCTGACAGTTAGGACTGGGCACAGAGCGTACAGAGATGCCGTAGGAAAACGGATTGGTTTTTTTGAAAGGACTTTCAAAAGCGCTCTCTGAGCTCTTTCAATCCGTAACATCACTGTTTTGTGCGCTCCGCCCCAGACCGTCAGGCAGTATCCCAACAGTGACTGAGCAAGTGCAAAATATATATTTATTAGGGTTTTAAAGTCTGCAGAACCTCTCAGTTTCTTATATATTTATAAAAGTTTTCTCAGGCGGGCTACAATAGAGTCAATGTGTTTATGCCATTTAAGGTGACAATCAATGACAACGCCAAGATATTTAATCGACTGAGTTTCTACCAACTGAGAGCAGTCGCAGTTTGTTGCTAATTCTGAGTCCAGACAACAATGAGCGTGAAGGGCTATGGGAACTGAAGGTTGACCAGACTTATTTATGGAAAAGCAAATAAACTTCGTTTTGTCGACATTCAAGGCTAAAAGATTTGCTGCTAACCATATCATTACATAACTTAGCTCATCTTAACTCATTTATTGTAATAAAAGAAATAATTTAATTCAGGTTCATCACTCTTGTTAGAACACAACCACATTTATCTTCTTTTTTTTTTGGAACTTTAAAATGCATGGGTTTATTAGAATAGGCAACGAAATTGAATCCTGTGGCACTCGGCTATAGTTTTATACCAGTTCAATACAGTAATCGAAAAAATACTTTTGGAAATTATATTTTAATTATTTTTTTATCAAGCGCAAGTTCGCGCGTTCTCATTTTTGGGACGGATCAGCCCGATACCAGCTTGATGCGCTTGAGAAAAATGAGAGGTGAGCCAAGAGGATCATTGGCAATGATTCACTGGACGAGTCGAAGCTTCAAAAACTTGAGCATCGACACCGAGTTGCTAGCCTGTCGGTTTTCTACCGGCTGAATTTCGGGGAGTGTGCGTCGGAATTGCATAACTTATTCCGCCTAGCCCATTCCATCATCGGACCACCAGACGTATGGCGATGCGTCACCGGTACATGATGGACATCCCACCTATACGTACAAAACGTTTTGGGAACACATTCATTGTGCTACAACTAAGGAATGGAATTCCCTGCCGGAGTCTGTGTTTCCTGATGGCTATAACCCGGGAATCTTTAAGTTAAGAGTGAATAGGTTACTTCTAGGTAAGCGCACTCTATCGTCGACCACATCGTCGCTTTCCATCAGGTGAGATAGCGGTCAAGCGCGAACCAATCAACAATAAAAAAAAAAAAAATATAAATAAAGGGTAGATAAGTATATTAGAAGATTTTTTAGTTTTTATAGTATTATTTAAGATAACATACAATATTTTTTTTTATCTTTGGATAGTGCTGATTTACTTTTATTGATGACTGTTGCAGAGACAGGCTATTTACATATATGTATGTATATATTTATTAAAAAAGATAGCGATATTATCAATAAATGGCAATGCTATACAAATATAAAACGAACTACCAAAAAGCGTTTACTTCTAACGCCTTTCAGATATGTATAAAAACTTAATATCACATAGGTAATAAATATAAAATTTATATTTTTATTTCGGCGCCTTTTCTTTTTATTGCATCGTCTAGACGTACTTTTCATAATGGATTTTAAAAATGCAGTAAATAAGTTCAAATTATGAGTTAACACTATAAAGTTTTAATTGGATTAAGTTTTCATTGCGTCTGTTAATACTCGTAGTAATAGTGTTTTAAGTAGCCATTTTATTCTACGAAAATTGAATTATCATAATATTGCAGTTTTATTTTCGCTATTTTTTTTTTTAGTTAACGCTTTTGATATTTGCGAGAGTGTGTATTTTAGTTTACAATAAAGTTTATTCCAATCCATTCTGTGAGATGTTTTCGAAATAATTCTTTAAATAGCTACAAATGTATATCTAACAATAATAACAACCTATAAAAAAAAAAACAAAAAAAAAGATAAAACTCTGAAATAAGCTTCGCCTTGACATCAAAAAAGCTGAAAGTAAATTTTCCTTCAAGCGGAAAATTCGGAACTACTACTTTGAAGTGCTCTCAACTTTAGTTAGGTCTTCGTCAGAATTGTGATATTTTAAGTCTTATTATTGATATGATATATCATAGTATTCATTAGTTTATAATATTAGCATATATACGTATTTTATTACATGTAACTAATTTTAATGATAGTATATTATATTTGAAATATCTGTTATTTATTTATTGTGCAAACCTACCACAGTTTTGTTTTTTTAACCCAAAGTTTGACTGGTAGAGAATGCCTTGTTGCATTAAGTCCACCTATGTAGCACTATTGTACATGAAGGTAATAAATAAATAAATAAAAAAGAACAAAAGATTATTATTGACCTGAAAAAAAAACTAGTACTATCCCTATTTTTTTCTAAGCAAAAGTTCTCTTCCGAACCCGATAACTTACGACTATCTCTCAAACCAGTGACCATGACCTCCAAGTAAATTCATGGCACCCGTCCGTCGAGGTTGTTCCCATCGTCGCTCTCAAGTCATTCACTTATGGGGCTCATATGTCACCGACTCACACAACCCTTATCTGAAAGCCACGCATAGAAAAAGTTATAACCTTGACATAATAAACGGTCTTTGTCGGATAAGGAGATTGAAATGTAAGTTATGTCACTAGATTGATTTAAAAGAATATGGACTTTTAAATTAATATTTTGATTAAGGAAAATGTTAATAAAGTTTACTGAAATATCTTTTGAACTTCATTTAATTTATGGTTTATATAAGTTTTTTTTTTACCACTTTATTGAATGTGTCATTTTAATAATGAAATCCTGGTGTTTTGCACCCATTTATATATGAGTTTAATTTTTTGAGATTAATTTACGTAAACTTTACTTTTAATCGGCACATAACCCGGCAAAATTCGTACTGCCTAATGAGGATAACGCCGTCTACAGGTATTACCAGAACCAACATAATTAATTTCAAAATGACATTTTAATAAGAGATAGTATTCGAATGTTTTTTTTTTGTGAATTTATCCACATTTTCTCAGAGTTTAAACCTACCCTGGAGCATTACGATTATTTCAAGACCAAAATTAGCCAAATTGGTTCAGCCGTTCTCGAGTTTTAGCGAGACTAAAAAACAGCTATTCATTTTTATATTTAAGAAGATTATCCATTACAGAAGATTAACACTTTTTTCTACAAACTTCGCCTACTTGATTACGTGACTGCTGAAATTTTTTCTAGAGTTAAAAATTTCTTCAAACCTTTTTTAATTTTCTTAGCTAGTGCTCAAACAAATTCGTTGAGCCTTTGAGTCTGATTAATAACTGTCTGCACGTTTGAATGTTAAATAATGTTTATGTTAATAATTAAACGTACAAACATTCACTACCATTCGTAACATTTAATCATTGTAAACATCCTCCCCTTGTCGACTTCTTAGAGGTCATCGTTCCTTTCTTTTTTCTGGTATTTATAATATTTCATATGACAAAATATAATATATAATGTTCCACAACTATCACACAACGCCATCTAGTTCCAAGCTAAGCAAAGCTTGTGTTATGAGTACTAAACAACTGATAAACATACTTATATATTTCTAAATACATACATGTTATATATAATTTACACCTAGACACAGAACAAATGATCGTGCTCATCACACAAACATTTGTCCTGGGTGGGTATCGAACCCACAATCTCCGGCATAGCAGTCAGGGCCACTGACCACTAAACCACCAGGCCAGACGAATTTACACACAGTTTTAGTCAATAATTGTATAGTTCATCCTATTTCGTAGTTTTGCTAATGTAGAGTGCATTAGCAAAACTACTAAATAGGATACTTATTACACTATCGCAGTGCTTTTCAATATTTTTAAATACGTGACCCCGTTTTTAAATAAACAAATATTGGCGACCGGGACCGTAACATTGCGGTAAGTGGACGGGTGTACTGCGCTCTTGTGATAATTTTTTTTTAATTTACACGTGTAATCTGAATATGTTCCACATCGCAGTCATTTAAAATAATGCAAACATCTGAAATTGTATTCCAGCAAAAATAGGTATAGCTTTATTACTAAATCGTTGCACTTTTTTTGTAGGGTCAGTAATCCTCACATGTCACTTTTACCTGACCGCAGCCGTGACCCCCTAAGCAAGACTTTGTGACCCCCCTGGGGGTCGCAACCCACAGATTGAAAAACACTGCACTATCGGAATGATTTGTAACTAAGAACTATTTAACGTCTTAACTACCTACATCGTATATTATCTGACAAACATTGTAGTATTCCGCCAAGGTCACACATCTACGACCAAATACTCCATCTTGTCAACTCTTCTGTCACTTATGGGGATTGAAAAGCTAAACGAGATGGAGTGCCCAGACGGAAACACACGACTCTGGCGAGTATGATATGAAAACACCCGTCGGACAAATCCGACACAAGCAGCTAAAAAGGGTGTTTTTAATTTCGTGTGGATTTCATCACATATGCGGATTTGCTCCGCATGCGTTACCTCCGTGCCTTTTCACATTATATTTATTTATTTCATAATTTACGTGCCCACATAAACAGAAAAGAAGATCCGGTTGCGTAATCAAATCCGCAAGATATTAAAAACACCCTGAGCTATTCATCTCATATGTGAATGCCATAACATTTAAGAATAAATAAGTAGCTTTTGACAAGACCCTGAAAAAAAAAAACGATACATAATACTGGCCACCCACAAAGGTCAAACGGTTTGGGAAATTGATTTCAGAAGGTCGCCATCTAAGGTGATTGCGACTTTTTTATATTTGTAGCCTACTCTTTGTGGTCTGAGATAAGCTGAAACTATACCCAGTGCTCGAGTGGTTTAAGTATGTCTAATAAAAAATGATTTATGGGTCTGTTTTATACAGTACTTTTTTGTGATTTTAGCTTTTGAAGCTACATAATAATTTTGACATATCGTAAAATTTTACGGACACACGGAACAGTGGTGGCCGAGAGGTAACGGCCCCGACTTACGAGTTGTAGGTCGCGGGTTCAAACCCAGCCAGGAGCATTACTTTGTGTAATTTATTTCATCACCACTTCTCTCAAAACGGTGAAGAAAAACATCGTGAGGAAATCGGCATTTTCTAGAACCAAAAATTCGAAGACATGTGACATCCACCAACCCGCACTGGGCCCGCGTGGTGGATTACGGCCCATTCCCTCTTTAAGAGAGGAGGCCTGTATCCCAGCAGTGGGAACATTAACAAGGCTGATGATGATGATGTAAAATTTTCAGTATTTTTTTTTTTTTTTGAATAAATATTTTATGAATCCAGACAGTACGAAACAGGTTTAATATTCTTGATCGATTTTAGATCTGATTAATTTAAGCAAAAAAAACCTTTTATTCCGATTTATTGGGTTTTGGGGTTTTTTTATGGTAGGTAAAATCATCCAATGACAAGTCCCGCCCTTGGGTGGAGCGGGAAGTAGTGTTATACTCTTACTGACTAAAAACCTACCCCGTTCCATCGTTGCCTATCATGCCGGGGCTGAGCCTTCCTCTCAGAAAACGGCCCTTAACCCCAGCAGGCATCGACCCTGCCTGCCTGCAGCTAGCAAGCTGGGCCTCTACAGTTTGCTGACAGCTCCTTGAGGCGCGCGGGAACAGAACGTGCCGTCGACGACTAGGGCTAGGTCCGGTATGTTACCGGACGATCGGACAGCGTGCTTGGGTTTTGGGGTGGATAAAGTACCAAGTAACATAAGTTGTTAAAATAATTGATATAAACTGACGAATGTGTTACTTAATCGGTTTTTATTCACTAGTAATATTTTGGTGATCAGAACTCAATTTTGATAAAGGGGCGCCTTCAAATTAGCCGCAAACTGCCGCGCCTCGCTGCTTTGTTATTCCATAAAAATAAAATACGCGTGGCCGCAACGCGGGCGTAGCGGGGCAGTCATGCTGCCGTCGCGTTGTTTTATTAAACTTACATAAAAAATCTTCTACGTGATTCTAGTCTCCTGGTAGCTTGTAAGTTTTGTACCGTTCATGATTCCAGCACCAAAAATACTTCTACGTGATTCTAAGTTCCTAGTTGTTTGTAAATTTTTACCTTTATTTAGGAAAATGGTATCCTGAAAAAAATATTACATAAACTAGCACGGGTCTCGTTTTAAACATTAAAAAAAAAAAATGCTAGTTCAGATAATAAAAGTGAAAAACTGAGCACTTTAGTCTTAGGTTGCAAGTTGAATTCCTATTCCTTATTTATTAAACCTTTACTTCCTTGAAAGTTTAGTAAATAAAAAAAAAAAAAAAACTTCATGCAACACAAAGGTACAAAAAGGTGGACTCAATGTCTTAGGCATTCTCTATTAATCAAGCAAGGCAAGGTAAAGTATACCGAACCAACAGTTACTTATACCGCAACATTTTTTTTTTTTTTTTTTAATTCCAATATATGTACTTGTATCTTGACTTGAAAGCATTATTTATAGCCAAGGCGATATTTAGGTACAATACTTATATACCTACTTGAAATTTAAATTGAACAAATAGGTATATATTGTATTAATGATGATATGAACACGGGAAAGCATGTATTTTTATACTTGCACGTTGAAAAAAAAAATCATCATCATCATTATCAGCCTTTTAATGTTCCCATTGCTGGGACACAGGCCTCCTCTCTAAGAGAGGGAAGGGGCCGTAATCCACCACGCGAGCCCAGTATGGGTTGGTGAATGTCACATGTCTTCGAATTTTTTATTCTAGGACATGCCGGTTTCCTCACGTTGTTTTCCTTCACAGTTTTGAGAGCAGTGGTGATGAAATAAATAACACAAAGTAATGCGCCTGGCTGGGTTAGAACCCGCGACTTACCACTAGTAAGTCAGGGCCGTTACCACTCGGCCACCACTGCTCAGTCGAGAGTAGAGAGTGACAAATATGTCTTGTGAAGTGAAAAAAAAAAACTAGTATAAAATAAAATAATTCCCAGAATAACAAAATATCTAACTCAACAACAAACAACTTATACCACAAATACTGTCACTATTATAAATTCTTCACTGCAACAAAAGCAACTTCTATCATTCATCTTCAAGATACTGTCTTAAAAACCGCTGAATCATTTTCAAAGGTCCCCAAAGTTAAGCCAAATTAATACTAAAGAAAATTAACAGGTCACTTAGTATTACAAAGCACAGACCACACTGAGCTGCCAATACTTATTGTTCAAGGAAAATTTAGGGGCCATATATCAGAAACACAAAGGCCGTGGCACAATAAACCTTTGCCAAGTTTAGAATTTGTGTTACAAGTAAGTTGCAGCCCTTATTTTGGTGGCAAGTTTTCGGGTGTTTGACTTAGGGCTGTGAAGATTATTGAGTTTTTTTTTTCTTTATGTGTGCATTTTGACTTAATGTAACCTAGTAAGGGTCGTAGTAATCCGATGGATGTGACGCATAGATGCTGTCATTGTGGCGACACTTAAGGGAGGCCTATGTCCAACAGTGGATGTCTTCCAGCCGAAGTGATATTGTTTTTTTTTTATGGTAGGTAAAGTTATCTAATGAGAAATCCCGTTCCATCCCTTGGGCATCCCTTGGGCAGGGCGGGAGGTAGTGTCAGACTCTTATTAACTAAAAACTTACCCTGCTCCTTCACTGCCTTCGTTCCAGGGCCCCGGGGTTCACTTTCGCAGAACCCTGCTGCCTCAGTTTGCTGACAACTCCTTGAGGCGCGCGAGAACAGTGCGACGATTTGGCCTCGGTCCGGATTGTTACCGGACAGACGGACAGCGAGCTACCCATTGCTCGCCGTCCACAAACCCGTGCCTACGGTGGCCGGAAATCGGGATCCGAATCCCGGCAGCGGCGGCGGCGTGTGCGCCATTAGCTAAAATGATGTTGATGATGAGATTTGAAGTAAATAGTGGCGCTATCTAATCATGAATTATGTTAATATAATAGTATTAAAATTGTTTTTCAAATAATAAATTCACTGTTAATCATGTTTGAAACGAAATTGAATTAGATTTCTAATTTGACATGATAGGTTGATTACAAACAATTAGTGACGTCATTGAGTGAGTGCCTACACTATGAGTATTTGGCTGATCTCGGCAAACATACTGGTATTATCAATACTATGCAAAAGCTGTCGGTAGCCTCGGATACCATGGCCTGTCCTGCTGCAGGAGCGCAGGCCGCATAGCACGGCACGCTAGTATCAATGACATTATTCGTCGAGCTCTTGTCACCGCCGGCGTACCTGCTGTATTAGAACCTAATGGGTTGGTGCGTGACGATGGGAAGAGACCAGATGGTATGACGTTGGTGCCGTGGAAGGTGGGTAGGCCTTTGGTGTGGGACGCAACCTGTGTCGACACCCTTGCGCCATCCCATGTTCCTAGTTCGGCAGGATGTGCTGGCGCTGCCGCTGCGGCTGCTGAGACCCTCACGGCGCAAATACTGTAACTTTATTGGTAATTACAGTTTTGAGCCGTTTGGGGTCGAAACGCTTGGATCATGGGGTCCGAGTGCGCGTATCCTTTTCAAGGAAATTTCACGCCGCTTGATCGACACTTTGCGTGACCAGAGGGCTGGCTCATTTTTTGCCCAAAGAATCAGCATTGCCATTCAACGTGGCAATGCTGCCAGTCTTCTGGGTACGTTTCCGGATGACAGCGATGTGGAGGAGTACTTCGACGCCTGAGTGTATTTGGTGTTTTTGTATTATATTTGTACATAGTTATGTCTAGTTTACATTCTTAGTTTAGTTTTTGTGTACATAGGTTTAGTATAAATTTTGAATTAGATTCATAAATAAATAAATTCTCATGCTATGCAAAATGAATTTAAGTTCAAATGTTCCAGTAGTTGGTGTCAGATCTTTCGTCAATTTTCATTGCAAGTTTAAAAAGAATCAGCTCGCAGACGACCACAAAAGAAAAGTTTCTAGTCTGTAAATAAAAAGTCTGAAAAGAAATAATTCTTTTTGCATTTTTGGACTTTAATACAAGTATGCAGAAAATTTAAGATTTTTTTCCAAATGTATTATTACGAGTATATGTCAATTTTCTCGGAGATTCATTATAATTATTACAATAAATTTTATGAAATACTTTAATATTTTTTTTAATATGCATTTTAATAATTATCATTCACCACATTCACAGCCTGACTTCACCCACTACTGAAATAGGCCTCATTTATTGGGCCTATTCCCATATTCCCCACATTCCTGTTCCAGACTCATCCAGGTTTTGTTCTTGATAGAAACAATGCCAAAATTTCTCCTGACATTTTTTGGGTGCTACTTACAGTACGTACTCAAACATAGCCTATTTCTAGGTGTCCTGTTCAAATCTATTTGAGTTCCAAAATCCGTGAGAAAGTTTCTTTGACGAATTAATGTGATCGCACGATCTCATGTGGAACGATTTTTTTCTTTATAAAGGGAGGTTTACTAACAGGCCCAATGGTGATTTTAGGACTGTTTATAAAGCCTAGTAAATCTTTGAGTGTTTTATGAATATTTATTCCAAAAACCTAATTTATATAAATGACTAAGTCTTTGACCATGTACTTTACATGGCATATTAATAAGGTTTATACTTATGAAATTGTCGTTTTATGAAACAGCACAGAAAAAAAAATCCGAACAAACAAAAGGCTAACCAATTTTAAAACAAGAATATACTTTAAATATAAAGTTTATTTGAACTTTTAATTCCAAGTCATTCTGAATATATCAAAGTTCAAAGTGTGCAGTTTCATAAAAACAACAATTTTCGTAATATATATTATACAAAGTGTAAGTAAAGGTACAGTGCCTTTACTCACATTTACACTTGATTGTACTTGATTTTTGAAACCTTCGATCCGATCGTCTGGTAACCGACCGGACCGAGCCCAAGTCGTCGACGGCGCGTTCTGTTCCCGCGCGCCTCAAGGAGCTGTATATACCGAAGAGGCCCAGCCTGCTAACTGCAGGCAGGCAGGGTCGAAGCCTACTGGGGTCATGGGTTAGTTCCGAAAGGAATGCTCGACCCCGGCACGATAGGCTACGAAGGAACGGAGTAGGTTTTTAGTCAGTAAGAGTCTGACACTACTTCCCGCTCCGCCCAAGGGCGGGATTTGTCATTGGATGATTTTACCTACCATAAAAAAAAAAACCTCCTTGTTGAGTCACAAAAAACAAAAACATTTAATTTTTCAATGTGACAAATTTAGAGCCTTGCCAGTTCAGGATAGGATCAAGAAAGCTCACTCTTCTAACGTTTGTCTGAATTGTCTTCGACCGGGCCATTACGCACAAAACTGCAAATTAGGTCATTGTAAATATTGTCCCGAAAAACACAACACTTTGCTCCACACAGACAAAGAATCTCCTCTGGCACAAAACATAGTTCTTTCTGCCAATCACCTTAATACATCAAGGGTTGTGTTGCTGTCCACAGCGGTCGTGAAGGTGTCAGACGCTGAAGGCAATCTTCACGATGCCAGGGTGTTACTGGACAACGGAAGTACTGCGAACTTCGTATCTGAAGACTTCTGCCGCAAGCTACGTATCCATACTCATTCCATTACATCTCATGTGAAAGGCATAAACGACCAGTCTTCGGCTTGTTCACGTGGCTGTACAATTTTTTTAAAATCAGGCAATAATGACTTCGAAATAGAATTAGATTGTTACGTCATATCAAAGGTTTCATCATCAGTTCCTAATACTTATGTTCATACGGATAACATCTGCTTGCCTAGCAACATAGTTCTTGCCGATCCTAACTTTTATACTCCGTCTTCCATCGACATCCTTGTCGGAGCGGAAATATTTTGGGGTATCATAGGTACGAATCGCATTTTGCTAGGTAAAAACATGCCTACGTTAGTTGAGTCGAAATTAGGTTGGCTCGTAACGGGCGTTTTACTGCAACCGAATCATTCATCCCCTCACATTTCTTCCTTTGTTACTCTTACAGATGACTTACGGCTGGGCTTGAATCGCTTTTGGGAGCTGGACTCAGTACACCCACAACACAAACAGACATGCGAGGAGCGATCCTGCGAAGACATTTTCGTAGAGACCACTTATCGTGATACGGATGGACGGTTTGTTGTTACAATTCCTCTTAAAGAATCACCTGAAGTGTTGGGTGACTCATATTCAATGGCCAAGCGTCGCTTTCTTTCACTTGAACGTCGTTTGGCCAAAGACTCCTACTTAAAACAACTTTATGTCAGCTTCATGACAGAGTATATAGAGTTAGGCCATATGTCCGAGTATAGTCACCTTAACACTACTTCTTCTTACTCTAACTACTTGCCTCATCATGGAGTGTTGAACGAGTCAAAGTCTACAACCAAGCTTAGGGTTGTCTTTGATGCTTCAGCTCGTACTACAACAGGCAAGTCGTTCAACGACATACAAATGGTGGGTTCTTCTCTTCAAGACGATTTATACTCCATATTGCTTAGGTTTCGTCAACATATGATAGTCGTTAGCGCAGACATCGAGAAAATGTATAGAGTCACTCTCGTGAACGACATTCATAGGCCTCTGCAAAAGATCCTTTGGAGAGCAGAACCGACTCATCCCTTAAAAACGTACACCTTAAACACAGTGACGTATGGCACTGCTTCTGCACCATTCTTAGCAACTAGATGTCTCATGCAGCTTGCTCGGGAGTGTGATGATCCATCAACGCGCTCTTCAATAGAGCATGATTTCTATGTTGACGATTTCCTATCAGGAAGTTCATCTGTTAAGGAAACGATAGATAAGTGTCGACATGTCATCGCTGTTCTTAAAACTGGTAAGTACAATCTACGTAAATGGCAATCCAATTCATGTGATGTACTACAGGCCATTTGTGAAGATCAGGTCACTTCTGATTTCGTCACCCTTAGCGAAAATGAATTGTCAAAGACACTCGGGCTAAACTGGAGGTGCTCTTCAGACACATTTTCCTTCTCCATCAGCGTCACTCCCAGTAACAGCACTACGAAACGTCAAATCTTATCGACAATTTCCCAGATATTTGACCCCATTGGCTTAGTTGTTCCTTGCATAGTAGAAGCTAAAATATTAATGCAGCAATTGTGGCTTACAGGTTGCTCTTGGGATGAACCCGTTCCTAAAGAGATTCAGCATACCTGGAGTGACTTCCTACACACTCTACCTCTTCTGAATAAATTCAACATACCCCGGTGGGTCACCTGTCAAGCGTCGTGTTCTGTGCAGTTGCATGTCTTCACTGATGCCTCTGAAAGGGCATACGGTGCATGCGTATATGTTCGCAGTGAATCGGAGAACGGAAAGGTACACGTTCATCTTCTAACGGCCAAAAGCAAGGTCGCTCCAGTCAAGTCCACAACCATACCCCGCCTCGAACTCTGTGCAGCATTACTAGGGTCACGTCTTTATCATAAGGTTCGTCAGTCACTAACATTAAAATTTGACGAGGTATACTTCTGGTGTGACTCTACTATAGTGTTAGGCTGGTTGTCTGCATCACCAACGCAACTTAAGACTTTTGTTCGCCATAGAGTTTCTGAAATACAGGAAACTACTGCGGGAATGCCTTGGCTCTACGTTCCTTCTCTTTCAAACCCCGCAGACCTCGCTTCGCGTGGACTTAGGGCGGACAAATTATTGTCGTCTTCACTGTGGTGGTCAGGACCTCAATATCTTCTTGAAGGTACATCCTCTTGGCCTCAATTTCCAACTTCAACTCATAATGACATCAATCTTCCTGAAACAGTTTCTTCTCATCATATTGACATCCTTAGTAAAACAGAAAATCTCATTAACACCTTATTTCCTAAATATGCATCTAATCTTAATAAATTACAACGTATGATCGCATACGTGTTACGGTTCTGTAATAAATGTAGAAAACAGGCATCTGCCCATGGTGCACTCACTTCTACAGAATTAAACAATTCTTTACATCTTCTTTGTAGATTATCTCAACAGGATTCGTTTCCTGAAGAATATAATTTGCTGTCAGCAGGCAAACAATTACCTGCTCGAAACAAACTTCTCTCCTTGTCTCCATTCTTTGACACTAAATCTAACTTAATTCGTGTTGGAGGCAGGTTAAGTAATTCCTTTTACGACTTCAATGTTAAGCATCCCATTCTTTTATCTAGTTCTCATATTCTTTGCAAATTATTATTCAATGCGTTTCACTTACGGCTTTTACATCCAGGACCTCAGCTATTACTTGCCACGATTCGTCACCACTTCTACCCTATTGGCGGCAGGAACTTGGCTAAGAAGGTCACACACCAATGCGTGAGATGTTGCAGGATCAAGGCAAGCACTATCCAACCCATGATGGGAAATCTTCCAGAGCAACGCTTGCACCTAGAGTTTCCTTTTTTAGACTCCGGTGTCGACTATGCTGGACCTGTCATGATAGCTGATCGTAAGGGACGAGGGTGTAGGCTCATTAAGGCCTTTATATGTGTTTTTGTGTGTCTAGCTACCAGAGCCGTCCACCTCGAACTTGTATCGGACCTCACGAAGGAGGCTTTCCTGGCAGCCATGAACCGCTTCATTGCTCGAAGGGGGAAGCCACGTAACATCTTCTCCGATAACGGTACAACGTTTGTCGGCGCTTTCAATGAGTTGGCTAACTTACTTTCACAGGACTTGAACTTAAATGTTATTGATCCGGGCATTAACCTTTCCTTTATCCCTGCGTACACTCCTCACTTTGGCGGATTATGGGAGTCCGCAGTTAAATCGACAAAGCACCACCTCAGAAGAGTTCTAGGGTTAACCAACCTTACTTTTGAAGAGATGGCAACATGTCTCATTCAAGTGGAGGCTATCTTGAACTCAAGGCCCTTAACTCCACTTTCCAACGACCCTTCAGACCTTACTCCCTTAACTCCAGCACACTTCCTTATTGGACGTTCAATCGTTATGTTGCCTCATCCACAGATCGAGAGCACCAACATCTCCAATCTGCAACGGTTTCGACGCATTGAATATCTCAAGCAACATTTTTGGAATCGTTTCTCTCAGGAATACATTATCTGGCTGCAGGAGAGAACGAAATGGCACCGGTCTTCGGGAGAGCTGAAGGAAGGAACACTCGTAGTCATCAAAGATAAAAGCTTACCGCCTTTACTCTGGCTTCTAGGGCGCATCACTCGGGTGCTTCCTGGCAGAGATGGCATAGCAAGAGTCGCCGACATCCGCACACGAAGGGGTGTCATTCGGCGAGCCTTTAACACCATCTGCCCTCTACCTGTCTCTGTTGAAGACTCTTCAACGGGGGGAGAATGTTGAGTCACGCACTCAATATCTCCGCTGCGCGCTGGAGGGAGCCACCGGCGACGGCTGCGCGCTGCGAGCATCGTCCATCGGGAGCGACCGGCTACTGCGCGAGCGGCGAGTTCCTCCCGCCCCGCGCGCCCGTCACCACCAGTCAGCTGTGAGACGCGACGACGTACACCCGCGCTCGCGCTTTCTAACCTTATATATACGTATTCTTGTAATCATTGTAAATGTAACAGTCCCTTTGTACATTATAACATCTTTATACAGTCCGCTCGTGCTTTATTTCACCTACAAGCTATCGTCGCTAATACTCCTTGTATTTTTTCTTATCAAAAGTCGCCTTTCTAAGGCCAGTTTTACTCTTTCCAACGTTTCCTTCGCCAGACATATTTACTTAGCAACATAATATTGTTGCTAAGCCCATAATCCATGAAAAATATTAAACAATAATTTCATATTCATAGCCATTACAAAAGAAGGTTTTACAGCCTACAAAGTGTTTACCGGACGTGAGGTTAAACCGGGCCAGCGGATACAAACCAATGTATCATTGTTTGGTATCGTAAACTCAGTATACGCAATTAAGTTGTTCAAACTTTAACTATAAATGGGTCAAAAAATAAAGATAAATATGCTAAACTAATTTAATCTGTTTTTTTTTGTTGAAATATGAATAATTAAACAATTAACTTTTTGGACGTGACTCAAATAAATTATAAGTCAGTTGGTTCACGTAGAGATCTCGTTGAGAGGTCGTGATCCCTTAATGTCGCTCGTAACATGATGTTCACTAATCACTTTTTGAATTGTATTAAAAATAAATTTTTGAAGTGTTCTGTTTAAGCTTTATTTAAATTATCTAAATATATAAAAGCGAAATACCACTCACTGATAAATCACGAAATCTTAGAAACTATAACACATACAATCTTATAATTTGGCAGATAATAATAATAATAATTTTTTATTGATCAAAAGGGGTACAGATGTTAAAACTTAATATACTAACAGCAAGATACACAGAGTTAAGTAAACCACATAATATGGTTGAACATACTGCTATAAATCTGAGGTATAAATAAATAGTACATCTGTTTGCAGATTACGTTTCCTTGACTCTTAAACTAGGTTATACCTGTATCTTAAGAGCAATAAGGAATAGGTTCATTTTTAGTTTAGTTAATTAGGGGGATAGGTTCCTTACAGGGTGCAAACATCCGCTAAGAACGAATTTTACGAAACTTCACCCCTAAGGGGGTAAAACGGAGTTTGGTAGTTTGCATGGAGAAACCTACGTTCACGCAGGTGAAACCGCTGGTAAAAGCTAGTACAATATAATGTCCCACAACGCCATTTAGTTCCAAACCAAGCAGAATTGACATATACACACTATACACATATTCATACACATACTATATGTGTGTGTGTATGTGTGTTTTTACAATGGTGGTCCATTGTAGAGACCCATAGATTTAAGTTTAGTTCTGTGAAATTGTTACTATTTTGGTGTACAATAAAGTTAATTCTATTTTATTCTATTCTACATACATAATAAAGATGCATAAAGGTGAGAAATGAATATATTAGGGGAAGTTTCAAAATGGCGCCAGTGACTGAAAAGTTGAAAGGAAATCGTTTGTCTTGGTATGGTCATGTGAAGAGGAGGGATGAAACGCATGTTACTAAAACCGTTATGAGTTTACATGTGGACGGTTGGAGAGGAAGAGGGAGGCCAAAGAAGAGATGGATGGATTGTGTGAGGAGTCATATGAAAGAAAAGGAAGTTAGTGAGTAAGACGAGTGACAGGACAGAATGGAAGAAAAAAAGGTGTTATACCGACTCCAAATAAAACGGGATGGGGCAGGAAGATGATGAATTGATGATACATAATTATAGATAAATTCCACCCGGACTCACAATAAATGAACGTGCTCATCACACAAACATTTGTCTTGCGTGGGTTCAATTCTCACCCAGGACAAATGTTTGTGTGATGAGCACGATCATTTATTCTGAGTCTGGGTACAATTTATCTATAATATTTATGTGCCTCCGGAATAGCAGTCAGGGGCACTGACAACTAGACCAATAGGCCTGTCAAAGTTGGAACGTTGTCAAAATTAGTCGTCGAGTGAAAACGGTCTAACCAAAACTACAGACGTATACATTACCTAAAGTTAAACTTAGTCATAATTATGTCTAGGTTTACCATCAGATAATTTTGCGATTTAAAGCAAATTAAGGTATTTTGTAGCATTACTTTGAGTTTATTACTCAATCGGGTTAGAACCTTTAGACAAAAAGTCAAATTAATTCTATAATTAGCGTGTAATATACACCGTTAAATTTTGGTCGTTTAATCCCGTGGAGGGTCGATTTGGTACATGAAACACTATCGATTAGTAAAGTTAAAATAAAAAAAATAAAGTACTTTTTTTTCTAAAACTGGAATTAATATACGCATGTATGACATTAATTTCTTTAAGTAAACGAGTCAATAACCTTGTAGGTAGTTGTCAGTCGTTGCATACTAACTACCTACAGTTCATTGGCCTCGCTCAGCTGACGTTTACCTACAGAAATAAATTTCGAACATGCGCAAATTAATTCGAGTTTAAAAAAAGTACTTTATTTTTAATTTTCTCTTTACAAATCGATAGTGTTTCATGTACCGAATCGACCTTCCGCGGGATTAAAACGACCAAAATTAACAAACACAACTCTTCGCAAAAAAATAAAAGCCAAAATTCAAAAAATAAATAAAACAAAATAAAAAAATAAATAAAACAAGCAATAGTAAAGTCTGTAAAATTCCTTCCCAGAGCCCAGAGTACATAATGGGGTGGCACCTTGTGCACTCTGGGCTCTGGGAAGTTATAAAAAGGCATACCAGGGTCCTGAAACCAAGGCAAAGAAGCAAAGGGGTAGGTTTTTAGTCAGTAAGAGTCTGACACTATCTCCCGCTCCGTCCAAGGGCGAGGGATGTCATTAGATGATATTACCTACTTTAAGAAAAAATACCCCCTTGTCCACAAAATGCGTACTAAAGTGCAATGTAGCATTATAGTCGTCAATTTTAAAGTAGAACACAATTTTCTTCTCCTTTTACATAATATACATGAAGTCGTTACAATTGAATGCGAGGACAAAGACGAAGATGTATGCTACATAATGGATCAATACAGCAATATCGGCTTGGAATATAAAGGAGCACTGTGGTTCGTATTCAAAAGGCGTCCGAACAAAATATGAAATACGGTGACCTAGTCTTTGAATATATCATTCTGGTTTCAGTAAGCAGGTTTTGGCTATAAAAGAAAAAAGACGGGTCTTTTTTACGAATTTATTTCATTCACAATTTAAGCGTTTCTTCGAACTCGCTTCCGATTACATCCCATTTAAATATAACCAGAGAACCGTGAGTGTACTAGGTATCATCTATCACTACATAGTAAGTATATTAAAACAAAGTCGCTTCCCGCTGTCTGTCCCTACGTATGCTTAGATCTTTTAAACTATGCAACTAATTTTGATGCGGTATATATAGATAGATAGAGTGGTTCAAGAGAAAGGTTTATACGTATAATACATGCATAATATATTTAATATCACCATTGCACCCGTGCGAAGCTGAGGCGGGTCGCAAGTATTACATAAAAGCGAAATACCACTTGCTGATTAATTACGAAATCTCAGAAACTATAACACCTACAAACTTGTAAACATCCGCTAAGCACGGATTTTATGAAACTCCATCCCTAAGGAGATAAAATGGGGGTTAGAAATTTGTATGGATATGGCAAAACCTAGTCTATATATAAAAGAAAAAACTGACTGACATATAAACGCAAAGTCCAAACTACTAGAACTAGAAACTTGCAATTTTGCTCAAAGCTTCCTTTCATGATGTAGACGAAACTAAGAAAGGATTTTTGAAAATTCATCTTCCTTTAAAGTGGTTAAAAGAAGGAACTTGGTTTGTATGAAAAATAACCTAAGTAAATAATGGAGCTTGTCACGATTTGTTTTCAGGACAACCATTAGAAAAAAATAAGAGGATTGAAAGATTTGAGGAAGATACGTTACGCGCTAACTACGTTACGGAATCTCTGAAAAGAAGTTTTCAAAAGCCGCGGCAACCTGTGAGTCCGATGTGATCACATTGTCATCAATTACAAGTTTATAGTCATTAGATTGTCTTGTAGACCTGCCAGTTTCACTATTTATGACAATAAACGTAGTTTTAATTATATTATTACTGTTTTTAATTTTGGAACTCAAGTAACGCGATTTCGTTACAGAACATTTTTTTTTTTAATAATTTTGAATAATTTCACACATATAAACTAAATTCAGCAGTATTAACAAGAACCAAGAATAAATTATTAAAAATGTCATTATTAGTTTTCAAAACTACACTCATATGATGGTTTAAAGGGTGTTAAACTTTTATTAAATTTAAAAAATTTCGCAAACAAAGTCACGGGCAAAGTGCTCGTTATAATTACACACCAATACCTTATCCATCATCGAATACAGTCGTAATTGCATGTTACATTTTTATAATTAATACCCAATCAACTTAAAAGCCAACCGAATAATATGGTTGTTATTATTCTAGGAAACGTAGGCCATAACGCATATTAAAAATATAATATCTAGAAATGGAAATTATAAAACATTTATTTACCCATGTCATTTGTTTTCTGTGACTTGTCAGTTTGTAGTAGGTAAATATTATTATTTTAGACAAAAACTAATTCATTATGGTTCTTCTTTGTTGCAACAATATGTACCGATAAAGTTACCACCGAAATTGCTGCTACATTTTGCTATACAATGTCTGTGGCAATAGCCAGTGAAATAAAATCGACTATTAGTGGCAGTTGAATCCGAATATAAGAAAGACATTTTTTTTTAGGTTTTTTGATCTATTATTATGATATTATTTTTTTCAAAATACTTTCTGCTTAATATTTTGTTAGAACGTTTATTGAAAAATTCACATACTTGATACACTGGTAGGCAGTGACTATTATGATAAGAAAATACCAAGGATACTTTACAAGCAAACCACACCGTTATGTACTCCTTCACTTTTATTGCGGACAAGCCATGAGTGAAGAAATCACATCGTCAGCCATAAATATATTGTAGCAAATGTATGGCCCGTTTAGAATCGCTATTGAATTCATAATCCGCTATTGATCAATAAATATATAAGTTTAGTATCCATTTGCTTCCGTTATGTTAAAAAATGGCAGCGATAGAAATTATCAATATGTTAATAAAAGCAGAGAAGGTATTGGGAATTTGCAGAAATTACGTTTTCTTATCCAAATATCGTAAAATCTTGAGTATCACTCGTATCGTGGTTGAAATATTTTTTACAGCATCATAGCTGTAAAAAATATTTTTTGCAGTTATCTTCAACTATCGGTCACATATATATAATCGAATTCATTACGTGATTGGGGCTTTTCAGTTTGTGAACCTCTTTAGTGGCCCAGTTATGATGATAAGTGGTATTTCAAGATCTGATTCTTATAAACCATTTATAGAAAACAAAATGCCCGTGCATTAGGTACTATTTCCAGAACGAACCCAAACACTTCAAAACTTCGAAGTGGTTGAAGACCAGTTTTGTGATTGTCACAATAGTGTCTAGTATTGCAAGTATATTCATTGTAGTAGTGTATTTGTATTACGAAATAATTTATCAACAGAAAGATTTTTTTGTAAATGAGTTTATAATAACACTATCAAATACATTAATTGAAGAATGTGCCGACCTCTCGCTTCCATTCCAGGTTCAGGCCATGGTCCAGAGTGAGAGAAAATGGGAAGCCATTGCCTCCTCATTACGGTCGCAACCGTGAAGGAGTAGATATCCGAACACTCCAGCCATCGCTGGGCTCGCGGACGGTGGGCAATGGGTAGCTCGCTGTCCGTCCGTCCGGTAACAGACCGGTCTCAGGTCGTCTACGGCGCGCACTGTTCCCGCGCGCCTCAAGGAGTTGTCAGCAAACTGTAGGGGTCCAGCAGGACCGAAGCCTACTGGGGCCAAAGGTTATGCGAGAGTATCACCACGGGCCCCGGGACAAAGGCAAGGAACGGAAAGGTAGGTTTTTAGTCAGTAAAAGTCTGACACTATTTCCCGCCCCACCCAAGGGCGGGATTTGTCATTGGATGGAAAAAAAAAACCATCGCTGCAGGGAGATTTCCAGCTACTGTAGGTGCAGGCTTAAATACGAATAGTAATGGGTAACTCGCCATCCGGCCGTCCAGTAAGCATGCAGAAGTTGATGGCACGTAGTGTTTCTATGCACCTCAAAAAGATGTCAGCAACCTAAGGGGCATAGTAGGACCAAAACCTGCTAAAGTTACAAGAATGTTGAAAAAGTTACCGTGGCTCTAGAATACAATGAGAAACTGAAAGAATACAAGTAGGTTTTAGTCAGTAAAAGTCTGATACGCCCTCTCGCTCCACTCTAGAGCAGGAGAAATCATGTTATGGATTCTACATCCAAAAACAAACATAACAGTATATAATTGGTTGCAAAGACTCACCCTCCAGCTCTTAACACTTTTGCTGTTACGCTTTTACAATTATCAGACCTTGAGTTGAGCCAAGACCCCTTAAGTTAGGAAGGCATAACTCTACTAAGGAGTGTACATTCTATTTCGCCAGTTGTTTATGTCCTATTTAATAGATAGCAACGGACACAAATACAAACACCGGACAGCTACTAAGAAATTCCAGACTGAAAATCCCAATAATATTTTCTAGACCCGACCCAGAAAAAAATATTGATTACAGTAGTTTATTTATATAAAATACGAAAGATAAATATAATCAACTTAAAAGACTATCTAATAAATTGAAATAGAAGATAGGAGATGCGGATCATGATTAATATGTAAAATAACAAGCAGAAATAAAAATAAAAAAACAAATAGAAACAGTTGAGTCTGTCACTGAACTGTGTGTTACTGGCAGGGAACTATTTAACTTAATTGAAAATTTATAAAGGTCACAAATAAATTTTATAGTAGACAATATTAAAGCGTCACGTTTTGGTCCATTTGAAAACGCTTTTAGATTCGCTTAAACGTACTCTATTTAAAATAAGAAACACAAATACATTTGATTTCTTTACTAGAGTGTATGTCTAAGTTACAAAATGGCTGCAATAAAAGTTATCAATATGTTAATAAAAGTCGAAAATGTGATGGGAATTTACCGAAATTACATATTTTTATCCAAAAGCCGTAAAATTTTTAGTATCATACATATTATTATTGAAATAGTTTTTGCTGCTGTAGGTCTTGCACTATATTTGTACACTAGTTCAAAATTTTGTCGGATCGTTTACATGATTGGAGCTTTCCAAATTGTGAACCGTTTCTCTGGACCCGTTATGATGATAAGTAGTATTTTAAGATCAGACTCTTATAAACTCTTCATAGAGAACTTCATGTCCATGCATCATTGCTACCAAAACGAACCCACTTATATCAAATCTTCAAAAAAGTTGAGGATCATTTTTGTGATCGCCTCAACAGTTTCTTGCATAACAAGTGCAGGAAGTGTGACATGGTATTTGTATTCTGAAATTTCTGTACGACAAACTTTTACTATAAATGCGTTCGTAATAACACTATTAGATGTATTAGCTGTAGAACGTTTTATATTGATAAATTCAATAATGCATATATCCATATCGCTGATTCAAAGCTTATTGAAATGTTTAAACAATAGTATTTTTAACATTCAAATAAAATACAATAATATCGAAAAAAAGTTACACTCAGATATCGGGGATGATCTTACTGTTGAACAAGTAGAAGAGTGGGCTACACAGTTCAAATGCTTGTTGATTTGCAGTAGAAATCTATCAGCTTGCTTTAAGATTCAGGTAAAATCTGAGCTTCTGTGATCTAGAACAATTAATCTGAAAGTAAAAGATGAATTGTCTAGATTAGTTATTATTATTTTCATTCCTGTTTCTGATTTCAGATGGTGTATTCATTGGCCATGTCTTTAATACATTATATTACTTCATCGCTCGTGATATTTATGACATTGATATCGGTAAATATAAAGATGTTAGTTTTTTTGTTAACTCTGATTTAGTTGTAATTCTCATTTATGTTTTACAGCCAGATTTAGTGGGACGTTATCAGATACTTACCTCAACATACTTTGTTTCAAGTTCTATATTTTGCACTTATTATCTTGTGATTACGGGTCAAAATCTTCTCAACGAAAGTTCTAAAACCACTAGAGGTTTATCTAAATTATACAACACATTAACAATAAGTAAGTATTTATGTATTTATAGAGCATTAAAGATCCCCTACGTCTTAGCATGGATGCAATATATGCCGTGGATTTTGGGATGAAGCAGTATTGGCCTTTTTCACCAGTTTTAAAAAGGACAGTTCTTACATTTTTGAGAAACTGCTAATCTTATTCAGAGCCTTTGAAAAAAATAAAGATATAGCCTGTAAGAAATTGGACGATTTTCACAAAACTCTTTATATTGTCTATCAAACTTGTTTCTGACAAGGATTAGAAAACTCTTTTGGATCAATTTAGGTTTCAGCGTAAAATATCTCAAAAATGTATTCTCTCTATTTTATTTATAATATTGTAGATATTTTTATTTAACAACTTTTATTTTTTTAGATTCACAAACTCCAAAAAATAAAAAATTGAAGAATTTACTCCACTTTGTACGAAAACATCCCATTCGAATCGAATATACTTCTAAAATGAATCTTGGAATGTATTTAATTCCAATGGTTCTTTCTATATCTATTAGTTACATTATAATCTCACTGCAGTTTAATCATTTCATATAAAATGTGGAAATGAGCTGGCTATACGTCACACAACAATACAATAGTAGACGGTGAAGTCCATCGCAGCGCAGGTGGTGAGAAAATTTAACCATGTTTATTTCCCGCTCCGCCCAAGGGCGGGATTTGCCATTGGATGATTTTAAGTACCATAAAAAAACATTACATACCAGAAAATGAAAATGTAAAGTCATTAAAATAGCTACTGGACAAATTTCAAACAAGTAAAAATACTCAGTGCAAGTTAGACTCGCAAACTATGGGCTCTGTAATATAAACCGAATAACTGAACAACATTATCATTACCGATTAGGTGTTGGAATTATGATTTTTAGGAATAATAAAATTATACAATCTGAATATATTTATTATTAGACTCTTCTTCTTCCTGCCCTTATCCCATATTACTTGGGATCGGTAGTTTGTTTTCCACTCTTTCCTATCACTTGTCACACTATCACTAACTCCTTTTTCTTTCATATCACTCCTCACACAATCTATCCATCTTTTTCTAGCCTTTATCTCCCTCTCCATTCCTCTATATGTAAACCTTAACATGTAATATTTAATATTAGACGAACGCAATTATATTTCACAGCATGCATTTTTAAGGTTCCGTAGCCAATGGCGAAAAACGGAACCCTTATGAATTCGTCATGTCTGTCTGTCCGTCCGTATGTCACAGCCATTTTTTTTCCTAAAAACTAAACTAAAGAACTTCTAAACTATAAGAACTATACTGTTAAAACTTGGTAAGTAGATGTATTGTATGACCCGCATTAAGATTTTCACGCAAAAATAGAAAAAAAAAACAATAAATTACGGGATTCAATTTTTTTTTTCATCAAATCCATAGGTATATGTGAGGTATTTATGGATAGGTCTTAAAAAATGATGTTGAGGTTTCTAATATTATTTTTTTCTAAACTGAATTTTGAATACAATTGATTTTTTTTCTAACTGAAGTGTTTCTCGCGCAAACGCGCGAGAAACACTTCCAAAGTGATAAAATGTGTCCCCTACACTGTAACTTCTAAAATAAGAGAATGATAAAACTTTGGGGGGTGGTGGAACAGAGAGTAAAGTACCACATACATCCGTTGAAAAGGGAGGATCCTCCGACCAGACAGGTGTTATGTCTGGTGGGCTACTGCCCGATAGATGAATTCGGGTTTGTTCTAATGTTCAAATCGCGCCGCGAATCTTACTTGCGCGATGCAGGATTAGTTCATTTGTGACGACATAGATGTCGCTACATCACTCCCCTCCGGAGATCGGAGATCGATGGTTCTTGATGCTTCTTTGATGCGTCGTGTGATGCGTGCCAGGCCAATGGAGGTTGGTTTCAGTGAGTCGGAACCGGATTCCGCATAGTTCTCGGTGAGTCGGAACTGTCTGCGGTGATGCCCCAGTGAGTCGGGGTGGTGCTATCCCAGTGAGTCGGGATACAATGCTGCAGGCTCCAGTGAGTCGGAGCGGTGCTGTGCGACGTAGGGCTCGACTGCTGTCGTCGACCAGGAGAGGTTCTTCAAGGCTTTTCATGTGACTGGCCGAAGGTACAGGTGCTTAGCCAAGGTCGCTGAGGTACTTTTTTCTAAAACGCGAATGTACGAAATTAAGTTTTATAAGAAAATAAGCCAATGACCTTGTAGGTATTTGTCGGTCGTTGCGTACTAACTACCTACAGTTTATTGGCCTCGCTCAGCTGACGTTTACTTAAAGAAATTAACTTCGTACATTAAGCATGTACGAAGTTAATTTCTTTTTCTTTTCGAAATTAATTCAAGTTTAAAAAAGTACTTTATTTTTTAATTTTCTCTTTGCAAATCGATAGTGTTTTCTGTATCGAATCGACCCTCCGCGGGATTAAAACGATAAAAATTTAACCGCGTATTTTACTGTTTTGTATTATTGCCATTATATTGCATTGCCTGTGTCAAATAAATTTTAATTCTATTGCGAGCCCGAAAGAAGTTTATCTCATAAATTCCTCTCATTAGATGAGCAATAGAAAAAAGTATCATACCATAACCATGTTGTATATAATTCAAATACTTGATGTAATCCCGTTAAGAATTTGAGTTGTTTTATGGTTTTCATTTCACCGTACGATTAATGCCACATAAATGCTTTCCTGTGATTAGACTTAAAGACAAGAGCACACTAAGAGATTAGGGAACACGGAAATGTTTCAATAGCAGTCGTTGATTCGGGTTAGAAATTAATTCTAATCTAGATTAATTCAGATAACTAATTACATTTTACCAGCCTACAGGAAAAGTCTGACATTTCCTCTCGCTCCATCCAAGGGCGTTCTTATCTTGTCAATATAATTACGTCATTCCGTCTAAAGTTTCAGTTAATCTTAAGCAACCAAGAAAATTTTGTTGGTACGAGTATATTATATTGTCTTAGCAAGCTGCGTCCTGTTAAAACCCATTTGAAACCTCTCAATGTAACCTTAGCGTTACAACCACTTTTCTCTTAATGGAAGATGCACGTCGTATCACGTTGAATGCACTGCCGAAAAAAGGATTTTTATTATTCCCAGACACGAATGGCACCTGGATATGTAGGGTGGGGAAATGGCGACAAAGAACAAAAGAGGCAAATGTACAAAATATTAGAAAGAAGTTTTTGGCTTGATGATTTTTCGTGCAAATCTTTTATATACTTTCCTAAATACAAAAGCGAGGTTTTTGAGAAAATAAAAGAATTTAAAGTTTTGGCAGATAATCAAACGAACAAAAAATTTAACCCTAGAAAGATAACCTACGCCTCAGAGGCGCCCGCGTTGGTTTGAAATTGCTGTCTCTTCCTAATGAGCGCGCGTATCTACCTGTCCTTCTAAGTTAGCTCAATGGATGGTGCACAGCGTCACAGGACGGCCGGTTTAACGCGGTAAGTACCATAGTTTTGCAGTTACGACTAAATTTTGCGCTCCAAAGGCGCATGGTTATCTTTTGTGTGACATTTAATGAGAGTAACGATTTGTTTATACTTACATAAAATATTTATAATAACTGTTTATTTCTTTTTTTTAGCATGAAATCTTTTTGCCTTCATCATGACGAGCCGGAAAACACTAACTGATGATGCAATGCATGAACGAGAACAAGAAAGTGACAGTGAGATAGAAGATCATTTGAGTGACGACGACATACAGAGTGATTTCGAAGACGAGTTAATCGATGATGAGGTGCCTCAACAAATGAATGATACACAAAATGAAGAGGATATAAGTCCAAAGGCGGGGTGGACACTTTCGATCAAATGTGTTCCTCAATGTCATGTTCGAGGAAAAGCAATAGATGGCCAATGTCTATGTTTTATGGCATTCTGAACATAGCATTCGTCAATTCTTATGTTATATATTGTCATAATATTCTTGAGCAAAATGAAAAGCCTCTAAATAGAAGGAATTATATGAAAAAGTTAAGCACCCAGTTATCAGAATCGTGGATGAAGGAAAGACTGGAAGCTCCTACTTTGCCAAAGCATGTGCGAGATAACATCGCAAATATTCTTCCGAAACTGGTTGTGCAGAACGATACCGATAATGAAGAAGAACCTCCAGCCAAGAATTGGCGGTATTGCGCCTTTTACACTAATAAAAAAAAAAGAATGTCTAAGATGACTTGCGCCAAATGCAAGTTTGCGGCGAACATAAAAATGATGTTTGTTTTGAATGCCTGTCAAACCAAATGATTATAATTTTCACTGTTTTTTTTAGCAAATTAGTTGGCAAGAAATAATATAATTAGTTTTATGAAAAAAGGTATTATTTGTTGACACTATGTTCCTGTAAACAGAAGACTGCTAATTTTGTTGATTTTTTCGAGAACTTTTTTTGATTTATGTTTAATGATTAAAATATATAAAATATTTCACAAAAAAAAGCTTTTTATTATTAGTTCATTAACCACATATTATAACAATTAATTAAAAAAATACAATAAATAGGTATGTCATAAAAAAAAAACATTAATATATCGTGCGCCTCCGAAGCGCATGGTTATCTTTTGTGACTGTCAAAATATGGTTATCCTTCTAGGGTTAAGGTCCTACGAAATAAAATCGAAAAAAGTGAATTTAAAAATAAATATGTTGTTAGCTTTCTGAAACAACATAAGATAATTCATCACATTTATAATTATAACGACTAAAATTTAACGGTGTATAGAGTATTACAATCGTATTTCATAACAATATCAGGTGAAGCTACGGCGTATCGTCATTTTTCGCAACTACACGTTGTCTTTTACAACTGAATTCGCGCGATTTCTCCGCTTTCACTAAAACTCTGACATTTCAGCAATTATGCAGCGTAGCTCTACATACTTTATGTCATTTAAATTATTACAAAATAAACTATCTGAATAAACAGAGTTTAGTTCAGTTTTACCTTTTGGCATATTGTTAATTCGAAGTTGAATTTAGGGTTAGCGACATTAACTGTTTTTCGTATAAAAGTCGTCATATTAATAAAAAAAGGCATTGTTTTTATAAAATTGTTCAATTCAATTCAATTCATTTATTTCGTCAGAATGTGGTACATAAAATGGTCTTAAATATTAATGGTCTCATCACATTCTGCCACGTGTGGCGTGCAAAAATTTGGTAGGTACATAAATCATTTTTTAAATTAAAATATTACGTTAGTACTGGGTTAGAACAAATTATGATTTACAATTATGGCATGTCGTCCAAAAATATTATTATGTTGTTTGGTTTACATATAAAAACACATTATATTACAATTATTAATAAAAACAATAAACATATTCCTTTTTTATTTATTTATATTTTTACGAAAAACTATTGTAATACTCTATACACCGTTAAATTTTAGTCGTTTTAATCCCGCAGAGGGTCGATTGGGTACATGAAATACTATCGATTTGTAAAGAAAAAAATAAAGTACTTTTTTCAAAAACTCGAATTAATATAGGTACCTACGCATAATTATACGAAATTAATTTCTTTAAGTAAACTAGTCAATGCCCTTCAAGGTAGTTTTCGATCATTGCGTACTAACTACCTACAGTTCATTGGCCTCGCTCAGATGACGTTTACTTAAAGAAATTAATTTCGTACATGCGTAAATTAATTCGAGTTTAAAAAAAGTACTTTATTTTTTAAGTTTCAATTTACAAATCGATAGTATTTCATGTACCGAGTCGATCCTCCGCGGGATTAAAACGCCCCAAAATTTAACGGTGTATATGCGGCGATGCGTATTCCATTTCAATCGGCTGACTTGTATCGCCAAACACGCTGGGTGCCTCTAGTACTAGGTTACGAGTATTTGTCATCAGATAATTAATTGTGATCTTTGGTTTAAAACGTGATGTTATACCGTATGCAATCTTCCAAAAAACTCCAAAATCAAGTTAAGCTAAAACATTAATTGCATATCAGGCGGTATGAATTTCTGCGGCATTTTTGATAGAATCACTGCAGCCCTGGAATAGAAAGCTGATGAAATATGGATGAGTTTTAGTAATCAAAAGTTTAACTGTTCTTTTCGCTTCACTCAGAGCGAGAGAAGTTGTTTGACACCCTGAAAACAAACGAAGTAAATATTTATTAAAAATGTCAATGATATTGATATTTTGGTAACAAAAGAGTTCGCTAATGTAGCTTCTATAAATATCAATGACATTTTCTAACGTTAGTTTCATTTTTCATTTTCAAGTTGAATGGTAACCTATTCAAGTATCAAGACTTAAGTGGTCGTCAGAAGTGAGCAGTTTTCTAATTTGTATTATAATATGGAGTAGGTAGGGGAATGAATATTATATACTTAGGAAAAAAAAACAAATTAGAAGTATCATTCGATCACGAACAAACATTTTTACTACTCTTTTTTTTAAGTTATAAAATCAATACTATTTCAAGTGATCATTTTAAACTTCTGAAATTGTTTTCTGTCAGTATCTTAATATTATGCTCACTAAAATACTTGTTTGGGACATTAAATAAATCATAATCACAATACATTACAGACAATATGTTTTATTTTATTAATCTATCAAAATCACAATTATGTGTAATTGTTGTAAAATATTAACATTTACATACATAATGTTCCAATAGTGTCTATAACTAAAAATGTTTTCACGATCTAAAAATGTGTTCACGTCCCCACAAAAACTACAGAATGTAAAAAAATATGTTGAAGACAATACTTGCACGCCATACAAAATAACATCCTATCAGCAATAACGATTTTCAATGAATGAAAGTTATCAATATTTTGTTATTGACTACTCAGTAGCGCATGTCAATTTTTGAAATTCTTGACAATCGAATGTCTCATTGTCTGGGCTCTCTTGTGCTTCTTTTTACGCAAAAATACATACATAAATACACACTTCCGTAAATGAATTTTGGTGAATGCTTAAAAAATAACCCAGCTCCAGTGGAAATTAAATGTATTTCAAATGACCAATAATATAATAAGTAATAAAAACAATAACTAGCTACTGTCGTGATCCTTACTTGCAAACATTTATAATAATTGCTAGCTTAATCAGGCGTCAATATTAACAAATGACTTAATTATTAATAATTTATTTTTAATTACTATATTTTAGTTATGCTGCTTTATTGTTCAATCCACTTCAAAATTCGGGTGTATTTTTTTTGTGTTGTTACCTTAGAACTTCGCCATTTATGGACCGAATATAAACCAGTCTAGACCCTGGTGCTATCACTCGGCAAGCTCTAAACTTTCGCAAATATTTTGGCCAAATAGATCCGGAAATGGAGAATCGGGGTTAACTCCGTTAAGAGTCTGGCAGGCCTATACTCGAGATTGCAGAAAACCCTCCATGCTTCCATATTCGACGCGGTGGCCACACAGAAGCAATTAATGAAAACAGATTGACATCTCAACAGTTATATTTGAAAACACAAATACTCCCAAATATTACTTAATAATACTTAAATACTAAAGGAACCACAAAATAAACCTTAATTTTTTGTCGAAAAAAGCTCAAACTTTCCATTTTAGCGGCGTAGTTACAGTTTAAATACCTAATTAGCATAGCATAGCATCAGCTTTATAATGTTTCCACTGCTGGGACTCAGGCCATAAATCTCTTTTCTGTTTTTTTTTTTTTTTTCAATGGATCCAGAGCATTCTCCTTTGGTGGTAAAGTGTCAACAGTACAACTATATGCTTAAACACATTATTCGGATTATTCAAAATCCAATAATTACGTAGTACTTTCTAGTGCATATCTATTACCTATGTACTTAGATAAAATTACTAAACTGCAATGCAACTATAATATAGCCGATAGACAAGGACAGTATTATAGGAATTAAATACATTCCTTGGACCACTCTACCGGTATACTCTATTTTGATAGGATTAACTTTTACTAGAAGATATAAATTCTTGATAGCCTTTGATTTAGATGTAAGATCTGAAAATAAAAGATACAGGGTTAAGTGTCTTGATATTATTAAATCTGACGGCGCTTTTCTATTTGAATTAGTTTTCAAAAGATACTCGAGATGGCGCTAGTTGTTTAGAGTGGCGCTTGTTATTAACAACCGTATTTATAAACAAGTAAAACTAAATTATTGAGTAAAAGTAACTACTTAAGTAACAATTTGTATTCTATAGTTAAGAAAAAATGTAATTTTGTATGAAGATCAAGAGTCAAGTAATGACTTAATAAGGTTTTACTTAGTAACAAGTAATTACTTCTTTATAAATACGGGTGTAAGAGTGAAATGTGTCACGTGACTGGCCACGACACTCTGACGCAAGACTGAGTGCAAGTAAGTAACCTATTCACTCTTGACTTAAATCTTCTATTTTGCAGTTATAATTATTATGTGGTTAAATCAACATTATGGTGATTATTTTATAAGAACTAAAAGTAAGATTATAGTGAAGTGTCAACATTAATTGATTTGTTTTATAACGAGTTATATGTCCTTCGCCCGACAAACCACGCCTTATTATAAATCGCATTTCGAGGTTAGACATTGGATTGACATGCTAAAGGGGTTCAAAAGTCTTTATATAATTATAAGTCACTGGTCTTGGCTATGTTTTTAGGCATCCCCAACGCCTTCAATACCCTGCCCTTGAAGAGTGCTTGCAACTCCTAATGATAACAGGTATCTTTAGGAGTGGAGAGGATCACGCACAAATTGACGTACTTCCATTGCGTGATCGAAGCCTACTTGACGGATAGGTAAGTCTTCGAAACGGCAAAAAATGACATGCGAGACTCGAGGTGGCATGGCACAAATCCTAGGCCATGTCTAGGCCGTCAGGACGCGCTACACCCAAGTTCCCCAAACAATGGAAGCATTTGCATCAGCATCAGGTTGACGATAAAGTACCTGACACTCGTCCACGACAGTCAGTGCGATTTCGCGGAGCACCTCCAACGCCTGGCTTTCAAACTAGAGCTGGCTGGGGCTGCCCTCAAGTGACTCCTGCCTAATCTAAGGGATCCAGACGCCTCTTGCCAGAGGCTCTACGTGAGGATCTTTAGATCCATGGTTCTTCACGCGGCACGGTGAGCCGTCGTTGTGGAGGGTCGGTCTTCTGGATGGTGCGAGGATAACGTACGGTCCCCCTCAAAGTGGGGAGCCTCCTTGCCGGACTGCCACCATGGGATCTAGAGGCTATAGTCTTTTGCGTATGTAGTATGCGCGACTTGTAGCTGCCCGACAAGTCGCGGCGTGGTGAACAGAGTTCGGGCGAGATCTCATGGTGATAATGGTGAGCGATGATTCAGGCGGAAAAAACGCCCGGATATCACTATCCACCGTGACCCACCCCATAGACATGATGGAGCACACGGTGGAGGTGTGCCCCATTTAAGCGGGCCACCAACGTGTCCTCGTGGGAGCGATCGGTGGCGGTGAGTTCTGGTGCAGTCAATGATCTGGATCGAGGGTGAATGGGCAGCAGTTGCCTCCTTCTGCGAAGCAGTAATACTAGCACAAGAGACGGCCGTACGCGTGAACTTAATAATTAGAGTATAAAAGGTCGTGCATTATTCTAATTTCATGTTGTATACTTACAAATTGATAATGTATTGTTTAATTTCATCAAACCCGTCCTTACTTTAGAGGCTTCGTTGATAAGTTTCTGTGCCCCAAAAAGTACTAAATATGTACCATACAAATGAAATATCAACACAGAAAGAGTTTGATATACTCCAAGGTATTTGTACTTTTCCTGAGGAAAAATATTATCTTTGAAAAACTATAATTAATATTAAGGCTTTGGATGGTGAATATTAGGTAGAAACTATGGTGAGAGATTACGTATGGGGTCCCGCTGGGGTCTGTTCTGGGACCGCCCTTCTGGGGCATCGGCTACGTGCTACACGGCGACCTCTCCAGTGGCGTCAGCGTAATCTGTTATGCTCACAACACGTTGATGCTAGTACAGGGGGGTCGTACCACGTAGCAGCAGAATTAGTGACACGCGGTGTTGCAATAGTCTTTGACAGGATCTTTCAACGACTCTCGAAACAACGCATACTCTAAGTGGCCCTGCGCAAATCCGAGACCATTAGTTTACGTGGCATTCGAACCGCGCTACCATCAAGATGTCATAACGGTGTTAGGTCGACGATAAAGTACCTGGAACTTATCCTCAACAGCCGATGGAACTTCCAGGCAACAAGCCGAAATGGAACGGGAATCCAAGCATAACGCGGGCACCGTGTAGATCTATGGCCCTGTATGGGTACGCCACAACCACGCCTATAAGTTCCAGAGACTAAAATTTAATAGAGAGGTGCTAAAGCTATATAGCACCTCTCTATTAAATTTTAGTCTCTATAAAATATATAGTCTGGGGGGACATATCGCCCGGATGTCAATTTTGTACAAAAACAAAAATCTTTAAAGAAAAAAAAAAAAGTGTGGATTGCCGGGGGCATAGGAGAGCTTGAAAAATTTTAACCTTTAAAAAAAGAGGATCACAGTAACATCTGTTAATACTCACATTTGAAAGAAATATGTTAAATATTCTGTATACCGAAGAAATATAACGCATTGCCGATAGTGCCAATGAAAATGTCATCTGAAAACTAAAACACGCTGATAGTTCCTTGCTACAACCAACTAGTAACATATAATTTGTAGCCCATTCTTGTAGTCGTTCCTCCGTCAGATTATCATGTCTTTCCTTTCTCTCAACACACTCCTTCTTTTCTTGTTCGTCATAATATTCTTTAAGTTTCGCAACATAATCATTCAAACGACTTAGTAAACAATCTATCATACTGATATAAGTGTAAAATATAACATGTTCTATTGAAAAACGAAGTTCAGAACATGTGTCAGTTACAAGTAACACTAGTAAACTTGGAGACATAATTTTGTTTTGCGCAATTGTTTTATAAAGAATCCTCATAGAAAACACACATGCACTGCATAAGCATAATATGACGAACTTGGTTATGACGATTTTTTTAAATTTTCTAATACGTTTTTTAGTTACACCGTCATTGAAACATTGGTGCACTGTTGTTAAGTTTTCTACAAAAATTTTATAAGAGGGTGAACTTTGAATACCACAAATCATTATAGTGAAAGTACTGAAAAAATTTGTATAGTGAAATTCGATCATTATGAAATGATGTGTAGAGGTAACATTGACTAAAAATAATTCGTAAGTGCCATATAATAATATTAGGGCAGAAATCAATATCTCTAAAACAACTCGTATGATTTGAGATTTACGATTATTTATTTGAAAACTATAGTTTCGGTAAACGCCCATAACATTTTCTAATTTTATTAACTCATCTAACATTGTGTGTTTTATTTTGACACTCAAAATATGCACGTCCGATATCCGAGATGACTTTCAAGCGAATGGGTTGATTTTTCAATCTACATAATATAATAAGAGAATCAATTCATAAATTATGTATTGAAATCCAGTTAATAAAACGTGTCAAGTGTGTGTCAATGCACAAAGGGTTGTTGGGAGTAATATTTACACATACACATTATTGATGTTATCGACTAAAACAATACTTTTTACTTGAAATATTTCAAGATACTGTAAACTGCAATGTTTACTGCTGTCCTTTGTACTTATTTTTCTGTTTCCTTCTTCTTATCTTTTATTTTATGAGCGTAAAATATCGTTAAATAAATAATTTATAAAAATACAAAGTTGGTAGCGACAAGTAAATAACCACACACCACCGTTATAGCACCATTTTTTTATTAAATGCTTTTCAATAGACTTACAAGTGTGTGTAACCGGTTAGGTTGAATCAAATCCACCTTCCATTCATATACTAATATATAGTATATTACCAGAAAACTTCAAGTAAAATAGCTGTAAAATAAACGAGCCTACGAACAGAACGAAATCCAAAAAAATCCATTCAGCAATTAGACCACAGAACTCTAAAAACACAAATTTATTGTAAACTAAGCTTAATCTTACTAGAAATTTCTTTAATTATCTGGAATGTCAGCCATTTGATTGATTTTGTAAGCTAAGAGTCAAGAGTAATAAGAAAATCAATACAACGAGTAATGATTATTATAACAAAGGTAGCTTTGATCAGTCGACCATGAACGCGTTTTATCAATGAATATGAAACCAATAATAATAATGACGGCATATTATAATAACAACAATATAACCACGTTCCACGAAAATTTTCTATTGGGGCTCTGCGAGTTGCCTTTGGCCCCTCGTATGCCTACCAAAGGCTCAGGACCCCACGATCCAGAGATAAATAAAGACAAAATAAATAATAACGGTAGATGTATTATTATTATTCAATCTATTTATTTTTATTTATGTACTTTTTACTATTTTTTTTTTAATCTGTTAGACAATTTAAAAAAAAACGGGCTCTTAACAATTCGCGCCGTATCCACGAGTAGATACTGCTTTCTGGATCAAACCCTTGATTCAACTGCTCAACGCGAGCATCCTCAGATGTTGGTCGCGGATCTTGGCTATTAAGTCATTGGCCATTACGAATATCGACACAATTATTGCTGTGTCCACTTCCTACATGTCGACAAGCTCGCAAGCCAAGTCAAGATACTTACTTTATTTATCTTTCTCAGCTTTTCGCTATTTCAAATCATTGTGTTATACAATTATTATTATTATCTCTCTTATGATTCAAGAGCAGATGAGTTAAATAAATTTGTATTATTGCTTGTTCTGAGCTAGTACATGCCAATGTATAACATTTACTGTTCGAAACATACTTGTCAAGTTTGTTTACATTTTTTGCACGCAATAATTTAAAGATTTTTTTTTTGTGGGGAAAATCATTCAATTACATCTCCCGCTCTTAGACGGAGCGGGAGATAGTGTCAGACTTTTAGTGACTAAAAATCCCACCCCGTTCCTTCGTTGCCTTTCATACCAGGACCGAGCCTACCTTTCATAAACAGACTCTTGGCCCCAGTATGCTTCGACTCTGCTGGGTCCCTACGGTTTGCTCACAACTCCTATTACGGAACATTATTTTTTTGATTTAAAGATATCAAAAAATTCTATTCTGTTTCAGAAATCCTTTTTTTAGGTACTGCTTTGATTATGTATTCAAGACGACGCCAACGTGGAGGCACCAAGAATGTAATAAACAGGAGCAATAGCTAAAGAACAACGAGACTTTCTTTGGCCAACAGAGGATATATTAACTGTATTTTAAAATCATCATATAATAGAGCCTGTTGAGGGTGTGGAATAATGGTAAAAACGCAGAGTTGAGCGAAAGGATTTATATTTCCAAACTGTAGGTTGGAGAACAATAATTTTACATAAGCAAGCGCGTGCTGTCAGTCGCATTGGATTTGACACTACTTCATCGTAAAATAAAATGGCGGTTTAAGACTCGCCCTTTCACCCGCTCAGACCCCGCGCACTCCCTTTTACAATTTTTTAATTTTTCATGACTAACACGCCCCACCCCAGTGCTGCCTCAGCAGCACTCACCATCAACTGGTATTCGAGCTACACGTGTGACCGGTCTGGTCAACGTTCCGGTTTTGGTCTTCACTCGAACCATTCTGACTCGGTCGTCTCTTCCGGGGATCGCTTCCTGAATGATTCCCCTGGGCCAAGAGTTGCGGGGGCTATCAGGATCCACTATGACTACAAAGTCACCCACCTGCAGACTTCTATGTTCCTCCTGCCATTTCCTGCGTGGCAATAAGTCTGGCAGTACCTCCTTGACCCATCTGCGCCAGTACATATCTGCTAATCTTTGGGAAATTCGCCACTGCTTTCGCAGGTAACCATCAGAATCGTCAAATTTACCGATATGAGGTAAACCTGATGATGAACCCAGCAAGAAATGATTAGGGGTTAAGGTTTCAGGATCATTTGGGTTTACAGATACGTGAGTTAGGGGCCGGCTGTTCACCATATTCTCCACTTCTGTCAAAAGCGTATTTAGAGTTTCGTCCCTCGGGGCACGTTCTTTTAAAATTATTTTCAGGCTGGTTTTCACGCTTCTGATGAGCCTTTCCCATGCCCCACCCCAGTGGGGACTCGCGGGCGGAATGAAAGTCCATTTGGCTCCGCGATTTAAGGCCTCATCTTTCAACACTTCTTCGTCCAATTCCTTTACAGCCCTTTTCAGCTCCGAATCTGCTCCTCGTAAATTTGTGCCGTTGTCCGAATACAAATACTGTGGCCATCCCCTTCTCGCGGCCATCCTCCTTAAGGCCATAATAAAAGAGCCGGTTGTGAGTTTAGTGACTACCTCTAAGTGAATTGCTCGTACTGTCAAGCACGTAAATAAGACGCCGTATCGTTTCTCGCGGCGCCTTCCCACCGTCACCTCTATGGGGCCAAATAAATCCACGCCGCAGTAGGTGAAGGGCCGTTCATGATGGGCCATCCGAGCAACAGGTAAGTCTCCCATTCTGGGTACTTCTGGTTGGGATTTTCTTATTCTGCAAGTTGAGCATTTAGATGTTACATGTTTGACAGTAGGTCTAAGTCTAGTAATCCAGTATCTTTGTTTGATCTCATTCACTACTGTTTCTTGATTACTGTGAGCGTAATAGTGGTGATAATATTTGACGATCAATCTCGCAACGTAATTTCTTCCATCTAATATTATAGGGTTTTTAGTTTCAGGTAGGATGCCAGGTGCAGCTCCAATGCGGCCCCCAACGCGCATGACCCCGTGTTCGTCCAGGTAAGGAGATAAGGTAAGTAGTTTACTTGTTTTTGGTAAACCTCTGTTGTTTTTTATTTCAGTTAATTCGTTTCTAAACGATTCAGCTTGTGATTTCTTTAGTAATAACGTTTCAGCATTCTTCAGAGTATCGTCGAATTCAAAGTTAAGTTTCTTGCATTTATTTATAAACTTTAGTACCAAAGAAGCCGATCGCCGTAAGCGAAGCCAGGAACTGAATCGAGTAGCAATAGGTACAGGTAAGTTCATCTCTTGTGTATCTGTTCCTATTAAATTAATACACTCCAATATTGTTTCTTTTCTTTCAACAGATATGACGTCATGTGGCCATTCGTCTTCTCCGTGTCGTAAGAATGTGGGTCCGTAAATCCAATCATCTTGCAGGACGGGCCAGGTGTAGTTTTCTCTCGTAGCAATATCAGCCACGTTTAATTTCGTGGGCACGTATCGCCATTCATTCATTTGCGTTAACTCATCAATTTCGCCTAAACGGTTTGCTACATATACTTTATAGTTGCGAGTATTATTTCTTATCCAGTGTAGCACTGTTGTTGAGTCACTCCAGAATACTCGTCGCTCGGGCTTTATAGTATGTTCTCTAGCTACTGAGTCTGCTAGTCTAGCCGCTAGAACAGCCGCTTGAAGTTCCAAGCGTGGAATGGTTATCGGTTTGTTTCCTACAACCCGACATTTACTCGCGATGAATGCTACGAGTGTATTTTCCTTGTCGTCATTCCATCGCCAGTACGCGACGGCGCAAATTGCTTTACTAGACGAGTCACAGAATATATGCATCTGTAGGTTTCTATAATAACTATCTTGGGTCACGACCATTCCATCTTTGATATCGCAACAGCTGTGCGTCGTAGCACCCGTAGCCGATGTCGCGTCTGCTACGTTCGTAGCAATATTCGTAGCACCCGTAGCCGTAGCGCTTGAAGTTGATGGCGGGAAAATCTTATCTGTCTTCTCGCTCACTCCCGTGGTAGCCGCCGCATAATGCCTCGGCAAGCTAATATCTTGTAATGACTTCAATAAATAAATCCATTTCGACCATTTTTCGAACACTATATCGGGAATTTTATCGTCCCAACTGATCTTTAATTTCCATGTTTCTTGTAATATAATTTTCCCAATAATAGTGTACGGTGCCAGAATGCCATATACGTCAAAAATAGACATTAACAAACGTAACATTTCCCTCTTGGTAGGCTTTTGGGTCCCATTTATAATGCCTTCGGGTATCCGCTTGAAAGATACGTCGAATCGCAAAGTATCATCACTTGGATGCCAAATCAATCCAAGCGTGCGTTCGCCTTCATACTGTTGGCCTATTTTGAATTTCACGGCTGCATCGCCTAGTAAATCTATGGGTAGGCTCGCAAGTACTTGTTTACTATTGCTCGTCCAGTTCCGCATCTCGAACCCGCCTTTCTTGTGGATGGATATGACGTCATGGACCAGTTGTATAGCGGTTTCTTCGTTAGGTAGGCTGTCTATATAATCATCCATATAGTGACTTCTGTGTATAGCAGAAACCGCAGCAGGCATTGATGACTCATACTGCTTTGCGTTTTTGTTTTTTATAAATTGGGCTATAAAGGGCGAGCAATTAGCACCAAAAATTAGAGACGTCATCACATAGGTGTTTATAGGTCCTTCTGGTTCTTCTCTATATAGAAAACGGAAGGCGTCTCGGTCTTCAGGTCGAATTTTTACTCTGAGGAACATATCTTTAATGTCTCCAGATACGGCTACTCGGTTTTCTCTAAAGCGCAGCATAATGCCAAATAACGACATAAGTAGATCGGGGCCTTTCAATAAGTAATCGTTAAGTGATAACCCGTTTGTTTTGGCTGCAGCATCAAACACTAAACGCAGTTTCTTTTTGTTAGGGTTATCGACTCCAAAGTGCGGCAAGTACCAAGTTCTCTGCGGTGTAACATTTGAGTTGTTACATCTTTCTGCGTAGTCATTTTCAAGTAGATGTCGTATGCGTTCTTCGTATCTTTTCGCATATTCCTTGTTCCTTTTTAATTTGAGTTCTACTCCTTTCAGTCTGCACACAGCCGATGGGTACGAGTCTGGCATCGTGGCTTTCTCGTCGCGCCAAGGTAGGCCGACTTGCCATTGACCATTGATGAGTACAGAAGTTCGTTCTAAACTTTCTTCAGCGCGTAAGTCTTCCGAATTCTGCCTGGGTTTGCCAGATACACCCATGGACTCGATTGAGAATGATCTTCGTACCTCCTCCTGTATCTCTCGCAGCACACATTCTGTTTCTATGACGTCACTAGTAACGAACAACGAGGAGTGACGTATAGAAGAATCAGGTAGGTAAACATTAGGCACCCTTCCATGCAGGCACCAGCCCAGAGGAGTCCGGGTGGCACAGGGTTCATCACGTTTTCCCACTCTCATTTCCAAAGGTAAGAGAAGGTGACAATTATCTTGTCCGATTAAAACTTGTGGCTGTAGTAGTGCTTTTGTGCATAAATTATGGCTGAGGTCATATAAGTGCTTGTAGTTTTTGATATTTACGGTTGACAAACTTTGTGGTAGGCTTAATTCATTCACGATTCGCGCATCAATTGTAAACTTGTTGTTATGAACACCGCACACAGTCATCTTTGCGCGCTGTGCATTGCATATTAGTTCGGTGTCGTTCCATGCGCCACACACACGCAGACATTCCCGGCGGCCGCGCAGCCCCACTCTCTCCGCCAGCGAAGCGCTAACTAACGACACAGTCGAGCCGTCGTCTAACAGGGCGGTTGTGCTCACCCTTCCGTTGGGTCCGTGAATGTTTATAGGTACAATTTTTAACATTACGGAACAGCTGGCATTGATATTTGTTATTGTTTCAGTTGGGACTTCAGTATTGGGTTGAACTTCGGATTGTACTGCTGGCACGGATTCACTGTTTTCTTGACGGGGCACATAATGTAATAAGCGGTGGTGAGACTGTCCACAATCGTTTACGTCACAGCTAGGAGCTGTGCACGTGTCCCTACGGTGATGCGCTAGTAAACACTTATAGCAAATACCGTTACGCTTTACGTGGAACCATCTGTCCTTTCGTAATGACTTTTTGAACTTTTTACACTCAGTTAATTTGTGACTAGCAGTACGACAATAACGACACTTTTCTTCACTTTGTCCATCTTGCACTAGAACAGTTTGAATATTGTGCACTTTATCACTTTGTTTACGTTTGGAATTGTCCGATCTAGGTTGTAATAAAGTAGCACTACAGGTTGATATTTTCACAGCTTCTTCAGTGAGGAAATCTGACAGTAAATCCAGTCTAGGTTTTGGTGATTCGGCAGTGATAAACGGGAAACTATAATCTGTCCACTTCGCGAGCAGAGTAGTAGGTAGCTTGAATAAGATGATGTTAGCTACTTCCATGCCTTGTAAATATTCATGGCGACCAAGGGCTCGTACAGCTGCAACGTAATTCTTTATTTTTACAGAAAAAGGCACTATTTCTCGATAGTAATCTGTAGACAGGTTGTTCATCCTTTTGATGTCTGACACGATGCAGGAAAGAATGACGTCAACGTTTCCAAATTGCAGCTTCAACGTGGAAATTACGTCAGCAGGTGAAGCACCACTGATGAGCAGGCCAGCTACGGCTTCTTGAGCTGCGCCGCGCAGACATTTACGTAATCGCCAAAGGTTTTCTTTATCGGTGAAATTACAGATTTCTGTGGACTCCATATAGGCTTGCTCGAAATGGAGCCACTCTTTTGGGTCACCGCTGAAACTAGGAAGTTCTTTTGGTGTGCTGAGACGACTTATTAGTTTGGTATTTTGCTGGATGGCGGAGGACGTCACGAGTTCTTTGATGGCGCTCGCAAGCTGTTGAACTGTTCCTTCTGTGTCGGCCGGGTTCGTACGCAACTTGTGTTCGTCACCGTCAAGATGCTGAAGTTCGTGTTGACTACGTTCCAACCACTTTTCAACGTCACCCGCGCCGTTATTTTGCTCCAATATTTCTGATGGTGGACTGTATTCTTCATCGAGATCTGCCAGGTCCGCCGCTAACTTTTTGTCGATGAGTTCCATCTCAATGCGCGCCTTCGCCTGGGCTGCTTCTAGCTCCAGTCTTTTTTTTTGAGCTTGTATCGATTGATGTGATGATGATGGTTTCTTGGACCTGACAACCGACTGGCGTGATGTATGTGATGGCGGATTTTGTCTTCCAGGTTGTTCCGACGTCACAACACTCGCGGCACAAGAACTTTTACCTTTAGGTTCATCATCCCTTTTTTTAGCTGGTGTAGGCGGTGGCATTTCTTGCGCTCCAGATACCGCTTGTAACTTTGCCTCCAACTCCTCCTTTTCCCTCAGTCTACTGGTACTGCGGGTATTCACCATGTATCTCTTCTGCGGCGGAGTATTAAACATTCGCGATCCGGCTCGAAGACCACTGTTGAGGGTGTGGAATAATGGTAAAAACGCAGAGTTGAGCGAAAGGATTTATATTTCCAAACTGTAGGTTGGAGAACAATAATCTTACATAAGCAAGCGCGTGCTGTCAGTCGCATTGGATTTGACACTACTTCATCGTAAAATAAAATGGCGGTTTAAGACTCGCCCTTTCACCCGCTCAGACCCCGCGCACTCCCTTTTACAATTTTTTAATTTTTCATGACTAACAAGAGCCCATTTAGACACTTCATGTAAACCTTTGAAAACACCATTGAAAACACTTGTAATCACCTGTGTTGACAAAATGAATAAATGAATGAATGTATTTCGATCCAGCAAGGACAGTCAAGACAAAGTGAAAATAATAATAGTATGCACAAACATAAAAAAGTATACATTCTTGAATGAAATGTTCATTTTTAGGGTTCCATACCGCAAAAAGTAAAAAACGTAACCCTTATAGAATCACTTTGTTGTGTGTCAAGACCCTTTATTTTAGGAACGCGTGGAGGCATCGAGTTGAAATCCATATCCACAAATATATAAGAGAACAAAATGAAAAATTATTTTATTAAAATTGACTATATGGTTAAGCGCCAGGCAAAAATTAAAACATAATATAAATTAGTTGGCTTGATAAAAAAAAAGTAGCGAATCTGACCCTAATTTATGATTCCAAACGTGTTTATCTCTGAGATTACGTTTTGAAAATATTTGAAAGTTGAAAAAGAAATATAGCTTGTTATTTAAAAGCGCCTCGCCAAAACAAAAATCTTGAATTGTTATTGTCTTTTTTTATAAAAATAAAACTACTTTCGACATAGTCCCGGGCAGAGTTCATACATAATATGCAGTGACTACAACCGGCCTCAAATCATTATAGTGAAACGCCACTGATCTATACTCAAGTCTGCGGTCCCTTAAAACTGTAAAAAAATCAAACTTCCAAGTTAACGAAAAAAAATTTACGGTTGTTTATGTTGTAAAAAAACGTATGTTTTCACACTCTCAAGGGAATCAAAATTCATAAGGCACTTCCCGTTGACCTAGAACCCTGAAATTTGGCATAAAGTTTTACATCACAAAAAAAATCTATTTACAAAAATCTTCTGAGACTCGATTTGGGAATTGAACTATTTAAGTAAGCTAGTTTTTACGGATCCCTCAGTGTGCGAATCTGACTCGCTCTTGCGCAATTTTTAAATTTTAAAATTATTATTTATCCTTATCTCAATTTGCGTTAACCATGATAATCGAAGGGGTTTAATTAATCATAACACATAACCATCCAAATATTTTATTTAAATACATCAAACTGAAGGGTAGAGAAGGTCTAAGGTCTTAAGAGCGGCCAACCCAAGGTACATTTTCATACAACCGCTTTTACGTTTTATTCTATTTTGTATAATCTTTAAAAGTGTACTGTAACCAGTCCTAAAGTTAAGAAGAGAAAGGTCATGCTTCAATATTAATATACTTAGAATAGTTATAGTGATACTCGTATTGATTTTTAATTGATAATTACATTCAAATATCTAAATAATATTATTAAATTGTAAGGCAACAATTACGTAAGTAATGGAGAAAGATAGAGTTATCGGAACTAAATACAGTCCTAAGGGTATTTTTTTGATGTACTGTATTCTGATTGGATGTATTTTAACGAAAATAATGAGATTCTTTAGAAGACTGGTTTCTGGTGCTTCTGGATCTGAAAAGTACAATTGTATTTAAATTTCAATTACTTCGTTGTCATGTCACTGCTACGTTGCCAATCAGTCACTTAATGTACTTAACTGATGCACCGGGACAGTATTTTTAGGATATGTCCTGAAGCTTCTGCTAAGTACTGTTAATGTGAACCAGCGACACCAAGTGGACGTGACTGATGTCTCTAACCAGCGGTACCACGTAACGTGACTGATGTGTCACTAATTTCGTAATTTAATAATAATACACTTAATTTAACCCAAGTCCTCCTTACTACAGCATAGCATAGCGTCAACTTTTTTTTAATATTCACACCACTGGGACTCAAGCCTCCTCTCTAGGAGAGGGCACAGCCCCATAGCCGTAATCCACCACGCGGGCCCAGAGCGGGTTGGTGGATGTCACAAGTCTACACATTTTTGGTTCTAAGACATCGCCAGTTTCCTCACGATGTTTTTCTTCACCGTTTTGAGAGCAGTGGCTTTGAAACCACTTGGCCACTACTGCTCTACAGTGTTATTGTGCTGGTGACAACGTTCTCATCATCTCAAGTAAAACCAAATTAAGTAGATACAGTTGATAAATTCACTTACCTACTGAACAAATACTATATAGTCTAGCCAAACTTCTTCTGAATTTGTCTCCCTCATTTAGAAGACGCTGGCCGGTAGTGCAGATGAAACATGTACAGCACCATGAATATAATACGCCTTGTAATTTGATCAAGGCTCTTAAGTAAAATTTGACTTCCTAGGAGAAAAACAATAGGTTAAACAATCAGAATAATTAAATTAAATAAGAGAAAATCTTATTATGAACCAGATATGGAGGTATTATATATGGTTGGTGACGCAGATACCTATTAGTTTAAAAAGAGATTTTGGGCTTAAAAAATGATACTAAAATATTTCAGGAAGATAAATTCGCACTGACGTGACTTGAATGCAAAACCAATGGATAAACTGACTTTGAGTTACCCAAAAAAAAAAAAATTATATAATTTATACTTACATCCAGCAAAAATATTTCGGATATCATATACATCGAAATTATATAATGCACCACTGACATAGCGAATAAAAACAACATCTGAAATACAACTGTGACAGTTACTGTCAATATGTTTTGAGTTTTTAACATACAATATTGATTTATTAAAACTTATGGTGTTTGCAATAATTTTCTAACATAATTATGCACGTAAAATAAAAATAACTAATTAATACTTTATATAGGGTGACTGGTAATTAGTGACCGTTAGTTAAACACGTGATTGTAGTCATGATAACAAACAACTTTTACTATGGGACCAAAACTGAAATCGCGAAAGAAAATCTACTGATCAGCACATAATGTTCACCCAACTAGTCAAAATGTACTGAACTTACTGATATTTTTCGCGATTTCAGATTTGGTCCCATAGTAAATATTGTTTGCTGTAATGACTACAATCATGTGTTTAAGTATCGTTCACTAATTACCAGTCACCCTATATAGGTACATACAATAAAAGCAAGAATTTTTAAAGAATTATCCAAACGCTTAGTTGACTCTTCGCGTGACCGAAAGGTCGGACCTTGGTCAGAGATTGAGCATTGCCATACAACGTGGCAATACCCAGCCTTTTGGGCACACTTTCAATCGACAGCGATGCGGAAGAATTTTGTGACGCCGTACTAAGCTAGGAATAATTGCCTTTAGTGTATTTATATAAAGTTTTAATTAGTGGTTTTTATTTTTCTTGTTTTCATACTTTATCTAAATAAAAGTTTCACAATTCATTATGCACGTTAATCGTTATAGTGACCATAATTTTGAAAAATTTGACTAAAAAATCAGTTACTAATAAAATTTACCTGACCACTGAAGCACTCAGATAATTTATTGCAGCAATTTTCTAATCTTTGATATTTTATTGCCCACTGTTCAACTTTTTGCACCATCAAGAAATCATATCTTTGCGACTTTTGTGTCTTTTCCGTCACAATACATTTTGATTTAATGTCACAAATACACGTATTCATAGATTTCAAGAAATAATGTAACATAGAAATGTAAGTGTGTAAAACAATATTTTGTAATATATAACGTATTTCAATGTACAGTTCTGTTAGGCACAACACTATGTACATTTTATCAACAGGCTTCGGTGAAAGACTAACCCTCCAAGTGACCAAAATAATGTATACAGAAATAAATGATATTGAAGCTAATGCGAAGACAATTATGAACTTTTTTATATATATTTTGTTTGTATCGATGTTCCAAAAACAATACTGAGCTTCTATGAATTTATTCTTAAATAAATTGTAAGTATGTGTGTTATAGATAGCAAATGTTATAATACAAAAACTATTTAAAAAACGAGCTAAATGGAATGTTGACAAAAGCAACGAAACATCCTCATTGAGTCGTAAACTTGGAAAAAATATTATGAAGCTTTTACAAAAAACAGCTAGACAAACCATATTTTCGAAAATAACACGTATTAAAATAAGGATCTTACGATACTTTCCAACATTATTATAATTTCTGTAGACACCCATTACGTTTTCAGCGGTTATCATAATTTTTAACATTTTTACGTGAACCAAAATCTTGTCTTTATCCTGAAACTGACGAGAGAATGCTATCTCATATTACAAAAACGTTTATTAAAAAATTATCCACAACCATTAAAATGTTCCAGACGTATTTATATTGTCGATAAGTATCTTGATTACTGACCACTATGCCACAGAGTACTAATGTACAGAAGTCAATCTACATACTAAGCGCACTCGAACAACGCACACATAGGCACTGCTCACGGACACGATATCTCAAAACAGACGCAAGCTCAGCCGTTTGCGACACGCTTCTGTAAACATTTTTGTGCAATTTTTGATGACACATCTATGGATGGATCGGTAGTCAGACTTAGCAGTAGGTCCAGACAATTGGCAGACAATTGACTCTTTTAATAAAAAATCTGTAACAGTTTGCTTGTCGGTAATAATCGTGTTGCAAACGGCACGCGGGTCTGGGAGCGTTGTCAGTACAAAACTGAGGCCCCAACAGGATTTAGCAGGTTTGCGATGTGGAGATCGACTGGTGGTCAGAAAGCGGTTTTTCGGGCAAAGCATATGTCACAATTTTTAGCTAATATCGCTGTTATTCCTCTACACTACGGTAGATATTAGATTGAACTTTTTGACTGGTATAAAAAGTAAATTTTGCCCAAAAATTAGATTTAGTAGGTTAACGAATTAGGCTCTTACATTACGTTGACGGCGCGTACTGTTCCCGCGCGCCTCAAGGAGCTGTCAGCTAACCTTAGAGGCCCAGCCTACTAGATGCAGTCAGGCAGGGTCGAAGCGTGCTGGGGTCATGGGTCAGTTTCTGACAGGAAGGCCCGGCCCCGGCACGATAGGCAACGAAGGAACAGGGTAGATTTTTAGTCAGTAAGAGTCTGACACTATTTCCCGCTCCGTCCAAAGGCGGGATCTGGCATTGCATGATTTCACCTACCATAAAAAAGAAAAACATTGACTTCTGTACCTATCTATTTTGTGACTATGCTAAGAGAGCAGGCACTAAGTTGAAGTAAGCTAATGAAAAATTGATTATCGAATATTGTAAATAGACTCTTGGTAGTTATTTGTCAATAAAAAAAACTTACTAATTAATGATTATTGAGCGATGTCAGCATACTGTTGTAAATAGTGTCATATATTTGATATGACAGTTTGTTCTTCATATTTGCAAAACAAAACTGCCGTCCTCAAAACTAAAGAGAGAGATGGGCTCGGTTCGGACGGTTACCGGACGGTCAGACGGCGAGCGACCCATTACTCGCAACGCGGCGACTTTTCACTATTAGCAGTAACTACCAGAGGAATAGTTAAGCTGGAATTGCCTTAATGTTGTGTCCTTAAACCTGAACTTGACAAGTATTATTTGAAATCAAGAGTTTTTTTTTTTATGGTAGGTAAAATCATCCAATGACAAATCCCACCCTTGGGCGGAGCGGCAAGTAGTGTCAGACTCTTACTGACTAAAAACCTACCCTGTTCCTTCGTTGCCTATCGTGCCGCGGCCGGGTATTCCTTTTGGAAGCTGACCCATGACCCTAGCAGTCTTCGACCCTGCCCGCCTGCAGCTAGCAGGCTGGGCCTCTACGGTTTGCTGACAGCTCCTTGAGGCGCGCGGGAACAATACGCGCCGTCGACGACTTGGGCTCGGTTCGGTCGATTCTGGAATCAAGTGTTTAGTTATTTATGTTAAGATTAATTATGTAACTGTTCTGCCATGTTTTAGATAGAGTGCTCGTATCCAATTTCGGATATTAAAACCCAACCCTGGAATGCAAGGCAATTAAGGAACTAGGGTTTTTTTTTTTTTGGGTAGGTAAAATCATCCAATGACAAATCCCGCCCTTGGGTGGGGCGGGAAATAGTGTCAGACTTTTACTGACTAAAAACCTACCTTTTCGTTCCTTGCCTTTGTCCCGGGGCCCGTGGTGACACTCTCGCCCTTTGGCCCCAGTAGTCTTCGGCCCTGCTGGACCCCTACAGTTTGCTGACAACTCCTTGAGGCGCGCGGGAACAGTGCGCGCCGTAGACGACCTGAGCTCGGACCGGTCTGTTACCGGACGGACGGACAGCGAGCTACCCATTGCCCACCGTCCGCGAGCCCGCGCCTACGGTGGCCGGAAATCGGGATCAGAAACCCGGCGGCGGCGGCGGCGTGTGCGCCTTTGCCTAATGCGGTCGGCCTCCTCCTCTGCTAGCATTACTGCTTCGCAAAAGGAGGCGACCGCCTGCCACTCCTCCTCGCTCCGGAGCATGGCTTGAACCAAGCCCCAGCAAGGAACTAGGGGTGGGTTTTAGTCAATAAAAATCTGACACGGCCTCTCGCTCCGCCCAAGGGCAGGAGATGTCATTAGATGATTTCCCACCCAAAAAAAGCTCGAAATGCAGTATTGTGCACAATAAATCTTTTTAAACGCCGGAATTTTTAATAAAATGCATAGGGATTCTACGACAATCAAATACTTCAAATGTTTAAATTTTTGGAAACAATAAAACACGAAGCCAAGAACTGTAGTTACAAATTTTGCCTTTTTCAAGTTCCTTTTTATAGGATTTAAAAAAACACTTTATTTACAAATTTTATGGTTTGAGTGTCCCTCAGGCTACTTTCCTATATTATTTTACGGGTATCTAACTAGAACTCACAACATAGAACATCATTGACAACTGTTAATTTATAAATACAATTGCATTTCTCCGAAAACCCTTAAATAATATGATTAAATTGCAAAGCAATAATCACGTAAGTGACGGCAAAAGATAAAATTACCGGGATTAGGTACAACCCTAATTTTATATTTTTAATATACTGTATTTGAATTGAATGTATTTTTATGAATATGATAATTTTTTTTAATTGTTGTTTTTCTAGAGATTCTGGATCTGAAATAAATAAACGAAATATGTTTATAACAGTATAAAAACAAAAGCAATATATGTCAATAGGATTTGTTGTTGTGACACTTCGAGGAAGTCTATGTCCAACAGTGGACATCTTTCGGATGAAATGATGATGGATTGGTTGTAATATAAGGTGAAGGACTGCGTCACGAAGCAAAGTGGCCTATTAATGAATATTGACATCCAACGCCGCCTTTTTTCAACGCGTCAGCAATTAGTTACAATTTTGTTCTGTAACTATTTGTTTTGAACCAATAGAAGTAAAACTAAAATTCATAAGCACATACTTAGCAGTTTTGAAAAATGCACTCACTTGGTGACCAAGCGCTATATAAATTAGCTATATTTCTTTTGAATCGAACGCCCTCATTCAGAAGATTCTGACCAGCAGTGATGATTAAACATGTACAACACCAAGAATTTAGTAAAACCAGTATTGCCATCGAAGCACTGATGTAAAATTCTTCTGCCTGTAAAAAAAGGCAAAAACATACTCAGTTATAGTTGGGTAGTACCCATAAATGGCAATTATATTGCAAGGTATATATAAAAGGACTTGAATGACTATAAGATATAAGTCTGAATCGACAAAGTTTTTTGATCACTAGTAAAAGATGGAATATTTTTTAAATATTACTTTTTAAAAGAATGTTGCTTACGTAACATCTTTTTTTATGAAAAAGATACACTTTTTTAAATAAAATATTTTTTATTAACAAAAATGGAATTTAAAAGACCTAATGCAATTTCGACTAATAAATAATTGAAAGAAAAAGAGGTTTAACTAAATATTCTCAACCATCGTTCTCAACATTTATTATGAAATTGATTTTTATTTAGTACAAGATAACTCCTCCTCTGGCTCGAACACATGCGGCAACCCTTCTTGGCATGCTGAGAATTAAGTTATCCCGCATTTCTTGTGGTGACCTGACCCATTCTTGAATAACGGGGAGGTGACTGACAGTTTCAAACAGCTCGCTTGACAATTCCATCACTAGCAATGGTTTGGTACAAAGCTACAGTCATCGAGCTACGATACGGGATCAACGGCGTTCTAGCACCAATCATTATACCGCCCCAAAAGGATACCAATTTCCCGCCTTGTTGAACGGTTCCGGTGGCAGTTCTTTGTCTTTCAGCGTCCCCACGTCTTCTCCAGACACAAAGACGTCGGTTGTCTGGATGAGTGCTAATTCTGGACTCGACAACGAAGAGACAATTCTTCGCCAAATGTTTTCCTCGTCGTTTTCTTCATTTTGGCGGAGTCTAGCCCACTGCAATCTTTGTCGCTGTCGTCAGCAATCTGATGTAACGCTTCTGAGCTGCAGTAAAAACAGTTGGCCGACCACTGCGAGGCCAATCAGCAAAGTTATCCACACCGCGATACCTCTGTAACGTGTTCACGATACAGGATTGGGATACTTACAGCCACTCTGCATGCTATTTCTCTCGTAGAATTTCCTTCTTCCCCCTAAGAAATATAATAACTTCTGATAATCCCCTCGGCATCTTTTTGAATGAAGTCCTTTTTTGAAAAGTCAGAAAAAACGCTTAAATCAAGTTGATCAGATTTCTGAATGAGTGTAAACAAGGATTTAATCTCTTATAAAGAAAAACAATTGATATTTTAAATTCTTTTGTCATTAAAAGATTTGATTTTTAAATTATTTTGTTATTAAAAGATTTGATTTTTAAATTATTTTGTTATTAAAAGATTTGATTTTTAAATTATTTTGTTCTTAAAAGATTTGATTTTTAAATTCTTTTGTTATTAAAAGATTTGATTTTTAAATTATTTTGTTATTAAAAGGTTTGATTTTTAAATTCTTTTGTTATTAAAAGATTTGATTTTTAAATGAAGAGACGCAGGAAAAAAAAGAAAAATCGTTTTATTCTAACGTAACTAAAACGATTTCGTATTATCAAAGTGATCTCAATTTTTTTTGATGTGTGTATAAAAAATATAGCAATTGACACTTACACGTATCATAAATATTTTGAATATGCCATATGTTGAAATAATATACTTTATTGATGATGTAGCCAATAAAAATGTCATCTGGAAAACAAAGAATGAACACAACAGGTAAAATTTGAAATAGAAATTTCTACTCTATACAAAATAGTAAGAACATTTAGGGCCTGTACACACCACGTTTTTTAAACGCTGACGTGCGTTGACGCGCGTTTTAGAAACGCGGCATCGACGGTGCAATTTTATCTTTTAAAAGATCTACAGGCAGCGTCTGATTCGCGTGCGTATCGTGTCTATATCGCTACAAGATCGCGACAACGGCGCGTTTAAAACACGTAGTTTTCACAGGCCCTAAGTTGTTTTGAAACAATCCGGTAAAGATATATTATTAATAGGTATTGACATAGGAATTACCAAAAAAGGAGCGCATTTGCAATCAGCGTGCGTTCGGTTCCTAACGGGCTTTATTTTTAGGGTTTCTTACCTCAAATAGAACACACGGAAACCCTATAGTATCACTTCGTTATCCGTCTATCTGTCTGTCTGTCTGTCAAGACCCTTTATCTCAGGAACACAATATGGAGGTAACGAGTTGAAATTTAAACCACATACTCAAGTCTGCGGTTAACGAAAAGAAGACCGTTTATCTCACAAACAAAGAATATTTCAAAATTCATAGTGTATTCCCATTGAACTTAAAATCCTGAAATTTGGCATGAAGCAAGGTCTCATAGCATAAGTGTAGAAAAATATTTGAAAACTGTAATTTTGTAGTTCCGTCAGAAAAAAAAAAGTTTTTTGCGATTCGGATAAATTCTTTGTAACTCAATTCGGGAATTGAACTGTTTTCACTGGTAGTTTGTATGGAACCCTCAGTGCGCGAGACCGAGTCACACTTGCCCGTTCTTATTTTTAATCCACACAGATATGATATCTAACGACTTTTTATTTTATCATCTGCTTTTGTCCCGTCCTATTTAAGGTCAGCGCAATACGTTTTATTTCATTCTGCTCTGTCACCCGTCATGCTATCACTAACCTCCTTTTCTTTCATATCACTCTTCACACAAACCATCCGTTTTTTCTTTGGCCTCCCTCTCCCTCTATCCTTTCAACTTTTCAGACACTGTCGCTACTTTCAAACTTCCTCTAATATACTCAACAGTATTACTCATGGCTCATGTCATCTTTTGTCGTCACACCACACATCCTTCTCAACATTCTCATCTCCGCTACATGCAATCTTTTTTATGTCTGTCTTTGTTACAGACCAACATCCATACAGTATGTCAGGTCTTATCACGGACTTGTAAATTTTACCTTTCAACTTGAGGACCTGACGGTTTTGCTTCAATTAAAAAAACTACACTACAAATGACTTCCGTGGATTATGTAGATCTTTTCTAGTTTGTGCTAAATAGAAGTACGATGACTCAAGAAGATACCTGAAATAAGGGGAATAAGGATATTGTACCAGAAGTTACATTTACCTGATTACTGAAGCATCCGGATAGTTTATTGCTGCAACTAACTAATCTTTTATATTTTATGGCCCACTCTTCAACTAGCACTAGTGTCAGGAGATCAACACTTTGATTCGTATGTGGAGATCCTGTCTTGTCTATTGCTTTATATTTCGCTTTAATTTCACAAATTTTCAAGTTCAAAGTTTTCAAATAACTTTGTAATATTGAAATATAACTATATAAAATTATATTTTCTAAGGTGTATCGAACTTCAATGTATGTTTCAATTAAAAATAAACATATATAACTATAATTAGCTTGCAGCAACACATAACGCATTCGGAAATTAAACAGAATAGCGGTCCCTAAACAAAATACTGATGCCATTGATATAAAGATAACTTTGAACTTTTTAATACATTTTTTGTATATTTTGATATCCCCAAAGCAATAATGCGCTTTCAAGATGTCTCTTTGCAATAGTTGATAAGAACGTGAACTCTGAACAGCACACACGGTGACAATGAAACCATTCAGAAGAAATGAAGTATGGTATAATGCTATCACTGGGGTAATATTCTCACGTAATCCGAAACTTGGTGAAAATAAGATAAAACTTTTAAAATAAATTGCTATTGTAACCAAAGATTCAATAATAACACGAGCCAAAATTAGAATTTTCCAATATTTTCCGACAGAAAAATAATTCCTGTGGACGCCCATTATATTTTCAGCTGTTATCATGATTTTGTCATTAAACATTTTTTCGTGATCTTTGGTGCCGTTTTGAAGAAATAATGAACATTTGAATCATAAAGTTACTATTGATCATATTATTAATACTTTTATAAAATGATCTTTATCAGTCAAATAACTCTGTTTTATATAAATTATCGATCAGAATCTTGATAAAATACCAGACTTTACCTTTTTACAATACAAGGTCAACTTAAGGTCAAAGTATATAAGATTAAGAATAGTTTAGTTTAGTAATAGTTCTAATACAATTTTTTTTAAACAGTTATAGGGTTACTGGTATCTTCACGTAGTGACGGGACGTGGTAGTATAACCTGTTGCAACTAATGCTTTTTTAGAATTGATGAAATTTGGCAACCAGTACAGCACTGTTATTGCCCATCCTGCACGACTACCTGCACTTTTCAAGATTTGTACTCGTACAGCACAAATTCCTAATTCGTCCGTATTTGTGCAGGATGGGCAGCATAGCAGGTGATACATATTTTGTGTAAGGGCCGAAGCACATAAAATGGGCAGTACCGTCCGCCACTGCTGGTGCAAAAGCGGCGGGCGTCACTGTTGATTTTACCTTTGCGTCGACGCAACGCGGTTGTGTTTCGGCTCTAACGGTATCACACTGTCACGTTTTTAGAGATGGGTCTAAGAAACCACAACAATAAAACTTAGCATAGACAAGCACAGAACAAGAAGCGTAGAATATTTTAATTCGGATATTTAATATTACATTTTAGGTACATACTAGTCACGTTGAAATAAAAATGAATTAAGCCGTTAACTATGACTCTATATTTTATGGATATAAGTTTAATCTAACATGTAAAACACAAAACAATAGCCTTTTAATGTTACCACTGCTGTGACATAGGCCTCCTATCTAAGAGAGGGAATGGGCTGTAATCTACCACGCGGGCCCAGTGCGGGTTGGTGAAGTGAAGTAAAATTCTAGGACATGCAGTTTCTTCACGATGTTTACCGTCACCGTTTTGAGAGCAGTGGTGATGAAATAAATACATAAAGTAATGCGCCTGGCCAAGTTTGAACCCGCGACCTACAACTCGTAGGTCGGGGCCGTTACCACTCGGCCACCACTGCTCTCACAAATATATGTAACTTTTAACCATGATTTTATAATATGATTAAATTGCAATCCAATTAAGATATAGCTGATAGATAGTATAATTGGAATTACATACATTCCCTGCACTATTCTGCAAGTATAATCTATTTTGATTGGATTAGGACAAGGAGATATAAATTCTTGATAGTTTTTGTTTTTGACGTTATAGCAGTATTCCCGACCCCCGTTTCCAGCCACCGTAGGCGTAGGCTTATGGACGGCGGGCCATTGATATCGCACGGTCCGGTAGTCCGGTAACCGTCCGGATCGAGCCCGCGTCTTCGACAGTGTGTCGCCGTCGTGTTCCACGCACCTCAAAGAGATGTCAGTAAAGCCATAGGGGCCCAGCAGGGCCTAAGCCTACTAGGGCCATAGTTTGGAGTGATTTTTTGAAACCGAGAGAATGTCGCATTCATCTGGTCTAGCTTTCGTACCTATCTATTTTGTGTCGTAAGCCAGTGGGAGCAAACGAGTACCTTTGACACATTTAGTGATTGGAGAAAACAAACATCCAAATAAAAATATAAAATTGTAAGCAAATCTAGGCCAGATAAAATAATGAGAAAACCTTTTGGTTTCAAAGAATCGCTCTTTGACTTCTAGAAGGGAAACTCACGATCCTGGAACGCAAGGCAAAGAAAAAACGTAAGTATGGTTTTAGTCAGTAAAAGTCTGACACGCCTTCTTTTCCGGGAGAAGCCATTAAAAAAAATTAAAGGTAGATTTTACCAATTTATTTCATTGTTTGGTCATCAAAATAATCACAATTTTTAATTCTAATTATATAGATTATTCCATTAATCATTACATTTAACAATCAATACATCGTTAAATTTTTGTCGTTTTAATCCTGCGGAGGGTCGATTCGGTACATGAAATACTATCGACTTTTAAAGAAAAAATTAAAAAACAAAGTACTTTTTTACAAAAACTCGAATTAATATACGCATATACGAAATTAATTTCTTTAAGTAAACGAGTCAATGACCTTGTAGGTAGTTGTCGGTCGTTGCATACTAACTAACTACAGTTCATTGACCTCGCTCAGCTGACGTTTACATATGGAAATTAATTTCGAACATGCGTAAATAATTCGAGTTTTTGAAAAAAAGTACTTATTTTTTCTTTACAAATCGATAGTATTTCATGTACCGAATCGACCCTCCGCGGGATTAAAACGACAAAAATTTAACGATGTATATTTTATTTATTTATTCAAACATGTTTAATTGTTGTAAAATATTAATGTCTATAGTTTTACTATACATGCACTTTGTCTCCAAGAAAACCTAATATGAAGATTAGTATAATTTTACGATACTACAAAAATCAAAATCTTTTATTTCACATAGGCCTGAAAGGACAGTTATAATTGTTAACACAATATAGTAATAAGTTATAACGTCAGAAGCTAGTGCATGAATCCAATTTGACATATTAGCCGTTTTCTATTATGAAGAACCGGCAAGCAACTCTATGGTTAATTTTTAAATAAACTGATTTATTTCACATATTTTCAGCATAAATATGAGAGGTAAGTGTGGACCAGTCAACATTTTACTCAAAAGCACAATAACAAAAAAGCAAATTGAAATAGAAAGTAATTTACAATTGCGTGGAGTTACTGTTTTTACATTCACATCATAAAATGAGGCTACACAAAAATAAATATAAACCAAATATTAACTGAAATATTTATTAATAATAAGTCACTAAAAATGTTAAACTAGCTAAGGTCTAAGTGTTATAAATTAATACTCGTAATAAGTCAAAAAAAAATGTTAAACTAGCTAACTATAATTAAGACGAAGCAATTATTACAGGTTTAGACGATAATGCAGTTAATAATAAATCTACCATGGAAATCACAAGTATAGAAGCAGTAATTGCCAAAAAAGTGTGTCTTCAACGTAGTTTTTCACTTTACAATACGATTTCTTGGTGTAGAAACTTTTGATTTGGGCTTTGTACTTTTCCTCGCTACTTTCTGTAACCGACTCCAACCGACAAAGGAACGCCTTAAGCTTTAAACAGACTAATATCCTTTCAGTAGTTAAAATATTTGATATTGACCACATAACATTTTAAAAGTGCATGTCAATTCTTTTTCGAACTTTTTGATATTTAATGTTATAGCTGAAATAATGTCTCTTTGTAGTTTTTTTACTCCTCTACCTAAATACAAACAAATTTAATAAATTTTTGGGTTATATAAACATTATAATTATTAAGTTATATACCTTTCCAATCTGTGGCGCGGAGCCAATCCGGCTCCCTGAAAAAATGTGGTCTGTGGGAGGACCGTAATAAGATAAAAACATAAAATATGTATTTCGTAATGCAAAATACAAGTAATATTTAATGTCTATATACCTACTCATGATTAAATATCTAAATAATATTATTAAATTGTAAGGCAACAATCACATAAGTAAGGGATAAAGATAAAATTATCGGAATTAGGTACAGTCCTAAGTGTATTTTTTTGGTGTATTGTATTTTAATTGGATGTATGTTGACAAAAGTAATAATGTTTTTTAGATACTTGGTTTCTGGAGCTCCATGATCTGAAAATTAAGATTTTGATTAAACGACGTGACTGATGTATTTGTCTAACACATGATACTTCAGTCACGTCGTTGTCTCCTCATCGTCACGTTGCCGATCAATTTCTGATTTTAATATGTTGATAACGAAAACGCGCGTCGTGACATGACTAGTCGGAATATAATAATAATATAATAATAATATTTCCACAACTATCACACAACACCGTCTAGTCCCAAGCTAAGCAGAGCTTGTGTTATGGGTACCAGACAGCTGATAAACATACTTATATATTTCTAAATACATACATATTATAGATAAATAACACCCAGACACAGGACAAATGATCGTGCTCATCACACAAATGTTTGTCCTGGGTGGGAATCGAACCCACGACCTCCGGCATAGCAGTCAGGGCCACTAACCACTAGACCAACAGGCCAGTCGAGAATGATCAACTACTACCAGTAATACTTAAATAAATTATTAATCGGCCATGCGACGTGGACGTAACTGATATGTCGCATTTTTTATCTCCTGTCATGCAAAATCCAACCTTAGAGTAAAAGGAATAAAGGAGTACTCCGCGTACTAAAGCGTATCCAGGTTTCCACGACAAGGTTTACATCATTTAATTTTAGCTTATTTGAGATATTATATCAACACATTTAAATTCAACAAAAACAGTGAATAAGAACAAGTTTATTAGAAAGTGAACTTACTTATTGACGAGATACTATATAATGTAGCCAGTCTTCTTCTGAATTTATCTCCCTCATTTAGAAGACGCTGGCCGGTAGTGCAGATGAAACATGTAAAACACCATGAGTATAATAAACCTTGTAATGTAATCAAGGCACTAATATAGAATTGTGTTTCCTAGGGGAAGAAAAAATATTTGGATCAGCATATTATAAAGACGTACTCATACTTATTATAAAGCAGACATAAATCAACTATATTAAAAGTAGATAGTAATAAAAACAAGACGGGTGGGCTTTGCGTAAATGACAGCATAATTGCCAGGAAACCATAACCATTTAATATTTTGAATTACACAAGAATTCAAAAGCATTCAGTGTTTTTAATTACAACATAAATGCCAGGAAAAGAAATATGCACTGAGATGACCGGCTGAACGCTTAACAATTGGATGTACTAATATCTTAAATTACACAAGTATTTAGAAGGAGATGGATAGTAAAAATACATACTTACACGCATTAAAAATATTCTAAATATTATGTACGTTGAAATTATGTAATGCACCGTTGACAAACCGAACGAAAATAAGATCTAAAAAAAAAAACAATAAACATTTTTATTATTTTTGTTTACTGTAGCTAGATACGTATAGCCTGAAGAAAATCATTTACTGACCTGACCACTGAAGCACTCAGATAGTTTATTGCTGTAGTTCTCTAATTTTTGATACTTAACTGCCCACTCTTCAACTCGTTTCACAGTTAACAAATCAAACCTTTGATTTAAATGTGAACTTTGTTTCTTTTTCATCACCGTATATTTCGATATTACGTCACAAATACACGTGTTTATAGATTTCATGAAATATTGCAATATGGCAATATAAGTGTACAAAATAACATTTTGTAAAATATAACGTATTTCAATGTACAATTCTATCAGAAACAACACTATGTAACATTTTTCAACGTTTGTCTGCAATAGACTGACTCTCAAAGTTATCAAAATGATATTTACAATAGTAAATGACGTTGAGGCTAATAAAAAAGCCATTTTTAAATTTTTAATATATATTTTGTATATATCAACATTCGAAAAGCAATACTGGGTTTCTATGAACTTAGTTTTAAATAATTTGTAAGATTGCGAGCTTTTGACAGCACATATTATAATAAAAAAACCATTAAGAAGAAGAGCTAAGTGATATGTGGCCATCAGTCTCGATACATTTTCACGGAGTCGTAAACTTGGAGAGAACTGTACAAAGTTTTGCCAAAAAACAGCTAAAGAAACCATAGTCTCGGAAATAATACGAATTAAAATTAAAATCTTCCAATACTTTCCAACATAACTATAATTTCTGTAGACGCCCATTATGTTCTCAGCGGTTATCATAAATTGGCTCTCTAACATTTTGACGCTAAGCAAAGGTTTGTGTTTACTCAGGGAAATGACGAGTGAATGTTAACTCACATTACAAAAACGTTTATAAAAAACTAAAGCAGTCATTGAAATTATTGTAATGTGCATATATTATTCATAAGTATCATGATTAATTACCATTGTCAGAAGAGATAAGATAACACAATGAAGGCGCAACAAGCTAATGAAAAGTGTTTTTTGGATATTGTTGATCGAATTTTGGTACTTTCATGTCAAAAAAGACTAATTAATGATTGTTGAGTGAAGTCAGATTATTGTTGTGAAATTATATCACACATTTTTTTAATGATTTAAACTAGTGCTTGACCACGATCCCACCCAAGTAGCAGTGATGCATAGTTTTTCATCACGTCTTTAAAAAAAAAAATGCTATGCCTAACTTAATATGCGTTTAAAAAACTTTTGAGGTTAGTTAGTATGCTTCGTTTTAAATCACAGTATTCTGAAACTAACACTAGTGTACCTGCATTACTGCTTACCATGAGGTGTACTAGAGTATTATGTTATGCTATATTCTGAATCAAACATTAGTACACCTAAGTAAGCAGTGATGCAATCGATAATGGTGAATTGCACTTGTTTACTAAGAGCCTATTCACTCTAACCTTGAAGATACCTAAATTATAATCAAACGGGAAGATCGCTGCAAACAAATTGTTCCAATCAAAACCAAACCAATTGTTCCATTGTTCAACTCAAGTATTGAAAAAAACGTGGTTATTAAAATTTTAAGGCATTTAAACGGAGTATTCTGATGTAGTTTTATTCAAAGATTATCTAATGAAAATGCAGATACCTGTAGTTTCACTCTTAGCAATATCTCTAAGCATACACTACAAACTTATACATCGTTCTTTTCACCCAGCTACATAAGAGGATATTAAAGTCATCAACACATCAGTCATCAGAACATCTATATCTATGAAAACGATGAGTGATGATAGAATTTAACAATAATATAATTTATTTAACTTGGAGAGAACTGTATGAAGTTTTGCCAAAAAACAGCTAAAGAAACCGTAGTTTCAAAAATAACACGAATTAAAATTAAAATCTTCCAATTCGTTTGCCATTCACATCTGGAGCGAGGCCATCGAAAAGCATGGGAAAGCACTTGCAGTCTCTCTAGATATCTAGATGCTAAGCTTCCTTCGTTCGGTCTGCCCACTGGTCTGTGTGATTGGATCGCAGACTTCTTGAGGTTGCGATCCATCCGAGTGGTCATTGATGGCTGCTCATGCAGTCAAATGGATATCAGCCGGGGTTCCTCAGGGGTCGGTATTCTTGGCAACACTATTCATGCTGCACAAAAATGACTTCTCAAACCCGGTACCTTTGGTTGCAGGCGATAGCACTGTTGCTGAGAGATACGTGTCCGATGAACGTGTTGGTGGCTCACAGATCCAGTCTTACCGAGAGACTATTGTTGAACGCTTGAGCTTATCCTTGGAGGCAGTCTCAGATTGGGGCGATGCCAATTTGGTCAAGTTAAACGCTACTAAAACCCGCCTGGGTGTCTTTTTTCCGCCAAACGGAGCCAATTCGAGCAGCATCATTCCGGGATGTAACCGTGCCGATAACCGACAATCTTGAGTTTTTGGAGTAACGTTGTTGTTTTACCTTTAATTTCAGCTCTTACATCGAGGCAAAAGCTCAACAGGCTGCCAAAAAATTAGGGATCTTGGCTAAGGTGAGACGGTACTTCACGCCGAAGCAGCTGCTCAACCTTTATCAAGCGTAAGTTCGATCATGTATGGAGTACTGCTCTCACCATTGGGATGGGTCTGCTAGATATCAGCTTGATGCCATGGAATCGATAAAGAAGCGACTGAGAAGATCATCGGTGATGATGCACTTGTCGAGTCAAAACTCCAAAGTCTTGAGCATTGACACCGAGTTTATAGCCTGTCGGTTTTCTACCGTTTACATTTCAGGCAGTGTGCGTTTAAATTGCACAATTTAATTCCACCAAGTCCGTTCCATCATCGGACCACTAGACGTACGGAGTTGCGCCATTGGTACATGGTGGATATCCCACCCATACAAATAATAAAGCGTTTTTGGAACACATTCATTATGCGAACAGCTAAGGAGTGGAATTCTTTGCCGGAGTCTGTGTTTCCTGATAGCTACAACCTAGAGGTCTTTAAGCCTATCAATAATTAAATTTTTCGTTGTTCGTTTTCTACTTTCTAACCTCTTTCACCAATCAATCATTATCGGGCAATCGGTAGCTCGCTGTCCGTCCGTCCGGTGAAAGTCCAAACCGAGCCCAAGTCGTCGACGACGCGCACTGTTCCCGCGCGCCTCAAGGAGTTGTCATCAAACTGTAGGGGTCCAGCAGGGTCGAAGCCTACTAAGGCCAAGGGTTGTGTGAAAGTGAACCCTGGGCCCCTGGAACGAAGGCAGTGAAGGAGCATGGTAAGTTTTTAGTCAATAAAAGTCTGACACTACCTCCTGTCCTGCCCAAGGGCGCGATTTGTCATTGTATGATTTTACCAACCATAAAAAAAAACAATCCATCATTATAATTATACTTTGGCTGTCATCCAGACCTTCATATTTGCCTCAAGTCTAACACCCGTATTTATAAACAAGTAAAACTAATTACTTGAGTAAAGTAACTACTTAAGTAACAATTTGTGCTCTACAGTTAAGAAAAAATTAAATTTTTAATGAAGATTTCTAACCACAAGTAATGACTTAGTAAGAAATTACTAAGCATCAAGTAATTACTTCTTTATAAATACGGGTGTAAGAGCAACGACTTGTGACTTGCAAAAGAACGAAGTATTTTAGACTTGCCAAAAACTGAAGGTCTCAGTATTTCAGTACCTACCTGTCACATTTGTTTCTGACCAGACTTGTTTTAACGGTAATCACGAATTTTTTTTCACAGTGTCAATATTTTCATTTTTCGATTGCTTTCTAATTTTGTTCATTCGTTTTAAAATTTCTTATTTTTTAAACCATTTCGAAATTAGGAGGTTGTATGTTTAGCTGTATGTATTTTTTTCTTATGTATGTTCAACGATATCTCGGTCGGTGTGTGAACCGATTTTGAAAAATTTTGTTTTGGTTGAAAGATTATTATAGTCCCGAGCTCATCCTATATAAATATTGTTTTGATCTGATGATAAAACTCGAAGATATAGAACGGAACTCTTCAAAATCATAGTCAAATTGCTTTGTTTATACATATCATCGGTCACTGACTGAAGAAATAAAGGGAGGGGACATATAGAACTGATCTGATGATGACGTCAGAAATTAGTTTAGAACCGGAATTCTGTAATAAATCAGTGTATCCTAGCCGTATTTGTTATTATTAGAATTTTCATGATGATTTGATGATGGAACCGAAAGGCGGTAGATAGGTATCTATTAAAGTTTGGCTGTGGGGTATTACAACTAAAAAGTGTTAAATAAAAAACGCAGCGTTGTAAGGCTTCCTACAAGGTGGACCGATGACCTGGTAAAGGTTGCGGGAATCCGATGGATGTGAGTTACACAGAACTGTTCATTGTGAGGACATTTGGGGGAGGCTTATGTACAACTGGTTGCGCCAATTTGCTATGACCCGCGATTTTGTTTTTTGTAATTTATTTTTTTGGCCTAGCAATCCTATCCCTTCCGCTTCCCTTCCCCGCACGACCTCAAGAATTGGAATGACATTGACGTTTTGTGCATCGATTGTGAATGTGACCGCTCCGCTAACATCGCCCGCTCGAAATTACAAGAAAATTGACTATTTCGTGATCCAACCATTCAAAGACTCAACAATAGTGCAGTGTAGTGCAATACAGGATCTGGCAGTGATTTGAATGTGCGAAGTCGGGGTTCGCCGGCCGGCGCCACGTGGAACCTTCGAGGTCAAAAGGTAAGTGTTCTTCCCTAATACATCCGTCCCATCCAGGCACAGTACCTGCATATTGTTAACAAACCTTAGATCGCTTTTAAAACATACAGTCCACAGCTTATTTGCGCAACCATTACTTTTGGTCCTACGAGCAGGATCGTGAATCATTTTCTTGTAATTTCGCAATATAGTATTTGTTCCATAGGGAATAAACGCAACGCGCCTGTTTACCTAGATATAATAGTAGAAAACCCGCATCTAGGCATTTAGGCAACTAAACGTTATTTCGCTCGTATAGTTAAAGAGCCATTGATAATTACGGTACCTACGCCGTCAACCGCACCGCATAATTATAGTTAGCTACGTAAATATCAGCGTAGATATAAATCGATCGCATTCTTTTTCTTGACAAAATTCATTCGGAAGTCCTACAAATTGCATGTAGGTAGACGCATTTCAAAAATACCCGTTCATTGTTGAGTGAATATTTGTAGGAAACGGATAAACCATAGATTATATACGCATATGAACGACGTGAATGATTTAATCGAGAAATTGGGTAATATTCACTCATTGATTCAGGTTATTCCGTTCGTTCGCCGTTCACTTTGTTGTTTACAATATTACCATATTGTTATCTGATAATTGTCGCTTACTTAATAATTCGTTAAGTGTTTGTTTGAGTGTATAGTGTGAATATATCAAAACAAGATGTCTCTTAAGGGAACCAAGGTTAGTACTGATTTAAAGGTTCAGTTAAAGCTTTTATACGCTGAAAGGGACTCACAGTTTTCACGTGTTCAATCAATTTGTGATAAATCTTTGCAAATCTCGGATCTGACGATTAGAGATGCTTTCTTGTGTTCGTTGGAAACTTTGGATAGTTTGCGCGCAGATTTTAAATCTACAATTAAGAATATAAACATTTTAGAGTTGGAGTTAAATCCTGATTACTGTGTGAGTTATCAGGCATTGTCGTCCTTTGATGACTTGTATTGTCGTATCAAACGTATTGCTAGGAGTTTAGAGACTCCCCCCCCCACGAGTGGTTTATCCAACCCTCCTCGCGAACGCCCACGATTGCCGCCAATTCAAATACCTGAATTTAATGGTGACATTCGAAATTGGAATTTATTTATAGATAGTTTCGAAAATATAATACATAGGAACACATCGCTGACAGATCACGAGAGATCGCATTATCTCGTAGAAAAATTGACCGGTAAGGCAAAGGCTGTCTGTGCTGGAATTACGTTTAGCGCTGAAAATTACACTTTAGTTTTGAACACTTTAAAAACAAAATACGAAGATAAGCGATTAGTAGCCACCGCATATTTAGATCAATTATTCGATTTGAAAAGTTTTTCCGTTTGTAACGATCATAATTTAGAGAAGTTTTTAAATATTTTCGCATCATCTATTCGTGCAGTAAAGAACCTAAAGGTCAATGACCTCTGTGACTTTTTGTTTTTGTATATCGGTTTAAAGAAATTAGATCCTGAAACTGTTCGTCTGTTTGAAACGACTCAGCGCGGTAACGAAATACCTAAGTTCGAAGATTTAGAATCTTTTATTCGCGACCATATTAAGGTATTGCAGCGCACGTCGGCACGTCATGAAGTCACGAATAGGACAGGTTCCGATCGCCGTATAGACGCGTCATCGAAGTCAGTCAAGACTGCACATACGCTAGTTAATACCGCCTCAACACCTGACTGTTCTCTGTGTAAGGGTAGCCATACACAGCTGTACAAGTGTTCGGAATTTCAGAGATTATCGCCTAGTGATCGTTACAAGTTTGTCCGCACTAATAATTTGTGTTTTAATTGTCTAAGTGACAAACATCTGGTTACGTCATGTAACAGTGGTGTTAGCTGTCGTAAATGTCTAGCTAGACATCATACCTTCTTACATTTTGAGAGTAGTAAGCTGCCATCGCAGCCGCAGCCTGCGCAGACGCGCGACGCTTGTGACGCGCGGCCTGCTGCAAGTGCAAACGACGTAACATTGTGTTCGCTTTCCGCCGCTGGTACTCAAATCACTACCGTTTTACTTGCGACCGCGCAAGTTGTCATTGTAGATGCCTTTGGCAAACCGCACACCGTTCGAGCGCTACTAGATGGCGCTTCCCAGAGTAATTTTATTACTCGGGATTGTTGTCAACGCCTTGGTTTTAGTTTTAATAATTGGTCATCCCGCTCAGAAGTGAAAGGTTTTGGAGGTTTAAAGGCAACCATTCACGGTTCCATTAAAATAATATTTAGTTCACGTTTTAATCGTAATATTTCGTTTGAAATGGATTCGCTAGTCGCAGATAAGATTACGGAACGGTTGCCCACGGTACCGGTACCTTTGAAGGTTTACGAATTCAATCGTGTTTGTTTTGGGCTTAAGTCTAGTCCCTTTCACGCTCTTCGCACTATCAAGCAGTTGGCCGCTGACGAGGGTGATACATACCCGAAAGCAAGGGCCACTATTAAAACCGGATTGTACATGGACGATTTTGTGTACAGTGTACCTAGTGAAGCAGAGGCTATAGAGACCGCTGCTCAAGTAATCAGCCTCATGAAGTCCGGTCAATTTGATCTGGTGAAATGGACAAGCAACTCGCAAGCTACATTAGAGTCGATTCCACCGTCACACCGGTTGACTTCGGTAAAGGAATTCGATGATAGTGATTCGCATAAGATCCTTGGTTTAAGTTGGTCACCCGCAACTGATATGTTCAGTCTTAAAATTAGCTCGACTCCGCCAACTTGTACCAAACGCGTTATCCTAGCATGTGTAGCTCGGATATGGGATATAATGGGTTTTGTAGCTCCTGTCGTTTTGTATGCAAAGCTGCTTATAAAAGAGCTTTGGCTTTCCAACTGTGATTGGGACGACACCGCTCCTGACAGTGTTGCTAAGTTGTGGGCTCGCTATAGGAAAGAGCTTCCAATGCTCGATCAGATACACATTCCTCGCCATGTTGGTATAGTACCAGACACTGTTGTTGGTTTCGCAGACGCCAGTGAGAGGGCTTACGGGGGGGTGGTTTACTTTCAGGTCCAAAATGGCGATAACATTTCAGTTTTCCTCATTAGCGCAAAATCAAAGGTATCTCCTCGTAAGGTTGTCTCTCTTGCTCGTCTCGAACTCTGCGCCATTCTTATGTTGGTTCAATTGATTGCATCTATAGTCAAAACTTGTCGTCCTCGCATTAATATAGAGAGAATTGTAGCGTTTTCAGACTCAACCGTTGCTCTATGTTGGGCCCACTCTTCACCCCATCGATGGGGCACGTTTGTCGCAAATAGGGTGGCTAAGATTCAAGCTGAATTGTCACCGGAAAATATATTCCATGTCGCTGGAACAGAAAACCCAGCTGATTGTCTCTCACGTGGTTTGCTTCCTGCGCAAATTTTAAATCATCCGCTTTGGTTTTGTGGCCCTCCCTGGCTTCATACCACTCCTAACGAGTGGCCAAGTGCTCCGTTTAACCCCGCTACTGTTTCAGAGCCACCCGAGGAGAAGAAACATACGCTTGTAGTATCAGTTCCGCGTGAAGAGTCAGTTGTTTTGTTGTTGTCTAATCGAGTCTCGTCTTGGTCGAGACTATTACGCTGTGTAGTTTACGTCCTAAGATTTTTGAGATTATTACCATCGCGTGGTTCTATAATCGCAGCTGATTTGGATAGAGCTGAATCAGTTGTACTTCGAGAGTTGCAGAAATTTTATTTTTCAATAGAATTTCGTAGTTTAGAATCACATAAACCTTGTAGTCCCGCACTTCAACATTTGAAACCATTTTTGCAAGACGGACTCATTCGTGTCGGTGGCCGTCTGCGAAATGCTAAGTTAGAGTTTGAACAAATGCATCCAGTAGTTCTACCACGCAAGGATCACGTTTTGGATTTGTTGGTGGATTATCACCATAAGGTGAATTGTCACGCTGGTCCCGATTTATTAATGTCCATTCTTCGACAGAAGTACTGGATACTTTCCGCTCGCAATTTGATACGCGCTAGAGTGCACAGATGTGTGCCCTGCTTTAAGCTCCGCCCGCGTTTCAACGCGCCGGAAATGGCCGACCATCGTTCTTGTCGTGTTGTACAGACGGTGAAACCTTTCATACATACTGGGACGGACTATGCTGGACCGTTTAAAGTCACTATTGCCCGTAGTCGTGGTATACGTTCCACAAAGGCATACATTTGCCTATTCGTTTGTATGACAACTCGTGCAGTTCACATAGAGTTAACCAGTGATTTGAGTACGCAGGGTTTTATGTCTGCATTTAAACGATTTTTATCTCGCCGTGGTCCCGTTAAGCGCTTATACTCTGACAACGGCACAAATTATGTTGGAGCGCGACGCAATATTTCGGAATTACATACATTCTTACGCTCCAAGTACTACCAAAGTGAATTCGCCCATGTCTTAGCTGAGAATCGCATTGATTGGTGTTTTAATACGCCAGCGGCTAGTCATTTTGGTGGCAATTGGGAGGCGAATATTAAAAGCCTTAAGTCGCACCTGTTTCGGGTCATAGGCGAACAGATTCTCTCGTACGAGGAGTTGAGCACCGTACTCGCTCAGGTAGAGGCGTTGATGAATACGCGTCCGTTGTGTCGGACTTTGTCCAGTGATCCATCGGAGCCACTAGCGTTGACGCCGGCTCACTTCTTGACGACGACTCCTCTTAAATATTTGCCCGCTTTAGATGTCGAGACTGACAAACTGCAGCTTCACCCGCGTCACGCTCTGCTAGATAGCTTAGTTCAGTCCTTTTGGAAGCGATGGAGGACAGATTATCTGCATACGCTGCAGTCGCGTCAAAAGTGGAACACTCCTTCAGATCCAGTCACAGTCGGTACTGTGGTGATACTGAAGACTGAGAGTGCGCCTCCTCTGCACTGGCCTCTTGGTGTAGTGGAAGAAGTTTTTCCGGGTTCGAACGGAATAACGCGAGTCGTAAAGGTTAAAACCGCAACTGGATCGTACCTGCGTCCGGTTATTCGCCTCTGCCCTCTGCCTAATCAGTAGTAGTGGCATAGTTAGTTATAAGTTGTTTCGCTACCTAGTATTGATAGTTTAGATATAGTAATAGGGTTTAGTTTCGCTTTTGTTTTTTTTCTTTTCTTTGAAGGTAACCCTTCAAACCCGGGGGGAATGGTTGCGCCAATTTGCTATGATCCGCGATTTTGTTTTTTGTAATTTATTTTTTTGGCCTAGCAATCCTAACCCTTCCGCTTCCCTTCCCCGCACGACCTCAAGAATTGGAATGACATTGACGTTTTGTGCATCGATTGTGAATGTGACCGCTCCGCTAACATCGCCCGCTCGAAATTACAAGAAAATTGAATATTTCGTGATCCAACCATTCAAAGACTCAACAATAGTGCAGTGTAGTGCAATACAGGATCTGGCAGTGATTTGAATGTGCGAAGTCGGGGTTCGCCGGCCGGCGCCACGTGGAACCTTCGAGGTCAAAAGGTCAGTGTTCTTCCCTAATACATCCGTCCCATCCAGGCACAGTACCTGCATATTGTTAACAAACCTTAGATCGCTTTTTAAACATACAGTCCACAGCTTATTTGCGCAACCAACAACAATGTCGTACAACAACGTCTGTGGGCTGAAATGATGAATATTTAGACAACTACGATTAATAATAAATGTATAACTGAAGTTGTCATGCCAACGGTATGGAAATACTGTAATACTTATTACGCTTGTACACAAGGCTGGATCTAAACGCAGTAAAGCAATACCGAACAAGTTCTATTCTATCTATTCAAATATTATTTTCTTGGTGCCCAAGGACACCATAACCATCAGCTCAGTCTGTATTTTTTTTTAAATATAATTTAATATTTTTTTCCAGATTATAATTATGTTTAATGAAAACCTATACGAAGTTTAAGAACTGTAGACAAAATACTACATTGCTATCGATGGTACTTTACATAAAGACTGTCAATCAAGATACTGATCAATAATATTTATATAGAAAAATAACACTTTGACTGATTAGGGAAGTTTTATAATATGTAGTTACTTTCTGAATCAACTAAGTGTTTACTGTTGTTTCATTTCGCACGAACGTACGCAAAAATGTTTGAGGACAAAATTATAATAACAGCTGAAAATATTATGGGCGTCCATAGAAATTATTTTTTTACTGGAAAATATTGGAAAATTCTAATTTTAACTCGTGTTATTATTGAAACGATGGTTTCTATAATACTTTATTTTGAAAGCTTTGTCGTATTTTCACCATATTTTGGATTACGTAAGAATGTACCTTCACTGGTAGCTCTATACCACTTTTCATTTCTTTTTAATGGTTTCATTATCACCGTATGCGCTGTTCAAAGTTCACGTTCTTATCGGTTATTCAAAAATGACATTATAAAAGCGCATTATTGCTTTAGAGATCTCGAAATATACAAAAAATGTATTAAAAAGTTCAAAGTAATCTTCATATCATTAGCTTCTGCATATTGTTTAGCAAGCACTGGTTTGTTAACTTCTCGAGTGCGTCAATTATGGTCGCAAGTTAAGTACAGTTATGCATTAATATTTTTTATTGATACGTACATTGAAGTCAGATTCATCTTAGAAAATATTGTACTATATAGTTACATTTCAATGTTGCAATGTTACTTGAAAACGTTGAACATAAATATTTGCGAAATTAAAGCGAAATACAAGGCAATGGAAAAGACAGAATCCCCACATAGGAATCAAAGTTTTGGTCTCCTGTCAGTGTCACTAGTTGAAGAGTGGGCGATAAAACATAAAATATTAGTGAGTTGCAGTAGTAAACTGTCCGATTGCTTCAAAATTCAGGTAAATGTAGCCGCTGGTACAATACTCTTATTTATTTCATTCACCTTTCTGTTTCATTGTGTCGGTTTTCTATCGTTTAAATTGCGAGGAGTGTGCATCGGAATGGTACACTTTTATTCCGCCAAGCCCGTTCCATCATCGGACCACTCGACGTATGTCATTACGTCATCTGTACGTTGAAATCCCACCCATATGCACTAAACATTTTGGGAACATATTTATTGTGTGTACAACTGAAGACTGTCATTCCCTGGTGGAGTCTGCGTTTTTTGATAACTACAGTCCACGGGTCTTTAAGTGAATTGGTTACTTTTAGGAAAGCGTACTCCTACGTCGACTTGGCAATCAATAAAAAATCTTTCGTCTCCCCAGACGAAACTAGTAAGGATCTGCACTTGTAAAACGTTTCAGTAATGTGTGATTCATACTTGGTTTCGGTGCGTCGAAGCGCATCTTGCAAAATGTTGACGGAAATTATTGTAGTAACTGTAAAGTATTTAAAGGCATGGATTTCAAACTACCGCAGACTACCCCCTCTATTATTTTAAGTCCTTACGATCCATCCTAAGGTTGTCTTGGCTCTGGGAAGGTATGAAAATGCATACCAGGGCCCTGGAACCAAGGCAGGGAAGGAACAGGGTAGGTTTTTAGTCAGTAAGAGTCTGACACTATTTCCCGCTCCGCCCAAGGGCGGGATTTGTCATTGGATGATTTTATCTACTGTAAAAAAAAAAAAAAAAATCCTAAGGTTGTCTGGAAGATATCGTTTTTAGCGATAAGACCGCCATTGTACCCATAGATTAAGATTTATGTATAAATTTTGTATCTGTTTTTGGTGTAAGTTATATTCTGTTCCAAAAAGGAGTTCCAGAGAGGAAAGTTCTTCGAAAAGGAGGAGGTTTTTTTTATGGTAGGAAAAATGACAAATCCCGGCCTTGGGCGGAGCGGGAAATAGTCTGACACAGACTCTTATTGACTAAAAACCTACCCTGTTCCGTCGTTGTCTATCATACCGGGGCTGAGGCTTCCTCAAAGAAAACGGTCGGTTCTATGTTCGGCTGTATGTATTTTTTTTTATGTATGTTCATCGATATCTCGATCAATTGTGGACCGATTTCATACTATGTCAAAAATTCTTGCAAAATTTTCAGTAACAATTATATCTTCAAACTAGTTAGATAAAAACAGTCTATATTTGAAACTTTAACTGTTCCTTTTTTTCCAGATGATGCTTTTAATGGCTGCGTCATCAATAAAGTATATTGTTTTTATGTATGGAATATTTAAAATATTGGTAGTACGTGTAAGTGACAATTGCTGCATTTTTTATGTAAACATTTATCAGTTGCCATCATTATTATTTGGTTCCTTCTCAACCATTTGTTTATCTCGTTTTAGTATTTTTTTATTAATGACACTTTACATAAGATACTTGCCCTTCCTTGGTATTATCTATTCATCCTCCTTCGCCTCCCTCAATTTTTAATTTAAGTTCTTATAGTCCATCCTAAGGTTACCTGTCAGATATTGCTCTATTTTGGTGTACAATAAAGTTTTTTCTATATTATTCTAATCTTGTCGTTTTTCATTATAGGCAGGTCAATTTTACTTCGATGCTTTGGTGACCATACTGGGATTACTATATTCTTGGTGTTGTACATTTTTAACGATAAATGCTGGTCAGAATCTTCTGAATGAGGACGTTCAATTGAAAAGAAATATATCAAAATTGTACAGCTCGTGGTCAACAAGTGAGTGCTTTTTAGTTATTAGTTTGGTACATACATAATAATTTCAATTCACTTCTGTTGTTATTCTGTTGTTAGGGGCGGGAGCACCATCTTGTTGAAAAATTATATTATTTTGTTCCTCTTCTGGTAGAAGGTTTAATTTGTTATGTAAAAGCTCCAATATTTTAATGTATTTTGCTGTACTCAGATGTCCTTCGTAAAAGAGCACCAAAACATCCATATTACTTTTGACCCCACACCAAACATTAAATGAAACCCTGACCTGATTATTTCACGAACACGGAAGGGGTCTTGACGGGACCAACAATTTTTGTCTGTTAAACATTGCATTATTACTAAAATTTGACCACACAATGACAGACCATACAATGCAGTCTTAAGAAATATTGATTGCGGGATAGTTCTGTTTGAATAACTTGGATTTAAGGTAGTTTCCCTCCAGAGCCCGACTTATTTTTTCACATTGTATATCTACAACCCGCTAGATACAATAAATAAGTGACCTACAGGTCCGTATGTCTCCTGTCCCCCTAGCCAAGCTACAATCGCTTCGCATAGCGCGAACGCCTGGAGCCGGCCACTTCATATCCACACACTTCTATCGAAACGGCCCTAAGCAAATGCAACAACTGAACAAAAAAGTAGAAATATGCTACGAGTTTAAATATTCATTCATAGGCCAGTTGGCCTCGCGATGCAGACCTTCATTATAACGATCTGTTTTTTTGCATTTACTAATATATAGCCAATTCCATTTTAATGCTTTTGATAATACTCTTTTTTCATTTTTACACTCATTATTCTCATATGTTTCAGACCCAGAAGCTCCAGAAACAATACATTTAAAAAATTTAATCGTTTTCATAAAAATCCATGCAATTAAAATACAGTACACCAAAAATTTGACACTGGGATTGTACCTAATTCCGATAATTTTTTCTTTTGCTGTCTCGTATGTGATTACTGCTTTGCAATTTAATCATATGATTTAAAGGTTTTCAGTAAACAGCAATTACATTTATAAATTAGTAGTTATTATAATGTTATGTACCTATTGTGTGTTTTAAAAATAAATAAGTATATCAATTAAAAAACCTTTTATTTATTCCTAGACAACAACACAACACAATATAACAACATAACGACAAACAACACACAACAATATTATTTCTTTTTTATCTTCAACCTATTTTTTTTTTTTAATAATTGATTGATTTTTTTGTAGATAGTTTTTTTAAAAAAACGATTTTACACATCAACTTTTCTTCAATTTAAACTAGATGAGGGCGGCATTTCCTAGCTGACTACCCTAAGAAGAAACGCCAAAACTAACTCGAAAGGTCTTTTAAATCCACACAGTAAACATGTCAAATATTTGAGATGAGATTTGAGTAAACCGCATTAAGTACTCAAAACATCATCGTTGCCTCCGACGTAAGTTGTTGTAACCAACAAAATGGCGATTTTGGGTTTTTATGTAAAAGTGTCTAATTTTATGTATATGTATAGTATGTACAGTACTAAAAATAAAAATGTCCAAAAAGTTTATTATTTAAGGTACTTTTGAAACGTATAATGTTGTATTTTCTGAACGATTCCGGCGTATACAGTAGTATTATTATTATTTGCAGTGTTTTACAGCGGGCAGTGTACGGGGAAAAGTGAGCGCGCGTCCGTTGTATGGGACACATACCCCAGATTACGCTGGGATTCGTTGCCGAACGCACCTTTCGAGCAATATTTAGGTCATTAATTTAATATTTTAGTCATTACTATTCCATTCAATCTAATCTTAATTTGCCATAATAACCATTTAAAATGTGGTATTGATTACATACAAAAATTTATGTTCTTAATTTTTTTTTTATGTTAAGTGATACATACAACATTTTACGTCGATACTTGATATGTAAAAGTAAGTTGGAACATCACATACAATGTTTTACGTTGCCATATTTACAATTCTAAGGTTACCAAGTATCACATACAACATTTTACGTCACTAATCATGAGTACGTTGTATGTATTTTTCAAGGGGTGTTTTATGAATATCACTGGAGTAAGAGTCACCGAAGCCAGTAACTTAAAATGAATCTGGGAATTTTAAAATGGCTAATTTAACAGATGATGACAAATTCGGAACTTCTGACCCTGAAACTACAGTTCTCACTAATCTTGAAACTGCTCGCTTATTTCCGGGCTGTGTAGTATTAACCATTTGGATTACGACTGTGACTGCCATTTTTGTTCATATTACATAGAAAATGTAAAGTCTCATATCGAATCAGGGACCTTTCCTGCCAAGGCTGCGGGTGGGCCCGGACAAGTTACCATGGTCCTCATACAATACAAAGGCCATTGAAGGAACACAAGTGAGTTTTAGTCAGTAGAAGCAACTTTTGCTGATTAAAACTTACCAGAACACTCCCTCTTGTTCGTATTTATGCCGATTTCTCACCTTAGAAAACGATGAGGAGGGATGGCAGGCGGTCGCCTCCTTCTGCGAAGCAGTAATGCTAGCAAAGGAGGAGGCCGACCGCATCAGGCAGAGGCAACGGGGCGCTCGCCCCAGCCGCCGCCGGGATTCCGATCCCGATTTCCGGCCACCGTAGGCGCGGGCTTGCGGACGGCGTGCAGTGGGTAGCACGCTGTCCGATCGTCCGGTAACATACCGGACCGAGCCCAAGTCGTCGACGGCGCGTTCTGTTCCCGCGCGCCTCAAGGAGCTGTCAGCAAACCGTAGAGGCCCAGCCTGCTAGCTGCAGGCAGGCAGGGTCGAAGCCTGCTGGGGTTAAGGGCCGTTTTCTGAGAGGAAGGCTCAGCCCCGGCATGATAGGCAACGAAGGAACGGGGTAGGTTTTTAGTCAGTAAGAGTCTGACACTACTTCCCGCTCCACCCAAGGGCGGGATTTGTCATTGGATGATTTTACCTACCATAAAAAAAAAAAAAAAAAAACCTTAGAAAACGAGGTCCGAGACCTTTACCTCAATCACCACCACCACCACGAGCTTTCGACTGTGACAACACTCTTTAAGCTAAATCCACTCTCAGTTATTTGATTAAATAAAATATCGCTTGATAAAAGTAATGAAGAAAAAATAGACTTAAAAGACTAGAGATGTTTAAAAAAAACTAGTGAATTCGGGAAAGGAAAACCTTTCTTGTAAAAAAATTAAAAAGATTCAGTAGGACAACTGATCCACTGAGTCTCTGCACTATCTCAGTCATCATCATCATCATCAGCCATTTAATGTTCCCATTGCTGGGACACAGGCCTCCTCTCTAAGAGAGCGAATGGGCCGTAAACCACCACGCGGGCCCAGTGCGGGTTGGTGGATGTCACGTATCTTCGAATTTTTAGTTGTAGGACACGCCGGTTTCCTTACGATGTTTTATTCTATTTCAATAAATTAAACTAAAAAGTGAGATATAATCGTAGTTTTTTTTTGTAATTTTTTTTTTTTTTTTTTTTTATTTCGGTAACATATCAACGAAACAGTTGTGTTCTAAACGAAATGAGACTAAAAACATTGTATTTTTTTAATATATCAAGTAATGCTACACATACAACACCTTTTTTCATTTTTAATCGACGTATATTGATGTAAGTGACATATCCGATTAAATGCAGCTCTTGTATTAGAGTGTATAATAATGTAAGTTATAGTTACAACATTTTGCAAAGACCTCATATCGCGGTAAACTGTTGTAACAACAAAATTCAAGAAACGGTTATTATTTCAAAGAAATTACATGTAGTAAACGATAATATATTAAAAGCTATATATCATACTGAATTTCATAATGATTCTATGAAAAATGTTTTTTATAACGCCAAAAGTATCTTTAAAACACTCCTGTAAAAATTGCAGTTTTGGGTTTACAATAACTTACGTGGGAGGCATCGTTATGTATGTTGAAATTTCAAAAAAGGAAAAAGTTATACACAAGGTCTTCACATTCACAATATTATACATACAATATTATCAAAAATTTACAAAAATGCAACACTATAAAAAATTTATGTTGTAAAATAAAAATAACCATCGATGTAAAATTGTTAAATAAAAATTAATATCAATATCAAATTTTGAAAAATAATAAAAAAGGACCTAGTCTTAACGTTATGCATATCACTGTATTTTTCAAACAGGTTTTTGTTTTTAAGAAGATAATTACAAAATATTTTCAATATTTTCATAGATCATACTGATCTGGGACTTAATTTATAAATTGAACGAAAAAGCCTTTTCTGCAAATCGAAAATTGTCTGTATATCGGCGGTATTTCCTCACAATAGAATGCCGTATAACATGACACTATGTATATATATAAAAAAAATTACCATCCGTTTTGTTTTATTCAGGTGTTTTAGCTGAATAAAACTAAACGGGCGGTCAATTTTTTTTAACAGCATATGCTAAAGAAATAGGTTTTTTCAGTAATTTATGTATACGTGGGCCCCACTGAAATTTAGAATCTAGAGTTATGACATTTCTAATATAGTAAATAAAACATGGACAATTTTGTAAATTAATTTTATTTTTTCGTGTCCTATATGTATTTGGTATTATTAGTAAATAAAAGCCTTTTTTTTATTTATTTGTGATTAAAACACACAACAGATAACTTTATTTTAACTACTAATTTCTAAATACATTTCTTTTCACCGAAAACCCTTAAATTATATGATTCAATTGCAAAGCAATAATCACGTATGTGGCGGCAAAAGAAAATATTACCGGAATGAGATACAATCCTAACGTCACATTTTTGGTATATTGTATTTTTATTATATGTATTTTCATGAAAACGATTAAATTTCTTAAATGTATTGTTTCTGGGGCCTCCGGATCTGAAAATTTAAGTATAAAATTTAAAAAAATATTATCAAAAATAATAAAGTTAGTAATATATTTTTATTGCAAGGGTAAAACAAAGATGTTAAGTTAAGATGAAGGATTACGTCACGATGCAAATAGGCATATTTCTAGTTAAAATGAAATTATTATGTGATACGTACCTAATAACTTAAAAAAAAATAACTCACTTGTTGACCACGAGCTGTACAATTTTGATATGTTTCTTTTCAATCGATCATCCTCATTCAGAAGATTCTGACCAGCAGTTATTGTTAAATATGTACAACACCAGGAATATAGTAATCCCAGTATAGTCAACAAAGCACTGAAGTAAAATTGATCAGCCTATAATGAAAAGTGACAAGATTACTCGAGTGAATGGATAATTCCCAGGGACGGCAAATATGTTACGTGCAATGTGTCATTAAGAAAATACTTTGAACAAGTACTAAGAGAAGAGACTAATATTACAGCTGAAGCATAACATAATCGGCCTTATAATGTTCCCACTGCTGGGACTCAGGCCTCCTCTCTTAGAAATAGAATGGCCAGCATTCCACAATTTTGGTTCTAGTCCATGGCAGTTTCCTCACGTTGTTTTTTTCAGTGTTTTTGAGAGCAGTGGTGATAAAATAAATTACACAAAGTAATGTACCTGTGGGTTTGAACCTACGACCTACAACTCTTAACTCGGGGCCGTTACCACTCGTCCATCAATGCTCGTCAAACTCTTTCTCTTCTTTTGCTCTGCTCTCCACTAATATAATATAGATAGATAAATGAAATGGCTGAGAAGGAACGAAACAACCATTACATATTGTAACAATTAAAAAACTTAGTCACGGTTTGAGGTATGTAGCGACCTCTAGTTGCGCATAATGTCACTGAATGCAATGTCAAACAGTTCTGACTGAGGCCCGTCAGATGGCGCCACGATTTAATCGATATATTTAGTTTTTCTTTTATTTCGATTATTGAGTTATAATATTTAAATAAATTAATTATAACCTTATTAATTACTTTTTACTAAATTTAATGTAACTAAATGGTAATAATCGAATAGGAAATATCGATTTAACCATAATCCATTAGAATGACAGATCCATTGACAAGATGGGTGTGGCACCGGGTCTTTTCTTTTTCGGTTAGGTCGCTGATGACAAGCATATTTATTATAAGAGTTATTTAATTCAAATCACGGATTGATGTCGAGAACCAGACGTGGAAACAGCGTTAAATTTAAGATGGTATTCCCCCGATTGTGGTAAGCATTTTTAGACGAAATTGATGAATATTATCTTAGCGTAAAGCGTGCATCAGAATTCTCAACATGTAAATTCTCTTTGACAGGGTTCAAGATTTTATTATATTATTTTAGTCTACCATATCCCATGGATATGTATTAAGAAGAAAAATAGTCTCCCAATATAAGACCAATAAGATATGTATGAAATATGAAGCTACATCTTTGCACATGACTCGTTGACGAGCAATCTCACATGGACAGCTAAGCGACAGTTTCCGAATACAGCGTATGGCTTTGGACCTTGGATGAACTTCATTGGATGACGGTACTGGCTGTGAGGACTACACTGTATGGTCATAATTGAGGTTAATGTATTACCACTCCATGTAAGTTACTTTATTATAACCTTACCATATATGTTCCTGTCACGGGCTGTAACTAGTGTAGCTGTTTAATTATAAAATATATATTGTGGAGACAAGTTATATCTTTTATTCCAGTCAACACCTCATGCAAAACACACCCTTTAGTCTCATGCAAACTACCGCTGGGTAAGTCGGTGGTAAGGTCAAAAAACCCAACCTTACAAGTTGGAGTCCCATGTAGGACAACCTTACAATATTAAATACAAAAGTTTAGATATGAAAATGCAGCAGTTGCCACTTACATGCACTACAAATATTTTAAATATCCCGTACGAAGAAACAATATAGTTCATTGATGATGCTGCCAATAAAAACATCATCTGAAAAAAGAAACAAACTGGTAAAATTTTAAATATAAACTGCCTATTTCTAACTAATTATTAAATGTTGTAAGAATATAATGTTGACATAGAAATGACTAGCACATTAAAAGAAACGCAACGTCAAATGAAATTGAAGCAACGTGAAGTTTAAAAATGCATCTTTTTGAAAACGATAAAAGGTCTATCCCCACACATCCGTGCCGGGTCAGTAACGGGGCAGCAACGTGCCCGTGCCGACACCGAGCTTTAGTGCCCCGTCAGTGATTTTCCGTTCACAGACGTCAGTGACATGATTGTGCTGTGGACGGGCTGATGCATTCCCTTACTTCATTTTGTTTCCTTGTTCGAGTCTAAGTAGCCTAAGTTTTGTGTGGTGAAATACTTAGATTACGAATTTAATTTTTTTTAATAATAATTTGGACACACCTTCGCAGTTTATATTTTATAGATCTCATTCTATATTTGGATTTTATACTTGCAACCCATATATTTCGGGTTAGATAAGTGGTACAATACGCTATATAAGCTTACAGTCTCTATTAATAACTCATCATTCATTTTTACTATCAATAAAGCCGACAAATTGCAAGGAAAAATTATCAACACAAATCCATTCAGATTTGAAATCCTACTGCTTCACAGTTGCTCCAACTTCCATCAACACGTCGCAAAATATGCTTCAGCGCACCGCGCTTGGGAAATCGCAAATTACTGAAACGTTTTACAGATCCTTACTAATTTGTGCTTAGAAAAAGTAAGTTTGTTTTATTATTGATAGGCTCTGGTTTGACTACTATCTCACCTGAAGGTAAGCGATGGTATTATTGTCAACCTAACTACGTTTGCCTAAAAGCAAAATATTCATTCTTAATTTAAGGACCCCTAGGTTGTAACTATAAAAAACACAGACTCCGGCAGTGAACGCTACTGTTTATGTGTGCACACAATAAATGTATTCCCAACAGATGGTACAATGTCGTATGTCGAATGTTCCGATGACGGAATGACGGAACGAGTGTGGCGGAATTCGGAACGATGGAACGAGTGTGGCGGAATTAAATTTTCCAATTCCGATGCACGCTCCCCGAAGTATAATCGATAGAAAACCGACAAAATTAAAACAGGAAGGTGACGAAGTAAATAAGAATATTATGCCGGCGGCTACATTCACCTGAATTTCGAAGCATTGGGATAGCTTACTACTGCAACTCGCTAATGTTTTGTGTTTTATCGCCCACTCTTCAACTAGTGGCACTGTCAGGAGAGCATCACTTTGATTCGTATGTGGAGATTCTGTCTTTTCCATTTCTTTGTATTTCGCGTTAATTTCGCCAATCTTTGTGTTCAACATTTTTAAGTAACATCGCAACATTGAAATGTGACTATACAGTGCAACATTTTCTAAGATGTATCTAACTTCAATATAAGTGTCAATAATAAATATAAATATATAACTATAGTTAATTTGTGACCACATTCGATGCACTCGGAGAGTTATCAAACCAGTGCTTGCCAAGCAATATGTAGAAGCTAATGATATGAAGATTACTTTGAACTTTTCAATGCATTTCTTGTATATTTTAAGGTCTCCAAAGGAATAATGCACTTTCATGAATTCATTTTTGAATAACCAATAAGAATGTGAACTTTGAACAGCGCATACGGTGATAATGAAACCATTAAAAAGAAATGAAAAGTGGTATAGAGCTACCAGTGAAGTTGTAGTCTCACTTAATCCAAAATATGGTGAAAATACGATAAAGCTATCAAAATAAACTACTACAGAAACCATCGTTTCAATAATAACACGAGCTAAAATTAGAATTTTCCAATATTTTCCAACAGAAAAATAATTTCTATGAACGCCCATAACATTTTCAGCTGTTATTATAATTTCATCCTCAAACATTTTGCGTACGTTCGTTCCGAAACAAAACAATAACGATCACTTAGTTGATACACAAAGTCATTAATCATATTACTAATAGTTTTATACAACTTTCCTAATCAGTCAAATTGTTCTCTTTCGTTATAAATTATTGATCAGTATCTTTATTGACAGCCTTTATGTGAAATACCATCTGAACTTAAACTGAAATTCTTCTTGGAGGGATATGAAATAACACACTACCGAGTACCGGATTACGTAACTTCCCGTATAATTCACTTTTTAGTATATAGTTACAATGTTTCCCGATAGATATTCTACAAAAAAACACCACTAGACATAGATAAACAGCGGTAACGAAACCATAGCGCGATCTAACTTGATCCCAACGCCATCTAGGGAGACAAGCGGTACTAAATTTCACAAATGCATTATTTAAGGGATCGCGCTATGATATCGCTTCCTGCTCAGACACCATCGGCATCGGTAGTACAATGTAGTATTTTATCGGTCCCTAGAAAAGGACTTTCGATTAAGCAAATGTGAAAGCCTACTTCTATCTACAATTCCTAAACTATTGTATACGTTTTCGTTGAACATAATATAATCTGAAAAACATAAATTGATACGGTTTCATTGTTTTATTGTTTTAATGCTTTGCTTCGTATTAATTGGAGCAAGAAGGAGTATCTGACGTTTATTACCTTGAACCAACTTGTTCTTTCAGTTGTGTTTTGTAATCCAGGCTCTCGGTGAAAAGTTATGTAGCCCAGGCAGGCTGTATTCTTACTAGGCCCTGTCGTTCATGTTGACCTTGAAGTGTGCGGTATATTATGAGGGGTAGCATGATCGTCAACAAGAAATCCAGCAATTAAGTCTGAGTGCAATAAAAGCCAGAACAGCGCTCTCTAGCGCAAGCTGCAGGCAGGTAGGGTCGAAGCCTACTGGGGCCAAGGGTTTGCTTCTGAAAGGAAAGCTCGGCCCTGGTATCTAAGACAACGAAGGAACGGGGTGGGTTCTTAGTCAGTAAGAGTCTGACACTATCTCTCGCTCCGCCCAAGAGCGGGAGATGTCATTGGAAGATTTTACCCACCACCAAAAAAAAAACCTCTCTGGCGCAAACGTACAAGAAGAACCGACCGAGGAAACTGGCGACGAGGTTTGGCCAAAGAAGAAGAAAAGCACGGTTACCATATTATATCTGTCGGGCATGTCCAAAAAAATCAAACAGCCACATTATCTTAGGTTGTTTTCGTTAGTCGACTGGATCTACAATCAACCAACTGATCGTTGATTGCTAGAGATTCAATCAACCATCAAGCCCTTAAACTTGATTTAAAAAGCCATACTTCTAGACACTACACGTATTATAATATAATAATAATATTATAATATTTCACAACTATAACACAACGCCGACTAGTCCCAAGCTAAGCAGAGCTTGTGTTATGGGTACTAGACAACTGATAAACATACTTATATATTTCTAAATACATACATATTATAGATAAATTACACCCAGACACAGAACAAATGATCGTGCTCACCACACAAACATTTGTCCTGGATGGGAATCGAACCCACGACCTCCGGCATAGCAGTCAGGGCCACTAACCACTAGACCAACTGGCCAGTATTGTAAAGAGATTACTTTTTCTGGAGCCCTAACTACCTATTGTTGCAACCCTGTTCCCGATAACGGTGGGAAACTGCATTTTTTGTTTATTTTTTTATTGAATCATTGAAAATGGAAGTAACATGTATATATAATTAAATAAATATGTATGAAAAAACGTCACAATCTGTATGTATATGTGTAAAAAAAAAAAATACAGTAAAAGAAGAGAAAGAAACAGATAATATCATCTCTTTATTGGAAACCAAACAAGTCAAGTGCAACAATACAAATATTTACAAAATCCAAATCACAATAAGTGTACTATAAAAATAATTGATCGAATCTTACTATGTCTCATTTTGTAGGAGTGAGAAGACAAAAGATTCAAGAATTAAACTTCATTTTACAACTAAGACAGTGTACACCTAATAAATTATTTATTTAATAATTGATGTAGATACTTATAATAAATAAACATGAAGAAATTTATGTAAAAATAAATACAAAAATGATGCTTATTTTTGCTAAATCTTATACAATATTAATGATTATTTACATTGACACATGGCTTTAGAAACATCAGACAACTGCTGGCCTTTGATGTCCAAAACGTCAGACAATAATATTTCATTAATATTTCATATTATTGATCCATGATTTTTTTAACAACAACGCTGTTCACAATATACACCGGATATGTACCGGATCGACCCTCCACGGGATTAAAACGATCAAAATTTAACGATGTATATTATCTCTTTATAATCCCTTTAATACTTAAATAATATGATTAAATTGCAAACCAACTATCACATATGTAGCCGACACAGAACAAATGATTGGAATAAGATACTTTCCCAAAATAATTTTGTTAGTATATCCTATCTGAATAGGGTTAACTTGCACTAAAACATTCAGTTTTCTCAATTGTTTAGTTTCTGGGGCTGACGGATCTGAAAATATAAAAGGAATATTTAATTTAAAAAAATATTAAAATTGATATGAGGTTCATCTACTGCATAGTTTAGAGCTCCCTCCATATTTATGTCTTCGTTAAGGGCTGTTTGAGGAGTGCCTAAAGGTGTCACGGCATCCTCACCATTTGCATGATCCAAGTCCTCACTGAATACGGTAAGATTTGGAGGTTCCTGAATCGGATTCAGAAAGGAAGAAACGCCTGGGTGTCACCATTGTGTGAATCGTCCCGAAGACTACACTAAGATTTTATTACTTTTTTATATATATATTTTTTTGGTTTTTTATTTCATTAGGTACTTGTTTTAATTTTTTTTCTTTAATTTATTGGTCAACTGTTAATTTTAGCTTCTAATCAACTATTTATTCTTGTATTTTCATTTCTTTTTAATGTAATTAATTAATTAATAGATGATATTTAAATAATAATGCTTATTTAGTGGCTCTCTTTATCACATGTTTTTTATCATTTGCGGATAATGCAGTGGGCTGCAATATTGTTACCGCTCGAATTATTGATATTTGTTTATATTATATATTGTGGCTGTTAATTGTCCCTAATAAATAAAATAAAAATAAAAGACACGGTGGAGGTGTGCCCTGCTTCGGCGGAGCACCACCGTGTCGCGTAGAGACAATCGGCGGCGGTGACCTGTCGTTCCGGACTCTGATTCAGCCCATGATCCGGAGTGAGGAGGAATGGCAGGCGGTTGCTTCTTTTTGCGAATCAACAATGTTAACGAAGGAGACGGCCGCACGCGTGTGGGAACAAATATCCATACAACCCCGACTACTAAATATAGCCACGGTAGGCGCGGGCTTGCAGGCTTGAAAGTCCGCCACTACTTTTAATCGTAGCGTGATGTTATAGGTTATAACCTTCCTCAATATATCGCAAAGAGGGCTATAGACCTAAAAAAAAATCAATTCAAATTCAATTCTAAGAAGTAGTTACTGAGATTATTTTAGTCTGTACCTTTACCTACCTTACCTTACCTACCTTTACCTTTTAAATTATACGTAATTAAATCTTGTTCTAAATTAAATTAAAAAAAAAGATGTTACTGAGATATTAGTTGAATTATTGTAATCATCATTAATACTATAACCTTGGGGTATTTAAGTCAAGAGTGAATAGGTACTTCTAGACAAGTATGCTCCATCGTCGGCCACCTCATCGCTTACTATCAGGTGAGATAAAGGCGCGAGCAAATTCATCATAAAAAAAATCAGACTTTAGAATCGAAATAACAATTTTTAATAGTAAACTTTTCATTCTTATTATTAGTTAAACGCATTTATATATTTTTTTAATTCAATCCACAGTAAAAACGCTTGCTTGTAGTTGACAAGGCTGCGCCTGCGAAAGCAGGGTGCCAAACTGCCCAATATTAAAATTAAATCATTTTTGACATTTCTTTTTAGACCTTTCATAGTTGTGTTATCGTATTCCTTTACATTTTAATTATTTTAGTTAGTGAAGCCTTTCTATAAAAAAAAATATTAAAAAAAATACTTACTTATTGACCACGTGCTATATATTTTTGATAGGCTCCTTTTAAATAATGAAGTTTCATTCAAAAGATTTTGACCCGCAATGATAACAAAATATGCGCAAAATATTGTATATAGCAGGGAATATGTCACAACAATTGCAATAATAAAATTTTGTGTTATCTGTAAACGAAAATTTAATCAGAATTACAGTTATATTATAAAATGTACATAAAGAAAACACAATTAAATTAAATAACCAATAGTAAGAACTTACACCAATAATAAATACACTAAACATAAACATAAACAGAAATTACCAACTGTATTGATGACAACGCCAATGAAAACAACATCTGGAAAGAAAAATGAATATTTTTTTTGCGTCATTTAAAACCATGAAACCTATCTAAACTGTTCATATACAATTAAATCAAAATTTCCTCATGATTTATTATTCCTCAAACGCTATTAGATGTACCTCTTTGTTAATAGGCTCTTTCAGGAAAGTTCTTCAGCCATGACTCTTTCTAAAACCAACCAATTACACTAAGGTCTAGTTTCGATAATGAAATCAATCTGGCTTGCCTATAGCCTAATAATCTTCATTTTAGACTATAATAGATTTCAGTATAACCAAATACATCTGAATACCAGCATTTTACAGACTAATGACCTACCAGACCTTCACAATGCAGTAATTACTCAAGTAAGACGATGCTCTTTGAGAGCATCGGTTCGATGCGTTGGGTATTACGGACAGTCGAAGCACAAAATTCTTCATAAGCAAGCGTGGTGATTTAGAAGATACATTCATTATTTCAGCCAAAGACGCCCACTACTGAACATAACCCCTAAGTATCATCACAACGACCTGTCTCATCATCTCGCATCCATCAGATTCCCGTAATCTTCATCAGATCATCGTGATTTGGTAAAGTTTTTGAGAGGCCTACCGAAGCTGCGTTTTCCGGTACGCGATCGCCACCCCAGAACCTTTCGGCCCCATCGATCTATTCTGTGAACAATGTACCCTGTCCACTGCCACTTAAGTTTGATAATTCTAGGGGCTATGTCGATAACTTTAAACACAAGATAATTCATTGTAATAGGAAAATAGCAAACTGGTGTTATTTAAATTAAGAATGTATACATTTTTACCTGGCTGTTGAAGCACGCTGATAGATTTTTACTGCAACTGATTAAATATCGATATTTTTTAGCACATTCATCCAGCTGTTCCTTCGTTACAATATGACCTTTCTTCTGTCTTCTATCCACAAACCTTCTCTTGTCTACTTCATCATTATTCTTTGTGATTCCCGAAATAGAATTATTGATTGTTTTTAAAAAATAATGCAGCGTGGTAATGTATATGTATAATGCAATATTTTCTAAAAGGTGACGTATTTCAATATATATCTCTAACATTATGATCAATAAGTAATTTAATGTCATTCTTGAGCTCACTATATACATCTTATTAAGAGTTTTTGTAACAAAAACAACTGTGCTGCCACAACAATATAATACAGTGGTTGTTACTTCAAAAATTACACGAAATAATATAAAAGTTTTCTGAAACTTCCCAAGATAGTTAAAATTTCTATAAACACCCATTATATTTTCGGCTGTTACTAACATGTTAATTATTTTGCACGTAAAGCGAATTGGCTTTGTGTTAACTCGGAAAATTGCTGGCAATTGTTGATGATACAACCCAATTACTTAAATTATAAAAAAGTTAAAAACTGTCATTGGTTTGATAATATCAACGATTCATATCTTTTGAAAACAACCATTTTGTTGTCGATTGTTTAGTGTAAAAACGTTACAGTAATAATTTAAATGAATAATTTAGAGCTTGGTCGACCCTAATAAATAGGAAAATATATAAGATAGGTATTCAAAACCTAATGGTTTCTCTGTACTACCTTCAAAGAAAAGCTTAAGACTGTTTCCACTGAACACTATAAAAAAATACACAACACTTAAACATTAAATCAAATCAAAAACTAGATTATATAACATGATTAAACTGCAACATTACAACAATGTATGTAGCAGAGAGAGACAACATCATAGGGAACAAGTACATTCCCAAAGAAAAAGTACCGAATTTGATAACAATAGGATTTGTTGTAACTAAACGATTAAGGTCTTTTAGTTGCCTCGTTTCAGATTTAGCTCGGTCTGAAAAAGAAAAAAGGAATAATAAAATATTATTACAGCTAAAAAAAAATTGTTTAGTATTAGAGACTTAATTCATATGACTGTAACAGTAAAGGAAGACCAAAGAAATGATGGATGTAAAGGAGATTTAAAAAATGGTATAGCTAAAAAGGGAATGTCTACTGCAATAACGACAAACATAGAAGTGTGAAAGAACGAAACTAATTTCGGACTACAAATATCAACGGCATTTTTGGCACAATGGTGGAGCAATTAGCTGCTGCACTGAGTGTCACAGGTTCAATTGCTGCACGGAATAAATATTTGTATGACATACAGATAGTGCTATTACAAAAATTTGAGTTTACACATTTGTAAATGAACCCACGATACAGGAGTAACTCCTATAATGGTAATGTTTTCCAAAAACAAATAAATACGAATAGCATAAGAGCAAAATAATGATCATGTTTTGAACTGTCTTGATGAATTTTAACAACGGCATTATCTCTACATAAGAGTTAAGAAACAAACATGAGCCGAAACAACTTTTAGAGTCATCAAATTCATGTCATCGTTACCTGGATTTGCCACGTTATGATTTTTTTAGTGAAATAATCATATATTTCAGTTCATCATCTCTTTAACCTTTTCCCAACTAATTTGGGGTTGGCTCCCAGTCTAACCTGATGCGGTTTAATACTCATGTTTTACATGGAGTGATTGCCTATCAGACTTCCACAACCCTAGGCAACACTATACTCGTTGTCGTCTGACCAATGAAATATATTTCAGTAACCTAAAAATATATTAATTGTAAATCAACTTACGGAAGGACACTTCACACGCAAGTATCGCTAAAGCTTTATTGAAAGTATTGAATTCATTTTGCAACTTCTGACCGGCAACTAAAAGAGTGAACGTGGCAGACATGTGGTATATCAGAGCATACACGACGTTTATTGTTCCAATAATTTCATCTGGAGTCTGGAAATATTATTCATTGACGTATTTATTAACATAAATTACTTTCTACACTAACATACTATAGCTTTCAACAGTTAAATGTATAGAGTTTATAAAAATAAAAATACAATATTGATGTTAGTACGTGTGCAATTTAGGTACCTTAATAATAGCGTTAAAAATTCCATACATTGAAGAAATACACTGCACCATGGCTACGCCAAGAGAAAATAACAGCTGAAACGAAGAAACTTTGATATTATTTATTATTATTAAAATAATCAAAATGTTTGACATATTTTTTATTTGTAAAGTAAGGAAGAACTAGTAATATCACTTTTCTTCGTGTCGTTTTGGTTTCTCGTGACCGGTAACGTAAATAGGAAAAGGCCTCTCGGGCGCAGCCCAATACGTTGATCCAACCAAATCCGCACCGCTCTGAACTCTAAGATACCTATACAATGCGCTTCATACCGCCAGAGACATAAACTGATGGAGGAATATTAAACGAGTGAAAGTGATGAAGCAGAGAGCGATCAGCTTTGAGGATTACGACGCAAAGTGTAGTATCGCTTTTACACTACTACCATTGTCAATGATATCAATCAATATTTTGTTCAGCAATGTGAGTGCAAATGAATTCAAGATTCAAAGCATTTTATTTCAAATAAATTATTTACAGGCACTTTTGAAAAGTCAAGAAGTCGGTCTGTCAGAAAAAATTATGCTAATTGCACATTCCAAAGCGTAGATCTCTATAGAGAAGAATGTGTAAGAAACTCCATCCAACTTTTGTTGCTGCTATTATGTGAGAACAATGTAAACAAGATAAAGAGGAAAATAAAATTCTAATTATAATATTAAAAATAAACCACTGGCAGCTAAGAGATGACCAGTTTCAACTGACAGTGCCCGACCACGAACATGACGCATATATCAGCACCACTCAGCTCAACCATTTTAAAGGGAACTGAATGATCCAATATACACGCCACCATCAGTGAGACATTTGAGTGAGTATGACAAACACTCAACTGTCATGTTCATTTACGTCAAACAAGTCCATGACCTTAAACTATAAATTGCCCCATAGTACCCACATTTACAAAATTTGTTAAAGAAATAAATTAATGCTTCTACATTTTACAATACTATAAAAATATCAAATTTCGAAAAAAAAGTAGTATTGTTCAAACTAATCAATTTGTACGCCCTAGTGGTAGTGGAGCTGGACCAGCATTGAGCCAAGCATTCTTATCTTGAATATAGAATGAGAGTGATGTGATTGCGTGTGAATTATTTATACTGAGAATAGTCCCACTTTAAATAATTTGACTAGTACAGGACCCAATATACACCCATGGAGTACTGTTATCGCAAGATTTTTTTTCTGAATATTTTTAACTAATATTTTTCAAATCAATAAAAAAAAAACTTGCAAAGTTTATTTTAGGAACTGGCGGTTTTATCAGAAATACGTCTTCTGTAAATCTACTGTAATGAAATGGACACAAATGTGGATCAAGTTACTCGATTCAAGCTTAATTTATAAAAGGCCTTATTTAGATCACCACACATCAGAGTAACTGTCCAAGGAAATTGTGGCAATAAAAACTCGAAAAATAATGATTTCCTACTCATGATAGGTACATAAAGTACCTACATAAGTTCGAACAAAATTAGATAAGTAAATACTCACCAATTCTTGATAACATAAGGAAATATTTTTACAGCAAATCATGATATGCTGATACTTTTCCGTCCAACCATTCACTTTTTCAGGTAGATTGATACATTCCTCATTTGTATTTAAGCTGATTTCATTGTTTTCTTGCTCATTGTATTTCTTCAATATATCATTTACTGCATTGTTCAAACATTTCAAATACTGCTTAGTGCATGTAATAGCACAATAGACTACTAAATGTTCTAGCGTATAACGAATGTCTACCCACAGCTCAAAGGCAACCAGTAGAATTATTTCTCTCAAGAGGTGCTTCTCCGCTAAATACCAATCGATAAGTTTAACCAGCAAGAGTATCATAGCCATTATAGTAAACACTATGAAGCCAATACAACATTTGACCTTTAGTTTTTTCTCTGAATTTTTATAGTTGAATTCATCCTTGAAACAATTATGGAGCTTTTCGAGATTCTCGTAGAATTTGTTGAAAGCTTCTGCATTCACAATTCCACCAATTATTATTACAAGGGTTTTTAAAAGAATCAGTAGTTGAAATAGATCTGTCACCAACTGGCCCTTATCGCTATAGTCAAAATTGATGAAATTTGCTAAAATTACATTATTCACGGTTATAGCTACGGAAAGGGATAATTCAATGACTATGCGAGTTATTGCAACAAATTTTTGACCGTGATTTAAACTTAAGTAGTTTCTGTAGACACACATGAAATTTTCGCCACTTATTAAAGTCTGAAATAAATTCATGTTGTTAACTGGAAAGACACTCGTTCTAGATAGTAACGTTATATCAAGTAATGGAATGGATTACTTGTGACCTCGTTAAGTTTAATGTAAATTTTCTTAATCATATTAGGTACCTACTTTCATTATGAAAATACAAACTCATAATGACTTGGCTTTCATTAATTTAGTAAAATAGGTAAATGTTACTGTACCTAGATGACACTTCAAGGTAAGGTAAATGAAGATTAATATATTGTTACGAAGGTACGAGTAGCAATAAGTTCCATTTTTGAGCAGCAGTGGCAGCTGTTCATTAATTAGATATACAAATGTTTTTTTCAGTCATCCTAAGTGTGTGAAATTTTAATTAATGAATCGTTTCAGCTATGTATCAAAATTTAATTTGCCACATAAGAATTATCGGTGATCATAAGTAGCTAAATAGCTTCTAAGGTAGACAAAATACTTCTCAGAAGGATCTATGTCATGAAAAGTGTAGTCGTATTTATATTAAAAATACGGCTACTTTGATGAATATTATATAATATTCCACAACAAAACACAAATTAGAAAATTATGATAAGGAAACTAAATCCCTGATGAAATGTATTTTATATCCTATAAAATACATTTCATCATAATTTTCTAACTTTTTAATCCTGCCAAATTGTTTTGCCAGGCATCCAAATCAGCTCATGCGTTTCCGCGTGGAGGACTAACAAATATACACAAACACATAAAAGTACAAACATTCGCCTTTATAAAATTAGTTTTTTTTTTGGTGGATAAATCATCCAAGGATATCTCCGCTCCCTCGAAAATAATATTAGTATAATAGTAGGATTTTATTTTGAACATTGTCATGGTGAATACTAGACCCTCCTCTGAGGCATACGAAATAAAAAGTATGTGTAGGTAGCGACATCTATGGCGCCACAAAACCACTAAAAAAAATCAGAAATCAGAAATCAGAAATCAGAAGCGTTTATTTCAAATAGACCAATTACAGGCACTTTTGAATTGTCAAAATGTCGGCCAGTCCAAAAAAAAAAAAGTGAAGCTAAATTGCACGTTCCAAAGCGTAGATCTCTATGGAGAAGAACGTGCAAGAAACTCCATGGACACTCTTTTAAATCATATTATTAGTTACATAATTCTTGGTTACATAATTCATGTTGCTTCTACTATGTGAGCACAATGTAGATAAATAATGAAAGAAAATACTAAATGCAAATATTTTAACAGAAATTGAAATAACAGAAATTGAAATAAGCCACTGGCAGCTAAGAGATGACCAGTCTCAAATGACGGCGCCCGTTCACGAGCATGACGCGTGCACCAGCCCCACTCAGCTCAACCATAATGAAGGGAACCGAATGACCCAATTACACGTGCCACCATCAGCGAGACATTTAAGTGAGCATGACAAACTCTCAACTGCCATACTTGTAAATTCAAATATATTTGTAACCAATTAAAAATAAAAATGCTCCATGGTACTTCACATTCACAAAATTTGAAAAAGTGCTTCTACATTATACAATGCTATTGGTTCCAAATACAATAAGTAATCAATTGTCAAAAGCTTCATTAAAATAAATAAATTAAAAAAAAAAAAATCTCGAAAATAACAATACAAAAAGGGTCATCTCATCTTGTATATTTATATATTTAAAAAAAACTAATTAGGCAAAAATGGCTGTGCACGTGGAGCCGGACAGGCATTTAGCCAAGCATTTTTATCTAGGAGATAATCTTCCAATTTATAATATGCTTGTCTACATAGTGTGCGTTTAATGCATGTTTTAAATTTTGACTCATTGAGATTGAGAATCTCAAGTGGTATTTTATTATAAAATTTTACACAGTACCCCATAAAAGAACTATGTACTTTAGCCAATCTGAATCGTGGTTGATCTAATTTGTCCCTATTTCTAGTATTAAAATTGTGCCTGTCACTTATCTTAGTAAAAAGATGAATATTTTTCCGAACATACAAAATATTCTCATAGATATATTGACAAGGGACCGTCATAATGTTTATTTCCTTAAATAGTTCCCTAAGAGAATCGCGTCTGCGAAGTCTATATATGGCTCTGATGGCTCTCTTCTGCAGAACAAAAATAGACTCTATGTCTGCAGCCCTTCCCCATAGCAAAATACCGTAAGACATGACACTATGAAAGTAACTAAAATAGACTACCCTCGCAGTATCTACATCAGTAAATTGACGGATTTTTCTAACAGCATATGCTGCTGAACTAAGCCGACCTGCTAGAGATGTTAAATGAGGACCCCATTGTAGCCTCGAGTCAAGCGTGATTCCCAAGAAAACCGTGTTCTCGACGAATTCGAGTTTTTCTTTGTTTAATACTATTTCGGAGCTATTGCTTTTAACATTCGGTAACGCAAATCTCATGCACTTGGTTTTTTTCCCATTTAATACTAAATTATTAACAGTAAACCAATTATGGACCTGTTGCAAAGCGTTGTTTACATCATCAAGGTTTGTGGAACGTCTATTGATCTTAAAGATTAATGAAGTATCATCAGCAAACAAAACAATATGTGGTTGTTTTTTTAATAGATGCGGCAAATCATTTATATATACCAAAAAGAGAAAAGGACCCAATATTGAGCCTTGTGGTACACCCATTTTGACTTTCAAACCCTGGGAATTGACACCGTTTATTTGAACATGTTGTTGTCTGTCATTTAAATAAGATTTCACTAAGCTCAGTGCAAGTTTACCTAGCCCATAATGTTCCAGCTTTAAAAGCAAGGTTTCGTGATTAACGCAATCAAAAGCCTTTGAGAGATCACAAAAAATACCTATCGCATCTTGGGCTTCTTCCCACGCTGCAAATATGTGTTTTAATAACGTGACACCAGCGTCAGTCGTACAACGTCCTTTGGTGAAACCATACTGTTGATCATTTAAGATTTTATTGGTGTTAAAATGGTAAAGCATTTGATTAAGCATAACTTTTTCAAACACCTTACTGAAAACTGGCAACACTGATACAGGTCTGTAATTATTAGTTTCACTATGGTCGCCAGACTTAAAAAGTGGTATAACCTTACTGTATTTCATTAAATCGGGAAAAACTCCTTGGTCTACACACAAATTAAATATTAAAGCCAAATATGGTGCTATGGTCTCGATTATGGACGTGCATACTTTAATAGACATACCCCATAGATCTTCGGTTAATTTTATTTTGATTTGCCGGAAAGCCTTTATGACTGTCATAGGGTTTATATGTTTGAATTGAAACTCAACCGGACAGTCTGGCAAATTTGATTTCAATAGAGCAATTGAGGCTGCAGGGGAGGAATTTAAAGCTTCCGTTGTCCTAAGAGGTATATCGGTGAAATAATTAACAAACTCTTGGGCTACTTCTGAATTAGAGCTTATGGGACCATGTGAAGTCTCCAATAAAAAATCCGTGTTGCGTACTTTATTTCTACCAGTTTCACTGTTAATAACTTTCCATACAGTCTTTATTTTATTATCTGCCGATTTTATTTTTTTGCTAATATAAAGGGCCTTTGCTGCCTTGCAAATCTTTCTGAATAATTTGGAATATTTATTTACATACTTATTAAAGGCTTCGGTGTTGAAGAATGGCTTAAGGCCGTATAACTCATATAGTCTTTCCCTACTTATCCTAATACCATTAGTCGCCCAATCACTAAATACAAACTTAGGGAAAATAGTTTTCGATTTCTTTTCAAAGACAGTATTAAATTCATTGAGTACCAATGAAAAGAAATTATCATAAAATTTATTAGAATCTTCAATATTATGGCCCAGAACATTTAACTTATTTTGTATATTACTATTAAATTCTGTTAATTTGCCACTCGTAATTGACCTAAATTGAATTTGAGTTTTTTCCAATATTGCTTGAGACTTAAAAGTTACCGTTTGTCCACTATGATCAGATGGAAGATAATTTACTATAGTTTTATCTAAATAATCACAATTGCAGAAAACATTATCAATACAAGTTGCAGAGGTTGGAGTTATTCTAGTTGGTTCTGTGAAAACATTAAACAAATTAAAGGATTTAAAAAGGCTTAAAAATCTACTGCTATTTGAATTATTTTCCAAAATATTAATATTAAAATCTCCACAAATAATTAAGGATTTATTACTATCTGCAAGTCTTGCTACAATATCTTCCATTGTTGATTCAAATAGACTAAAGTTTTGAGGGTTCGGGGGTCTGTACACACACACTATAACATGCTTATCTAGCTCTACACATGACAGTTCAATGCAATGTTCAATAGACAAGTTAACTATGTCTTTACGTTGCTTAAATTTTAAGCATTTTTTTACTAAAATTAAGGACCCACCACGCAACATAGATTTACGGTTAAAACAACTACCCACACTATAATTTTCATAACTGAGTAGCACCTGGTAATCCTTCAACCAATGTTCACTAAAACATACAACATCAAACATTGTTTTCTCTAAAAACATTTCAATTTCCAATAATTTAGAAGATATACCTTGAATATTTTGATGAAATAGTTTCAAGGCGTGCTGCTTAGACCCTTTTTGTTGTTTAATTACTTGAGAGCAAGAAGATACCCTGTTGTTGGTTGGTATAACAATGGTATTACTGGTACCCTCCATTGTCTTATGAATTAGTTTAAATGACTATCCGGAGTTTGTCCCAAATCTATAATATTATCACCTGGCAGCGAGTTACAACTAGATTTGGCCTCAACATTTGCAAAAGAACTTTCCAAAGTGATACATGGAACCTCCTTCGTACAATTTATAAAAGTAGTCATAGCAATTTTGCTACGGTCAACTTGACCCACTACATGATTATTAGTACTGTTACTAACTACTTCGAAAAACTTCGAAATCCTGCGTCACGCAATTAGAGTTCTCCGCGTGATTTGAAATCTACAATAGCCTGATATTATCTATCGGGTAATAACCCGAATCAGAACTGACACCAGTCTAGTCGGAGGATCCTCTCCGTTTCAACGGAGGGAAATTTGCACCCTGTTTTATTCCGCTTATCTCCAAACATGCAATTTTGTCATATACATACTTTCTTTAGTAAAGCACTCCAGTGACTTTACTGGCAATCTTGTTTGAGACATTTGGCTCTTAACGCGGTGTCCTTCCTAAACAATTCAATACTAAGGTTGCGAAGCTTTCCGATGCGATTCAAGGAAATTCATTGGGACGCAGTAGCTCCAAAATACGTTCACGTGAAACCACTGCTTCAGCCGCAATTTATATAAAACAAGCCTCCGCTTTGCTTCGCTCTTCACCGCTCCGCACCCACGTGTGATAGTTCACGTAGGCTACCGCAATACAGTGCCAAATTGTTTGTTTCAATCAAACCCCATCACTTCGCTTTCACATTCGCGTTGCGCGATGCTTAAAACTTAGACATAGACTATTTTTTTTTATATAGTATCGTCGTACTTCGAAGAACATGAAAGGAAATTAGTTTCAGACCTTATTTCCTTTTCTTAAATCTAGACACTTTGATATGTCCTAAAGAAAGTAATTTCCATATTTTTACTTCAGTTTTGACCTCTGTCATAAATTGTAGATATTTTGAACTTTTGAGCGTGCACAAAAGCTATGTGCAACCAACTAATATTAAAATTAACAGTTTGTATGTTAGTTTTCCTCAGATTGATAATGCCTACTATATAACTTTAAGCAACACTTTTATTATCTTGGATAGCTCTTATTACATTTCGGATACGATCACGTAAGGAATCTCCGAACATAGCCCTCTTCGTTGTCTTTTGGGTGACTTAAAGTCTTCTAATGAGGCTTAATGTGAGTTTTAAAGCCATATGTTGTCACTGGCAACACTGGACGCATAGACTTTCATCCTGCCTGAGACACTATCGTATGTCGTAAGGCCCCTCTTTGAGGCGTGGCTGGAAAGGCCTCACGGCGTCGTAGCCTTCCGCATGGCGCAGGTACTAACCGAACATGGCAAGTTCGGGCCGTACCTGTACAAGATCCGTGCGGAGGTGACGCCCGGGTGTCGCCACTGTGCGGAACGCCCGGTGGACACGGTGGAGCACACGGTAGAGGTGTGCCCCGCTTGGGAAGAGCATCGCCGTGTCCTCGTGGGGGCAATCGGCGGCGATCTCTCGCGCCGGGGCTTGGTTCAAGCCATGCTCCGGAGCGAGGAGGAGTGGCAGGCGGTCGCCTCCTTCTGCGAAGCAGTAATGCTAGCAAAGTAGGAGGCTGACCGTATCAAGCAACGGCGCTCACGCCGCAGCCGCCGCCGTAATTCCGATCCAAATTTCCGGCCACCGTAGGCGCGGGCTTGCGGACGGCGGGCAATGGGTAGCTCGCTGTCCGTTTGTCCGGTAACAGACCGGACCGAGCCCAAGTCGTTTACGGCGCGCACTGTTCCCGTGCGCCTCAAGGAGTTGTCAGCAAACCGTAGGGGCCCAGTAGGGTCGAGGCCTAGTCTGGGGCTCTGGGAAGGTATGAAAATGCATACCAGGGCCCTGGAACCAAGGCAGGGAAGGAACAGGGTAGGTTTTTAGTCAGTAAGAGTCTGACATTATTTCCCGCTCCGCCCAAGGGCGGGATTTGTCATTGTATGATTTTACCTATCGTAAAAAAAAAAAAAAATATCGTATGTCGAACGAAAAAATACCGAGTCGAGCTTAGTTGAAATCGATGATTGACCTCTTTTTCGAAGTAAGACCTTTCTAACTGTACCGTCTGTCTCAGATAAATGTAGTAGTTCACAACTTTTTATAGGATCTCCCACCTTAATAAGAGTGGGTTCTACATTGTTATTTACCACGATTTTAGTTTTATATGTTCGTCTTAAAACCTACTCTTTTTTAAGTTGAAGTCATCAAGCATTGTACTGAGCTACTCCTTAGTCTCAGCTGTGATTCTGTGTTCGAAAAGGTAAGTTAGTCATTATGATATAACTTGTATGTAACATTGGTGATTACCGCTGTAGCGGCATTTAGAACTGAGCTGAAAGCGAGTTTCTTAAGAGAGCTGAAGATTGTAATCAGCAATCACGTGTATCATACGACGTTTTTCAATACACTTGTTCAGAAAAACATTTTAACTATTACTACAACAATAAAAGTAGTAGTTGTAAATATTTGTGACATGGCGGTAAAAAAAATAATCTATTTAAAATTGATGGCCACAGACTAGCTAGACTGTTTTAAAATGAGTTTGCGTATATATTAAGAAAAAAAAAATTATTTGAATGAACGACTTATTTATTAGACATCTTAAAGTTAAACTTGTTTATTTAAATAAAAACTCGTAGGTAAAATAACCAGGTAAGACACTAATTTGTATCTACTGTTGAACGCAAAACCTAATGTGATTTTTTTCGAACTGAAACTCATTTTTGAGAACTAAGGTGTTTCACAAAAAGGTTTTAACTACATTATTACACTGCGATGGTACTCATAATCATAATCTAGGTATGTCTCCCTAGGTGTTTTTGATGGGTGTTTCTTTCTTAGTGAGGTCAAGAACAACGCAAGGGCTCTTCAATAATTGATTTTTTAATATTTATGATAAAAAACTTGGATTATTTTAATTATTATTTACTATAATACATATAAAACGGAAAATAGGTCTAGTAAAGCAACCAGTCAGTACAACGCGCTATCAATGTAGTGCCGCTCCCGCGCTCTTGTCTTCCCCGCGTTCGCCTGTCACCTGTGTTGCTGTAGTATGCGTGCGTCACAGCGCGGTGGCGTATGCAGTACATGAACATTAGGGGATAGAAAATCGAAATATGTAACAATTTTACAAGCTTGAAATTAAATAACGTGATTAAACTGCAGTAAAACAATAACATGGTTGATAACCACCGCGAACATAACTGGAAGAATGTACATCCCAGCAGAAACCTTCGACGATAATTTGATCTCTACCGGATACTTCTTTATAAGACATATAAAACCTTTAATTAATTTCATTTCGGCTTCTTTAGAATCTGAAATCAAATGAAATTTTATTTTACATATTTCTTTAATTTATTTATGTACACACAAACATTTAAAAATGAAAAGAAGAAATATAAATAAAACAACACAAAGGTGATGCTTATTTCAAATACAATACATTTGCATTGCTGTGTTTTGTAGTTGGAATGTCAAAATATTTGGAAATGAAAACGTGATAGTGCAGTATAAACTAAAAAAAATGGCTTTTCTATAATCGTTACTGCCGATAGAACATCTGTATATCTATGGCATTTTAATAATATTGTTTTAATTCTGTTCTGCTTTGGTTTTTATTCTTTTTCATTTGTTTTTTATTAGCTGTTAAGGCGTATAAAAGAGTGCATGTAGTGGCACTTAGACTTAAGAACAAAATATTTTCATTTATATGTAACAGTCTACTCATTGTTGAAGAGCCAAATAAAATAAATAAATATACTATGATTTTTTATTAGACGAAGTAAATTGACAGCTATAGCAATGGTTGTTTGACAGTTGGGCATTGTTATTTGACAGATGGGTATTGTCCACTGCTGTCACTTTTCTTCATCTAATAAAAAATCATAGTTTAAATTTACCAATTATTATCATAGAATTATAAAGACGGGCCAATATTCTGTGTAACTTTCTTCCTTGGTTACGAGCCAATTGTCCAGCAACGACTGGTAACAACATCACAAATACGTAACCAATAATAGCAATAATTACTTTTTTAAATTCACTCGTATATTTCTTCTGAAATTGCAAAAAAAATGTATCTATAAATAAAAATGAAAGCTAGTCATTTGAAGTATTCTTTTGTGTTTACATTTGATTGCGAAATGCACTTAATAAAATAATATATTCTTCTTCTTCTTCTTAGTGTGTCGCTGGCAAAATTAATTAAATTCCTTGCCTGGCCCAGTATTCGGCCACGGCAATGTCACACGGAAGATCCGTCCGAGAATCCCCATCTGTGGAGCTTGTCTTTACTGCGCCTAACCTGGGTGCGGAGTCTGTTTAGAGTTTTCCAGGTTGGCCATGGCAGCTCGTGTCCAGGAGAGAAGCTCTCTGATAGCTTGATAAAATCGCCAGGAGGTTTGAAATTCTCACGCCAGAGGTCGCATCTCTTCGAGGTGGTGTTGTTTTGAGATGGGCTCACGCTTGCAACAAAACTTTTTGGCCCTCACGCCCCAACCACCGGGATTCCCAATGCCGATTTCCGGTCACTGTAGGCGCGGACAAGCGGACGGCAAGCAATGTGTAGCTCGCCGTCCGACCGTGCGGTAACCATCCGGACCGAGCCCAAGTCGTCGACAACGCGTGGTGTTCCACGCACGCCTCAAGGAGTTGTCAGCCCAAGGAGTGGCCCAGCAGGCTCGAACTGGGGCCAAAGGTTTGCTTCTGAAAACTCTTCACCACCTCTATGGCCCGCATTACATTTCGCTAAAAGAGGTGTCTGTTTTTTATGCCATCTCGCCCCGTATCATGACCCAAGTTAGGGCCGGCTCCTGCCCAACCTCAGGGGACCAGACGCCTCCTGCCGGAAGCTCTACGCGGGAATCGTTCGGTCCATGGCTCTCTACGGGGCTCCGGTGTGGGCACCGACGCACATACAGGTATTTGTAGGATCTACGCGGCCAAAATTATTTTAATGCTTAATTGGTATATAAATGACGTCAATAAATCAAAAACCTTTTTTTTACATTAAAAACATATATTTACCATACATAAAAATTACATAAATATGGTACAAAGAAAAATCACATTATAAAATTAAGTATTTTGACTTTCTTCGTCGCTCTCTGACAAATTTTCTGATATATTGGATTCCGCAGATACAAACATGGCCAAAGTTTCGGGCAAAAATGTTCCTGCTTTCCTTTTTTTTATAGTTCGCATGCTACTGAGCAGAGGATCTGAAGTAAGTAGAAGGCGATTAAAAATATCTTGATTACAACTTTCCCTGGAAAATTTCCTTGCAGTCTTGGCGGTAACATCTAAAGTGTTTATTGCGAGCCTCAGTTGCTTCCTCAGACAATTGTCCGTTTGGTAACAATGCCTTTTCGTTTATGACTGCGCCGTGGACTAAAATCTTGTGCATTGTTGGCGTCATTGGATGCCAATCATATAGGTTCACATAATGACGAGCAGTTTCTAAAGCATATTTTTCATATTTTACAGGATCAATTTGGAACCCACTCGAAATTGCTTCTAGTATGACTTTTAGTCTGTAAATTAGCTCATAATTGATGCCAGTTATTTCTGAGGCTAATTTTGGGTTCTCGAAGAACCTTCTGCTTGTATTCCCATCATTTGTATTTCCAAAATTTGATTTAGGGAAATCTACTATTAGACTATTAGGATTTCCTTTTCAAAATTAGAACGAAGTTCTTTAGTCTTTCGCCTTTTGCTCCTCTCACTTGCGTCTTCAAAAGACTTCGATGGTCTTCCTGGTCGCTTTTGTGAAGTTTTTTTTTTTTAACAGATATTTCAAAAATACCTTCTAGCCAAGAACGTTTGTATTTCATGAATTTATCTTTTTTATAATGAGCTTTGGACTACCTTTTTTTTTAATTCTGATTTAAAATGGGCAAAACTTTGTTTTAAATTATTAATTTGGTCTGCATTGTAATCTTCACATGACAGAACTTGATCCTTTAAGTATTTTAATTTTGCATCTAAATTGGGCAAGTTTTCTTTATCCATGCAGTCGAAAAAGTATTTTCGGGTCACAATTCTTGCTTCTGATGTACCTCCTGAAAATAAAACAAAGATAAACTATGTTTAAAATCAATAATAAATATTTCCCATTTTATAGGAAATTGTACTTAATAACTTTAAGTTCCAAAAACTGTATTTATCCGGACGTTTCCGGAAGTAAATTTGGTAGCAGTTTTAAGATAAAGGATCAAGCAATAACGTGCATAAAAAACCAAAGCCCGATCTTTCCCGATACATAAACAAAAACACTTGTAAAGAAAAAAGTATGAATAAAACCATGTAATTAAAATTAGTTTATTTATAATACAAAAAAAAAGGTAGTTTGATAATTGCTCATTACTTTGTTATTGTAGTTAATAAGTCTCTTACCTTGTCTATCAGAATCCATCACTTTAAATTCGTAAGAATAACTCAATAACATAAAAAACCACTTTAGAAATATAATGTTCAGAAAAATGCCCAGAACAAACACATGCACTTGGTGAAACGGTTAAATTCTGACTGACACCACGGGGTGGGGTTGCGCAGTAGCAGTTAAATAAAGTACGGGTATTGTGTCCGAGTTCGTTATCTATTCGTGGAACCCGATTTTACAAATTTTATTATTACTTTGTTTTTGGGACTTTTGGCCGCGTAGATCGTGCAAATACCTGTATGTGCGACGTTGCAACAGCAACCGAGGACCCAGCTGAATGCGTGCCAGAGGGTCATGGCAATACGCATGGTGCGAGGGTACCGAACGATCTCCCGCGAGGCGGCGACCCTCCTTGCTGGCCAACCGCCGTGGGATCTGGAGGCAACAGTCCTTGCACACATGCACGACAAGCGCATGGAGATGCAACGCCGGGGCGAAATTCCGCTGCCACGACAAGTCGAGGCATGGCGGACAGAGCTCCGGCGGGATCTCATGGCGAAATGGCGTCAACGACTATCGCAACCTCGTTCGGGGCGCGCCACAATTGGGGCGATAAGGCCCATCCTTGGGGCGTGGCTGGAAAGACCTCACGGCGTTCTCAACTTCCGCACGACGCAGGTGCTTACCGAACACGGAAAGTTCGCTAAGTACCTGTTCCGAATTCGTGCGGAGGATTCGCCCGGGTGTCGCCACTGTGCGGAACATCCGGAGGACACGGTGGAGCACACTGTAGAGGTGTGCCCCGCCTGGGCGGAGCATCGCCGTGTCCTCGTGGGGGCGATCGGCGGCAGCGATCTCTCTCGCCGGGCCTTGGTTCAGGCCATGGTCCGTAGTGAGGAGGGATGGCAGGCGGTCGCCTCCTTCTGCGAAGCAGTAATGCTAGCAAAGGAGGAGGCCGACCGCATCAGGCAGAGGCAACGGGGCGCTCGCCCCAGCCGCCGCCGGGATTCCGATCCCGATTTCCGGCCACCGTAGGCGCGGGCTTGCGGACGGCGTGCAATGGGTAGCACGCTGTCCGATCGTCCGGTAACCGACCGGACCGAGCCCAAGTCGTCGACGGCGCGTTCTGTTCCCGCGCGCCTCAAGGAGCTGTCAGCACACCGAAGAGGCCCAGCCTGCTAACGGCAGGCAGGGTCGAAGCCTACTGGGGTCATGGGTTAGTTCCGAAAGGAATGCTCGACCCCGGCACGATAGGCTACGAAGGAACGGGGTAGGTTTTTAGTCAGTAAGAGTCTGACACTACTTCCCGCTCCGCCCAAGGGCGGGATTTGTCATTGGATGATTTTACCTACCATAAAAAAAAAAAAAAAAAAAAAAAACCGAAGTTAGGGCCTGATGCTTTAATTAAGCCAAAATTTTAATTTAAAGTACTCTCAGAACTTTAGACTTACCTTCAAACCGATCTGGTAAAAAATCTGGTAAATCATTAAAATGTAGTTTGGTGTCGACACGATTATTGAAAAGAAATACTGAAACACAAGAATTTGTTTACTTACAAAATAAAATATGCTGACAACGTATCGTTACTTACATCAAAGAAGGGTACCAATGGTTAATCTACTGGACTGGATTCTAATGAAACAGGATGCAGCTGCATAAAAGCATTTTATAGGAAACTACTACTGCTTAGTGCTTATCCAAGCGCCACCACCCAGCAATTATGTAACACGATACTCCTCGGATAGACTGATGTCAGACCGCGTCCCGCTAGACTGAAAGCCGACCCTAAGCTAGTTGAAAAAAGGCTAGGTAGATGATGAGCTCTTAAAGGACGCTAATGATTAATACTGTAATTCATATTTTTTTACATATAATTTGCATTTAAAATACTCAATTAACTATAGCATAGCATAGCAGGCCCAGTGTGGGTTGGCGGTTTTCACATGTCTTCGAATGTTTGGTTCTAGGTTATGCCAGTTTCCTCACGATGTTTTCCTTCATCGTTTTGAGAGCAGTGGTGAAATAAATTACACAAAGTAATGTGCCTGGCTGGGTTTAAACCCGCGACCTACGACTCGTAAGTCGGGGCCGTTACCACTCGGCCACCACTGCTTAAATAACCATAATTACAGTAAAACCAAAAAATTATAATCATCATCATCATCATCATCAAAACCAAAAAATTATAATAAAAACTCTAAACTAATTAAAACTACTAAAAACTAACTAAAATATCGCGTCAAAAAACTCCTCCACATCGCTGTCGATTGCTAACTTTTACCCAAAAGACTGGCGGCATTGCCACGCAAAGTGTCAATAACTCGATGATGCTTATGACTCATTTCTGAAATTCTAAATACAAGTACATACCTGACCTCCAAAGCATAATGTAACTTTAACGCAGCAATTTACTAAATCCCGATAGAGTTCAACCCATTCTTGAATTTGCCCCCTTGTGATAACTCGTAGCTCATCCGAACTAATATCACAAGTCCCTATTGCCTTCTGAACGACTAATAGTAATGAATTTAAGCTTTTGAACAAATAAACCACTATCATAATGACAACAAATAATATTATTTGCTGGTAAACAAGAGTCAGCCTTACGATCGTTTGCGCTATAAAAATAAGAGCAACAAGGATAACATTCTCATGCGGAAACTTTTTTAAAACCTCTAAAGATCGAAATATAACAAAAACAACTATAAATAAAATAAATATTATTGTGCACCAGTACATTTTCTTAAGTGATTTTACTAATTTCATATCATTTTTAAAATAATCAGATACATGACTGATACTTTTGTAATATGACATGAAGTCGCGGCTATACCAGATGCTGGCTACGACTGATGACAAGGAGTTTATAAAGGCTGAAGCCGAAAAGGCACCATAAATTATATTTACTTGATCAATTACAATATCTTCTCCTAACAAAAAATATAGTTTAATAGAAACGACTATTGAATTAAACAGAGTATGTAAGAATATTTTAAAAATTATAAAATATTTCGTTGTCTCTTTTTGACTACAATATTTCCTGTGTATACATAGGAGAGTCTCCAGAAATAATAAATTGTTTAACCACTTAATTGAAGACATTTTTGTTTATAATAACGTTGTGTACCTCGTTGAAGTTGATAATGTAATGGTTCAAGTGGACGGAAGCAAAATATTAAGTATCAATTATCTTTATGGTTCAGTGGTTAAAAATTTATAGACTGACAATAATTTCGATGACACAATTTTTATGAAACAAGTTTATTTGGATGTTGTTTTTTTTTTTCATCAATACTGTAATTAATAGAAGCTGTTTATATTTAACTTTCATATTTTTTAAGTAATGGAAAAAACACGGCTTATTTTGGTAATGTTTGGTTTTACCCCACTGCTCCAGAAGGAGGGTTATGTTTCTCAAGTGTGTTTTCTGTAGCACGTCCTAAACCTTAAAAGACAATAGCACCAAGTGCGTTTACCTGGACACAAAATGGAACCCCATTAAATTCCCATTATTAGGCAATTTCTGTCATTTTAGGTTGCCTGAAATCTGGATCGCGAATTATAAGGTTTCCATTTGTAAATTTGCAATCTTGGTGTGCAATAAAGTGTACGAAATCTGTGAAAGACTGGTTGAACTTTAGTTTGAGAGGTGTTGTGTTAGATTATACCTTGAATAATATGATACCTTGTTGCACGTCACTGTACTGGGGAGGCCTGTGATTTAATTACAATCAAAAGTCCTACGAAAGAAACAGAAAAAATGTGTGAAAATATTTGTTTCTTTTTTTTTAATTTATGTAAATAAAATAAAATAATCCCATCATTCTCATCTCTATTTTGAATAAAGAAGTACGAAATCGGTTGGTTGTATTAATCTTTACTTTCTTAGGATATATATATATATGTGACTATACAATAGCTTAAATACAAAATTAAGTCTATACAAATTAAATTACTATAGTTGTAAAAAGATTGTTATCCAATTTCTTCTAAGCACAACTTATGTAGAGATATAAAACCTACTTGCTGTATGTAAATAAAACCATAGCCATAGCCATATCTTTTTTTTTCAGTTTTTTTTCTTAAGTTTAGTCTTACAGAATGTTAATTTATTATTATAGTTTTTATAATGAAAGCTCTTTTTAGCCTGAAGCACAGGTTTACCCTAGTTCAGGCAAATAACTGATTGTATTCTTTTTAATATGTAAGATATTTTTTTTAATTGTAAATGTCTCTATTTTATAAATTAAACGATTATTATTATTCTATTTATTTACATTCAAATACATAATTTATAAACCTTTTCTTTAAAAAAAAAACATATTGAAAAAAACATTAAAAAAATATAATTATTAATTAATTAATTATCCATCGATAATAATTATTATGATTGTTATTAATAAAAACTCATGAACTCTGTAATCTTAAAAGTGTAAATTATTTAAATAATTAGGATTAATGTATCCAATTTGATATATCACCATAACGTTGTGTACTAACGCCAACATTGCCGTTAAGTTGCATTAACGCTAAGTTGCACTCTCATAAATCTGCTGGGCGATTCAGAGGATAGAGCCACACAGCCCAGAAAAGCAAGTATATACATAATGTAGTGTAGACGTGTTTTACTCCAGAGTCCCCCAGGCCTCCCATAGATTTATGAGAGTGCAACTTAGTGTTCTATTTGAGCTAATATCAACTTTGCTATGGAGCATAGTCTTCGCAAAGGGATTCAAGTTGACCCTATTGATTTAGCTATGATAATTGAAGCTATTCAATAATTATTGTGAGAGTTATTAAATGAGTGATCCTTGTTTTTTATTAGTCTCTCTGGAGTAGATACAAGCAATGAGAAAAGTTATAGGTGGTCCAATGCAATTGTGGCTCTTTGACCTCTGGCCCGATAAGCGTCTGAAGGAATTAAAGTCGTAAAAGTGTTGAATATTAGAATGTACTCCCAGTCTGTGTGGATGTCACTTGGGCATCCTAGGTTAGAACAAGGCGGTGCACTGTGGCTTTTAGTGTGGTTTTGCTGCGGTGGGGTTTAAGCAGGGCAACTTTGATTGATGAGCGTGGATTGACGCACAGTAATGATATGTGAATTTTATGATACTTAGTACTTATCGTTGACCCTGGCTTAGGCTCGCTTTCGAAAGATGTACGCCATAAATAAAGTTTCTTCCACGCAAAGGTAGGGATCTTGGTGTTAGGATAAGGTAGGTTATACTTACATCCTTCGAAAGTTTTTAGAATATAACTGTGTGTTATACACACATTTATATTCATATAGACGTAGCTGATGTAATGTCGGAGTAATGAGTTTGCATGACTTTATATGCAAACTCATGCGTATGCGCGCTATCATACTGGTTAGTTAGTACATCGAAGGATGTTAATATTCTAGAAGTATTTAAATATTTATAAGAAAATAATATTTTATTGTTTTAGAGTCAGTGCTGCGCAATTATTTGAAGGGTAAGGAACTAAATTGTAATATATCGTTGAGTAAAAGTTTAAAGTCGTTTATTTATAATTATGGATCCCGGAAGTCGAGCCCGCTGCAGCAAGGGTTCGACAGTACACAGGGCCATAAAAAATATTAAATTAAACTACGTGCATAAACTGTAACATAACAATGAGATAATTGACAGCCAACGTGATTATAACAGGCAGCAGGTACATCCCAGCAGAAATCTTGGATAATAATTTGATCTCTATTGGATTCCTCTTTGTCAGACGTATGGAGTCCTTTAGCAACTTCCTTTCACCTTCACTTGAATCTGAAATACAGTCAGTCGGATCCTGAACATAAGTACATGAACTTATTACTGTTAGGCTGCAAAATGCCACTACTGAGAAATGGATCCATAACTTCCAGTTTTTGGTTAGATAACCGATAGACCATTTATTCACCTTGAATGCACAAGAACATTTGGTATCTGATTTGGTCTAACGATCGATAGTGCCACGGATGACGGAAACTTCTAAGAGTGAATCAGAAAAATCATTCCTACCCTGTAAGTTATAAATTTAAGTCTCACATTATAGCATATTGCAGGTCCAAACTGCAAATAGCAACTGAGAAATTCCAAATGATGTAAAAGTCACACTTTGACCGGCCTGGCAACCTATCTTAAAATATCATCCTTAGCAGTGAGGCTTTAGACATGAGAGTTAAACTCGACTTACTGCCATTCATGTTTAAACTTATAAAGTAAAAGCATATAATTATATTACGAAACACCATCGTATTTTATGTATTTCTTGTATAGAACACAATTTTACAACTTTTAAAGTTAAAAAGATATAAGCCAAAAACTAAATTATTTTTTGTTTTTCGTTGATTACCAAAAGTACTATTTTGGTGTTTTCGACCTTTGTTGTCGGAAGCATCGATATGCAATCGTTGTATTATAAAGCCGAACCAACACCCGTAGGAACCACACTCCTTGATTTCTCGTCTTTTGTCCAGCAATTAATGGCATCATCAACATTGCTGTATAGCAACCTATAATTATTACAATACTCTCGGATTCGCTCATGGCTCCACTCTGAAATTTATTTTTAACGATAAATTTATAAGTAGCATTATTTTTGTTGGCGATATTAAAAGAGAAATAGTTACAAATTTACCGAATTAGTTTATTTCGTTTTTAATACTCTTTAATAAAAACAATTTTAATTCAAACACTCATAAGATTAAAATACTTACATAAGAATTTACGTAACAGATTTGGTAAATCAACATAACGTAATACACTAAAGCCAATATTAGAGAACAAAAATACTGAAACAGAAACAATACAGTAAATCTTTGGTATAGTGTAGCAATAAATTTGTTTAACAAAATCATGGCCGGAATTTTATAAAGTAAGTATAAAGCCCGGCCGCGGAGCAGGAAGAATTTCGTACAATGACCTTTGGGCCTACCGACAGTGGTCATAAACATTTTTATATTAAGTGCGTTTTACATTAAACATATGAAGGAGAAAAAAAATAGTTAATTTATTAAATAAATTATTTTTATTAAACATATAAATTATTTATTTAAATTTTATATTATAACAATTTAAAAATCGAGTTAAAATTACTAATTTGGTAGAAATATGATATTAAAATAAAAATTATCATTTTCATTCATTATTTAAATTTATAAATTTCGTCAAGGATTTTTGTAGTGACTAAATGCTAACCAAAAAAAAAAACACATTCAAAAAAGCTCAAAACTTACAATAACAGTAAAAAGTTTACAGTAAAGGGTTTACAATCCCTGACCACGGAAGACATTGCATCTGTGCGAGCGAGACGCGTTATATTTACGCGGGAGTGACAGAGACAGGTAATAATAGGTCAATGAACGAAACTCTTCCTGCTCCGCGTCCGGGATTTAGTAATAAAATTAAAGTACCTTCCGTCTAAACCATAGCGCCACTTTAACGCAACAGTTTGATAAATCCCGATACAGTTCAACCCATGCTTTAATCTACTCTCTTGTGATAACACATTGGTTATCCGAAGTAATATTACCATTCCCTACATTCAGTTGAACGGTTGATATCAGCGAAGTTAAATGTTTGGACAAAACAAACACCATCATAATGACAACAAAAAACACGAAGTACTGGAAAAGAATCGTAATTCTTAAAATACTTTGCGATATCAAAACAAGGCCAAGAATCAATATGTCACCTGCAAGCTGCAAGCTGTACCTACTGTATTATAACTGCCACTGATCGGTGAAGAGCAAAAACAATAAAAAACACGATCGTAGTAGTGCTAATCCAGTATAATTTTTTGAAAGAGTTAGTCAACTTAACGTCGTCTTTTAAACATTCAAAGATACGATTAATACTTCTAAAATATTATTTGAAGGCACGGCAGTAATAAATACCAGTCACAACCGAAAGCATTGCTGCTATATATGCCGAAATAGAAAAACAGCAAAAAATTAAAATTAGTTGACCTAAATTCATTTCTTTGTAACGTGCTATATACTTGTAAAGTAACAAGAAACGTGTGAAATATTGTCTGGACGAATATTTGGAAGATAATAAAGTTGGTTGCGCCAATTTGCTATGATCCGCGACATTGTTTTTTGTAATTTATTTTTTTGGCCTAGCAATCCTATCCCTTCCGTTTTCCTTCACCCGCACGACCGCAAGAAATGATTTGACATTGACGTGTGTGCATCGATTGTGAATGTGACCGCACCGCTAACATCGCCCGCCCGAAATTACAAGAAAATTGGCTATTTCGTGATCCAACCATTCAAAACTCAACAATAGTGCAGTGTAGTGCAAACAGGACCTGGCAGTGGTTAAATGTGCGAAGTCGAGGATCGCCGGCGCGGTGCCACGTGGAACCTTCGAAGTCAAAAGGTCAGTGTTCCTCCCTATCCCATGCCAGGCACAGTATCTGCATATTGTTAACAAACCTTAGATCGCTTTTTAAACCTACAGTCCACATCAAGCAAATTCGCGCAACCATTACTTTTGGTCCTTCGAGCCGGATCGTGAATCATTTTCTTGTAATTTCGCAATATAGTATTTGTTCCATAGGGAATAAACGCAACGCGCCTGTTTACCTAGATATAATAGTAGAAAACCCGCATCTAGGCATTTAGGCAACTAAACGTTATTTCGCTCGTATAGTTAAAGAGCCATTGATAATTACGGTACCTACGCCGTCAACCGCACCGCATAATTATTTTTAGCTACGTAAATATCAGCGTAGATATAAATCGATCGCATTCTTTTTCTTGACAAAATTCATTCGGAAGTCCTACAAATTGCATGTAGGTAGACGCATTTCAAAAATACCCGTTCATTGTTGAGTGAATATTTGTAGGAAACGGATAAACCATAGATTATATACGCATATATTTAATCGAGAAATTGGGTAATATTCACTCATTGATTCAGGTTGTTCCGTTCGTTCGCCGTTCACTTTGTTGTTTACAATATTACCATATTGTTATCTGTTAATTATCGCTTACTTAATAATTCGTTAAGTGTTTGTTTGAGTGTATAGTGTGAATATATCAAAACAAGATGTCTCTTAAGGGAACCAAGGTTAGTACTGATTTAAAGGTTCAGTTAAAGCTTTTATACGCTAAAAGGGACTCACAGTTTTCACGTGTTCAATCAATTTGTGATAAATCTTTGCAAATCTCGGATCTGGCGATTAGAGATGCTTTCTTGTGTTCGTTGGAAACTTTAGATAGTTTGCGCGCGGATTTTGAATCTACAATTAATAATATAAACATTTTAGAGTTGGAGTTAAATCCTGTTTACTGTGTGAGTTATCAGGCATTGTCGTCCTTTGATGACTTGTATTGTCGTATCAAACGTATTGCTAGGAGTTTAGAGACTCCCCCCCCCGCGAGTGGTTTATCCAACCCTCCTCGCGAACGCCCACGATTGCCGCCAATTCAAATACCTGAATTTAATGGTGACATTCGAAATTGGAATTTATTTATAGATAGTTTCGAAAATATAATACATAGGAACACATCGCTGACAGATCACGAGAGATTGCATTATCTCGTAGAAAAATTGACCGGTAAGGCAAAGGCTGTCTGTGCTGGAATTACGTTTAGCGCTGAAAATTACACTTTAGTTTTGGACACTTTAAAAACAAAATACGAAGATAAGCGATTAGTAGCCACCGCATATTTAGATCAATTATTCGATTTGAAAAGTTTTTCCGTTTGTAACGATCATAATTTAGAGAAGTTTTTAAATATTTTCGCATCATCTGTTCGTGCAGTAAAGAACCTAAAGGTCAATGACCTCTGTGACTTTTTGTTTTTGTATATCGGTTTAAATAAATTAGATCCTGAAACTGTTCGTCTGTTTGAAACGACTCAGCGCGGCAAAGAAATACCTAAGTTCGAAGATTTAGAATCTTTTATTCGCGACCATATTAAGGTATTGCAGCGCACGTCGGCACGTCATGAAGTCACGAATAGGACAGGTTCCGATCGCCGTATAGACGCGTCATCGAAGTCAGTCAAGACTGCACATACGCTAGTTAATACCGCCTCAACACCTGACTGTTCTCTGTGTAAGGGTAGCCATACACAGCTGTACAAGTGTTCGGGATTTCAGAGATTATCGCCTAGTGATCGTTACAAGTTTGTCCGCACTAATAATTTGTGTTTTAATTGTCTAAGTGACAAACATCGGGTTACGTCATGTAACAGTGGTGTTAGCTGTCGTAAATGTCTAGCTAGACATCATACCTTCTTACATTTTGAGAGTAGTAAGCTGCCATCGCAGCAGCAGCCTGCGCAGACGCGCGACGCTTGTGACGCGCGGCCTGCTGCAAGTGCAAACGACGTAACATTGTGTTCGCTTTCCGCCGCTGGTACTCAAATCACTACCGTTTTACTTGCGACCGCGCAAGTTGTCATTGTAGATGCCTTTGGCAAACCGCACACCGTTCGAGCGCTACTAGATGGCGCTTCCCAGAGTAATTTTATTACTCGGGATTGTTGTCAACGCCTTGGTTTTAGTTTTAATAATTGGTCATCCCGCTCAGAAGTGAAAGGTTTTGGAGGTTTAAAGGCAACCATTCACGGTTCCATTAAAATAATATTTAGTTCACGTTTTAATCGTAATATTTCGTTTGAAATGGATTCGCTAGTCGCAGATAAGATTACGGAACGGTTGCCCACGGTACCGGTTGACACGTCCATGCTGACGGAGTTTAAGAACTTGCAGTTAGCCGACGGAAATTACGCTTTCCCTGGAGATATCGATCTATTGATCGGTGCTTCGATTCTCCCGCATCTCCAGTTATCACGTAAAATTCAAGGTCTTCCGATGTACCCCGCTCCGCACGCACTGGAAACAGTTCTCGGGTTTGTTATAGTTGGTTCCGCACCCGCTTGTTTAGATAGTTACTCGACTGTGTCGCACTGTTGCACCGTCGAGCCGCCGCTTGAGTCTACCATCCGCAAGTTCTGGGAGATTGAAGAGGTCAATGTCCCGCCTATTCTCAGCCCTGAGGATCAGGTCACTGAGGAGATTTATACCCGCACGACTACTCGTGATAAAGATGGTCGTTATGTTGTCGCGCTCCCTTTCAAGGGTGATATTTTTTCGCTCGGTGGCTCCCGTGCCTCCGCAGAAAAACGCCTTCTATGCTTGGAACGTAAGATTCAAGCTGAATTGTCACCGGAAAATATATTCCATGTCGCTGGAACAGAAAACCCAGCTGATTGTCTCTCACGTGGTTTGCTTCCTGCGCAAATTTTAAATCATCCGCTTTGGTTTTGTGGCCCTCACTGGCTTCATACCACTCCTAACGAGTGGCCAAATGCTCCGTTTAACCCCGCTACTGTTTCAGAGCCACCCGAGGAGCAGAAACATACGCTTGTAGTATCAGTTCCGCGTGAAGAGTCAGTTGTTTTGTTGTTGTCTAATCGAGTCTCGTCTTGGTCGAGACTATTACGCTGTGTAGTTTATGTCCTAAGATTTTTGAGATTATTACCATCGCGTGGTTCTATAATCGCAGCTGATTTGGATAGAGCTGAATCAGTTGTACTTCGAGAGTTGCAGAAATTTTATTTTTCAATAGAATTTCGTAGTTTAGAATCACATAAACCTTGTAGTCGCGCACTTCAACATTTGAAACCATTTTTGCAAGACGGACTCATTCGTGTCGGTGGCCGTCTGCGAAATGCTAAGTTAGAGTTTGAACAAATGCATCCAGTAGTTCTACCACGCAGGGATCACATTTTGGATTTGTTGGTGGACTACCACCATAAGGTGAATTGTCACGCTGGTCCCGATTTATTAATGTCCATTCTTCGACAGAAGTACTGGATACTTTCCGCTCGCAATTTGATACGCGCTAGAGTGCACAGATGTGTGCCCTGCTTTAAGCTCCGCCCGCGTTTCAACGCGCCGGAAATGGCCGACCATCGTTCTTGTCGTGTTGTACAGACGGTGAAACCTTTCATACATACTGGGACGGACTATGCTGGACCGTTTAAAGTCACTATTGCCCGTGGTCGTGGTATACGTTCCACAAGGGCATGCATTTGCCTATTCGTTTGTATGACAACTCGTGCGGTTCACATAGAGTTAACCAGTGATTTGAGTACGCAGGGTTTTATGTCTGCATTTAAACAATTTTTATCTCGCCGTGGTCCCGTTAAGCGCTTATACTCTGACAACGGCACAAATTATGTTGGAGCGCGACGCAATATTTCGGAATTACATACATTCTTACGCTCCAAGTGCTACCAAAGTGAATTCGCCCATGTCTTAGCTGAGAATCACATTGATTGGTGTTTTAATACGCCAGCAGCTAGTCATTTTGGTGGCAATTGGGAGGCGAATATTAAAAGCCTTAAGTCGCACCTGTTTCGGGTCATAGGCGAACAGATTCTCTCGTACGAGGAGTTGAGCACCGTACTCGCTCAGGTAGAGGCGTTGATGAATACGCGTCCGTTGTGTCGGACTTTGTCTAGTGATCCATCGGAGCCACTAGCGTTGACGCCGGCTCACTTCTTGACCACGACTCCTCTTAAATATTTGCCCGCTTTAGATGTCGAGACTGACAAACTGCAGCTTCACCCGCGTCACGCTCTGCTAGATAGCTTAGTTCAGTCCTTTTGGAAGCGATGGAGGACAGATTATCTGCATACGCTGCAGTCGCGTCAAAAGTGGAACACTCCTTCAGATCCAGTCACAGTCGGTACTGTGGTGATACTGAAGACTGAGAGTGCGCCTCCTCTGCACTGGCCTCTTGGTGTAGTGGAAGAAGTTTTTCCGGGTTCGAACGGAATAACGCGAGTCGTAAAGGTTAAAACCGCAACTGGATCGTACCTGCGTCCGGTTATTCGCCTCTGCCCTCTGCCTAATCAGTAGTAGTGGCATAGTTAGTTATAAGTTGTTTCGCTACCTAGTATTGATAGTTTAGATATAGTAATAGGGTTTAGTTTCGCTTTTGTTTTTTTTCTTTTCTTTGAAGGTAACCCTTCAAACCCGGGGGGAATGGTTGCGCCAATTTGCTATGATCCGCGACTTTGTTTTTTGTAATTTATTTTTTTGGCCTAGCAATCCTATCCCTTCCGTTTTCCTTCACCCGCACGACCGCAAGAAATGATTTGACATTGACGTGTGTGCATCGATTGTGAATGTGACCGCACCGCTAACATCGCCCGCCCGAAATTACAAGAAAATTGGCTATTTCGTGATCCAACCATTCAAAACTCAACAATAGTGCAGTGTAGTGCAAACAGGACCTGGCAGTGGTTAAATGTGCGAAGTCGAGGATCGCCGGCGCGGTGCCACGTGGAACCTTCGAAGTCAAAAGGTCAGTGTTCCTCCCTATCCCATGCCAGGCACAGTATCTGCATATTGTTAACAAACCTTAGATCGCTTTTTAAACCTACAGTCCACATCAAGCAAATTCGCGCAACCAAAAGTATTTACTAATCGTCTTTTGGTCACAATAGCTCCTGTATATGCCTAAGAGATTCTCTATGAACAATACATTTTTCAACCATTTGAATGTACATATTTTTGTTTAGAATATTATTCCTCGTTGACAATAACATAGTCAATAATACGGAAATTTACATAGACAGTACGTAGTAATTTATAATTTATATTGACTAGAAAACAGTTATTTGAGTAATTGACTGTCACTCATTTGAGGGTACTATAATTATTGTTATAGTGTAATCGTAACATAAACATTACCATTTTATAACAGAATTATTTATCATGGTCAGACGGGACTTTTACAATTAAAAGATGAAAGTTTAGAAAATTAGTGCGGGAAGTACTATAAAATTTTGTTTTCATTGTTTAATTAACATAACATAGTTTGCACAGACTTCCTGTACTAAGCGAGGTCTGTCCCGTAAGAAACTTATAAGTTTTCTTAGAGTTACAAATTATAAGTTGCTATGTGCATAATAAAATAATACTGTAGTATGTCTCTTGTAACTAACATTGCCAAAATACTATCAGAGTACTAGCTAGATTATTAAAGTTCAAGCTTACAAAGATGTTATACATTACTAATTACTATTATAGAATATTTAATAATAACTTTAAACTAATAAATGATAAAAGACCAGAAACAACTATCTGCAGAAGTATAGACCATAGAAATATTTGTCCGATGGCGGAAACGATTAATAATATTTATTTTGCAAATAGGTTTTTAAAAACACTTATGTTTAAGTGTTTTTATGTAATTTTTTTTTTCGTTAATTTAAACTAGATGAAACCGGTGTCTCAGCTGACTACCCTAAAAAGAAGCACCGAAACAAACTCAGGAGTCGAAGTCTCTTTTGAAGTCCATACAGTAATCATGTAATGGTCAAATCATATGAGAACCATGCAGATTGGACTCTGAGATGGTTTTTTGAAGAAAGAACCACACAGTTTTGAGTGGAGCCGACCAGTTAGTGCAAACATTTGTCAGTATTCGTGTAGATTAACTCAGGACTACTAAGGAGCTCAACGATTTGAAGAAGACATACCAAAGAAAGGACATTTGGATAGGCCGCAAATAGTACTCATAACTGCCAGACAATGTGTTAAAATTAAAGAAAAGGAAAAAGTAATCCACATAGTCCCACTCACAATAATAAAATATACAAAAAATTTTATTTTACAAAGTAAATACATCAAATTGTAAATAAAAATGATGTATAAAAGTAATTGTCAATGTCAAAATGTAAAAATAAATAATGTCATAATTGAAAAAAAATAAAACAATACTGCTTCGCCGAAGTATCATCCGGTAATCGTCTGGACCGAGCCTCATTTGTCGCATCCACGCGCTCTTCAAAGAAATGTGAGTAAAGCGTAGGGGCCTAGCAGGACCAATGCCCGTTAGGACCGCGGGGATTTTTTGAAAAGGAAACCCGTAGTCCTAAAACGCAAATGGCCAGTGTAGGACTTACGTGTTTGGTTTTAGTCAATAAAAGTCCCGCCCTCCCGCTAAAACCGGGAGAATATTCCACCTAAAAAAAAACTAACTTTGCGATTTTTTTCTCTTTTAGAAACAGTACTGGCGAGTATCAATAAAAAGAAGTACGACTCGTAAGACGGGGTCGTTGCCACTGAGCCACCACTGCTCCCGAATAACAATTATAAATTATATCTTCCTTCCTTAATATTTTTATGTATTGATACTGGAAATATGAAATAACGTCAGGGACATTTTGTCGTAGTTGATACAGAATAAACTTTATTTTACACCAAAATTAGTAACAATTTTACATAAACTTAAAACTATGGGTACAATGGTGATCTTCCGTCCTTCTTCTTTTTTTTATATCGTAGGCTTTTTTTTAATGGTAGGTAAAATTATCCAATGAAATCTCTCGCCCTTGGGCGGAGCGTGAGATAGTGTCAGACTCTTACTAACTAAAAACCTACCCCGTAAGGAACGGGGTAGGTTACCTTTCATACTGGGGCCGAGCCTTCTTTTCAGAAGCCAACCCTTGGCCCCAGTAGGCTTCGACCTTGCCTGCTTGCAGCTAGCAGGCTGGGCCTCTACAGTTTGCTGACAGCTCCTTGAGTCGCGCGGGAACAGTAGGTACGCACCATCGACGACATGGGCTCGGTCCGGTCGGTTAGAGGACGGTCGCAAAGCGAGCTACCTATTGCTCGCTGTCCGCAAGCCCGCGCCTACGGTGTCGGAATGTGGGGGCGTGAGCCCCGTTGCATTCACCTGATGCGGTCGGCCTCCTCCTTCACTAGCATTACTGCTACGCGGAAGGAGGCGACCGCCTACCATCCCTCCTCGCTCCAGACCATGGCCTGTACCAAAGCCCGGTGCGAAAGATCGCCGCCGCCGATCGCCCCACAAGGACACGATGCTCTGCCCAGGCGAGGCACACCTCTACTGTGGCCACCGTGTCCTCCGGGCGATCCACACAGTGCCGACACCTTTCAGATCTCATGGTGGTGGGCCAGCAAGGAGGCTCGTCGCTTCGCGGGATATCGTGCGGTAACCCCGTACCATCCGTATTGCCATGACCCTCTGGCATGCGTTCAGCTGGCCCCTTGGTCGCTGTTGCAGCGACGGTGGCCACACTGGCGCCCCATAAAGGGTATACTTAAAATCTCGATTTATCAAAAAAAAATCTCTTACGTTTCATATTTTCCGTAGGTCTAGACTATTTTTTTCTAGAAACTAACTGAATATCTATCTATTTTTTATAGTACTGATTATCATCAGAATTGTACAATAAAAACTTTAAAATTTATTACCTTTAATGTTCCTTAAATATCAATATTATTCAGTTACATCTATAATTTTGTTTATGTATATCAGCCGTATAAATTATATTGTACCATAAGGGACATGCTATCTTTAAAACTATAGACTTAATTGCTTTTTTTTTGCTATTTTAGCTTCAAAGAATGAAAAAATCTAAGAAATCTTGTCTTAGACACTTTTTAAATAAAACATAATTAAAAGATTATAGTCAGATTTGTAAGAAAAATATCTTATTTTTTGTCTCCTGAAAATTTCAGTTTTGTCCTTTACGTTATTTCAAATTTCCAGTATCGATATGTACTTATTACAAAAGTACACGTAATTACAATTAACCCAGAACATTGTTACTCCTCTCAAGTTATGACTCGAACATATCAGTCAAAATTTTAGGCAAAACATGACGCCAAACTTTCTAAAGGAACACAGTAAGAAACAAAAGAACTATAGAAATATGTTTGGGTTACAACCGTTTATTTTCACAGAATAGTAATAGTATTTACATAAAAATAAAAACACACTGAAGATTTTCGAATAAATGGAGTTTAATCCATCGTAGAGTGATGAGAACTATATTATATTATTTTATAAGAATGTATTTAGATTTTAGATTAACTAAAATTATAGGATTCTTAAAGAATAAGTCCTTATCTCCACATACCTTTCTTTTGCTGTGCCCGACAGGGACCACGATTGTTTCATATCCAAATGTTTACCCCCTAAACTTACAATGTAGAATCCCATAAAGAATTGAGTATTGAACTCAATGTTGGTTGATCGAATGTGTAAGGGGTGATTTGAAAGGAATGGATATGGTACCCTGACGGCAAACAAAAGAGAAAAAAGACGACAGCCAGCTAAAGTTTGACATGGGCATAATTAAAAATTAAACTACATGCATAAACTGTAACATAACAATGAGATAGTTAACAGCTAACGTAAATATAACAGGCAGCAAGTACATTCCAGCAGAAATCTTGGACAATAACTTTATCTCTATTGGATTCTTCTTTGTCAGACGTATGAAGTCCTTTATCAATTTCTTTTCAGCTTCATTTGAATCTGAAATTTAGTCCGTCGGAATCAGAACATAAATAAAGTTCATGCGCTTATAACTACTAGGCTGCAAAATGCTAATAGTTATTAATGGATTTATGGTTAAATGTAATCGTGGTCGGTGGTTGCATAACCAAGAAACCTTTTGTTCATCTTTAATGCAAAAGAATATATAAATATTTGGTATCTGCTTTGATCTAGTGAAATTGATAATCCTACGAATGACTGCAGATTGTGAAAGACTCTTAAATGTAAATCATTTATTCGGAGAAATCATTGTTACCATGTAATTTATAAATAGTAAGTGTTTAAGTCTCAAGTCACAGTATGAGGGGCATATTGTAGACCCAAACTGCAAATTACAACTTAAAAATTCCAAACGATGTAAAACTCACACTTTGACAGCCCCGGTAATCAATCTTAGGATAACATATTTAAGAGTGACACTTGAGGTAAGTATGAGATTTAAACTTAACTTAGTACCTTTATTCATGTACTTACATCTATAGTATAATAAGTATATTATTACCCATAACAATCATTGTATTATAAAGCCGAACCAACACCCGTAGGAACTTCACTCCTTGATTTTTAGTCTTTTGTCCAGCAATTAATGGCATCATCAACATTATTAAGTAGCCACTTATAATTATTACAATACTCTCAGATTCACTCATGGCTTCACTCTGAAACTATTTTTAACAATTAGTATTTATATGCATTATTTGGACAGATTAAAAGAGGAACAGAAATAAATTTGTCGAAATATTAATTCGTATCCCCTTTTTCAAAACAATGGAGGTGTGCCCGGCTTTAGATGAGCACCGGCGTGTCCCCGTGCGGGCGATCGGCACAACTACCTCTCTCGCCGGGTCCGCTCTAGAGTGGAGTGACCATAGGGTGATATACCACCTAAAAAAACCCCTTTATAATGCACTTTTGTCAAATTCATAATTAGCTGGTTTAGTCAAAGCAATAAAAGCAATTTTAATTGAAACTCCAAGAAACATTTTTTTAAAAGGGAAATTAAATTAATGAAATGAATTTAATTTTCTATGAATGTACGTAAAAAAATATGGAATTAAAAAAAAAGGATACAGTACATTCTACCGTGAGTCATGAAAAATTTGTTTATAGTAGAATTAATTAAAGTATGAATTATAATACTTACATAATAATAATTCACGTAACAGATTTGGTAAATCAACATAAGATAGTATACTAAAGCCAATATCAAAGAATAGAAAAACTGAAACAGAAACAACACAGTATAAACTCTGGTATATCAAAAATATAAAATACAAGTATTTGAAGAAAATATTATGGCTGGAATGTTACGAGGTACGTATAGTAATAAAGTTACAAATACCTGCCGTCCAAAGCATAGCGTCACTTGAACACAACAGTTTGATAAATCCCGATAGAGTTCAACCCATGCTTTAATCTGCTCCTTTGTGATATCATATTGATAATCCGAAGTAATACCACATTGCCCTATACTCTTCTGAACAGTTGATATCATCGAAGTGAAGTGTTTGGACAAAATAAACACTATCATAATGACAACAAAAAACATGAGGTATTCGAACAGAGTCGTTAATCTTAAAATAATTTGCGATGTTAAAACAAATCCAACAGATAACGTGTTGGTGAGACCGTAATGTATTACTACGCCCACTGATCGTTGAATAATAAAAACGAAAAAAAACAAAATCATAGTACCGCTAATCCAGTATATTTTTTTGAAAGAGTTAATTAGCCTACTGTCATGTTTTAAATTTTTAGAGACATGACTGATACTGTTAACATATGATTTGAAGGCACGGCAGTAATAAATGCCATTCACAATCGATGGCGTTGCTGTTATGTATGCTGAAACAGAATAACAGCAAGAAATGAAAGTTATTTGGCTACTAAGTCCATTTCTATGTAACAAGAAATATATTTGAACAATAACAAGAAACGTGTGGAATATTGTCTGGACAAATATTTGGATGATAATGAAATATTTATTGATCGTCTTTTGGTTATCATATCTCCTATATATGCCTAAGAGATTCTCTACGAACAATAAATTGTTCAACAATTTAAATGTACACATTTTTGTTTGGAATATTATACTTCGTTGACAACAACATTGGCAGTCTGTAATACGAAAATGTACATAGACAGTAGTAATTTGTAATTTATATTGACTAAAAACTAGTTAATTGAGTAATTGACTGACAAACATTTCGAGGATACTATAATTAATATTTTAGTGTATTCGTATAAATATTATCACCTCATAGTAAAATTATTTGTTATGGTCAGACGTGACTTTTACAATTAGGATAATTGTTAAAAAGATGAAATGTAATTAAGTATATTTTGAATACACATATTCACCCTATAGTTATTAACTTAAGAAATTAATTGCATACTTAAATATCTAGTTCAATTTCCATTACCATTTCAATTTCAAATTCTTAATATTAATATTTCGATAGTCTTACACCCCTATTTATAGAGAAGCAATTACTTGTTGCGAAGTAATTTCTTTTTTAGTCATTACTTGAGGTTAGAAATCTTTAAAAAATGTGAACTTTTCTTAGCTATACGAACAAATTGTACTTAAGTAGTTACTTTTACTCAAGTTATTAGTATTACTTGTTTATAAATTCGGGTATCAATTAGTTTTCGGCAAGGGTTCCAAACCGAAGTAGAAAAAGTATACGATTTTGTTCAAACATTTTCATACTAATATTGGAAGGGAGAAGGAAGGAAGAAATTAAGAGGAGTTCACATCGGCGTTGTGTCGACGATGAAATACATGGGTTTTGTCCTCTTAGTACCAGTATGGGCGCCGTAGCTGCAAAAGTGACCGATGCCAAGCTGAATGCATGCTAGAGGGTCATGGCCATGCGGATGGTGCGGCTGTCTCCTTAACTAGCATTAGGTAATACTTTTCAGAAGGAGGCGACTGCCACCCATTTCATTCTAAGAGAATCTCCGTCTATACTTATAAATATTATAAAGAGGCAAGATTTGTATTTTTAGAATGCAAGTAGTATGCTACTGTAGGGGCCCAGCAGGGTCGAAACCTACTCTGGGGTCTTGGGTAAATGGAACACAAGGTACGGAAGAAACGGGGTGGATTTTTAGTCAGTAAAAGTCTGACACTATCTCCTGCTCCGCCCAAGGGCGGGAAATGTCATTGGATGATTTTTACCCACCGAAAAAATAAAAGTACTGTGCTACGATAAGGTCCGGAGCGAGGAGGAATGGCAGGTGGTCGCATCCAAAGCAGTAATACTAGCGGCGGAGATCCCGATTCTGATTTCCAGCAACCGTAGATGTGGGCTTCCGGATGATGAGCAATGGGTAGCTCGCCGTCCGGCCATCCGGACCGAGACCGAGCCGTTAAAAAATAATGATAATAAAAAAAATATTGAATATACTTGAAGAATAACTAGAAACGTGTGGAATATTATCTGGCCTAATATTTGAAGATAATAAAATATTTATTGATCGTCCTTTGTTTATAATACTCGTAGCTCCTGTTTATGCTGAGATTCTCTACAAATAATAAATTGTATGTACACCTTTTTTTAATATTATGCCTCGATGACAGTAATATAAGCAGTACAACTGAAAATAACCTAGACAGTAGCTATTAATTATTTATATTTACTAGAAAACAGTTACTTGGGTATATTGACTGTCAATCATTTTGAGGAAACTATAATTTATTGTTGTATCATCTATCAGCTCATCAAATGTTAGAAGTACCATTTGTCAGTTCTGAGAGATTGAAGATTAGGGCCCAGCCCTATTCTCAAATAAATCGATTGCCATAATTTCCATCAGATAAATTTTATGTATCCCCGTCAAAGGAAAGCACATTCCAGATTTTTATGTTTTATGTGGTGAGACGCAAATAAATTATTGAATGCTTGATAGTTACGATAATGAGAACCGCCCAATACTTTAAAATATTGTTTTAAATAATCAGGAGCACAAGGATCGTTACATCTATTTTTATAAAAGTTTTTTTTTAACTTATAATTTAAAAAAAAACGATTCTGCTTGTGTTATAATTTTAATTGATGTTACTCGTCGCCTACAAATTAGGGTCTTACATAATAAACAAATATTAAACTTACAGACAAAACAGACTACATGAAAAAATAATAAAAATACACATTGAATTTTCGAAATATGGTAGTAAATGCTAAACTTTCTTATTTTTTTATTGTACACAAACGGCTGAGGTACCTACATAGTTTAAGAAACTTAAAAGAGTAAAAAACCCTTTTACTCACGTCTGCGATATATGACCCTTCAATAAGAAATTAGTGTTTATATAGACACCAAGATTTTTAGTGTTTTGGAGCAGATTAATATGCACTTAATCATAAGCAACCGTTGGAAGTGAATAATAATCAAAAAGTTATTTGCCGCCAAATTTTAGCGCCCATGTAATTTTTAAAAACTGTACTTTTTTTATGACAATAAAATATTTTTATCCAAATTTATTTTTATTTTAAGTTTGGTTTTGATAATTTTCTAAAAGCTTTATGATTTTTATTAAAAACAGGAATGATTGCCATCAAAAACAGTTTTATAATAAATGCCAATTTTTTGCTGATCGATATAATTTTCCAAAGTGAGCGAATGCAGTTACTCAAAAATTTAAGGACAGTCTTCAGAAGGAATTGTAACTGCCCAACGCTACTTCTTAAGAATACATCCTGAATTATCTTGTCTTTAAACATCATTATTATTTAAGTAGATGAAACCTAAATTCGTATAAACTTTTGTGTAATTACGAAAGTTCTCTAAACAATGTTACTGAACTGCAACATTACAATGATATAGTTCACAGTTGTCATGAGTATCACTGGCAGTAAGTATGTACCAGCAGAAACTTTAGAGATCAATTTGAATTCTATCGGATTCTTCTTCATCAGACGTATAAAGTCTTTTATCAATTTTGCTTCAGCTGTGTTTGAATCTGAAATTATTTATATTCGTTAATTTATTGTTGATGAAGAGATATTTTTGTCGATTCATTCACCAATGGCTATTTAACATATCATTCCGGTGTTGTTCGAAAGAGTTTCGGCGGTCCTAGTACGCAAAAGGCCACTGAAAATGCACGGGTGGGTTTCAATTAGTAATATTTTGACAATCTCTCTAGCTTCGTCCTGATTAGGAGGAGTTATTGAACAATGTCCCATTTAAAAAATGATAAAATGCATGTCATTGCCGTTGACATCATAACTATATTGTTTTGTTTTAGTTAGTTTATAAGTTAAAATTTGATACTAACCGTTATGGATCACTACTATCTACTTAATAAATAAATTATTATTATTATTAATTCTAGCCGAAATAAACTATAGATGTGATATTAATAAATATATCACGTTAGAAATTCGTTTCTGAAAATATGACTTAGAGGTTTCCTTACCAAATTTAGTAATTGTATTATAAAGTCGAGCCAACATTCGATGAAATTTCACTCCCTGGTTTTTAACCAACTGTCCAGCAATGATTGGCAAAATAGTGAAAAACACATAAGTTGCAATAACAATTGCTATTGTTTTATCTTGGGTCTGTAAGTTATTAAAATATGATTATGTAAGACATAGGTACTAATAAAAATGAAACATGCAAACATTAATTGTAAGCAGTTAAGTGAAAGTCTTAGGGCCAAATTCACAAATAAACTAATCGCGATTATACAAAACAAAACGCAGTTTGAGCGCCTAATCGAGATTATAGCTTCATTTTGCGTTTCACCGCTATGAATTGAACCCAGTTTACGCTAAACTCAGTTTCAATTCTTTTGTTGTCGCCCAGGTTTACGACACGGGTCTTTAAACTAGATTACACTGAGCTCAGTTTAGTTGAACTAAGTTTTATATTGAATGATGAAATCGGCCCTTAGATGCGTACTGCTGATAGCAATCAAGTTTGTAATGACAAAAAAAAACAGCCGTACACTATTTTGTAAATATATCAACTGAATAAGTTAAAAGCACACAGCCTTGACAAAAGTCGTAGGGGCAAATAATAATTTATATAAATTAGATGCAACATAACATAAAGTGAGAAATACATTAAAACAAGATACAATTTCACTTACATTTACAGCATTCAAATAACACATTTGATATGTCAATAAAATATAGTATGAGACGGATATTAGTAATGTGAAGAAAAACTGAAACATAAAAATAACATTACCAGGTAATTTGTATGTTTTTATACTTACATTAAAAAATGAATCAACCCGTTAAAAATATATAGCTAAATTTTGATCGTTTTAATCCCACAAGTCTAATGACCGGTATTGTCAGTCGTTACGTACTAACTACCTACAGGTCATTGGACTCGCTCAGCTAATTTTACTTAAAGAAATTAATTTCTTACTTGCATATATTAATTCGAGTTTTAGATTTTTTAATTTTATCTTTACAAATCGATAGTGTTTCACGTACCTGACTCCCAAAGGCTATTGTAATTTTATCACAACAGTATGCTAAATCCCGATACAGTTGAAGCCATTCTTCAATCTGTTCCTTTGTAATATCGCATTGCTCATTAATATTCAAATCACTACTTCCTACTCTCTCTTGAGCCGACGATATTAATGCATTTAAACATTTGCATAAATTAACTACTATCATAATTAAAATAAACAACATAGCTTTTTCTGTTAATATAGTTATTCTTATTAAAGTTTGTGAGAAAAAGACAGGAAAACGAATAGACTCGTATGTGGCATGGTCTTTTGTAGTAAAAGTCATTACAAGATCGTAAGATCTTAAAATAGAAAATATAATACATATAAAAAACAAAATTCTACCAAACCAAGACAGTTTCTTTAAAGAAATAAGAAATTTCGTATCTCCTTTAAGCTGTTCAGATACACGATAAATGCTTTCGAGATACGACGTGAAAGCGCGACTATTACTGATGCTTGTGATCACTGAAAAACATCCAGTTACATAAGACGACACTACAAAATCGCAATAAATATAAATCATTTTACTGTAGATATCATCAATTATAAACAAATATAGTTGACCGCAAACTGTAATTGAGTGCAACAGTGTCTGCGTGAATATTTGAACTATTATCAAACATTTCTTTTTCGTTCCTTGGTTATAATAATTTCTATGTACGCCTATAAGATTCTCCAGAAACATCAAATTATTCAACCATTTAAATAAAGACATTTTTTTTTGTATATACCTACGAGTATGTTTTGTCACGGCGACGAAGCGCCGAAACTAAAATAATATCGTGTAATGTAATGTAATGTAAATATTGTCTAATGTTTTAATAAACATATATTATTATTATAGAGCCACCATATTGATGTTTTAATTCACATTTATGTAAAGAAGGAAATAAGAAATGGATATTTTTGGAACTAGCTTCTGCCAATAGGTTCGCCCGTGTGAATATTTATGTTGCTTCGTACAAACTTTAGACCCGCTTTTCATCCCTTAGGCCTGGTATCCACCAAAGCGCAGGGCGAGGAGATGTATTTTAATAAACCAATCCGATTGCGTTATTTCCACATCTCTACTCCGCTTAGCTTTGGTGGAAATGAATCAAGCGGAGGGGAGAGATGTCTCATTTTTCTATAGAATTTTATGCGGCGAGAGAGCAAACGGTGCGGCAGAGAGGAGAAGTGTCTGGTCGGGCGGCCGGGCGGCGCACGTACTCGCGCACCCCGCATCCCGCTGCCTTCTCCCAGCGCCTTCTCTCTCACAGCTCACATCTCTGCTACACAAAGCTCAACTCTGCTCTCCGCTTTGATGGAAATAACCTGCCAGCTTCGCAACATATCCCCTCTCGTCTCCTCTCCTCTCTGCTTTGGTGGAAACCGGGCCTTATAGGTGAATTTCAGAAAATCCTCTTTTAGTGCTCTCCTACGTCACAAGAAGAAACCACGCAAAAACGAAAGAAAGAAAAAAGAAGAAGAAGAGAGCTACGGCACCTACACGAAAGGAACGATTTTGATGCACATTGCGGACCCCGACTCAGTGACGCTCATCTTCAAAATATGTTTACATTCTTTTAATGAGAAGGCTGAAAGAGTAATTTATTAACTATTTTTTTTTACTTTTTATAGCTTTTTTCTGCGTCGCGAAAGGGCTTTTTACAAGCTTTCACTGTAGCTTGCACTGTATGTACTCGTAACTATGTATGTTCGGCTCAAATCTTGCAACTCAATTTTGAAGCAGATATCTTCAACCGATTGAGCTGAAATTTTACATGCATGTGTAAATCGGGTGACAATGCAACATTATGATGTCATGGAGTTGATCTGATGATGGAGCTGGAAGGTAGCCATAAGAACTCAGCAATAAAACAATACAACCCCATTGAATTTGGACTCGCTTGATTAGTACTGACGAGTACTTTGATCCTGTATGATAGCCAGGGTCTGATGATGGAGCCGGAAGGTGATCATAGGAACTCCACAGTTAAAAGATACAACCCCATCGAATTTGGGCTCGTTTGATTTGTATTGACGAGCACTTTCATCCTATATGGTAACCAAGGTCTGATGATGGAACTGGAAGGTGGTCACAGGAACTCTGCACTTAAACGACACAACCGCATCGAATTTGGGCTCGTTTAGTTTGTATTGACGAGTACTTTCATCCTATATGGTAGCCAGGGTCTGATGATGAAGCCAGAAGGTGGTCACAGGAACTCCGCACTTAAACGACACCACCCCATCAAATTTGGGCTCGTTTAGTTTGTATTGACGAGTACTTTCATCCTATATGGTAGCCGGGGTTTGATGATGGAGCCAGAAGGTGGTCATAGGAACTCCGCAGTTAAACGATACGACCCCATCTAGTTTGAGCTCGTTTGATTAGTATTGACGAGTACTTTGATCATGTATGGTAGCCAGGGTCTGATGATGGAGTCGGAAGTTAGTCATAGGAACTCTGCAGTTAAACGATACAACCCCATCGAATTTGGGTTCGTTTGATTCGTATTGACGAGTACTTGGATCCTATATGGTAACCAGAGTCTGATGATGGAGCTGGAAGTTTGCCATAGGAACTCCGCAATTAAACGATATAACCCCATCGACTTTAGGCTCATTTGGTTTGTAATAACGAATACTTGGATCCTATATGTAGGGCTTTCAATCCGGAGTTCCGGAGTTTCGTAACTCCGGAGTTTCGGAGCGATTTTAAGCATTTTTCAAATCCGGAGTTGAAATCTAACACCGGAGTTGAAACCGGTTTTTATAAAACCATGTAAACATTTACAAAACAATGAAAACCGCATCTTAATTCTTGAGCGTAACCCGTTGTTTAATTCCTTCTTAAGTCCTTAGTACAACACTTCGGTATTACTCGGTAGTGCTCTAGCGAAAAATATAAGAAAAAGAATAAAAGACTTGCAAAAATACCTTCACAACAGCGAAGATTTTTTTTCATCAGAAGATGATACTTTTAGAAAACCGAATAATGAACCGATATCCGAGACAATTGTTGACGTTTTGAAAAGACTAAAATACCGCGTAAACTTGATATCTACACCATCAACAGAATCACTAATGGAAAAGTATGAACCAGAGTTGCACCTAAGTGTTGCAGAGCAACTGGAGCAGGAGTTAAGCAAATTAATAAATAAAAACAAAGCACCCCATCTACTAATTTTTTTTTTTTTTTTTTTGGTAGGTAAAATCATCCAATGACAAATCCCGCCCTTGGGTGGGGCGGGAAATAGTGTCAGACTCTTACTGACTAAAAACCTACCCAGTTCCTTCCCTGCCTTGGTTCCAAGGCCCTGGTATGCATTTTCATACCTTCCCAGAGCCCCAAACTAGGCCTCGACCCTACTGGGCCCCTACGGTTTGGTGACAACTAATTGAGGCGCACGGGAACAGTGCGCACCGTAAACGACTTGGGCTCGGTCCGGTCTGTTACCGGACAAACGGACAACGAGCTACCCATTGCCCGCCGTCTGCAAGCCCGCGCCTACGGTGGCCGGAAATTTGGCTTTGAATTACGGCGGCGGCTGCGGCGTGAGCGCCGTTGCCTGATACGGTCAGCCTCCTTTGCTAGCATTACTGCTTCGCAGAAGGAGGCGACCGCCTGCCACTCCTCCTCGCTCCGGAGCATGGCCTGAACCAAGCCCCGGCGTGACAGATCATTGCTACCGATCGCCCTCACGAGGACACGGCGATGCTCTTCCCAAGCGGGGCACACCTCTACCGTGTGCTCCACCGTGTCCACCGAGCGTTCCGCACAGTGACGACACCCGGGCGTCAATCTACTAATTTGGATCTGGATGGATCCGTAAGTGTAGAAAAAGCAATTTGTGACAATGGCGGAAGCAGAGGAAAATACCTTTCAGAAGCTTATTTAGCTTTCAGAGTCAGAACGAGCATTCTCGGGAGCAGGCTTTTTCTGCACGAAGCTTAAAAGTTCTCTTTCTGACTCATCTTTAAAAGCCTTATCGTTTCCCAAAACATATTACCAAGAACATCGATCTAAAAAAAAGTAGATTTTTTAGGTACCTATAAGTTCATGATTTTTATTTTATTGTAACTTGCCAAACAAATGTTTATTTTATATGATCGTTGATTGTTTTAATACTTTATAATGCCTATTAGTTGTCTATTATAACGTCTGTCTGTCAGACAATATGTTTATAAAAAAATAAAACTTCTATTGACTAAAATAAAGGGCCTTTTTATTAATTTCTAAAGAACTCCGGAGCCAACTCCGGAGTTCCGGATTTGATTGCTCAACATCGTAACTAGCTCCGGAGTTGATAACTATCCGAGTTTGAATGCCCTACCTATATGGTAAACAGGGTCTGATGATGGAGCTGGAACGTGGTCATAGGAACTCCGCAGTTAAACGACACAACCCCATCGAAATTGGGCTCATTTGATTTGTATTGACGAGTGCTTGGATCCTATATGGTAACCAGGTTCTGAAGATGGAGCTGGAAGGTTATCATAGGAACTTCGTAAGAAATCGACACAATCCCATCGAGTTTGCGCTCATTTGATTTTTAGAGAGTAACTTGAAAAATAAAGTGACATTACTCTAAATCCAATATCTTCCTTTTTCTCAGTCATACTCTTGTTGGAGTGGTAGTGGTCATGGATCGTCAGGTAGGATGGTTGCGGTTTTTGCGAGAATACTCCATCTCTCTCTATTCATGGCACTTCGTGTACATTCAATAAGGAAACACTTCGAAGATGATTTAGTGAGGTCTGTCCATCTGGTAGGCGATTGGCCGCGAGAACGTAGGCCCTCTACTCTTCCCTGTACCACTAAACGTTCCAAAGAGCTTTCATTGCGTATGATATATCCAAACGTCTTAAAAATTCGCTGTTGCACAATCGACGAAAGTTTTTGTTTGATGCAAAGCTTTTTAAGAATCGAAATGTTAGTGCGGTGAGCAGTCTGTTTCATCCTCAGTAGACGCCTCCAGCGTCACATTTCAAGAGCGTCAATCTTTTTACGGTGCTTGAATCTTTTCCGCATTTCTCTTGAATCTTTTCTTGGCTATTTCATGTAAGTTAGGTTGATTGTTAGTCTTACGATCCACCACCATTATTTTTGTTTCATAAATCCAACCTGGTAGACTTCTCAGGTGGTCGCCTCCTTCTGCGAAGCAGTAATGCTAGCAAAGGAGGAGGCCCACGGTAGAGGTGTGCCCCGCTTGGGAAGAGCATCGCCGTGTCCTCGTGAGGGCGATCGGTAGCGATGATCTCTCGCGCCGGGCCTTGGTTCAGGCCATGGTCCGGAGCGAGCAGGAGTGGCAGGTGGTCGCCTCCTTCTGCGAAGCAGTAATGCTAGCAAAGGAGGAGGCCGACTGCATCAGGCAACGGCGCTGCAGCCGCCGCGCCGCCGTAATTCCGATCCAAATTTCCGGCCACCGTTGGCGCAGGGCTTGCAGACGGCGGGCAATGGGTAGCTCGCTGTCCGTTTTTTCCGGTAACAGACCGGACTAAGCGAGATTTAACTGTGTAAATACACAGCTAAATAACTTCATTAATTAAATAAGTTAACTAACTTCATCTATTGATTTTAATATTTTCAAAATCTCGCGACAAGCTTTTGTATCATATAAATTGTGTAATGCCGTTATAAATTACAATAAAAGTTATAAAGGAAAAGTTTATTTTCTTCTTTTTAGCCCATTTAATTGAAAGGTTGTTTTTATAAACGTTTTTTTATTTGTAATTTTTTTTTAATTTTAATTATATATAGATTTTTTTATGGTAGATAAAATCATCCAATGACAAATCCCGCCCTTGGGCGGAGCAGGAAATAGTGTCAGACTCTTACTGACTAAAAACCTACCCTGTTCTTTCGTTGCCTATTATACCGGGGCTGAGCCTTCCTCTCGGAAAACGGCCCTTGATCCTAGCAGGCTTCGACCCTGCCTGCCTGCAGCTAGCAGGTTGGGCCTTTACGGTTCGCTGACAGCTCCTTGAGGCGCGCGGGAACAGTACGCGCCGTTGACGACTTGAGCTTGGTCCGGATTACCGAACGATCGGACAGCGTGCTACCCATTCATTCGAGCGTCCCGTTGCCTTTGCCTGATGCGGTCGGCCTCCTCCTTTGCTAGCATTACTGCTTCGCAGAAGGAGGCGACCGCCTGCCATCCCTCCTCTCTCTGGACCATGACCTGAACCAAGGCCCGGCGAGAGAGATCGCTGCCGCCGATCGCCCCTACGAGGACACTTAATTATATATAGTTATATTTATCTAGATTGCCTGTCAATAATTTGGATCATATTTTACGATACGATTATTCTATAGATTAAGGCATGTTTTTACATCATATAAAACTTAACATCATCATCATGAAACTAATAGCTAGGTAATGGTATGTCCAGTTTTCAAAAAAGTTTTGGTTCCCTATTAACACGTTCAGATCTTCAGCGCAAATCTTCATATGGCCACCGGTGGTACATCACCGTCTCATGAACCAAAAGTCTTGCCGGGCGGGGTGCGCCACCGGTGGGCGCCATCTCTTTATAAGCAAGTAATCGTAATATAAGGTATTTGAAATTGAAAGTACAGTGTGATGTGGCCACCGGTGTACACCCCGCCGTATCAGCAAATACTTCGTGCTCCACCGGTGGTACACGCCGATCTGAACGTGTTAAGGTGCCAATTCGAACCTCGGCGACAGGCTTCGGATGCAAGCAGCACATGTAGCGGTAGCATGTGCAGCCACAGCCGAGTTCGGAATGTTTTTCACACAAACCCATACTACTATATAAAAAAACGGTAATTTAAAAAACTAAAAAACCCGACTGCTTTTCTGACCATTCATGAAAAAGCCCTAAAACAAGAAAGTCGTTGTACCCGATTGCACTTATCTATATAATATTTTAAATACTGGCAGTCGGGACCCATTCTAGAATTGAGAGCACATACCTATATTACATTGCAGATTACTCCAATCTATTGACTAGACGGCTGACTTTCTAGAATGGGTCGCCTTCTTGACAAGGATACCTACTAACTTACTAGAGGAGGTTATGGCTAAGTAGGTGATTGCGTTGCATCTCTACGCTATCAAATCGTGCATGCATGCGAGGACTATTGCCTTCAGTACCATGGTAGACGGCAAGCATGGGGTCTGTCACTTTGCGGGAAAATGTGTGGTATCCCCTCACCATCCGGATGGCCATGACCCTCTGGCATGCGTTCAGCTTGGCCGCCGGTCGCTCTCGCATCTCTCGCCGTTTCCACCGTCCCTTTTGACCGGGGTAGATGATGTACCTGTCCTTCAGGTAGGCCTCGATCACACGACAGAAGTAGTCGGTCACCCGGTGATACAGGAGTGCCCTCCTCATACTAATTCAGGGCAAGGAGCTGAAGGCTTTGGTGATGTTCAAAGACACCGCAAAGACGACCCTGGCCCAGGACACCGGTACCCCGTCGTGAGTGACATTTGATATGCTAACAACGGTTCCATTTTCAACCACTTTTGAAACTAATTTCAGGATAAAATTAAATTTTATTGTCAGTTGCTAGCAATAGCAATATTGCTTGCCTGCAAAGGGTGCACCATTTGCAGGCAAGCAATATGGCACGACGCAGTGATGTATCAGCGCACCTTGCGCAATTAATATATTCGTTTACTAAAAGTAAGCTAGATTCAATCTGCGCACCCGTGGTACGACGCTGTCTAACGTTGGCGGTGTCGTGTCGTTGCACAGTGACGGTGCCGTACCGTAGACACGTGCCCACAGGCTGCGCAAATTGAATCTAGCTTACTTTTAGTAAACGAATATATTAATTTTATAATCGTTTTAAAACTTTCAGGTATAATATAATCATCTTATTAAACCCATATTTCACTACTTACATTTTTTTAATCTCAACAAATATACGGCGGCGGTGTTGCGCCATCGGTACATGGTGGACATCCCACCCATACGTACAAAGCGTTTTGGGAACACATATTATGCGTACAGCTAAGGAGTGGAATTCCCTGCTGGAGTCTGTGTTTCTTGATAGCTACAACCTGGAGGTTTTTAATTCAAGAGTGAATAGATTACTCCTAGGCAAGCGTGCTCCATCGTCGGCCACATCATCGCTTACCATCAGGTGAGATATGGGTCGAGCGCGAGCCTATCAATAGTAAAAAATAAATTGCAATTAACCAGAGAATTAGGTCGTTTTTTTTTTTATTTTGCTTTTAATTGTTATATATTAAAATATATATTATTAGCTGTCATGGTGATAAGTACTACAATATTACAGGAAATATAAAACACAAAGAGACCAAAAATACCTAATATCGAAAAATAAATAAAGTACCTTTATTATAACGTTTATTTGAACTTATAATTTTAAGTCATTCCAAAGATATAATACTTCAAAGCAATCCGTTTAAAAAAAAGGCAATTTCATAGGTACCTATTATAAATTTAGATTGTCAAATATACCTACTTGTAAGGACAAAAAACTGTCATGCTTGCAACCATTAAGTCGACGGTACAGTGAAACTAAATGAAATGAAAAATAAAATTTATTACTTCATAGCTTGTAATTAATTTAAGCTTAAAATCTATAAAACTGACATAAATATACATTATGAAAATACATTTTCAAAAAACATTGTTAAATTGCATTATAACAATTATATAGTTGATAGTCAACGTAAGTATAATTGGCAGCATGTACATCCCAGCAGGATCATTGAACAATAACTTGATCTCTATTGGATTTTTCTTCATCAGACGTATGAAATCTTTAATCAATTTAGCTTCAGCCTCTCTTGAATCTGAAAATTCGATTCCGTAATTTAATTTTAATTTTAGTCACTGGAAACTGTTTAAATAATTACTTGCGATCCTCAACCCTTAACCCCATTTATTTGGTGTCAATACAGACTGTTTTCTCTTTACATAAGTTATTTATCGTAATTTCACTATTTACCATTAATATTTAAATTCAATTATTCATCTTTATATTATCAAAATCCATACATAACACTTTCCTACTGACATTTGATTCTTAATCATAAAGAGACCTAAGTGTTCGATTACGGAGACGCAGCGCGTTGCGCAGCACGTCGGACGGTCCGTCGTACATTGCCATATGTTTGTGTTTGCGCGAGCGATGACTACAGAAAACCAGTCTACACTATCTACACCGTCTTCAAAATCTTTCACAGTAATTTTGTTAGGCATTTTACTCAATTTTACAAAACGACCATACATAATAACACCGACGACATATAATATAGCACAATAAAATTTAAGCTTGCTCAATCTTTTGTAAATCATTGCGTAATGTTTCAATACTACCTCTACACGTTGAATAATATTTTACAATCAGATATTTTGTGCAATATTATGGAGCGCCTAACTAAAAAAGTGGGTAATTGAATCTGAAAACATGTGTTTCAATAATAAGGTATTGAACCTTCTTATTGAAACATATGTTTTCAGATTCAAATTACCTTTTTTCGGATTACGTCTTTGTTTGATTAAGCAAGCGACATATTCCCCTCTCCCTCTTTCATTCTAATACATCTGTTTTCTTCATATGCATCACACCACACACTGATAATACTTACCAATTACTATAATTGTATTATAAAGTCGAGCCAACAATCTCTGGAATTTCTGTCCTTGGTTACGAGTTAGTTGTGCAGCAACGATTGGCAACATCGTTATTGCAACGTAAGTTGCTGGTACAAATAATGTTTTTAAATCAGCAGTAGGCTTCTATAAATGTGTAAAGTAAATGATTAAGAGAATTAAACTAAGTAAAAATTTGTGGCACAACGATATCATTTGCGAAATTTGTTAAACGTGGAGAATGATCTAAAAACGAAAATATTACAGGAACGTTGCTATGGTTAAGAAGAACAAATCTACGACCAATACATCGTTTACCACAGTTTTTAAGGAGTTAAGGTTAAACGTTTGTCTTCCAGTTAATCAATCCTCATAATGTTATTGCAATATTCGCTTTTAAAAATCCTGATCTTGATTTAGAAAAAAATAACTAAGCAAAAATGAGCAAAATATTCTTACATTTATAATTTTTTTATTGCACATGTGGTTCGTAAGCAACATGTAGTATGACATTGACATTATAAATGAAAAAATGAACTGAAACAAAAGAACAACATTATAAAGTAAAATAACAGGTTCAGAAACAGCCTCAACGAAGCCGAGAGTCACTTAGCCTTGGTGGCAGTGCTACATAGAGAATAGAAAAAAACTTTTTGTACACCAAATTTAACACAACTTATACATAAATTTAAACCTGTGTGTACAACAGCGGCCTTATTGCTGACACCAATATCTACTAGACAACTTTTAGATGGATTGTAAGAACTACCCTTTGCGTTATATTGGTAACAAATTAATCAAACATTACATTATAAATGAACACACATAAAATAATGATATATCTACCTATATTAACAACAATACAACCTTTAATAATAATCTTACAACAATTTATATATTGTGCAAATTATCAATTTTATAGAAAAAAAAAAGGTGGATTGTTGAAAAAAAAATTACTGTATTATACTTTAAAAATAAATATAGGGAATATTCTGTTTTCGGCTCATGATCTTAATAAAGCATAAAATATCACAAACCGTCATATTATAAGTTCCTATTGTAATTTTATTTTTGGTGTATGATAAAGAATATATCTATCTATTATGTATGTCACTCAGATCCTCACCATCATCTTTTCAGCCGAAAAACGTCCGCTGTTGGACATAGGGCTGGTGTCGCTGCAATGAACGGTCCTGTGTGTCTTGGATAAATCGGATCCCCGCAACACAGTTTGGTCAGATAAAAGATATAAACTAATACCTTCAACACTGCTAACAAATACATTAGTATGATAAAATTTACCTGGCGTCCAAAGCATAGCGTCACTTTTTCGCAGGATCTAGCTAAATCTCGATATAGTTCAACCCATCCTTGAATTTGATCCTTTGTAATATCATATTGCTCATCCGAACTAATATCACATCTCTGTAACCTGCTCTGAACGACTGATACAGTTGAATTTAGGCATTTGGTCAGTTGAACCACAATCATTATAACAAAAAGCAAAACGATTTTCTGGTAGATTATTGTTAGTCTTATCATACCTTGTGATACAAAAACTGAAACCAGCGTAGGTATATTTATGCCGCCTATTTCAATGTATGCTATTAAAATTTCCGTGGATCTATATAAGGAAAACGCAAGGCATAATATCGTAGAAATGATACAGAACCAATAAATTTTCTTTACAGCATGAACAAATTTGTAGTCTCGAAAACATTCAGATATATGATCGATAGTTATAATATAAGACACAAAAACGTGACTTGAAGAAATACCAGTTACAACAGATGACAACGCGTTTGTATAAGACACACAAGAAAATCCGACATGAATTAGTTTCATTTGATTAAATGAATCTCCCCATAACAGTAAACGTATTTCGTTACTAAGTATTATAGTTTGCAGCAAAGTTTGAATAAAGATATGAAAAACGATAGTGCGTTTCTTGATTTTCTTCTGGCTATAATAATTCCTATATATGCCTAATAGATTTTCCAGAAGCAAAAACTGTTTCAACCACTTTATAGGAGACATTTTAACTTGAGATATTGTGTCTAGCTTATGATGATAGTGTTATAATATGCATTAGCGGAAACATTTTCTTATTGTTAATCTAGGTAAGTGGTTTGCTTACGATAATTTATTGTTACGAACGTGAGTAATTAAAATGCCGGTTTAATAGAAGAGAACTTTAATAACCACCAACAATAACAAATTGTTCCGATTAACTTGTTCCAAAACACAATTGTCAATACTAGAGTTCCGTTTCCATATCGCTTGGGTCGTTAGATAGAATCACTAATCACTTCACTTAGGTACTCGTAGATTGCATTCGAATCGCAGACGAATTCAAAACTGACTGGTTTTTAGTCGGAGGCAGGAAAATTCTAGATAAAGACTTTTCAAGGCCATTCCAGAACAATAGAGTCGCATCGCGGAGCAATAAAAACATTATTATTAGAAACCTTATGACTTACGACACATACACATTTCGGCTCTATCGTGTAAGGTGGAAGGTACAAATTCTCTTATCAACTACCTAAGTACCGACTCAAACTTTCTAATAATAATTCAGTACCTACTACTTTATGCCAGACTTTTGTAGAACTTGCCAGGCCTAGGTACATACTTCTATTCAGGAAGCTTCTCACAGCAATGCGTTTCAATTATTTGGTGCTACTCGTGATTTTATTGAAGATAAGTCATGTTCAAGTTTTACGGTGTAACATTATTCATCACCGCACTTATAACTATTAATAGTCAAGTACGCAGCCATCGATTAGTTTAATGTAATAGAAAACTCATGTAAAGTATGTGCCTAATCAACTTTGTAAATTGCAAATTTGTAGGAATGAAGATCAGCAGACAGTTGAAAAGATTGAAGATACGATGGACGAGTGTTTTTAAAAGCTTAAAATTTGGCTAGTAAGAAGCTGATTATTGAAATGAAGGCAAAGAAAGTATAAAAAAAGAAAACTTACTGATTCAACCTCAAACGAATTATGAAAAAGGCACGAGGATGATAATGAGAAATTAAAAAAGTACGTTAAATAACATGTCGTTTATTCAACTGTAACCGAAAAGTTAATCAAACACATTTACGAGACTCAAATGATAAATGATAATACTAAATATGATATTTATTTTGCAAATAGGTTTAAAAAACACTTTTACACGTCAATATTTTTTTTCGTCAATTTAAATTAAATGAGGACGGTGTTTCCTAGCTGATGCCTTGAGAAGAAACACCGAAATAAACTCAGGGCTCACAGTCTCTTTTAAAGTCCAAACAGTTAATGGTCAAATCACATGAGAACAAATTTGTAATGGTCAAATCACATGAGAACTATGCAGATTTGTCTGAGATGGTCTTTTGAAGAAAGAACCATACAGATTTGAGTGGACCTGTCCAGTCAATGCAAGCATTTGTCAGTAAGTATATGATTTTTAGTATATACGAAATCTGAACACAGCTTGTTCAGAATCAGTACCTAACTGAATCGAATCCAATATTTTTCACCATGTTATATTTTTTCCCAAAATTATTAAAAAAATGTCACAAGTTCCTTTACATAAAACAAAAATCACAGGCATGTGTCGTTGAAAAGGGTTGTTTTCTCAACGGGTCCACGAGATCGAGGCGGTAAGGCCCCTCTTTGAGGCGTGGCCGATCCCAGTTTCCGGCCACCGAAGGCGCGGGCTTGCGGACGGCGAGCAATGGTTAGCTCGCTGTCCGACTGTCCGGTAACCGACCGGACCGAGCCTAAGTCGTCGAAGGCGCGTAACTACAGTTCCCGAGCGCTTCAAGGAGCTGTCAGCAAACCATAGAGGCCCAGCATGCTAGCTGCAGGCAGGCAGGGTCAAAGCCTACTGGGGCCAAGGGCTGCTTTCTAAAAAGAAGGCCCGGCCCCGGTATGATAGCCAACGAAGGAACGGAGTAGGTTTTTAGTCAGTAAGAGTCTGACACTATTTCCCGCTCCGCTCAAGGGCGGGATTTGTCATTGGATGATTTTACCTACCATAAAAAAAAAAACATTTCTTGTTTGTCTAATTCAGCCTTAGGAAAAAGAAAGAATTATAAATTTTAATTTCTAATTATATTTAGTGTAAGATTTAAATTATTTACTATTAGCTATTGCCTGCGACTTTGTTCGCGTCAAGTTTGTAAGATACAACAGTGAGTAATAATTCTGTGCTTGTGTACGTTACAATAATTCGTTTACGAGACCAATAACCGACCAATAATCGATAATTATGATTTAGCATATTAAGAACTTTTACCAAAATGACAATGGGATTGTGTTGGAATGTTAAATTTACAAAAATAGCAGACTTGGGTCCCTGTAGGTACAAAACACGATAGCAGAAAATAAAAAAGTAACGCTAAGCCAGTATTTCTTATTTAGAGAATGATTTAGTTCATCTTCTGTAAAGCATTTAGAGAGCCGAGTAATATTTCCAAAATATGACAAAAACGTGCGGCTGTAACAGATGCCATTTACGACATACGACACATAGTTTAAATAAGTTAATGTTCAAAATCTAGCGTGAGCAAAATTTTTTTTAACACATTCATATCTTAGTCTTAACAAAATTGCCAATAATAACCATACAGTGTAACATATTCTGATCGAATGTGTGAAAAATTATTAAATATTTCGTAATCTTTTTTGTCGAAAACTAATTTCTGTATATTCCTAAGACATTCTCCATCAATAGTAAAAAATTTAACTACTTTAACGAAGACATTTTTATTTTTAATGACATGTGTCTCGGTTATGAAAAATAGATTTTAATAGTTTTCACATTTTGATATTTTAATTTTAGTAAGTAGTTGCCATCATTAAACTTGTGTAAATGACAATATGGTATCTATAATTATACTGATGAGATTATTTATATACCTATTTAAATGTATTTATGACAGTTAACATCATAATTAAACAAATAATAATCACTCTCTATTTTGCATGGAGTAAAATAATAAATCATTGAAATAATTTTACTAAGCTTTATTATTTAAAATGTCTGATCGAACAGCTCATCACTCAGACATTTTCATATTTATATTTAATTAGTTGGTTATTTAAGTAATGAAGTGACCATCGTTATCAGCATCTTATAAAGAAATCTTAAAAAATAATTACTCTTTCAGTTTATTACTTATAATGTAACAAAATCGGCTTTTAACGACGAATATTTGGAATCCAATATCTATCTATTATACCTACCTATACATTATATCTATGGAATCCAATATCCAATATAGGAATCAAATACCATAATTTTGCAACACATTCTACTCGTACAGCAATCCACTTCCTAATTTTAAACAATATACCTTCAATAAAGTAAGTCATTTGTTCAATTGTCAAAGTAAAAAATAGTACTACTGCTTTTACGAGATAATTTTTTCCTTTTTTTATCACACATAACAATATCATCAAATAATATGAGAATATACTTGTGAAATATAATAATTATTTGCAAAATTAAACGTTACATTACGTTATTACGTTAAATAATATGATTAAACTGCAACATCACAATTAAATAGTTGACAGCCAAAGAAAGAATAAATGGCAGCATATACATCCCAGCAGGAATCTTGGACAATAACATGATCTCTATTGGATTCTTCTTCAGCAAACGTATAAAGTCCTTTATTGACTTAGCTTCCGTGGTACCTGAATTTGAAAACATTGTAGTATTCTTTACTATATCTTCAAAATTTGGTTTTAGAGATAGCATTAACGAAAACAATTCTTACAAATAATTGTATTGTAAAGTCGAACCAACACACGATGCAACTTGACTCCTTGGTTCCTCGCTATTTGTCCAGCAATTAATGGCATCATCATTACTAATATGTAACTAAATATACTAACTATCATCATCTTCATACACTCACTGATATTCCCCATCTGTAAGTTTAAAATAACCATCAATTTCTATTAAAAATTTAGGGATATCATAACTCAATAGTTATTATGTAAGTGGTAGTAAGTTATTTATAATTTTATCAGGCAATTTTATGGGTTTGTGGATAGCAAACAATGGATAACTGGTCATCCGGTCGTCTGGTAAACATCCGGATCGAAATCGAGTCGTCGATAGCGCGTAGTGTTCTACACCTAAAGACCAAATCAGGCAATCCTAATAAGCTTATAAATTTATTTATAACCCTAAGATTATACCAAGAATTAACCAAACACCGTGGTTCAGAATTTTGTATAATTTATAATGTAAGTTATTTTCTTCTTAACGTAGCCTTGATTACATCTTCCGTTAGTGACTTTGAGTTGAAATGTTAATTAGAATTACACAATCACACTAATAATTTAAAAGCTAAAATTCGCGAGTGCAAATATTTGTTACTTCTTCACGCTGAACAGATTTCATTGAAACATGGGACAAGAGTAAACCGTTTCCTGGAATAACATAAACAGATAATTTTCTACTTTAACGCAGATAAAGCCGCTGCTAGAAGTTGCCTAAATAATATCACACCAATACTAGAAAGGTCAAAGTTTGTGTGTGTATATTTGTTACTTCCATACACTGAATCGGTTTAATTGTTTTAGGTTAAATTGATGAGTAAACCATATTGGGACTAGATTTTTTATCCTGGGAGAATGTTCTCATTGGAAAATTGTCTACTTTCACAATAGCAAAGTCACTGGCCGAAGTTAGTATTAATATATATCTTACTTATTGTTCTCAATAATAAAAATGGATCAGTTTTTATATTTTATTTTGCGTTGCTTTTTACAACTAGCATACTTACATCAAGGCTTTCCACGTAAATATATTGGTAACTCATTAAAATGTAGTGTGATAGCGATAAAATTACCGACAAGAAATACTGAAATATAAGAATAAGTCACATTATAATATAAGAACTTCGTACATGATTAAAAAAAAACACCTTCAAAATCTCGGCAATTACCTGGCGCCCACCAAAAACCGTCACTTTTTCACAACAGTTTGCTAAATGCCGATACAGATCAACCCATTCCTGAATCTGCTCTATAGCGATATCACAGTGCTCATCTGATCTAATAGCACTACTCCCTACTCTCTCATGAACAGCTGATATCAATGAAGTCAAGTTTTTAAGCAAATTAACCACAACCAGAATTACAATAAACAACATAAAATGCTCAAATATGATAATGTTTCTTAAAATGGTCTGCGAAACTAAAACGGGAATAAAGTAGCACGGATAATTATGCCTCATTACAAAATAAATATCCACAGCTCTATATGCAGTACACCCGAAACAAAAAGAAGTGAAAACTATACTGCACCAGTATGGTTTCTTCAAAGAATTTACTAACTCATCTTTAAACCATTCAGACACACGATTGATGCTTTTATAATAAGACTTGAAGGCGCGGCTATACCAAATGCCGGTGATGACAAATGCCATAGAGTTTGCATAAGATAGAGCAGAAAAACCACCATTAATGAGTCGTATTTGATTAAATTCATTTGTTCCAAACAAGTAAATTTCATCACCAATAAGAATTATAGTGTGAAGAAAAATCTGAACGCATATTTGAAGGACAATAAAATATTTCTTTATTTTTTTCTGACTCGAAAAATTTCTGTATATGCCTAAAAGATTTTCCATGAGCAACAAATTATTGATACAATTTATAAAAGACATTTTTAATGTCATGTGTCCCGGCGATGACAACTTTAGAATTATTTCTAATAATAGGAAGCTATGAACTGTACTTATATGCATCAAATATTTACCACTAAGTGGTTTTTAAGTAATTGCGGACCAGGAATAAATAACTATGATAACTGGACTTAGATATTTTGTGTAAACATTTCCTTCCTCGTTGTTCAATTAATGTAATGTAGTCAAATGGAATTCAATTGAGATCCGAAATTTAAGGCTGACATATTCGAAAAATACAAAGACCAACTAGAGTTTGCCTAGGAGGGCCTAGGTCCTGGCCATGAAGGCTCACGGGCCTCGATTAAGGGGGCTTTTAGCGCATGCTTGAAGAGGGGCTAGTTCCCACTACGCTGGAAGACGGGAAAGCAGGTCCTCAATCAATCGTCTTGGACAGCTGTTGAAGGTATGCGAGGCTTATGCTGTGGAACATGGTCTGAGGTACAATTAAAGTAAAAGTGAGTTCATGTTATTTAAATGTAAAAATTGAAACGAAATCATCATACCATCTATATTACTCAACGGTATGTCTTTAAGTCGTGTTGCACAGTTTAAGTATTTAGAATACATTATAACTGAGAATTTGAGCGTTAAATGACAGGGAGCGCAGGGCATTGTCGGTTCGTGGTTTTTTTTTTTTTTGGTAGGTAAAATCATCCAATGACAAATCCCGCCCTTAGGTGGGGCGGGAAATAGTGTCAGACTTTTACTGACTAAAAACCTACCTTTCCGTTCCTTGCCTTTGTCCCGGGGCCCGTGGTGACACTCTCGCAGAACCTTTGGCCCCAGTAGGCTTCGGCCCTGCTGGACCCCTACTGTTCGCTGACAACTCCTTGAGGCGCGCGGGAATAGTGCGCGCCGTAGACGACCTGAGCTCGGACCGGTCTGTTACCGGACGGACGGACAGCGACAGGTGCTACCCATTGCCCACCGTCCGCGAGCCCGCGCCTACGGTGGCCGGAAATCAGGATCAGAAACCCGGCGGCGTCGGCGGCGTGTGCGCCTTTGCCTAATGCGGTCGGCCTCCTCCTTTGCTAGCATTAGGTACTGCTTCGCAAAAGGAGGCGACCGCCTGCCACTCCTCCTCGCTCCGGAGCATGGCTTGAACCAAGCCCCGGCGCGAGAGATCGCCGCCGATCGCCCCCACGAGGACATGGCGATGCTCTTCCCAAGCGGGGCACACCTCGACTGTGTGCTCCACCGTGTCCACCGGGCGATCCGCACAGTGGCGACACCCGGGTGTCGTCTCCGCACGAATCTTGTACAGGTACGGACCGAACTTGCCGTGTTCGGTCAGCACCTGCGCCAACCGGAAGGTGACGACGCCGTGGGGCCTTTCCAGCCACGCCTCAAAGAGGGGCCTTGCCGCCTCGATCGTGGCGTGCCCAGCACGGGGTTGCGACAGTCGCTCTCGCCATTTCACCATGAGATCCCGCCGGAGCTCTGTCCGCCATGCCGCGACTTGTCGCGGCAGCGGAGTTTCGCTCCGACGTTGCATCTCCACGCGTAAATCATGCATGTGTGCAAGGACTGTTGCCTCCAAATCCCACGGTGGTAGGCCAGCAAGGAGGCTCGCCGCTTCACAGGACACCGTACGGTATCCGCGAATCATACGGATGGCCATGACCCTCTGGCAGGCGGTTAGCCGGGCCGCCACTCGCTTTCGTAGCGATGGCGCCCACACCGGCGCACCGTAAAGGGCCATGGACCGAACGATGCCTGCGTAGAGCCTCCGGCAGGAGGCGTCTGGACCCCCCAGGTTCGGCAGGAGCCGCTTGAGCGCAGCCCCAGTCGCATTCAATCTGGGAGCCAGACGTCGGAAATGCTCCTTGAAGTTCCACCGGCTGTCGAGGACGAGTCCCAGGTAACTCATCGTCGACCCGACGCCGATGTGAACTCCTCCTACCGTTAATTGGGAGCCCGGAGGTGGCGCGCTCCGAGGGCCGTGAAAACACATGGCCTCGGACTTGTGCAATGCCACCTCGAGTCCCAACTGCTGTATCCTCTCCACGACTGTCACAACCCCGCGCGTCGCTAGTTCGACCGCCGCCTGGTACGACCGTCCCCGTGCCAGGACCAGCGTGTCGTCTGCGTAACAGACCACGCTGACCCCGTCGGGGAGGTCGGCGCGCAGCACGTAGTCGTACCCGATGTTCCACAAGGGCGGCCCTAGTACCGATCCCTGCGGAACACCGCACGACATCTCTCGCCGTTTCAACTCCCCCTGATGACCGGGGTAGATGATGAACCTATCCGACAGGTAGGCCTCGATCACCCGACAGAGGTAGTCGGGCACCCGGTGGTACCGGATTGCCCTACCAATGCAACTCCAGGGCAGGGAGTTGAAGGCGTTGGCGATGTCCAGAGACACCGCCAAGACACACCTGCCCCGGGACACCGTATCCCCCGTCGTGAGGGCTCGCACGCGCATGATGGCGTCCACAGTGGAGCGCCTCCTGCGAAATCCGAACTGGCCGTCCGCAAGATCCGGCCCCTTCCGTGCCAGATGCGCGACGAGGCGGTCTGCAATTACTCTTTCAAAGAGCTTGCCCACCTCGTCGAGCAGCACAATGGGCCGGTACGCGGACGGCGAGTCCGCGGGGCGCCCCGGCTTCGCGATAAGGACCAGTTTCCCCGTCTTCCAGCGAAGCGGGAACTGGCCCCTCTCCATGCATGCGCTGAAGAGCCCTCTCAGTCGAGACCCGAGTTCCTCCATGGCCAGGACCCAGGCTTTTCCAGGCAAGCCATCGGGTCCTGGGGCGGTGTTCTTGGCACTCAGCATTCGCACCGCCACTCTCATCTCCACCTCGGTCACCTCTGGAGCATTGTTGCCGTCGTTGCCGTCGTGGTCCGCATCGGACACCGCTGCTGGTGGCGGAGCCATAGGCGGGGGAGTATGCTCCCCTCGCGTAGGGAACAGAGTGCTCACCACACCCTCCACGAGCTGGGGCCGGAGACTCTGAGTCACCGGGGGAGCCGATGGACGGAGTTTCTCCATCACCATTTTGTACGGGCGTCCCCACGGATCGACGTTCAGAGACTCCAGCCACACGTTGCGGGCCTCGAGTTTGGCCCGCTTTATCTCCGCTCGGAGGGTGCGCTTTGCCGCTCTGTATCCCTCATACAGCTCCGCCTCTATGGCCTCCGCACCCGGTGGACGGGTGCGGCGCCTGCGGTGTCTAGTATACCGGCGTCGCGCAGCATTGCACGCATCGCGCAGTGCCGCAATCTCTGGCGACCACCAGTGTACTTGGCGCCGGGCACGTCCTGGCCGGACTCGGGGCATGGCCGCGTCGCAGATTTGCGATATGGCCACCTGAAACCAGTCCGCCTCGACGTCGATGTCGACAGGCCTGTCCGGTGCTTGCACCCAGGCCTGTACCATCGCGGCTTCCTGGAGCAGGTCCCTGTCCAGCTGCCTCAGCGCCCAACGCGGACCACACGGGGTTTGTCGGACTGGCGCGGGCGAGGTCTGGGCGGAGACGTCAAACCGGATATACCGGTGGTCGGAGTACGTCTCCACCTCCTCTATGACGCGCCAGTCGATTGTCGGTTCGTGGTAATATGTTGGCACACAGGTTTTCTTGATGTACGGCTCCTGTTAAAATAACAATGCTTAAGGTATTCTGCCAGACATTCTACACGAGAGGCCCGTGGTAAAACTTCACACGAATGCCTACAATGGCGTGCACGTCCAGTATATTAATGTGTTCAAGGGTGTCATGCTCCACAGCAGAACCAATTGGACTACATTATTTCAAAATTTCAGGATAAAATTATAGATGTCATCTTGATGTACAATTAATATGTACATTAAATTTGTTTATGTTATGACCTGTGCATAATCAGCGTGACAACCTTTATTTTAAAGTGGTTCTGCTGGAGAGTGTGCTCTGTAGCATGACCACTTTGAATTGATATTTTCCAAGAAACTAACAATATACAATTTTTAATATTAAGCTACAAAAATATAGATATTATCTACATTTTATCCTGTAATTTTTATATAATGTAGTCTGAGTGGTTCTGCTGCGGAGCATGACACGTTCAAGGCTCTGTTTAGGCTCCCTTGATATTGCAGTGCTTCCATGTTTGCTGACGCCATCGTAGATGACTTTTATGCAATTATGCGCAAAAAAGTTGAGTCAGTGTTGTGACGTGTACGGGGAGCACGGACAGTGTTTTGAGGATGATTGGCGAGAAAACTGATACAGTTTTGCTCAGTAGGTTCACTGAACTCCATGTGTTGCGAGACCGGTGAGCCTACTGTGCAGCTGGTGCAGATGGTGTGGCTAGACTTTTTCACTCTATTATTACTACTAACATTAGTTATAAGTGAAATTATTGTTACTAACAATTTTATGGACTGTTTTGTCTAAAATTTTTTTTTTCAACTTTTTTTTTATTAAGTCTCTTCATATCATTTAATTTATTAAATGTGTTCATAGACCCAACTCAAATCACCACAACTACTGCTAAATGTATTGATAATGTTTTTTGTTGCCGCAAATATTTAGAAAAAGCCATTGTAAATTATCTGCCTTCTGATCATAGTGACCTGATGGTAACTTTTGAATCCGACATACCAATACAACACGTGCAGATACAATCCAGACCTATAACATCTGGTAAACTAAATAAATGTAACAGCACTTTAATTAGCAAGTTAGGTGATTGGAACCCTGCAGAGATCAATGGTAATATTTTGTATAACGATTTTTTTTTTCAATAAATCAAACTGAGTATAATAAGGCTTTTGAGAAGAAAACTTAAAGTATTTGCCCTAAGTTTAGATTTAGTGACTGGGTGACTAAAGGAATCAGAATAAGTAGGGAAAGACTTTTTGAGCTGTATAGCCTTAAGCCTACTATTACCACTGAAACTTTTAATAAGTATGTTGCTTCCTATTCAAAGATGTTTAAAAATACTTGTAAGGCATCTAAGACCTTATATATTAGCAACAAGGTTAAAACAGCAGATATTAAAATAAAAACGGTTTGGAAAATTATAAATAATGAAACCAACAGAAACAAAATACATGATAATGCACATTGCAGACTCATCATGGTCTTATTAGCGATAGCAAAATAGTTGCGGAAGCATTTATAAATTTCTTTACCAGTATACCAATAAAAACTACTGAAGCACTAAATTTTGTCACCATCGCATGCTTTTGGTTTGTTACAGGCGAATGTTACAGCCTGCCTGATGAATTTAACTTTAAGCATATAAACCCCACAACAGTAATAAAAGCTTTTAAACAAATCAAAGTTAAATTGACCGAAGATCTATGGGGTATATCTATCAAAGTTTGTACTTTATTGAGACCATAGCGCCACATTTAGCTTTAATATTTAATATTTGTATAGATCAAGGAGTCTTTCCGGATCTAATGAAATATACTAGTAGTAAAGTGATACAACTTTATAAATCCAGGGACAGTAAAGACACTATTAATATAATTATAGATCCGTGTTGCCAGTTTTTAGCAAAATATTTGAAAAGGCGATGTTAAATCAAGTGCTTTGTTAAGATGTTATTCGTGTTAAAATGATTAATATTTTAACACAAATAACATCTTACACGATAAACGGTATGGTTTCACCAAAGAACGTTGTACAACGGACGCTGGTCCCTCCTTACTAAAAACACATATTTGATGCGTGGGAAGAGGCACAATATGCTAAAGGCATCTTCTGTGACCTGTCTAAGGCGTTCATGAAACATTACTCGTGAAACTTGAGTATCACGGACTAGGTAGAACCGCATAAAGCTAAAATCTTTTTTAGATGTTAGACAGCAATTAGTTCAAATAAACGGTGTAAATTCGTCGGAGTCACTGCTAATAATCTAGGTATAAATGGAAAAAAAATGCATAAGATTTTCCTTACCGAATGTCAGTTGTGATTGTGACATAAACTTGAACAATGAGAAACTAGAATTTGTCGCTTGCAGGATGGCTTAGTTCGCCTGCATATGCTGTTAGAAAAATCCGCCAATTTATGGATGTTGATACCGCTAGACTAGCCTATTTTAGTTGTTTTCATAGTATCATGTCGTACGGTATCTTACTATGGGGACGGGCTGCAGACATCGACTTAATTTTTTTGACTACAGAAAAGAGCCATTAGAGCCATTTACAATCTCTGCCGTTGCGATTCTCTAAGGGAACTGTTTAAGAATATTAACATCATGACGGTGCCTTGTCAATATATCCATGAAAACATCATGTACGTCAGAAAAAAAATTTCATCTTTTTAGCAAAAGAGGCGATAGACATAAATATATTACAAGACATAGAGCCCAATTAGTTCAACCAGGTTTCGGACTGGCTAAAGTGACTTCTTCTTTAATGGGGTACTGTTTGAAATGTTATAATACAAGTATTAAATTTAAAAAATTGTAAAAACCCCCGACAGTCCTTGACTTTAATATGATATATTTATAATTGGTCAAGATGAATCTAATGAGCCCAAACTCGATAGGTTTACTATGTCTATTAGCAATCCAAGGTTCTTACCTTTGAGCTCCATCATCAGACCAGCTCAAACCTATGTTAAAAATAAAGTAAATATTACCCGTTAAATGTTTAAAAACCCTACCGCAGTTAACAAATGAGCTGATGACCTTGAACACCTGCACTGATCTTCATAAATTGTAGCTAAGAACCATCTCGATTAAACCAGCTTTCAAACAAAAAAAAACGCATCAAAATCGGTCCATTCGTTTGGGCGCTACGATGCCACGGACAGACACACAGACAGACAGGTCAAACTTATAACATCCCTCTTTTCCGTCAGGGAAAAACAATACCTCCCCACATATTAGAACTCAATGACACCAAATCATCGACTTCATATATATCAATGCACCAAATTTAAACTTTGTAGACTATATATATAATATAATAATTAGAGGATTATATTCAAGATAAGAATGCTTGGCTCAATGCTGGTCCAGCTCCACGACCACGTTAGTATTTTAAGTAAGTATTTTTCAAAAATACTTCTTTTTTTTAATTTCATATTTTTATAGTATTGCATATTATAAGTATTGCATTTATATAGTAGAAGCATTTTTTCAAAATGTGAAGAGAAATGTGAGTACCATGGGGCAATATATGTTTTAAGGTTTTAGAGGAGCTAGTTGATCAATAAAAGGCGAATAATTATTATCTGTGTGGTTTATTTGAAATCATTGCTTATATAGGTACATTACTTGGCGAATGAACTATATCTATAGAGGGTACATAAATAAACTTAGTTCGTTCTTAGTGTAGATTTGATTATTGAGATATATGACGGTAGACTGTGCTGGCTCCCTTCGACGAGCAAGCGCGATGGTATAGGTGACCAGCCCGCATTCCTTTCACTTGGTCAGTCAGTGTGCGCGGGCGCGCGGCGGCGACCGACCGTATGCTCCTCCGATTTGTATGTTTACATATGTAAGTATGAGCCGCTACAAGGTTATGGACTTGTTTGACGTAAATGAGCATGGTAGTTGAGAGTTTGTCATGCTCACTCAAATGTCTCACTGATGTTGGCACGTGTGTTGGATCATTCGGGTCCATTTAAAACGGTTGAGCTGAGTTGTGCTGATACGAGTATATGCGTCATGTTCATAAACGGGCGCTGTCAGTTGAGACTGGTCATCTCTTAGCTGCCAGTGGTTTATTTTAATACTATAATTAGAAGTTCTCACATAATAGCAGCGACAAGAAACATGTAACCGAGATATTTGTAATACATAACAAGTTTGAAAAGAGTGTCCATGGAGTTTCGTGTACATTCTTCTCCATAGAGAGAGAGTCTATTCTATATATCTATATATTTGGAATTAGTATAATTTTTTAAGACAGACCGACTTCCTGACTTTTTAAAAGTGCCTATAAATGGCTTATTTGAAATAAAATGCTTTGAACCTTTGATTGGGCGTTTTTTTGATAAAATTTTGAGGGCACATGAATAAATAAATGATTTTATTTCTTTCTTTTCTTTATTTCTCCTGTTCCTTTTCTGCCATCTTTCCAGGGCCCCTGAGTTTACTTTCGCATAACCTGTGCCCCAGTAGGCTTCGACCCTGCTGGGGTCCTATGGTTTACTTTTTTTGTGTGGTAAGTAAAATCATCAAATGACAAATCCCGCCGTTGGGTGGGGCGGGAGATAGTGTCAGACTCTTAGTGACTAAAAACCTACCCTGCTCCTTTCATTGCCTTCATTCCAGAGCCCCGGGGTTGATTTTCACATAACCCTTGGCCCCAGTAGGCTTCAGCCCTGCTGGACCCCTGCAGTTTGCTGACAACTCCTTGAGGCGCGCGGGAAAAGTGCGCGCCGTAAACGACTTGGGCTAGGACCGGTCTGTTACCGGACGAACGGACAGCGAGCTACCCATTGGCCGCCGTCCATTGGCGGCAAAATGTGCGCCGTTGCCTGATACGGTCGGCCTCCTCCTTTGCTAGCATTACTGCTTCACAGAAGGAGGCGACCTGCCACTCCTCCTCGCTCCAGAGCATGGCCTGAACCAAGACCCGGCGCGAGAGATCGCCGCCGCCGATCACCCCCACGTGGACATGGCGATGCTCTTCCCAAGCGGGGCGCACTTCGACTTCACTCCGCACAGTGGCGTACCCCGGGCGTCGTCTCCGCTTGAATCTTGTACTTACTTAGGTACTTCGCGAACTTGCCGTGTTCGGTTAGCACCTGCGCCAAGTGGAAGGTGGCGACGCCATGAGGCCTTTCCAGTCACGCCTCAAAGAAGGGCCTTACTGCCTCGATCGTGGCGTGCCCAGCACTAGGTTGTGACAGTCGCTCTCGCCATTTCACCATGAGATCTCGCCGGAACTCTGTCCGCCATACCGCGATTTGTCGAGGCAGCGGAGTTTCGCCCCGGTGTTGCATCTCCACGCGTAGGTCGTGCATATGTGCAAGGACTGTTGCCTCCAGATCAATCGGTGGTAGGCCAGCAAGGAGGCTCGCCGCTTTGCAAGACATCGTGCGGTATCCCTGAATCATCCGAATGGCCATGACCCTCGCAGGCGTTCAGCCAGGCCGCCGGTCACTTTCGCAGCGACGGCGCCCACACCGGCGTCCCGTAAAGGGCCATGGACCGAACGATGTCAGCATAGAGCCTCCGGCAGGAGGCGTCTGGACTCCCTAGGTTCCGCAGGAGCCGCTTGAGAGCAGCCCCAGTCCGATTCAATCTGGGAGCCAGACGTCGGAAATGCTCCTCGAAATTCCACCGGCTGTCGAGGACGAGTCCCAGGTACTTTATCGTCTGCTGCCATCTTCTTGAGGCGCGTGTGATCCCATGGTGATCTCCTTACTTTGGTATTGTTCATCAAATAGTTGAGTTTCTAAAGGCTCTAAGTTACACGATACATATAACTGGCCTACTTAAATCTGCGTAGTTCATTCAATAACATACCACCTCAAACTTAACTCGCATGGTTTTCAAATTATTTCACCTCGTTGGTAGTAACCCAAGACGCATTTATTTTGTCGACAAAATTGACAAGTAAAAGTATTATTAGTAACCAATTTACTTTTTTTAAAGAGCGAGAGAGTGTGAATGAAAGAGTGTATCAAACGCCACAAACATGGAATCATTATTTATTAAAAAAAAACTGAATTTATTTTCAATGAAAACAATATAACTTATTAAATCCGAGTGCGCGTATCCTTTTCAAGGAAATTTCACGTCGCTTGATCGACACTTTGCGTGACCAGAGGGCTGGCTTATTTTTTGCCCAAAGAATCAGCATTGCCATTCAACGTGGCAATGCTGCCAGTCTTCTGGGTACGTTTCCGGATGACAGCGATGTGGAGGAGTACTTCGACGCCTGAGTGTATTTGGTGTTTTTGTATTATATTTGTACATAGTTATGTCTAGTTTACATTCTTAGTTTAGTTTTTACAGACAATACAAATTGAAATTATTAAAATCTTAATGATAAAGAGGCCAAGTTTGTGGAAGACCTTGACCTCGGGTACTGCCTCTGGAGACATGACACGAGCCACGTATGTACATAAGTGGGGTTAAACTTGAAACACGGTTGAAAACTTATTAAATTTAATTATAATTTTATTCAAATAACACGAAAGTCATGCAACATACAACAATTTTTTATATTATGTGTCGTATAAGTAAATAAAACCTATAATTACTCACAGTACATATTACTAGAAAGAAGGTGCTACTAAAAATCAAACAACATTATTATACTGCAGCATAAGAATGACATTATTGATTAGAAACGTCAGTAATAATGGTAAAATATACAGCCCAGCAAGAATCTTTGACGATAACTTGATAACTATTGGATTCTTTTTTATCCAACGTAGAAAGTCCTTGACCAGTTTCACTTCAGCTTCATTTGAATCTGAAATTTGACGTTATGATTATTCAAATTGCATTTTTAATGCAAATATTTTACTTATTTATATCGAATTTATATGTTTACCGATAATCATTGTATTATATAGACGAGCTAACAGTCTGTGGAATTTCGCAGCTTGGTTATGAGTCCATTGACCAGCAAAGATTGGCATTATCATCAATGAGGCGAAAGTTATTGTAAAAAATAAAGTTTTCATGGGTACACCGGCGTCTCCTTTCTAAAATTATTTAAAAAAAAACAAATGAGTTGTATTTCCATTTTATATTTTATTTATAATAAAAATCGCTCTATTTTCACAAAAGACTAAATGCAACATGAGGGCCGAGATAAGGTAAAATGGTTCACCAACAGTGACTATAAGTGAAAAATGATAATGCAAACGGATACATTTTGTAATTGTAGCCGAGACGGAATGCACACCCGAACCAAAGGCGAGGCCATTATAAGCAAATAGTAGCAATTTTAACAAAAATTACAAAAATGAAAAGCTACAAGAAATGTTTGGTCATTTCTGAATACGAAATTTATCGCACCTGTTCGCTTATGGCAGCGACATTCAAGACAGACGGTGATATGATTGATGAGAGATGAAACAGTATATCGCTGTCAATAAACCACTTCATTGATATGCTCTTAAAATGATAAATCCGAGGACATTCATTTCATAGTTTTTTTTTTTTTTTTTTTATGGTAGGTAAAATCATCCAATGACAAATCCCGCCCTTGGGCGGAGCGGGAAGTAGTGTCAGACTCTTACTGACTAAAAACCTACCCCGTTCCTTCGTAGCCTATCGTGCCGGGGTCGAGCATTCCTTTCGGAACTAACCCATGACCCCAGTAGGCTTCGACCCTGCCTGCCTGCAGTTAGCAGGCTGGGCCTCTTCGGTGTGCTGACAGCTCCTTGAGGCGCGCGGGAACAGAACGCGCCGTCGACGACATGGGCTCGGTCCGGTCGGTTACCGGACGATCGGACAGCGTGCTACCCATTGCACGCCGTCCGCAAGCCCGCGCCTACGGTGGCCGGAAATCGGGATCGGAATCCCGGCGGCGGCTGGGGCGAGCGCCCTGTTGCCTCTGCCTGATGCGGTCGGCCTCCTCCTTTGCTAGCATTACTGCTTCGCAGAAGGAGGCTAGCGCCTGCCATCCCTCCTCACTACGGACCATGGCCTGAACCAAGGCCCGGCGAGAGAGATCGCTGCCGCCGATCGCCCCCACGAGGACACGGCGATGCTCCGCCCAGGCGGGGCACACCTCTACAGTGTGCTCCACCGTGTCCTCCGGATGTTCCGCACAGTGGCGACACCCGGGCGAATCCTCCGCACGAATCCGGAACAGGTACTTAGCGAACTTTCCGTGTTCGGTAAGCACCTGCGTCGTGCGGAAGTTGAGAACGCCGTGAGGTCTTTCCAGCCACGCCCCAAGGATGGGCCTTATCGCCCCAATTCAGAATCAGAATCAGAATCAGAATAGTTTATTTCAAATAGACCAATTACAGGCACTTTTGAATTGTCAAAATGTCGGTCAGTCCAAAAAAAAGTGAAGCTAAATTGCACGTTCCAAAGCGTAGATCTCTATGGAGAAGAACGTGCAAGAAACTCCATGGACACTCTTTTAAATCATATTATGAGTTACATAATCTTGGTTACAAATTTATTGTCGCTTCTATTATGTGAGTACAATGAAGAAAAAAAAAAAAAAATTAAAACGCAATGAAACCACAAATAATGAAAAAAATACAATAAACTAATAAAAAAATAGTAATTGAATTAAGCCACTGGCAGCTAAGAGATGACCAGTCCCAACTGACGGCGCCCGTTCACGAGCATGACGCGTGCCTCAGCCCCACTCAGCTCAACCATTTTGAAGGGAACCGAATGACCCAATAACACGTGCCACCATCAGCGAAACATTTGAGTGAGCATGACAAACTCTCAACTGCCATGCTCATAACGTCAAACAAGTTGTTATCTAATAAAATAAAAATGCTCCATGGTACTTCACATTCACAAATTAGAAAAAAAAAGTGCTTCTACATTATACAATTTTATTGTTCCCAATTACAAAAAGTAATAATTGATCACAAGCTCCATTAAAATAAACTAATCAATTATAATATATATATATTATATTGAAAAAGAAAGACATAACATTTTGAAAACAACGATACAAAAAGGGTCCCAGCATCTCCTCCATTATTAAAAAGTAATAAAATACATAAAATAAAATGTAGAACTAATTTGTAGGCAAATGTGGCTGTGGCTGTGGAGCAGGACCGGCATTTAGCCAAGCATTTTTATCAAGGATATAATCATCCAATCTATAATATGCTTGTCTACATAGCGTGCGTTTAATGCATGTTTTAAATTTTGACTCATTGAGATGGAGAATCTCAAGTGGTATTTTATTATAAAATTTTACACAGTACCCCATAAAAGAACTTTTTACTTTAGCCAATCTGAATCGAGGTTGATCTAATTGGTTCCTATTCCTAGTATTAAAATTGTGCCTGTCACTTATCTTAGTAAAAAGATGAATATTTTTCCGAACATACCTACATAATGTTTTCATAAATGTATTGACAAGGGACCGTCATGATATTTATTTCCTTAAATAGTTCTCTAAGAGAATCGCGCCTGCGAAGATTATATATGGCTCTGATAGCTCTTTTCTGCAGAATAAAAATAGACTCTATGTCTGCAGCCCGTCCCCATAGTAATATACCGTAAGACATTATGCTATGGAAGTAACTAAAATACACTAGTCTCGCAGTATCTACATCTGTAAATTGACGGATTTTTCTAACGGCATATGCTGCTGAACTAAGCCGACCTGCCAGAGATGTTAAATGAGGACCCCATTGTAGCCTCGAGTCAAGCGTGATCCCCAGAAAAACCGTGTCCTCGACGAATTCAAGTTTCTCCTTGTTCAATACTATATCAAAATCACCAATTCTCACATTCGGTAACGCAAATCTTATGCACTTAGTCTTTTTTCCATTTAACACCAAATTATTAACAGTGAACCATTTGTGGACTTCCTGTAGAGCTTTGTTTACGTCATCAAGGTTTGTAGAACGTCTACTGACCTTAAAAATTAACGACGTATCGTCAGCAAACAATACAATGTGTGGTTGTTTTTTTAATAGATGCGGTAGATCATTAATATACACTAAAAAGAGAAAAGGACCCAATATTGAGCCTTGTGGGACACCCATTTTGACTCTCAAACCTTGAGAATTTATACCATTTATTTGAACTTGCTGTTGCCTGTCATTTAAATAAGATTTCACCAAGCTGAGTGCAAGTTTACCTAGCCCATAATGTTTTAGTTTTAAAAGCAAGGTTTCGTGATTAACGCAATCGAAAGCCTTTGAGAGGTCACAAAAAATCCCTATCGCATCTTGGGCTTCCTCCCACGCTGCAAATATATGTTTTAATAAAGCGACACCAGCGTCTGTCGTACAACGACCTTTGGTGAAGCCATACTGCTGATCGTGAAAGATTTTATTGCTGTTAAAATGGTAGAGCATTTGATTCAGCATAACTTTTTCAAACACCTTACTAAAAACTGGCAATACCGATACAGGTCTATAATTATTAATGTCATTATGGTCACCGGATTTAAAAAGTGGTATAACCTTACTGTATTTCATTATATCTGGAAAGACTCCTTGGTCCACACATAAATTAAATATTAAAGCCAAGTATGGTGCTATGGTCTCAATTATGGATGTACATACCTTAACAGACATTCCCCATAGGTCTTCAGTTAATTTGATTTTAATTTGCCTAAAAGCCTTTATGACTGTCATAGGGTTTATATGTTTGAATTGAAATTCAACCGGACAGCCTGGCACGTTTGCTTTCAATAAAGCAATTGAGGCTTCAGGGGAGGAATTTAGAGCTTCCGTTGTTCTAAGAGGTATATCAGTAAAATAATTTACAAACTCTCGGGCCACTTCTATGTTAGAGCTTATGGGACCATGTGACGTCTCCAGTAAAAAATCCGTGTTGTGTACTTTATTCCTACCAGTTTCACTATTAATAATTTTAATCGCCAATTGTGGCGCGCCCCGAACGAGGTTGCGATAGTCGTTGACGCCATTTCGCCATGAGATCCCGCCGGAGCTCTGTCCGCCATGCCTCGACTTGTCGTGGCAGCGGAATTTCGCCCCGGCGTTGCATCTCCATGCGCTTGTCGTGCATGTGTGCAAGGACTGTTGCCTCCAGATCCCACGGCGGTTGGCCAGCAAGGAGGGTCGCCGCCTCGCGGGAGATCGTTCGGTACCCTCGCACCATGCGTATTGCCATGACCCTCTGGCACGCATTCAGCTGGGCTCTCGGTTGCTGTTGCAACGTCGGTGCCCACACCGGAGCCCCGTAGAGAGCCATGGACCGAACGATTCCCGCGTAGAGCTTCCGGCAGGAGGCGTCTGGTCCCCTGAGGTTGGGCAGGAGCCGCCCGAGAGCAGCCCCAGTCCGATTCAGTTTGGGAGCCAGACGTCGGAAGTGCTCCTTGAAGTTCCACCAGCTGTCGAGGACGAGTCCCAGGTACTTCATCGTCGACCCGACGCTGATGTGAACCCCTCCTACCGTTAGCTGGGAACGCGGTGGTGGCGCACCCCGAGGGCCGTGGAAGCACATGGCCTCGGACTTGTGCAGTGCCACCTCGAGTCCCAACTGCTGGATCCTGTCAACGACCATCGCAACCCCGCGTGTCGCTAATTCGACCGCCGTCCGGTACGACTCTCCCCGCGCTAGGACCAACGTGTCGTCCGCGTAGCAGACCACGCTGACCCCGTCGGGGAAGTCGCCGCGCAGCACGTAGTCGTACCCGATGTTCCACAAGGGTGGTCCTAGTACCGATCCCTGCGGAACACCGCACGACATCTCTCGACGTTTCCACTCTCCCTGGTGACCGGGGTAGATGATATACCTCTCCGATTCATTTCATAGTGAATATAATAAGACGCATGTGAATCAAATATAAATACAAATATTTTAATTTTTTTCTTAAGAAATATGAATTGAAATACACTTACATTTACAACACTGAAGTAAATCGTTTGATATGTCAAATTTATGTAATGTAATACTGAAGCCAACATCGATATCCAAAACTGAAACACGAAAATTATTAATATTGAAATATATATAAATATTTCCTAATAAAATTAAATAAATATCCTAGATACGATGCTCTTCAAAATTTTGCATTAATTATGATTTTTAAATACATGTATCTATTTTTCGAAACCTACCTGGTAACCAAAGCATTGCTTCATCTTTTCGCAGCAGTCCGATAAATCCTGATATGCTTTAATGCAACCTTGAATTTGCTCTCTTGAGACATCACAACTCTCATCGAAACAAATATCACGCGTGGCTAATTTCTTTTGAATTGTTGATATCACTGAACTCAGACTTTTTAACAAATATAGGTGTATCATTATCACAACAAAATACATGATATACTCCAATATTACAGTAAATCTCAAAATGATTTGTGATAAATAGATGGGTAATACAATGATTGGATGTATTCCTGATAAAATTTGAAGAACATCAGTACATCTATAAAATGCAAATAAAACAGAAAATAACAACAAAATGCCGATAAACCAGTATAATTTCTTGAGAGCAATTATTAACTTCGTATCCGATTTTAAATATTCAGATACACTACTGACGTTTCTATAGATAGACATGAAGGCATGGCTGTAACTGATGCCGTACACAATTGATGACACAGCGTTAGTAAAAGCTGTAGTAATAATAAAAATTAAGAATTTTAAATTATCTTGTTTCACAAGATTCAGTTCAGTAACTGCAGCTGTAACGTAAAACGTTGTCTGGAAAAGTATTTGAAAAATTATAAAACATTTCTTCATCTTTGTCTGGATACAATAATTCCGATATATACCAAAAACATTTTCAATGAATATCATATGATTTAGGCATTTTAATATAGTCATATTTGCAAGACTTGATGTAGCCTTTGACGAAAAAATTGAAGAATAAAACTTACAGACAATGATTACACTAATTTGATGAAATATGATAATTTTAAAAAATGAACTCAAAATGATCACATTTAGTAAAATTATTACTTCTACTTAATCAAAAAATTTCGACTAGATATTGTTAAATGTATTATAATCATTTGTAACGAGCAGTAAAATTATTTTATATCTCCAAATGACTTTTGTTGCTGGGAAGATCTCACGGCATCGACACCTTTCGCATGACGCAGGTTCTCACCGGACATGGTAAGTTCGGGAAATATCTGTACCGGATTCGTGCGGAAGTGACACCCAAGTTTCGCCGGATATCGGTAAAGGTGTGCCCCGCCTGGGCAGAGCATGGCCGTGTCCTTGTGGGGGCTCTCGCGCCGGACCTTGGTATAGGCTATGGCCCGGAGCGAGGAGGAGTGGGAGGTGGTGGCCTCCTTCTGCGAAGCAGTTATACTAGCAAAGGAGGAGGCCGACCGCATCAGGCAATGACGCTCACGCTGTAGCCGCCGCCAGGATTCCGATCCCGATTTCCGGCCTACGCAGGCGCAGGCTTGACGGCGAGCAATGAGTAGCTCGCTGTTCGACTGTCCGGTAACTGTCCGGACCGAGCCCAAGTCGGCAACGCATACTGTTCCCGCGCGCCTCTAGTAGTTGTCAGCAAACTGAAGGGACCCAGCAGGTTCGAAGCCTACTGTGGAGCCTTGAGTAAAGATAAAAGTGTACACCAGGGCCCTAGTACGAAGGCAGCGAATGAACGGAGTGAGTTTTTAGTTAGTAAGAGTGTGACACTATGTCCCTTTTCGCCATGTCATTGGATGATGTTACCCACCACAAAAACAAATTACTATTGTGTTTACTTGGCGTGAGTTGAACATATGGCGTGGAGTTACAAATTGTAATACACAATAATCGACGATACTGTCGAACCCTGGGTGCTTAGGGCTCGACTACCGGGATCTATACTTTGAATAAAAACAACTTGGGGGTTTTACTGATGATATATTTAAAAAATACTTCTTCTCACTTTGAACGTCTACATGGAACTCTTATAAAACAACAAAACAATCTACTCTTAAAAATTTTCAAATTAATTCTAGAATACTAACAGCCTTCGAACTATTATACAGCCAGTATGCTAACTTATGAGGATACGCATGAGTCTGCATATAATCTTATGCAAACTCATTACGCAGACGTAACATCAGCTACGCCCCAAAGAATATAAATGTGTATATAACACAGTTATATTCCAAAAACTTTCGAAGGGTATTAGTATGACCTACCTAATCCTAACACCGAGATCCCTACCTTTGCACGGAAGAACTTTATTCTGGCCTAAGTCAGAGTCAACGATCAATACTGAATCACATAAAATTCATATATTATTACTGTGCGTCAATCCACGCTCATCAAACAACGTTGCTCTGCTTAAACCCCACTGCAGCAAAACCGTACTAAAAGCCACAGCGCACAGCCCTAATTGAACCTAGGATGCCCAAGTGACATCCACCCAGACTGGGAATACATGCTAAGATTCAACACCTTTATGACTGTAATTCCTTCAGACGCTTATCGGGTCAGAGGTCAGAGAGCCATAATTGCATTGGACCACCTATAACTTCTCATTGCTTATATCTACTCCAGAGAGATTAATAAAAAAATAAGAAGAATTACTCATCTAATAACTCTTAACCATTGAAGAGCTTCAATTATCATAGCTAAATCAACAGAGTCAACCTGACTCCCTTTGCGAAGACTATGCTCCATATAGCAAAGTTGATATTAGCTCAAATTGAACACTAAGTGGCCCTCTCATAACTCTATGGGAGGTCCGGAGGAGAATCTAATATTATTACTCTGGAGCAAAAACACGTCTACCACTACATCATGTACATAATCGCTTTTCCGGTTTGTATGGCTCTGTCCTCTGAAACACCCGGCTGCGTCTGCATTCAGCTCATGGGGCGCGTTCCGCCCGGCAGCATTTTATGAAACAAAATTCACAAATTAATTACAATTTCCATCACAATAATAAACATAACAATCACAATGATTGACAATGACATAATGACATGACAGACTCTCTACAGATATTTTTTCCTAATTTTATTCTACCCTGGATACTGAGCTTTTGAGCCTAAACCTATTTACAATCTTATATGAAAATGTAATTCCTACAAAATTTCTTTTTATAAAATTTCCAAAATTTATATTTAAATAAAAATGTCTGTTTTATAAAATTGTTACAACAGTGGTAAGAATTTAATGAATATGATTTTATTTTGTTTAAATGAAGGTAATGGGGGGACTTTCCTATTGCCATACATCTTCGAGCCATGCATCTTTTATTTTTAATTTGGGCATAAATACGACTCAACTTAACATGGTAGGACTTCCTTGACGCCATACCTATTTTAGCTTGACATGAGGCTCGATGAGAAAATTCAACATGGAAATTAAGAAAACCAAACCTATTATTTTTTATTGTTACCAACGAAGTATGTACGTCATCCCCGACCTCAGATTGGACCATCTTCTTTTCAAAATTGTGATCACCAGCGATGTCGTATTTATAGGTATTTTCATCGTGATCCCATTGTGATTCTTTACAAAACACATCTTTATTTTCTGAAATCAAAACGGATGAAATAATAATTGGATTGGACACACCCGGGTTTTTCTCTTCATCCGTACATTCAACTTCGGATTCGTCATCGTTCTGACTGCTTACGTCGCAGCTCTGGTCATCTTCGATATCATTTATTTCCTCAATATGTGGGTCGTCCATTATCATGCTAGAACATAAAACAATATTATCATCTTGGTTCATGTCATCCGGCCATTCATTTTCTTCATCTACATCTGCAGTTTCTTCTTCATCAACACATACTTCCATTGCTGCAATTGCTGCACGTTGTTTACATACATAACATTGACAAGGGAACTCGGTCCTCAATTCCTCGCACAACGTTGCAAACTCCATATCATCACGGTAAGTATAATTATAAAAATACAAGGCTGGACCCTGAAGATATGCGCCTAATATGAGAGCATAATCTTTTTCAAACCACTCATAGCTTCTGGCGATTCGCCTGAACTCGGTGATAAACTCCTCTAGGCAGACCTCATCAATGCCCGAGAAATACATCATCTCTCCTTTAACACTCATTAAATAATATAAAAACCACTTAGCTTTTTATTTTCTTTGTTGCGAGAGCACACAACACAACATGGGGCTGTACTAGTCGTCTTTTCAAATAGCTCCGTACATGCAATTTCTATCAGCTTCCTGAAATCTTACTATTACTAATACTTTTACTACCCGGCGCCTCCACCACTATGTCGAACCCTGGGTGCTTAGGGCTCGACTACCGGGATCTATACTTTGAATAAAAACAACTTGGGGGTTTTACTGATGATATATTTAAAAAATACTTCTTCTCACTTTGAACGTCTACATGGAACTCTTATAAAACAACAAAACAATCTACTCTTAAAAATATTCAAATTAAATCTAGAATACTAGCAGCCTTCGAACTATTATACAGCCAGTATGCTAACTTATGAGGATACGCATGAGTCTGCATATAATCTTATGCAAACTCATTACGCAGACGTAACAATACTACTTTCCGCCTAGCTGTTGCCCTACGCCTTGGCGCTCCTTGCTGTTCTCCTCATCGCTGCCACTGTGGCGAAGTTGTCAACAGCCTCGGTCAACACGGTCTGTCATGCTGTCGAAGTGTGGGACGCATAGCGCGGCACGCGAATATTAACGACATTATCCGACGAGCCCTTGTCACCGTCGGCGTCCCGGCTGTTTTGGAACCGCATGGGCTGGCACGCGACAATGGTAAGAGACCGGACGCAATGTCATTATTTCCGTGGAAGCTCGGTAGACCTTTAGTGTGGGATGCTACCTGTGTCGACACTCTTGCGCCATCCCATCTTCCTAGCTCATCGTGCTGAGCTGGTGCTGCCGCTGCGGCTGCGGAGAACCTCAAGCGGCGGAAATATAACAACCTCGTTGGCAGTTATATTTTTGAGCCGTTTGGGGTTGAAACTCTTGGGCCGTGGGGACCGAGTGCTCATGCGCTTTTTAAAGATCTCTCTAAACGTTTAGTTGACAGTTCGCGTGACCCAAGGCTGGCTTTTACCTCGGTCAGAGATTAAGCATTGCCATTCAACGTGGCAATGCCGCCAGCCTTTTGGGCACACTTCCAGTCGACAGCGATGCGGATGAGTTTTATGACGCCATTTTTTAGTTAGGAGTAGGTTTAAGTGTATATATAGTTTTAATTTGTATTTTATATAATACACAATAATATGTACATTTTCTTTTCTTTTAAAAATGTTGCGCCACTCATTTTTTTTTTCATAAATAAGATAACCACTGGAACAATTATGCAGAGTGAGACAGAATGGCAAGCGGTCACCTCCTACAGCAAAGCAGTAATACTAGCAAAGAATATGGCCGCAATCGTGAGGGAATAGGCATCCTCACGCACTAACCACCACCACAGGACACAGCCCGGGTATCGGGAGTCGCATGACAATTTCTGGCTATCGGAGGCACCGTGCTTGCGGGCGACGAGCAATAGGTAGCTGGCCGTCCAGCCATCCCGTAAGAACCAAGGCCATGCCCAGAAACGTAAAAAGCCACTCAACAGCTCAGGTGGGTAACATCACCAATACCATGGGACCAGTAGGTATATGATTTTGGACCAGCATTTTTTTTTAATGGTAGGTAAAATCATCCAATGACAAATCCCGCCCTTGGGCGGAGCGGGAGATAATGTCAGACTCTTCAACATAATCATCATCATTTCAGCCAAAGGACGTCCACTGTTGGACATAGGCCTCCCCCAACCGTCGCCACATTGGTCGGTCCTGTGCGTCTCGCATCCATCGGACTCCAGCGACCCTGACAAGGTCATCGGTCCACCTTGTGGGAAGCCTTCCAATGCTACGTCTTCCGGTACGAGGCCGTCACTCCAGAACCTTTCTGCCCCAACGGCCATCTGTTCTGCGTGCAATGTGTCCAGCCTATTGCCACTTAAGTTTGGCGATTCTACGTGCTATGTCGGAAACCCTGGTTCTCTTGCGGATATCTTCATTCCTGATTCGATCACGCAAGGAAACTCTGAGCATAGCCATTTCCATTGCCCTTTGGGTAATATTAGTAGGATTAATCAGAATGTTGGGCTGTGAAACAGACTGATGAAAAGAAATTACATGTAGTGGTGATGAAAATATTGAGACGAATTTGTGCAGTGACGAAAATGGATAAAGAGAGAATTTAGCTCATTAGAGGAAATTTAAAAGAGAAACCAATGACAGAAAAGTTAAAATGGAATCTCTTAACTTGGTATCGTCATACGAAGAGGAATCAAACGGGTGTTACTGAAAGAGTCAGGAATATGTACACGTGGATTTATGGAGATTGAGAATTGGCTAAAGAAAAGATGGATGGATTGTGAGAGGAGCAAATTAAAACGGAGTCAATGATAGCGTGACTCAGCAGCCATGTTTTTTTCTTCCATTCTTTCCTGTGCTGAAAAACACAGCACAGGATGCACCGACTTCAAGTAATGTGGGATAGGGGGAAGAAGATGACTACTACTAACTTACTCTAACTTCTTTTCTTATTACTATTATTGTACAAACATGAGCGAAATTTCGTGGATACCTTAGTGCCTATTTTCTTTTGCACGCGAGTTCAAGTTTTTTAAAAGTAAACTAGAACCGTTGGTATCTTCACAGCTTAGTGGCGACCTGAGGCAATCTCACAGAGCAAAAACTTGATGTTTAGTTTGACGAAATATAGACACATGCGTCATCATTGTCGTCAACAACTGATTGTAGTTCATAACTTCAACGTTATAATAGGTTTAAATAAAATGAAATAGCCTTTTATTCTACTATATCTAACCATACGTAAACATATTTTAAATTTATTAATACATATCACAACTTAAACTAGTTTAAATCGTAATTTTGCAAATATGAGATTATTAATTCTATTTATTACATACTTTGCTTCTTAAAATAATAATTACTCGATAGATGGCGTTGTGCTGATGATGCCGTTTTCTATATCGCGCTGATAAGATTTTCCGTGGAATTATGACCCTTGCGCCTTTTTTTGCCACTTTGCCGTTTGTTTGGTGTCTATAGTGTTGATATTCTAAAAAAAAAAGTTCTTTTTTTATGTCTTTTGTTGGTTCGTTTGTTCTTAGGCGTTGTCTCGAAATTTTCGACTCTAATATTCCGAAGCTCATTCGTTTCGAACAGAGTTGTTTGTTTACGTACGTATTGTTTGTTTGTTTGATATATAAATAAATAATACGTTCCTTCGTCGTTAGTAGGTTGTTTGCTACTTGGTTGAATTTACTTTAACTGACGAGCTATCAAGTAACGATACTCTCAGTTCCATTTTTTTTTTCATTTCGTTTTGTAGTTGCCAGTCACGACATTATGCCAAAGAGACAATCGCAACTTTTTCGCCATACATCCATGACGAGAGAGGCTAAAGTACACCAGATGGAAGATTCCCCCTCTCAAAATATACAGTCTTGCAAGGCAAAAAACGCACATCGCAAGTGCGTGTTAGAGAAAGTAGAGCCAGAAAACGCTAGAACCTCTCAGATTCAAGCTAGGAAGGCGAGCGTAGAACTATCTCAGCGTCTTTCATACATGAGACTTGTCAGAATCACGTGCTCGGGAGTCCAGCGTCGAACGCTTGCATCGATTCGCTAGCCAAAACGCAACAACCTGTACAAATCAAGTTAGGGAATCGAACGTTGAACGTTTTCAGCGTCTTTATTATATTAGACAAAACATGTCATAATCACGTGCTCCGGAGTCCAACGCCGACCGTTCGCAGCGTCTTACCACGCAACGACAAGCAACGTACAAATGATAGCCCATGGTCATAGATTCGATTTCTTTTACGACCATAACATAGATTATGCTCAGCAAAATAATGTAAAAATTGGAGCAATGGACAAAACATGCTCTGTTTCACGAAAAAATGGAGCTGTGAAGCAAATGGGATTTTTTATACTAGACAAAGTAGTGTTACTGGAAATCGAGGAACCACCACAACGATTAAAAAAATTTGTTAACAGGCAGTCACTCATCATCTGCACGTTCTCTAAATAATATATGTAGGTATAATACCTAATTTCAGATGACGTCTTTCAGGTGCAAAAGAAATTAGTGAAGGTTTTATGCCTACTTTAAAGAACGAGGGCCAAGTGTAACATCGTATTGGAAGTCTCCTTCCACCGTCATACCAAAGCCCGCAATTTTTACAATATTTTTTTTCTACATTTTTTCAACTTTCGTTGCGATTTAATATTGCCCTTCTCTTAAAAATAGATTTAATCAACGAGTTATACACCATGTTGAACAGTCACAAATGTATAGATACATTCGCAGTTTTAAATATAATCACTGGACCAACAGCTGGTCAACTTGCTCATATTGCGTGTGTTCCCATGATTCCGACGGATCTGCCAATGCCTTTTAAGAGGTTGCAGTTTCCTGTTAAAGTTTCTATAAATAAGTCCCAGGGACAAACATTTTCGCTGGTGGGCATTGACTTATGAAAGGAATGCTTTTCCTCTGGCCAACTATATGCGGCTCGACCACGAGTTGGAACAACGGAAAACAAGGACATTTTGCTTCCAGAAAATAACAGAACACTGAACGTTGTGTACAGAGAAGGCTTGAACATTAAGTATATCTTTTATGTTACCGGCAATCTGTATAATTCAGGTATTCTATACAATACCGAATGCACTGCCATACCGAATGTAATGTGTGTAAAAGACGAGGAAGGAAGGAGGTGATGTTATTTTAGGGCACCGTGACACGGACAGGTTTGACTAGGGTTTTTTTACCGTATTCTATACATTTCTTAGGTATTGTATAGAATACCGGATTATATAGATTACCGGTAATATATAAGATTAGGACGCACGTTGATTTTTCCTGAAATTATGTCGTGCTCTGAATTCCGAGAAGTCGTGAAGTCGCGAGCTAAAGCTAGTATTGAATACATAAAACTTTGTCTAAAAATAGTTTTTGGTCCACCTTGTCAGACGCTTTCCGTAAATCCATGTATATACACAGCGTCCATTTATATTTTAAATAATATAAAATTAGAATATTTCCAAAATCAAATCAAAGATATATGTTTGAGCCGTTTGGGGTTGAAATACTAGGGCCATGGGTCCGGTTCCGAGCGCTCATTGAGTTGTTCGTGATATTAGCAAACAGCTAGTCGACTCTTTCCGTGACCAGAGGGCTGGGCTTTTCTTCAGTCAGCGAATCAGCATTGCCATCCAACGAGGCAATGCTGCCAACGTTCTGGGCAATATTCATTTGTTTTTAAGGAGTTGTAAAATTTAATTTAATAAAACTTATCATAGATATTATAAAGGCGAAAAAAAAATCAAACAATGTTATTGTATTGAAGCATAATAATGACATAGTTGATAATGACTGTGAGTATAAGTGGTAAGATGTACATCCCAACGGGAATCTTGGACGATAACTTGATTTCTATAGGATTCTTCTTCACCATACGAAGAAAGTCCTTTATCAGTTTCACTTCAGTTTCGTTTGAATCTGAAAAATTACGTTGTAATATTTTAAAGACATGTTTTCAGACAGCGCTGGTCATATAGATCGTTAAGCGGATCAAAATTTAAATTTTACCATTAATCATTGTATTATAAAGTCGAGCTAGCACTCTGTGGAACTTCGCTGCTTGATTATGAGTCAATTGACCAGCAAATATTGGCGTTGACAGAAATGATACGTAAGCCACTCCAAAAAATAGTGGTCTGTTGGGCAAACTGGTTACTCCTCCCTGTAATTAGTTTGAACAAACAAATATTCCATAACCTTCACACAACGCCATCTAGTCCCAAACTAAGCAGAGCTTGTGGTATGAATACTAGACACAACTACAAATGACTACAACTGATAAAGAAACTTAAATATTTCTAAATACATGCATATTATAGATAAATTACACCTAGCCAAAGATCAAATGATCGTGCTCATCACAAAAACATTTGTCTTAGGTGGGAATCGAACCCACGACATCCGGCATCAGTCAGGGCCGCTGACCACTAAATCAATAGGCCTGTCAAAAAAAAATGAACTGAACAATGAAAATGAACTTATACTAACAAAGCAACCAAAATGAAGTGCAATAGTAAATAATAAAATGTCAACGTTTGGTATTTAGCCATGACTCCTTCTATTACTAAGCTAGTATGATAAGTACGATTAATGTTCAAAATCAATGTAAGAGGATATATTTCTGATCATGTGAAGCAAATTACTCAAAAATCATATTTAGACATTTTCTCGAGATTCACAAAATGAAACATACTTACATTTACAACACTGAAGTAAATCGTTTGGTATGCCAGGTTTATGAAATGTGTCGTTGTAACAATTAATGAAAAGTAAAACTGAAACATAAAACAGTTTAATTCTTTCGTTGTGTTATTTACTCATATACACACAAATAAAATTGAAATCGAAAAGTACAAACACAGCCCCCCTAGCCAAGTTGCAATCGTTTCGTTTAAAATGAACGGTTGGAGTTGACCACGCCCCCAATTCCTTTGTTCTGACATCATCTCAACGCTCAGTCACGTGGTCAGAACAAAGGAATTGGGGGTGTGGCTAACTCCAAGCGTTCACGCTAAACTAAACGATTGTAATGGCTAGGGGGGTAGATGGAAGAGTCTAAATGTACGCCTTATTTAAAAAGGACTAAAAAAAGTCACGCTACATTTATTACGCTTTTAAATACAAATAGCTGCCAAACGCTACCTGGTGTCCAAAACATTGTATCACTTTATTGCAGCAATTTGATAATTCACGATATAGTTCAACCCATTCTTGGATATTTTCTCTCGTAACGTGAAAATCCTCGTTGGAATAAATATCACGTCTGGCTACATTTTTGTGATTAGCTGATATCAATGAACTAAGACATTTTAACAAATAAACCAGTATCATAGTAACAACAGAAAATATGAGAAATTCGAATATTACTGTAAACCTTAAAATTGTTTGTGATACAAAAATCAGAATAAAAATAGATATATGAAATTCTGATAAATTTTTAAGAACTTCTATAGATCTGTAAAATGAAACTGCGACAGAAAGCACAACAAAAAATATGCTAAAATAGTTTAATTTCTTAAGAGAATTTATGAATTCCTTATCTCTTTTAAATTTTTCAAAGACACAGCTGATGCTTGTATAGTACGACATGAAGGCGTGGCTGCAGCTGATGCCAGTCACTACTGACGAACAAGAGTTTGTAAAAGAAGTGATGATAATAAAACATAATTCTTTAAAATTAACTCTTGTCACAAGACGTACTTCAGTTATTGCAATTATAATATGCAACATAGACTGGAAAAATATTTGAAATATAATAAAACATTTTTTAATTTTCTTCTGGTTGCAATAATTTCGGTATATGCCTAAAATATTTTCAATTAACAACAAATAATTTAAAGGCTTTAGGATGGACATGTTTGCTACACATTCTATATACCTCAACAAAAATGGATATTGGAATAAATTAGACTTACGGAAAATTATTATTAAAGTAATTTCACCATATATAATTCAGTTCAATTCAGCTTTGTGTGTTATCAAAATTGTCACATTTAGTAAATTTATATTCCTACTTACAACATTCTCACTACTTAAAACTTACTTAATAACTTTGATGTATAGTACAGTATATTCTATGAAATTAAGTACTTTTATACTTATGATTGATAACTTTCGTTATGACGATAGACGATATTAATATCTATATTAAGTTATTGCAAAACTGTGTGCTAGTAATTGTGTTACATTAAAAACTATGTAAACCATACGTTTTTTTCACATCCAATGACAAATCCCGCCCTTGGGCGGAGCGGGAAGTAGTGTCAGACTCTTACTGACTAAAAACCTACCCCGTTCCTTCGTTGCCTATCGTGCCGGGGCCGGGTAATGTAACATTCATAATGAATCGGTATAGCCCAGTTAACAAATTCAAAGCAACATAACTTGAGATACGAAAGGGAAAAAAACAAATTATTTTCATTATTATTTTTTCGCCAAAACATATCACTTGCACATAACTCATAAGTTCATCAATACGTAAAAACACAAATACTCAATGGCTAGCCGTGACCTGTCTTGTACTTAGTATCATTGGTGTCCAAATTGTGGCCTTTTTAATTATGTTTGGGAAAAAATATAACTTATCGTAAAAATTATTGGAATCGATTCAGTTACTGATTCCGAACAAAATATATTCAGGTTTTGCATATACTAAAAAAAATGTTGTATTGTTTTTTACCAGCTTATTACCCCCGAAGACTACCAGTTTTACCCCAGCCATTTTTACAGCCAGCCATTTTGCCAGCCAGTTTTACACATTAGCCATTGTAGGTCGTATGGCTTGACAAGCGGCTTGATAAATAATCTTTGAATTGTATGCTGTATTTTTTATTTGTTTGTTTCTTTTTTGTGCAAGATGTGTGCCTAAGTTTTACTAGATACTAACACGGTTTGTAAATTGATTTGGTAATACACCCTTTGAGACTACAATACCAGAAAAAAAAGATTTATTTTTATTTTGTTTAACTTATTACGTCTACCATAGTATACCAGGGTTACATGAAGTTTTAAACAATTTTAATCGTAGTTAGATCTTTATAGCTTGTGTATTTATTTAGTTTATAATGGTAGTTAAGTTTTATTTCTTGTTATTACGTAAAGTGCTAGTTTAATATATTTATAGAAATTAAATTTTAAACGTCTTACACCCGTATTTATAAACAAATAAAACTAAATACTTGAGTAACTACTATTTGTATTCTATAGTTAAGAAAAATTTGAATTTTGAATGCAGATGTCAAACGTCAAGTAATGACTTAATAAGATTTTACTTAGTAACAAGTAAATACTTCTTTATAAACACGGGTGTTAAAGTTTTATTTAATTTCTAACAGGATACAAACACAACGGTTTTGCTATACTTTTGTTATCACACAAACATTAAATCTTAAATTGTACTATTAGATAATCTGGTAATAGAACGTTTACCAAATAAAATCAAACTACATTATTATACTGAAGCATAATAATAACATAGTTGATAGTAAACGTGAGTATAAGTGGTAAAATGTACACTCCAACAGGAATCTTGGCAGATAACTTGATCTCTATTGGGTTGTTCTTCATCAGACGTAGAAAGTCCTTTATCAATTTCAATTCAGGTTCATTTGAATCTGAAAAATACGTAATCATTTAGTAACTACTTTTTAGATACATATTTATCGTTATATAAAATATTTTTAACATTACCAGTGATCATTGTATTATAAAGTCGAGCTAGCACTCTACGGCACTTGGCGGCTTGATTGTGAGTTAATTGACCAGCAACTATTGGCATCATCAGAAATGTTACGTAAGTTACTCCAAAAAACACAGATTTCTTGGATATACCGATATCTCCTCCCTGTCATTAGATTAAAATGCATAAATTGTTTATTCTATGAAATAAATTATAAGGCAGTTTCTGTAATTCAAACTTGAGTTCTTTCATTAGTAAACTCGTTAAAGTTATAAGTTCAAGAGGATTTATTTTATAGCTAAATGTATAGAAAATTATTTGAGAATCTATCTAATTATTATTTTCGAAATAAACAAATAAAAATACTTACATTTACCACACAGCAGTAAATTGATTGGTATGTCATATTGATGAAATGTGTTATTGTAATAATTAATGATAAGCTAAACTGGAAAAAAAAATAACGTTAAATTTACGAAATTGAAATAAAGCCAAATGGAAATAAAGTTCAAATCTTACCTGATGTCCAAAACATTGCATCACCTTTTTGCAGCAGTTTGATAAATCCTGATATAATTCTACCCATTTTCGAATGTTATCTCTTGTAACATGTTGATGCTCGTCAAAACAAATTTCACATCTGACTACATTTTTTGGAATGACTGATATCATTGAACTAAGACATTTTATTAAATTAAACAATATCATTACAACAACAAAAAACATAAGGTATTCCAATATTACAGTAAATCTTAATAATGTTTGAGATACAAAAATGAGAACCAAGATTGATACGTGAGCTCCTGATGAACCTTTAAAAGTATCTGTAGATCTATAAAATGTAATTCCTATAGCAAATGATATCAAAAATATGCTGAAACAGTTTACTTTCTTGAGAGCTTTGAGTAAATCTTTATCCGTTTTAAATAATTCAGAGACACGAGTGATGCTTTTATAATATGACATAAAAGCACGACTGTAGCAGATCCCAGTTACAACTGATGAACCATAGTTTGCAAAAGATGTGATAACAATAAAAATTAATTCTTTTAAATGAAAATGTGTCACAAAACTTAGTTCAGTTTTTAAACTTATTACATGATATATTGTCTGAAAAAATATTTGTAAAATAATAAAACACTTTTTAATTTTCGTCTGGTTACAATAATTCCGGTATATGCTTAAAATATTTTCTATCAATATCAAATGATTTAACGACTTTAGAATAGTCATTGTTGATATATAATGCTGTAACCTCGAGGGAAAAATATAAGAATAGGTCAGACTTATAGAAAATTATTATTAATAATTCAAACTCGTTAGAATTGTCATATCTGATGACCTAAATAGATAACAAGATAAAATTTCCAGACGATAGTTTTTCATTTCACCAAATGTGATAATCTTGTGTGTTATCAAAATTTTTGGAACTAAACAGTTTTAGTGAAATTATTTAGTCATATACCTATACCTATAAGGGTATAATGTCCTATAGGTTCGAGTATAATACTCAAACTGCCGTGGTAGTTTTGCGTCTATTGAGAAGGAGAACTATCACGGCTATGTTAGTTCTGTCAGTTTCACAGTAAGAAATACTCGTAAAAAATACTCTTACAATATAAAATCCTTTGAAAAAAATTTAGTTGCCGGAACTTTGTCTGCCATGCCGTGACAAGTCATGGCCTTTCGCCCCGGCATTGCATCTCCATTCGCAAATTGTGATTGTGTGCAAGGACTGTTGCCTCCAGAACCCATGGTGGCAGGCCGGCAAGAGGGCTAGCCGCTTCGCAGGAGACCATGCGGTATCCCCGCACCATCTGGATGGCCATGACCTTCTGGGACGCATTAAGCATGGCCGCCTATCGCTTTCACGGCGGCGGCACCAACACTGGCGCTCTTTCCGGCCTTAGACCGAAGAAACTCCGCGTAGAACTTCCGGCACGAGGTATCTGGATCACAGGGCAGCCCCGGTCCATTCCGGTTTGGAAGCCAGACGTTGGAAGTGCTTCTTAAAATTTTACCGGCTATTGAGAACGAGTCTCAGGTACTTCATCGTCGACTCGACGCCTATGTTGTTTGGAAACCCGGTGGTGGAACGTTCCAAGGGCTAAAAAAGTACATGGCCTCGAACTTGTGCAGTGTCAAGTCCCAATTGCTGGGGCCTCCCCAAGACTGTCGCAACTCCACGTGTCGCTAGTTTGGCCACCGGTATTCGTCCTCTTGAAGATGATTTTATTGAATGCCCTCCGTATCGTTCCATTTGCCATTTTTATGTCAGCGATGCGGTTGACACCGTCCTTGCCAAGATTGAAGAAGCAGAAGAAGGCCACTTTGCGGGCCCGCTTCTATCTGAGCGATATCCTCTTGTAGCTGTCCAGCACCTGACCGCTATTTGACACGTTTTAGCAGTTCAGCGAGTTTTTTTGCTCCAATAATTCCAAAAACGCTGGCGTAATTGTTTGATTTTTTTACAGCTAGTCAAGTGAGAGGTAAATTGGTTTTATTTATTTATTTAAACTTCATGCAACACAAAGGTACAAAGGTGGACTTAATGCCTGAGGCATTCTTTACCAGTCAACCAAGGGTAGTGAAGAGAAAACATGGCAGGTCCATAAAAAAAAAAAACAAAAGATTAATAATAAAACAAGGGTGCAAATGTATATAAATAAAATAAACATACATGTATAATTCATATAATACAACCTACATATATATAAAAATATATTATATATAAAAAAAAATGAAAGGAGTTTTTGAGATGACTCCACTACTTGTGTAGAAAATAATGCCGCAACTTCCGCTTAAATGCATACTGACTGGTGGTCGTCCTGATGTGGAGAAGAAGCGCATTCCACAGAAGTATGGACTGTATATGAAAGGAAGAATGAACAAAATCAGAAGTATGAGAAGGACAAAACAGTAGAAGATTGTTAGAAGAACGCAGATTTTTAACATTTAAAGAACATAGATATCGAAACTGTGATATAAGATAAGAAGGAGGCGAGGGAGAGTTGAGCAGAGAGAAAAGAGTAGTTAGTGCGCGCAAAATTTTCCTCTGACGAATGGGCATCCATTTGAGCTCAGTTCTGTAACATGAAATATGATCATATTTTCTCAAGTTAAATATAAACCGGATGCAGTTGTTTAGGAGCCTGTCAAGTTTGTCCAGCAATACCGCATTCAGATCAAAGTAGCACACGTCACCATAGTCTATTAAAGGAGAAATTTTGAGGGGTTACTTTTCTAATTAGAACTTGGTAACACAGTGAGTGGCCTAAGGCCATGAGGAAGTGAGTGAGAGTCTTGCACAGATCACCCAAGCACTCCCAAAAAAGTCGCAGCAGATGTTTTAAGTAACATGTTGTCACCTAAAAGTCCTTAGTCCAGTATTGTTGTAACAACGAATATCTCCGTAACAACAAATTATTACGTGACAGTGATCATCAATATTTTTTAAAACCAATTGCCTCTCTCCTCTCGCGCCGGGCCCTGATAAAGGTCATGGTCCTAAGTGAAGGAAAATGGCCAGCGGGCGCATCCTTCTGCGAAGCAGTAATCCTAGCAAACGAAACGGACATCCTTAAACCGGGTACAGACTATTGTAACGTAAAATGCAAGGTATCATGTAAGGAGCATTTCATAACTGTCGACGCAGCGCGCGCACGAACTGAGCATGTACCTACTTACATAGTTCAAATGCTCTGTTCGCGCGCGCAAGGCGTACACACTATGGAAATTCTCTTACGTCACATGATATATTGCGACAATGTGGGCGGCAATTATTATTATTTGTTTTCATTGTGTGTTACATTGCATTTCATTGTGTGTTACAGCAGTCTGTACCCGGCTTCACACCCCAGCCACTGAGACTGCGACCCCGACTTCCAGCCACCGTAGGCAAAGGCTTGCTGACGACAAGCAATGGGTAGCCACTGTCTGGCAGTCCGGTAACTATCCGGACCAAATCCGAGTCGTCGAAGGTGCCAGCCCAACACCCTAGGTACCTGCGACGACTCGGGCTACCGTAACCGTAGGGGCCCAACAGGGCCGTTGTTCCCTGGGGCAGGAGTTTCTGAAAAGGAAACTCACAGTCCCAGAACGTATTGGAAGTTATCCAATGCGTTCTGGGACTGCGACACGTAGGACACTTGTTTGGTTTTAATCAGTGAAATTCTGACACGCTCTTCCGGAGCGAGAGAATAAATGATGTCCCACCTCAAAAAAAAAAAACCTGGAAACTTAATAATTATAGATCATATTATTATTTTATAATTGTATTTTTTTTTTTTTATTGTGTTCAGTGGTGGTGATCGGTAATGTAATGATAGAAAATATTAATTAGTTAAAATAAAATAAAAATTGCGAAATTTCTTTATTCTTTACTGTACGCAAGACAATATAGTACACCTACACAGTAGTTTGACAATTCATATACATAGGTGGACTAAACTCAACAATGAGTTTTCTCCCAGCAAACCTTTGAGTGATAGAGAGGGAAAACAATCAAGGACAGAATCAAGTGTACAATACGAACCTACATAAATAAGTCTAATAACATATAAAATTTTGTCAAAACCACTTTATTAAATTAATTGTAATGTACTTAAATTATTACCAGGAATAAAAGCTATTTGAATTTGAAAGGAAGTGTTCTTTAATTTTCATAAATTTTAGTTTTGAAAATTAAATAACATGATTAAACTGCAACATAACAATGACATAGTTGACAGTCAACGTGAGTATCACTGGCAGCATGTGCACCCCAGCAGGAATCTTGGACAATAACTTGACCTCGATATTATTTTTCTTAATCAGACGTATAAAATCCTTTATCAATTTTGTTTCAGTCTCACGAAAATCTGAAAATATTTTTTTTATTTTTATAAAATCATAAATAGTCTTTTCCGTTGAAAAAAATAATAACAATTTATTACTTATTATCATTGTATTGTAAAGTCGAGCCAAAATCCGATGGAATTTCACGCCTTGGTTTTTCACTAACTGGCTAGCTACCAGTGGTGCCACCATCACTGATATATAACTAAATATCATAAGTACAACTCTCCTGTTGTCATCGGAATTAGAGGCACTCTGTAATTAAATAAATAATTGGGGTTAACCAGAGGTATAAAAAAATTAATGCAGTTTCGACTACAAAATAATCATTCAGTTAAAATTTATATGACAGGTCTCCCGTCTTTTTAACTGAATGAATTAAACACAATTATTAAACTTTTAAGTGTACCAAATTTAAAAATATTATGTTGCAAATTTTTGTAATAAATATGTGTCAATGTAATCTTACATTGATACATAATATTGCGAATTAATCATGTCAATTCTATACTAGCTATTGATGTACTTTATCTATCTACTCGACGTATTCAGTTTAAAAGTCATAATTCGAGGAATTAAGTCATACTTACGTCTACTAAAGCTTTTGTATATATCATTCTGTACAACATAAAAATGTAGTTCGAAATTGATATCGTTAACGTAAAGAAAAACTGAAAGAAATAAAATTAATGTGTTATTCATTCAAAAGAGTATACATGATAAATTTACTTAAAACATATTCAATTATTTATTTTTTCTTATTTCACTTAGGCCTACGTAAGTGTCCATCACTTGTAAAACGTCAAGAGCTAGCGCACGATTCCAATTGACCATTTCCTATGAAGAAGAACCAGCAAGAAACTCCAAGGTTACTTAAACTTTAAAAAAGAAATGATTTTTACAATATACCCATAATACATTATTAATAGATTTTTTTTTACACAACACTATATACACAATTTTTAATACAAATACCTGACATCCAAAACATATTGTCACTTTTTCACAGCAGTTTACCAAATCCCGATACAGTTCAACCCATTCTTGAATCTGATCCCTAGTGATATCACATTGTTCATCCGAACTAATAGCACAACTGTCTATTCTCTCCTGAACAGCTGATATCAAAGAAATCAAGCTTTTAAACAAAAAATACACTATCATAATAAGAACAAATAACATGAGATACTGAAATACAGAAGAAGTTCTTAAAATAGCTTGTGACAACAAAAGAAGAACTAAAAATATCGGATATTCATTTTTCATTTGCGATTGAACTTCCACAAATTTGACGAAAGCAAAAATGAACAAACATAAAACAAAAGTGAAGGTAAACCAGTACACTTTTTTAATAGGTTTAATTAATTTTTTGTCATCCTGAAACCTTTCAGAGAGACTACTGATGCTTGTGTAATAAGACATGAAGTCACGACTGTAACAAACGGCGGTCATAACGGCTAGCAAAGAGATGACATAAGCTGATATAGAAAAATAACGATATATATAACTCTTTTGATCAAAGTTACTTTCTCCAAACACAAAAAACTGATCATTTATGTTGATAATAGTGTGCAACAGAACGTGGAAGAATATATGTAAAACAACCAAATATTTCTTAACCCTCTTCTGGGTATAGTAATTCCTGTATATGCCTAAGAGATTATCCATGAACAGTAAGTGGTTCAACAACTTTATTGGAGACATGGTAATGCTTATAATGACGTGATCCGAAGCAGTAATGATGGTAAAGTAAAATTAATTTTTACCTGACCTAAAAGGAAATAACACAACGTATGTCTCGTATGTTAATATATGACTTAAACTCATTTGGTAATTGCTCAGAAATAATATTTTGATAATATGCCATTTATAGATTGTTTGAATTATCTCTTTGATCAGTGAACAGACATTCTTGTTTGTATTGTTCCACTGACCTGGTGAGTGCCGCAGTAATTCGCCAAATGGATATACCGTTAGCTTAAATGTGTCCTGGCGGTTGTTTGTGTCATGTTCACTCAAACGTCTCGCTGATGATGACGCGTGTGCTGGTTTATTCCATTGAAAATGTTTTAGCTGTATGCTGATAGTGCATGAGTCATTTTCATGACCAGGCATTGTCAGTTGGGGATGGTCATCTCTCAACTGCCAAGATTATTTTTAATTGTTTATTCATTGAATAAACTGGCCTGTTCGTCTAGTGATCAGTGGCCCTGGCTGCTATGTATGTCGGAGGTCGTGTATTCGATTTCCACCCAGGACAAATGTTTGTGTGATGAGCACGATCATTTGTTCTGTGTCTGTGCGTAATTTTCAACCGACCATCCGTGACAATTCTTTCGCTTTAAATTTCAAAGTATTTCGAGAGTGACACTAAACAAAAGATAAACATAAACTAGCTACTGTTAAATCATCAAGAAGCCAATCAAAATATCTACTGCAATTTGTGGTGCAAAAATATTTAATACATACAATGCTCTTTATTATGTACGTTTCATATGAAAATTCCTTTTTAAAAGTCTGGCGTTGTCCGAGATTAACGTTCGGTCGAAACTCTCTGACCTAGCCATCGGGAAAGTAATGAGTTTCGAAATTGCCTATTTTATTTTCTAGAACCATCATTGGTCATGTTTTTGTTACGATTTTTTTATTTTACACTGTTGCTTTGTATCTACTGGGCCTAATATGAATACTTCAGTACACTGTGTCTTATTCTGTGGTCCGATGCGCAAATACAAATTGAAACATTTGTGTTTGCGTCATATCTACGATTATTTTGTTACTTGACTGTTATTTCTTTTTTCTTTCTGCAGTCATTTCTTCACTACAGAGTGCTATGCAAGTGATATGATCGGCTAAACTATCTTCCTTCATTTGTGACGAGTTGTGTCATTGCATTGTAGTGTGTCGGAGATCCTTATTTCTAGATATTGCTGCACAAGGTGTGGCCATTGTACAGGATTACGATCCCTGGGTTTCTTTCCGTTTTCATGTTTTTTATACTACATATTATTATGCTGTGACATTTCAGTACAGTAAAGACAGATAATTTTGATTAGGCTTACTAAGATAAATATACGGCTAAATTTTGACGTTTTAAACCGTCAACTGAGCGAACAGAATGACCTGTAAGTAGTTAGTACGCAACAACTGACAACTACCTACAGGTCAATGAACTCGCTCAGCTTATGTTTACTTAAAGAAATCAATTTGATACATGCGTATATTAATTTGAACGTTATAAAAAAGTAGGTACTTTATTTTTGAATTTTATCTTTATAAATCGATGGCGTTTCGTGGTGATAGAGAGCAGTGGTGGCCGAGTGGCAACGGCCTTGACTAACGAATTGTAGGTAGCTGGTTCAAACCCAACCAGGCGCATTACTTTGTGTAATTTATTTCATGATCACAGCTCTCATAACGATGAAGGAAAACATCGTGAGGAAACCGGCATGTCTTAGATCCAAAAATTCGAAAACATGTGACCTTCATCAACCCGCACTGGGCCTGCATGGTGGATTATGGCCCATTTCCTCTCCTAGAGTGAAGGCCTCAGTCCCAGCAGTGGGAACATTATAAGGCTGATGCTATGCTATGTTATGCTAGTGTTTCATCTACTGGAGCGACCCTCCACGAGATTAAAACGATCAAAATTTAGTGGTGTATTTCTTTACTTGTCTATTGTAGTTAGCCATCGCATAGAATTAACATGTTTATTTTCTAACTCGAAACTAAAAATATTCTATTAACTTTTAAATAGCTAAAACAGCAACCGAACTATCCAAGAAGACCTATATATATACGAGTAACATCTCAGCAAACGCTAGAATTCCCTAGGTTAACCAACAGCTTTGCTTGCGCAAAAGTCGGAAATCATCTCTAAGGAAAAGTCTCCCAGGATCGAAAGTATCCTTTGATGTGGTCTAAAACCTAGACTATCAACGGACCAAGTTTCATTGAATATTCGTTCGGCCGCTAAGAGTAAAAAGTAAACAGACAGGACAGAGTTATTTCCAAAATAATATTACTAATTTCTACCACCGGCCATGCACCTTGACACAATTCGAAAATATCCGACTTCAATTCGAGAATTTATTCCTGGAAATAAAATCTCATATAGTATTTCAGAATATGATCTACCCGTGTGTCAAATTTCATACACGATCGTTCAGCTGTTGAGTGTGAAGCAGTAATAGACATACACACACACATATGAACTTTAACATAGATATTAGAAATATCTAGAGATCTAGTTATTAAAGACTTTTTTACACCACCTGCTCAATAATGCCCTTTTATATGACATACAACCTTCACTTAAAGCAAGTCATTATCTCTCTAGGGAGATAATGTAGTATGGGCGATCCTTAGGAAATAATGGGATTTAAATTTGGAACGTCAAAAACCAAACTAACCAACCAAGCTGACTTTGTTTTGGGTGGCTTGAACTCCTCACTCCACTAAGGTAGGTTTACCTTAACTCCCTCGCATTACTCGGGAGTTAATTATATAAATCCCTCACTAACGTTCGGGAATAAAACTTAGCAACCTTCGTTTCGTTCGGAATTCAATATGCCGCTCGCGACTTAAAGGACACTGCTTTATCTTCTAGTCACATAATCTACTATTACAGCCCACTTAAGCGATTATTGTAATCAATGTCACCAAATTCAGTGTAACTTGAACGTATACGAAAGAAATTCGCCACGAAAACGGTCTGTTATATTTCATAAATTGATCCGTTGTAATCTGTAACAGACGATCTGAAAGTAATTTTACCGTACTCTAGAAGGTGGAAACAAGCACAAAAATGCCAAAGACACAGGCATTATGATCTATAACATAGTCTAACTCTAAAGTATCCTGTTAAGTCCATCTTCAAATATATTTAATGGAAGCACACCGTCTAGCTGTTAGAGCATGTTGTACGAGGCTTAACGACCTCTCGGTAGAAGGCAGGATATTATCTCGATGATAAAGTGCAATAAAAGTGGAGTTACAAGCTCACTTGAATGGCGCTTCTTGAGGAGGAGCTATTTTCTCGCTGAAAGCGAATGTTTAGTACTGAAGCTGAGACTTTATTGTCCATGTTTAGAGCTTGCTTGTAATGTAAGTGGAGCTTAGATGTTGTAAAATTAATATGGATTTGCTTTAAAGGGAATTGCTAAAGCTATGTTGGTGTTTAGAAAATAAACTGAATTATAACAAGAATCTTATGTACCTAGTTATTTTTAGTACTTGCCTACGTTGTAACAGTTTCTACCATAACAGATTATATATTATATATTACGTGTTAACGTTTAACAATTGCTACCATAACAGATTATATATTACTTAGTTACTCTAAACTAAGTAATAAGTAAAACAAGCAGTGCCTTCATCCTCTCTTCTACCTAAATGTATCTATCTATGTTGTGCCCGACACCATAATTGTGACTATTATCTATTTCCCTACCAACTATGTATACATTATGGTACGCAATAAAGAATTGAGAATTTAGAATTAAGAAGTGTGTTCTTTATTTCTGGAGCAGTCAGCTAGGCGTATCTACATTTACTGTTTGGCAGCTTGTGCTTAATGATTTAGTGCTTATGAAAGTACCGTTTATGACCATTATTATTTAATTTATGCAATTTATAAACACATCATTTTAATATACATTATTCACTTTGTCAACATTATTATATATAACACCACCTACTAATTCACTCCGCACATAAGACTTCTCTCACAAAACCAGCTGGTCGTCAGTATGTCATCACAAGGATCCAGCAGAAAATCAGCGTCAGGTACATTTGCCTGACACATGCAGAGCTCTGGACTCCCATTTGGTGCAACACTGAGATGCACACCGCACTATGGCTCCCATCTTTGTAATTTTTTTTTCTTTCTCTAATTACCTACATGTGTTTATTATTTTCTTTGTTGATATTGTTTATATTTATATAATAATAATAATAATAATAATAATAAATTATTTATTGCCCAAACAAAAGAAATTACATTATTTGTTACAAAATAAGTGTATGAGTTCTTTTACAATTAGTTTTGTGAATAATGTCCCCTATACTAGGAAAGTCCTGTATTATAGGAGACATCCATTCGTCCGTAATTACAATTTACAAGAAATTATATAATGAACCAAACGTGTAACATTAACAAAAAATTATGTACAAGTGAGCTCGTGTGTGTGAGTTGTATGTGTAGTGTGTGTGTGTGTGTGTGTGAATTTGAGAGGAAGAGTGTGCTGTTGTTTGTGTATGTAAGTGATGATATGTGTGTGATTGTATCTGCGCTTGTCTATGTTTTGTATGATGATTACATATATTAAAGATTTATACGGATGAGGGTTTTACCAGTGCTTCTGTCTCGTCATAATTTAGGGTAAATAGAAACGTTTTAACAATATTTTTACATTTGTATATATTTAGGGGGTGGATATCTAGCTTTTGATGCATTTTGTTGTAGATGCGTGCACTTAGGTAAGTGAAGTGTCGCTTAGCAAACGTAGTGTTTGTGTGGGTTGTGGGGCATGGCGGTTTAGGTCTTCTTCTAGCTGTTGGGCTGTTATTTATGGCACACGGAAGGGTGGCATGTTTTCTCATAACTGTGCAGAGGATGTAGAGTTGTCGGACTGTTAACGTTTCAAACTCTGCATATAATTGCCGTGTTGGGAATCTGAAAGGCTTTTTTAAAGTGACTTTTATAACTGCTCTTTGTGCTCGCTCTACCTGAATAATGTCGGTCTTGGCAGCCCCTCCCCACGCAGTGATACAATAGTTTAATATCGATTCGCATAGAGCCGAGTAAACGATCTTAAGGATGTTGCTATTGGCAGAAACTCTAAGTTTTTTAAATAGGAAAATCAATTTTCGAACTCGCGCCGACATTGCTTGTAAGTGTGGTTTCCAGGATAAACAGGAGTCTAATTGAATGCCGAGATATCGTATTACTGTTGCTCTGGTAACAGTGGGGCATGGACAGAGGAAAGAGAGGTTGGTACATTTGTGGGCTTTTATTGATAGAGAACCATCTGGGGGAAGGGTGGAGGGTCTTAAGCCGAAGGTAATGAAATTGGTTTTTTTTATGTTTAGAGCAAGATTGTTTTTTCCCAACCACAGCATCACTTCACTGAGACCCTTTTCGGCAATCTCTTTTGCTGAGGTCCAGTCACGGTCATACGAAAGAATTACCGTGTCATCTGCGTAGGCTATTATTTTTGTGGAGGGGAGGGATAGCTGACAGAGTTCATTGACGTATATTTGAAAAAGAAGGGGACTGAGAAGACTTCCCTGCGGCAAGCCGACCATCACATTAGTTGCGTCGCTAATATGCTCTCCAATCTTAACGCACTGCAACCTATCGGTGAGGAAATTACTGAATAGATTCAGAGCAATGCCTCGAACTCCGATGGTTTCTAGTTTTGATAGAAGTAGAGGGACAGAGACAGTGTCGAACGCCTTTGAAAGGTCGAGAAAAACTCCTAAACATTTGAACTTATTGTCGATCCTATCAACTACAAAGTCGAGTAGGGATGTCACTGCATCTTCAGTTGACAATCCACGTCTGAAACCGAATTGGTTTTGTGAAATAATTTTGTGTTTGTTAAGGAAATTATTCAGGCGTTTGTACATTATTCTTTCCAGAACCTTGGAGATTGCTGGGAGGACTGATATTGGGCGGTAGTTAGTGACCTTGTCTCTGTCCCCAGACTTGTAGATTGGATGTACAACAGCCTTTTTTAAGGCGTTTGGGAATATACCTGTAGATATTGCCAGGTTGCATATATGTGTGAGAGGAGGAGCTAGAATGTGACTAGTGTGTATTAGCAATTTTGGTGGAATACCGTCCCATCCGGTAGCACTATTGATTCGGAGATTGCTTATTATTGACCTCTTCTTCGTCTGTTTCTAAAACAACCATCGAGTTAGCCGTACCTTTTTGATAGTTGTTGGAAGCTAGGGGGGAATTCTGGGGAGAGATATTATTGGTTAGGCTTATACCCACATTTGTGAAGAACGTGTTAACTTTATTGACAGATTTAATAGGGCAATTTTCAATTCTCAAAAGCTCTGTCGATGTCGAGCGTATGCATTTGGTGTCAGTCACATTGCGAATTACTTCCCACATTTTTTTGGGGTTGTTTTTAGCATTTTCAAATTCCCTTTCTTCATACTCTTTTTTTAGTTTTTTTAATAAGTTATTGCAAAAATTGCGATATCTTAAATAGGTTAATTTTAAGATCTGATTGCTTGGCTCTTTATTTGTTTTATTGTGCATTTTGTCCCTATTATGTATGCATCTCAAAAGACCGATTGTAATCCATGGTTTTATAATTCTTTGTTTGCTTGGGATTGATTTGTGGATAGTGTTTTTAGATAAAATGGGAGAGATTATATTTAGTAATTCGTTGGTTGCCTGGTTAGCATCATTCATTGTGTATACATTCGAGAAATCACAGTTTATAATATCCGAAATGGCTTTGGAGATATTAAGGCTAGACGTTTGAAATTTCGTGTTTTTAGTTTTGGGTTTGCTGGTCTCGAGATTTAAAAGAACTGCTGCATGGTCCGTGATCGACGTTTCCAGTATTAAGGTGGTTGCTTTGTTGCTGGTTTTTAGTAGTATATGATCAATACAGCTGTGTAAACGAGTAGGTAGAAGGTAGGCTGGGAGAAATCCGTGAGATGCAGTCAGGTTTAGGTACTGCTGTGTACGTGGGTCATTACAATCCGGGCTGATATTAATGTTCGTGTCTCCAATAATTGTGATGTGATTGTGACTTTTAAGGTCTAGTATAACGTTGTTTAAGTTTTCTAGGAAAGGGTCAATGTTTTTTTGTGACGGTGGTCGATATATGGCTATAATAGTTAGGTTGTTTTCGAGATTGCAGATTAGACAGCTGGCATCGTTAAAAGTAGGTTCTGTTACAGTGTGACTAAGGTTATTTCTAATATATATGACTAGACCATCGTTTTGGTTGATTAAATTCTGGGTTTGATGGGATGAATATCCGTCTATGGTAGGGATGTCTCCTGATTTTTTGAGCCAACATTCAGATAACACTATTGCATCGCATGTTATATTCATTGTGACTAAAAGACATCTAAGTTCGTCAAAGTTTTTGTTAATGCTTCTAATGTTTAGATGTAGGACATTTAACGTGTTTGAAACTTGTATGTAATCCATGCAATGGTCTGGTTGGCACTTAAATGATGATGAGACTTGCATATTGTCTAAATCGTCAACTATGTTATTTAGAGTGGCCATTTATGTAACATGAGCTGCGAAATATGTATGGGGGTTCGTTATTAAGCCGAATATGGGGTATAGCGGGTTTTGAAAAGAGAGGGTTGGTAATGTATGTTAAGAATATGTAGGAATTGTGGTAATATAAGTATATTAAGTGGGTTTTATTTTTATAACGAATAAATACAGACGAGGCAAACCGGTAAATGATAGGTGTTTTAAAATTGTTATATTTTATTAAAGCAGTAGTATTAGTTATGTTTATGTTATGTGTCGTTTGTGTAGTAATATTGTGTAAATAGTTCAGTTGAGTATGTAGTGTAGACGCAGTTAAAAGCTTGTTTGTGTGGTTGAAATCTTCTGTGTATATGTAGTAGTCTAAAAATAGCGGCATTTGTGTGAAATATAGTCATTTACTCGTTTGGGCTGGCAGTTCAGCAAGAGATTGTTCTGACTTAATAAGGAGTTGCTTGGCACCCTCTTCCTTACGCAAAAATATATTTCCATTCGATGTCCAACAATATTTGTACTCCATTCGTTTTGCGAATTCTCTCGTTACATAGAAGAGTTTCCGTGAGCTGGCAGGAAGATATTCTGCGACATAGATCGGTCGACGGTCGCCGTTCAGGCCAATGCTGAGGGTATTCAAACGTCTTTCATTGGGGTTTCCCTTGTTGAAGTTACGTGTAGAGGTAATGATTTGGTTTTTTGTCTCCACATTAGTGAATTCAACAACTATTGGTCTGATCGTTCCAGGTTTACCTGGTAGGCGGTAAATGTCGCGCACGTGCGTTCGATCAACCGGCATATTGATCGTTGCACCTACCTTGCTAACGATGGCGGTAAGATCGGCTGCGGTTTCCTTCTCTTTGTTGGGAACGTTGCGGATTTCTACGGTGGATGAGCGTGATAGTTGCTGCAGGTCCTGTAGTTTCGCTTCCTGCTGTTGTATGCTGTCTCTGCATGCTCTTTTTTCTTTTTGCAGTGACTCAATTTGTTTTGACATATCGTCATATTGTTTACTAATAAATGAAACGGTCCTTTCCATTGAATTATTTTGTGTTTTTAGTTCGGCTATGTCAGAGACAAGCCTTTTTAGTTGGGTACTTTGTTCATTTATTATTTTTGAAAAGTAATCTTGTTGTTCCTTTTTCCAAGTAGCCAGCATCTGGCGTATCTCTTGCTTAAAGTCCTGGAGTTCGCTGTTTTGAGGTGGAGATGCGAGTTTGCTGTTTTTAGGTGAGGGTGAAGGTTCGGGACATGGGCGTTTGCTACGTGAAGTAGTGTTTACGTTTCCGAAAGGACTACTAGACATCGCCTGTGGAATGTCCGAATCGGACCTCGCTTGCATTAATTTATTTGTTGTTGTGGGAGATTTTGGTGGAGTGCGTCTAACTGACATTGCGCGGCTTGAGCGATGAAAGATATGCCGTATTGCACTGTGATACGGGGCAGGTCAAAGTCTCAGTGGCGCGCGTTGACACAGTACGACACAGAACGCGATCCTTTCCAACAGTCGCACACCGTGTAGCACTGTGCGTTGTAGGTGGAGCTTCGCACGTTACACTAATGCTTTCAAGGACACGAATCGACACGGAGCGGCACAGAACGCGATCCTTTCCAGTTAGTCGACACTGTGTTTTTTTTATACTGCCCGTTGTTTCAAATTGTTAAATTAAGTTTTTCGATTTATTTAATGATCACTCAATGTTTTTATGTTCTGTTTTCACAGTCACTTACGATGTTTGAAAATACACGTCACAGTTTATTTCGTTCTATAAACCTTTTGCTTTTAGTGTATAAACAGAATTTTCAACACAGCACTCTTTCGACACACGTCTCACTCGCTTGACACACGATCGGACGAAGCATAATTATGTGTGCTTAGTTTTTATAATTCAATTGTGCTTTCGTGTATGTTCTGTGTTGTAACAAATAAATGGTTTATCTATCTATGTAGTGTAAAGTATATATTATTTTATAAATTATTATTCATACTTAAATTATGTATTACTTTGTTTTTATTTTAAGATTTCACAAACTCTTTTTATTTCCACAATCCACACACTATTGTCTACATTTCTTCTGATCAGTCTTTTCATGGATCTACTAGAAGAATTCTCTTTTAAAATAAACAGTACCTTGTATATGTATGCATATAAATAAAAAACAAAACTGGGCAAGTTCGAGTCCGACTCGTACAGCGAGGGTTCTGTACAAACTAACTTATGGACATAGTTCAATTCCCGAATCGAGTTTCAAAGATTTCTCCGTATCAAAAAAAGATTTTTTTTTGGTTGAGGTAACAACATATTTACAGTTTTCAGATTTATTCTTATACTTGTGTTATGAGACCTTGCTTCATGCCAAATTTCAGGGTCCTAGATCAACGGGAAGTACCCTGTGAATTTTGATTCCCTTGAGAGTGTCGAAATGTACGTTTCTTGTGATATAAACGGCCAAATATTTTTTTGTCGTTAACTTAGAAGTTTGATATTTCGCAGCTTCAAGGGACCGCAGACTTGAGTGTATGGTTTATGTTTAACTCGATACCTCCATGCATTCCTGAGACAAAAGATCTTGACAGACAGACAGACGGAAAAAAAATGATCCCATAAGGGTTCCGTTTTTTCCTTTTTAACTCAAAAGGAAAAAAAACGGAGCCTTTATAGGATCGGAACCCTAAAAACGATGAAGGTTTATTATATATTTGTTACTTCTTTTCAACGTTTGTTTTTTATTTGGATGAAATTTAGAGTAGACAATGTCCTGCAACAGCATTTTAATTTGAAGTATTCCTATTTCGGCACCAATTTTTTCCGTACCAAAAGTTTCGGCACCCAAGCTATTCATCTTTCCGCACCAATAGGTGTATTAGCTTGGTGCCGAATCTGAAAACAACACACCTAAAATACCTATTGGTGCTGAAAGAGGAATAGCTTGGGTGCCGAAACAGGAATACTTCTTTAATTTATTCCAGTTGTATGTTTCTTGAGGATATACTACTAAAATGCGGGCGAAGCTGCCGACAGAAGCTAGTCACAAACATAATAAATATCTAAAACGACTCTTAAACAAGACCTTTCAATACACCAAAAATCTGAATGCGAAACACAATTTCAAGATAAAATAAAGGAACATTTATAAGCGGCTTAGGGGCAAACAAGCGGCCCATCCAATCTCGACATCTAAGTACCAAAGTGTGATTTCCCAAAGACTTACGATGTTAAGGCCTTCGCGTCGACGAGAGCATTTTAGCAAATTAATTAAGTCTCAAGTTATCCCTCCCTCGCAGGAAGAAGACGGATTGCCCTCTGTCTTCATATAAATTGTTAGAATTCACCACTTTATATATTGCCGAAAATTTCATATTAAAGCGGTATTGCGGAAAATGAAGGTTGTAGAATATAGCGGTATTTTAAGCGTTTAGCGTTAGTGAAAAAGTTTTGTGGTTCAGTAGTCTAAAATGAATATCATTTCGCAGTAAATATTTCAGTCTAATTTTAATATTTCTGGCGTTTAAATGATTAAAGTAGGTACTTTACTCAGTATACCCCATTTGTTTAGGTATTTAACTAAATGTAAAAAGTCTGCACATGTTTTTATCTAAAAATTGTATTTAAAAATGTCTACAATTAGTTATTTACCTAAACCGATATATAACCTAACCGATATAGGTAATGAGAGCAGTGGTGGCCGAGTGGTAACGGCCCCGACTTACGAGTAGGTCGCGGGTTCAAACCTAGCCAGGCGCATTACTTTGTGTAATTTATTTCATTACAACTGCTCTCAAAACGGTGAAGTAAATATCGTGAGGAAACCGGCATGTCTTAGAACCAAGATTTCGAAGACATGTGACATTCACCAACCCGCAAGATTGTTTACGTTTAGTGAAGTACCTAAACAAATGGAGAATAAATTACTGGTTCTATTCAGGATTGTTCGAAGAGTTACATAAATCCTGAGATGCAATGGGCAACTGAAGGAACACAGGTGGGTTTCAGTTTAGTTAGTAAAAATCTGACACTCACTCTTGCTCCACCTAGAGTGGGAGGACTCATTTGATGACTTCCCACAGAAAAAAAAAACGATTCTAATCCTACCAAATCATGTCGACGTTCCCGGGCAGTAAGTCAGTAATCGCAAAATATATAAATATAAATAGTTTTTCGATTACCGACATTATTACCGAGCAATAAATATGTAAATCAAAAACGATATTTTGCGATTACCGACTTATTTGTCCGGGGACGTTGTCGATGTGTCTTCTACTAAAGATAATATTTCAGTTTAATTGTTCAGACATTGGCAACACAATAGCCGTATTTTTTTTTATGGTAGTTAAAATCATCCAATGTCAGACTCTTACTGACTAAAAACCTACCCTGTTCCTTCCCTGCCTTGGTTCCAGGGCCCTGCTATGCATGACGAGCCCTGGGAAATGATATAACTCTCGTGGATTTAAATAATATTTAAAAATTTACAAAATAAATCTATTATATAAAAGAAAGTCGTGTTAGTTACACTATTTATAACTCAAGAACGGTTGAACCGATTTGGCTGAAAATTGGTGGGCATGTAGCTTAGAGCCAGGAGACGGACATTGGATACTTTTATATTCCGTTATTGATCGATAGTTGTTTTTTTTTTAACCTAATAAAAAAAAAACTAAAATCTGCTCATTTATTGCCCTAAGGCAGAACAAAGTTCGCCGGGTCAGCTAGTAAGAAAATAAATAAAAGAAATAATATTTTTTTATTATAATATAAATATATATAATAAAAAAATATAATATAATCAAATAATTCAATGCATAGGTACATTGGACTAACGCTAAAAATCACAATACATCACGTTAGATTTTTTTATAATTTCATCGTATTTTTTTGTATTACTTAAACATTTATTTTTCCGTATTTTGCATCTAATTGGAATAAAATTCGATTTTACGAGTATCTTCCAATCTACTGGTAATACTAATATTACTTATTTTTGAAACCCGAGTCTTCTTCTTCTTCTTCTTCCTGCCCTTATCCCATATTACTTGAGGTCGGCGCAACACGCTTTTTTCTTCCACTCTAACCTGTCACCCGTCACACTATCACTAACTCCCTTTTCTTTTATATCACTCCTCACACAATCCATCCATCTCTTCTTCGGCCGAGTATTATATAAAATAACACATTCCGAATAAGGACAGGCACTCAAACTCCTCGGAAACATTGCGAAGGTCCGTTTTAAGGTTGTTCAAGATTCAAGCATCCTCGACACGAATTGTGTAAGTGGGGTCGATTAATAAAACTCCAATTGACCTCTCCAGTTATTTTTATTAGTGTCACAGCCATTTTAGGGGTAGGACTGTTGCTTCTGTCCCTTTTCAATGTAAAGTCGTCTTTTTTTTTGATAATGGTTTAATTAAAGAAAGAAAGAAGATTGCATTTATTGGTACTATAAAAGAAACACCGTAGAAATGAAAAGTACAATGAATAATGGCATTAAGGCAAGCACAGAACAGAAGAATTTCTGTTCTGTGAAGGCAAGAATGTATTAAGTTAATAACATCGGCAAAATCTTAACACAGTATAAAATCGATAAAATTAAAAATTAATAAAAAATTAAATTGATAAAATTAAAAAAGAAAAAAAATAATTTGATCAAAAAAATGTATATTGACAATGATGAAATTGCCAAAGAAAAATGTATAAGATTGTAACAATGATAAACTCGATATGTAGATTCACACCACATAAAAAAAATATATAATACACCGTTAAATTTTGATCGTTTTAATCCCGTGGCGGGTCGATCCGGTACATGAAACACTATCGATTTGTAAAGATAAAATAAAAAATAAAGTGTTTTTTTCTAAAACTCCAATTAATATACACATGTACGAAATTAATTTCTTTAAGTTACAACGGTACTGGGATCGGTCTATCATCACTGATCAGACTATTTTCAGCTTATAGCATGTTTATTTTCAAGAACTGGGTCGGGCACAAACCTGTAATACGTTTCCTCAGACCACTAGGTTGTACTTCAAAGCAAGGCGCTTGTGTACAATCCTAGCTACTCGATTATGCCTGCAAATACTGTTAGCCAGACGAAAACAACCAGAGATATTTATAAAATAACACATAATATAATATTTTTAAAGTAAATTGATTAATTTGGTTTTGTCCGCATTTTATCAAAAAGACTTCGGTACTTACACGTACCATTAATGATGAGTCACTAATGCATTTTGATCCATTTCACTTTACATTTATTACTAATGAATTTCACATTACTCCAGTAAAGTATATCCACCGGAAATTTTAAAGGTAAGCATTTTGCCGCCATTTTTTACGTTTGGAAATCTCTGGGTACCATTAAACGCTAAATGTTATTAATGCTGGTGGCGATTCGGCAGTAAATTCCAAAAGCTTGGCCAACAAAAATGAAGTCTTGCCTTGATTTATAGACTTAAAATCGCAGTTCAGCTTCTACTTTGATGGTTTTGAACTAAGAGCTTAATGGAATAATAAACGACTGGTTTTAGGGTTCAGTAGAAGTACAACAAGAATCCCTAACATTATCGACAAGTTCGTCCGTCCCACTGTGCCTCTTCCGTGGTTTAAATCTGAGAGTTTTTTTTTTATTTGATCTAGACTGGTGCTTGACTGCGATCCCACCTGATGGTGAGCAGTGATGCAATCGTTGGTTGGTCACTAGTTTATTAAGAGCCTTGAAGACACCGAAATTATAATCGGATGGGAAGACCGCAGCAGGCAAATTGTTCCAGTCCTTCGATGTACGCGGTATAAACGATGAGGCGAAACGCCTAGTCTAAACCGTACAGGTTTCAACAAAAAAATCATATAGTTCAAAACTTGAACCCTTTACTCTGCATGCAGAAAATTTTAAAAGGCAAAAAATCCTGCTGGGGTCAAGGGCCGTTTTCTAAGAGGAAGGCTCAGCCCCGGTATGATAGGCAGCGAAGAAACGGGGTAGGTTTTTAGTCAGTAAGAGTCAAGAGTCCGACACTATTTCCCGCTCCTCCCAAGGGCGAGAATTGTCATTGGATGATTTAACCTACCATAAAAAAAGGCAAAATATACAAACGCGGCCCGCGTGCGTATTGCACGCATTACAATAAATACTTGTATGAAAAGGACATTTGCGGAGGTTATGCATGCGGAGACAATCCACATGCGTGATGAAATCCGCACGATATTAAAAACACCCAAAAAAAAAAACAAAAAAAAAAACGATTATCTGGTTCATGATAATTTATGAATAGAATAGGGATCCTAGAATTGTCATGCACCTGATTGAATCTAAATAATTCCCCCACAATACCTGGTCTCAATATAATATCACAGTTGGCTGATTGTTAGAACCTTTGTAACTATTCCAGTCACAAGCAACCATTGTAATGAATAGCAATTATATACCACACAATACCGTAGTATTGAAATTACATGTTAGACGAATTCATTGTTATTGTTAATTAAGATTTGCTACTGGTTTTCAGGTTACAGACACGGGCCAGTAGTTAGAATTGTTCAACAAAGCTATCTCGTCTTTGATTTCCTTCTATGGTACCAATAATTGAGTTCATATTCTCCTTTTAAGCAAATAACGTCTATGTTAGGAGACTTTGCTCCTTATAACTAAAAATAACCTTAATAGTTAGTTAATTTGTTTTCTTAGTGTTTGGTTCGCGCTTGTCCGCTCTCATCTGATGAAAAGCAAAGACTATAAAGCGTGCTTGCCAGAAGTCACCTACCCACTTTTGACTTAAAGATTCCTGTGTTGTAGCCATCATGAAACACAGACTTTCAGCAGGCCCTTTGCTGTACGTATAAGAAATATGTTCCCAAAACGGTTTGTGTGTATAGGCGGCATGTCCACCATGTATCGGTGGCGCAACGCCGTACGCCTGGTGGTCCGATGATGGATAGAGAGTCGACGTAAAAGTAAAACCAAAAAGAAATTTCCTTACAGTCTTTTTTTAAATGATGTGAAGATGTGTTTTTATGTGTGATAATGTGTATGTATAGACTATACTTTGTGATAGTGTGCGGGTGGAATATCATCATCATCATTATCATCTTCCTGACCTTGCCCCATGTTACTTAATTACGTGCATTGTGGCTTACCAACGTTAACATCAGTCTGTTTTTCCTTTTATATGTATAGAATAACGTCTACTGTCTGGCAACATAATAGCCCTGACTGCTCTTGAAGCATCGTACAAATTTTGCTATAATTACAGAAAATACAAAACACAAAGAAACCAATGAACACCTAATTTCGAAAATAAAATATAAATAATATAAAACTTATTTGAACTTATAATTCCTATTCAATTCAAAGATATAAGACTTCAAAACAACCCGTTTAAAGAAACGGCAATTTGATAGATGAAAATAAATACCTATTATAATAACCAGGCGGCCATTACACCCGGAGGACACGGTGGAGCACACTGTAGAGGTGTGCCCCGCTTGGGCGGAGCATCGCCGTGTCCTCGTGGGGGCAATCGGCGGCAGCGATCTCTCTCGCCGGGCCTTGGTTCAGGCCATGGTCCGTAGTGAGGAGGGATGGCAGGCGGTCACCTCACACCGAAGAGGCCCAGCTTGCTAACTGCAGGCAGGCAGGGTCTACTGGGGTCATGGGTTAATTTCCGAAAGGAATGCCCGGCCCGGCACGATAGGCTACGAAGGAACGGGGTAGGTTTTTAGTCAGTAAGAGTCTGACACTACTTCCCGCTTCGCCCAAGGGCGGGATTTGTAATTGGATGATTTTACCTACCATAAAAAAAAAACCAGGCGGCCATAACAAAAATTTAAAAAATAATGTGAAATTATTTCTTAAATAAAAATCAACCCATGTACTTGAAAATACCACTATTACTTATGGATTATTACTCATCCTGCTATGACAGGACCCATAAAAGTTAGCCCCGCAAAATTGAGGCTACTATTGAGGAAACTAGAAAAACAGAAAAGGTGAGACCGATCGCCTGGCATGACTACGCAGCGACCCGTTTAGATAACCTAAAATATGTAGCCTTCATTTCCTGATGAAACCGTTTTTCAAACAACATACCCTTTCAAAGTAATCGAAAACTTAAAACTCAGATAAAACGTTGGAACGGTTCCATATGCCATCGCCTAATGGTCAAACCGGATAATAAAAGAAAATAAACTTGAAATTCTATATATATTATGCTAACACCCACGAGGCTAACACACCATACACCGAAGCGATCCAATACCGCATAACAACGGGAAATCGACGAAACCATTCAAAAGGAAATAGACAAAATAAAAAAAAATCTAAATATGATGAGATATTCAAATATTATGTAAGTTCGGAGAACAACATTAGGGAAATCGGTCCCCACGGACTTAGGAGCCACTGAATAGATAGGGGCAGAAGGCCAACTTTATACAATACACTATTACGCAATGCACGTGGATACCTAAGTGTATTATTATAGGCAGCAAAACCTCCTGCACACTTTCCAGGGCTAGATATCCTGACGGATAAGAATGCGGCTATAATTAGATTTTCTCCAACCGTCAAAGTAGCAATAGCGTGGCGGTAATCGCTATAGTAAATAGATATAAGAATATAGAGATAGTACGTTGTCACTTCCTTCTGCAAAGCTGTAAAGGATCGTGGGAACGATACTGCTTGAAGAAGAAGGCACCAGAGCACCAAAGCTGTAGTACTCAGTGAATGATATTCCTGGGATACTCTATGCTGCTCCAAAATTAAATGGCATAGCCTTTATTGAACTGCAGTTTTAGGCACGTATCAAGATCATTAAAACAGCTGTTCCTCCTAGACTATTGAAAGTGCCGGCGACCTGAGCGTTCCGGTTTTCGACGCCCCGAAGCGTTAGGGACAGTTTGGGAACTTCAAAACAATAGGACTAATGTATGCGATATTATTTCATTTACTCAGTACGGTAGGTACCTACTTCATTACACGAGCTCGTACTCGCAGGGCTTTAAATTACAAAAAAAAATGAAAAATGAAGCAACTTTGAATATAACTAAAACGCTATTGAGACAGCCTACGTATGGTGGCAGGACCATCACCGGACACTGCTCCCTGAACAAACACTTCTTCGCAATGAATATCTCGGATAGTCCTGTGTGCAGAGGATGTATGGAGTCAGAAGAAATTGTCGCGCATGTGCTCCTCGAGTGCACAGCCGTCAGCAAGATAAGAACACGAACCTTGGGAGCACCGAGTTCACTCATAGACGCCCTGAACAAACTGAAGAGACTCATCTGCTTCTAGAGTGAGGTGGACTGGTTGGAGTAAAGGCCACCTTGGCTCACGAACGTCTCCTAGGGACTAAGTGCGGAAACCAGACCACAATAAAGAAGCCTGCTAGTTGCAGGCAGGCAGGGTTGAAGCCTGCTGGGGTCAAGGGCCGTTTTCTGAGAGGCTGGCTCAGCCCCGGTATGATAGGCAACGAAGGAACGGGGTAGTTTTTAGTCAGTTAAAGTCTGACACTATTTCCCGCTCCGCCCAAGGGCGGGATTTGTAATTGGATGATTTTACCTACCATAAAAAAAGTCACTATAAAGAAAAAATAAAATAAAAATAGAACACTATTGCAGAGTTGAAAGACCTCCCATAAAGTGGACAGATGGCCTGGCGAGAGTCGCGGAAATGTGATTTATGGGAGACGCAAAGGACCGTTCGTTGTGTTCACCACACATTTCGGGGAGGCCTTTGTCCAAAAGTGGACGGCTTTCAGCTAAAATGATGATGATGATGATATTGATGATGATGAAAAATATTGTCCTCCACACAATAAGCATATCGTGTATTTATATTACAGATGAAACCAGCCTTCTGTACCTTCTTTTTCTATTTAGAATGTGTCCTTTCGAAATACTATGTGAAAATAGAGACTTGAAGGCGTTAGACGTGGACGGGGAGCGCAAAGTCTCTGACGTCAGAACGTGCTCAATCGAATGGCAAAAGCTTTCGAGATTATGTTTGTGGTTTATTCTTTCGAATTGTTGGTTCTTTTTTAGTGTAATATTTGTAACTAGTTTTTTTTCCCGATCTTATTTGTTTATTTATTAAAACTTCACGCAACACAAAGGTATAAAGGCGGACTTATTGCCTTCTATTCTAAAAGATAGTTTACGTGACAAAAAAACCTTCCAAGCCTCGGTGATTTTGTATATTTATGTCAGTAAAAGAATTTTCGCACGATTAGCTGTAATGCTGCGTGGATTCGATTCCCGAACCGAACAAATATTTAACCGCAGGACCACACCAGACTCTAAATATTACACTAAAAGGCAAATAAAAGAACTAAGATTACCGGCATAGCCAGAAGAATCGCCAATCTTAAGTGGTAGTGGGCAGGGCACATTGCTCGTCGAACGTAATTATGGTCAAAAGGACCGAAAGATTCTGGAGTAGTGACCACGTACCGGAAGGCGCAACGTTGGAAGGCCTGCCATAAGGTGGTCCGATGACCTGGTTAGGGTTTTTTTTTTATGGTAGGTAAAATCATCCAATGACAAATCCCGCCCTTGGGCGGAGCGGGAAGTAGTGTCAGACTCTTACTGACTAAAAACCTACCCCGTTCCTTCGTTGCCTATAGTGCCGGGGCTGAGCCTTTCTCTCAGAAAACGGCCCTTGACCCCAGCAGGCTTCGACCCTGCCTGCCTGCAGTTAGCAGGCTGGGCCTCTACGGTTTGCTGACAGCTCCTTGAGGCGCGCGGGAACAGAACGCGCCGTCGACGACTTGGGCTCGGTCCGGTCGGTTACCGGACGATCGGACAGCGTGCTACCCATTGCACGCCGTTCGCAAGCCCGCGCCTACGGTGGCCGGAAATCGGGATCAGAATCCCGGCGGCGGCTGGGGCGAGCGCCCCGTTGCCTCTGCCTGATGCGGTCGACCTCCTCCTTTGCTAGCATTACTGCTTCGCAGAAGGAGGCGACCGCCTGCCATCCCTCCTCACTACGGACCATGGCCTGAACCAAGGCCCGGCGAGAGAGATCGCTGCCGCCGATCGCCCCCACGAGGACACGGCGATGCTCCGCCCAGGCGGGGCACACCTCTACAGTGTGCTCCACCGTGTCCTCCGGACCTGGTTAGGGTTGCGGGAATACGATGGATGCGACACTTGGGGGAGACCCATGTGCAACAGTGGACGTCATTCGGTTAAAATGCTGATGATGACCATTTCCGATCCCAACAGCACTTACGTGGGAACGTGTATTGTCTAAGTCCACGACTTTATCCCAAACGCATAGTACAAATTGAATGTATTTTACGCATATTGGGAAGTGTCGCCAAGCGTGGTTCCAATACTTGAATATATACATAGGAATAACTTTTATTTGCATTTAAATAGCTATGCCTGTGAGCCCTCAGCTTAGTTCACATGGTTTGTCTGCACCTACCTTTATGTATGAGTTGATTCTATTATGTATAGAGAAATGTTTATTAACAAGGCAAGTACCACCAACTAGAAATATAGAAGGTTTTGGTTGATTCTATTATGTATAGAGACCTGCTTATTTACAACGCAAGTACCTACTACAAATAGACAACTAAAAATAGAATAGAGATCGGTTTGAGGCTCCAAAACGGTGTCTATTCTATTTTTGAAACAACAACAGCAGCAGAATCAATTTTCACAACAAACAGCTGTTTGTTTTGATTTGTTCTGTTGGAGGCGTCCCGTGGAGGTTTTATTCTTACAAAAACTAATCAAACTGAGACTCAATTTAAACTGATCCTTAATATTCTCTATCCTGTATAGTCTCTGTGTGTATTCTTATATATAGTCTGTTTACCGGTTCGCGAAAATCTTTTTCTTATTATTATTAATAGGCTCGCGTTTGACCACTATCTCACCTGATGGTAAGCGATGATGTGGCCGACGATGGAGCACACTTGCCTAGAAGTAACCTCACTCTTGACTTAAATAATAATAAAAAGAGGTTTTATAAGTTATAGAGCTTTGTCAGCTTGTTTTTAATTTTGGCGTGGTGGCCAATTCTTTGTCTGATACAATTCTTCACCCCAAGATGCTATTTCAAACCTAAGGAAGCAAATGTCGATTCTGAATGAGGGAACCAAATCGAAATTAAAATTGATACATTCATGCATTTTATCAACCAAGGCCAGCCATGACGAATAGAATGTCCGTTTAAAATCGGAAGTGAATGAATTTGAATAATAGCCGTTTAAAAGTAAACCTTAGGAAGATGTCAGCAAACCGTAGGGGCCCAGCAGGATCGAAGCCTACTGGGGCTATAGGTTATATGAAAGTGAACCGCGGGCCCCGACTTACGAGTGGTAGGTCGCGGGTTCAAACCCAGCCAGGCGCATTACTTTGTGTAATTTATTTCATCACCACTGCTCTCAAAACGGAGAAGGAAAACATCGTGAGGAAACTGGCATGTCCTAGAACCAAAAAATTCAAAGACATGTGACATCCACCAACCCGCACTGGGCCTGCGTGGTGAATTACGGCCCATTCCCTATCCTAGAGAGGAGGCCTAAGTCCCAGCAGTGAGGACATTAACCTTTTGAATACCGTAATTAAAGACACATTAGGTGTGAGGTCACCGGTGTCCTCTTGGGAATTAATGAATTTAAAAAAAAGGCTGATGATTATGATGATGAACCCCGGGGCCTTGGAACGAAACAAGAGTGGGTTTTTAGTCAGTAAAAGTTTGACAATCACTCCTACTCTACAGCCAGAAGGGCGAAGTTATTTTATTATTTTTGCACGAAAAAAAAAGAATATCTAGGCCACAGCAACCAGTAATTAATTGTGTTAGCATCTTTGGTCTGTGAGTTGAGTATATTAAGCGGAGTTCATGTATGCAAACGTAAGTTTTGAGCACTTGTACAAACCGTTTAGAAGTTACTGGTACCGAGTTTCACCTCACAAGTTATTGTTGAATGTGGAGCCAAACAACGCTACGAGTACTAACATTGTGGCTAAGTTTAGAAATATAAAATTAAATACATGAAGTCTGTAACTACAAACGAACTTACAAAGCAAGTGTTAGATTCTGAATTACGAGTATATATATACGAGTATATAATTATGACGTAATTAAATTATTAATTTTAATTTTTCATGGCAACGAAAGAACTTAAAGATATGATAACGGAACATGAAAACCGAAGCTTACAAAGTCACCTGTCCAACCTCACAGCACACAAGGATACAAATTATTCGCTTTGGCGTGCAACCAAGAACCTTAAGCGACCAAAAGACCATGTCCCACCACTTCGAAAACCGGACAGAAGCTGGGCTAGGACTGATGTAGAAAAAGCAACAGCATTTGCCGAATACCTAGGAAACGTTTTCACACCACTGCCTAGTTCCGATCCCGACAAAGACTACGATGTAGCCGAATATCTACGGTCACCTAATCAGTTATGTTTCCCACTAAAAGCAGTAAGTCCTAGAGAAATTCACAGAGAGATAAAAAATTTAACACCCAATAAAGCTCCAGGATACGACCTACTGGATTCCGTCCTGCTAAGTAATCTTCCGAAGAGTGGCGTAATGTTCCTTGTCATACTTTTCAATTCATGCTTGAGACTCTCCCATTATCCATCGCAATGGAAACTTGCGCAAGTAGTCATGATTCTCAAACCTGGAAAACCGCCAGAAGAAGTTTCATCATACCGACCAATTAGTCTCCTTCCATTGCTTGGGAAATTGTTCGAGAAAGTTATGCTTAATAGGATGCAACCCTACCTGAGCACTATCCTCCCTGGGCACCAATTTGGGTTCAGACAAAAGCATGGAACTATCGAACAGGTTCACAGGTTGATAGATGAAATCGGATACACACTAGAGAATAAGAAATATTGCTCTGCTGTATTTTTAGATATAAGTCAGGCTTTTGATAGAGTCTGGCATGACGGCCTCCTCTTCAAGATCAAAAAACACCTGCCTCACTCCTTCTACTTTTTAATAAAAAGCTACCTGGACAAAAGATGCTACGAGGTTAAATTAAACGATATTACATCGGATTTGTTCGAGATCAGGTCAGGAGTTCCCCAGGGGAGTATATTGGGGCCCGTATTGTATCTCATCTTCACTGCTGACATCCCTATCGATGACAAAACGTTTATTGCTACATACGCCGATGATACTGCAATTATGTCAGTAAATTCCAACCCAGTGATTGCGTCAGCAAATCTCCAAAAACATGTGTCTGAAATCGAAAAATGGCTGAAGACATGGAGAATAAGGGCAAACCAAAGTAAATCAGTCCACGTTACTTTCACCCTTAGAAAAGGTGACTGTCCACCGATAACATTGAACGGCGAACCAATTCCTCATGACGTTTCTGCGAAATACCTTGGCATGCACCTGGATAGGAGAATGACATGGCAGAAACATATATGGAGCAAGAGAAAAGCACTGGACACAAAGCTTCGTTCTATGTATTGGCTGATTGGTAAAAAGTCCCAGTTAAACAATGAAAGCAAAATGGCAGTTTACAAAACCATCTTAAAACCGGTTTGGACATATGGAATAGAGCTCTGGGGAACAGCATGCAATAGTAACATAGAAATCTTGGAAAGATTTCAAACTAAAGCCATGAGATCCATGTTTAACATTCCAAAATGCATACATAATAAATATATTCTGCACGATTTGAGGCTAAACACTGTAAAACAAGAAATTGCTGCGCGTAGCCTAAACTATCAACAAAAATTAACAACACATGTTAATGCTCTGGCTGCTAGACTAACGGGTTCTGGAAGTATAATTTACTCAAGACTGAGAAGGAACAGCGTTCCAAATCTTATAAAACGTTTCCCCAAAGAATTGTGAGAGTGGTCAATGGACGACTCCCCGTGCTCAACGAAACAAATACCCAGACATAGCTCAAATAAAGGAATAGCTAAATGTCTAAGACAGATTGCTGTGCTAAGCAGAATACAAAAAAAAAAAAAAAAAAAAAAAAAAAAAAAAAATCATGAACATTGTTAGTTGTATTTTGTACATTGGCAACATTTATGAAGCTTGAATCGAACGTAGAAGTACATAACAAGGACAATATTGTTATGTGTACAAATATAAAACACTAAACTTATAAAAAGCAGCATTGATGTTAATCCTCTAAATTATACGTATTTATCAATGATAATTATTTATATGTATCTGTGATTTTATATTGCTACTTTAATACTAATAATATAATCGACCTGGGTATTAATTACATTGTTCAGGCAGGGGCTATAGTCTTAACATATTTCTTGGTAACCAGTCCACTTATGACTTCAACAACCGTATCCCTATTGTCTTTGTTTTCTTTGTTTCCGTATCCCTATTTTCTTTGTTTTCTGTAGTTAAACAGCGATAAATAACTGACTACCAAAGCTCACAAATTATTTAATACGATACCTTAATTATTGCTAATGGTTGTATTGATTCTGTTTACATATCATGCTGTGGATTTTGTTTCTAATTATGTTATAGTGATAAATTATAAAATTAATGTTATTGTAGAGTATCATTCTGAATTTCGACAGTTAATTATTTCGATACAGTCTCAATTTCGAAAATCATTAGTTCGACTACACATTGCTTCCACAGAACATATATTCGACTAGCGCCTCAAAGAGTCATAAAAATACCTATTTTGATATTGTTGGCCATGTAAAATTCAGGAAAACTCCAAATATTTTAAATCAGAATTCAGTCCACCACAGTTACAACTTTTAAAGCTACACCAAATTGCATTACGACCTACATGCTATTACGTTCTCAAACCAGTACTCATAAATGTGACTCGAATCTCTGTTTGTTCCCGAGAGAAAACTGTGCATTTCCTACATAGGTAATGTACTAACGGCGAAATGGATAAGTGTACTGGTTCTTTACAAGTTTAATGTGTTTTGGGACACACTTCTGCTCTTGCTTGTTTTTGGAATAATGCAAGCGGCAGAAGCTTGTTTCATGATTGCCAACCCTCTAAAAACAAAAATTGTATTAATGTCGTCAATATTACGACATAAGTAAGTATACCATACTGTATTATTATTTATTCTGTGACCATACATAGTTCATGAGCTTAACACACAGCTGAACGCGCGATCCAGGATGTCAGTTAAACAATATCAATGCACTGTTGGTAATCCCAACTTTTTAGGGTAACCAAAGGGTAAAATGGGTCCCTATTATTAAGACTACGCTATCCATCCGTATGTCTGTCTGTCCGTCTGTCACTAGGCTATTATGTCTCATGAACCGTGACAGTTAATCAGTTGAAATTTTCATTGCATCTATAACAGTAAATACTAAAAAACAGAACAAAATAAATATTAGAGAGACTCCCATGCAACCAACGTGATTTTTTGCCATTTTTTCCCTACGGACGGTTTTCTTTTCATGTTTCTTGTAATAAATTAACAAAAAAAAAAAAAACAAGAATGCATTACAGAAATACAAGAATATGCCTTTTTTATAATTTTCAAATTTTAACACCCGTAACTGAAACCATCAGAAACTAGCGGATAATCCGAAATAATTTCGTATCCGTAACGTTATCTAAAACAGTTTAAATATTATGCCTATATCCGTGTCTAATACAATAGTTATTCTTATATATATATATATATATATTTATATTAAAACTAGCTGACCCATCAAACTTCGTACCGCCTAATAGCCGTTTTTTTTTTCGTGAATTTTTCCGTCTTTTTTTTTCATCGTTTAAACCTTCCTTGGATTATCACAAATATTTCAAGACCAAAATTGGCTAAATCGATTCAGCCGTTCTCGAATTATAGCGAGACTTACGAACAGCTATTCATTTTTATATTTTGAAGATTTTGTAAGTAGGACGTAACGTTTAAAACAAACAGTTTTGTCGTGTGTACAATGTCACTTTGAATGTATTTCGTAGTGAACGCGAGCGCGTTGCGGCGCTCAGAGGTAAAGTTGTACACAAATGTTGCAATTTACTTTAATTTCTGTGTGTGACAGTTTTAAGTGGACGGGTTTAATGATTCTGTATTGTGCAATTACCTGTATTTTTTAATAGTGTTAAGTAGAATTGAAAACTGGTGAAAAAAATATTGATAAACCTTTCATATTATTTAAAAAATTTAACTTATAAATTATATTTTTAAGAATTTCAATAAAAAAATTTAAAAAAATGTTAAGAAATAGTATCGCACTGGTATCGGGAACAGGGTCCAAGCTACCGGTGGTCAGGGCTCCAGTCAGCTATCAACGTATCGCCCCTACGACTCGTCGGATCAAGTGCGAGTCATCCTGCGTAATCACATAAAATAGAATAGAATAGAAGAGAATAGAATAGAATATAAAAGAAGAGAATAGAATAGAATAAAAAATTTGTACACCAAAATAGACACACACATACTACTTGATCGCCTCCGAACGGAAATAAGTAACCATGTCATTACCCCTCTATCGCAATCTGTGATACTAGCTGTGGTATCCAGCCACATACCCTGCCACCCTGACGAGGAAAGTCCTGACACGGTTCCCAGTGCAATGGTGAACTGAGACAAACTGCCTGACAACTATGTTGTTATTTGTTGGAGATAAATAAACTTCTTTTTTATTGGTCATCAGACGAACGGAATGTCTCAACACAGGTGTAGGCACATTCTCAGCTATTGATTTCAGGAAGCTGTTGTGACGTCCCACACGAGTTATGTGGCCTACATACAGTTGTGCCAATCTGGGTGTGAGCTTACGGACGGCGAGCAATGGGTAGCTTGCCGTCTGAATGTCCGGTAACCGTCCGGAAAGAGCCCAAGTCATCGACATTGCGTAATGTTCCACGAGCGCTGTCGTCAGCAAACCGTAGGGGTTCAGCAGGGTCGAAGTCTACTAGGGCCATGGGTAATGTGAAAATGAACCCCGGAGCTCTGGAACGAAGGCAAAGAAGGAACAAGAGTTTTTTTTTTTATGGTAGGTAAAATCATCCAATGACAAATCCCGCCCTTGGGCGGAGCGGGAAGTAGTGTCAGACTCTTACTGACTAAAAACCTACCCCGTTCCTTCGTAGCCGTGCCGGGGCCGAGCATTCCTTTCGGAAATAAACCCATGACCCCAGTAGGCTTCGACCCTGCCTGCCTGCAGTTAGCAGGCTGGGCCTCTTCGGTGTGCTGACAGCTCCTTGAGGCGCGCGGGAACAGAACGCGCCGTCGACGACTTGGGCTCGGTCCGGTCGGTTACCGGACGATCGGACAGCGTGCTACCCATTGCACGCCGTCCGCAAGCCCGCGCCTACGGTGGCCGGAAATCGGGATCGGAATCCCGGCGGCGGCTGGGGCGAGCGCCCCGTTGCCTCTGCCTGATGCGGTCGGCCTCCTCCTTTGCTAGCATTACTGCTTCGCAGAAGGAGGCGACCGCCTGCCATCCCTCCTCACTACGGACCATGGCCTGAACTAAGGCCCGGCGAGAGAGATCGCTGCCGCCGATCGCCCCCACGAGGACACGGCGATGCTCCGCCCAGGCCGGGCACACCTCTACAGTGTGCTCCACCGTGTCCTCCGGGTGTTCCGCACAGTGGCGACACCCGGGCGAATCCTCCGCACGAATCCGGAACGGGTACTTAGCGAAAAGAAGGAACAAGAGTGAGTTTTTAGTCAGTTAAAGTCTGACACTATCTCCTGCTCAACCAAAGTATGAGAGGTGTCATTGGATGATTTTCCCACTGAAAAATAAAAAGTACTTTATTTTTTCTTTACAAATCGATAGTGTTTCATGTACCGGATTGACCCTCCACGGGATTAAAACTATTAATATGTAACGGTGTATAGGATTTTTTCTTAGACAATTATATCGGCTATTGCACTTCACTCCTCGAAAAAATCCTATCTCCTGAATCACAGACTAGTAAAAGTTCCCTCCTGAACAATTTAAAAAAGAATCGTTCAATCTGGCAACATCGCATCAGTCTAACCATGTTTTCCTTGTTACTGCGCTGTAGTGTACTGCATTAGTTCCCGAGGCACGTCGCCGTAGTCCCGGCCTTGTCCCGGGATCGTCCCCTCCCTCATGCATCAAGTGTGACGGGAACCACTTGCGATGTTGTTTCCTGAGTCTATTTTAGTTAGATGTTTCAGTTTACCTGTTCTTGTTTTTATAATAGTTTCGAGTTAACTTTTTCTAGTTATGTTTGTATTTGGTTCTCTACTCGAAATCGAATGACGTTAGCTCGAATAACACTTGCTCGAGAATGTTACCTCGACATTACTTGAAATCGATAAATTATGAGCGCGACAGTTCACAATCTTACCTATAAAAACAATTCAGTTCCCGAATTGAATTAGGAAGATTTTTACGAACAGCAATTTTTTTTCGTGATGTAACTAAAAATTTACAGTTTTAAGATTTATTTCTAAATATATTTGTGCTAAGGGACCTTGCTTCATGACAAATTTTCGGATTCTAGGTCAAAGGGAAGTAGGTACTTATGAATTTTGATCCCCTGAGAATATCAAAACGTACGTTTTTTGTAACATAAACGGCCATCTTTTTACGGCAAATTGGCAACGGTTATTATTTCTTAATTCTTTATTGTACACTATAACAGCTTAAAAAAATAAATGGAAAATAGAGGTCATGTATACACAGGCGAGCTTAACTCAAAGTTGAGTTTTCTTCCAGCAAACCATTGAGTGATAGAGAGAGATTACAATAGAGGGTAGGATCCAGTGTACAATTTTAAAATTATAAATAATACGAATAAAATAATACTTAAATATACCTACATACATAAATACAAATACACCGTTAAATTCTAGTCGTTTTAATTCCGTGGATCAGTGATCCTTTTTTTTCGTTAACGTAGTTATTTGAATTTTTCACAGCTTCAAGGGACCGCAGATTTAAGTATACAGTTTTAATTTGAACTCGATACCTCCACGCGATCTCGAGTTAAAGTATCTTGACAGACAGATGGACAACAAAGTGTTCCTATAAGAACGGGTTAACATTAGATCGGAACGACGGTTTTATCGGACCGACAAATGTGTCGGATCTATATTGGCATTTATATTTTAATAGTGCCGTTCACTAGCACGACCCGACAAAATTAACCAAGCCAACACTTTTACCGAACGTTTAGCCACGATTTCTGTAGGCTCTGACATAATATTGGCGTACTGGCAAGCGTAGCGTCGTTCAACAGTTTTAGTATGAACAGCAACACCAAGAGCAAAACTGTTGATCCGACCTAATGTGAACCCGCTCTCAAGGTTCCATTTTTTTTCCTTTTGCGGTACGGAACCCTAAAATCAGCATAATTTTGATCAAATGTAATTACGAAGTGCGGTCTCTGTCGACTATCTACTCCTGCAACATAGGGTTGTATGACGAATTATACGAGTAATAGTCGACACGTCTGCCATAATATTTATCGGGATTGTTTATTAATCTACCAATATTAATGAAGCCAAGCCAGAACGACGAGCTTAATGCATTATCTGATGTATAGTGTTGCTAATTTAGTTAGTATCGACTACTTTACGTCTAGTCATAAAGTAGTCGAAGTAGTAGACATAAAGTAGTACCTAGTAGTAGTCGTCATTTTGCTAAAATTTTACTTATAGTTATCAGAATTAAGTTGACTAAAAGGAAAAAAAATGAATTAACTAATGAAATACACTGTTAAATTTTGATCGTTTTAATCCCGTGGAGGGTCGAGTTGGTAGATGAAACAATATTGATTTGTAAAAATAAAATTAAAAGATTAAGTACTTTTTTTAAAACTTTACCCACTTACGAAATTAATTTCTTTCTTGGCGAATTCAATAACCTGTAGGTAGTTAGTGTGCAACAACCGACAACTACCTCCAAGGTCATTGACTCGTTTACTCAAAGAAATTAATTTTGTACATGCATAAATGAGTTTTAGAAAAAAAGTACTAAGCTTTTATATTTTATCTTTACAGATCGATAATGTTTCATGTATCGACCCTCCACGGGATTAAAACGATCAAAACTGAATATTGTATGTATTATTTATGACTGGGCTGTTGGTTTAGCGGTTAGTGACCCTAACTACTATGCCGGAGGTCGTGGGTTCGATTCCCACCCATGACAAATGTTTGTGTGATGAGCGCGATCATTTGTCCTGTCTGGGTGTAATTAATGAATTTAAAAATATATGGGTTATGTTTATCAGTTCAACAAGAGGATAAACTGATAAACATGAAAGAAACGGATGGAAAGATGTCGTATATAGCAATTTCCGAGGACGGTTATACGACACCAATGAGTACATTATGGAGGGCCAAATTTCACGTAAAGAGATCGGATTTCAGATTTTCGGTGGTATTTACTGAAAGTTTTACACAATTTTTTTTTATTTCTATAGAAGCCTAGATAATATCCACAAGTAGAAAGATAATGTAATAACATCATAATCACGTAAAAATGGTTGTATGAAAATGTACCTCGGGTCGGCCACTTTTAAGGAAAATTCAAATTAACGAAGATATCTAACATCAAGTAATGACTTAATAAGAAATTACTTAGCAACAAGTAATAACTTTAGGTAATATTCTGTTAGAATAAAATCGTTAAATATAGTTATTACGTCGTCACGATCAAGCCTTCAAGCACAGTTCATCAATTTTTTTGTGAAATTGACAATTTTAACATTTGTTAATTAAAATTATCAACACTGCTTTGTTATTTCAACAAGTCGACTCAAACAAGATTATTTCTATTGTCTAGCTTTCTCCACCTATTGTTTTAATTTCTATTGTCGAATCGAAAACAACGTAGATTTAATTTATGTACCTATTTTCATATCGGAATGATTTCTGAAGACAAATAAAATTAATTATTGAAACAAACAATAAAGACAGATTTAATAACAGCGTTCCAAATATTAAAATTAACCCCAAATACAACGTTTTCCTTTACGCCTAAAAGCAACCGCATTTTATAGGAAGAGAATTATTTAATTAATTCTGTAATGAAAATATGGTAATTAAGCCGCAAAAATGCACTGATATTTTAACGAACATAACTTTATTTATTAATCTTGTCAAAAATCTAGAATTTTTTCAAAGAAATAAATGTATTTTATTCATCAAAGAAAAAAAAAATAAACATAAATAATTCAAATAATAATAATTTCAACTAATAAAATCGGTCACGACTCAAAGAAATTCTGTGCAAAGACGAACTTCAATAAAAAACAAAAATAAATATTTGAAGATTCCACGTTCAAAAAAAATAAAAAAATACGCATAAAGATCAAAGGGCAAAGAAAACATTACTTTCAATATAGATATCCTCTTCAACGAAGCCATAAAAATGAAAAGAAAAAAAACTTAAGCACTCTACACAGGTCGTCGGGGCAAGAGAAGAATCGATTGGCCATCTCTTTCAATTGAAACTCAACCTTAAGCTCTTCAAAACAGAGTAGTATTTCTTTTGTAAGTGATCGACCATAAGCAATTGTGATTTTTTTAATATCAGCGTCCGAAGTTGGTAACAATGAGACAGACAAAGCGCGGCAGGCCGCATCAATCTCCTGCTATACCTAATATTGTTGTACTGTACGACATTGACTGATGGCGGCTGTAGCCAATATTAAATATCGTGGCAACAGTCTTCATTTAATTACAATGTAATGAATAGCACGAAGATTTTGTTGCTCGTGAGGGAAGCGGATTGAATAATGAGGTTTGTTATATATGGGTTTTCTTTGAGGATCTACTGTTTATCGGTTGTTTAATGGCGATGAATTGATTAGTGATAAAGCTTATTTGGTCATTTTGATACGTAGATACTGTTTTTAGTTAGTTAGTTACTTAAATAGCTGAAAACTAAATGATAATTTTAGGCTATAAATGACTGAGACGCAACGAAGGGGTATAGGCACACATACAAGGCCTAATTCTCAAAATGGCAACATAGGTGCAGAAAGCCTAATACTCAAAATTGCCACAAAACGCTAAAAGACTTGTTCTCAAAATGGCAAATCCTCTAATGCTCTGAATGGTCAATACTCTAAAGGCCTAATTCTCTGGATACCCAAAATCGCTCAAGACAGTGAGGTTTGGAATCAGAAAGCGAAGCCCTTTATCCAGCACACTTTACACTGCGACCCTCCGGCAATTAGGAGTTACATTGTGGAGAAAATAAACCTTTATTTAAAAAAAAAAAAATATTATTCTCTATACTTCCAATACCGGGGGGTTGGGGGCCCCCTTGATCATCGGCTGGCGACGCCCTTACACAACACAATATGTGACTAAGACTACAGAAAAAAAAAAACACTTCAAGAAACGAAAATCAAGGCATTTTTTCACATATTTCTCGCACACAAAAGTTTCATCTTTAGACCTCAAAAAACAATACTTATAAAAAAAAGACAATTGACTACAGTTTGTAAACAAAATTTAATATTCCAAATTCAAACACTCCCAAAAAAAAATACAGGCTTCTACCATTACATACCTATTATAGAAGTAAGGAAGAAAAAATAAGACCAGATCCACCTTGTTACTCAATTTGTCGCATCTTTGATACAAGTTATCAAAGATGCGACAAATTGAATAAAAAGTCTTGCCCTTTGTACTAGAATCTTGGAAACAAGGCAAAGCCGTAATATCAACGTGTTGTTTTGTCTCTTTTTTGCAACAAATAAGGCTCTAATAGTTGAAATGTGGAGAGAATAAGATGTACAAGGTTGTATTGAGGAGGAATAAATCGATGTGTGAAATGAATTGAGTGAAGTGTACGGCCAGTAGGTATTTTCTTGAAACCCACTTGTTTTTCATTTTACGTTGGAAATCATTCAATTACTTCTCTCGCTCTAGGGTGCAGCGGGAGAGCGTGTCAGATTTTTAATGACTAAAACCGCAGTTGCCCTGTGTCCTTTAGTAATCTCTCAGTATTACTAAATTTGAATTATAATTATTTGATTATTAAATTTGAAAGAAAAGAAAGAAAGAAAAAAGTTTATTTGTATCAAAACATGGCGCATATCTTAAAATAACAGCTACACACACTGACTATACTAAAATAAAATATACTAATAATACTATACTAAAATAAAAAAATAAAAAAGTAATAAAAAGATATGCGTCACATCCGCACAAAACGGCCAGCGCTCAGCGAAATGCTGGAGCTCGTGTGCAGGACAGAGCCACAGCGCTGATTTTCAGCGCTAGCCGTCGTCGACAGTGAGACGCTGATCGGCGTAACCATAAACAAATAGGTTTAAGAGGAAAAACTGTTATTATTTATAAAATTAATAGAATATATACGTAAATTATATAACACAACTAAAAATATAAAAACAAAACGCAGTAATCAAATAATCTATAAATTAATCGATTGTTTTAGTCGATTATTATAAAAACTAAAAAGAGATTTGCTGGCACAAAAACATATTTTGCGTCTGTGGTAAGAAGAAAAAAAAAAGAAATGGTAAAAATGGCAGGTCGATGGTTCACAAGGTTCACAATGACAAAAGATTATAATTACGCAATAATTTTGCAAAAAACCAGATTTCTGACCCACGCAACCTACGCAATCAATTTGTTTACGTGATCGTGTTGTTAATTGTATTGTTTTGAGAAGTGTTAAGTGAGTGTTGTTAGATGCATTTAGACGACAAATAGGGAAAGACGAGGTCGGCAAGCCACAAAAGGAATATCAGCAGCTCATATACGAGTAAAGGTAATTTGCTGAAAAACAACACAGCGTTGATAAAATCTCGCCTCTTTAAATGGATTGTCTAATCACTGTGTTATGTTGAGTTTTAACGGTGTACAATAAATAATTAAAAATTTATTTGATAAAATCTTGAAAAAATTCTTTCAGATAATTATCTTTGACTCAGCTTTCATACCTACTAACCAGATGAAGTTAAAGAGTTCCTTCAGTTATCCTTTACGTTCCAGAACCTCTAGCTCTGTAATAAAGGTGTCGCATTTTAGAAAAAAAAACTTCTAAGTAGAATTCTTAATTCTTTATTTTACACCAAAATAACATAGTAAAAAAAACCTACATCACAAACACACATCTTATCAGCATCCCTTTTGTAAATGCGGATGGCGTGCAATGGGTAGCTAGTTGTCCGATCGTCCGGTAACCGACTGTACCGAACCCAAGTCGTCGACGGCGCGTACTGTTCCCGCGCGCCTCAAGAAGCTGTCAACGAACCGTAGAGACCCAGCCTGCCTGCTGGGGTCAAGGGCCGTTTTCCGAAAGGAAGGCTTAGCCTCGGTATGATTGGCAACGAAGGAACGGGGTAGGTTTTTAGTAAGTAAGAGTCTGACACCATCTTCCGCCCCACACACGGGCGGGATTTGTCATTTGATGATTTTACCTACCATAAAAAACCCCTTTGTAAATTAAACTTTCTTTTCCCCCTTCAACAACTTAAAACCGCAATTTACTGTTATTCCAGCCGACAATAATAACATCGATAATCTAATCTCGATTACGGTCACGGAATTAGAATAGTTTTCAGAATGGAAGGGGTTAAATGATCCAGTTAAACTTTCCCGCTTAGTTCCAGCCGCGGCGCTTCCAGTGAAACAAGTTCAAAACGACTTTTGTAGCACTTGTGATATAAAACTGCAATTAACTACAGTCCCCGCTGTTTTCTAATTAAATTCTTATAGATCTCGGATAAATTTTGCTTTGAAAGTTGCTGAATTAATTAGCTTGTGGAAACTAGATTTTTCTTCTTTTATTAGTTTCTAAGTGCGATAAAATAAAACATAGATTTAGACAGAATTAGACTTACACCCGTGCTTATTAAGAAGCAATTTCTTGTTGCTAAGTAATTTCTTATTAAGTCATTACTTGGAGGGTTTTTTTATGGTAAGTAAAATCATCCAACGACAGATACCGCCCTTGGGCGGAGCAGAAAATAGTGTCAGACTCTTACTGACTAAAAAGTAAAAACCTACCCCATTCCTTCGTTGCCTATCACACCGGGGCCGAGCCTTCCTTTCAGAAGCTGACCCATGAACTATGCTAGACAGCTGAAATGGAAATGGAAGGGACATGTGGCAAGAATATCAAAAGAGCTTTGGACCATAAGAGCAAATCGCTAGAGAGACCTAAGTGGAAAACGACACAGCTGAAGGCCTTATACGAAATGGGCAGATGATATTTTCAAAACAGCTGGTTCCTACCACCTGATGGGTGGACGCAGTATAGGATAGAGAAAGATGAAGTTCTTTGGAGGAGTTCTTCACCCGCGGAGGGGTTCTTGCATAATAAGCAAATATAAGGATATTTTTTTTAAGAACTAATTTTCTTTGCACCGAATAGGTTTTATCTTGAATTTTTAAGAAATAGAAAACTTTTTATTTTATTTCACATGGGTTTATATTTTTTTGATTGTGGGAAATATCAAATAGATTAGAGTAGTAGTGTAGTAGAGCGAGAACCCAACGTACGGCGGGTATCCTCCCTGACGTTGTTCCTCAAGGAGTTGTCAGCAAACTGTAGGGGCCCAGCAGGGCCGAAGCCTACTGGGGCCAAAGGTTATGTGAAAATGTTACCCAGGGCCCTGGGACAAGTAGGTTTTTAGTCAGTAAGATTCTGACACTATTTCCCGCCCCACCCAAGGGCGGGATTTGTCATTGGATGATTTTACCTACAATAAAAAAAACCCTTACGTTTTTGATCACTCTACGGTCTGGACTAAGCGTTTCGCCTCGTCGTTGATACATGGACTAAAACAATTTGACTGCTGCGGTTATCCCGTCCGATTATAATTTAGGTAGCTTTAAGGCTAGAATGAATCGGCTCCTAATAAACTAGTGCGCCTCATTATCAACGATTGCATCATGGTTTACCATCAGGTGGGGTGGCTGCATCAGGGATCGTAGTCAAGCACTAGTTTTTTTTTTTATATTAATATTGATAAGTTGGCGTTTGACCACTATCTCACCTGATTATAAGCAATGATGTGGCCGACGATGGAGCACGCTTGCCTAGAAGAAATTCTTGACTTAACCCTTAGTATACCATAATTAGAGACACAATAGAAAGACAATAGATGTGCGGACACAGGTGTATTTTTTTTTTTTTGTTAGTGGGTAAAATCATCCAATAACATCCACACCACCCTTGGGCGGAGCGGGAGATAGTGTCAGTTTCTTACTAACTAAAAACCCACCCCGATCCTTCGTTGCCTTAGATACCAGGGCCGAGCATTCCTTTCAGAAGCAAACCCTAGACCCCAGTAGGCTTCGACCCTGCCTGCCTGCAGCTGGTAGGCTGGGTCTCTACGGTTTGCTGACAACTCCTTGAGGCGCGCGGTAACAGTGCGCGCCGTTGACGACCTGGGCTTGGTCCGGATGGTTACCCGAACAGTCGGACAGAGAGCTACCCATAGCTCGCCGTCCGCAAGCCCGCGCCTACGTTGGCTGGAAATCAGAATCGGAATCGGAATCGGAATCCCCGCGGCGGCTGGGCCGTGAGGGCCGTTGCCTCTTGCGTGCGGCCTCCTCCTTTGCTAGCATTACTGCTTCGCAGGAGGCGACTGCCTGCCATCCCTCCTCGCTTCGGACCATGGCCCGTACCAGGGCCTGGCGCGAGAGATCGCCGCTGTCGATCGCCCTCACGAGAACACGGTGATGCTCTGTCTAAGCGGGGCACACTTCGACCGTGTGCTCCACCGTGATGCGGACACCGGTGTCAGTTTGGGGCTTGAAAGTTGAAGAACCCTAGGTTGTAGCTATCAGATAACACAGACTCCGGCAAGGAATTCCACTCCTTACCTCTACTAAACTAATGAATATGTTCCCAAAACGCTTTGTACGTATGGGTCGGATGTCCACCATGTACCAAGTGCGCAATGTTGTAGGTACGTCTAATGGTTCAATGATGGCACGGACTTGGTTAAACTATATTGTGCAAATCCAATGCACACTCCCCGAAATGTAAATGATAGAAAATCAACAGGCCAGCAACTCGGCGTCGATGCTCAAGACTGGAGTTTTGAGTCGACAAGTTTTTTTTTTACAAAGCTTTGCCGCACTCTAGGAATGACTCCTGTATCGTGGATGCGTTCACAAACATGTAAACTCACATACACAAGACACCCAGACCCGGAACATTTATCTGTAGGTCATACAAATATTTTTCCATGTGAGGATCGAACCCGCGACACGCAGCGAGTCAATAGCTCAACCACTACGCCAGCCGTGCCGTCATGCCAAGTACATCATCACTTGATGACTCCAAGGCATCAAGTTGATATTTGGCAGATCCATCCCAAAGATGAAAGCAGTAATTCATACACAATCGAACTTGCGCTTGATAAAGGTTGAGCAGCTGTTCCGGCGTGAAGTACCGTCTCACCTTAACTAAGATCCCTAATTTTTTGGCAGCCTGTTGAGTTTTTACCTTGATTGAAGCTGAAATTGAGGGTAGAAGACAAAATTACCCCAAGAAGCCCAAGATTATCGGCACGGTTACTTCCCGGAATAATGGAGCCTGGGTTTTAGCAGTTTGAACTTGACCAGATTGGCATCATCCCTCTACCTCCGAGGACATGTTCAAGCGTTAAACCATGGCTTCCCGGGAAGACTGGATCTGTGACCCACTAGCGAGTATACCGGACAAGCATCAAAATTGCTTATTGCAATTAAAAAAAATATATTTTCTTTGGAATTATTTTCGACTTTCACGTGAGCTAAGGCCACGGAAAGAAGCAAGATATAGATACATTTTTTATTAATTGTCGTCAGCAAATTGTAATCCAAAATGCAATTTTCAAGTACAAGCAATTTTCGACAGAAAACAAAAATGTACCAGATATCCCTACCTCGGAAATGATTAGTTATAATTATTTATTCTGTTATGAAATTCTACGCTACCGTTTAGATCATGTTATTAAATATGCAATATCTAATAATCAATTTCGCCACACACAATATTTCGAAGCTTGCAGCGCACTAATTGCACGGTATATTAAAACCACTAATACTGAACACATTATGCTGACTGAAATTCTACTGTTTTGGAATGAAATTCAATATGCAACTTGAGTGGGTAAACGTGGGACATGTTGAAGGAGGACAATTATTTTTTTAATAATCGTACAATGTTGCCATTATTTTGGGCACCAACCAGTCAATATTGTTGAACCAGTCAATATAATACCATTATTATTATTATTATTATTATTTCCTTTATTTATTTTATCACATATTTTTTAAATTTTTAAATACTTTTAACATACATATAAAAAAAAAAAAGACATTTAAAAATATAAAAAATAGTGTCCCACCGGTATCGGGAACAGGGTCCAAGCTACCGGCGGTCAGGGCTCCAGAGAAAGGAACCTCCTAACAATACGAGCCGTGTCCAGGAGTACCGCTTTCTGAATCAAGCCCTTGATCCAGCCGCCTAACGAGAGCCTCCTAAGGTGTTGGTCGAGGCTCTTGGCTATTAAGCCATTACCCGACACGACTATCGGTACAATGATCGCCGAATCCACTTCCCACATGTCGACAACCTCGCGAGCCAAGTCAATATACTTGATTTGTTTATCTTTCTCGACTTTCACGAGGTTCTCGTCATGCGGAACGGATATGTCAACAATCATTGCACGCCTCTCGTTTCGGTCCACCACCACTATATCAGGCTTATTGGCTACAATAGTCCTGTCAGTGATGATGGACCGATCCCAGTACAACGTGTTATTATTATTATTAATAGCAGCCCGCCAACCATCATGCGAAGGATTGGCGACGCTGTGTTTTTACCCAACTACGGCAAAGCCAAAGGAGATCCCGATTGTCGGCCACCGTAGAGTGGACTTACGGACGGCGATGCTAGCTTGCCGTCATTCGGTAACTGTCCGGACCAAGCCCAAGTCATCGACGGCGCGTATAGTTCCACGCGTGCCTCAAGGAGATGTCAGCAAACCGTAGGGGCTAAACAGGGTCGAACCCCAAGCAGCCATGGGTTCGCTTCTGAAAGGAAAACCCGGCCCTGGTATGAAAGGCAAAGAAGGAACAGGAGGAAAAGTCTGACACACCCTCCCACTCCGCCCAATAGCGGGAAATGTTATTGGATGATTTTTCCACCAAAAAAACAACATTTTCCTCAGAAGGAGATCTCATTTCCTCTCGTCGGACCATGGAAACAATTCTGGCCTAGCACATCATCGTTAGGTCAGCTCAAAGTCAGTGTTACACTTACCACTGATGTAAGTATTTGTCTGATTTTTACCCTCAGTTTGATCTTGTTGTCCCTCGTTTAACAGGTTGTACCATACAATAGATATTGTTTTCAAAGCCAGTGCGTTGTGACGTAGACCGCACAATAAATCTGCGAATAATCCTCTATACTGGAAGTTTAGTGTTGTTCAAATATTTACTAAACATTCGATTATTTTGGTGAACAACCAGTTAAAATAGCAACTTAGAATAATTGTGGATTATGCTAGTAATCAATTCTGCACTGTTCTTCTATATATAGGGTGAATGGTAATTAGTGAACGATACTTAAACACGTGATTGTAGTCACGATAACAAACAACTTTTATTATGGGACGAAACCTGAAATCGAAAAAAAATCTGTTGGTCAGTGTAAACCGCTGTTGGAGTAAGGAGTAACAAACATACACACACATTCATAAAAAATTTCGTCTTATGATATTAGTGTCATTTTTAGTGTTCCGTAGCTCAAAAGGAAAAAACGGAACCCTTATAGGATCACTTTGCTGTCCGTCTGTAGATCTGTCTGACAAGATTAGCTGAGCCTTTATCTCGGGAACACGTGGAGGTGTCGAGTTGAAATTCAAACCATAAACTCAAGTCTGCGGTCCCTTGAACCTATAAAAAATCACGGAAGAAAAGATCCGATAAGATTTTTTTTCGATATAAACGACTTTGTGTAGTCGTTTATATCGAAAAAAAAAATAAAAAAAACGTAAAATTCTACACTCTCTAGGGAATCAAAATTCAGAGGGTACTTACCATTGACTTAGAATCCTAAAATTTGGCAAGAAACAAGGTCTGATAGCACTAGTATAGGAAAAAAATCTCAAAACTGTAATTTTGTAACTACGTCACAAAAACGAAACTTTTTGCGATTCGGAAAAATCTTCATAACTCAATTCGGGACTTCAATTATTTACATAGGTAACTTTGTACGGAACCTTCAGTGCGCGAGTTCGACTCGCACTTGCCCAGTTATTTTTATTACCTTAACCGCCCGTCAAAAGATATAAAATTGTCGCGGTCACAAAAGATAATAAATATTTATTTATTATCTATGGAATAACGAGAGTACTGTGAACATCTGGGTCGTGTCTTTAGTATGACGAGTACTGTACTTGACAGCTCAGTGTTGTGGGAAAAAATAAAACAGATAAAACAAATTGTGTTACTAACTTGTATTCTTGATGTTTTGTTGTTTTTGTTGTACGGAAAACTTTTATGATTTACTGGTCTCTAGCGATGTGTTAGGTATTCAAGTGTTGGACTCTTTTCATTTCTTAACCCGACTACTTCTGAAGCTGTGTGATGTGATCCCAGCGGCTTCGCCCGCATGCAAGCAAAAAATTATCCCATAAGGGTGTTTTTAATATGGTCCGGATTCCATTACGCATGCGTAATTACTTCACATGTGTAGCCCGTGTAGCCCCCGCAAAAGTCCTTTTCCTAGTATTTATTGTAATGTAATACGCACACGGGATGCGGAGCGTGATATAGGACAGCAGCTCCGCACGCGGAGCAATTCCGCATACGACCGACCTTTAAAGCAATGGTGAAGGAGCACTACACCTCACTATAATATTTCTTGAGAGCAGTGGTGGCCGAGTGGTAACGGCCCTGACTTACGAGTTGTAGGTCGCGGGTTCAAACCCAGCCAGGCGCATTACTTTGTGTAATTTATTTCATCGCCACTGCTCTCAAAACGGTGAAGGAAAACATCGTGAGGAAACCGGCATGTCCTAGAACAAAATTTCGAAGACATGTGACATTCACCAATGCTAGCAAGGGAGGAAGCCTACCGCATCAGGCAACGGCGCACACGCCGCCACCGCCGCTGGGATTCTAATCCCGATTTCCGGCCACCGTAGGCGCGGGCTCGCGGACGGTGGGCAATGGGTAGGTCGCTGTCCGTCCGTCTGGTAACAGACCGGTCCGCGCTCAAGCTTGCCGTCAGGTGGGATTGCAGTCAAGCACTAGTCTTTAAAAATTCAAAAAACGCGAACGCTCCTCAAGAAGTTGTCAGCAAACTGTAGGGGTTTAGCAGGGCCGAAGCCTACTAGGGCCAAAGGTTATGTGAGAATATCACCACCGGCCCCGGGACAAAGGCAATGAATGGAAGGGTAGGTTTTTAGTCAGTAAGAGTGTGACACTATTTCCCACCCCACCCAAGGGCTGGATTTGTCATTGGATGATTTTAGCTACCATTAAAAAAAAATCTGACGGCAAGCTACTCATTGCACGTCGTCCGCAAGCCCGCGTCTACTAAGTACGGTACTACGGAGTCAGGATGACTGAGGCGTGAAGATGTCCGTTTCCTCATACGTACGACTATTCCACTACTTCTTTGCTAGTATTACTACTTCGCTCCTCGTTGCAGACCATGGCATGAACCAGGGCCCAGCCTACCGGCCTGTCCCAGGCCAAGAGGTCACAACCGCCGATCGCACCTCACACACACCTCCACCGTAACCTCCACAGTGTCCTCCGTGTGTTCATTACAATGATGACACCTGGGCGTTTCCTCTACCTTAATCCGGTGCACCTCCCGAACTTATCATTTCTGGTTAGGACCTGTATCCGAATACCGAATGTCGTGGCGACTCTCCAGCCACTCCACAAAGAAGGTACATGAAATCGACTTTATGAAAAAACTCACCACATTATAACAATACAAACACAAAGAGGTGCAAAAACACTCGTTTACTTTCACAAAAAAAAAAAAAAGCGATATCATTTCCAATAACAAACTTGCCAATTTCGTCTATTTATTGGCCTCCATATAATAATGACATTAAACACACCACACCTTTTTGTAGCCGATAGCTTTTATGACGTCATAAATGCTTGAGAAAGGTTCCTATTTGGTCTAAACGGACCATCATGGCCGTCCGATGGCCGAGTATTAAAAATAATGTTCAGGTGTGTTGCGAAATAACATATAATTAGGTATAGAGATAAGTTTTTATGTGATATTTGCTGTACTTGATAAATGGGTTATTGATTTCTTGTTCAATCGTCTTTTCCTCTGTTAAAATAACTAAGTATGACTTTAGTGATAATACTAATATTTGTAATGTAAATAGGTAAGTTTCATAAGTTCCCGAGAACAGTTTGGAATTTCTATGTAGATTCTGATTAGATTACAATTATAGGCAGTTACCTACGAGTTATTAGTATGCAGGCGTGCCGGTGTGCCCCGTTCAGACGGAGCATCACCATGTCCTCGTGAGGCGGTCGGCAGTGGTGACCCATGGCGCCAGGCCTTGGTTCAGGCCATAGTCCGTAGCGAGGGGGAATGGTCGACTCGACGGTCGGCTTCTTCTGAAGCAGTAAAGCTAGCGAAAAAGACGGACGCACGTGTGATGAAGCGAACATTCTCACGCCCGAGCCGCCGAACACCTCAAAAAGATGATAGCAGCCCCTTAGGGGACCAGCAAGGCCGAGTCTTCCAAGTCACCGTTGAATGAACCTACAAGGCAGGTCGGCAAAAGCCCTCTTAAGTTCGAAAAAGTAAGTAATATAGAGTTGATAATAATTCCTTCCCCTAAAATCCCGGAATCACAAACATAACGCTTATAAATCCCGAGTATATAAAACATGAACTGCAGTTTAACTATAGTTATAAATTATAGATTCGAAAAAACATATTTCAATTTGATTTCCAGTGTCTGGGAATAACAAAGTTAATTTTAACAGAAAAAAAATAGGTAAAGTGCGAGTCGGACTTGCACACCAAGGTTTCCATGCAAAATAACTAATTTATGTAAACAGTTCTATATCGGAATAGAACCTCGAAGATTTTTTCGAATCGAAAAGATTTTTTTTCTTGTGTTCGTATCTACAAATTTGAATTTTTCAGATATAATATTCCTGTGTTATATTAATTTTATTATTGTGTTATAAGATCTTGCTTCATGTCAAATTTAGGACTCTAGGTCAACGGAAAGTACCCTATGAATTTTAGTTTCCTTGAGAGTGTCGAAATCATGTACATTTTTTTGCGAAATAAACGGCCGTATCTTTTTTTTTCGTTAACCTAATAACCCATATAGCCATAATCAATATACCCATATATAGTTTTAATTTCAACTCAGACAGACACAACAAAGTGATCCTACAAGGGTTCTATTTTTTCCTTTTGAGCTACGGAACCCTAAAAAGGTGATAATTTGATCCCCAGGTTTTTCCGTAAGTTAGTTTTATAGAAATCAAACAGAAGTTCAAGGAATAGCAGAACACAAAACCGAATGCTTAACAAGCCATAAAAAAGACCATTGGGAAACATTATACTCGTACCATCGATTGGCCCATTACTCTTTTGAACCCTCATGCATGCTAATTGACCAATGAGGATCAGAGTGAGTCTTGTTTAAGTTAATCAAGGACGACTAAGGGACCAGCATGGTTACTTACTTAAATACTTTAATGGAAGGCAATCTTTTAAGCCGATTGGAGTTGAAACGCTGGGGTCATGGGGTCCGAGTGCGCGTCTCTTTTTTAAGGAAATATCACGCCGTCTGATCGACACTTTGCGTGACCAGAGGGCTGGCTTGTTCTTCGCCCAAAGAATTAGCATTGCCATTCAACGTGGCAGTGCTGCAAGTCTTCTGGGTACATTTCCGGATGACAGCGATGTGGCGGAGTTCTTCGACGCCTGAGTGTACTGTGTTTTTGTATTATATGTGCATAGGTAGATTTTAAAGCAAACAAAAAATAAAATTTGGGGTCTTTACAGTGGTAAAGACCCCGACTTTTTTAGTTAAATTACGTTTTAATTACGAAAAGACTAAACTATTATAGAAACACCGACTTCCGAAATTAAAGTAATTTTGCACTTTTTGTGTGTTTTTCTTTGAAGTCTTTGTATTTTTTTTTGTAAAAAGTTTTTTACTTTGTATTTGTAACCGTTGCGCTATGTCTGTCTAGAATAAATGTCTTTCTATTCTTTCTATTCTATTCGGAATCCCCTGCTAGCAGGAGGTTCTAATACCTACAAAATCTAAGTTACAACAGAAAAACATTAAAATCAGAAATAAAAGGAAAGGCTCTATCACATTAAATGGTACGAAAAATAAAGAAATCAACCGTAAAGAATCCTAAAAATATTGAGTCCCGTAACTGAGAACTGGCACGAATTTTGCTCTTACGTCACAGTTCGGCTGGCCGAATTCACCGGCCCGCCTTCAATATGTTTATCGAAGAAGCTTTCCTACGATATATTTCATTTCGCTTTTCATTTGAGTGGTTTTAGTTCCTTATGTTGGTGAGCTGATATGTTTCGACTAGCACTTTGCTAGTGACTATGTTCACCGTATTTTAAGAGGAGCTTTGAAAAACTAATCTTTATTATATATTTTAATTAAAATTTGTGTCAAGTTTCAAGATTTCAACCCAAAGAATAATTTGACTGGCTTTATTTTGACTGGCCTGTTGGTCTAGTGGTTAGTGGCCCTGACTGCTATGCCGGAGGTCGTGGGTTCGATTCCAACCCAGGACAAATGTTTGTGTGATGAGCAGATATTTTTCTGTATCTGGGTGTAATTTATCTATAATATGTATGTATTTAGAAATATATAAGTATGTTTATGAGTTGTCTAGTACCCATAACACAAGCTCTGCTTATCTTGGGACTAGACGGCGTTGTGTGATAGTTGTGGAATATTATTATTATAATATTAATTTTCTCGCGTACAACCTTTAACACCCCCTAAAGTAGTAATGGGTTCCTGGTGGCTCTAATGCACTGTGACCTTTATATACCTAAGCCTTCCTCACGAATCACTCTGACTAGTGAAAATCATATGAATATCTGATTAATACTTTTCAAGTTTATGACGATTGTAGAGACAGACGCTATGTGGAACTTTGTTTTATAACATAACCACGCTTAGGGTGTTGTATGACGCACTGGTCAGGAGTCACCTTGAACATAGTTCGATCATATGGGCCCCACACGAAGCGAAATACAGTGTCATGTTAGAGCGGGTACAAAACAAATTTACAAGATTTCTATATTTCAAATTATATGGGGTGTATCCGCTCTTTCCACTGATGTACCCCACACTATTTGTACTGGGTATAGTGGGGTATAACAAACTCAGGGTGCGCCGGGAGTTTAGTCTTGCTGCCTATGTGGTGAAGCTACTGCGTGGGGTAGAACATAACCCAGGAGTGCTGCGCTACCTGAAGCTCAACGTACCGGACCGGTACGTGTGGAGACGCCGACGCCCGCAGTTACTGAACGTGCCACAATATTATATTGATTAAAAAAAATATTATGTTATGTTGACAGATAAAATTTAATATTATTATTTAGCGAGGTAAGGTTAGTTTAGTTTTTAATTAGATATAAGTAATTATATAATAACTGCACTGTCGCATTGGGTGGAGGCCTGTAAAGGCAGTTGTATGAGGATAAATAAATAAATAAAATAAATAAAAGTAAAGATATAATCAGCCTTATAAAATTCCGACCTCTACGACTTCTCTCTAGAAGAAGGAATAGACCGTGGGTCCGGTACGGGTTGATGGATGTCACATGCCTTCCAATTTTTTGTTCTAAGACATGCTGAAAGTATAAATTTTGGTCGTTTTAATCCCGCGGAGGGTCGATTTGGTACATGAAACCCTATCGATTTGTAAAGATAAAATTAAAAAATAAATTACTAAGTTTCTAAAACACGAATTAATATACGCATGTACGAAATTAATTTCTTTAAGTAAACGAGTCAATGACCTTGTAGAGAGTTCTCGGTCGTTGCGTACTAACCACCTACAGTTCATTGGCCTCGATCAGCTGACTTATGTACCGAATCAGTCCTCCACGAGATTGAAAACACCGAAGTTTAACGGTGTATTTATTATTCTATGTAAAGCTGTTTGACTCGACAGCACAAAAGATGCTCTGTCGACTGTCGAAACTATTCGAGCACACAAAAATATGCATGAAAAGAAATTTTACATTCAAGATAAAATGGAATACGCACCACAAATATACGAAAACTAGACATTTATACGATTACAGTGGGTGTTAAAACCAGCATACATTATATCCATCCCGTATGCTTTTGTAGTTTTAAAAGCTGGTATATATTTCGCGTTGCAATTTGCGAAGCGATGCTCCTCTTGATTTATGTACCTAGAAAGTCCGACACCTCTCCGTTTTTTTAACATAAATTCGTGTTACTAAAACAGGGACATGCAAATGAACAGATTTTTGTAAATTTGATTTTTAAAAGCGCCATTTTTGCGGTTGTGCTGAGTTTTTTAGCCGAAAAATAGTGGTAGGTACCTTACGCTTATGTGAATAGTGTTGTACCGTGTGGTTAAAAGCTAGAAGTGGCTTTACTAAATTGAATTGGGTCAGTGACTCAGTTCGATTTGTTTTTATTCGTTTCATTATTAGTGGATTCGGCAAAAATAACCTTTTTTTAGGTTGAATGACATCTCCCGCCCCTTGGTAGAGTGAGAGGGCGTGTCAAACTTTTACTGACTAAAACCCATTCCCAGTTTCTTCGTTGTCTCTCAGACCAAGGCCGGGTTTTCCTTTCAGAAGGGAATTCATGGCCCCAGGCTTCGACCTTGCTGAGCCCCTACGGTTTGTTGAAATCTCGTTGAGGCACACGTGGAATACTACGCGCCGTAGACGACTTGGGCTTGATCAGGATGGTTACCGAATGGTCGGACAGCGAGCAATGGGTAGCTCGCCACTTCCTTCCCCACTCGTGTATCGTCAACGTACGAATGGTTTAATAGCTTGTTGTTTCATCCAACGTAATGTTCGATAAAAGACTAAACGTGAAAAGAGAAATTACGCCTGAAAACTCTCTTAATATACGGTAATTCCATCATTTACTCGAAATTTTCACAAAACTAGTTCCTGAAAATATGTGGTTTTTTTTTTAAATCTTTAACCTATAAAGTGGAGTAAATTTCGTGTGAATTTCGTTTAAATTTGCAAAATATAGATATACTGGTATATTTTAAATTAATTAATACATTATGAAAAGTCAAAGTTCACACAATATGGCAGATGTTCAGAGATTCTGATTTCAATAGAAACCTAGATAATATCCGCAAGATATCTCTATGTCTATGTTTCCAAAATGTCTAGAGAAAACGTATAATAATGGCATAATAGCGGAAGAGCGATTGTTTGGAAATATATCTCGGCTTGATTGCTCTTAAGAATAACTAATGGATTGTGACTTTATAATACGCTGCAACGTTCTGAAATAGTTTATCTGTAGGAGCAAAATTATATCTTGTGTTTTATTGCAATTTATTACGAAATAAACTAGAATTGATATAGTTTTATCACAAAAAATAGGATGATAAGCGTCTTACGCTAGTTGATGAAGTTACTTAACATTATGAAATACTCGTGGGTGGGAATAATATATTATATTATTCTTTGCATAATAATGAGCATTTTCGTTAAGTAAAGTATTCCTGCAAATCCATTTGAGTTTTTAACTGGGGAAAAAATTGCATTTTATTTTAGTATGAAATTAAAAAATAAAGACGAACGATATTTAGAAATTACCTCAATTGACATTCTCACAAGTTTATGACAAGCCAGATGCAAATGAGGCATATGACGAATTTCTGGAATTTTATTTTATGTTTTAGAAATGATAAACAAATTAACTCAATCACATAATTCTGTGATTTTGAAATACATACATTTTATAGATTAATTACACCCAGACACAGCAAATGATTGTGCTCATCACATAAACATTTGTCTTGAGTGGGCATCGAACTAACGATCTCCGGCAATGCAATTAGGGCCACTAACCACAAGACTAACAAGCCATGCAAGGTATGCATGTATATGTCACCGTAAAATTGCAAATACAGATAGATTACAATCTATCTCGAGAGATTGTAAACTATCGAAAGATTGTGAACCATATCAAACAGCTCACGATTTAACGCATTATTTTTCGGGAGATTGTAATATCTCGAAGTTAAACTGATACATTACAATCTATCGCCCGTTAAATTTTCAACTATCTAAAGACTGTCCCTGATTGGTCGGTCTTACAGTAGGTCGTTCTGTGTCTATAGATTTAGGAATGAAACACAGGTGTCAGTCAAATTAAATAAATGCACTTCGAGAATTATGACGCGATCAACTATTTATTTATTATTTAATAGATATTTAATAATTATGACACGACATGTTAAGAAAAATTATAAGCAAATAAAAATAATCAGAAACATAACAATATTTTCTCCTCGAAAACAAATTAAAAATAATAAATTGAAAACGGAACAAAATTGTCTATTAGGAAAAAGAAGTAAAAGTAAATTGTGCCAAAAAAAATGTTCACTTATTTATAGTTACCAACATTCATTACATCGTATTTTCTTGCATGATGGTAATTCTTATTTGTTTGTTGGTCGACCTCGAGATTATATTGTGCTGTACTCGTCTAACAATTTTATTACATTTTGAATTCTCAGATTTGTCCATTCAAATTTTTTGCTATTTTGATTATGCCCTGTGTAATAGTTTTGTAACTCTATAGTAAATTCATCGTGATTAACAATAGCTGGTATTTCTGAGTTTTGATGATGACAGACTCAATTCCCGACATTGTAAATGTTATGAATTAAGATCCTAAAGGTTTACATTCATAAAAAATGTGAAAACACTGAAAATGTATGTAATTTTGGTTATATTCGTTGACTAAAACCTACTTATTTATAGTTCAAACAGCACTTCTTAGGTTAACCACAGATTCAGTTTTACTTCACAACTATTACATATGACTAACTTTAACTCACAAGTTATTTTTAACACGAAATTAATTTAAAATCACCAGAACACTGTTTACGTTCGACAACAAACGAATTATCAAACAAATATGGCGGCTGGCGGCACATGACATTCAACCAATCAGCGCGCGAGATGCGTTCTGTTCTATACTATTTGACAATTTAACAGTTTAAATTCGAGATATTACAATCTCCCGAAAAATAATGCGTTAAATTGTGAGCTGTTTGTTAAGATTCACAATCTTTCGATAGTTTACAATCTCTCGAGATAGATTGTAATCTATCGGTATTTGCAATTTTACGGTGACATATACATGCATATAGCATGGCAAACTAAAATCGATAAGGAACGTGCCCTAGCATCAATTTAGCCGTGATTACTCGCGATGCAGCTATCAAATTTTCCATCGAGACCTATTCAAAAACACGTGTCACTCCAGACGCTTCCAACAGCAGCTGCATTTACATACACTATCACAACTCAATCTTTTGAACATAAACTGGCAGTGTATTATTATCGACTTTGACATGGTTTATTGTTAGAGGTATTTGTACTAACACCAGTTTAAGGCTGCGTTTCCACCCTCTGGTGGCTCCGCATCCTCGCACATCTCTATCTCGTTTGAGGATGCGTAGCGGGCAATGTGTTTGTAAAAAACCAATAGAATCGCTTCATTTACCTCGCCTCGGTCAGCACAGCTCTGATGGAAAGAGCGGAGCTAGATTTTTGCGCATACATAATATGTGAGGGATGTGTTATGTGTGTGAGGGATGTGTGCCAGGAATTTGTTGCGAGGGATATGTGTAGTGTGTTGAGCAGGATGTGTTGCGAGGTTTGTGAAATACTGTACCAGCCATAGACAGAGTTTGTTGGAAGTAGGAGAGCGCAAAAGTGCATGGCACATGGCATCCTCGCCCCGCACATTTATGCGCATGTTCACAGCTCCGCTACACATCCTCATACGACACATTTTCCTCGCACAGCTTTTTTGGAAACCCCACACACATTTTCACAGCACAGCTAGACATCCTCGCACGACACATTTACCACGCACATCTCTGGTAGAAACGCAGCCTTAAAAGATGTGAATATCTTAATTAACAATAATGGATTGTATGATTTGACAAATAAATTATTATAATTTATTTATAACTGCAGGCCTAGCCAAGTTACGACTATTTCGTGTCGAATCGCTTTCTACAATCAGCAACGCCTCAGCGTAAGTACTATTTATACCATAAAACTACTGGATGTAGCAATGAACGTTATAGAAACGATTACAATTCTTTCTGTCATTTTGAAAGATATGAACTTGGCAACGAATTTTGTTGAGATGATGTCATTCCCGTACATTTGATTAGTTTTCTACTAGCGCTAACGATTGTAGATTATCTACTTTGCTAAGTCTGCTGGAAACACCCGGGTGAAAACAACAGAGGCCCTACCACGAGCTTTTAATGCAATCTGAATTGTTAAAGGGAGCTATACAGGCCATATAGAGCTATATCATCATCATCATCATCAGCCTTTTAATGTTCTCACTGCTGGGACACAGGCCTCCTCTCTAAGAGAGGGAATGGGCCGTAATCCACCACGCGGGCCCAGTGCGGGTTGGTGGATGTCACATGTCTTCGAATTTTTGGTTCTAGGACATGCCGGTTTCCTCACGATGTTTTCCTTCACCGTTTTAGAGCTATATAGGCTGTAAGTTTTCAAAGTTTTTATGGCCAACTTCGGATATAATATTGACAGGCACTCTCGCCTTTATTCTGCCAGGGTTGCACATCCACGACCAAATACTTTAAAAAATCTCGTTAACTCTTCTGTCGCCTATGGGAATTGAAGAGCTTACCGAAATAGAGTATCCAGTCGTAATCACACGACCCTGGCGAACGGGACACTAAAATACTCATTGCACCAATTCGACGCAAGCGGTTAAAGGGTTCTTTTCTTTCTTTTAAGGTGAGAAAATCATCTAATGACATTTTCTGCCTTTGAGCGGAGCGTTAGGGTGGGTCAAAATTTACTGACTAAAAACCCACTCCTGTTCCTTATTTGATTTTTATACAATCTTCCATTCAGAAGCAGACCTTTGGCCCCAGTAAACTTCTACCCTGTTGGGCCCCTACGGTTTGTAGATAACTTGAGGCGTACATGGCTTGGTCCGGATGGTTACCGGACGATCGGACGGTAAAGGGTTATAACCAGAGAAGTTATTTGTTTATTTCCCATGTACAAAAAAAGGTACAGTTACAGTACCTAAATATACTGGAAACAATAGACCACACGACAAGCAGCATATTCCCACAGATATTTAACAAGTGACAGTTGTCGCAAAACAAATAAATTAGCCTTGTCGAGACACGTCGTGAGTCGGCAAATATTGGGCCAAATGTTCGTGACACGTGTCTTTTCCGACTAAACAGGTAAGGGAAATTCTTGGTGATGGTGGATAATGTCTGTAAATGTTAACAGAATATCAGACTTGGGTAATCATCGTTTTTTTAGCATTATTCTAATTTAATTCTTGTCTTATTATCTTGTCTTATTATCTTATCTTATTATCTTATCTTATTATCTTGTCTTATTATCTTGTCTTATATCTTGCGACCCAAGGTCACTGATATAGCCTGAAGAATCGCCAAACTAAAGTGGCAGTGGGCTGGGCACATTGTTCGTAGAATGGATGGTCGATGGGGCCGAAAGGTTCAAGAGTGGCGACCACGCACCGGAAAACGCAGTGTTGGAAGGCCTTCCACAACCGGGAGCCGACCGTGGACCGATGACCTGGTGAGAGAAAGTGCTGGATGCGAGACCCACAGGACCGTTCGTTGTGGCGACACTTGGGAGAGGCCTATGTCCAACAATCGACGTCCTTCGAATGAAATGATAATGATGGTTTTCTTTCATCGAAATCCGTTCAACCGTTGGAACGTGAAGGAGTAACTAACATGTGTATGTTTATAAAGGCGGATTTGCGGGATTTCGTTTTGATTTTTTGTTTTTTTGTGAGTTTTTTACACATCATGTGTATACATCACTCACAAATTCGCTTTTCTATGACTAGCTTCTGCCAGCGGCTTTTCTCGCGTGGTAGTAGGAAATATAGTTAGGTCTTTTCCCGTACGTAAAATACGCACTAGTCGTGGAGTTAAAGTAGTAAAATACTTTAACTCCACGACTAGTGCGTATATATAAAGAGTATAAATATAAAGAGTAAAATACGACTGGCCTGTTGTTCTAGTAGTTAGTGGCCCTGACTGCTAAGCCGGAGGTCGTGGGTTCGATTCCCACCCAGGACAAATGTTTGTGTGATGAGCACGATCATTTGTCCTGTGTCTGGGTGTAATTTATCTATAATATGTATGTATTTAGAAATATATAAGTATAGACATACTAGTTATAATATAGTTATATATAGTACCCATAATACAAGCTCTGCTTAGCTTGGGACTAGACGACGTTGGGTGATAGTTGTGGAATATATTTATATTAATTATATTATATTATATTATATAGTTGAGGACACCAGCCCGAAATAGGAGTACTGCGTAAATTACGTACATATTCGTACATGCGTAAATTAATTCGACTTAAAAAAAAGTACTTTATTTTTTAATTTTATCTTTACAAATCGATAGTGTTTCATGTACCGAATTGACCCTCCACGAGATTAAAATGATCAAAATTTAAGACATATACATATTTACCCTCGTCCGTGCGTTACTGCGGGGTGCCAACTGAAAACCAGGGCTGGGTGTCTGACGCCCAGCAAATGCTGGGGTGGTCACCCTTTCGGTGCGGCCACGCTAAGCCTAGTCTGTACTTTTGTTCTGTATTGTTGTTTGTCAAGTGTTTGTTACCGTTGTGCTTTGTCTGTCTCGAATAAAAGTCTTTCTATTCTATTCTAAATACAAATATAATAGATACGCCTATTGGTGATTTTTTTTTTATCGATCCATTAGTTTTTAAATTTATTATATACGAAAAAGAAATACAAACCTTCTTTATAATATTGGGTAGTATTAATATAGGTTATTTCACACAATAGAATTTATAGTTTAATACGAGCATAATTAATCGTAAAATAGATAAAAGAGTGCTCCTTGGTCCCGTGAAAAGTTTTTAAAACCATTTGAAAAATGTCTAGATTCATATTCTTTTGATAAAATCGTTTTTTTCTGAAGAAATAACAGACAATAATAAATAAAAATTTAAAACATTTTTACAAATGCTTATATTAATAGAAATTGGAACTTTTATGCACTAGTGCAGATAACAGTGTATTGCGTTCTTAAAAGCGGTGGGATAAAAGCGGGTTTTCGAGTAAGTATATTGAAATAGTACATTTTTACCCTAGGGGTGAAAGTAACTTATTTTGTCCCGAGAAGGAGTTTGGCGTCCGAGCGTAGCGAAGTTGGCAATATTCGGGGGACTAAATAAGTAATTATCCCGACTTAAACACTGTGTTTTTAAAACTCTACAACTCAAAAAAACTAAGAAAGTTCGGATCGCCGTTTCCCCACCTATTTTGTTATTTTTTCCATCATTTTTCATCATTATCAGTGAAAAAATGGTAAATATTATTCTCAAATCTATGTTAGTTTTAAAGAAATAATTGAAAGTAAATCATAATTAAGTCCTTTAAAAAAATCTGTACTTATCTTTATATTTATATTTCATATTTCAATTGTATATCGCACTGTAATTAAGTAGCTGTATAGAAAGATAGGACATGGTTCAATAGAAATGTGAAAACATAACTATTTTTTTTAATAATTTGAAAGCTGTTAATTGAAGGTGATTCTCCCTTGGGATGAAAATTATTACTTTCAGCCCGCTCCTTCGGCAACTTCAGACCTACTTTCTGAGCATGAGTAAAGAAAACAAAATTAACACTTTTCCAGACGAATAAATAGTGCCACTGTAACCTTCACCCTTTTAAGACCTACTTTTCAGCAAAAACCTCTTTTGTTGCTTTTTTTAACTAAAGATACTGTAGACGGCAATAATCTAATCTGACGAGTCACAAGGCTGTAATAAATGAGGGAATATTTCACAAGAAACTGGCGCTGCGGCAGCTAACTCGCTAATGGTGGCTTGTTTTCACAATATATTTACTTTAAATATATTAAAACTTCTTTCTTTATGTACTCAAGTATACTTAGATTCATTGTTAGGTATTTGACAGAGTTTATTATTGTAAAATATTTTTTTATAAATTAAAATTAACACTAATACATTTTTTTTTTTCATTTACTGAAAAAGGTATGCGGAACCGAGAGGAACGTACGTACGTACATACTTCTACGGTCGGTACGGAATAAGCATTTATACCATGTACATCGAAGAACTGGAACAATTTGCCTGCTGCAGGCAGTCTATTCGTCCGATTATAATTTAAGTGTCTTCAAGGCTAGAGTAAAACTAGTGCGATTCACCACCAACGATTATATCACTGATTACCATCAGGCGAGATCAAAGGTAAGCATTATTTATTTATTTATTGATTTATACTTCTCGCACATTATGTACAGAAACTATTTACATTATATAAAATACTAATTAAAACTATATATACACTTGAACCCTAACTAAAAAATGGCGTCATAAAACTCATCCGCATCGCTGTCGACTGGAAGTATGCCCAAAAGGCTGGCGGCATTGCCACGTTGAATGGCAATGCTTAACGTCTGACGAGGTAAAAGCCAGCCAGTAAATACATTTCAAATATATAACCTTAAATTTGAAAAAAAAAAAATAAAGAAACTGTGGATTAAGTTTGAAAATGCGATGAATTATGACGACAAGCTAACTGAAAATACATATTTCGTATCGTCGGCGCGGCGTCGCGATTCTTTGAGATGGAAGTGCTCAAAACAAGTTTCATTGTTCTATTACTTCAAAATACTAAATATTTCTTAAGAATTTCATCAAGTTTTTAGTATTTGAATGACATCGATATATATGTAATACGCACTTGAATGATAATAATTACTATGAAATTACATTTTGATACAAGTGCAGAAAGTTCGTCATTGTGACCGAGGTGGAATTCGCACGAGCCGTAGGCAAGTGTGTTATGGAGCCGAGGGCTGCAGTGACAAATTCGCATGTGTGTCAAACGACGTTTTTCAGTACATTTACGACTCAAAAGAGAAGACCCACGCCTCGTGGGGGTCGACGCGTGCCCAGCCTAATACGATAAATAATTTTATTACAATAAAATTGTGGTGGAAGCGAGCACGCGCACTTTTCTGCACTAGCGCGGAAAACAGTCCATCGCTTGTCCAAAAGCGGTGCGATAAGAATGGCTTTTTGAGTAAGGGCTTGTTTACGCAGCAGAGAGCCGCGTCATAGCACGCGCAAACACAAATATATGGCAATGTACGGCGACCGCCTAACGCGCCGCGTCTCCGCAAACAAGCACTAAGTGAGTTGAAAAATATTTTTCTATTGTTTGGATCGAGACAGCGCGGGACAATAATGCCTGGTAGAATGTGGGGAGGCCTTTACAGTAATAACTACTGTACTATATAACACCCCTATTTTCCGTCGAGGGTTGAAAATAGAAAATCTTTGGTGTTTTTCTACAGATGTTTTTTTCTTTATTTTAGTAGAAACTAAAAAGAGAAAATGAGGGAATTTTTTTTCTAAACCAAAGGTAAACTAAGCTTACCAATGAGAACAACCGTAGGAGCCCAGCGGTTCCAACACCTGCTGGGGCCATGGGATTAGTTCTGAAAAGAATATTACTCATATTCCTGGAGCACAAAAGACAACTGAGGGAACATAGGCGTGGTTTTAGTCAGTAAAAGTCAGATACACCTCCGCCTTAGAGCAGGAAAAGTCACTAGGTGATCTTCGGAGGACACGGTGGAGCATACTGTAGAGGTGTGCCCCGCCTGGGCGGAGCATCGCCGTGTCCTCGTGGGGGCAATCGGCGGCAGCGATCTCTCTCGCCGGGCCTTGGTTCAGGCCATGGTCCGGAGTGAGGAGGGATGGCAGGCGGTCGCCTCCTTCTGCGAAGCAGTAATGCTAGCAAAAGAGGAGGCCGACCGCATCAGGCAGAGGCAACGGGGCGCTCGCCCCAGCCGCCGCCGGGATTCCGATCCCGATTTCCGGCCACCGTAGGCGCGGGCTTGCGGACGGCGTGCAATGGGTAGCATGCTGTCCGATCGTCCGGTAACATACCGGACCGAGCCCAAGTCGTCGACGGCGCGGTCTGTTCCTGCGCTCCTCAAGGAGCTGTCAGTAAACCGTAGAGGCCCAGCCTGCTAGCTACAGGCAGGCAGGGTCGAAGCCTGCTGGGGTCAAGGGCCGTTTTCTGAGAAGAAGGCTCAGCCCCGGCATGATAGGCAACGAAGGAACGGGGTAGGTTTTTAGTCAGTAAGAGTCTGACACTACTTCCCGCTCCACCCAAGGGCGGGACTTGTCATTGGATGATTTTACCTACCATAAAAAAAAAAACTAGGTGATCTTCCACCTCAAAAAAAAAATAGAAGATTTCGAATACAATTCTAAACCAAAGGTAAACTAATGCCTACCGTATGAGAACAGTACTGTCGAGACCTGGCTACTGCACGCTCGACTTCCGGGATCGATGATTGTATAAAAACGACTTTAGACTTTTAATCAACGATGTATTAAAAATTACTTCAGTGCACTTTTTTTTATGGTAGGTAAAATCATCCAATGACAAACCCCGCCCTTGGGCGGAGCGGGAAGTAGTGTCAGACTCTTACTGACTAAAAACCTACCCCGTTCCTTCTTTGCCTATCTTGCCGAGGTCGGGTATTTCTTTCGGAAGCTGACCCATAACCCCAGCAGGTTCAAATAATCACGTAGCACTCCTTAAAAAAACAATATCATAATCTTCTACTCTATAATGCAAAACATTCTTCGAAATACTAACAAACCAGTATGATAACTCATATTTACAAGGTTGCATGAGATTTCATACAACCTCCTTGCACCAACATCATAGTAAAACTAACTAACTATAAAATTAAAACAATCTGGAGTACTAGATAGACACAACACATCGGGAACAATTCCCCGATCGTTGTAGTACGAACTGGCCGCTGTCTGTCATTGGGGTCACACAGTAAAGGCGAACGTCCATGTTTATTTTTTAATTTAGTACTTTTCAAGTGTTGAAAATAATTTAAAAAATAATAGATGTTTCACTCGATAAGCAGCTTTTGTTGTCGCAGCAATGTAATATATAAATATACACCGTTAAATTTTGGTCGTTTTAATCCCGCGGAGGGTCGATTCGGTACTTGAAACCCTATCTATTAGTAAAGATAAAATTGAAAAATAAAGTACTTTTTTTTAAACTCGAATTAATTTACGCATGTACGAAATTGATTTCTTTAAGTAAACGTCAGGTGATCGAGGCCTACAGGAGGAGTAGGTAGTTAGTACAAAACGACCGACAACTCTCTACAAGGTCATTGACTCGTTTACTTAAAGAAATTAACTTCGTATATGCGTATATTAATTCGAGTTTTAGAAAAAAAGGTACTTTATTTTTTAATTTTATCTTTATAAATCGATAGTGTTTCATGTACCGAATCGATCCTCCACCGGATTAAAACGACCAAAATTTTACGGTGTATTTATTATAAAGGCCCTCCCTCTCTTAAAGAGGAGGCCTGTGTCCCAGCAGTGGGAACATTAAAAGGCTGATGATGACGATGATGATGATTTATTATAAAATAGAGGAAAACGATTCTGCTTTTTGTGTAGAAAAAAAATCCGCCACTTTACGCATACTGATTGTGGCTGGAACATTACATCTTTTAATTAAAATTTGCGGCATTGTAGATCAGTATCGCCCAAATAAATTAAATACGAAGCCCATCAGTTCCGGTTCGTAATTTTGTTGATAAACTACAGTAATTTACCTACATTTATTTCTCACGCAATGTGAAACCAGCTTAAAAGCCATTCCAAGCCGATTGTCCGGACAAATCACGCGGTAAGCCTCGGATTTTGAATTACGAAATTCTGAATTTGCAATTGGAATTAGAGCTTTTGTTATTGTAGCACGTGAAGTAAATTTAAGACTTCGATACTGCGTTGTGTAATCGCCTTTATTAATGTTTGGGCACCATTATTTGATCATAGTTCTTTTTAGCAAATGCGGTTATAAGAATTGAATAGCGTCTCATTAGGTTATAATTATCATCATTTTTTGAACGATCCTGTGCGTCTCGCATCCATCGGATCCCCGCAACCCTAACCAGGTCATTGGTCCATCTTGTAGGGGACCTTCTAATAGGGGCCAACAGCAACAGGGGGCCTTCCACTAGGTTAATGACCCGGTCAAGTTAGCCCAAATTATAAGGATAAGTAGACATTCACACACAGCTAAAAATTGGTACGAATGTTAGGAATACCATCAAAAACAAATGTGAAGAGACCCCATCGACCCCAAACCTGCAAAAAGCTATGTGCTCTTTAAGTTAAAATTCAAAGTTTGGCCTTGATGGAGCGTCATAGTCATTATAGTGATCAGCTCCCTAATTTAGATTAAAAATAAAAATTATACTAGCATCTGCCAGCGGTTTCGCCTGCATGAAAGCCGGTTTCTCCATACAAAACCCCCATTTTATAAAATCCGTTCTGAGAGGTTGTCCGACAAAGAACCTACCTGCCAAATTTTAAGGTTATAGTTGTTCTAGTTTCTGAGATTTGGGGCTGTCCATTAATCTCGTGATGTTTTATTTGGTGATACATGGTGAGGTTTAAGACTACCCCCCCCCCCCTTCTATATCACGTGTATTAATTAGTACCTACAAAGAATTATACAGATCACCTAGTTTAGTCATTGTTTTAATGCAAAACGTACGATGTTAAACAATTTACGCATGCATTCAATGCCAAAAAAACAGAATAACTGACACTGACAGGCTAAGTCGCGGCTCGCGGAAACTTCACGTCGTTCGTTGCCTAGCAACAGCGAATCAAGGTCACACTACAAGCTGCTTTCGATTTTGTACGCATTTGACGAAAAAATAAATACACGTAACGCCGCTTTTCGGATCAGTATCGTGCGTTTGCCGAAAACATAAATACACGTGATATATTACTACCCACCCCCCTTTTGTGATATTTTGTGATTTTTATGGACATTCGAGCCTCACGTGATTATTGGACAGCCCCTTTCGTGATTAATCCATGAGTGGTATTTCGCTTTTACATATATATAGATTATAAGCACATTGCTTAGTACCTAGTGTTGTCGGTCGTATAAACACGACACAATGTACGCCTGTGGCTAAATCGTCCTGTTATCTGTGCGATTATGTCTCTGTGTCAATTTACTCGTAGTTCGCCTAAAGGCTTCGGCAGACAACAAATGTGTTGCTATCGCAAGCAACCAGGGGCCCAAGTCTGCTATTTTTGTAAATTCGACATTCCATCACAATCCCATTGTCATTTTGGTAAAAGTTCTTAATCTGCTAAATCATATCTAATGGTCGATCATTGGTCGGTTATTGGTCTCGTAAACGAATGGTGCTAGAATGACTATCGTATTCAGACTAAAAAAATCCGTAGCGAAGTTTTAAAGATCTAAGCATACATAGGGACAGACAGCGGGAAGTGACTTTGATTTATACCTACTATATATAGTGAAGTAGTACCTACGTTATAGTATGTTATTTTTATTAAAATTTGTCGCTTCACTTAAGGTGTGCCTCACCATCAACGATTGCATCACTGCATACCATCAGGATTTTTTTCCATCAGGTAGAATTGCAGGCAAGCACTAGTTTATATGAAATTAAAAAAAAAGATTCTAGACAAGTAAAATTCTTTTTTTGGTGTGTTAAGGTGTTTGTTCGGTGAGCAGACTCTGGTGATGGTCCCTGCCACCAGGCGCGCTCTGTCCAGTCGCATAATGATTTTGGACATGCTTTTATCAAAATTTCATAAAAACGAATACAATATTCTTAGTCTAATTTTTTACATATCATAAAGAATTATTTTCTTTCTTCTTCTTTTTTTAATAAAACGTTACCCCACACTAGGAATTACTCCTGTATCGTGGGTGCGTAAGCACACATGCAAACTCACATATACAAGCGCCCGAAATACCTATTTGTAGATCATATACCTATTTGTAGAAGTATGAATTAATTACAAGTAATTAATTATTAAAAGTAATTAATTAATTAATTATAAGTATTTAATTCATAGGTACTTACAATAACATTAGTTACAAGTAATTATTTTTTACTTACAATTAAATTAATTACAAGTAATTGATTACAAGTAATTAATTTATACTTAGAATTAAATTTATTACAAGTAATTAATTCATACAATCACATTAATTTCAAGTAATTTATTCATACTTCTACTCAAAACGCTCTGTATCCATTGGAAAGTTGTCCACTGCTGATTGCAAAGAACTTTTGAATGATTCCTTAATATAGGTATATAGATAGATAGTAGTTTGAACTTTATGTCCTGTCGATTTTCTGGACATTTAACAATTATTAAAGATAATAAAATATTATGTTTAGATTACAAGCAACTATGACGTAATCCGACAATCGTCAAGATTTTCGCAGGGATTTTGCTTTATCAAATAGAAAATTGTCAGCCTATCAAATTGTCACCTGTCAAATGTCACATTACACCTGTCGCGTATATTAAACAGGAACCCGGTGCTATTGAAGAGTCACGGGATCAAATCCTTACATTTTTTCATTTCGAAAGTTCCTGTCGCTTGAACTGAAGACACTAACTGACTGAAATTTAGGTCATTTTAAGGTCATAGCTCATTAGAGCCACCCGGAGCCCACTCCGCACCGCCGCGCCTCCTGCAGCTAGTATTCTTTATATGGAATTGTAGTGGTTGAGCGCACCACATATAAAGAATACTAGCCGCAAGAGGCGAGGTGGTCCGGAGTGGGTGCCGGGTGGCTCTAATGAGCTGTGACCTTAAAATAACCTAAATTTCAGTTAGTGTCTTCACAGTTAAACGAAAGCAACTGTCGAAATGACAAATAATAAGGATTTGACCCCGTGACTCTTCAATAGCACCGGGTTCCTGTTTAATAAACGCGACAGGCGCAATGTGAAATTTGACAGGTGACAATTTGATAAGCTGATAATTTTCTGCTTGATAAAGCAAAATCCCCAGAGAAAATTTTGGCGATTGTCGGATTACGTCATAGTTGCTTGTAATATAAACATTTTTTTTTATTACCTTTAATAATTGTTAAATGTCCAGAAAATTCGACAGGACATAAAGTTCAAACTACTATCTATCTATACACCTATATAAAAAGTTCTTTGCAATCATATAAAGAAAAAGTTCATTTATAGAATACTAGCTGCAGGAGGCGAGGCGGTCCAGGTGGCTCTTATGAGCTGTGACATTTAAACGATTTAAAAAAAGGAGGAGGTCCTGTATGGTAGGTCATGTATGAACACCAATTACTCGAAGATACTTGGACCGATTTGGAAATCCTTCAATTGTTTTTAAGGAATTTTTTTCAGGTATCCAGGTACCTAGTGGATTCTGTAAAAATCGAGGATTTATTCTTCAAGTCGATTTTTTTTATTAATATTATTAAATAGTACTTGAAATTATTACATAATTGTACTTTCGTTTACTTTCTAGTAGCGTAAGCCTTTTAGGCAGCCCTTTATTTATAGGTTTATATTTCACGTTGTTCGTATCGTTTTAAAATAATAAATTAGTAATGACTTATTAAAGATATGAATAACGCGAAATTCATCTTAGTTTTATTTATTAACCGTTGAGAGAGAGGGAGCCGTTGCCTCTCGCGTGCGTTGTCTTCCTTTGCTAGCATTATTGCTTCGCAGAAGGAGGCGACCGCTTGCCATCCCTCCTCCCTCCGGACCATGGCCCGTACCAGGGTCCGGTGCGAGAGATCGCCACTGCCGATCGCCCTTACGACTACACGGCGATGATCTGCCCAAGCGGGGCACACTTCAACCGCTGCACAGTGCATCCTATATGAGATTCTCCCGTGACTTTGTTGGTGATAATGTTTTCATAAAAACCAACACCACCACCACTACCACTTGCCTTAATTCCAATTCATCAATTATCAAAATCCATTAACAGTAAAATCGATTATAAAAACAGTCCATAAATAATAAATTTCAAATCAAGTCTAGTTAACAAACAAGTTCATTTTGAACGACATTGGTTCGTCAATTAAGTGGGGGCCGCATTAACTAGCAACGTGACATAAGCCGGTTGCCAGACAGATTTGCATTTGTACCGTTAGACGAACAAATGCCTCTAATTTCACGCTCCGCGGTTTCTGGTCGCCTGGTAGCTGCACTTTATATATTTGGTGATAATTAGTATATGGAATGGAGATATTTTAATAAATTGCTGATGAAAGTGACCTCTTTTTTTAGGTACGGAATACCTTAAGGGGAAAAAACGTAACCCTTATAGGATTTTTTTTTTTTGGTGGTGGGTAAAATCATCCAATGACATCTCCCACCCTTGGGCGGAGCGGGAGATAGTGTCAGACTCTTACTGACTAAAAACCCACCCCGTTCCTTCGTGGCCTTATATACCAGGGCAGTGCTTTCCTTTCGGAAGCAAACCCTTGGCCCCAGTAGGCTTCGACCCTGCCTGCCTGCAGCTAGCAGGCTGGGTCTCTACGGGAACTCTTATAGGGTTACTTTGTTGTCCGTCTGTCTGTCAAGACATATCTCTATAATATTTCGGGAACACGTGAAGAGTTGAAATTAAAATTTTATTCTTAAGTCTGCGGTGCTTTGAAGCTCTGAAAAATCAAACTTCTAAGTTAACGAAAAAAAAGATACCTATGGCGGTTTATGTTACAAAACACGTAAACTTTGACACTCGCAAGGGAATTAAAATTCATAGGGAAGTACCCTATGAACTTCCCGTTGATCTAGAATCCTGAAATTTGGCATGAACCAAGGAGTCATAGTACAAAATTTCAAAACTGTAAATTTGTACAGACGTCACAAAAAAAAACTTTTTAAACGACGTCGCCATGAGACCGCATTATAGTAGTAATAAATAGTGGTATTATTATTTGTGGTTATAGCTTCACACAGGAAAAGGCCTGACGTCGTTTACCGTATAACAACATCAACTATCTCCAGAAATACAATGAGGACAGTGGAATGACGATAGGGTATCCCTTATCTATAGCAGTTTTACGTCGAATTTCAGACATTACTTCCTTGACGTTATCTGGTGATCAACACTAGGACAACACTCTGAAGAATGCCATATAAAATGTACACATACTGTGATTTCTACTTGATTTGTAACTTTACGACATACTCAGTCAAGAAGAAAGCTGAGCTCATAAAACACATGTTGAAAAGTTTTATTATCACATTTACGTGTTGAAAGAAAACTCAGATTTTGTTGCTTCATTTAACTTGTAGATAACCATTACCAGAAAAGTTTTAATGCCTTTTTTACGCTCTACACTTGAGCACGTTTTAGCTCTAAAAAAACACGAATGACTGAAAGTCATCGTGAGGAAGCAAACACAGCTTTAGCTAATCATATCGAAAGCCTCAAATATCTTTTCAATACACTTTCTCAAAAACGCGCACTTAACCTTACCGCTTTTAGGCACGCAGTTTACTGGTATCCACACTAGTGCAGAAAAGTATGCTGGTCCACCACCGCCCTAATTTATTGTATTTATAGTATTAGACTGGGCGCTAATCGACCCCCAAGAGTCACGCGTCAACCCCTGTTTAATACATTATTTTATATTTTCGTAAGTATATTAAAAACGTATATTTTCGGCTCGGTCGCAATCACAAACTTTCTCAACTTGTATATAAATATAAATGTACCTACTATAAAATTATGATGAGAGCAGTGGTGGCCGAAAGGTAACGGCCCCGACTTACGAGTTGTAGGTTACGGGTTCAAACCCAGCCAGGCGGATTACTCTGTGTAATATATTTCATCACAACTGCTCTTAAAACGGTGAAGGAAAACATCGTGAGGAAACCGGCAAGTTTTACAACCAAAAATTCAAAGACATGTGACATCCACCAACCCACACCGGGCCCGTGTGGTGGATTTCGGCCCATTCAATCTCCTAGAGAGGCCTGTGTCCCAGCAGTGGGAACATTATAAGGCTGGTGCTATGCTGTGCCATAAAAAAATATAAAATGTTAAGAAATATGCAATTTGAGATGACTTGGCTGACAATGGGCATAATTAAAGAAAAATATTGTAAGAAACCATTTTATAACAAATTCGCCAAGAGATACTTAGATTTCTTTTGGATCACTTTGAAACAAAAATAGGACTCTTTTAAAGGTAAATGGCATATGTGTTTGACATTATCATCGTTTCAACTGACAGACGGCCCCGTTTTTTACCCCATTGGCCCGGATGGCCTCGTACATTTCCTAAAGCTCACAGTTGCAGCACTGACACCCTGTAGCCTCGGGGCAGAACCCTGGGGCCCCCAAGCTCAAGGGAATCCCAAAACCACATCAGCAAACTGTGATGTATGAGGACTTTAAAGTACCTGAATAATATTATTTGTACGATATGATCAGTATATGTGGGTAATCCATAATGTTTTGCAACGGCGTACACGCCGCCGCCGCCGCCGGGATTCCGATCCCGATTTCCGGCCACCGTAGGCGCGGGCTCGCGGACGGCGGGCTATGGGTAGCTCGCTGTCCGTCCGTCCGGTAACAGACCGGTCCGAGCTCAAGTCGTTTACGGCGCGCACTGTTCCCGCGCGCCTCAAGGAGTTGTCAGCAAACTGTAGGGGCCCAACAGGGCCGAAGCCTACTGGGGTCAAAGGGTATGTGAAAATGGCACCCGGGGCCCTGGGACCAAGGCAAAGAATGGAACGGGGTAGGTTTTCAGTCAGTAAGAGTCTGACACTACTTCCCGCTCCACCCAAGGGCGGGATTTGTCATTGGATGATTTTACCTACCATAAAAAAAAACATAATGTTTTATCGTTTGTTCTACCATCAGTGGAACAACGCCACAGATAAGAGGCTAATCGCAATATACGCGTAACCGTGATCAGCTGTTTCATTCCCTGGCTCCGTATATCCCGGCATTCCCAAGTATTTTACATACCTCTTATTGAACTACAGAGAAATTCTCCAACCTCCCAAATCGAAATTAAATAGGTTGCAAAACCACTTTGTTCATGGCAACTCATATTAGTTAGTAAAAGTCTGACACTGATCCTTCCCGCTTCTCAAGTAAAAAAAAACCGGCCAAGTGTGAGTCGGACTCGCGCACTGAGGGTTCCATTTAAACTTACCTAGGAAAACAGTTCAATTCCCGAATTGAGTTACGAAGATTTTTTCGAATTGCCAAAAATTTTCTTTTGTTACTACAAATTTACATTTTTCAGTTTTTTTCCTATACGTTTGTGCTATGAGACCTTGCTTCATGCCCAATTTCTAAAAATGGGCTTCAGTTTTTTTTTTTTTGTTCGTGTGCCATTGGTCATCTAGCTACGCCACTGAGTGGCAGTTGTGAATGGTAGCATCAGACGCTCAAATGTATTTACGTTCAACAATAGATTCGGCATAATTCCCATCTGCTTTGTTCAATAAACATAAAACAGTGATCGTCTAAATTAAGCTATTCTCCCAGTACATAGAATGCATTCTGACAAGCAATCCAACTTTACGATTCTACACCGATTCCCGGGATTTTTTCCCGCTTTTCCGAACGTCATAAAATAGAAATTGTTTCTTTCCCCATCTTCCGATAGGCACAAGTATAAATATTTATTGAAAGAACGATGTCAGTAACCTACTTATTTCGTCGTTTATAAAACATTTCGTAAAGATAATAAAATTGTTTTATTATTCAATAACTTTTAGTACTTTTCTGTGTTTTTTTTTTGTTCAAATATTGGAAATATATGTTATCTATATATAGATCTGCGCTTTGGAAGTATAAAGTTACGGAGAAAGTGTTAGTAAAATCTTTATGAATTTTATATTACAGTTCGTCCGAAGTGCGACAAGTTCTTTCCGTAACTTTTTCACTACTCGAGAATCGGAAAAAAGTAGTCCATTCCATTTCTAGAATCCGTACTTCGAATTTTGGAAGATTATTGCTATCATTATTCAACTTCGAATTTTGGAAAAAAAATGATAGTCGGCCAAAAGTTCAAAGTCCCATAGAAAAAAAGAAAGAAGAAACATTTATTTGAAACTTTCACAGTACAAAATTGAAATGTTCACTAATCTCTATCGAATAACTTAAAATTAAAATATAAGAATAATAATATTAAAAAGAAAAAGATATTTGCGGGGCCAAAAGGCTCCTGTCTCAGCATATGCTGTGATATTGAAAAAAAAAAGTTTCCTTTCAAAACCTATGTAAATAGTTCGATTGTCAATAATTTTTCCGAATCACAAAAAGTTACTATTTTTTGTTATACATAGATATATATGTACTCACTTAGAATGTAAGTCGATGGTGTTATATCACCAAAATAAAGACATAGTCGTACTACATACATAATACAGTTCTTGCCAAATTTCAGAATTCTAGGTCAACGGAAGTACTTATGTAACTTTATGTATTTTGATTCCCTTGTGGTTGTCAATTTTTTTTACCAAATATTTGCACGCCCAACTGGTAGGATGTAATGAGACCATTAATTTAATTCAAAACCATAATTATGCGCCATATTGCCTGTTATGGCCGGTTGGTCTAGTGGTTAGTGGCCCTGACTGCTATGCCGCAGGTCGTGCGTTCGATTCCCACCCCGGACAAATGTTTGTGTGATGAGCACGATCATGTGTTCTGTGTCTGGGTGTTATTTATCTATAATATGTATGTATTTAGAAATATATAAGTATGTTTATCAGCTGTCTGGTACCCATAACACAAGCTCTGCTTAGCTTGGGACTAGACGGTGTTGTGTGATATTTGTGGAAATATTATTATTATTATTATATTCTGACAAAATAAATGAATTTGAATAACAAAGTGATTCTGTAAGGGTTTTGTTTTTGCAACTTGGTACAGAACCCTAAAAAATGAGCCAATTAAACATTACAAACTCAATTTCAGATTCATAACTTATAAATCAATCCCAAACTGTCCACTTCAGTGAAAAAAATATGCGGGGGTAAGGTATGATCACGAGATCAGAATGCAGTAGGGACCCGTCATCCATTACCTATTTTATGAGGATCCTTGACCCACGACCCCAGTCTGGACCTCATATAGTATAGCGTGTAACATGCCCTTTATAAATGTTCGTCCCAAATCTTTTAGCTATGCTTCTTTATAGCGGTACGGATTTAAATAAAGAATTGCCTGGGAGAGAGTTGTGATTTTTTTGGTAGATTTATTAATGTTTCTGTAGAAGCCTTATTATTATAAAAAAATACTCGAAACAAGTCATCGGGTACCTCATTTATAACATATACATTATGTAATACGTGTATTGTACGCATATCCTGAAAAAAGTATGTTTTAATGTAAGTTATTTTAGATGAAAAAAAAATCGTAATGTTAATATTATGTTAGTAATTGACCTATTTTGATAGATTCTTAATAAATCTTAGTAAGCAAGCCAGATTTATCAAGAATTTGACGAGTGCTAATGCGAGATACTAATACCAATGCGCTACCAGTGTAGTGCATCAATTTCAATATTATTTGCGTAAGTATAATTAGGATAAATGAAACGGCCTCCTACCACGGCATCCACCAATCCGCACTGAGCCCGCGTGGTGGATTACAGCCTATTCCCTCTCCTAGAGAGGAGGCCTGAGTCCCAGCATTGGGAACATTATACATCTGATGCAATGCAATTTAAATGGATACTAATAAAACGGTTTTGCTAACATCTTTTTGAGGCACGCGTGGAACACTATGCTGTTAAAAACTCGAGCTCGGGCCTCACAGGATGGTTTGATGGTCGTCTGCAAGTCGACGCTTATAGGTAGCTGGAAATTGGGGTCGGGATAGGATCAGGAAATCCGTTCCCTCACGCGTAGTGCCGCCTCCTTCGCTACTTTGCAGAAAGAGGCGACCGCCTGTTATTCCTCCTCAATCCGGACCCTGGCCTGTACCGGGATAAATGCCTTCACGAAAACATAGCCGTACTCTACCCAAGCGGAGCATATCTTCACCATATACTCCACTGTTTCCTCCGGACGGCTCGTGTAATGGCGACAACCTGACGTTTCTTCGGCCTTTTCAATATCTGTATGTATGATTGTTTGGATCTAATCTTGCAAACTGAATTAGAAATACTTCCTCTTATGTTATGTTATTGAATAGGTCTCCATAAGGACATTGTAGTACTCCGCCCAAGTGAGGCAGACTTCATCCAGAAACCCAAGTATTTCTACTACCTGAATCCGAAATAGAAACCTCCCGAACTTGCCATATCCGATGAAGACCTGCATCTAGTGTAAGTGTAGTGTGTGCTGTGGTGTTTCAAAGGTCTTCTCTTTGAGACCACCACGGTTGTGGGTGTTGAGACCTTCAATTGTAATTCAAAACAAGATACACGAGTAAAATAAACAAAAAGTAACTATACTAAGTAAGTTATCCCCGAGTTATTGACTGACTACTTCAAGTACAGCTGTAAGTTGAAGTTAATAACTTAGCTGTAGAATTCATAATCGTGGCTCCATCTTGACAGCAGCTTAACAACTTAAAGTTAACAAAACTGCAACTTAGTAAATAATTAAGGTAAACTAGAGCGGGGCTATATAAGTTCGTAGTTTCTGAATAAATAGAGATTTCAGTTCAGTTACTGATATTAAGTTACTACTTAGGGTGAGGCCAAACGAGCGTAATTTTGTGAGTCGGGAGCCGCAGAATTTCGGTCGCAGAAATTCAGTCCTGCAGAAATTTTGTTGAGATACCAGATGAGCGCATTTTATTCAGTAACTATCCAAGTCTTCTCCGATAAGTTTGATAGACATGGGCGTTGTTCAATTTCAATCATCATTTTTCTGTGTCCAGCATCTTGTGAGTAGAAATACATTTCAACTGTCACGCTTTGCTCGGCCCGCATCGGCCCCTTTGCTCCCCGCAAACTCAATTCGGTCCGAATAATGCGTGTGAGTCGGCAGACTACTCATTTTGCGTCGCCGTGTGAATCAAATATGACTTTTCTATGAAACCGAATGTAGCAGAATTTCTGCAACCGAAATTCTGCGACTCACGACTCACAAAATTACGTTCGTTTGGCCTCATCCTTAAAGTTCTGAGTTGAGTTAAACGATATCTGACTCGTGTTTGCACTGTCTGGTCAAGCCAATTTATTATTAATTTATCATTTCAGCTGAAAGACGTCCGCTGTTGGACCTAGTATCGCCATAATAATTGGAGTGAGTGGAGTTGCGGGAGTCCGATGTATGCGAGACGTGCAGGAGTCTCACATCCATCGGACTCCTGGTCATAGGTCCACCTTGTGGGAGGCCTGTTCTATAAAATTATACAGCATGGTCGTATAAAATTATCTCAACGGAATTTACATCTGGGATAAAAATATCCCACGTGCTATTTCTTTTTGATACTTCAGCATTTGATATAAAGTTTTGTTTTCCATGTAGACCTGGTGAGGACCAGGTAATTGGCCCATATGGAAGGCAAAATATCTTATCAATCATTAATAAATAATATTCAATTATTCAAAGCATTTATTTATACTCATTGCTATTTCCAAATAAAATTTTATAATTTCAATAATTAAAACAAAGAGAAATCAATTCATAAAAAATATTTTAAACCATAACATTAAATCAAATGAATAAAAATCAAATGGTTTTTTAATAATAAAATCAATCTTTATATATTTATTAGAGAGCAGTGGTGGCCGAGTGGTAACGGCCCCGACTTACGATTAGTAGGTCGCGGGTTCAAGCCCGGCCAGGCGCATTACTTTGTGTAATTTATTTCATGACCGCTGCTTTCAAAACGGTGAAGGAAACCTGCATGCCCTAGAACCAAAAATTCGAGGACATGTGACATCCACCAACCCGCACTGGGCCCGCTTGGTGGATTGCGGCCAATTCCCTCTCTTAGAAAGGAGTCCTGTGTCCCAGCAGTGGGAACATTAAAAAGCTGATGATAATGATGATGATGATATATTTATTATATCAAGATGAAATCTTGTAAATATAAAAAGTAGAAAATTTCAAAACTGTATGGAATATTATTATGGTTATTCACAAAGTTATAACTCAGATATGGTACCTGCTTGGTGATAAAAATACTTAGTCACCAGGCCACCCGCCATGTGTGTTGTAAATAGTGGTGGGTGATGTCCAATTTATAACCTTTTTTAAATATCTTTGGTAAAAATTTAACATGGTGTAAAAAATATTGAAATCGGATCAGTTACTGATTCTGAACAAACTATATTCAGGTTTCGCATATACTACAAATAATGTTGTATAGTAGTGGGGATTTTAGTAATTTTAGATAGGCTTCAATACAGGTACGCTATCTTTTACTCTCCGAGTCGTCGACGGTGCGTAACGTTCCACGCGCGCCTCAAATGTCAGCAAAACCGTAGAGCCCTAGCAGGGTCGAAGCCTACTGGGGCCATGTGTTGTACGAAAGAGAACCCCAGATCATTGGATCGAAGGCAAAGCAGGGACATAAGAGTGGGCTTTTTTCAGTAAAAGTCAGACACGCCCTCCCGCTCCGCCCTAGAGCGGGAGAGGTCATTGAATGATTTCCTACTTAAAAATGAAAGCTATCTTATACTATTAAATAGCACATAGCCCTTAAGCCTCTGACTAGAGTATAAAATAAACAGGAACGATAAAAAAAACTGTAGGAAGGCATTTGCCCAACAGCGCAGATTTATCTATAAATCATTTAAATCCAATTTTTTATTGTTAATTAATTTTAAACAAATTAATTAAAATTTTCATTTACAAAACCCTAGGATAGAGAGAGGAGATGAGGCAAGCTCATCTTGCATAAACCTTAGTCCGTAATATGATGCTACGCCGTAGCGGTTTCTCGCTACGCTTGCTACGATCCCGTAGACGATAATGCTACGCGTCGAGGCACTATGTTTAAAATTATACCCTTTCTAACCGACTTTGAATGAAAGAGAAGTATTATGAGTATTTTTATTAATTTGTTGGTTTTTTTACCTAAAAAATACTTCTGTATCGTGAAGGCGTTCTGAACAACTATCCTTACTAATATTTATTCCCTGTAGAAATCGAACTCGTAACACGCAGCGGAGCAGTCAATCCTCCAACCACTGATCAATCGTGGCGTGAACAACCACTATTAATTGAATAGCCCTAAAGATAGATCATACATATATAGGGTGACTGGTAATTAGTGAACGATACTTAAACACGTGATTGTAGTCATGATAACAAACAACTTTTACTATGGGACCAAACCTGAAATAGCGAAAAAAGTCAGCCAAGTTCAGGTCATTGTGATGAATTAGGCGAACATAAATGTACTGAACAGCAGATTTTTTTCGCGATTTCAAGATTGGCCCCATAGTAAATTTGTTTGTTATCATGACTACAATCACGTGTTTAAGTATCGTTCACTAATTATTCAGTCACCCTATATATATAAATTTTTAAGCTTATGTATTATCTTTTGTATATGTATATATTATCTCTAAATCATATTTTTTTAATTTATATTTACTAGTAGTACATCGCAAACTAACCCCTTTGTTAGTTTAAGTTCTTATAATCCATCCTAAGGTTGTCTGGTAGATATCGCTGTCAGCGATAAGATCGCTATTGTACCCATAGATTTAAGTTTCTTTGAAATTGTTACTAATTTGGCGTACAATAAAGTTTATTCTATTCTACTAATATTATAAAGGCAAAAGTTTGTACGCTAGAACGGCTGAACGGATTTCGATGAAACTTGGTAGATGGCCCTTAGAAGACGAACATATGTATTTTTATAATTTATACACACAATATTTTTTTATTCCGGAAGTATGTTCTCTTGGAATAATTTTCTACTATCATGTGGGCAAAGCCGCTGGCAGCTGCTAGTAAAATAATAGGTCTATGAAATTGCCGTTTTTTTAAAAAAAACGAGTTACTAAAAAGAAAAGACACAAAGTTGCTACAAAGAAACCAATAAATACGTAACTTCGAAAAAAAAAAGAATAACGTACGTATCAAATTAATTTATTTGAACTTTTATTTCCAAGTCAATCAAAAGAAACCCGTTTTGAAAACGGCAATTTCATAGGTAAAGAACTATTACATGTTCATTAATATAATATATAATATTCTTAACTAGATAGATAGATAAAGCATTCATTTGCCACAATACAACACATTCACTAAAGCACAAATAAATTATAAACACTAAACACTCATACAAATACAACAACTACAACGAAGGAAAAATATAACACATGTAGTTGTAGGTACTTAGACAAAAAAAAAAGCATTATGATACGATTTTTTTGTTTCGTTTTGTATCTTGCAATCGGTTCGGCGAACCATTAACAGATTTTGTGTGAGAATTGGTAGATGCTAAGGTTCATTCTTCCAGCGAAGATCTACCTTCTTAATATTTCGTTTACTTTGCTCTACTCAGTAAAGTCCCAAATGTGGTGGCCTTTTAGCCTTTTCATTGTTGCTGGTTCACTTAGATCCTACGATATTTAAAACGTATAAAAAGTAAACAACGCAGCGCTGATATTCCGATAGGCTACTCAGTTATTTCACTACACTACCTTTAGCAACGCAGTCTAATTAACTACAGTTACTAATAGATTGCAATCTCTTGATGAATTACTTGCTCAATGATCCGGCAACTAATCTGGGATTTGAATTAAAGTTTCGTAACATGAAATCGCATCTCTCTAACGTATAAATGTCACATTTATCATGCTTAACCTCCGATATCTAGGGACAATAGAATGAATAATTATGTGAGTATTTTGATAGTATTCTAATTTCTAGTCCACAGTTCAATGGTGATTTATAACTAGCTTACTTGTATAAGGGCCGAAAAACAACTGCGTTGCGGCACCGCACTACTAAAATCGGTAGTAGTGCCTGCCACTCTTTTTCGCGTCGCCGCTACTTTTAGCGTTTACTGTCGTATCCTACAGAGATAAATATGGTCCAAAGCAAGGAGGAGTGGCCCAGTGGGTCGAAGACTGGGGTCAAGGGTCTGCTGCTGAAAGGAAAGCTCGGCCCTGGTATGAAAGGCAACGAAGGAACTTGGTGGGTTTTAGTCAGTAATAGTCTGACACTATCTCCCGCGCCACCCAAGGGCGGGAGATGTTATTGGATGACTTTCCCCACCAAAAAAAAAAGCACACTTTGTGTTAAATGATAAATACATACGAAAATGTAGTACTTTCGAAAAAAGACGCCGAAACAAAGTGCGGTAGACTGGCCAACAGGAAGCCACTCACATAGATTAAAATGTAAAAAGGAAATGAAAGGGGGGGAAAGGAGAAATGTCGAACTGCATACAAAAGAAAAAAGTGCTCGATGACAAAATGCTTCATATTTTGCAAAATGCAAAATGCTTGTCATTCATTGATTTACTCAAAAAAATAAAATAGAGATTTTAAAATGTACGAGTGGCGACATAGGCAGACAAGGCTAGAGTGAATAGGCTCTTAATAAACTAGTGCGCTTTACCACCAACGATTGCATCACTGCTTACCATCAGGTAGGATTGCAGTCAAGTGTTAGTTTATAAAAAATTAAAATAAAAATTACCATCATGGGTAGAACCTGGACGAGACTGGGACAGAAACTTGGGGATTAGGACAAAAAAATGAGGTCCATGCCCAATTGTGGGCGACGTCGGGCTAGATGGATGATGACGATTGAAGCTAATAAAAGATAAACTGTTGTCTCGGGAGCGCCTCTCGGGTCAGTGTAATCGTTTCGTGAGTTGACTGTATTTAATAATCAAGTGTAATTGTGAAATATTGGATAATCAAATAAAACAACAAATGAGTTTTCCATCCGTATATTTTTTTACCTATCCTGCTACACAAGGTACACCAGTAACCACACGCACGAACATAAACAAGACGTGAAAATACCTTTCGACAATTAATCAATCCAACATCCCATAAAAATATCAACGAAAAATAAATCCCTCAGTCCACAATAACAATCTTTCAGCACCATGAAATCTCGGATTAAATTCTTTATTACAGATTTAGCTAATAATTTGGCACAGAGGACGCCTAACCAAATAATGGCGGTCATCAATAACGGCCAACGTTGCTAGTCCCCATTCGTTATTAGGGATTTTTCATGCTCGTCTAAGGAAATGAACAAAGGATATAGATAGTTAAGGGCGGTTCCACTGAAGAAGAAAAAACTAAAACTTATTTCATGTAGGTCGACGAACTCCATGATTTTTTGAAACCAAGAGAGTGTTTAATTTGTCTGGCCTAGTTTTTTCTTTACAATTTGACATTTTTATTTGCATATTAGTTTTCCCCGATCACTAAATTTATCAAAGGCACTGATTTGCGCCCAGAGGCTTACGAAACAAGATATATACCAGCTAGGTTAGATGAATTGACTCTGACAAACACAGAAACCCTAACTTCACCAGGCAAACGTGAGGTATGTTGCAAACTAAAATCTTTTACCCATCCGGGTATAACGGCACCATTGAAAATAAATAATAATAAATAATTTATTAATCACCTACGAATCTTGAAATAAAATCATAACAAAAAATATAATTGGAGTAAGAGAGTTAATCGCTATAAAATTACACGCTAAAAGAACATAAATGTTTTGAAACTTATTTCAATCGGGCTAAACAATAATTTTTGCAGTGACATCTCATTGCAACACGATCGAGGCGGTAAGGCCCTTCTTTGAGGCGTGGCTGGAAAGGCCTCACGGCGTCGTCACCTTCCGCTTGACGCTTGACTAACTGAACACGGTAAGTTCGCGAAGTACCTGTACAAGATTCAGGCGGAGACGACGCCCGGGTGTCGCCACTGTGCGGACCGCCCGGAGGACACGGTGGAGCACACAGTCGAGGTGTGCCCCGCTTGGGGAGAGCATCGCCGTGTCCTTGTGGGGGCGATCCGTGGCGGCGATCTCTCGCGCCCTGGCTTGGTTCAGACCATGCTCCGGAGCGAGGAGGAGTGGCAGGTGGTCGCCTCCTTCTACGAAGCTGTAATGCTAGCAAAGGAGGAAGCCGACCGCATCAGGCAACGGCGCACACGCCGCCGCCGCAGCCGGGATTCCGATCCCGATTTCCGCCCACCGTAGGCGCGCGTAGCTCGCTCGCGGACGACGGGCAATGCGTAGCTCGCTGTCCGTCCGTCCAGTAACAGTCCGGTCCGAGCCCAAGTCGTTTACAGTGCGCACTGTTCCCGCACGCCTCAAGGAGTTGTCAGCAAACTGTAGGAGCCCAGGAGGGCCGAAGCCTACTGGGGCCAAGGGTTATGTAAAAATGAACCCCGGGGCCCCGGGACAAAGGCAATGAAAGGAGCAGGGTAGGTTTTTAGTCATTAAGAGTCTGACACTATCTCCCGCCCCACCCAAGGGCATTTGTCATGTGATGGTTTTACCAACCATAAAATAAAACTCATTGCAACAATAATTGTTTTCAAAATGACCGCGTTAACGTAACACAAACTGAATAGCTAAAGATAAAGAAAATTGAAATAAGCTAATAGATAAAGAAAATTGTGCAGTTGGAATGTAATATACGCGCCTGGAAAACACATGCTCGCGTAGTGAAACCGACCCCTAACAGATTGCCAAATGGATTCCTTAAGAAGTCTCTCCAATATAATATGGTCTGTACGGTAAGACACTGCCATATATTGTGCGCTGAGCTACCTAACTCATTGACTTAGCGAGAAGGTCAATGTTTCATGAAGTGATTTGTCCCTTGGTTGAAATCGGTCAAGTTAAGTGGATGATAACGTTAAGACTGTTTATTGAAAAGAAAAAAAAATAAGAAAGAAGAAATAAAGAAGGAAGAATTGAGTGTCTTGTTTAGGCTTACTGCTTCTACTTAAATCTTACGTAAACCTTACCATACCATACCGTACCTTTTTGCCATTAGTCGAGCACAAATCTAGACTCCTGACCATTACTGACCATTACTTACAGAGCAGTGGTGGCCGAGTGGTAACGGCCCCGACTTACGAGTTGTAAGTCGCGGATTTAAACCCAGCCAGGCGCATTACTTTGTGTAATTTATTTCATCACCACTGCTCTCAAAACGATGAAGGAAAATATCGTGAGGAAACCAGCATGTCTTAGAACCAAAAATTCGAAGACATGGGACATCCACCAGCCCGCGTGGTGGATTACGGCCCATTCCCTCTCCTAGAGAGAAGGCCTGTGTCCCAGCAGTGGGAACGTTAAAAGGCTGATGATGAATAACACGTACCCGACCTGTAAAAAAAACCCAAAGTCTATTGCAACGCTAGCCATTAGACCAACGAGGCAGCCTCATGTTTAAAAAGCAAGCACAACCAATTTTATTCAGTGTGTCTAGAAAATATGCGAAATAAATTTTATAAAACAAATCATAATTATCTATTCTGCAGTACCCATTGGCCGAGTTGTACCTTTTCGGAAAAATTTAAACCAAGTAGAGACCGTATATTTGGTGCCAAAACTGCCATTTTGATTAAACCTTACAACATGTAGTGCCCTAGTTCAAAAACCAATAATAATTCGTCGTGAGGTTACTGGACCGTAACGGCCACGCGTTTGCCAGGTACGGCAATTTGGTCAATTTGGCCAATCCAATCCATTTGGCCTGAATTTGATCGCTTCGAGTGATAGCAATTCGATTGGCAATACGTTGTTATCAGTAGAAATAGAAAAGCTACTGGACTACAGTCTTCAAGCAATGTTTCTACTATTTGATAAAAGCGGTACATTGATGAGAACATCACCTCACAATAGAAGCATACCGTTTATTCAATAGACTCTCTAATTCTTGCCGTTTTTAGGCGTGCAAATTGTTTTGCAAATATACACAAAAAAACTATCATAAAAATTGAACAAGCCGATTCAAAGGAGTTCCAAAGCAAACACAGTCACACGAGATGTATTAAATTTACTTAAACTCACTGCAGGCAGTTGCCTGAATAATGAGTTCATTATTTTAGTAAACGTTTTATTTATTACTAGCTGTGCCCGCAACTTCATTCGCGTGAACGACGAAACTTATCAATGAGTTTTTTGTGTAAAGTGCTATTTGTTTAGAACGTTATCTATCGAGCATACCGGTATTAATACTTCTGTCCCGGCGCGGGCCCTTTGTGACTAATTACAATAGAAACGGGTGACGTAACCTACGACAAACTTATTATTTGCGGTTGGTACAGTAATCGGGTCTAGGGATCGAACCGCAAAATTAAGTTTGTTTTTTGTTGTATATACTTTTCCGGAATAAAAAGTACCCAGTCTGGTGCCCAGAATATTAAAGAATAATTATACCAAGTTTCATCGTAATCGAGCCGGTAGTTTTTGCGTGATGCCTGAACAAACAGACTGACAGACAGACAAAAATTTTTTTAATCACATTTTTGGGTTCGGTGTCGGTCTAGTAACACCCCCTGCCATTTATATTTTTAATATTTTCAATGTACAGAATTTTTACTTCTACAGATTTATTATAAGTATAGATTACGTAAGAAAACGGCATTCGCCCTTCGCGGACATTTTTTGAACGAGAAACCCCGCCCACTACGCGCGCTGCTCACACGCCGACCTGTCGCCGCCAAAAAGGAGACGCGAGTGGGCGCGTAAAAAAACGCTCAGCGTTCCCGCCAAATCTCTCTCAAACTCTCAATTTCTGTAATCTAGTTTTATTGTGCTTTATTGTCTTTGTGAAGTGAGAATATACCTACTCCATTTTAGCCAGTCACCTCGTTTCATTGTGGACAAATGTCGCCCTAATTTACACTCACTTTAACAGATCTCTGAAGTTAAAAAATTTACCTTCGACACTTTAACGCATGCTATCAAACGCCGGATAGTTAGCGTTAAACTAACACATCATGTTTGAAACACTATAGGAATGACTGTACTCTGAAACACAGATCCTTGACGTAGCTCAAACGGCTGCCAAACTTAAGTGAGACTAGGCTGGACAATTGGACATGTCTGCCGCATGCCGATTGAACGGTGGGCCCGTAAAACACATCAATGGTGCCCTGAAATTGCGTGACAGGTTTGTGGCCACCAACTAACTACAAACCTACTACTAAGGGGATGGCGGGAATATTAGATGAATTATTTGTTTGATAAGAAGTGGTCTAGAACCGAGAACAATTGAAGGATGCCTTAGCCTTTACCAAGCAATGGAACCGTACAAGCTATCACCCAGCATGCACTACAAACAAATCATCATCATCATCATATCAGCCGAAAGACATCCACTGTTGGACATAGGCCTCCCCCAAGTGTCACCACAATGAACGGTCCTGTGTATCTCGCATCCATTAGATTACCTCAACTCTAGCCAGGTCATCGGTCCACCTTGTAGGAGGCCTTCCAACACTACGTCTTCCGGTATGCGGTCGTCACTCCAGAACCTTTCGGACCCAACGCCCATCTGTTGAATTTGGCCGATGCGAGCAATGTGCCCTGCCCACTGCCACTAAAGTTTGGCGATTCTTCGTGCTATATCGGCAACCTTGGTTCTCCTGCGGATATCTTCATTTCTGATTCGATCACGCAAGGAAACTCCGAGCATAGCCCTTTCCATTGCCCTTTGGATGACTTTAAGCCTTCTAATGAGGCCTACTGTGAGGGACCACGTTTCAGAGCCATATGTTAAACAAATTGTAATATGTAATTAGGAAGGGAAATGTCTCCGGAAACACAGGTTAACTACCTAGTTCAGGAGGTAGAGCTTTTACATAAGAGTGACACTTGTTTGCAAATGAATTATTATTATTATAAAGGTAAAAGTGTGTATGTATACGTTACCGGCAACCTATAAAATCCGGCAATGTATAGAATACGGTTTAAAGTAAGGCTTTTATTTTCAGATGGTAATAAAAAAAATAACCCTAACCTAACCCGTCCGTGTCCGGGTGCCCTAAAATTACATCACCTCCTTGCCTGCTCCCGTCTTTTACACACATTACCGGCTGCGCATTCGGTATTGTATAGAATACCTGAATTATACGGATTGCCGGTAACATATATATATATAATTATGTTCGTTACTGTAATACCTGTTGTATTTGTAATATTTATGACAGTGTAATGTTTTTATTTTTTTATGTTCAATTTAATTTAATCTCATCATCATCATCATCAGCCTTTTAATGTTCCCACTGCTGGGACACAGGCCTCCTCTCTAAGAGAGGGAATGGGCCGTAATCCACCACGCGGGCGCAGTGCGGGTTGGTGGATGTCACATGTCTTCGAATTTTTGGTTCTAGGACATGCCGGTTTCCTCACGATGTTTTCCTTCACCGTTTTGAGAGCAGTGGTGATGAAATAAATTACACAAAGTAATGCGCCTGGCCGGGATTGAACCCGCGACCTACTAAACGTAAGTCGGGGCCGTTACCACTCGGCCACCACTGCTCTCCTAATTTAATCTAGTTTTAAGGATATAATTATCAATCTGTTCGACACAATATTATGTTACTACTTCTACTACCATATGTGCCGTTCTCTAGCAGATAAATATTTGATTGATAACAATTGATTGATGAATTAATTACTTCTTCACGCTCGAACGACTGAACGGATTTTGTAGACACTTGGTCCTGGAGTAGCAGAAGATACTTTTTATTCAGGTTGTCTGTTCCCTTGGAGCAACTTTCTACTATCACGTTGGTGATCTGCTAGCAGCAGCTAGTTAACCCTTTGAATACCGTAATTAGAGACACAATAGAAAGACAATAGGTGTGCGGACACCGGTGTTCGCTTGGGGCTTGAGTAATAGTAAAAATATAATTATATAGACTTTAAAAAAAAAAAAAAAGATTTCCTACAAACCATTTACCGAGTCGTGGCTGTAGTGAGTGATTGCTGCCGTGTGCTTCAATATCGGAAAACTTACAAGTTAGTTTCAATCTCAGTCCGGATCGAGCGTAAAAGATGACAAATACAGAACCGCTGTTCACAGCGTTGAAATATCCTTGTTTAGGAGCCCGAATCCTACATGAAATATAAACGTTCCGTGCGGATCGAGGAGTCGATTCACCATCAAGACAAACATTGTTTCAGCCACTGATGTTTGTTTCGTGTCCATCTATTTGTATGCGTGATTTGTGTGGCCAGTGAATTGTGTGTGCTGTGTACTTTGGTGTGGAATTGTGGCTATTTGCAGTCATAACTAATACATACGTCATCTTGCAGACTTGAGATGGTTTACTTGTTTTGACGGACTACTAAAGTATAATGTGAGACTATTATAGGATGATTGTGTTCGATATCACATGTCTTTATCAAAATTTAAGACAAAAAAAGAGCAGTGTTTGCCGAGTGATAACGGCCTCGACTTACAAGTTGCAGGTCGTGGGTTTAAACTCAACCAGGCACATTACTTTGTGTAATTTATTTCATTACCACTGCTCTCAAAAAGGGCGACGGAAAACATCGTGAGAATGTCCTAGAACGACAAATTCAAAGACATGTGATAGTAACCAACCCGATCTGGGACCGCGTGGTGGCCGATTCCCTCTCCTAGCAAGGAGGCATGAGTCCCAGCAGTGGGAACAATTACTTTCTTTAAGTAAACGTCAGCTGGGAGAGTGCAATGACCTGTAGGTCACTACACACAAACGCTTTCTACCTGGTCATTGACTCGTTTATATATATTAATTCGAGTTTTAGAAAAAAATAGTACTTTATTTTTTTATTTTATCTTTACAAATCGATAGTGTTTCATGTACCAGATCGATCCTCCACGGGATTAAAACGATCAAAATTTAACGGTGTATACATATATAGATTAGGTATAATATATTTCATGAAATTCCAAAAGTATGAAGTAATAAAACCTACCTTTATGTAAAATGCATTCACTTTGAAGTGGTTATATAATAACATGCAAATGCTTCCAGATGAGTTTGAAAATGCGGTCCAAAAAAGCGGAATGAACGTTACTAAGACTTTCGCAGTCAGCCAAAGGATTAAGTGCTTGCTCAAAAACTTTGAACTTTAAAATTGAAAGCTTTGGGTACTTGAGGATGTTTTCACAAGGATATGTGGCTAGCATTTTTAAAGATCCTTCGTCTACAGAGAGACTTTTGGTGAAGTCACAAAGCCCCATTTTAGAGGTGCATTTTTTGTTGCGTATTATATATTATGTATATTAGTACAGTCACCGTAGTTGACTAATGATTACATTGTTACGATGATACATTGATGAGTAAGATTAATTTGTCTTAAGCTTTACTTTATTAAGTTTAAAAATACATAAATTACTAATTAAATTATATCTACACATGTACAAAACCTTAAATATTAACTAAACTAATTATACTAAAACCTACCTATGTACATATAATACAAAAACACAGTACACTCAGGCGTCGAAGTACTCCTCCACATCGCTGTCATCCGGAAATGTACCCAGAAGACTGGCAGCATTGCCACGTTGAATGGCAATGCTAATTTTTTGGGCGAAGAACGAGCCAGCCCTCTGGTCACGCAAAGTGTCGATCAGACGGCGTGAAATTTCCTTAAAAAGGAGACGCGCACTCGGACCCCATGACCCAAGCGTTTCAACCCCAAACGGCTCAAAACTGTAATTACCAATTTTTCTTTAATTGCAATTTTCTAAATATATATAAAGACAACAATTTATTACAATTTGAAATAAATACATAAAATAACTTTTTTCTTCTTAGGGCCAATTAATAACGTATCTAGCAGCAATTTACCAGCTCTACAACCTCGCACTCTCTATAACCCCAACCACACTCAAGGTTTTCTGAAAACCCAATTCAATAAAAAAATAAAAAATAAAGTAAAATCTTTTTTTTTTCAGACATATTTAAACCGTATAATTATCAGTTACATTTTCATTATTATAAATTATTAATTTCTTAAACTCGAATTATATTTTTAATTTTTATAAAATAGCACTAATCCTCCCGAAGGAATATCGACCATGGTGGCACAAGAGTGTACACAAACTCAGTTGCACTCTCAAAGTAAAAGAACATTAGGTACTCTCATAGTCCGATGGGACGACCATCCGACAGGAACAGGAAAATAATAAGCGCTACATCAAGCGGCTTGAAGTGTTTTGTGAAGCTCGTGGATGTCACACTAATAACTTCCAAACTCCTGGATTATACTGAGAAATTCCAACATCACTTTTTACCCGACCTGTAAATTGAGTCTAGGACCTCGAGTTCAGAAGTCGTATCTACGACCTTGAAACCAGCGGGGCAGCTAAATAGCAATACCTACAGAACCTAATGATCCATGACACATAAAACAAATGGATTAATGATTTACTACCAAGCCAAAGTTTGGCGGGCCAAATCTTAGAAAACATAAATCCTATCTTCTTTTACTATAAACATTTATTTCTTCATTTAATTCTAGCTTTTGCCTACGATTTCACCCTTGGGATAACTTTTTACTTTGACACAGTAGAAAATTTTCCCAAGGGAACATAATCCTAATATATTAATAATATATTCCACAACTATCAGACAACGCCGTCTAGTCTCAAGCTAAGCAGAGCTTGTGTTATGGGTACTAGACAACTGATAAACATACTTACGTATATCTAAATGCATACATATTATAGATAAATAAAGACACAGAACAAATGATCGTAATCATCACACAAACATTTGTCCTGCAACCCACGACCTCCGGCATAGTAGTCACGGCCACTAACTATTAGACCAACAGGCTAAATTAGAACTACATTAGACCGACTCAAAAGTGTTACACACCTGATTTGTACGTAGAATGACGTCGCAAGGCGTCGCATGGCGCAGATCTAGTGTAGCTACAAGTCTAGTTTCCATAAAAAATATATGGAGACCGACGCACCCAGATTGGCGTGTAAGTATGGCACACGTATGCACAGTGTAGTTCTAACTTAACAATGACATAAGAAAGCGTTTTCACCCGATAAATGTCCACTGTTGGACAGCCTCTGTCGCTAGTGTCACCATAAGGACCGGTGCTATGCGTCACATCCATCATATAACCGGGTCCCTTACCAGGTCATCCATCCACCTTATCAGAGGCCTTCCAATGCTGCGTCCTCTGCAAATATTTATTTATTCCGCAAATAGAAAGAAAGAAAAAGAATTTATTTGGTTCAGCATAAGGCATGAAAAATATAAATTAACAAAAACAAAATATGGCTGCACCAAAATAGGTCCAGTTCAGCATGAATGTCAGACAACTAATGCAGTGTAGTTGCAATGTCCGATGATAAAATATATTTTAGACATATTACAGGCATTGATATATTATATAAGGGAAGATACATTACGCACTAATATCACAAGGCGTGCGAGGAGACTAATTGCTGATCCAGATTTGGTTAAGTCCAAACTACAAAGCTTTGAGCACAGACGTATAGTAGCCAGCCTTTCGGTATTTTACAGGATACCCAAATAAACTCGAATTAATTTACGCATGTATAAAAATATTTTTTTCAAGTAAACGTCAGCTGAGCGAGGTTAATGAACTGTAGGTAGTTAGTACGCAATGACCGACAACTACCTACAAGGTCATTGACTCGTTTACTTAAAGAAATTAATTTCGTATAATTATTATTTATTAATACGTTTAATTTTATCTTTACAAATCGATAGTGATTCATGTACCGAATCGACCCTGCGTGGGAATAAAATGACCAAAATTTAACGGTATATACAGCATATAGATTTTACTAAATCTACACCTACCTATTAATAAATCGAGCTGTAGGTAATACGCGCAACAGAAACCGTTATGCCATCCACGCTTACCGTGAAATTGAGTTAACTTCAAACAAAATAAATGGGCTTCTGGCATATCAACGTAAGAGGGAATTTAATGCAAATTAATATAAACCACAATGACAAACGACCGTGGGAGAACAGTAATAGAATGTTCGTGGTAAAGTAAGGCCTAATTTAATTGGAAATTCTCTTAAATATTTTTACGAATTCCTTTGAAATGTTTTTGGCTACTGTAATCCGACCGAATTTCGATCACAGTGACCAATCTCAACACAGATAAGGTATGTAAAGGTACGCCAAAATCACGGTGGAAAGGCACCTCTTTGAAGAGTGGCTAGAGAGGTGCCACAGTATCGTAATCTTCAGTATAACGCAGGTCCTCACCGGGACATGGTAAGTTTGGGAGGTTCTTGTGTCGGATTCAGGTGGAAGAAACACTCGGGAGTCATTGTGCGATACGCCCAAAAGATGCGGTGGAACGTGTGTTGAATCACCTGCACCCCACTTTGGCGGAGCATTGCCCTGTTTTCATAGCGGTGATCGGCGGCGGTGACCTCTCGCACCTGGTCTTGGTTCAGGCCATGGTCCGATTCGAGAGGGAATGGATTGCGGTCGCCTCCTTCTGCAAAGAAATAATGCTAACAAAGGAGATGGCGGCCGCCACCAACAAACAGACATCCTCATATCCCAGCCGCCGCGACAAAAGATGCCCAAAGTGTTGGGAGTTACGGGGCGATTCCCGGCCACCGTAGGTGCAGACTTCAGACGATGCCGACGAGCAATATGTAGATCGCCGTACGATGGCCTGTAAGATCCGAGTCGTCGACAACGAGTAGTAGTTATGCGCACTTAAAAAAAATGTCAGCAAACCGTAAGGACCCAGCAGAACCGATGCCCGCTAGCGCTACGGGAAATTTCTAAAAGGTAAAATATGTCAAAAACATGTATTTAAATAATGTAATATTGGCCTTTGGCTAGTGAATAAATAAATGGCAGAACAGTTCTTAATTGCATAGAATACACGTTCTTTATATCGTGAAAGAACTTCTCACAGTCGCATGAATTCCTACCTGAGGTCTAAGACCCTCCACAATCACTCGAAACGAAAATCAAAGGGAAGACATTTTCCAGCTCAAGACGTCCACAGAATCCTATGAAGTTCTAAAACTAGATTTAATTAAGCAAACCCCAAAACGAAACGACGAAAAACTTTGAAAGAAGCTCTGAAATTAATGAGGTGCTCGGAATTCTACGCCACTGAAATTTGAGGGTCGCCTCCTCGTTGACCAAAATATGTGACCCCTCTGAAGCCATTTAATGTGCTTATTTCTTCGCGAATCTTAAGTATCCGAAGTAAGAGAGGGATCTTTTTATTTTGGCTTTGCAGTATTCTGGTGGCGAAAACTTAAATTAGTGACTGGAATACAGGTTTTTGAACCTCCTGATATGAGGTCACGTTTTTGGATCTTGTGTAAAGGTATTAAGATTTGAACATAAGTCGTCTTTCTTTCGAAATATTAATAATTATTTCGTGTAGATTTCATTTTAGTGAAGATTTCAAATTGTATTGGTCGAATTCGCGTTTCTGAACAGATTAGATTTCCGGATAAAAAAGTATAAGCATATTTTATTTGTTGCAAAAAATTATATGTCTTAATTCGGTTCCTGAGAGCAATTAGGATTCGAATTGATGAACCGTAACAATAACTGTTTCCATGTTGTGTGAAATAATAAATCATTTTCAATACACTTACTCAAAAACTCGCTTATATCCCACTACTTTTAAGCACCTCATAGACGGTTTTCCGCACTAGTGCAGAATTGTGCGCGTGCTCGCCCCCGTCACAACATTATTGTAATAAAGTTATTTATCGTATCAGGCTGGGCGTGCGCCGTTCCCCACAAGGGTATTTAAAAACGTTGTTTGATACAAGTGCTTTGTCACTTTGGCAGCCCTTGGCTCCATAACACACTTGCCTACGGCTCGTGCGAATTCCTCCTCGGTCGCACTGACAAACTTTCTGCCCTTGTGTCAAAATGTACTATTTTAATAGCTGCCCAACTAAACTACCATCATCGTCACATCATTTCAAGCAAATACGTCCACTGAAAGATATAAGCCTATCGCAAGTGTCGCCAAAATGACTGGTCCTGTGCGTCACGCATCCATCGAAATCCCGCTACCCTCACCAGGTTATTGGTCCAGTTTATGGAAGGCATTTCAATCGCTGCGACTTTCAGAACGATCGTCATTCCAGAAAGTTTCGACCCATCGTCCATGTGTTCCTTGACGAAACTCCCCATTTTCCCCAATAATAACTATACTAAAGGCTCATCCAAATTTGTTGCAAAGTGCCGACGGCAACGCGACTGCCGCACTACATACGCGCTGCAGTCGCGCGTTTTTATTTACATGAAATAACAAAACAGCGCCACGGCGAATTTAATTTGAAGGCGCCCTTAGTCTGCAAAAAAAATACTTTTTTGCGATTCGGAAAAATCTTTAATACTCGATTCAGAAATTGAACTATTCACAGTATTCATAATAAATAAAACAATTGTACAATTATTGAATTTTTCAAATTTCTCATATCGAAATAAAATGCATTATTAAGATTATTTTATTATTAATGAATTGAAAGTATTCACTATACTTTTTTGATTTGGTTGATAGAATGTCTACATAATTTTGGTTATTATTACTTGAATTATATAAATTATTATTTAATTATTAACATAATAATATAAAGTATTTAAAGAATAATAATAAAAAGAAAAATTAAAATAGACATTTTATGTTCAATTAAATAAAGAATATAATTTGCACGGAACCCTCAGTGCAGGAGTACGACTCATAGTTGCCCGGTTTTTTAAGTATCTTCAAATTACAAGTTAATTAAAAGATAAATTCTTCATGAAAAAAATACAGTTATAGTAATTACAAATATCTCTCCAACTTGATATCTGTACCTCTACCATGAGTTTTAAGCAATAGTATTCGTCGCTACTCGATATCGACGCTGTAAATATTTTGTATGGCAAATTTTGGTTCTGCAAGTGACCGCTAGAGGCGCTGCAAAATTTGCCATACAAAATATTTACGGCGTCGATATCGATTAGCGACGAATACTATTGCTTAAAACTCATGGTAGAGGTACTGGTCCCCATCATAATGTTTACACGCACGTTAACGTTAAGCCGATGACAAACAGTTGCCGTCCATTAATAAATGTAATGAACATGATGTACGGACTTGTGTTGTTTACGTTACGTTCAATATTGTGTTTGGCAAACTAGGGTTCTGGTAATAAATTACCGTTTTTGTTTCAATTTCTAAAGGTTGAAAAACAATATACGTCCCAACTTTTATTACCACGTGTTATTACCCCGTGGAGTAATTAGGGTTTTTATGTGTCTCATCCATCATAAATACCGATTATGTGAACTAAATGGACAGTGGAGTCGTAAGGCGATCCCTGGCTACTGAAAGCGCGGGCTTGCGGATGACGAGCAATGGGTAGCTCATCGTCTGTGACTGTTTTTAACATTTTTTTGGGTTGAAAATCAACCAATAAATCTCCTCCTGATATGGATGGAACAAGAGGGAGTGTCAGGCTTTTGCTAACTAAACCCCGCCTGTGTTCCTTTAGCTGTTTGAGGGCCACGATGACTCTTTATATCTCTTATTTTAAAGAGAACTATGCTGAGCGTTTGGCCGCTTTGCGCGGACGTGGCGCATATTTTTCATTTTTAACCGCCTTCGAAAAGAAGTAGGTTCTATATTCGGCTGTATGTTTTTTTTTTTTATGTATGTTCACCGATATCGCGGTCAATTGTGGATCGATTTTCAAATTTTTTATTTTGTTTGAAAGATTATATTGTCAAATTGTTATCATAGAAATATTGTTTTGTTTTGGTGATGAACTTCGAAGATAAAGAACGGAACTCTTCAAAAAATCATAGCAAATCTGTCGTAACAAGTAAAATTGCTTTATTTAAACATGTAGTTGGTGACTGACTGAAGGATGAAGGGGAGGAGATACATTGAACTGATCTAATGATAAAGCCGGAAGGTAGGTAAAAACCGGAATTCTATAATAAATCAATATATCCTAGCCGTTTTGGTATTATTAGAATTGAAATGATGATTTGATGATGGAACCGAATGATAAGCGAATGATAGAAGGTATATTTTTAAGTTTGGCTGAGGGATACTTACTACAACTAAAAAGTGTGAAATAAAAGACATTTTACAAAAAAAAAAAAATACAACCGACTTCAATGTTTGAAAGGTTTTTTATTCCCATAAAATATTTGTAATTTGTAAGTTTATTGAGATTAAATTGTGTCATTTCCCGCAAATAATTTCTTTTTTCATTCTATCATCACCCTTTAACTGGCAAGAGATACTCGCCTTACACTTTTTTTATTTTATTTTTATAAACTAGTACTTGACTGCAATCCTCCCTGGTGATAAGCAGTGATGCAATCGTTGATGGTAAAGCGCACTAGTTTATTAAGAGCCTATTCACTCTAGCCTTGGAGACGCCTAAATTATAATCGGACGGGAAGACCGCAGCAGGCAAATTGTTCCAGTCCCTCGATGTACGCGGTATAAACGATGAGGCAAAACGCTTAGTCCGGACCGTGGAAGTTTCAACAACGTAATGGTTTTTTTTTATGGTAGGTAAAATCATCCAATGAAAAATCCCGCCCTTGGGCGGAGCGGGAAGTAGTGTCAGACTCTTACTGACTAAAAACCTACCCCGTTCCTTCGTAGCCTATAGTGCCGGGGCCGGGTATTCCTTTCGGAAGTTAACTCATGACCCCAGTAGGCTTCGACCCTGCCTGCCTGCAGCTAGCAGGCTGGGCCTCTTCGGTGTGCTGACAGCTCCTTGAGGCGCGCGGTAACAGAACGCGCCGACGACAACTTGGGCTCGGTCCGGTCGGTTACCGGACGAACAACGTAAGGGTGGATTATTCGCCGTACGCCGGGTTGTTCGATGGTAGAAATGAGATGGCGGTATCAAGTATTGCAATTCCCGCGCACACTCTCCAAAATGCATCCTGTAAAATACCGACAGGCTGGCTACTCTACGCCTGTGCTCAAGGCTTTGTAGATTGGACACTCAACTGTGAAGAAGTTAATTAGGAGTTCACAACAAAATTTTAACAGACAAAGTTGTTAATGTTTTAAAGCACCTGCTATCTCAAGACGAGTGTTAATCACAATGTAAATTATACCAACATATACAGCTCACTTATCTACATACTGTAAATTACATGTAATTTGGAAGTGTTAAGGAAAACGTGTTCGTGTCAGGAAGCGGAGGTTATGTCTGTCATTTTAAAAGAGGTCATGCTGAAGAAAATTATTACTAACATAATAAAGAGGTAAAATTTTCTGTTTGTTTTTATGTTATGTTTTCACTAGCCTGTTGGTCTAGTGGTTAGTGGCCCTGACTGCTATGCCAGAGGTCGTGGATTCGATTCCCACCCAGGACAAATGTTTGTGTGATGAGCACGATCATTTGTGTCTGGGTGTAATTTATCTATGTATAATATGTATGCATTTGGAAATATATAAGTATGTTTGTAGCGGAACTTCTTTTAGATAATAATTAAAACTTCTTAGTGTAGCGTGAATAAAAAAACAATTGTATTTTATGTCATTGTCACTTCCCTTGTAAAAATTTTTCACCTTCTAATATATTACAAATTACTCTTTTAATTTTGTATTCATTTATCAAACGAAATACCCGCTTCACTGGTGACCTCCGAAAAAAAAAAACACAATGAGTCAACAAGGGAACGAAGAAAAAGGAGCTACGACGAACTACGATGTATTTCGTGTCGGCGTACGGGTACCACCGTTTTACCCAGAAAAACCGGCGCTCTGGTTTTCGCAACTGGAGAGCCAGTTCACACTGGCGAACATAACTTGTGATGCCACCAAATTCCACCACGCGATTGGGAGTCTCGATCCAATTTACGCATCTGAAGTCGAGGACATAATCACGGCTCCGGCGGCCCCCAACAAATATGAGAGGCTGAAGACGGAATTGGTGAAGAGATTATCTGCATCAAAGGAAAAGAAGGTGCTGCAGCTCTTGACGCACGAAGAGCTTGGTGACCGTAAGCCTTCGCAGTTCTTACGACATCTGCGCCACCTGGCGGGACCCAGCGTGCCGGAAGATTTTCTGCGTACGATCTGGAGCAGCCGTCTACCCAGCAGTACTCAGACCATCATCGCCTCACAGGTCCAGGCAAGTTTAGAAGTACTGGCCGAGCTGGCGGACCGAATTCAAGATGTAGTATCCTCCAGCCCACAAGTAACAGCAACATCTTTACCGACGTCGACCGCAGGAAGCAGCGTGGAACAAATGAGTGGCCAAATCGCCGAACTAACTCAACAAGTTCAAGATCTGATCTCTCAAGTAGACAGACTGTCCCGACCGAGACAAAGGTTAAACAGAAGTACAAGTCGGGGAAGATCCTCTTCAAGACGATCAAACTCTAACTACAGGAAATGGCCCAACTGCTGGTATCATTACAAATTTGGTGACAAAGCAACCAAGTGCATAAAACCCTGCGACCACTCGGGAAAAGCCACGGGCAGTCGATAATGGCGACCACCGACTGTCGCAACACTGGTCGCTTATTCGTAACGGACCACAATACGAAGATGCAGTTCCTCGTCGATACCGGTAGTGACGTCTGCGTTTTCCCTAGGTCGGTCGTGAAAGAGCGCCGTACAAAAACGAACTATGAACTTTGTGCGGCAAATGGAAGTGTAATAAATACATTCGGGTACGTGCACTTAAAATTAAATATAGGATTGCGGCGTGACTTTACGTGGCGATTTATAGTGGCGGACGTAACGAAGCCAATTATAGGTGTCGATTTTTTATCATACTACAACCTGATTGTAGATATTAGAATGCAGTGCCTAATTGACGCTAATACTACGCTCGCGACCCATGCTTTGCCTGCGCGTCCTAATGATGTTGTTTCTTCGGTGAAGGTAAGAATTGGTGACACTACTTATCACGACATACTCCGGGAGTTTCCTGACACAACCCGGCCGTCGGGTATACACCGTGCACCTACACACAGTACCTTACACTACATACGTACAACACCTGGACCGCCCGTATCATGTACACCGCGGCGACTGGCCCCAGACAAATTAAAAATTGCTAAGGAGGAGTTTGAATCTATGTTAGCTAATGGCACAGCCAGACCCTCCGACTCACCTTGGGCTTCACCCTTACACCTGGCACCTAAAAAGGATAGTGGGTGGCGGCCATGCGGAGATTATAGGATGTTAAACGCGCGTACAATACCCGATAGATACCCTATACGCCACATCCATGACTTCGCCCACAATCTTTCTGGATGTCAAGTATTCTCCACTTTAGACCTTGTCAAAGCTTATAACCAAATTGGCGTTAACCCAGAAGATATTCCAAAGACAGCCATCACCACACCATTCGGATTATACGAGTTTCCTTATATGACGTTCGGGCTACGCAATGCAGGGCAAACTTTTCAACGTTTTGTTGATGAAATGCTTCGAGGTTTAGACTTCTGTTTCGGTTATTTAGATGACTTTCTGGTCTATTCGAAGAACCACGAAGAACACAAAGACCATCTACGACAGCTACTTTGCAGATTGCAACAGTATGGCATGGTAATAAATACATCGAAATGTGTATTTGGTGCCTCACAAGTAACCTTTTTAGGCTACTTAATTAGCTCAATCGGCACAAAACCATTGCCAGAAAAGGTTGAGGCAATTAACCGCTTCCCAACGCCGAAGACAGTCAAAGAATTAAGAAGGTTTTTAGGGATGATCAATTTTTACAGGCGATTCATCCCAGAGGCGGCTCAACATCAGGTACCGCTGAACAAACTTTTAGAAGGATCAGTTAAAGGCTCGCACCCGGTAAGCTTCACACCAGAACAAGACCAAGCGTTTATAGCCTGCAAACGAGGACTGTGCCAAGCAGCAATGTTAGCACACCCAGATTGCAGAGCCAAACTGGCTTTGGTAACAGACGCCTCCGACACCGCCATGGGAGCAGTCTTGCAACAGTTAAAGGATGAGGAATGGCAACCCATAGCTTTCTTTTCACGAAAGCTAAGCTCAAGCCAGCGAAAGTACTCTCCTTATGACCGTGAACTGCTCGCGATATATGAAGGGATCAAATATTTCAGACATATGGTTGAGGCCAGAGAGTTTGTGATCTACACGGATCACAAGCCCATCTGTTACGCGTTTCATACACGTAAGGAGAATTGCTCACCAAGACAGTTCAGACATCTAGATTTCATCTCGCAATTTTGCACTGATATTAGGCACATTTCAGGCAAGGATAACGTAGTCGCTGATACCTTGTCTCGAATAGAAACAATCACCCAGCCTATTGAAAGCAAAACACAAAATATAATATTGTTCCAAATATATTTATTTCAAACTTGTACATATACACTCAGTTTACACCTTACAGTTCAACCGCCAAAGATAGACTGTCAGAAAGAACACATTCTAGTGAACAGCTCCCGTGTCCACGTCATAAGAGTGGGGCAACGGCTCGCGCAATAAGTCAATGGATAGACTAATTTATAAATTGCTTCTGATTGAAAGTGTAAATATCTTTTAAATGTTTGAGCTAATTTTAATTATAAAAACGTATGACAATAATTAATCAAACTATCAACAATTTATTGAACCAAATTATCATTACTAGTCAAATGGTGTACTAATAAAATCATCGAATGTCTGTATTTACTTTAAAAATTATGTTGAGATTATTAGATTTATATTGTAATTGCTTACATTCGTCCATCCTGACCACACAGTCGCGCCCTCGCGAAATTTTAAATAGAAAAAAAAAAAATACTACCAAATTATACGAATACAAGAGGAAAACCATTAAAATCTAATAGTTACTTATTGATTAAAATTGTATCATACAGTGAGGTAAGTACGAACAGTTACATTCCAAACTAAGTGAATAACCAACAATTAAATTAGCATTTTATACATTTTAGATCTATTGGTAGATAATATGAATCAAGTTGACAATGGGGTATTTATTTTATCTTTTGTAAACTATTTAACAAAATTAATTTTGTCAATAAATCATTTATAGCTAATAAACTAATTACATTATTTATCTATAGCATTTATGTTTCAACAGTCTGCCTTTAATTGTAACAATTCATATTCTTTCTGACAATCATAACTCTTACATTTTTACATTGACCTTTCAATTTTACATTAACCTTTATACTAATAACATTATTTATCAATAGCATTTATGTTTCAACAAGTCTTTGCCTTTAATTGTAACAATTCATATTCTTTCTGACAATCATAACTACATTACTAACGTTTTTACATTGACCTTTCAATTTTACTTGAAACTTTCTATTTTACTTGAAACTTTAAATTTTACATGAAACTTTAAACCTTACATGAAACCTTAAACTTTACATGAAACTTCAAACCTTACATGAAACCTTAAACCTTACATGAAACCTTAAACCTTACATGAAACCTCAAACTTTACATGAAACCTTAAACCTTACATGAATCTTTCAATTTTACATGAATCTTTCAATTTTACATGAATCTTTCAATTTTACATGAATCTTTCAATTTTACATGAATCTTTCAATTTTACATGAATCTTTCAATTTTACATGAATCTTTCAATTTTACATGAATCTTTCAATTTTACATGAATCTTTCAATTTTACATGAATCTTTCAATTTTACATGAATCTTTCAATTTTACATGAATCTTTCAATTTTACAGGAATCTTTCAATTTTACAGGAATCTTTCAATTTTACAGGAATCTTTCAATTTTACAGGAATCTTTCAATTTTACAGGAATCTTTCAATTTTACAGGAATCTTTCAATTTTACAGGAATCTTTCAATTTTACATGAATCTTTCAATTTTACATGAATCTTTCAATTTTACAGGAATCTTTCAATTTTACAGGAATCTTTCAATTTTACAGGAATCTTTCAATTTTACAGGAATCTTTCAATTTTACATGAATCTTTCAATTTTACAGGAATCTTTCAATTTTACAGGAATCTTTCAATTTTACAGGAATCTTTCAATTTTACAGGAATCTTTCAATTTTACAGGAATCTTTCAATTTTACAGGAATCTTTCAATTTTACATGAATCTTTCAATTTTACATGAATCTTTCAATTTTACATGAATCTTTCAATTTTACATGAATCTTTCAATTTTACATGAATCTTTCAATTTTACATGAATCTTTCAATTTTACATGAAACTTTCAATTTTCCTTTAACTATTCAATTTTACTTTAATCTTGCAATATTACTTTAACCTTTTTCTTTTACTCAAATCTTTCACTTTCGCTTTTATCCTCGCTGAAACCATAGTTACAATATATTAACCATAGTAACCATACTAGCCATACTAACCATACTAACCATACTAACCATACTAACCATACTAACCATACTAACCATACTAACCGTACTAACCATACTAACCATACTAACCATACTAACCATAATCAGATTCTATCCTGTTAGAATACTATTTTATTGGAGAAGCTGGCTAGCTAATTTTCGTAACGGATTTAGTCTTCTATACGAATCTTTATTCTGTCTGTACGTTTGTTTGATTTTTATTCAATAAACCGCTTAAGCTTATCATGACTTACACTATTCACAACCGATAACTTTATTGACAATTCATTGATTCATTTCTATATCCATTTTCTAATTTTATCACCATTACTACTCTCATCTATCGACCGATACATTTATCTGGGGCAGATTTTTTTCTATGAAGAAAATACCGACATGCTTTTCTTTACATTTTTACTGGCAATAGCGTATCTTACACTTCATATTGGTCACTCTATCTATAATACTTTGATAATGCAATATGGACCTGGAATCTATCCTATGATTTACTTCTTTTTCTACCCTAACCAGTTGTTTCACATTTTACATATGCCGGGGGATTCTACGAGTAGCATCATCAAAAAAATTACTTTTGTTTTTCCTGAGTACCTCCTATTTTATTTAACACTTCGTTTATAAAATCGACCCAGCGCACTCTCTGTCACAGTGTAAGAACCGCATTTAGCAACCATTACGAATATTACTGTTTCTGATAATACTCTTTTGAACTTCAAACTGGTGAAAGTATTCTCTATTTTAATTACTCGAGAAGGTACAGCGGATAAATTAAAATATTCATTGGAAACTGAAATAGTCTAGTATTTATATTTTTAATTGGTTTAAAGATAATAATTTTTGGGAACGTATCAATAATAGCTATCTATATACTACTTTACTACTAATTTAAAAAGTGACAATATCATCATGAATCAGGATGTAAAACTTGCATCTGACACTGGCCCATACCAGTTAAGTCCTTCCGTTATTATATAAACTATGCCATATTGCAAATTTTATTCAACATAAGTGTTTAATTTGATTCCAATCTAAATTATCCAATATAATAATTTTATCCTTTGCATCTTATCATCTTTCATTTGAACCGAAGCTAACCAAACTACAAAAAATGTATGATGTATTCCCTACAACGGGTTCCTACTTAAAACGTTTACGTTCAACATAGAAGTGCCTTGGTTTATTAATTATATCGCGATCAAATGGCTTAAGAGTTATAATCGGTTAAAATAGTGAATTTCAATTCTATTATATAACATTTAAATCTATTCAAATTATTTACTACTGCTAGGCTAGGGTTTTCTGGTGAAGTAAGCTTACTAAATTAAGCGTCTGGTTTCATTACTCCATTTTGTTGTATGAAAACATTCTATCTACACCGTGTCAACTCGCGCCTGTACGTAATTCGGTAATAGCATTAAAATTTTACAACTCACGATAGTTCGAGGTGCTAGTTCTACTACTTCTACTTTTAACTGTGTGAACGTAGTCTCTTATTTCTTTTTCCAAGGCTTTGAGACATTCTTTTAAGTTTTTTTTTTTTTTTTGATCTCGAAGTTTTTATTAATCGCCTAAGAAGAAATCAGCTGGTCCTAAGAATTGCCTAACATTATGTACATACATCTTTCGGAGTAGGAAATTTATCAACCACACCTATTAAACACTGTCCTTATTCGTTTAGCTTTCCTGAGACTTCGAAAACCCAAAAAGGGTTAAATTTTAGAACGAAAGATGTTACATTTTGGAAGCTTCAATGCAAGACCTGCATTGTTCATTTTATCAAATATCGACCTTAGAAGCCCACTGCCAAACTAACTCGAGGGGATCAGAACCTTGTCCGTGCAAATGTTAATCCTTAAATTATAAAGTACTTTAGTAATAGTTTTGTCTAACCTAAAGGGATTCTACTAAATTTGAATTGTCTTTCCGGGGTGACGGTATCCGTTTTTTTTTTTTTTTTTTTTTTTTTATCTATTATAGCTAGCCTTGTCTACAGTAGTAAATAGTTGCTAGGTCTAATATCGTATATCTATACTTCTATACAGAGAAAACTAAAATATTATGATAAGGAAATTAGTCTCTTTTTTTAGAACTAGTCTCAAAAACCTCTGAACCCGATTTAAAAAATTATTTCACGTATAGGATGCCACTTCGAGCGATAAAAGCGCGGGCGAAGCCACCGGATTCTGCCACATCAAATCATCTATCCTAGGCAATGATTAATGTTTGATTGTTTTTCTATTTAAAACTTTTGTAATCTATGCTTGGGTGCTACCGGCCGTTTTGTATTTCATTAGATTTTTATATCGGAGAAAACGCATTGCAAACGGACACTTATGACACCGGATTGTGTTTTTCTTTATGGGATAAACTATAGTCCCGCGATAAGACCGCCATTGTACCCACAGATTTAAGTTCCTATGAATCTGTTACTATTTTGGTGTCCAATTCTATTCGATTGTATTCGATACTGTTCGATACTATTCCATACTATTTCATATTATTCGATACTATTCGATACTGTTCAATACTATTCCATACTATTCGATACTATTGGATACTGTTGGATACTATTCGATACTATTCGATACTGTTCGATAATGTTCGATAATGTTCGATACGGTTCGATACGGTTCGATACGGTTCGATACGGTTCGATACTGTTCGATACTGTTCGATACTGTTCGATACTGTTCGATACTGTTCGATACTGTTCGATACTGTTCGATACTGTTCGATACTGTTCGATACTGTTCGATACTGTTCGATACTGTTCGATACTGTTCGATACTATTTGAAACTATTCGATACTACTCAACACTATTCGATTCGATACTATTTGACACTATTCGATATTACTCAACACTATTCGATTCGATCTATTCGATACTATTTGACACTATTCGATACTACTCGACACTATTCGATTCGATACTATTTGATATAATTCGATTCTAAAAGACCTGTAAACCATAAGCTTCGATAAATCGGTGCTCATTGGCTAATATGTTGGTACAACATAATTCTGTTAGTTTGATATCGAAACCAGTTCGATAACAATGTATAAGATTCAACAGTTGCGATTTCTGAATCTGGTTTATCTTTCCGACGTCTGGCTCCCAAACTGAATCGGACTGGGGCTGCTCTCGGGCGGCTCCTGCCCAACCTCAGGGGACCAGACGCCTCCTGCCGGAAGCTCTACGCGGGAATCGTTCGGTCCATGGCTCTCTACGGGGCTCCGGTGTGGGCACCGACGTTGCAACAGCAACCGAGGACCCAGCTGAATGCGTGCCGGAGGGTCATGGCAATACGCATGGTGCGAGGGTACCGAACGATCTCCCGCGAGGCGGCGACCCTCCTTGCTGGCCAACCGCCGTGGGATCTGGAGGCAACAGTCCTTGCACACATGCACGACAAGCGCATGGAGATGCAACGCCGGGGCGAAATTCCGCTGCCACGACAAGTCGAGGCATGGCGGACAGAGCTCCGGCGGGATCTCATGGCGAAATGGCGTCAACGACTATCGCAACCTCGTTCGGGGCGCGCCACAATTGGGGCGATAAGGCCCATCCTTGGGGCGTGGCTGGAAAGACCTCACGGCGTTCTCAACTTCCGCACGACGCAGGTGCTTACCGAACACGGAAAGTTCGCTAAGTACCTGTTCCGGATTCGTGCGGAGGATTCGCCCGGGTGTCGCCACTGTGCGGAACATCCGGAGGACACGGTGGAGCACACTGTAGAGGTGTGCCCCGCCTGGGCGGAGCATCGCCGTGTCCTCGTGGGGGCGATCGGCGGCAGCGATCTCTCTCGCCGGGCCTTGGTTCAGGCCATGGTCCGTAGTGAGGAGGGATGGCAGGCGGTCGCCTCCTTCTGCGAAGCAGTAATGCTAGCAAAGGAGGAGGCCGACCGCATCAGGCAGAGGCAACGGGGCGCTCGCCCCAGCCGCCGCCGGGATTCCGATCCCGATTTCCGGCCACCGTAGGCGCGGGCTTGCGGACGGCGTGCAATGGGTAGCACGCTGTCCGATCGTCCGGTAACCGACCGGACCGAGCCCAAGTCGTCGACGGCGCGTTCTGTTCCCGCGCGCCTCAAGGAGCTGTCAGCACACCGAAGAGGCCCAGCCTGCTAACTGCAGGCAGGCAGGGTCGAAGCCTACTGGGGTCATGGGTTAGTTCCGAAAGGAATGCTCGACCCCGGCACGATAGGCTACGAAGGAACGGGGTAGGTTTTTAGTCAGTAAGAGTCTGACACTACTTCCCGCTCCGCCCAAGGGCGGGATTTGTCATTGGATGATTTTACCTACCATAAAAAAAAAAAAAAAAAAAAAAAATCTGGTTTATCTCATAGGAATAAGTCATTCAAGTTTTTACAATGATCAATGTTATTGGTAGTAGAAGAAATAATTTTAATTCGCATTAATTACCCTCTAACTATCAATTGGTTTTTATTACATAAGACGCCTGCGCAATTTTCAACTAAACAGACACCCACTTTATTTTTTTTTTCTTTTACTAATATGGACCTCGTTATATTTTAAAATGAGTAAACCTCTACATAAGAAAATGCGGGTAGTAATAAATAATTATCTTTTGAACACAGCTTAACCTCCTTTAGTTTGTGGAACTTCAAGGAAATTATTAACTCTTTGTCAGTATTCCAGATGTAACCCTCCAATGCTTCAGTAAAAAAAACTGTCCAACTAATCATGACTACATATTTTAAGAATTTTTAGGGAGAACAATAACATTTACTAGACCATTATACCTTGAATTTCTAAAACTAACCTATACCATGGATTACTATTTTTTTCTCTTTTCTTAACAGCATCAGGGTTTTACTACTTTTTGAAGACCGTTAATTTAAACAAATTTTACAACTCCACCCCTAAGTCTACCCACTGACCCTACTTTCTTTCAATAAAACACGCTAGAACCGTGACAAAATATTGAGCAGATACTACATTTATTTAACGGCTTAGTACTCTTATTCAGGATATAACCCTCTTTCCTTATAATTCAGCAACCGATCGAATTTTAATTATTTTGTACCTATATGATTTATGTATGTAAGATGGGACTTTAAGTTGTTTACATAGTCGTATCATTTCTTTTGCCTATACATTGGTACACCTGGCATTTTGAAGGTAATCCAAAAAGTTGACCGTGATTGTAATATCAAACCAGCTCTACTCCTATCCTAGTGGCCCTATCGTCTATCCTTGATATCGCTCATTTTACTGCTCTTTGCTCAGCAAGGTCATTTCATCTATACTCAATACTTTATTGCATTTCGTCATATCTAATTCAAAAATTTCGCTTTTTCTTTTTCTCACTATTTTCATTTACTAATGGGTATACTACATATTATATACTCGTAAATTTTTCAAGAAAATCAGTTTAAAAAACATATCACACTGTTTGCTGACCTGCCTGCTGCCCTGGCTGCAGCTCTGCTGCTGTCCTGGCTGCTCCTCTGCCTGTTGCCTTGGCTGCTGCCTCGGCTGTGGCTCGGCTGCTGCCCTGGTTGCGGCTCGGCTGCAGCCCTGGCGGCAGCTCGGCTACTGCCCTGGCTGCGGGTCGGCTACTGCCCTGGCTGTAGCTCGGCTACTACCCTTGCTGCGGCTCGGCTGCAGCTCATTGTAATCCAGTTGTAAATCTGGTCAGACAAAAATAATACACGGACACAGCTATTCTTTAAAACCTATGTAATTTTAAAATTAGGGTATAGTTATTGACTACCATCATACTACTACTGTTATGCTATTATAGATTAAATTCTTTCATCAATACATCGAACCAATTCGCTGACACTAGAGGAAGTTACATTGAGATGTAATCATATTTGCATTTCAAATCACAATGACCGTTAATATTACAAAAGAAAACGAAAAGATTCATAGTCATAAATATAAGGCAACACCCTGTTTAGCTGCAATTTCTAAGTTAGCAAGTGGCATAAATAATTCTCCGGTTTTTATTCTTATATGTAAATAACATAATTACGTTAACCACATCATAATGCGCACAGAGAGTTGCATACTACTTTAAAGCATAAATCACTGCGTTTAACTTTCTCATAGGCAACAAAAACAGTAATACTTACGTGAACTCATCCCACTTCTGAACTGAAAGCAAAACACAAAATATAATATTGTTCCAAATATATTTATTTCAAACTTGTACATATACACTCAGTTTACACCTTACAGTTCAACCGCCAAAGATAGACTGTCAGAAAGAACACATTCTAGTGAACAGCTCCCGTGTCCACGTCATAAGAGTGGGGCAACGGCTCGCGCAATAAGTCAATGGATAGACTAATTTATAAATTGCTTCTGATTGAAAGTGTAAATATCTTTTAAATGTTTGAGCTAATTTTAATTATAAAAACGTATGACAATAATTAATCAAACTATCAACAATTTATTGAACCAAATTATCATTACTAGTCAAATGGTGTACTAATAAAATCATCGAATGTCTGTATTTACTTTAAAAATTATGTTGAGATTATTAGATTTATATTGTAATTGCTTACACTATTGACTTGAACGTTCTAGCTAAGTCTCAAGCTTCCGATCCAGATCTCAAACGGTTGCTAGGCGGGGAAACGTCATTACGCCTGAAGAAGATCACTTTACCAGGAACATTGTCTGAATTGTACTGCGATGAGAGTAGCAAGACACCTAGACCATACGTCACGAAAGGACTTCGCCGCCAAGTTTTCGAACGCCTGCACTCCTTGAGCCACCCAGGAGCCAACGCCACTGCCAAGCTGGTATCAGAGCGTTATGTGTGGCCCGGAGTAAAAAAAGACTGCAGAGCGTGGACACGATGTTGTTTGTCATGCCAGCGTGCAAAAATCACTCGTCATGTCTTCGCACCCTTGGGTAACTTCAAACTACCACGATCACGATTCATGCACATCCATATAGATATGATTGGGCCACTGCCAATCTCTCACGGTTTCCGGTATTGCCTCACCGCTGTAGATCGCTTCACGCGATGGCCTGAGGCAATACCAATCAAAGATATTACAACCGAAACAGTGGCTAAAGCTCTTCTGTACGGATGGATCGCACGCTTCGGCTGCCCTACAAAAATAGTGACGGATCGTGGCGGACAATTTGAGTCGGCCCTATTCAAGCACCTATCGGACATAGCTGGATTTAAGCATCGGAAGACAACTGCTTACCACCCTGCCTGTAATGGTATGATTGAGAGGTTCCACAGACAGCTAAAAACAGCTATTACCTGTCACGGAAACCAGAACTGGGTAGAATCGCTACCGCTAGTCCTGTTAGGCATCCGGTGTGCATACAAGGATGACATACAGGCAACACCTGCTGAGTTGGTGTACGGAGAAACATTACGCCTTCCAGGCGATTTCTTCGAACCAGAAACGGTCAATAATACAGACGTTACGGACTACATTTCTAGATTACGCATGTTTGCTAGAAAGCTACAGCCGTCAACCGCATCGCGACACTCTAACAGTCGGTCCATATTTATATTTAAGGACCTTCCCACCGCGTCGCACGTATTCTTAAGGGATAACGCGTTATCTGGTTCATTCAAGCCAGCATACACAGGACCACATAAGGTATTAGAGAGGGGCGACAAGGTATTCAAACTCCTCTTTAACGGTAAAACAGTCACAGTATCGGTAGACCGACTTAAACCAGCCTACATACTTCAAGACTCACACACCACAATAACACACATCAACACACACTCACATAGTGATCATGGACATAAACAGACTACACAAGATACACAAGTCACCAACTCAACACCGGCGACCGAAGACGACAATATCAAAAGGACACGGTCAGGCCGTAGGGTACGGTTCCCTGACTACTATCGCCCTTGACGGTCTCAAGAGGGGGGTGATGTAGCGGAACTTCTTTTAGATAATAATTAAAACTTCTTAGTGTAGCGTGAATAAAAAAACAATTGTATTTTATGTCATTGTCACTTCCCTTGTAAAAATTTTTCACCTTCTAATATATTACAAATTACTCTTTTAATTTTGTATTCATTTATCAAACGAAATACCCGCTTCATGTTTATCAGTTGTCTAGTACACGAGCTTTGCTTAGCTTGGGACTAGACGGCTTTGTCTGAGAGTTGTGGAATATTATATATATAGGGTGACTGGTAATTAGTGAGCGATAGGTACTTAAACACGTGATTGTAGTCATGATAACAAACAACTTTTACTATGGGACCAAATCTGAAGTCACGAAAAAAAATTTGCTGGTCAGTAAATTTGTGTGTGTTGTGTTCGACTTTCTTTCCAGAGAACATTTTGTAGGCAATGATTGGGTAAACAATAAACAAACTATTCCAGATTACATAATTGTTTTTTTTTTAATTGATATAAACTACTGCTTGACTGCAATCCCCCCTGATGGATGGAATCAAGTCGTGCAATTCCCGCGCACGCTCTCCAAAATGCATCCTGTAAAAAACCGAAAGGCTGGCAACTCTACGCCTGTGCTCAAGACTTTGAAGATTGAGCTTAACCAAATCTGGATCACAATTAGCCTCTCCGCACGATTTCGCTTCAGCTTCTTTGCTCGGTACAACCTTTAGGTATTCACTTCACAACGAGCCGTGAAACAGACCCCAGACTAGATGTTATTCATACGGCTACCGACAGAAAAATGAGCCTCACATGTCCGTAGTTGGAAGTTTTATCTTTTCTGCTTGTAAACATCAGCCCGGATTCTGTCAAAGTGACAGTGACACTTCATTCGTTTATTCGTTCTCATGAAACTTCCGTATTGACTTCACCGATATTTATATATTTAGGGTAATAATATCTGTAGGTCAGCACCTGTATAACTAAAAAAAAAATAAAGAAAAATATTTTATTTAGAACACATAAATACACCCACTGGAGAAATAAGAAAACAACACAACAAACAATACACACATTTACTTTTCTAACATTTTTTATGTAATCGTAATTATTCTTTTGAGAGTAAAAGAATATCAGCACTAGCAACACGCACTGGTCATAGATTTTCATGTTAAGACATTATGATATGTGAAAAGAAAAGGTACGGTAAAAGTTCCCAAATGCTGCCCAGCCGAATCGAATTAGACGGTAGACCTCCTTCTCGAAGTAAGACCTACCTAACTGGATCGAAAAAAGCCAGTAAATCATGAACATTTTGTCTTCGGAAGAAATATTACATTTAGGTAAAATAAAAATAATATTCAGACACCAATCTAGGTTATTGCTTAACAATGTTTTCAGTAGGTAAGTCTCAAACAAAAAGAACGAAAACATGGTCCTTCGACCCGGATACCAATAATGGAACGGAAGAACCAAAACCCAAAGCATCATTGACTTTAAAAGTACCTAAATCCGACAAATTAATTCAATTGCCCAATTTTCTTTTTCATTGCTGCTTCCCTGAAAAGACGAGAACACAAGGGAATTTTTGTAGGTACCCAACATATGACGTCACGAAAGGGGGAAATGTGACAAGTCATCACTCAACTTTGGATATAATCGCTTACGTTAAGAGTGACGTATTGTTTTAGTGAAACGCGTTTCCTTTGTTAAACTTACTTGGTGATATTAATACTATATCATTGGGTGGTTAAGACGGGAAGTTTCCATTTTGCAGTCTATGCTTTGTTGCCGTCCAATGCAGTTTAAAACCTGTGACTCGATATTATAGCATAGCATAGCATAATCAGCCTTTATTATGTTCCCACTGCTGAGACTCAGGCCTTTTCTCTAGGAGAAAGATTGAGCCGTAATCCAACATACGGGCGAATTGTTGGTTGTCACATATCAACAGATTACTAACTTACTTAATTACTTGATAGTATAATATCACACTATTTCACACTAATCATACAATATTATCATATAATATTTGTAGGCGAAAGTTTGAGAGTACGTGTACGAGTATGTTGTTATTTCAGTACGCTGGAATGGCTGAACGATTTTCAATTAAACTTGGTACTCAGATAGGTCATATCTTGGTATTCTAAGACATGGCCTATCTGAGTACCTATGTGCTTTTGCACATAGGATACTTTTTATCTGGGAAGTATGCTCCCTTACAACTATTTTCGGGACGGGTTGGGACGATAGTTTACAACAACTGGTCCACTCTTAACTGTTCTAAGCCTACCACCCTTAAAAGATTAGTACCCACTAATGAGCATAACAGTTGCAAAATAACACATACAAACTTCTCAATTCAAAACCTATGATCATAATCTCAGAGAAAATATATACGCCAAAATTGCCACGCTTATACCGTTATTTTCACCAAGTACGCCATTTCCTTTAAATTTATTTCTAACTATAATATAAATAATGCACGCACGTGCCAAAGTCTTTTATAAAAACTATGTAGTTTTACCTCTCCCTGTAGGCGCCATGTTTTTTTATGTTTCTCAATTTCATAACTCCGTGGTGGGATGAAAACACACCTTATTTCCTGCTTACAATGTAAACAGAACAATAGGGGAAACCTATGAATAATTTGAATGGAGTTACTTTCAATGTAATTCTGAATTTTGATTTCATGAATAATTATGATTTCAAAATTGTTCAATGATTTGATGAATTTTATGTGGATGGATTGTGTGAGGAGTGATATGAAAGAATCGGAGTTAGAGATAGTGAACGAACAGAGTGGAAGAAAAAAAGGTATTGCACCGACCCCAAGTAATATGGAACAAGAGTAGGAAGAAATAGAACGATTTGATGAATTTTGGAGTGATAATTATTCTTATATGTAATGTTACTAGCGGCTGGTAAATGTTGTTTTTTTCTGTAGCTACCTTCTGATTACGGAGATTGTATTCTCACTTTCTTTCATCATCATCATCAGCCTTTTAATGTTCCCACTGCTGGGACTCAGGCCTCTTCTCTAGGAGAAGGAATGGGCTGTAATCCACCACTTGGGCCCAGTGCGGGTTGCTGGATGTCACGTCTTCGAATTTTTGGTTCTAGGACATGCCGGTTTCCTCACGATGTTTTCCTTCACCGTTTTGAGAATAGTGGTGATAAAATAAATTACACAAAGTAATGTGACTGGCTAGGTTTGAACCGGCGTCCTCGCCTCGGTCGCTCACGTCGGGGTCACCAGTTTGGGGGTAAGCGGAACAAAGAGTAAAGTCCCGCTAACCTCCATTGAAAAGGGAGGATCATCCGACCAGACAGGTGTTCTATCTGGTGGGCTACTGCCCGATAGATGATTTCGGGCTGTTTTATATGTTATATCTGTGTATGTATTATAATTTATATATTTGATACTAGTTTTGTCACACCATTGACAGCCCCATTTTTTGTCCAGGCAATTACTGTCCATTCCAGGTTGCCTGGAAGAGATCGCTGAATGCGATAACGCCGCCCATTGTATGTATGTGTTTTAGTTTTTAGTTTCCTTTTTGTATGTGTAATGGTGTACAATAAAGTGTATAATAATAATAATTATAATAATAAATCGCGCGGAGGATTTTACTTGCGCGATCGATACAGGATTAGTTCATTTGTAACGATATGATGTCGCTACATATTATTTCATCTCATATTTACGCTACCGATGCCGAAAATGGATAAATAATCTGCTGCCCCAAGGGATACTTTCCTGGGATACTTTAATCAAATAATTTCACTAATAGGCCCGAGGTTCACCCACTAAGTAATAGCTACAAAGGACGGACTTCATCAACTAAAACAAAACACGGTCAAACTGTCAAGCCATCCATCATGTACAAAGCGGCAGGCCACCATCGTATAAACCAACTAACTATAGCACAAACAGCGGAATTCTCTTGCGGGATTAAAAAAAAAAAGATTAATATTGGGGTTATGATATTTTGTGGGTTCCGTTATTACTTGAACGATAATTGACGTAAAATGATTAACTGAGAGCAGTGGTGGCCGAGTGGTAACGGCCCCAACTTACAAATTGTAGGTCGCTGGTTCAAACCCAGCCAGACGCATTACTTTGTGTAATTTATTTCATCACCACTATTCTATCAAAACGGTGAAAGAAAACATCGTGAGGAAACCGGTATGTCTTAGAACCAAAAATTCGAAGACATGTGACATTCACCAACCCGCACTGGGCCCGCGTGTTGGATTACGGCCCAGTCCCTTTCCTAAAGAGGAGGCCTGAGTCCCAGCATTGGGAACATTATAAGGCTGATGCTATGCTATGCTATGATTAACAGAAGAGAGGGTTACTCTTTTGTTTCCATTTCGAAGTGTAAGGAATAAAGTCCCACATATCTCCGTTGAAAAGGGAGGATCCTCCACAAGAACGGTGTTTTCTCGAGTCGGATTCATGCCCCAGTGAGTCGGAGTGATGATGTTTCAACGAGTCGGGATGATGTTGCAGGCTCCAATGGATTGGAATAGTGCTGCTGGCTCCAGTGTGTGATCTAGTGCTTGACTGCTGACGTCAATCAGGAGAGATGTTTCAGGGCTTTTCATGTGACTGGCCGAAGGTGCAGTGTGCTTAGTCAAAGAGGCTTATGAAGCTAAGGGTGATAAACAGATCACCCATTCAGAGGTAAGCGGGACAAGATGTAAAATTCCATATGCCTCTGTTGAAAAGGGACAATCCTGTGACTAGACCGGTGTTTTGCCTGGTCCGGGCAACTGCGGGATAATTGACTGCGGTATGTTGTACATGTTCTAGTCGTAAGGAGAATTATAAAACCGTTATGCAGGGACCAACGACTTTACGTGCTTTCGGAAGCACGAGGTGTAAGTAATGTCCTAGATAAACTTAGAAAAGAAGAAACATTTGAACAGAAATAGTCAGATGACCCAGGAACCCACTCCAATATACACACAAATTTTCATCCGAATCGGTCTAACCGTTTAGGAGGAGTTAGGTAACAAACACATGTATAGAAGAATTATAAAACATCAGCCCGCCTAGCCAAGTTCACAATCTGCGATCGTTACGCTAGTCGAAAGCGAAAAAATGTATGGGAATGACGTCATCTCAACGTTAAAAGAACCAACGAATAGAAAATTCGTAGCCAAGTTACAATGGATGTTTCAACAAACGTTCCGAATTGCGTCAAAAGCGATTATTACGCGAATCTGACCAAAATTTACCTTTTGAATACCGTAATTAGAGACACAATAGAAAGACAATAGGTGTGCGGACACCGGTGTCCTCTTAGGGCATAGCCACAAAATATAAGGGCTGTTAAGTAATAATTATGACGTTGCGCGTTGGTTGGATTTGCGCTATAATCACTTTGACGCAATTCGGAACGAGTGGGAAGCTAACGTTAACGTTAGTATTTTGACAGCTCCGAATTCACGAATAATGACTTTCCAATAAAAAAGTGTAGTGTTTTAAATGGCTTTCTTTACGTAATTAGTGTATATGGAACGACTAGCTATAACATATTGTGTTGAACATAATTCCTTTATAAAAAAAACTTTGAAACAAAGAAGAGATCAACTTCCGAAGATACGTTTCTATGAATGAAAACGGGTATAGGCAAACATGCTGCAATGGATTTGATAACGGTTTTATAGTCGGCCGCCCGCCTGACACCCTTGGAAATGCTATTGTTGGTGATTTACGCACCACCATGCAGTGACAAAATAAAGTAAAGTAAAAAATGAGTTTAAGCATCCCATACCATCGATTAGTGCTATGTTATCGTCACTGATGTAGCAGCATTTTTCTTTGATAGTGTGATAAGTGAATGATTTCATCTTATCAGTGACATTGTTTTTGTAGTTTGTGTATAAGCCCTACTATTCAGATTAAATGATTTTTTTAATAACTGACAGCTGTGTTTGTTGTTTCTTCTTCACAGCCAAAACCAAAGGGTATATAAAGTTCCAAATGTGGGTGTTTTATAGGTGCTGCACTTATGTAATATGACCAAAGTAAAACCATAAATTCATATAATAAACCTTTAATTAAAAGTACTAATATTTACATACTTTCTAATAAACAATTTAGGTAAATTGAATCAGTAAAAACAAAACACTATTTTAAGTACAATCATTAAATCAGAGTCCAAAAATATTTGCAATGTTTTGTAGCAGTAACAAAAAAATTTGTTAATGTAATCCACCACACGGCTTTGATCCTTATGAGTTGAAGAGCGGTGCTAGCGCAGTACTCCAATGGACGCAGGTGCTGAAATATAAAATATATATATATGTAAATTTGAATCTGCATTTGACCAAACTAGTGCCAAACTGAGTTGTTACATAGAAAGTCAATAAAATAATACTGGTGTAATATGGTGTAGACAAATGTGATAAGTGTCAGTCAAAAACATTTCAATGTTACACACTTATGTTGAGAGGTGTGACTGATGGTTGACTTATTCATTTATTTGGATCTCCAACAAGGTCTATAGTGTTATTACATAATTTACAATATACAATTGATTCCTTGTCTGCTCCTTCAGTTTAGAAAAAATAAAAATATATTAACATTCATAATCAAATTGAATTTGATTTACTGTAATATAATAGTTTGGATGATGCTGGTATTGTGTCATTCTATTATGTGCCAGAAATAGGGAAAACATGTATGGTATGGTCAAAATGCATTTCTGGGTTTTCTGTAACTGTGCTTGACTCCTCTAAAACAATTTTTAAGTTGACGATCTAGTCTAAAACAATAAAATAATTAATACTTCGAAAAAGTAAAATTGCCAGTCGCAGTTTTGTCCATCAATCACCTCCACTAACCTATTCATCAAGACAGCCATCCTTGCAAGAGGTCTGTGATCCCACCGCTAGTGAGAGAGTGCCTCATAAAAGCTGACGATGGTGCACCCTGCTTCCATAGATCAAATTTCTTCTTAACCTTAAAAAAGTATTATATTGAATTATCTTCACAGTCTTATCCATTGTGATTGGCTTCTCTGAGAGAATTTAATGAGGTTACCAAGCTTGTCCATTTCCTCTTTGTATCTTATTTGGCTGAAGTTGTCCGAAGTATACCTTAAAATCTGGGTTTTTTGCTTCAGGAATTCCACCAAACCTCCGTAATTGTACGTAATTAGTGCGTTTTGTCATGATAACTGAAATTAATAAACTTTTATTACACAAAACAATAATTTACATAAAACTGACCAAAAAAATACTACAAAGGTGAGCAATAAAAACAAAATTTCGCTGATTATATTCAAAAAACAACAAAAACATTGTTATAAACTAGCATTTTAGTATGATTGTTTATTTACTTACCACTTGTACTATATAAAACTTTAATGTATTATTAATTTATGTAACTGGTCGAGTAATAATTATTTCTGACTAATAATATGGAACTTAATACCATTAATATTTTAATTTTAAACTATCCTAAATATTTGCGTAACTAACTCGTTTGTTTGACAGCGGAGATGTTGGATAGAGATTGACAATATGAAAACACAATCGACCGTTTATCGAATCAAATATCGTAATCGATTTGGAATTCATTAATTTTTGTTTTTAGGAGATATTAACCGAAATAGATATGCAAATATAATGAATTATCTTGTTATTAAACAAAATTGTAACTTTATTAATAAAAAAGCTAATGCAATTTTATTTTCTTAGTTAAAATACATGATAAATTAAATGTCAGTTACCTTTAAGCAACTACTAAAATAACGACTGATTAAGAATATTTTAAACCTCCTTATAATATTGAATATAAATATATTTTTATAACTTAATTTCAATCGATTTGGACAATCGATTAAACAACACCCTCAGAAACGCGTATTGGACATCCCTTTTTGGTTATATCATACAGCATCGTGAATATTCGGAAATGCTCGGTACAATAATGTGTTCTCTGTCACACTTCAGCATTCCTGTCGGCTGTCTCTGTCTTATTGTTCATGTTGATAATTGTTTAGTTACCCGACTGCGCCCGAAGGAGGGTTATGTTTTTCAAGAGTATGTATGTATGTATAATTGTTTGGCACGTTCTGCAGCCTGAACGGCTCGATGGATTTTAGCTTGAGAGGTGTCGTTAGATTCGTATTTACTGTGAGAGTGACACTGGGTATATCAAAATAAAAATAAAAAAACAAAATGGCGGATTTATAGCGCCAAATTCAAATGTTTGGCACGCTCTGCGACCTGAACGGCTCAATGGATTTTAGTTTGAGAGGTGTCTTTAGATTCGTAATTACTTTGAAAGTGATATCGTAATAAAATAAAACCAAAAAAAAAAAATGGTAATTTAAAAAACTAAAAAACCCGACTGCTTTTCTGAGCATTCATGAAAAAGCCCTAAAACAAGAAAGTCGTTGTACCCGATTGCACTTATCTATATAATATATTTTAAATACAAGCAGTCGGGACCCATTCTAGAAAGTCAGCCGTCTAGTCAATAGATTGGAGTAATCTGCAATGTAATATAGTTATGTGCTCTCAATTCTAGAATTTTTTTTTTTTTTTTTTTAAACAGGATTCCATATAATAATGTATTCCATAACTATCACACAACACCGTCTAGCCCCAAGCTAAGCAGAGCTTGTGTTATGGGTAAGAGACACCTGATAAACATACTTATATATTCCTAAATACATACATATTATAGATAAATAACACCCAGACACAGAACAAATGATCCTGTTCATCACACAAACATTTGTCCTGGGTGGGAATCGAACCCACGACCTCTGGCATAGCAGTCAGGGCCACTAACTACTAGACCAACAGGCCAGTCGAAATCCAGTCGGCTTTTTTAGTTTTTTAAATTACCGTTTTTTTTATTATTAAGATGCTTCTATTGCCTTATTATTAAGATTGTTAGTTAGAGTTAAGGGTTAAATAAGAGGAGTAAACATGTACAAGTATATAAAAAGTTACTAAAAGTATTAGAAAACTTATTCGTATCACGGTGAAAGAAAATATGCCACTAACAATTCTTTTCACGAGTGTACATGCGCAAAAGTTGGCAGAGCCTAACTTCAGGCGCGCCAAGAACCGTCGAACGTACTGTACCTATCTACCACCCTAGACCTAAAAACTACCTATTTTTACCCGACTGCGCTAGAAGGAGGGTTTTACCCGACTGCGCCAGAAGGAGGGTTATGTTTTCGGCTGACTTTCTAGAATGGGTCCCGACTGCTAGTATTTAAAATATATTATATAGATAAGTGCAATCGGGTACAACGACTTTCTTGTTTTAGGGCTTTTTCATGAATGCTCAGAAAAGCAGTCGGGTTTTTTAGTTTTTTAAATTACCATTTTTTTTTTTTGGTTTTATTTTATTACGATATCACTTTCAAAGTAATTACGAATCTAAAGACACCTCTCAAACTAAAATCCATTGAGCCGTTCAGGTCGCAGAGCGTGCCAAACATTTGAATTTGGCGCTATAAATCCGCCATTTTGTTTTTTTATTTTTATTTTGATATACCCAGTGTCACTCTCACAGTAAATACGAATCTAACGACACCTCTCAAGCTAAAATCCATCGAGCCGTTCAGGCTGCAGAACGTGCCAAACAATTATACATACATACATACTCTTGAAAAACATAACCCTCCTTCGGGCGCAGTCGGGTAACTAAACAATTATCAACATGAACAATAAGACAGAGACAGCCGACAGGAATGCTGAAGTGTGACAGAGAACACATTATTGTACCGAGCATTTCCGAATATTCACGATGCTGTATGATATAACCAAAAAGGGATGTCCAATACGCGTTTCTGAGGGTGTTGTTTAATCGATTGTCCAAATCGATTGAAATTAAGTTATAAAAATATATTTATATTCAATATTATAAGGAGGTTTAAAATATTCTTAATCAGTCGTTATTTTAGTAGTTGCTTAAAGGTAACTGACATTTAATTTATCATGTATTTTAACTAAGAAAATAAAATTGCATTAGCTTTTTTATTAATAAAGTTACAATTTTGTTTAATAACAAGATAATTCATTATATTTGCATATCTATTTCGGTTAATATCTCCTAAAAACAAAAATTAATGAATTCCAAATCGATTACGATATTTGATTCGATAAACGGTCGATTGTGTTTTCATATTGTCAATCTCTATCCAACATCTCCGCTGTCAAACAAACGAGTTAGTTACACAAATATTTAGGATAGTTTAAAATTAAAATATTAATGGTATTAAGTTCCATATTATTAGTCAGAAATAATTATTACTCGACCAGTTACATAAATTAATAATACATTAAAGTTTTATATAGTACAAGTGGTAAGTAAATAAACAATCATACTAAAATGCTAGTTTATAACAATGTTTTTGTTGTTTTTTGAATATAATCAGCGAAATTTTGTTTTTATTGCTCACCTTTGTAGTATTTTTTTGGTCAGTTTTATGTAAATTATTGTTTTGTGTAATAAAAGTTTATTAATTTCAGTTATCATGACAAAACGCACTAATTACGTACAATTACGGAGGTTTGGTGGAATTCCTGAAGCAAAAACCCAGATTTTAAGGTATACTTCGGACAACTTCAGCCAAATAAGATACAAAGAGGAAATGGACAAGCTTGGTAACCTCATTAAATTCTCTCAGAGAAGCCAATAACAATGGATAAGACTGTGAAGATAATTCAATATAATACTTTTTTAAGGTTAAGAAGAAATTTGATCTATGGAAGCAGGGTGCACCATCGTCAGCTTTTATGAGGCACTCTCTCACTAGCGGTGGGATCACAGACCTCTTGCAAGGATGGCTGTCTTGATGAATAGGTTAGTGGAGGTGATTGATGGACAAAACTGCGGCTGGCAATTTTACTTTTTCGAAGTATTAATTATTTTATTGTTTTAGACTAGATCGTCAACTTAAAAATTGTTTTAGAGGAGTCAAGCACAGTTACAGAAAACCCAGAAATGCATTTTGACCATACCATACATGTTTTCCCTATTTCTGGCACATAATAGAATGACACAATACCAGCATCATCCAAACTATTATATTACAGTAAATCAAATTCAATTTGATTATGAATGTTAATATATTTTTATTTTTTCTAAACTGAAGGAGCAGACAAGGAATCAATTGTATATTGTAAATTATGTAATAACACTATAGACCTTGTTGGAGATCCAAATAAATGAATAAGTCAACCATCAGTCACACCTCTCAACATAAGTGTGTAACATTGAAATGTTTTTGACTGACACTTATCACATTTGTCTACACCATATTACACCAGTATTATTTTATTGACTTTCTATGTAACAACTCAGTTTGGCACTAGTTTGGTCAAATGCAGATTCAAATTTACATATATATATATTTTATATTTCAGCACCTGCGTCCATTGGAGTACTGCGCTAGCACCGCTCTTCAACTCATAAGGATCAAAGCCGTGTGGTGGATTACATTAACAAATTTTTTTGTTACTGCTACAAAACATTGCAAATATTTTTGGACTCTGATTTAATGATTGTACTTAAAATAGTGTTTTGTTTTTACTGATTCAATTTACCTAAATTGTTTTTTAGAAAGTATGTAAATATTAGTACTTTTAATTAAAGGTTTATTATATGAATTTATGGTTTTACTTTGGTCATATTACATAAGTGCAGCACCTATAAAACACCCACATTTGGAACTTTATATACCCTTTGGTTTTGGCTGTGAAGAAGAAACAACAAACACAGCTGTCAGTTATTAAAAAAATCATTTAATCTGAATAGTAGGGCTTATACACAAACTACAAAAACAATGTCACTGATAAGATGAAATCATTCACTTATCACACTATCAAAGAAAAATGCTGCTACATCAGTGACGATAACATAGCACTAATCGATGGTATGGGATGCTTAAACTCATTTTTTACTTTACTTTATTTTGTCACTGCATGGTGGTGCGTAAATCACCAACAATAGCATTTCCAAGGGTGTCAGGCGGGCGGCCGACTATAAAACCGTTATCAAATCCATTGCAGCATGTTTGCCTATACCCGTTTTCATTCATAGAAACGTATCTTCGGAAGTTGATCTCTTCTTTGTTTCAAAGTTTTTTTTATAAAGGAATTATGTTCAACACAATATGTTATAGCTAGTCGTTCTATATACACTAATTACGTAAAGAAAGCCATTTAAAACACTACACTTTTTTATTGGAAAGTCATTATTCGTGAATTCGGAGCTGTCAAAATACTAACGTTAACGTTAGCTTCCCACTCGTTCCGAATTGCGTCAAAGTGATTATAGCGCAAATCCAACCAACGCGCAACGTCATAATTATTACTTAACAGCCCTTATATTTTGTGGCTATGCCCTAAGAGGACACCGGTGTCCGCACACCTATTGTCTTTCTATTGTGTCTCTAATTACGGTATTCAAAAGGTAAATTTTGGTCAGATTCGCGTAATAATCGCTTTTGACGCAATTCGGAACGTTTGTTGAAACATCCATTGTAACTTGGCTACGAATTTTCTATTCGTTGGTTCTTTTAACGTTGAGATGACGTCATTCCCATACATTTTTTCGCTTTCGACTAGCGTAACGATCGCAGATTGTGAACTTGGCTAGGCGGGCAGTAAAGCGAAACCAGATGCACCTGTCTAGTAGTGACAAAACTGTAGGTCTCATGAAAAATCACAAAGTTATAAGCTTGTTATATTACCTGGTTGACCACACGAATACGTGGTCACTGGGCCATCCGGGCGACTAAGGAGTTGGTTTGCACCCGGCCTCAGCTGTGCACTGGCGTCTAATGCCCGCTATGAATTGCCGTAACCTGTGTTGCACTTTTTTAAAAGAGTAACCATGGAGTTTCTTGCCGGTTCTTCTAGATAGGAAACGACCAATTGGAACCGTGCGCTAGCTTCTGACATTTTATAAGTGCCCATGTAGGCGTATATAAAATAAACGATTTTGAGTTTGAGTTTGAGTACTTAATGTCCAACTTGTGAACTTTAAAAAATATTTTTTGGAAAAAAATATAACATGGTGTAAAAAATATTGGAATCGACTCAGTTATTGATTCTGAACAAACTTTATTCAGGTATCGCATATACTAAAAATAATGTTGTATATATTAAGCTAATGTTGTTGTATGTAATATACAGAACATACTCGTATGTGTTTCCCTGCTTAAGTTCTGAGTTTATGTGACTCTAACACCTGCCACCTTATTCCAAAACGCGATCTAAATAGTTCCGGGACTATTACTAAGTTTAAACCGATTAAACGCTATCTAAAGGTAGTTTTCGGGATTATTAATAAATTTAATACGAATTAAAAGCGATTTAAATGTATTTCTGGGACTATTATTAGGTTTAATGCCCATTAAAACTAGTAATAGTCCCGGAACTATTACTAGTTTTAATGGGCATTAAACCTAATAAGTAATAGTCCCGGAACTCCACGTACAATGGTCCGTAGAGGACTGAGTGCGGAAACCATACTCAGAAGATAGATAGATAGTCCCGGAACTATTTTAGATCGCGTTTTGGAATAAGGCAGCTGAAGTTTAAGCAACACTGCACTAAACTAATGTCGTAACCATGCTCTGGAGGAGTTTAACCTTTATCGTTAACAACACCCATAGGCTATCATGTACAGTAAGCTGCAAGTCAATGTCAATTTTTTGTGTCAATTTTTTGTTCCGAATAATTACAATCGCTATAGAAAACACAAATTTATTTAATGTCCCATTTTGTCGTACTGTAGCTCGATCAACCTCTCCTATACCGCGTGTGCTAACAATGCTCAACGCGCTCGTGGAGACCAACCCTGGATTGAATTTGTTTGCTGATGAATGGAAGACGATATTACTAGAAAGTTTACGGTTCTGTGAGAAGACAGAGTGAAAGGTTTATTTTAATTTAGTATTAATGGCTGTGTTGCTGTACTAAATAATAATAATAAATAAATAATAAGTCAGTTGGTAATACAACTAGTACAAGCCGGCAGTCCTGTTGAAACTCCGTACATCTCAATTCCAGGGGGCTGCCTCCTTCTGCGAAGCAGTAATGCTAGCGAAGGAAATGAAACATGGCCCACGGGAGAGGGAACAGACTTCCCCACGCCCCAGCCGCCGAGACTCCGACCCTCGATTTCCAATCACCGTAAGCGTGGGCTTGCGGATGAGGAGTAATGGGTAGTTCGCCGTAACCGTCCGGGCCGAGCCCGAGTCAATGACGGCGCATAGTGTTCCATGCGCGTCTCAAAGAGATGTCAACAAAACCCAGACACAGAGATGGAAACAAAATGGCCTGGATGGCCCCAGTAGGGCCGAAGCCCACTGGGCCATGGGTAATCCGTATGGGAATCCCGAGATCCTAAACGCAAAGCAAAGAAGGGACATAGGTGTGTTTTAGTCAGTAAAAGTTAGAGAATAGAGCGGGAAAAGTTGGATTAGGGTTGTGCTCTTCATCATCATCATCATCATTTCAGCCGAAAGATATCCACTGTTGGTGATAGGCCTCCCCCAAATGTCACCACAATGGTCCTGTGCGTCTCGCATGCGCCGGATTCCCGCAACCTTTACCAGGTCATCGGGCTACTTTGTAGGAGGCCTTCCAACACTACGTCTTCTGGTACGTGGTCGCCATTCCAGAACCTTTCGGCCCCAACGGCCATCGGTTCTGCGAGCAACGTGTCCTGCCCATTGCCACTTAAGTTTAGCAATTCTTCGTGCTATGTCGGCAACCTTGGTTCTCCTGCGGATATCCTCATTCCTGATTCGGTCACGCAAGGAAACTCCAAGCGAGTGTTGTACTCTTGGTGTAAAATGAAGAATATATAAAATAATATAAATATATAATAAACAAATGACTCCGAACCCGATTTCCAACCACTGCAAGCATAAGACTGCGGACGACGAGCAATGGCTAGCTCGCCGGCTGGTCGTCCGGTAACCAGTCGTGCTGACCCCGAATCGTCGACGGCGCGTAGAGTGTCCCTTGCGCGCCTCAAGGAGATGTCAGCAAACCAGTAAATAGTAGTTCGAAAGAGTACCCCACGTTCCTGGAACAAAAGCCCAAGAAGGAACACGGGGGGGGGGAGGTGTCAGCAAGAGTGGGAGTAATCATTGGATGATTTCCCACATTTAAAACAAAAATCTCAAGGCAAACATACGATTGTGTTACCACTGACATCCTGTCAAAGAGACACATGTCCCATTGCACTTCACAAGACATCCCATAACAACAAAATAAACAGATAAACAGAACAATTACGAAGAGTTTCCTCCTACTCAACGCGGAACCCTAACAAACAAAAACAGAAAACTCCGCAGAGATTGGAATCCAGTTAGCGAAACAAAAGTAGAGCTTCGCAATCGAATTCGGCGCTTCTTAATTGACTTTTGACGTTGTTTTGCAATGTCAATATATATTCCAACTTCATATTTTTTCGAGAAAACTCTCAATAAAAGCAAAATCCGGCAATTTTTTTTACAAAAAAGTTATGGTCAATACTGTCTCTTCTCAATGCCAAAGGACTAATGGGCACTTTTGTATGGACCTTTGAAATTGGAATGGATATAAATTAGCGCTTGACTGCAATCCCACCTGATGGTAAGCATTGATGTAATCGCAATGTTGATGGTGGCGCACTAGTTTATTAAGAGCCTAAATTATAATCGGACGGGAAGACTGGAGCAGGCAAATATACCAGGTGTACTACACAAACGAGACAACCCTATCAACATCCTGAACCCGTTATTAAGAGGGGCTTTCCCCACTTGCTTATCGTCAACGTGGAGCATAGTTTACAAGCTTGTGGCTTCATCCAATTCAACGCGATTTTTGATGATAAGGCAACGCGAAAAACGCCATAAAACTCTGTTGGCATTCGGTAATTCTGTGATTCACTCAAATATTTCACAATACTTGTTCCAGAAAATACGTGTTGTTTAAAACCCTTAAAAGTTTTTGATAAAAATTGTCGTCATTCAGAATCTTGATTAAATGTGCAAGGCTTCTAGAGATGTGCTTTTTTTATATTTTTAATATATGAGTACATTATAGAGGGCCAAAGTTCAAGTAAAGTAGCAGATTTTCAGAGGTCTTTACTGAATTAGTTTTACACAAATTTATGTTTTGATTTCTATAGAAGCCTAGATAATGTCCACAAGATATCTGTGTATCCACAATGTCTTAAGAAAGATGTAATAATAATTTCTTTATTTGCCAGAATGTAGGTGTACAAAGTATGATCTCAAATTAAATGAAGGCCCTTTACATTCTACCATAACTTGTGGTATGCAAATATTAAGGCAGTTTACATTAAATTGATTAGATATGTCATATTATTGCTTCAGTTATCACTATAATTACTAGAAACTGACTGATTAAACAAATAAAAAGTAAATATTTTATTTCAGCAATTATTGATTAAAAATGTCAACATCACATCAGAGGTTACCAATACCTGCTATCACTATAAAATGTCAGTATAAAATAATTGAACAGTCCATAAATATTGATAAAATGTCAAAAATAATTTAAAACAGTTGTTACCATTATACATTAACACTATACAATGTCAAATTCTATACAATAATTGAAATGTCCAAAATAATGATAATATAGCAATGATGTGTAATAACATCGTAATCACGTAAGAGCGGTTGTACGAAAATGTACCTGGAGTTGGCCGCTCTTAAAAGACAGAAGTAAAAAAATGGACACTCAAAATTATTTCACGCTCACACTTCAAAACCTTCAAAAAGACCTTGTAACAATCTACTAATCAAATAGTAACAAAATTATTCTGACGGACAAACACGTATTTCGGGCAGCTACCATATGTTACTGTAATGGTTCATATATTTACTTTAGCACCAGTATTTCACGTTCATATGCAATGCTACGTTGCAGGATTGCACCGGACTGATCTATCTCGGTAGGTAGAACGAGGGCTTTGTTTGACTGAAACCCTTTTTTACTGTGAGTTATGTCTTCATTATTTGTGACGAAAAATGTGACTGTCCTTTTAATGCGTGTATACACCCCTATTTTTTAATTAGTGCACAAAAAAATAGGGCTGAATCAGTACCCGTTACTGATCATATTTGTGTAGTCAAAAGTACAAAAAACGAAATCCCAAAATTGTCCACGAAAATTTGTCATTATTGGTAAATTAATAATTGAATCATAATTCATAACAAATACTACTAGAAAATACTAAGCGTAGTTTTTTTCCATTTTTATTGACTGCAAGTGGCCCTGACTGCAAGGGGTGGCCCTGCTGCTGGGTGATTCCCACCCAGGACAAATGTTTGTGTGATGAGCACGATCATCTGTTCTGTGTCTGGGTATAATTTATCTATAATAATGTATGTATTTAGAAAGATATTAGTATGTTTATCAGTTGTCTAGTACCCATAACACAAGTTCTGCTTAGCTTGGGACTACATGACGTTGTGTGACAGTTTCAGATCAAAAATTTTTTTTTATTATGAATATTATTGTCCATTACTATTAAAAAAATTAATGATATTTCTAATGCGTCCTCCTCATTAGGAGTTTATAAATTGTACTAATTTTTTTATTAGTATTGGCGGCACTATAGGTGTTTTGTAAGGAAGCAAAAATGTAGCTTAAGAATTATATTTTTATATTATGATTGTTTTAAAAAAACCAGGCAGGTGCGAGTCGGGCTCGCGCTCCGAGGGTTCCGTTCCGTACAAACTTGGTAAATTGCAGTTTACTATTAATGACGTATTAAAAAAAAAACTTCCTGCTAGATCTCGTTGAAACTAATTTTCGGTGGAAGTTTGCATAGTAATGTACCTACATATAGATTTTTTTAGTTTCATCATTCTCTTATTTGAGAAGTTACAGGGGGAGTTAGACACACATTTTACCACTTTGGAAGTTTCTCTCGCACAAACTATTCAGTTTAGAATTAAATAATATTAGAAACCTCAATATCATTTTTGAAGACCTATCCGTATGGGGTATAATATACCTCATAATAGATACCTCATAATGAGGTATAATATACCTCATACGTATGGGTTTAATGAAAAAAATATATTTGTGTTTCAGTTCTTAGCATGGGTACCCCTAAAATTATTTTTCTATTTTTATGTAAAAATCTTAATGCAGTTCACAGAATACATCTACTTACCAAGTTTCAACAGTATAGTTTCGGAAAAAAGTGGCTGTGACTTACGGACAGACAGACAGACAGACATGACGATTCCATAAGGGTTCCGTTTTTTGCCATTTGGCTACGGAACCTTAAAAATTACATACTTAACTAGGTAATGTATACAATTCCTAGGAATTGTATAGAGTACCTGCTCGTCCAGCAGTAGTGTGAAAATCAATCAATCAATGTTAACCGGGCTACTTATAAAACGACGGACAAATGAAACATGTTCTATTACTGAAAATCAATGTTTGTAAAAGACAGAAAGCAGGGAAAGAGGTAACGTAAATGTAATTCACCTCGACACCCACAGTAGGCGCGGGTTTGCGAATGGCGAGCAATGGTTAGCTCGCCGTCCGAACGCCCGGAACCGTGCGAAATGGGCCCAAGTCTTTTTTTATTATTACTGATAGGCTTGCGTTTGACCACTACCTCAAGCGATGATATGGCCGGCCACGGAGCACGCTTGTCTAGAATTAACCTATTCACTCTTGACTTAAAGACCCCTAGGATGTAGTTATCAGGAAACACAAACTCCGGCGGGGAATTCCACTGCTTCCATTAGCTGTACGCATAATGAATGTGTTCCCAAAACGCTTTGTACGTATGGTTGCGATGTCCACCATGTACCGATGGCGTATTGTTCCACGCGCACCTTAAGAAGATGCCAGCAAACTGTAGAGGCCCAGCAGGATCGAAGCCTACTGGGGCCAAGGGTCTGCTTCTGGAACAGGAGTGGGTTTTTAGTCAGTAAAAGTCTGACACTATCTTCCGCTCCGCCCAAGGGCGGGAGATGTCATTAGATGATTTCCCAACCTACAAAAGAGGGCACCCCAACACGGACAGGTTAGGTTAGGGTTATTTTTTTTATAACCAACCGGAAATAGGAACCTTACTTTAAACTGTGCAGACAGAAATAAAACCTGAGTATTTTTTTTTCCTGTTCCTGAGTTTCACGTTAATTTCATAATTTACAAGTACTCAGTATTTCTAGGTGCCCTAAAAATGCGTCACCTCCTCTTTTCCTCTTTTAAAGACATTATCGGCCGCGCATTGGGTATTGTATCTATAAAATACCCAAGCATATTATAGCATAAAATTTCATACATTACCTTGCCGTTTTAGGTATTCTATACATTGCCTAGGTATTGTATAGAATACCGGATTATACAGATTGCCGGTAACATAAATATTGTGGTGGGTGGAGGCGTAAATCAAACAGCTTTTACGTATCATACTGTTATATTGTGCTGTCTTATATTATTTTAAAAGTATTATTTATTTATTATATGCTTTATTGTACACCAAGATAGGCAAAAATACAATTAGAGCCTTAAATTTAAGAATATACAATAGGCGGCCTTATCGCATTCTGCGATCTCTTCCAGGCAACCTGGTATGGACAAAGATTGTCCATACCAGAACATTGATTCATTAATTGAGAATTTGATTTGAGATTATTTCATATATTGCCTATTTTTTTACTCATTGACAGTCTGAACAATCTATCTGTCAATGCTAACTTCTTTTTCACCTTAAACCTTCAAAGCTGTACTAAAATGCCAGTTTGCACTTTACCCGGCATGTGAACTCCTTTCACTCACCACAATATATAGGGTGACTGGTAATTAGTGAACGATACTTAAATACGTGATTACAGTCATGATAACAAACAAGTTTTACTATGGGACGAAACCTGAAATCTCAAAAAAATAACCAAATTCAGTATATTTATGTTCGCCTAACTGGTCAAAATGTACTGAACTTGGCTGACTTTTTTCGCGATTTCAGGTTTGGCCCCATAGTAAAAGTTGTTTGTTATCATGATTACAATCACGTGTTTAAGTATCGTTCACTAATTATCAGTCACCTACATATATACTCGTATCTTTGTATTCTTCTTTACGGTACGTGTGTTTATCACTTAACTCCTCCTAAACGGCTGAACCGATTCGAATGAAATTTTTTAAGTATATTTAAATGGGTCCCCGGAAGATTTAAAACTACAATTGGACCCGGTAGATGGCGCTACAATCGGGCTCTAAATTTATTTTTCTGATGAAAAGGCAGCTTTGGAACAGGCCAACGCCTGTCGGGATCGCTATTATATTATATTTATTTTACATTGTTTTATTTTAATTACAATTTTATAAATTATTTTTTAGTATTACATGTGGCAATATGGTTTATATATTTTTTATGTATATAATATTCCACACAATGCTTATTGTTATAAATAAATGAAATTATGAATATAAACTTTTCAAAACCTTTTAGAAAGAGAAAGGATCTCAAGTCAACAGTTTTGTTTTTTTGACAAATAACTGTGGCTCAATGTTCAGGCAACTAAAATAAAAACAATATTAATATTACGACTAATTTCTCAAACATTTTGATGCTACATGCACACAAAAAACACAAAAACCCACATTCAAAATTTATGCTAAACTTAACAAAAATAAATCATAGATTTACAACAACTCCTCACGTAATAACTTTACCAAAATAACCAAACAGTACAAATAATAGTTTTGTAGAAAAAGCAAACACAAATGTTATTTTATACCTGAAAGTTTATTTATCTAATTTTCAACTATGCATACACAATTCATCACTTTTCAGAAATAGGAAGGTATCCTAAACTACAAAAGCAAATCTACCAAAGTTTATTTTGGGATCTTAAATTCGATTTGGCAATCCACAACCTCTGTTTGAACAATTAGGCCTATAGCCTCATTTAGCAACACAGTTTGAATCACAATCGTTTCATTTTAGAAGTTCAATGACATGCTTTGAGTCGATGCTTGTATTTTTATTTTAACTTATACGGACCAGGGAAGGAAGAAGAAGAACTTATACGGATTTCGCAATAGAAATTAAAATATAAAATTGTCTAAAATACATGAAAAAAGGTGTCTTTAAAACATTCCCCAACTGGGTCTGTTTGTATGTTCGTAATAGACTCAAAAACTACTGTACGGAATTTCATGCGGTTTTCACTAATAGATAAAGTGATAACGAAGATGTGTGTATGATGTGTGTATGTATGTATCTATTATATAGTATATGTATATATCTGTGTATCTATTATAATATATATGTATGATACTGGTTTTATCACACCAATGACAGCCCCATTTCTCGTCCAGGCAAGTACTGTCCATTCCAGATTGCCTGGAAGAGATCGCGGAACGCGATAAGGCTGCCCATTGTATTTAAGTATGTGTTTTAGTTTCCTTTTTTTGATGTGTAATTGGTGTACAATAAAGGATATAACAATAAATAAATAAAAATAAGATTTACTATAATTCATGTCATAGTACATTATGGCTGAGAATTGCAAAAATTTGTAACATCCGTATAAGGGAGAGAACTCACGAAGCGGTTTTCTCCCGCTGCCGCCACGGTAGCGGCCCGCAGCTTCTGTATATTACAAATATATACGTAAAAAATTAAATCAGTTTTCACGACGCGGTTTACAGCCGCGGTGAGCGGTTTTTCGCGGCTGCCGCTGACGGGCGCCACGTGTGTCCGCCACTACCTCGGCGGTTTGCGCCCGTACGCTCTGCGTTCGGTTGGTGGCGACCGCGCCCTATTGGCCGGCTTGCGGTCGAAAATCGCAGCCGTCGTGGCGGCGGCAGCGGCGGCGAATCAACCGCCTCGTGGGTTTTGAAATAAAATAGCCGTTTCCTCTGCCAAAAAAACCGCTTCGTGAGTTCTCTCCCTTAAGAAGCAACATTTGTAAGTTTATAAGTAGGATATCTCTGAAAGTACTGAAGTACCTACTATAGGTTATATATATTTCCATGTTTTCGCAGGCAAAACCACTGGCAGAAGTTAGTCAAAGATAAATAAAGAATAACATGAGGTATTAGTAAAATTACCCACTTATGCGACGCCAATATTTATTTTGTTAATGTATTTCGATTTTCCAATGTATTTAGTATAGGTACAATATTTGTATATACGATATACATCGTTGGCGGTTTCTCCCACGGGTATTACACGGCTTTTACATTATATTGAAGTGTGTCGATTGAAATAACAGATTGAAAGTATTGGTACTTGCGTTTTTTTCTTGTAAACACTTGTCATATAAATTTACACACACAGGTAAAGTTCAGTACACACACACACACACAGAGTTCAGTGTACAGTTCGGATGGAAAGCCTGTAAAGATGAAAAAAAGGATTACACGCAGCGAAAATAGATAAAATGAGAAATAAGTATATTAGAGGAACTTTGAAAGTGGCGTCAGTGACTGAACAGTTGAAAGGGAACCAAAAACAAAGCCCCTACAAGCAGACTACCGCCATGCACCCGCTCAAACCAGATATTACGTACATTAGTTTACTAATTTGGAGGCCAGCCAGGCAATCTTGCCATGTATCGGCGTATAACGACTACTTATCGTACCGCAAATGAGCACCGTGTTCTACAAGCTGCGAGAGGAAACTTTGCCCACGACCGTGGCAACTTTGCCCACGACCGTGTTAACTTTGCCCAGGAAATTGGAGTTCAACTTTGTAAATTTGTATCTTTTGTTGTGTTTTGATAGGGATCTTTGCTGAAGAAGGGGATTGGGTTAAGGAAGAACTTACGGCCAAAGGCATGTTTAGATTAAGGCCTTTATTCTAAGATCTTGGAGGAAAGTTGCTCCACTGCAAACAAATAAGCCGCCATGGCAATGGAAAAAGTTCAGAAATCAGAAACTCTATTTTAAATAAACAATATTAACAGGCACTTATAATTGTGAAAATGTCGATCAATAAAAAAAAAGTGAAACTAAATTATTGCACGTTGCAAAGCGCAGATCTCTATGGAGAAGAACGTGCAAGAAACTCCATGGACAATCCCTTTTGACTACCGTAATTAGAGACACAATAGAAAGACAATAAGTAGGTGTGCGAACGCCGGCGTTTGCTTGGGGCTAGAGTAACTACAGCATGAGTTACAAAAATCTTGGTTACATATTTTTTGTCACTTTTAAATTAATATGTGAATGGTAGCGTAAAAAATAGCGCGTTATAAAAACGTATTCAATAGCCTATAGCGTGTCTATAGTTTATAGCGGAATTGAACATCACTAATTATGACTAATCATAATGTACCGTTTCACGTTCGAGGTACGGAACCCTAGCGAGTCTTTTGAAGGGTAAACAAACCAACATCCCATTTGCTGTTGTTATATTAGAGATAAATTAAAATAATTATATTTTAACTTATGTTTCATCAAAGTTTTTTTTGTTATTTAGAGCTCATGAATCCTTACGTAAAACTGACATTTTCAGGAATCAAACATTATAATTGTAATAATTTTACTTAAAATACAACATTGGTTCAACGGTTGATAACAATTTATCCACTAAAGGGTTACACATAACTTAAAAAAAAAATCGTCCTAAGGTCCTAGATTTACTTAACTACAAGGCAGTCTTCTTCCTCATTATAGCGTGGAAATCATCTACACACGCTAAAGAGAACATGCCCGATGCACTGTATCTAGGCATCAGCAGGGCATCTAGAGCCTTCAAAAATCAAGAGTCAAAGCATTTATTTCAAATTAACCATAAACTACTTCTACTTTTGAATTGTCAAGAAAACAGTAAAATAAATGCTAATTGCATATTACAAAGCTTAGATCTCTAATTAGAAACCAGAAGCGTTTATTTCAAATAAACCAATACATTTATTTATTATACACTTTATTGTATACCTCATAATGTGGACAGGATAAATATTACAAAATTAAGTGTACAATGAGCGGTCTTATCGCACAGGGCAATCTTTTACAGACAACCTTAGGATGGACTGAAATACGAGGATATTAATTTGAGGCGGTCAGTGTACAAAAATCATAAATAATATTAAATACATATAATAATAAAAACACATATATAAAATAACAATTAAAATACTGATAAATATTAAATACAAAATTAAGAAAGGAGAATAAAGAACATATATAGTAAATTATGAATTGTCAAAATGTCGGTCCATCCAAAAAAGAGTGAAGCTAAATTTTCTTTGGAGAAGTATTAGTAGGACGTATTATAAATATCTCGGTTACATGTTTCTTGTCGCTACTATTGTGTGAGAACAATGTAAATAAAAATAAAAAAAATCTAAATGAATGTCACTGGCAGCTAAGAAATTACCAGTCTCAACCGCCAGCGCCCGTTTACGGACATGACGCGCACCATTGAGCTTAACCGATTTGGAGGAAACCGAATGATCCAACACAAGCGCCACCATCGGTTTGAGTGAGCATGACAAACTCTTATCTGAAATGCTCATTTATATCAAACAAGTCTTCGGCGTGTAAATTAACCTATAAAAGCTTCGATCAAATGTTTCATCGAAGTATACAAGCAACCGTGTACAACGATTGGCAAAAAGCTTTATGAATTGAACACTTTCATGTTTGACTCCCAATAATATTTGGATAAGAAAAAACATACCTACACATTTAACCTTTTCTGTATGTAAATGATACCGCTAACATCCATAACACACTTACTTTTAAGATGTAAAGCATCGTTCACATCAAACGTATAGTCCGCCGCCGACTGTGAGTAAGCTCACAGTCAGCCCTATTGTGAACGTGGACTCAGTCTGCAGTATGCATTCTTACCGAGCCAGTACGCTATAGTGCAGAATGCATTATTTGTGTAAACAAAAGAGTAGGCTTGCTAAGCGCAGCACAATAATCGGCCACCGAGAGTCAGCGACAATACACTACGTAATAGCGTAAAGTCGGTTCGGTATGAACGAGAAGTACGAATATAATATAGAAAAGCGATATACTACGTATCGCCCGCTCACAGTCAGCGACTTACGTTACGTTTAGTCTGAAAAATGCCTAATGCCTTGGTCACACGTACCGAGTAAAAGGACGATACAGTCAAATGTTGCTCGGCCGAGACAGTGATGTAAGCGAGTTGTAGAGATAAGCGCTCGGCCGAGCACTCGGCGCTATTTTTATACGTACCGAGTATTCAGTTGAGAGCCTGTCTGCTCGGTACGTGTGATCAAGGCATTAGTATCCGACTTGTTTCACGAACACATTTTATTCGTACCTTCTACAAAAACAGATGAAATGGAAAAGCTATTCTTGGCACTCACAAAGAGCCTGAACGTACGCCTTTTAAGAATGCCCATCAAATGATTGAATAAACATCATAGAACCTTTCTCACACGCCAATATTGTGATATAATAATACCTATGTATTTTCTGAGAGAAAATTCGCGTATAAAAGTTCTTTTTGGGTTAAATTGTCTAGGTCTTCTATGTCGCTACTCCTTCTGGTTATTCGAAGCGTGTTTTAAGCTTACCTACAAATTTTTTAAAAGGGAAGACATACATCTTGGACTGACCTGTTGGTCTAGTGGTTAGTGACCCTGACTGCTATGCCGGAGGTTGTGGGTTCGATTCCCACCCAGGACAAATGTTTGTGTGATAAGCACGATCATTTGTTCTGTGTCTGGGTGTAATTTATCTATAGTATGTATTTATTTAGAAATATATAAGTATGTTTATCAGTTGTCTAGTACTCATAACACAAGCTCTGCTTAGCTTGAGACTAGACGGCGTTGTGTGATAGTTGTGGAATATATTATTATTATTCTCTTTATTCATTAGATTAAACTTATAAATTATATTTTTAAATATTTCTTTAAAAAAAAAAACATAAAAAAAACATTTAAAAATATAAAAAATAGTGTCCCACCGGTATCGGGAACAGGGTCCAAGCTACCGGCGGTCAGGGCTCCAGAGAAAGGAACCTCCTAACAATACGAGCCGTGTCCAGGAGTACCGCTTTCTGAATCAAGCCCTTGATCCAGCCGCCTAACGAGAGCCTCCTAAGGTGTTGGTCGAGGCTCTTGGCTATTAAGCCATTACCCGACACGACTATCGGTACAATGATCGCCGAATCCACTTCCCACATGTCGACAACCTCGCGAGCCAAGTCAATATACTTGATTTGTTTATCTTTCTCGACTTTCACGAGGTTCTCGTCATGCGGAACGGATATGTCAACAATCATTGCACGCCTCTCGTTTCGGTCCACCACCACTATATCAGGCTTATTGGCTACAATAGTCCTGTCAGTGATGATGGACCGATCCCAGTACAACGTGATATGACCATTATCAAGAACTGGGTCGGGCTCATACCTGTAGTACGGCACTTCCGATCCCACAAGAGAGTATTTCAAAGCAAGTTGCTGATGGATAATCTTGGCTACAAGGTTGTGCCTATGCAAATACTCGCCGTTAGCCAGACGAGAACAACCGGAGATAATGTGACGAATTGATTCTCCCGGACGGTGACACGCCCGACAGATGTCAACCGTGCCGTCCTTCACAATAAATCTCCGGTAGTTATTCGTCATGATAACTTCGTCCATAATTGCACAGATAAAACCTTCGGTTTCCCCAAAGAGGTCACCGAAACGCAGCCAAGCTACGGACGCCAATTGGTCTACATCGGGCCCGTGAAGGGCCCGGAAAAAGCGTCCGTGAAGTTCCTTGCTCTGCCATACTTCCCTGCGATCGTTAGTGTCAAGCACTACCGGTTTGCGCCAGTTCTCCTTAGCCAAGGAGAGCGGGGTGAGTCCCTTGTCCACTGCCACTACATCTCGATGCATACCCACGTCGGCAGCTAGGAAATACTCCCTGAGACTGCATACCTCGCGGTTGTGGAGGGTCTTGGCATTTAAAAAACCTCGACCGCCACACTTCCGCGGGATATACAGCCTCATCACCGACGATCGTGGGTGATGCATTCGGTATGCAGTCAGCAGTGTTCGGACCCGCCTATCCAGGGTGTCAAGTTCCGTTTGAGTCCATTTGAGTACGCCGAAAGAGTACATCAATACCGGCATGACCCAACCATTGAAGGCGCGCACCTTGTTTCCGCCTGAAAGAAGGCTATTGAAAACCTTCTTCAGGCGTCCAAAGAAACGCTCCTTCAACGATTGCTTCATGTCAGTGATATTGATGCCTAGGGCTTCCGACATACCCAAATACTTATAGGTTTCGGTTGAAGAGAGAGATCTCAGGTTTATGGAATCCGTGAGTTGAGTGCCCACAGATTCCACAACCTCCCCTCGCTTTACATGCATGACCGCACATTTGTCCACACCAAACTCCATCCTGATGGCACTACTGAAGGTTTCAGTTACCTTCAGTAGCTCCATCAGTTGCAGGTTGTTGGGGGCAAAAAGCTTCAAGTCATCCATGTAAAGAAGGTGAGATATAACCTGACCACCTCTCTTCAACCGATAGCCTAGACCTGAATTCTCCAGCAGCGTGCTTAGAGGATTCAAGGCTAGGCAAAACCAAAGCGGACTCAAACTATCACCCTGGAATATACCCCGCTCGATCCTTACAGGTTCGCTATTCCTCTGGATATGTCGACATCCTGGATAGCGAAGGACCGTACTCCATTTCCTCATACACGACATCAGGAAGGTGCGTAGTGTTGTATCAATTTTATACAACTCTAGCACCCTCATGAGCCATGTATGAGGAACAGAGTCATAGGCCTTCTTATAATCTATCCAACATGTCGACAGATCTATTATTATTTTTCGAAAGTGTATTTTCTTCTCAGCTCTTTGGCTGGTTTTTGACTACATTTACGAGCCGAAGCCAAGTAAATGCAGCGTGTGGCGTGTTATGATGTTGAGGGTGTATTATGATAGGGAACTAAATCGTTTTCGTCTATTTGCATGAACTTTCTAACAATTCGGCAAGTATTTAATATGACAGCTTTTTGTAAGGTGATGTAGAGAGTTTCTTTTAAGTTAAGTAATTTCAGACTGTGTAGAAGACAATTCGGAATAACGCCTGTTGTGGAAAGGACGATTGGGACTACATAAACTTTTTCTTGTCGCCATATTCTAGTAACTTCATCCTTGAGTTCTGTGTATTTACTTATTTTGTCAGTTATTGTTTTCTTTATATTATGTGTGTTGGGTACAGCAATATCTATTAAGTATGTAATTTTATTTATTTTATCTTGGAGGGTTATATCAGGTCTATTATAATGAATTGTTCTATCGGTGAGTATGGCACGGTCATAGTAGAGTTTATGTGTGTCATTTTCCAGTACAGTTTGAGGTGTATAGTTATAATAAGGAGTATTTGTGTTCTGTATGAGTGCGTATTTAACCGCAATTTTTTGGTGTATTGCATTTGCTACCTGGTTGTGCCTATGTGTGTAATCTGTTTGCGTGAGGGTGGTGCACGCTCCTGTGATATGCTGGATAGTTTCTGGTTGACTGTGGCACTTACGACATTTATCATCTGTAACTGAAGGGTCTTTGATGATGTATTTTCTGTAGTTTCTAGTGTTGATTATCTGGTCTTGAATGGCTATCATAAATCCTTCAGTTTCAGGGAACAAACTACCTACTTTAAGCCATTTGTTTGAAGCTATTTTGTTTACGTGGGATTGTTCTAAGTCGTGAGGGTGTCGGCCATGCAATACTTTTTTCTTCCAGTCTTCTATTTTTTGTGTTTGCGGGTTGTTATTAGTAATATCTTGTGTGTCTAACTGTGTATTTAAATTTAGTGGGGTGTAATTAAAATCATTTAAAACTACGGTTTTATGGATATTACTTGTGCGAGATTTTGACTCAAAGAAGGTTTTTAGTTTGAAAACTTGTTTTTTTCACATATGCTGGACATCTATTAGGCCTCTTCCTCCGTTTTGCCTTTTGATAGTAAGTCTTTCTATTGCTGATTTTGGGTGTAGGTTTTTATGTTTTGTAAGTGTTGTGCGAGTTATTCTCTCTAATTGTTCTGTGTCTGTTTTTGTCCATTTAATAATCCCAAATGAGTAGGTTAAAATGGGTATGGCAAATGTATTTATGGCCTTGATGAGATGTTTACCAGAAAGTTGAGTTTTACAAAGGGCGTTAAGTCTTTTTTTATACTCTGTCGTAAGCGTATCTTTTATCCTAACGTGATCTAATCCCTTTAATTGCATATACCCTAAATATTTATATAAATCGTTCGATTCCATAGCAGTTATGGTATCTGTTTCATTCACTACATAGCTGCCCGGCCGAACCTTGCCTCGTATGATGTGAAGCGTTTTACATTTATCAAGACCGAACAGCATATTAATATCTTGACTAAACTCTGCTGTAGTTTCTACTAGTTTTTTCATATCTTTTTCAGTTTGAGCATACAGTTTAATATCGTCCATATAAATGAGGTGTGAAATAGTTGTCTGATCTGTAGAGTGTTTGAAACAATATCCGGCACGAGAGCGCTGCAGCAAATGAGACAAAGGATTTAGAGCAAGGCAGAACCACAGGGGGCTCAGGGAATCACCTTGGTATATGCCCTTCTTGATACTAATTTGACGGGTTATAACGCAATTGTTATTATGATTTAGTTGAAGTGTGGTTTTCCACTGTGACATTATATTGCGTAGAAAGTCTATTATTTTTGAGTTGATTTTGTATATTTTTAGTATTTGTATCAACCAAGAATGTGGAACACTGTCAAAAGCCTTTTTATAATCGATATAGGTGCAATGTAGTATTATTATTATTATTATTATTTAAGGATGTGTTCTTTTTCTCAGCTCATGGCTGGTTTCGACTACATTTACGGGCCAAAACCAAGTAAATGTAGAATGTATGGTGTTTTCAGAGTAGGGGTGTATTTTCATCCTCCAACTGCATGAATTTCCTAACTATTCTGCATGTGTTTAATATGGCAGCTTTCTGTAGGTTTATATAAACGTATTCGTCTAAATCTAGTAATTTTAGACTACGGAGAAGATGATTGGGGATTACTCCTGTTGTGGAGAGGACTATAGGAATAACATAGACTTTTTCTTGTCTCCACAGTCTAGTTATTTCGTCCTTAAGTTCAGCGTATTTGCTGATTTTTTCAGATATGGTTTTTTGTAGGTTGTGGGTATTAGGAACTGCAATGTCTATGAGGTAAGTTACTTTTTTAATTTTATCCTGAAGTATTATGTCAGGTCTGTTATAGTGGATAGTCCTGTCTGTAAGTATGGCGCGGTCGTAATAAAGTTTGTAAGTGCCATTCTCTAGAATAGTTTCAGGTTTATATTTGTAGTAAGCGATGCCAGAGTTTTGTATGAGTCTATGTTTGATTGCTAGTTTTTGATGGATGATGTTAGCAAGTTGATTGTGTCGGTGAGTGTAGTCCGACTGTGTAAGGGTTGTGCAGGCTCCGGTTATGTGTTGTATGGTTTCTGATTGAATGTGACATCTACGACATTTGTCATTTGTGGTAGTGGGGTCTTTAATAATATATTTCCTGTAGTTTTTAGTATTAATAATTTGGTCTTGTATGGCTATCATGAAACCTTCGGTTTCTGGGAAAAGGTTTCCAATTTTTAACCACTTATTAGATGCTACGGTATTAATATGAGTTTGTTCTAGGTCATGAGGGTGCCTACCATGGAGTACCTTCTTTTTCCAGTTTTCTATTTTTAGGTTTTGTGGGTTAGTTTCGTTTGTGACTTGCAGGCTTTGGTCACTTAATTTTAATGGAGTGTAATTAAAATCATTAGCAATTATAGCCTTATGTATGTCACTTGTGCGAGCCTTTGAGTAGAAGAATGTTTTAAGCCTAGATATTTGTTTCAACCACAAGTGATGTATGTCGATTAGGCCCCTCCCACCATTTTCTCTTTTAATGGTGAGGCGTTCTATGGCAGATTTGGGGTGTAGGTTGTTGTACTTTTTTAGTGTAGTGCGTGTCATTCTTTCTAACTGTTCGATGTCTGTTTTTGACCATTTTATAACTCCGAATGAGTAAGTCAATATTGGTATGGCAAAAGTGTTTAAGGCTTTTATAAGGTGCTTTCCCGATAGCTGTGTTTTACAAATTGCGTTCATTCGTCTCCGATATTCGGTATTAAGCGTTTGTTTAATTGATGTGTGGTCGAGTCCTTTAAGTTGCTTGTATCCTAAATACTTGTAAAGATCTGTTGGCTCCATAGCTGCTATTGTATCGGTGTCATTTACTATATAATTACTATTATTATTATTATTATTATTATCTTAGTTTTCAAAATAGGTTTTTTTTCCAGCGGGAGGATGTGTCAGACTTACTTTTACTGACGAAAACCACACCTGCCCGCTTAGCTAAGTTACAATCATTTCGTCAAGCGTGAACACATGTAGTTCGCCACGCCCCAAATTCCTTTGTTCTAACCACGTGACAGAGCATTGAGATGACGTCAACTTCAAGCATTCACGCTTAACGAAACGATTGTAAGGCGGGCTGGCCCTTTGCGTTCGACTACGGGTTTCCTTTTCAGAAAATCACCGCGATCCTAGCGGGCATCGGCCCCGCTGGGCCCCCTATGGTTTGCTGATATCTCTTTGAGGAGCGCATGGATCACTACATGCTGTCGACGACTGGCGCTCGGTCCGGTCGATTACCGAACTGCTGGACGGTAAGCTACCCATTGTCGGAGGCTGGGGTGTGAGGATGTTCATTCCCTCACGTGTGCGGCCTCCTCCTTCGCTAGTATAACTACTTCACAGAGGGAAGCGGCCGCCTGCCATTCCTCCTCGACCCTGATCATGGTTGAATACTTATAGTACAAGATAGATGCAAAGAAATCATTTGATATAAGTTCTTTTATTCTTTCCTACTCTTTAGACAATAATATTTTTCTTTTCGATTTACTTAATTATTATCCGATATTTAATCTCGATATTAATATTTCTGACGGGCATAATAGACGTGGGTAAAAAGTCTGTCAGGCTTAAATGGGACCGGGTGGGTCACGTCAGTCGCATGCACGTAGACCGCTGGGCTAGCGTCGCCACACTAGAGGTAACAGCAGAAATAAAGCGTCGTCGAGGCTGGCCTAAAAAGAGGTGGCGGGATGATCTGGACGAGTACCGCGAGGATTGATTCCAGACAACGCGGAAGAAGGTTTGGAAGGACTTGGGGGAAACCTTTGCCTAGCAGTAGGACAGTAAGGGCTAATTAAAAAAAAACAAATTTAAGACTAAGAACCCACTCTTGCTTTGCACGGATTTAACAACTGGTCGTCAAACCACCAATGTAACTTTGTTATTAGCTAAATTGTATAATTTAATATTTTAATTTAGTGTACAAATGCCTAACATAATTATACAAATAACACAAATATGAAGCGGTGATAAATTAACAAAATATGATACCTACTTAGTAAAAAATGAAACAAAACATTCCCTCTTTAATATTTTATTTTGTTTTTTTTTTTTTAGTTTTCAGACTTTACCAAAAATATACGATTTGCAGTTTACATACTGTGTAACAGAAAGGGTAGATATAGGTAAAAGCACCTTTCACACAAAACGCCAATTCATATCCATCTTCCTTTTCATATTTCTCGCTTTGATCTAAGTAATGGCTGACTGATAGCCTCCGGAAGGATCCCCTGACCTTCGCATAATATTCTTGTATGTAGAACGTATTTATTTGGCTACCATAGTCAGGAAATGGATGATTGATATCGTCCGCCGGTGTGCTAAATCTTTGACTGTTTTTATTTATGTTTAATAAGCTGGCAGACGCGTAGCGAGGCGTGGGCGGTGCCTCGCACCCAAAGAGGCCTCGCACAGGCCCTCGATTCTATATTAACGAGGTTTTTTTGGATCACCTTGTTGTCGGTCTGTCTATCTACCTTTTATCTCAGAAACGCGTAGAAGTGTTGAGATGAAATTAAAACTATAGACTCTCAAGTCTGTGGCCCCAGCTGTAAAAAAATCAAACTTATAAGTTAACGGGAAAAAATACGGACGTTTATATCGCAAAAAAATATATTTCGACACTCTGAAGGGAATCAAAATTCATAGGGTACTTCCCGTTGACCTAGAATCCTGAAATTTTGCACGAAGCAAGATCTCATAGCATAAGTATAGGAAAAAATCGTAATTTTGTCACTATGTTAGGACACGAGTCCAACTCGCACTTGCCTGGTTTTTTTTATAAAGTATAACCTATGTTACTCAGTGAAGATTTAGCTTTCTAATGGCGAAATATTTTTTTAAATTGGTCAAGTATTTTTTTTGTTAATCGTAACATAACCACAAACCAACAAAAAATCAAATCTTTCCTTTTGTATAATATTAGTTTAGACTTTTATGCAAATATTTTAGGATTGAATATTTTAAGCTACTATTATATTACCATTGAAAGAACTGTTGTAAGAAAATAAAAATCTTTGACTATGAAGATACTCATCATTTGCTATAAAATAATAAAAAAACAAAAAAAAATATCCATACAACTTTGATTTTATTCAGAGTCAACGGGAAGTACGAGTCAAATTTTGATTCCTTTGAGAGTGTCGAAATATACGTTTTTTAAGATATAAACAGCCGCATCTTTTTTATTTTTAGGATAAAAAAGATACAAAACAATACATTTTTTGAGACGTAACTACAAATTAATTTTTTTTAGATACAACCTTGCTTCATGCTAAATTTCAAGGTTCTAGGTCAACGGGAAGTACCCTATGAATTTTGATTCCCTTGAGAGTGTCAAAATATGTGTTTTTACCGTTGCCGTATTTTTTTTTTCGTTACCTTAGAAGTTTGATTTTTTCACAATTTCAAGGGACTGTAAACTTTTGTATAATATGGTTTTAATTTCAACTCGATATCTTTACGTGTTGCCGAGATAAAAGGTCTTAACAGATGGACAATAAAATAATCCTACAAGGGTTCCGGTGCGGAACTCTAAAAAAATTAAATCCCAACCTAGCATAGCATAGCGTCAGCCTTATAATGTTCCCACTGCTGGGACTCAGGCCTCCTCTCTAGGAGAGGTAATGGGCCGTAATCCATCACGCGTGCCCAGTGCAGTGTGGTGGATGTCACATGTCTTCGAATTTTTGGTTCTAGGACATGCCAGTTTCCTCACGATGTTTTCCTTCACCGTTTTGAGAGCAGTGGTGATGAAATAAATTACACAAAATACCGCGCCTGTCTGGGTTTGAACCCGCTACCTACAACTCGTAAGTCGAAGTCGTTACCGCTCGGCCACCACTGTTCAATACTGCGCAAATCCCTACCTAAACTGGAATAATCTAACCAAAGGTATTTTTTTATGGTAGGTAAAATCATCTAATGACAAATCCCGCCCTTGGGCGGAGCGGGAAGTAGTGTCAGACTCTTACTGACTAAAAACCTAAAACTAACATAAACTAACCCCGTTCCTACGTTGCCTACCACGCCGGGGCTGAGCCTTCCTCTCAGAAAACGGCCCTTGACCTCAGCAGGCTTCGACCCTGCTTGCCTGCAACCAGCAGGCTGAACCTCTACAGTTCGCTGACAGCTCCTTGAGGCGCGCGGGAACAGTACGCGCCGTCGACGAGTTGGGCTCGGTCTGGTCGGTTACCGGACGATCGGACAGCGTGCTACCCATTGCACACCGTCCGCCAGCCCGCGCTTACGGTGGCCGGAAATCGGGGTAACCCAAGATATCAAAAAACGGGCAAAACTGCTGGCAGATATTAGTTTTTGAAAATATAGTATCAGATAATTCTGGTTTAAACTGAAGCAATTCTAATATCGTTTAGAAGGGATCCTCAATTTACAACCTACGTAAAACCCTTTTGAAACAAACCATTGGAAGTTCTTTAATTTGGTTAGAAACCTTATAGCAACTTCGCCTACACAGTTCCATTTTCATTCTAGGAATAATTTTAATCTATTAGGATCCCTAGTTTTGAATTTACATTTATCTTCAGCAGTAGTGGCCAAGTGGTAACGGCCCCGACTTACGAGTTGTAGGTCGCAGGTTCGAACCAAGACAGGCGCATTACTTTGTGTAATTTATTTTATCACCACTGCTCTCAAAATGGTGAAGGAACCTCGAGAGGAAACCGACATGTCCTAGAACTTAAAAGACATGACGTCACATCCACCAACCCGCACCGGGCCCACGTGGTGGATTACAGCCCTTTCCTTCTCCTAGAGAGGAGGCCTGAGTCCCAGCAGTGGGAATATTATAAGGCTGATGCTATGCTATTTATCTTCCAGTTTTTTCAAACATTTTAGTGTAAGATTTGGTACATATTTCCTCAAAATAAATACTTACAATTTTTATTTAAGTGGGAAATCATCCTAAGACGTCTCTCGCTCTATACACCGTTAAATTTTGGTCGTTTTAATCCCACAGAGAGTCGATTCGGTACATGAAACACTATCGATTTGTAAAGGGAAAATTAAAAAATGAAGTATTTTTTTTAAACTCGAATTAATTTACGCATGTACGAAATTAATTTCTTTAAGTAAACGTTAGCTGAGCAAGGTCAATGAACTGTAGGTAATTAGTACACATCGACAGACAAGTACCTTCAAGGTCATTAACTCGTTTACTTTAAGAAATTAATTTCATACATGCGTATGTTAAATTAAGTTTTAGAAAAAGTACTTTATTTTTTAATTTTATCGTGTCAAATCGACCCTCCACAGGATTAAAATGACCGAAATTTTACGGTGTAGTCAAAGATCAATAAGGACACAGTAAAATTAGGACAGAGAAAGTAGAAATAAATAATTTTCGACTTCCATGGTCGAATCCACTCACACTTATTTCTACTCTAGGAGAGGGAATAGGCCGTAATCCACGACACAGGCGCAGCGCGGGTTGGTGAATGTCACATGTCTTCGATTTTTTTGTTCTTTATCATGCCGGTTTCCTCATGATTTTTTCTACACCAATTTTTAAAAGCAGTGGTGATGAAACAAATTACACAAATTAATGCATGAATTATTGGGTTTGATTGGGTTTGAACCCATGACCTATAACTCGTAAGTCGAGTCCGTTACCACTGTGCCACCACCACTGCTCTCGCAAAAGCCAGTGGTTCAAAAACAATGTAATTCATTTCTAATCTATCTATATGTATAGAAGCGAAATACCACTCACTGATTAATAACGAAATCTCAGAAACTATGACACCTACAAACTTAAAATTGGCGGGTAGGTCCCTTATAGGGTGACATTCGCTAAGACCGGATTTTACGAAACTTCACCCCGGGGGTAAAACGGGGCTTGGAAGTTTGTATGGAGAAACCGACATTCACTCGAGCGAAGCCGCTGGCAGAACCTAGTTTATAATATAATCTAGAACGTTGAACATAAGTCACGAGAAGAATAACATTTATGTTTCACTTTGCCTTTGACATCGTAAATAAAATGAAAGATAAAATAATCAGGCTTTAAAACGTGCTTGCGATTTCAAAAACATTTCTAAGCTCCCTGAAGCCCGTTATCGAATAATTCATTGAAGATAAAAAGCACAGACCATAGAATTGTAGCGTTGGCAGTGACAAGAGACCTAGATAACCTAGATAAATAAACAACTAAGTTTTTTTTTTTTTTTTGTGGTAGGTAAAAATCATCCAATGACGAATCCCGCCCTTGGGTGGGGCGGGAAACAGTGTCAGACTTTTACTGACTAAAAAACCTACCTTTCCATTCCTTGCCTTTATCCTGGGGCCTTTGGTGACAGTCTCACATAACCTTTGGCCCCAGTAGGCTTCGGCCCTGCTGGACCCCTACAGTATGCTGACAACTCCTTGAGGCGCGCGGGAACGGTGCGCGCCGTAGACGACCTGAGCTCGGACCGGTCTGTTACCGGACGGACGGACAGCGAGCTACCCATTGCCCACCGTCCGCGAGCCCGCGCCTACGGTGGCCGGAAATTGGGATCGGAAACCCGGCGGCGGCGGCGGCGTGTCCGCCTTTGCCTAAGGCGGTCGGCCTCCTCCTTTACTAGCATTACTGCTTCGCAGAAGGAGGCGACCGCCTGCCACTCCTCCTCGCTCCGGAGCATGGCTTGAACCAAGCCCCGGCGCGAGAGATCGCCGCCGATCGCCCCCACGAGGACACGGCGCTGCTCTTCCCAAGCGGGGCACACCTCGACTGTGTGCTCCACCGTGTCCACCGGGCGGTCCGCACAGTGGCGACACCCGGGCGTCGTCTCCGCACGAATCTTGTACAGGTACGGACCGAACTTGCCGTGCTCGGTCAGCACCTGCGCCAAACGGAAGGTGACGACGCCGTGGGGCCTTTCCAGCCACGCCTCAAAGAGGGGCCTTACCGCCTCGATCGTGGCGTGCCCAGCACGAGGTTGCGACAATCGCTCTCGCCATTTCACCATGAGATCCCGCCGGAGCTCTGTCCGCCATGCCGCGACTTGTCGCGGCAGCGGAGTTTCGCCCCGACGTTGCATCTCCACGCGTAAGTCATGCATGTGTGCAAGGACTGTTGCCTCCAAATCCCACGGTGGTAGGCCAGCAAGGAGGCTCGCCGCTTCGCAGGACACCGTACGGTATCCGCGGATCATCCGGATGGCCATGACCCTCTGGCAGGCGGTTAGCCGGGCCGCCACTCGTTTCCGTAGCGATGGCGCCCACACCGGCGCACCGTAAAGGGCCATGGACCGAACGATGCCTGCGTAGAGCCTCCGGCAGGAGGCGTCTGGACCCCCTAGGTTCGGCAGGAGCCGCTTGAGCGCAGCCCCAGTCGCATTCAACCTGGGAGCCAGACGTCGGAAGTGCTCCTTGAAGTTCCACCGGCTGTCGAGGACGAGTCCCAGGTACTTCATCGTCGACCCGACGCCGATGTGAACTCCTCCTACCGTTAATTGGGAGCCCGGAGGTGGCGCGCTCCGAGGGCCGTGAAAACACATGGCCTCGGACTTGTGCAATGCCACCTCGAGTCCCAACTGCTGTATCCTCTCCACGACTGTCGCAACCCCGCGCGTCGCTAGTTCGACCGCCGCCTGGTACGACCGTCCCCGCGCCAGGACCAGCGTGTCGTCTGCGTAACAGACCACGCTGACCCCGTCGGGGAGGTCGGCGCGCAGCACGTAGTCGTACCCGATGTTCCACAAGGGCGGCCCTAGTACCGATCCCTGCGGAACACCGCACGACATCTCTCGCCGTTTCAACTCCCCCTGATGACCGGGGTAGATGATGAACCTGTCCGACAGGTAGGCCTCGATCACCCGACAGAGGTAGTCGGGCACCCGGTGGTACCGGAGTGCCCTACCAATGCAGCTCCAGGGCAGGGAGTTGAAGTCGTTGGCGATGTCCAGAGACACCGCCAAGACACACCTGCCCCGGGACACCGCATCCCCCGTCGTGAGGGCTCGCACGCGCATGATGGCGTCCACAGTGGAGCGCCTCCTGCGAAATCCGAACTGGCCGTCCGCAAGATCCGGCCCCTTCCGTGCCAGATGCACGACGAGGCGGTCTGCAATTACTCTTTCAAAGAGCTTGCCCACCTCGTCGAGCAGCACAATGGGCCGATTCGCGGACGGAGAGTCCGCGGGGCGCCCCGGCTTCGCGATAAGGACCAGTTTCCCCGTCTTCCAGCGAAGCGGGAACTGGCCCCTCTCCATGCATGCGCTGAAGAGCCCTCTCAGTCGAGACCCGAGTTCCTCCATGGCCAGGACCCAGGCTTTTCCAGGCAAGCCATCGGGTCCTGGGGCGGTGTTCTTGGCACTCAGCCTTCGCACCGCCACTCTCATCTCCACCTCAGTCACCTCTGGAGCATTGTTGCCGTCGTTGCCGTCGTGGTCCGCGTCGGACACCGCTGCTGGTGGCGGAGCCATAGGCGGGGGAGTATGCTCCCCTCGCGTAGGGAACAGAGCGCTCACCACACCCTCCACGAGCTGGGGCCGGAGACTCTGAGTCAGCGGGGGAGCCCATGGGCGGAGTTTCTCCATCACCATTTTGTATGGGCGTCCCCACGGATCGACGTTCAGAGACTCCAGCCACACGTTGCGGGCCTCGAGTTTGGCCCGCTTTATCTCCGCTCGGAGGGTGCGCTTTGCCGCCCTGTATCCCTCATACAGCTCCGCCTCTATGGCCTCCGCACCCGGTGGACGGGTGCGGCGCCTGCGGTGTCTAGTATACCGGCGTCGCGCAGCATTGCACGCATCGCGCAGTGCCGCAATCTCTGGCGACCACCAGTGTACTTGGCGCCGGGCACGTCCTGGCCGGACTCGGGGCATGGCCGTGTCGCAGATTTGCGACATGGCCACCTGGAACCAGTCCGCCTCGACGTCGATGTCGACAGGCCTGTCCGGTGCTTGCACCCAGGCCTGTACTATCGCGGCTTCCTGGAGCAGGTCCCTGTCCAGCTGCCTCAGCGCCCAACGCGGACCACACGGGGTCTGTCGGACCGGCGCGGTCGAGGTCTGGGCGGAGACGTCAAACCGGATGTACCGGTGGTCGGAGAACGTCTCCACCTCCTCTATGACGCGCCAGTCGACGACGCGCGGTGCCAGTGCAGGGCTGGCGAACGTAATGTCCACCACCGACTCGCCCTGCATCCGCACACACGTGGGGACAGAACCCCGGTTTTGTACGACTAGGCCCTGTCCTAGGGCCCATTCCTCCACCCTTCGACCTCGCTGGTTCGTGAACCGGGAACCCCAAACCTCGTTCCAGGCGTTGAAGTCCCCGCAAACGACCACGGGGAGGCTGGAGTCAAACCCAGCAACGACGGCATCCAGCTCCAAAAGGGAGTTGTCCAGTTCGGCGAGAGATCTGTTCGGGGACAGGTAGACGCCTACCACCACTATGTCCCCGAACCGTGCTGCCACGCAACCCCGGCCTTTCTTGACGGCCTCGAGTGCCGGGGTACCGGCGGCGGCCGACGAAATAAGTGTCACCGAGCCGGTCAGGTCCTGAACCCAGTCGGCTCTGGGCAGGACAAAGTGCGGCTCGGAGACAACGGCGATGTTGATCGATCACTGCGCCATGCTCTGGAGCAACAGATCCTGAGCGGGGGCGCAGTGGTTGATATTCGCCTGGAGGAGACGTAATGGAGCCGTTATTGGCAGTCCATTACAGTCTCCTCCCGGGCCCTCCGTGAGGGTCCTGCCGCGGTGGTAGTGGCGGCGGCGTCTGCGGAGGCGATGGCGGCGGCAGCCAACGGGGCAGCCGCGGCGGTGAGCACCTTCGCGGGGATGGGCCTTGGGACCTTGCCCTTGGCCTTGGCGGGGGGATCGCAGGTCCTGCTCCCAGCCCGGTGGTCGGCCGACTTGCCTGCCGCCGCACATGCGTAGCAGTGCGGCGCTGCACTGCAGGTATCGGCCTTGTGGCCGGGCTGACCGCACTGGAAGCAGCGGTCGCTGCGATCTTCCTCCGCTGCGCAACAGACCCCCACGTGGTGGCCCACGTGGCAGCGATAGCAGCGCAGCGGTCTGGGCTCCAGCAGCTTGACTCGCGCGGAGACCCAGCCCACCAGGAGTCGCTTACCCTCCCCGGTGATGCTCCTGGCCGCTGACAGGGGGCAGTTCACTGTAACCGCCCCCATGCCAGTGCCGTCAACACGGATGGTGCCTGCCCGGACCTGATCGGCAGGGCACCCACCCGTCCTGGCGACGGCGGCCACGACCTCCTCGACCTCGACGGAATCGTCCAGGCCCATAATGCGCATGTCGACGCATCTTGTGGGCCTGGACACCCGGGCCTCCTCCGTGTCCAAGATCGCCCTGATCTTTTCAGCCAGGGCGTCTGCGGTGGGGCCGCTGTTGGCTCCGGGGACCTCCAACATCAGGGCACCAGTTGCGGTATGCCGCATCTGGAAGCCCCCGGTGATCCCGAGGTCGGTGAGGTTCACCGCCTGCTTCGCCTTTCGGAGGACCTCGCCGTAGGTCGCACCCTTTTTCGCTGCCTCCGGCTGCAGTGTGATTACTACAGCCGTAAAGCGCGGGTTGCGAATCCTGGCCGCGAGGGCCGTCCGCTTCCTAAGCTTCTGCCGCTCACGCCTCCTGGCAGCGCGAGCCGCCTTGCCAGCCTGCTTTTTGGCTCCGGCCACTTGCCATCCGGCTTCGGCCGGAGGATCTGCAGGCTGGGGAGGCGGCCTAGGCCGCCTGCTTGCCGCCACAGCAGGGGCTCCCGCCGCCTTAGTGGCCGGTGTCGCCTTGCCCTTCTTGGGGGGAGCCGCAGGGGTTGGCCTCACCTGCTGCTGTTTCTTGGCCTGTGGGGCCGCTCCGGCGGGGTTCGCAGCCGTGGCCACGCGCCTGGTCTGCCCTGACGGGCCCGCAATGGGCGCAGCCGCCGAGGCTGCGGCGGCAGCGTAGGACGCCACCCTTCGCTGGCCGGAGGCCGCTAGTGGGGGGCGCAATACGATGCCCTCCAGCAGGAACAGCTGCTGCTGGATCCGCAGCTGGAACTGCTGCTGCTGTTCCTGCAGCTGCTTCTGCAGCTGCTGCTGGAAAGCAGCCAGCTCCCGCTGCACCAGTGTCAGCAGCTGGCTTCCTGACTCGGCCTGGGGCTGGGGCTGGGGCCGAGGCTGGGGCTGAGGCTGGGGCTGGGGCCGACTCTGCCCCTGCCCTTGCTTGCACCCCCCTTCCACGGGCTTCCGGCTGCTGGCTCCATGGACCGCAGCGAGTTTGGCCTGAAGCTCGGCCCGGAGCCCGGCTCGGAGCTCGGTCTGGAGCTTGGCCACGCTCTTCCTGAGAGCGACGTCAAAGGCCTCCTGCATAGAGGCGGCATGGCGGAGGACCGTCCTCTCCTTTGACGTCCTCTCTCGCTTGCGGCCCATATCGCGCAGCGCGGCGACGACGAGCTCGCCGAAGGACCGACGCGACTCCTCAGCGGAGTCTTCCTTCTCGCTGCCAGATGGCCCCGAGGGGTCCATCGCAGCGGGGTGGCGCCCTTCCGCGGCGAGCCTCTCGGCTCGCTCAGCCACCTCCTGGGAGGTGACTCCTCTACCTCTTCCCGATGCTCGGCCCGCTCCCCGCCCACTGGTGGGGATTTTTCGGGCCGAGCCCTTTTCGGCATCATCGGAGGACGGTCTGTCCCTCGATAGGGAGCGTTTCCGGAAGAAACTCGCGTTTCTTCCGGTGTCGCCTCCCGACTCCACCTCTCCTTCCACCTCCGAGCCTGAGCTCCTTCCGGATGCCGCGTCGGACTCCGACCGCGCATCACTCTCCGTTGTGGTTTGTTTAAAGAATTTAGACTTTTGCATCTTGTTCCCACGAGTAAAAAACATTCTGCACTTGCTCAAAAACGTGGTCCGCACTAGGGACTAATTTAGCTACCCATTAGTCAAGCTAACAACCTCCCTCACGGTGCGCCGCCGCTTGGAGGTTTGGGGTATTTTTTTATAGAGGTTGTCTTCCTCGCGGCCCGGGCGGTTAAGCCAAGACCCTCGACCCCCATCAAAAGTCAGAAACATGACCTTGGACAATCTCTGGGGCTACGAGAACAACGGTGGCAGAAGGAGGAGAGAGCCTTCCTCCTGCCTGCCCGGTGGCAGGGTGAGTGCACGCCGAGCCCGCTCTTGCTTCGCCACTGTGCCCTCTGCTAGAGCAGAGGGACACGCGTTGAAGCGTACTCCCGACAGAACATTCGCAGACGGCCATCGAGGCCCCTTAGGCAGGAGTGCCCAAGGGGGTTGTTGGCCGCCTCCCAGGGTGCACCGTCCCGCAGACTAGCCTTCGCTTCGGACGTATCCGCAAGGGAACTATAGCCTGCGGGCACTCGTGGAGGTTTTCTGTCATGGCACCCCAAATAAACAACTAAGTAGCAGTTGTGCCAGACGTAAGCTGCCATACAGCCTACCCATTAGCTGGCACTTAGGCCGAAAAAAAAAAAATAAGAACTCGATTGAAGCGCCACCTACCTGGTTTCATTTACGTTAAACGCGGGCTTACGGACGTCGAGCAATGGGTAGTCACCGTCTGGTCGTCCGGTAATTGACCGGAAGCAGTCGTCAACAGCGCATAGTGATGCATGTGCTCCTCAAAGATATGTCATCAAACCGTAGGGGCCAACAGGGTCAAAGCCTACTGGGGCCATGGGTTATGTGAAACTGAACCCCTGGAACGAAGGCAAAGAAGGAATAGGTGTGGGTTAAAGTCTGACACTAACTCCCGCTCCGCCCAAAGGCGGGAGATATCATTGAATGATATTTCCACCTAAAAAAAAAACATGCTCCATCATTGACCACCGAGAGTGCTTCACAACTCTGTGATAATAAAAAGGAATAGAACTGCTTCGTACTGTAAAACCATGTGATTTATAACGATAAAATAAATTCTACCGATAAAATTCCCTCTTTATTCCAAAGTGGAAAAAGATTGGTATTTGATTGAAGTCAGGCTTAGTATCTGTTCTTTTTCTTACAAATTAAGCAATAGAATTGAAATTATCGTTCGTTTTTAGTGTTATAATGCCTACTTATATTTAAATAGTGGAATGATCAAGATAAGAGCTTTTTGCAAAGGAAAACAGTTCGGTATTGCTTTGTTAGTAGCTGTTGCCGGTGGTTTCGTGTATGAAAGTACGAAATAGTCCCAGGGAAACAAGTTCCCAAGATAAAGAGTATCCAATGTGCTGTTACAAGACATGGTTAAACATAACTGATACTCCAGAGCTGCATGCCGAGGTGTCTTTACTTTGTGCCCCAGTCAAATATAGCCGCGTCAGTCAGGAGACCAATCTCCTGTCCCTCGCACTCTCTTTGCGTTCAATACTCTTTTGGACACGCACCCTGACTGTGATGTGTTCGCGGATTAATGGAAGACGATCATGTCAGCATGTCTGGAGTTCTGTGAGTGTGTGAGTTTTTGTGTTAATATCTTTAAATACCTAATGTAATTGGCGGAAAGCCGTTTTTGTCAAAATAAAAAAATAAATAGCATCAGCCTTATAATGTTCCCACTGATTGGACTCAGGCCTCCACTCTAGGAGAGGGAATGGGCCGTAAACCACTACGCAGGCCCAGTGCGGGTTGGTGGATGTTACATGTCTTCGAATTTTTGGTTCTAGGACATGACGGTTTCCTCACGATATTCTTCTTTACCGTATTGAGAGCAGTGGTGATGAAATAAGTTACACAAAGTAATGCGCCTGGTTGGGCTTGAACCCGTGACTTACAACTTGTAAGTCTGGGCTGTTACCACTCGGCCACCACTGCAGTTTGACATGGTCTACCTGGGTGATTAATTTTATGGTAATCCCTTCAATAGTTTTAGCGTGTATGAGTAACAAACATACTCATACTCTCAAGAACTTTTGCCATGTACTCGTATAATATTAGAGTGATTTTCAATAGGCGCGGTCACAGTCAAATTGCATTACAAAGAAAAATGTACACAACGCAACGCTTGCCAATTTATAGCAAAATATGAAGATTTGTATAGACTGTTTGCTGTATCGATCTTAAAAGTCTAGAACAAGTTTTGCTTCAAAATTTAATTAATTTTTGCAACTCTCTTCTTAGTTTAGCTGGGGTCGAGTACCCTTGTACATCTGCGGCAGAGAGCTCTGATCTGGCTTGTTACGAACAACTAGTTTTTGACTTGTTTTGATAACTCCTTGAAAATAATAAAAACAAGGTTGTATAAAATTATCCTGACTAAAGATTAAGGGTTGGGTTTAATACAACCTTATTTTTAGTATATGCGAAACCCGAAACACCGGTCTAGTATTTTCAGGTAAAGAATCTATGTACAAAATTTCATAACTGTATTATGAAAAATCATAAAGTTATAAGCTTGTTATGTTACCTGGTTCGCACAAACTCATGGTCATCAGGCCATCCAGGCAACTGAGGGGTTGTTTTGCTCCCACACCCAGCTGTGTGCTGGTTCTAATGCCCGCTATGTCCTGCCGCAACCTGTATTGTAGTTAGTGTCGGTAGTGTCCAGTCCAATTTGTGTTCCCAAAAATATTGAAAAAATATTTTTGGGAAAATATAACATGGTGCAAAAATTATTGGAATTGATTCAGGTACTGATTCTGAACAAACTTTAATCAGGTTTCGCATATACTAAAAATAATGTTGTATCATATTTTTTTTCGCAACTTCAAACGAACCATTATTTAGTTATTGAATGGCGCTGATTTCGCATTGAACCTGCAACTTTATGTTCAATACCAGCCAACCTTCGGCTTACGACCTACCGGTTACCACTTTTATCAGTTAGACACGTAGGTTATAAGTGTACATATAGTCTATAAAGTGACCATACAGCAGTAATCCACTTCGAGCTGCTAGTTTTACGAGTCGCTCCGGATAATATGCAGCCGATACATTTTATGTTCTAGAATCTATCTGGGAAATTGTGGGCTTACGAAAATTGTGCACAATTTTGCTCAATAAAGTTGTAAGTTGTCAAGTGATGTATGGGGGTTTTATTTTATTTTTATTCATTTATTTTTAGGGTACCATACCTCAAAAAAAAAGCGGAACCCTTATAGGATCACTTTGTTGTCTGTCTGTCTGTCAAGACCCTTTATCTCGGGGACGCGTGGAAGTATTGAGGTGAAATTAAGACCATAAACTCAGAAAGGAATACCCGGCCCCGGCACGATAGGCAACGAAGGAATGGGGTAGGTTTTTAGTCAGTAAGAGTCTGACACTACTTCCCGCTACGCCCAAAGGCGGGATTTGTCATTGGATGATTTTACCTACCATAAAAAAAAGTCTGCGGTCAATATAATATTTCACAAACCTTGTTCCAAGTAATGTGTGTTTTTTTAAAACCTTAAAAAAGCTTATTGAAATAAATTTTCATCATTTAAATGCATAAAGTTTTTGAATATTATATGTATATTTTTTATGAATACAGAGTAAAAAGCCAAAGTTCACGTAAAATAGCATATTTGTAGAAGTCTTAACTGGATTATTTATAAACAAACTTGTGTTTTGATTACTGCAATAGAAACCTAGATAAAATCTACAAGATACCAGGCCACTCCGAAAGTTTTGCGAAAAAAAGTTTGTATAAGGCACTGGCCACTGTAATTATTTTGAAAACTTTCGTTGTTTAAAAGTAAAAATACCATGGTTCGAATTTTGAATTTCCCTCCACATATTTTCTAGAACCAAATAAAATTATCGTTTCTTTTTTAAAAATGGATCTGCATCGTGAACATTTTCGTGCGATGATTTTGTAAGATTTTAAATGTGTCCTAAAGCCTGATGAGTCATTTGAATTGACTTCAATTTGCTTTTATGCATGAAGGACTTTCAAAAGCAACAATCTACCGCTGGTATAGCGAGATCATTCGCAGTCACCTTACTTTGAAGTTTGGGGTATGAATAAAGGAGTGGTCGTTTTACACCGGCTGTCACAGAAGAAAGTGCGCTGGCAATAAAAAAAAAAAATTAAGAAATCTGGTGAATTACATACGAAGAGTTTCAGCATACACTGCTGATTGGTTCGAGAAGCGTTCACAAGATTCTACACGAGTACTTTCGCGAGAGTGGGATAGTTTGCCACTGGGTGCTGCACAACCTCACCGAAGCTCAGAAGCAGGCCTGTGTAGTTTAGTGCCGTGATATGATTCAAAGATTTGAGGGAGGCTCGTCTTGGCGCGTTTACGACATTGTAGCAGGTGACGAATCCTGGATTTATCCTGGGGTCAAGGGCCGTTTTCTGAGAGGAAGGCTCAGCCCCGGCACTATAGGCAACGAAGGAACGGGGTAGGTTTTTAGTCAGTAAGAGTCTGAAACTACTTCCCGCTCCACCCAAGGGCGGGATTTGTCATTAGATGATTTTACCTACCATAAAAAAAAAATACGTTCCAGAAACAAAGCGTTAGTCGACAGTTTGTATGCTTCAAAATGACCTAACGCCTACAAAAGTGAAGCGATCGAGAAGCGCAGGGAAAGTTTTGATCGCTGAAAATGAAATTTAAAAAAAAACTCTACATTGACGGGGTATAAGATTTCAATTCCATTACGAGACCAAAGCAGCATCAACACCAAATGGTATACCACAAAATGCCTGCCAGAAGTTTTGTCTGCAATGAGCAACCAGTGACCGCAATAGAAGATTGTAACAGAATATTGTAATAGAAGATTGCAATAGAAGATTGCAAAAGAAGATTACAATAGAAGATTGCAATAAAAGATTGCAATAGAAGATTGCAATGAATGTCTGTACCAATACGTATCAGAAATCAATGTTGCCGGTAGTACAGAAAGTTTATCAAAAAATCCCACAATTTTGTCAATAATTTTGGGATTCCAGTTTATAAAACTTCTCTTTAAGAAATAGAATGGATCATTATCTACCACGCGCCTCCGGTTTATTTTTCTAGGTTAACGGATATTTAAAAATAACAGTTACCTGTGGTCAAAACAACTCATTAGTATTGTATATTTTGTAACAATACATTATCCTTATGATTCTATACTGTAAACTAATAATGGTTATACAATAATACCTGTGATAACGTATCATTTTAGTATATAATTTGAGACTCCCACATCGAAGCTTCACTTCACGAGGTAAGGCGAACGTACTCCAAAAATGTATTCCAAAACATTGTGTATCTTTCTCGTATTGTACTTTTTTTCGGAGTTTACACGTAAGTATGGTCTATTTTGCTATTTGTACTATCCTCTGCTGATCTGGCAAAGAATTGTGCTTGTATTTTTTAAAGCAAATACACCGTTAAATTTTCATCGTTTTAATCCCGTGGATGGTCGATCCGGTACATGAAACACTATCGATCTGTAAAGATAAATTAATAAAATAAGTATTTTTTTTTTTGAAAACTCGAATAGTGAACGATTGAGAAGTAAACTGATTGCTCTCTGTTTGATCTTAATTAGTTCAGCCATTTACAAGATATACAACATTATTTTTAGTGTATGTGAAACCGATTCCAATATTTTTTTTTATATTTTTCATGATACAGTTATGAAATTTTGTTTATTAAGTCTTTGCATAAAAATACTAGACTTGTGTTTCGGGTTTTGCATATAATAAAAATAAGATTGTATAACCAAATGGTTGTTTATTCCTACTTTCACCTCATAAAATAACGCGATTTTTTATCTTATTAAAAACAAAAGCTTTCTTCTTATTTAAAAACGAGATACGGACAATCTATAAGAACTTTAGGATACTTAGGGTCTTGACTTGGCGCGTAAATAAAAGGGCAGTAAGATAGTCTGATTAGATCTCTGTATATTTTCAAAATCAGATTCTTTTATACAATCGAATAAAATTTCTTCGCGGTAATCCACCAATAGCGACGCGCGTAGGTGGGGCGCGCGCGGGGCGCGGGCGCAGTTTTTTGCACACGGCACTAACGCTCGCGAATCTATAAATAGGAGTCGCGCGCTCGGCGCGATCCTTTTCGCCGGGCGGCCGTCGTCGTGTGAAGATCTCCGCTACGCGAGTCCTCGTGTCCCATCTGCGCCGGCTGCGAAGTTTACATGAAGATGAAGATCACGGCGTGACTGTTGATGGGGCTTCTGCTTGACTACCTGCTTCACTGTTTCTTTGGCAGAGACGATCGAAAAACGTATCCTATTGCTTAGCAGTAATGGTCGTAAAACGAATCCTATTTCTTAACAGTAATTGTCGAAAAGCGTTACTGGCTGCGTGGATTGGCACGAAGGCTTGCGGCTCGCTGTCTGCTCCTGCATGTACCATGCCGCTACATCACTCCCCCCTAAGCGAAGCGTACGCTCGGTTTTACTGTGCGGCCGGATCTTGTGACGTAGGTGTGATTGGTCGGTGCGTTGTTTGTTGGTGCCGCGGCTGGTATGTTTTTGTGATTTTGCGTTGGTGGACTTGAAGCTGATGGTGGAAGGCGTGACGTTGCTGTGGGTGGTGTGTCGTCTTCATTGTACAGGTGTGCTGGTTTCAATCTATCGACTGATACGACGGCGGTACGAAGAGGTAGCCGTAATGTAAACTGCTTTCCATCTTCGCTGCGGTGTAGAATCTCGTACGGGCCGTCGTAAGGTGGCGTGAGCGGTCTGCGTACGGTGTCGTTGCGCAGGAACACATGCGTACATGTTGCTAGGTTTTTATGTACGAACGTGCTCCTGTAGTTGACACGTGACTTGCTGTTGGGTGCGAGTGACGACATTGTTTCAGTTAGCTGACGTACGAATTCGGCGTCTTCAATGTTCGGCGTTGTTGGCACGAAGAAATCGGACGGAATGCGTAGCGTTGTACCGTACGTCATTTGGGCTGGGCTGTAGGTGGTGTTTTCACGAAGTGCAGTGCGTAGTCCCAGGAGAACTGTAGGTAGTTCCTCGCTCCAGCGTGTCGCGGCCGCTCTCGCCATCAGTGCTGACTTCAGTGTGCGGTGCCATCTCTCCACTTGGCCATTCGCCTGTGGGTGGTATGCGGTAGTACGAATGCGAGTGACACCAATTTTCTTCATCAGCGATGTGAATAATGCGGACTCGAATTGTCTTCCCTGGTCCGTTGTTATACGTAACGGGCATCCGAATCGCGATATCCACCCGTCGTATACGGCTCTTGCGACTGTCTCTGCGCTGATGTCACGCGTAGGTATCGCTTCAGGCCACTTGGTGCAGCGGTCGATTATCGTGACGAGGTATCTGTAGTCATTAGAAGGGGGTAATTCTCCGACGATATCTACGTGTATGTGGTCGAAACGCGCTGATTCTTGAAATTGACCAAGTGGGCTCTTCACGTGTCGCTGAACTTTGGCGCGCTGACATCCAATGCATGACCTTGCCCATATGGCGACGTCTTTGTTCATAGAAGGCCAGAAGAATTTCTTCGCCATGAGTTTTCTCGATGTTCGTACTCCGGGGTGACTTAAATCGTGTTGTGCTTTGAAGGCAGCAAAACGGTAAGTCGGAGGTAAATATGGTCGAATATTTGATGTAGATGTTTCGCACAGTATCGGTCGTTGAACTCCAGGGATATTCAGTCGGGTGAAGTTGAGTTTGGGGTTGTTCAAGCACGATCGTAGTCCGGAGTCGTCTTCGTATTCTTGGACGAGTTGATTGTAGTCGATAGTCGAGTTCAGTAGTTCAATTTCTTCTATTCGTGATAACGCGTCGGCCGCTTCATTCTTATCACCGTGAATGTATTTGATGTTTGTGCAGAATTGACTTATGTAATGAAGTTGTCGCTCTCTTCTGGGTGTGTCGCTGCTACTCGGTGTTCTTGTAAGCGCGTACGTTAGAGGTTTGTGGTCGGTGTAAATTGTAAGGTCATTGCCCTCTATTAGTCGTCGTAGATGTTGAACAGCGGTGTACATAGCTAACAGTTCGCGATCGTACACACTGTATCGTCGCTGCGTCTCGCTCATGGTTTTGGAGTAGAATGCGAGAGGTTTCCACACGTTGTCGACTTTTTGTTGCAGCACGGCGCCGATGCTAGTATTCGAGGCGTCGGTAAATAAACATAGCGGTGCGTTAGGTGTTGGGTGCGACAGCGTAGTTGCCTCGAGTATGCTTTGGCGGCAATGCTCGAAGGCTTCCTCGGCTTCAGGCGTCCAAGCGATTGGTGACTTGTCGTTCTTCTTGGAATTGTGTAGGTACTTGTTGAGTAGGTTTTGATGTTCGGCTTGATGGGGTAGGCAGCTGCGGTAAAAGTTGATCATGCCTAAAAATCTTCGTAATTCTTGTATTGTAGTTGGTTTTGGATAGTTGACTATTGCTTGGATACGATCTTGTGTTGGTTTGATTCCTTCTTGTGTTACTTCGTACCCAAGAAATTGTATTTTGTTAGTGCCGAACTCGCATTTTTCGATGTTGAGTGTGACGCCATAGTTGTTCAGTCGCTCGAGTACTTGATGTAGGTGGCGCTGGTGTTCTTCTTTATTATTAGAATATACGAGTAAATCGTCGACAAAACAGAACACGATGTCGTCGAGTCCGCGCAGTACTTCATGCATGAAACGTTGAAACGTTTGACCTGAGTTGCGTAGGCCAAACGTCATGCAGTTGAATTCGAAGAGGCCAAATGGTGTGATAATGGCGGTCTTCGCAGCGTCGTCTTCATGCATTGGGATGGAATAGTAGGCCATCTTCAAATCCAATTTCGAAAAGATTTTTTTTCCGTGTAGCTGGTAGGTAAAATCTTGCATTCTCGGAATTGGGTAGCGATCTGGTACAGTCACGGCGTTAAGTCTTCGGTAATCGCCGCATACACGTAGTGAGCCATCTTTTTTCTTGACGACGTGTAATGGGCTGGCCCATGGGCTCTTCGAAGGTTTACAGATGCCCATCTCCATCATCTTCTCGAATTCCATTTTTGCCGCGTTGTACTTGTCCGGAGGAAGGGGGCGAGGTCTTGAGTAGATGGGTTGGCCTGTTGTTTCAATGCGATGTTGGACGCTGTGTTTTGCTGGGATCTTGAGCGACATGGGTCGCAGAACATCAGGATATTTCTTCAGTATGTTGTGGTAGGCATGGTTGCGGTCGATGATGTATACGGCTTCTTCGGTTGATTGTATTTTGATGGTGTTTACGCTGAGATCGGTGACGCTATCGATGAGTTTTCTTTTATGTAAGTCGACTAGTAATTTGTGATTTACTAGAAAATCTGCGCCTAATATCGATGTTTTGACGTCGGCGACGACAAACGTCCATTTGTAGCTCCTACGTAAACCTAGGTTGAGCTCGAGTGTACGCTCTCCGTAGGTACGTATTTGGGTGCCGTTTGCTGCGAATAGTTTGTAGGGATTTTCTGCTGGTTTGGCATATTTCTTGTTTTTGGCTGCTAGGACCGATACGTCAGCTCCGGTGTCGACTAAAAACTTCTCTCTGTTGTTCCTGTCGATGATGCATAGGCGGTGGCTTCGTTGGTATACATCAACTCCCGCCACGGTCGATGTATTTTCTAGTTTTCCTTTTTCGTTTTTGAACAGGGAGATTCACATCTACGGGCGTCTTCACCGAATCTGTAGTGATAATAGCACAGCCAATCAGCGTCGCCCGGCTTGCTTGACCCGCGAGAGTTTGCGCGGGAATATTGGCGTTGGCGCGAAATGCTGCGTTGCCGCGTCGACGACGAGTAGCGGGAACGGGAGCGAGCGGGGTGTGCGTGCGCCGCGCGCTGTTGCCAGCTTGTGCGTAGGTCGGCGATTTCGAGTGTTAATTTTTCGATTTGTTTTGATAGCAAATCGACTTGCAGGTTCGTGATGGCTGATATTTGATTATTTTCGCAGTTTGGTGTGGTTGTTGTGGTAGCTGTGGAGACTGCGGCGACTGATGCTGATTCGAAGTGCTCCATCATCTTGTCGGCCATGGCAGCTAGGACTTCTAGCGTAGATTCGGTGTTCACCGAGAGAACGGCGCGAAGTTGCATGGGTAGCTGATTGAGCCACATAACTTTGAGAGCTTCGTCTGTGAGCAGTTTGCCGCTCAAATCGCGCATCTTGCGAAGTAGCTGGCTCGGTTTTTGGTCGCCGAGCTCGAGGCCGCCAAGTAGTTTCTGCAGCTGGCGATGATCCGATTCCTGATATGTCGATATGAGCCTGTTCTTCAATGTGCTGTATTTTCCAGTTGGTGGTGGATTCAGTATGATATCAGCAATTTGCTCTAAATCGTTGCAGCCCAGCAGCGGAACGACGAGATTGAACTTCTGGTCTTCACCAATTTTGCTGGCAGCGACGGCGGCTTCGAACTGCGCGAACCACAGTCTCGGATTTTGGCGCCAAAATGGTGGCAAACGTGCGGGCAGCGATATGGTTGCTACGTCGCTCTTCACCGTTGCTGTCGCATCGCTGAATTCTTCATGAACTTGGTCCTTTGACATGATGACTAGGTTTTGTTCAGAAGGTTTCTTCGTTCCAGCGGGTCACCACTTTAGGATACTTAGGGTCTTGACTTGGCGCGTAAATAAAAGGGCAGTAAGATAGTCTGATTAGATCTCTGTATATTTTCAAAATCAGATTCTTTTATACAATCGAATAAAATTTCTTCGCGGTAATCCACCAATAGCGACGCGCGTAGGTGGGGCGCGCGCGGGGCGCGGGCGCAGTTTTTTGCACACGGCACTAACGCTCGCGAATCTATAAATAGGAGTCGCGCGCTCGGCGCGATCCTTTTCGCCGGGCGGCCGTCGTCGTGTGAAGATCTCCGCTACGCGAGTCCTCGTGTCCCATCTGCGCCGGCTGCGAAGTTTACATGAAGATGAAGATCACGGCGTGACTGTTGATGGGGCTTCTGCTTGACTACCTGCTTCACTGTTTCTTTGGCAGAGACGATCGAAAAACGTATCCTATTGCTTAGCAGTAATGGTCGTAAAACGAATCCTATTTCTTAACAGTAATTGTCGAAAAGCGTTACTGGCTGCGTGGATTGGCACGAAGGCTTGCGGCTCGCTGTCTGCTCCTGCATGTACCATGCCGCTACAAAAAGAAGTTGAAGTCAGTTCGAGTTGAATGAAGTCGATTCATTTGTATCTTAGATGGGATTTCTTGTAACGCTTCTGACTATTAAATGGCATAAAATGGTATTACAAAGTGAAATCTTCAAAAACTTGTGACAGGACTGCTTGCTACTTCACAGTCGCAGTTTCTAACGATGCGGTCCGAAAAATTGTTATTTTTTTATTTTATTAATACTTACATTTATCAACTTATGTCGGACTATCAAATGTACCTCGGGTTGGCCGCTCTTAAGAGGTGCCAACCCGAGCAACATTTTCATACAACCGCTCTTACGTGATTATTTTTTATTTTTTTCATGGTAGGTTAAATCATCTAATGACAAATCCCGCCCTTGGGTGGGGCGGAAAATAGTGTCCAACCCATTGCCCACCGTCCGCTAGTCCGCGCCTACGGTGGCCAGAAATCGGGATCGGAATCCCGCCGCATGGCTTGAACCAAGCCCCGGCGCGAGAGTCTTACGTGATTATGATATTATTACACATCTACTCGTATCTTCAGATATATTGGATACACAGATATCTTGTGGATAATTATCTAGGCTTCTTTAGAAATCAAAACATAAATTTGTGTAAAACTAATCAGTACTCGTAAAGACTTCAGAAAATCTGCTATTTTACGTGAACTTTGACCCTCCATAATGTATTCATATATATTTAAAATATAAAAAAGTACTTCTATAGAAACCTTGCACATTTAATCAAGATTCTGAATGACGACAATTTTTCTCAAAATATTTTTAAGCGTTTTAAAAAAACACGTACGTTTTGTGAAGTATTCAAATAAATCATGGAATTATCGAATGCTAACAGAGTTTTCAGGCGTTATCTCTCTTTTTACGCGTTGCCTCTCCATCAAACATCGCGTTCGATTGCTTTAGATGACGCAACAAGCTTTCAAATCATGCTCGACGTTGACGAATCGGGAAGGGCCACCTTAAGTAATATTGGTAAAATTTAAGATTTACCGTGTTTTGGGTTTTTACACTAGCAGATAAAGAACAGATGAAAGGCCAACAATAACATCGTGATAAAGCGTGACCACACTATATAATCTTTAGTTTTACTACACAGTAAACATTCATATTGTTAAACTCTTCCAAGGGACAACACATGTCACATAGTTGTAACAATGTTCTCTAAATCTTTGCTACTCTTTCTTGTGTTGTATATTTTATCGGATTTTTCATGTGAGTATTATCTTGTTGACTATCGACTTTTTGTCACTCTGTCTGCCTGAAAGTAGTAGGTAAAATTTTGATAGTATATTTTTAATTTTTTACTGTTTTTTTTTTTTATGGTAGGTAAAATCATCAAATGACAAATCCCGCCCTTAGGTGGGACGGGAGATAGTGTCAGACTCTTACTGACTAAAAACCTACCCTGTTCCATTCATTGCCTTCGATCCGGGGCCCTGGGGTTCATTTTCACCTAACCCTTGGCCTCAGTAGGCTTCAGCCCTACTTGGCCCCTACAGTTTGCGGACAACCCCTTGAGGCGCGCGCGTACAGTGCGCGCCGTAAACGACTTCGGCTCGTACCAGTCTATTACCGGACAGTAATTTTACACAATATTTTTTACTCTGCAATTTTGCAACTATCTTTTTATTGACAATAACAACAACGCGATCAGGGAGGTATTGAGGCTGCCCTAATTCTGTAATGCTTCGGGCATGTTTGCGGATGCGCGCACCGACTTTCACACCACCTACGCAAGTGATGCGCGTCCCTGGTGCGCAAGGTACGGGGCAGCTACACTATAGATCTGGTGATAATTGCCGGGAGATCGAATCGCTCTTTTTAGGGTCCCGTACATCAAAAGGAAAAAAAGCGGAACCCTTATCCAATCACTTGGTTGTCCGTCTGTGTGTCTGATAAGATCCTTTATCTCGGAAACGCGTGGAGGTATCGAGTTGAAATTAAAACCATATACTCAGATCGGTGATCCCTTGAAGCTGTAGAAAAATTAAAATCCTGACTAAGTTAACGGAATAAATACGAACATTTATATCACTAAAACTTATATTTCGACACTCTCAAGGGAATCAAAATTCATAGGTTTCTTCACGTTGACCTAGAATCCTGAATTATGACATGAATCTAGTTTTTATAGGTCAAGTTTAGGATAAATCTAAAAAGTGTAAATTTATATATTTTTTTTATATACAAAATAAAATTTGTAATTCGAAAACTTCGTAACTCAAATTGGGAATTGAACTGTTTTCATAGGTAAGTTTGTACGGAACCCTCAGTGCGCGAGTCCGACTCGCACTCACTTGTTTTTTTTTTATGCGATTTTATCACATGACTCCTCCCGCTCTAGGGCAGAGCGGGAGGACGTGTCAGACTTTTACTGACTAAAACCTTCAATGCTAAAATAGCTACTGCAACACCAGACCTCTAATTATTATTTTAGTAGTAGCTATACTACACCGCATCAGCCGCTGGGTAGTCAAAATAAAAATGTCAAAAAGGGCCTTTTATTTCTTGTCAACTTTACAAAATTTGATCCAGGAAAAGGAATCGCTGACGTCGTTTTCTGTTCCTGGAAGTTTTTAATACGTGATATAAAATTACGTCAAGTTTGTTTCTCGGATCATTTTTTTTTTTGTAAGAACTGTGATGATACTTTTAAATTTTCAGCCATTCACTACGAGATCGATGGCCCCTTTAGACCATTAAATTTTGCTCGTTTTAATCCCGTGGAGTGTCAATCCGGTACATAAAAAAGTAAACGTCAGCTTGGCGAGTTCAATGACTTGTAGGTAGTTAGTACGCAACCGCCTACAACCTACAAGGTCATTGACTCGTTTACTTAAAGAAATTTATTTCGTACACGCGTACCTATATTAATTCGGGTTTAGGAAAAAAAAGTACTTTAATTTTTTTTTATCTTTTCATATTGATAGTGTTTCATGTACCGGATCGGCCCTCCACAAAACCCGGATCCGGATCAAAACGATCAAAATTGAACAGTGTATTTTAACTCACAAAAAAGTCAACTGTTCTCAAATATCTTGGATATTTACTCAAACCCCAAGCGAACGCACAATTCGCACACCTATTGTCTTTCTATTGTGTCTCTAATTACGGTATTCAAAAGAATATTTTTATTTTCTAGATGGACAGAGAGATAAAAAGTTTTTCCGAAAGGACTACACCTATATAGAATCAGAACAGAGTTTCTACAAGATCCATTCGGTAGCGAAGACTTTTAAAGATGCCAAGCGAATGTGTGCTCAGGAAGGAGCCATGATTTACTACGCAGAAAACCTTGAAGAAATGAAAGCAGTGGCATCATTTTGGAACAGAACTCAGCCCCTCATGCCGTGGGTGTTTGTGGGGTTGACCGACCAAATGGCTGAAGGATTCTTTGAGACTGTTGACCGTAAGTATTCAGAATGCATAAACGGCCCATCATAAGGCGTAATCACACACAAACAAACAACTTTTTGTTTTTTACTTCAAAATCTTAAAGTCCAATTCAAAGTTATTAATTTACAATAAATGCGGCGTAAAAGATGGTCATATTTTTTGCAGACATTTTGTCATGAATGAGTGATCCATTGGTTAGTAGAAACCTTATCATCTAGGTGTTAGTAAATTAAAAGATTAAAATTTCACATTGCAATTAATTAATATTACTATTTCAATATTATAGTTAAATAAAATTACTTTTAGGAAAAAAAAATTAAGATGCTGATGAAATAGGCATGAATTGGCCTCGAAAAGTATAAAGTGTTAGCACTTTACAAACTCTTTATATTTGTGGAGGTATGAGCTAGACCGGAGGGACTGGCCCGCAATGGCCGAGGACAGACGTGTGTGGAAAAGGAAGAGGGAAGGTTTCACCCAGCCGTGGGACATAATGGTCCAACTAACTAACTTTACAAACAAAATAAATGTATTAATTATATTTTTTTAAAACGTTCATTGTCTTAAGATTTCAGTAATTTTCGTATGCTATAGAATTTTACGAATTGGGATGAACTCGATTGTTCATCCCAATTTGTAAAACCGCCGAAAACTAATTTGTAACGTAAACATATTTTTTTAATAATAAAAATAACATATTCATGCCATCATGAGAAAGAGGGTGGCCTCATCGTTGCATCGTGTACGAGCAAGCTCCAACAGCAACCTACGTACGTTTAGACTACGAAACTTTATACGGTACACTCAGTGTATACATCGAGTGTATGAACACGAGTGTGCAATTAGAAACACTCGTGTTCATACAGATACACTCGATGTATACACTGAGTGTAAGTTTAAAGTCTCGTAATCTATTCGTACCTTAAAAGTAATAGCGGACAGACTAGACAGTCCGTTTTTAAGACACTGGACACTCCACGTGTCAAAATGATTATTGGTTTTAATTTTTTGTGCTTTCCCAACATAGTCCTTAAGTACTTTTTTTTTAAAGCCTGTATGTGTCCCACTGCTAGGCAAAGGTCTCCCTTTCCCCTTCCAAACTTCTCTGTCTAGAGCGATCTCTGGCCAAGTTTGCCCCGCAAACATGATCAGATCGTCACACAACCTACGTCGCGGTTGACATCGACGGCATTGACCTCCCTCAGGCGTCCAGTGAGTGACAATCTTCGCCCATCTGTCCGGGTGCATTCGTGTGACGTGGCCCACACCCTCTTCATCCTGTCTGTTTTTACGCCTGGTAGATTTTTTAAGTACTTACTAAAAAAATATGGATCTGTATCTTTAGATCAAAAAGGTCTGAAATATTTTTTTCTTATTATTATTTTAGGAAGGCCAATCTCTGATGTGTACAGCAGATGGCACAGATTTCAGCCAGACAATCATCTCGATAACGAGGACTGTGTGCACATGGACCTGATAGGAGCTATGAATGACTACAAGTGTGATTCAAAGACCAAGTTTATTTGTAAGAAGACTCTGCAGTCGCTAGAATGGAACTATAACTGCAACATGTCTAATTCAGGTAGGTTAAAATCTTTATAATATGAAGGTAAACTAACTCATATCTTGGTGTATAATTTGGAATTCATTTTTCTATTATTTCCATTCTTGCGATACGGGACGTTTAAGACCTCGTTTGAAAACAATCTTTATAGCGGTAAGAGGCTTATTAGACCATGCGGAGTGTAGTGCTTGACTGTTATTCCACTTGATGGTAAGCAGTGATGCAATCGTTGATGGTGAGGCGCACTAGTTTATTAAAAGCTTATTCACTCTAGTTTTAAAGGCACCTAAATTATAATCGGATGGGAAGACCGCAACAGGTAAATTCTTCCAGTCCTGAGATGTACACGTACCTATGTAAGCGATATAAAAGACGAGGTGAAACTCTTAGTCCGGACCGTGGAGGTTTCGACAACGAAAGCGCGGGTGGCTTCTCGCCGTACGTCAGGTTGTCCGATAGTAGAAATGAGATGGCGGAATCAAGTCATGCGATTCCCGCGCATACGCTAAAAATCCAAAGTGCATCCTGTAAAACACCGAAAGGCTAGCTACCCTACGCCTGTGCTCAAGGTTTTTTAGATTGGACTTTCAATAGAACCAATTACACAAGCACTACTTATCCACTGAGTCCAAAGCTACTAGATGGTTTTTTTGGCAACTCCAGCCTACATCATCATCATCTTTCTGCCCTTATCCCGTTTTATTTGGGGTCGGCGCAACACGTTTTTTTCTTCCATTCTGTTTTGTCACTCGCCATACTATCACTAACTCCCTTTTCTTTCATATCACTCCTCACACAATCCATCCATCTCTTCTTTGGCCTCCCTCTCCCTCTCCATCCATCCACATGTAAACTCATAACTCTTTTAGTAACATGTGTTTCATCCCTCCTCTTCTAATGACCATACCAAGACAAACGATTTCCTTTCAACTTTTCAGTCACTGGCGCCACTTTCAAACTTACACCACCACCAGCCTATACGTGGCTGCAGTATTCCACATACGATCGGACCAGGGCTTTGTATAACATTTAAACCTTCTTTCGCGGTTAGAGCGCGGGAGAATTTTACGTGTAAAGACAACCTTAATAGTGCACGATTGTGCGCGCGACTGAATAGTGAAAAGCTCACTGTGCTGATTGTAAGTTATTTTAACGGTAACGCGATGGAAACTTTTATCGCGTTTGGCTCTCTGATTGTTTAAGAACTTGGCGTGGGCCAGTAGGAGCACTGAACGTTATAAACGTGTTGATAGCGAATAATACACTCGCATTAGTCACTCTAAACACGTGCTCTTTCACGTCCCGTTTCAACGTCTTCACAAGTGCGCTCTTCCGCACACGGTTACTGTTGAATACGCGAAAGAGTGAGAGCAGTGGTGGCCGAGTGGTAACGGCCCCGACTTACGGTTAATAGGTCGCCGGTTCAAGCCCGGCCAGGTGCATTACTTTGTGTAATTTATTTCATCACCACTGCTCTCAAAACGGTCAAGGAAAACATCGTGGGGAAACCGGCATGTCCTAGAACCAAAAATTCGAAGACATGTGACATCCGCCAACCTGCACTGGGCCCGCGTGGTGGATTACGGCCCATTCCCTCTCTTAGAGAGGAGGCCTGTGTCCCAGCAGTGGGAACATTAAAAGGCTGATGATGATGCGAAAGAGTGACAGCGTAAAGCACGCTGCTCTCAACCTTTGCGCAAACCGTACCATCATATTAATTTAATCATCTATCACAGACACATTACCTACATCTTTTACTATTTCAGATTATATTTACAATGAGGATATTGGCAAATGCTACAAGGTGCACACAACTCCAATGAACTGGGCCGACGCATACGCAATGTGTCAAATTGAATTGACCTCCTTGGCAGTGATCACCAATCTGATGGAGGCAGATTACCTTGCGAAGTTAACGGAAACAACACCAGTACCACTGGTTGATGAGCAATACCAACAAGGAATATATCACGTGGGCTTCCATAACAGATTCCAGGATGGTTGGCAAACAGTTGAAGGTACGTGAGAGTTTATCTCAAGATAAAAATATAAGGATTCGCAGACAAATCACTAAATATGAACTTACTACCTTCATTTAGTAGCTGTAATGTATTTTTTAAACTGCTACTTGTATAAGTATTATGAAAATTATATATACGTACTCTCAATAAAGAAAAATAAAAACACTTCACAAGCCGGATCACACAAATTAAATAGAAAAAATATGAACACTTGGACCCCTTAATCTAAAAGTTCGAACTTTTTACGCGTCTCGTACGAGTTGTCAGATTTTACATAACTTAGGACCACTACCTCAGGTGAGATAGTGGTAAAACGCAAGTCTATTCTTCAGATTTAAAAACGCAACACGCCAGTTAGTAATTGAGTATAGCTCGTCTAAACAAAAACAGGACATCACTATGTTATTATACGATCACCGTCAAGATCTACGCACATTTTTCAAAATTCAATCTATAATGTTCTTTGTTAACCTTTTTTTCATTCGACATTACACCGTTCAACGGTAGACGAGTACTTTTATTTCAAATACTCCTGATTTTCCCGAAACACCTATCAAAAATAAAAATAAAACACTTGTGTATTCCAGGCACCCCAATAAATGTAGACGATGATATCTGGTTCAACAATAAGCTGCCACAAAACCGCTTTGAGGCGTGTGGATCTATGTTCTTCAACGGTCGTCTGGTCAGCACTGACTGCAACATGAAGAGCCTGTTCATTTGTGAACAAAAAGCAATTCCAACAACTAACACTTCAACTACAGAACCAAATGAAGACTACTATATGCTACATTAAACAAATTACCTAAAATAAAACATATAAAAAAATTACAGTTATAATTCTTTTTTTTTTAAGTGCAACCCCATATTATATCCAGACAATCTCTGTCCTTACCAGGTTGCCTGGAAGAGATCGCAGAATGCGATAAGGTCGCCAATTGTATGTTCTTAAATTTAAGGCTCAAATTGTATAATTTCCTATCTTGGTGTACAATAAAGCATATTATTTTTTATTTATTTTTTTTCATTAAAATAATTAAAAGTTTCATTTAATAGCTACTGCCAGTGGCTTTGCCCGCAAGGTAGTAGAAAATTGTCTAAAGGGAAACAAACTCCAGGGAAAAATCTTATCTGCTATTCCGTCTTTGTTGAAAAGGGTCTTTCAACAAGGACGGGTCGATGTTGAAATTAAATAAAACAATCTGTATGTGAGATATCAAAGAAATTATTTTTTTATTTGAAATGCCCATTTATGCCATTATTTATGAAATATGACATCGTTTAAATGTCCACCGCGGCTTCGAACGGTGGCATGGATCCGAGAGGTCCAATTTTCAATTACTCTACTGAATAAATCTGGCTGAATCTGAGCGATGGCCTGCGTTATGTTGACTTTTAGGGCATCGGTTGATTGCGGATTATTGGCATAGACCTGCGACTTGAGAAAACCCCACAAGAAAAAGTCTAGCGGGGTCAAATCGCACGATCTTGGTGGCGTCACCTCTGCGAGAGATAACCCTACCCTCGAACCGTTCAGGCAGAATGGCCATTGTTTCGCTTGCTGTGTGGCACGTAGCGCCGTCTTGTTGGAACCACATGTTGTCCATGTCCATATCGTTCAATTCAGGCCAAAAAAAATTGTTAGTCTTTGATGTGTAGCACTCACCGTTGACAGTAATGGCCTCGCCATCATCGTTTTCGAAGAAGTACGGACTAATGACATATTTCATAAATAATGGCGTAAATGGGCCTTTCAAATAAAATAATAATTTCTTTAATATCTCACATACAGCTTGTTCTATTTAATTTCAACATCGACCCGTCCTTGTTAAAAGACTTTTTAGTATTTATAAATAACTAGCGACCCGTTCCATCTTCGCACGGGTGCAATGGTGATAATAAATATATCATGCACATTTTATACACATAAACCTTCCTCTTGAATCACTCTATCTTTCAAAAAAAACCGCATCAAAATCTGTTGCGTAGTTTTAAAGATCTAAGCATACATAGGGACAGAAAGCGGGAATCGACTTTGTTTTATACTATGTAGTGATATGTATGTATTTAGAAATATATATGTAAGTAAGTTTATCAGTAGTCTAGTACTCTACTACAAGCTCTGCTTTGTTTGGGACTAGATAGCGTTGTGTGAAAGTAGTGGAAAAAAATTACTTGTTCAACTATACACCCAAATCTTGCTATGATATTGTTGTTGACGTGAATCCGCAATCTTGTGCAATAAGATGGGCAATTAAAAAAAAATGGTATTCCCAAAAGCTCATGACAAACAACTTTATCGAAGCAAATTCATTTTCCTCAATGCGATCTGTAGTTATGGCCGCAAACACAAACGCGCGGCGGTTTAATTGGACTATAATTTGCAAACAACATGGCCGCAAAGACGAGGTGACTAATCTTCATGAAACCAGCGCTTTGTCATTGTTGTGGGGTTCTTTTTTAGGGTGGAATACCATTCAAAGACTTCTTCGTTCTAGGTGGAGCGGGAGAGCGTGTCAGGCTTTTAAAGACTAAAATAATACCTGTGTCCGTCAATTGGCACGGTTTTCCGTTTTAGAAAATCGCTTATTTTTTATTGTACACAAAACGTTTAATAAAGTACACAGTAGTTTGACAATGCATGTACAAAGGCGAGCTTAACTCTGAGTTTTCTCCCAGCAAACCTTTGAGTTACAGAGAAAGAAAACAATCAAGGTTAGAATCGAGTGTACAATATAAATCTGTATAAATATGTAAGTCTAAAAAATAAAAATATACATACATACTAGTAAATACAAGTAAATACAAATATTATGTCAGTTGAGAAAGGAAATGCTCTTTAATTTTCCTTTTGAAGAGCTCTAGAGATGGGCAGTCACGAAGGGAATGTGGGAGAGAGTTCCAAAGAGGCACTGTAGTTACAGAAAAGGAGCCATCGTAGCGGCTGGAAGTGTGACGCGGAGTACGAAGGAGAAGAGAATTGGTGGTGCGACAGAGTTTAGATCCGCAGAAGAACCAAGGGTGCTGACATAGTCCGGAGAATCGCAAAATTTAAGTAGCAGTGACAGGGATAGTACTCGCAGAATAGATGGTCGATGGGGCCGAAAGGTTCTGGAGTGACGAACGCGCACCCGAAGACGTAGCGTTTGAAAGCCTCCCACAAGGTGGACCGATTACCTGGTGAGAGTAGATGTGAGACGCACTGGACCGTTCATTGTGTCGACCCTTGCGAGAGGCCTATGTCCAACACTAATTTTGGCTGAAATGATGATGATGATGAATGTTGTGTCATTTTGAAAAGTTAAGTATGATAGAAGCCAAATAAATTGACCGCAACAGTCAAAGACCCATTTATTGAGATTCTTTATTTCGAAAACCTAAACAAAGTTATAAAGCTGTCTTGAATCGACTTCTATCGCGATCCTTTATATTTCCTAGCAATAAAAAACTGTCCATTGATTATTTTTCGACGTAGCGTTATCGAAATCCGACCCCTACCTTAGTAACTAGAATTTTAAAACCATCCATTCGAAATACTCGCTATTTCAAAACTCTGTAAAAAATACATTGTATTTGAATTGCCTTTTGTGTGATGAACACGATCATTTGTTCTGTGTGTGGGTGTAATTTATCTAAAATACTTTTGTACGAGTATGTATTTAAAAATATGTAAGTATGGTTATCAGTTGTCTAGTACTCATAACACAAGCTTTGCTTAGCTTGGGACTAGACGGCGTTGTGTGACAGTCATGGATTATTATTATTATTATTTAACAACAGAACAAATAATATCAGGAGTCAAATCAGGTCAAGAGAGTATTTTTTATCGTTTTGCCGATAGGTAGATCCCTGCATCCAGTCCAACGTCACATGACCTTTGACTTTTGAACAAACCGATTTGCTAAAGATTGTTTACAGTAAGATTTAAATTATCTCACTCTGAAGCTGTTTAGGCGATCCAGAGAAATATTATAAGCGTCACTTCATTGCAAGCGAGCGTGAAACGCTGTCGTGTCTGAATACACACAAGCATTGATAGTTATAACAATGTTTACTAAAACTTTATTAGTTTATTGTATAGTGTACTTTTTATCGGATTTTGCATGTAAGTATTGCGATATTCATTTTATTGATTACCAGCTTATACCACTCGCATCTTCATCATTATATCAGCCGAAAGACGTGCATTATTCATTTTGACTGGCCTGTTAGTCTAGTGGTTAGTGGCCCTGACTGCTATGCCGGAGGTCGTGAGTTTGATTCCCACCCAGGACAAATGTTTGTGTGATGAACACGATCATTTGTTCTTTGTCTGGGTTTAATTTATATATACTATGTATGTATTTAGAAATATATAAGTAAAACTGCTTAACATCAGGTGGGATTGCAGTCAAGCACTAGTTTATATAAATAAAAAAAAAAGTATGTTTATCAGTTGTCTAGAAATCATAACACAAACTCTGCTTAGCTTAAGACTAGACGGCGTTGTATGATAGATGTCGAATATTATTATTATTTCCTTTATTTATTTCTTAAACATACTTTAACATTTTTAAATATTTCCTAAAAAAACGTATAAAAAACATTTAAAAATATAAAAAAGCAGTACTTATTATTATTCCCTTTATTTTTTTCTATACATATTTTTCTATTTTTAAATATTTATTAATACAAATATATATAAAAAAAACATTTAAAAATATAAAAACAGTAGTCCGCCGGTGTCGGGAGCAGGGTCCAAGCTACCGGTGGTTAGGGCTCCAGAGACAGGAACCTCCTCACAATGCGAGCCGTATCGAGAAGTACTGCCTTCTGTACCGGGCCCTTGATCCAACCGCGCAACGACAGCTTCGATAGAGCTTTCTGTTATTTCAATTTCTGTTAAAATATTTGCATTTAGTATTTTCTTTCATTATTAATCTACATTGTGCTCACATAGTAGAAGCAACATGAATTATGTAACCAAGAATTATGTAACTAATAATATGATTTAAAAGAGTGTCCATGGAGTTTCTTGCACGTTCTTCTCCATAGAGATCTACGCTTTGGAACGTGCAATTTAGCTTCACTTTTTTTTTTTGGACTGACCGACATTTTGACAATTCAAAAGTGCCTGTAATTGGTCTATTTGAAATAAACGCTTCTGATTTCTGATTTCTGATTTCTGGTCGTCGAAGCTTTATTATTATTATTATTGTTGGACATAGGCCTCTCTCAATTGTCGCCACAACGAACGGTCCTTTGCGTCTCGCATCCATAGGATTCCCGCGACTCACACCAGGTCGGTCCACCTTGTGGGAGGCCTGTCCTATAAAATCATAACGCATAATATAAAATGATCTCAAGGGAACATACCTCTAGATAAAAAGTATCCCATCGTTTGTTATTTGGTTTAGACGTTTATACATAAAGGTGTAACAAACATACAGATAAGTACGTACAAAATTTTACCTTTGACAAAGTTGAAAAGTTGTTTAGAATGCCCTAATTTATTAGTTTTTCTTTTTAATGATTATATTTATACCAGTGCTTGACTGCGATCCTACCTGATGGTGAGTCGCTCTTTATTAAGAGCTTATTCACACTAGGCTTGAAGACACCTAAATTATAATCTGATGGGAAAACCGCAGCAAGCAAATTATTACAGTCCTTCGATGTACGCGGTGTAAACAAGGCGAAACGCTTACTCCGGACCGTAGAGGTTACAACAACGTAAGGGTTTTTTTATGGTAGGTAAAATCATCCAATGACAAATCTCGCCCTTTGGTGGAGCGGGAAATAGTGTCAGACTCTTACTGACTAAAAACCTACCCTGCTCCTTCCCTGCCTTGGTTCCAGGAACCTGGTATGCACTTTCATATCTGCCCAGAGCCCCAGACTAGGCCTCGACTCTACTGGGCCCCTACAAACATAAGGATGGGACTTGTTGATGGTGTTGGCGTAGCTGTTAGTGTTGGATAGTCCTTTTATTGAGGAAGGGTGTAACATTTTATTAAACCATTGAAAATATTTTAACCATCAATCTAATATCCTTAAATATAAACTTACTGTCTTTCTGTTCGTAGATGGACAGCGAGAGAGAAAGTTTTTCCGCACAGACTACAATTATCTAGAAACAACGCAAGCTTTCTATAAGATTCACACATCAAAACAGACTTGGGCTAATGCCAAGCGAGTTTGTGCCCTGGAAGGAGCCAGCTTGTTCTACCCAGACGACAGGGCTGAAGCCAACGCTGTGTTATCATTATGGAAATCTGTCCAGCCTAATGTAGGATGGGCATTTGTTGGGATATCAGACATCGTAACAGAAGGAGTATTTGAGACCATTGACGGTACGTTTCTTATTCCAATAAAATTTTACAAAATAATATGCCTGCGCTATAAAAGTCACTGTATTTTTTTTTCAAGAAGAGGGAAATCAAATCAGTCAGACAATTACGAGTGCAAACAGAGATTTCGAAAGCAGAGGCGGCCGAGTGGTAACGGCCCCGACTTACGATATGTAGGTCGCGGGTTCAAACATAGCCAAACACATTACTTTATGTTATTTATTTCATCACCACTGCTCTCAAAACGGTAAAGGTAAACATTGTGAGGAAACCGGCATGTCCTAGAACCGAAAAATTCGAAGCCATGTGACATCCACCAACCTGCACTGGGCTCGCGTGGTGGATTACGGCCCATTCTCTCTCCTAGAAAGGAGGCTTAAAACCCAGCAGTGGAAACATTATAAGGCTGATGTTATGCTATGCTATGCCGACTTTTACTAGCATAACCACACCTATGTATCTTCAATTGAAGGCAACTGACGCAAAGTCGTCCTAGGACCACGGTTTTCCTTTCAGAAGTCGACCCATGGCCCTACGGTTTTGCTGACATCTCTTTGAAGCGCGAGTGAAACACTAGACGACGTTGACAACTGGGGTTGGTCCGGATGGTTCCTGGATGGCCGGTCAGTAAGCTACCCATTGCTTATCGTCTGCAAGCTTCCCTGCATTTGTTCAGTTTCCCTTTGCGTTCCAGGGTAACTGTTTCAATCATTTTTGCAGCACTAAATGTTCATATTTCTTTCTCAGGAAAGTTAGTCTCCGAGGTGTATAACCAATGGCAGCGAAATGAGCCGAACAACCTGCACGGTAACGAGGACTGTGTGCACCTGAACCTTGCGGGAGACCTCAATGATTACCGGTGTGATGGACCATCATACTTCATCTGCAAAAAGACTCTTTCTTCACTAGATTGGAATTACTCCTGCAATATGTCTAAATTAGGTATGTGTTATAATCTGCACGTACAGTTTTTCTAATGATGCAGTATAGTTTCTTATTCCAAAATTCTTCCAATCGGTTTTTAAAGCGGATTTTATATTTTTATATTCATTTAACATCTATAAAACACTTACTAATTTAAACTCTATATACACTAAAACCTACTTCTAACTAAAAAATGGCGTCGTAAAACTCCTCCGCATCGCTGTCGACTGGAAGTGTGCCCAAAAGGCTGGCGACATTGCCAGCCTTTTAGTGTTTTATATAATGTATATAATTGTGTATTTATAAATACATTGATTTTATGGAACAAATACGCATTTTTAAGTATAATATATTTAACTTCTGATATTTGAACATTATCCCAAACGAAGAAAAGGGAACTAAGACATGGTTTAATCATGTGCCAACATCGATATATATGTACTACGCACTTGATGACGCGTGCCGTACATTCACTTTTTTTCTAATAATATAGGTCGATGTGTGCCAAACATCTGAATTCGTGTAAGAGTAACAAACAACCACCCAACCTCACAAACTTTCAAATCACACTAACATCATAAAGACTTTGAGAGTAAATAAGTAAACATACACACGTGTGTATGTTTACTTATTTACGCTCGAACGGCTAAACGGATTTCTATGAAACTTGGTACAGGAGTAGAGCTTATCATGGTATAGAACATAGGCGTAGGAACGTAGTTTTTATGGAGGGGAGTACGTTCTTTTAGGAAAATTTACTACTATCACCTGTGCGTAGCCACTGGCAGCTGCCAGTCTATAATATACCAATAGGCCAGTATATGACTGGCCTGTTGGTCTAGCGGTAAGTGGCCCTGACTGATATGCCAGAGGTTGTGGTTTCGATTCCCATCCAGGACAAATGTTTGTGTGATGAGCATGATCATTTTTTCTGTGTCTGGGTGTAATTTATCTGTAATATGTATACACCACAATTTTTTAATTAGTGCAAATACTTAAAGGGCTTATTAGAAAAAGTCTTGTTATTATTTAAGTAAAGTCTCAAAAATAAAATTCATAAACAGCAAAGTTATGAGCGTATGTTTATATCCCAAAATCTCACTCAATTTATGGAAACATTGTACAGGTTATTGTTTTTGAATGAAAGAACGTCAATAAAAATGGAAAAACACTGCGCTTAGTATTTTCTAGTAGTAGTTGTTATGAATGATGATTCAATTATGAATTTATTAATAATGAAAAATATTCGTGGTCAATTTAGAGATTTCGTTTTTTATACTTTTAACTACACAAATATGATCAGTAACGGGTACTGATTGAGCCCCATTTTTTTTGTGAACTAATTAAAAAATAGGGGTGTATAATTAGAAATATATAAGTATGTTTATCAGTTGTCTAGTACTCATAACACAAGCTCTGCTTAGCTTGAGACTAGACAGCGTTGTGTAATAGTTGTGGAATATTATATATTAGTAATATCTTGATTTGCAGATTACACATTTTCTGAGGATATTGGCAAATGTTACAAGCTGCACACTACTCCACTGAACTGGACGGAGGCGCACACCGTGTGTCGCACTGAACAGACGTATCTTGCCGCGGTCAGCAATCAGTTGGAAGCAGAATATCTCGCGAACTTAACGGAGTCTGTATCACGGCGAAGAATCAAAGGAGACTACTTCAAAGGAATATTCCACGCGGGCTTCCATAATAGATTACATGAAAACTGGCAGACTGTTAGCGGTACGTGAGCGCGTGTTGTATACCGAGATTCTCAATCCAATCACAAGATCCTAATCTGTAATGCTTTTTTCCGTCTCGCGCTCTACGCTGGAACGAGAGGGCGCGGCAGATTTTACCGACTAAAACGACGCATGTATCCTTCAGTCATCTTTTGTGTTCTAGGACCTCGGGTTTCCATTTCAGAAATTCCTTACGGCCCTAGCTGCCGTCGGGCTTGCTGAGCCCCTACTGTTTTGCTCACACGTGCGGGCATCGGTCTTGCTCTGCCCTAGCCTATGGTTTTAATGACACCTCTTTAAGGCATTTGTAGAACACTACGCGCCGTCGACAACTTGGGCTCGAACCGGACGGCCGGACAGCGAGCTACCCATTGCTCGCCGTCCACAAACCCACGCCTACAGTGATAACTCATTTCCATTACACCCTGTATAATTGCACTATTTTTTGTGATAGTTTCAATATTTATACGCCGAAAATTTCGTTTTCCAGGAAGTCCGATACCTTCGGATGCCAGTTTGTGGTGGAACAAACATCTGCCGAGTGAAGATGATCGTGAGCAGTGTGGTTCCATGTTCTACACCGGCAGTCTGAACATTGTCAACTGCGACACTAAGAGCTTGTTCATTTGTGAACGTGAAGTGGACAACTTTACCTTAGACGAAGAGAATTATTTTTAACAATAAAAATATATAATTTAAAAACCAAATCAAAATACATTTTATTGCGCAAAGGTTTTTTTTAAGGTGGGTTATCATCCAATGATTTCTCCGAGAGCATGTCAGGCTTTTACTGACTAAAACCACACCTGAGTCCTTCATTTGCCCTTTGGATTCTAAAGGTCACAGCGCATTAGAGCCACCCGGAACCCATTCCGCACCGCTTCGCCTTCTGCAGCTTGTATTCTTTATATGGACTTGTATGAGTATGCGCTCACTAATTCAACTCCGTAGCGTCACCGAATCGCCTCGGTCGTAAGCTCTCTACGCGCGAACGGCAGGTGGACCACTCGGTGACAAATTGCTGCTCGCATGCTTGCCTTGCGTGACTGCGCATTGTCAACGCGCAGGTCCCGAGTGGACCGCGCGCTGCCGGCGAATGATTCACGCGAGGATGATACTTGCCGGGTGGCTTTAATGAGGTAGCTTTAATGACCTTAAGATGACGGGTTTCCTTTTTCAAAAAAGTAAAGGTACTTTTAGACGAGGTAAAAACTGCGTGGACTAAAAACCTACCCCGTTCCTTCGTTGCCTATCATGCCGGGGCCGGGCCTTCCATTCAGAAACTGACCCATGACCCAAGCAGGCTTCGACCCTACCTGCCTGCAGCTAGCAGGCTGGGCCTCTACAGTTTCCTGACAGCTCCTTGAGGCGCGCGGGAACAGAACGCGCCGTCGACGACTTGGGCTCGGTCCGGTCGGATACCGGACGATCGGACAGCGTGCTACCCATTGCACGCCGTCCGCAAGTCCGCGCCTACGGTGGCCGGAAATCGGGATCGGAATCCCGGCGGCGGCTGGGGCGAGCGCCCCGTTGCCTCTGCCTAATGCGGTCGGCTTCCTCCTTTGCTAGCATTACTGCTTCGCAGAAGGAGGCGACCACCTGCCATCCCTCCTTACTCCGGACCATGGCCTGAACCAAGAGCGCTGCCACCGATTGCCCCCACGAGGACACGGCGATGCCCCGGCGGGGCACGCCTCTACATTGTGCTCTACCGTGTCATCCGGGTGTTCCGCACAGTAGCGACACCCGGGCGACTCCTCCGCACGATCTAAGTAGGGCGCTGCGCATAACCATAGCAAATGGTTCAATTTATTTTCCAAAAAAATAGTGAGGAAACTGGCATGTCCTAGAACCAAACATTCGAAGACATGTGACATCCACCAACCCATACTGGGCCTCGTAGTGGATTACGGCCCTTTCCTTCTCCTAGAAAGGAGGCCTGAGTCCCAGCAGTAGCAACATTATAAGGCTGATACTATGCTAAGATATGCCATATAAAATTTATTATTACTACATGGCTACGACGTAGCAACTTTGCTACGAAGGCTACGGCGTAGTACACTAGCTACGAATCGAATTTCTCCAATTGAATTTTGTAACAAACACTTTCATTCTCTTCACACGAAATTGTAGTAATTTATTCTTCAAACGTGACCCTCTTTAGAGTAATTTCCGGTAAATAGTAACAGACTGTAACATTACAAGGGTCTTAATTGCCTTTAATTAAATAGTTAATGAACTCTTGAATTAAACTCTACGCAGAATAAAGGCTGACCCTTAATACAAGAACCTCTTTTACCCGGTTTGTAAGAGTTGTGTAACACGTTGAAGTTTGTTAAGAAGTAAACTGTAAGTTTTAATTCTTAATTAATTAGTCGGCTAAACTTTCAGCTAGGACTTTCAAAGGAACGTGTTTTGTTTTCTAATGTCAGCCAACAACTATGTAGTAACTTGTGATGTTCTAAATAAATTACCTTTTGTCAAGAAATTAATGGCTGTTCTTTCACAGCTTGACTTATTCTTTTTTATACTTAGGTTTGCGTTTCACCACTGTCTAAGCTGACGGTAAGCGATGATTTGGCTGACGATGGAGCACGCTTGCCTAGAAGTAATCTCGACCGGACCGAGCCCAAGTCGTCGACGGCGCGCCTCAAGAAGCTGTCAGCAAACCGTAGAGGCCCAGCCCGCTAGCTACAGGCAGGCAGGGTCGAAGCCTGCTTGAGTCATGGGTCAGCTTCCGAAAGGAATACCCGGCCCCGGCACGATAGACTACGAAGGAACGGGGTAGGTTTTTAGTCAGTAAGAGTCTGACACTACTTCCCGCTCCGCCCAAGGGCGGGATTTTGTCATTGGATGATTTTACCTACCATAAAAAAACCTATTCACTCCTGACTTAAAAACCCCTAGGTTGTAGCAATATCCCAGAAATATTTATTTTATTTTAATTTAATATTAAAACAAAATATTCTGTTAATACTTCAAACGTCTACCTGTTGCCGTTATCAATATCGAGCAAAAACGAGCAAAATGTTAATTGTGTGGGAGCCCCCTTAAATATTTATTTTATTCTGTTTTATAGTATCTGCTATTGTTTATTTTGTCTGTTATTGTTTTCTTGTTTTCTGTTTTTAGCCTATCTATAGCTATTTTGTGGCGTGTGCGCCTTTTCCCACTTTCTCTCGACCTAATTTTTTATATTTATATACTACTTGAAAAAGTTTGATTATTTACGTTCTTAGATAAATACCCTACAAATAAAACACTCAATATTTTGTAATCTATGCTGTCCGCTTAGTATTTCCTGGAAATGGAAAATACAAATACGCAATTAGCATAAATAGATAGTTGGAGGATTTAATGTTAAGTCTTCCTAAGTAAGATATCCATGCAGAATACGATTTCACCAAAATCACGATATTTGCTAGAATTGTGCGAAAACCACGCGCGAACGCCAGCGTTCGCTTGGATACGCATTAGTTAGCGGCAACAGAAAAACATCCTATATGAAAATGTCAACTGTCTCAACTATCATGGTTCATGAGATACAGCCTGCTGACAGACGGACAAACAACGGCGTCTAAATAACAGGGTCCCGTGTTTTTCCAGTTACCCTTTGCAGTCCAGGGTCACGGGAACTCTTTCAAATAATCCTGCAGCTTTACATTCATTCCCCAATAAACACCGAATCACATTAACGTGATTGTAGGAGTGGAAGCATTCGTAAAAACCGCATCAGTCAACGTCGAGGATCGACAGCATCTGATCTGATTAGCGCAGTGATTGATGCCGGCAGGTGTCGACCTGCTGGCACGGAACCTCATCAATAACTGAGACAATGACATGACAACACTAACGTTTGTATGTATTTTTGTAAATGGAAACCTGATTTAGATAACTGTAAAACTATACACCGTTAAGAGCCAAATTCACCAAGAAACTAATCGCGATTCGTTCAATCAAAACGCAGTTTGAGCGTCTAATCGAGATTATAGCTTCATTTTGCGTTTCACCGCTATGAATTGAACCTAGTTTACGCTAAACTCAGTTTCAGTTACGACACGGGTCTTTAAACTAGATTACGTTGAGCTCAGTTTAGTTGAGCTGAGTTTTTATATTGAATGATGAAATCAGCCCTAAATTTCGATTCGACGGTAAACGACGTTTACTTAAAGAAATTAATTTCGTACATGCGTATATTAACTCGAGTTTTAGAAAAAAAGTACTTTATTTTTTAATTTAATTTTCACAAATCGATAGTGTTTCATGTACCGAATCGACCCTCCGCGGGATTAAAACGACCATAATTTAACGGTCTATTTTGGCGGGGAAAAAAAAATAAAATTAAAAAAAAAACAGTTATCAATGTGTCATAATTCTAGTTTTTGTCTATACGCAGTTGTCTATACGCCGAGTGCTCATACGCTTTTTAAAGAACTATCCAAACGCTTAGTTGACACTTCGCGTGACCCAAGGGCTGGCTTTGACCTCGGTCAGAGATTAAGCATTGCCATACAACGTGACAATGCCGCCAGCCTTGCATGGCAATGCACACTTCCAGTCGAGAGCGATGCGGAGGAGTTTTTTGACGCCATATTTTAGTTAAGAGTAGCCTTTAGTGTATATATAGTTTTAATGTAAGTGTTTTATGTAATATATATAATTGTGTATTTGTGAAACAAATAATTTATTAATGAGTACAGTTACGTATTGCAGCTAGATCACACTTGATCACACAAAGGCGAATGTGTGTTTGTGTGTGTGTGCATATTTGTTACTTTTTCACGCTCAAACTTTTATACGGATTTGTAAAATCCTAGACTTGTATCTATAATAATAAGTAATATTCCACAACTAGGTATCACACAACGCCATCTATTCCCAAACTAAGCAGAGCTTGGGCTATGAGTATAGACAACTGATAAACATATTTGCATATTTCTAAACTCATATATGTTATTGATAAATTACACCCAGACTTAGAACAAATGATCTTGCTCATCACACAAACATTTGTCTTAGGTGAGAATCGAACCTACGACCTGTGGCGTAGCAGTCAGGGCCACTAACCACTAAAACGACAGGCCAGCAAATCCCTCGATGCGTCCTTATCCGTCAGTATCTTTTTGATATAAGGAATAATGTTTTTGTTCACAACATTATCACAATGAACGCAACGTTATTATTCGCAAAATATGGCTACCTGTTACACAGTAAATTAGAACAACCAACCGTGAAATGAGAAAATCACATCGGGCCGTATACATTACCTCCGCCGTCCCACAAACTGTTATCACAGTAACTGCACGATTTCCGCACATAAGCGAACTTTATAAAACTCTATGTATTAATAACTAGAAGTTGAACAGGCGAAGACGTTGGAAGTCGCTCGGCGGCTCTCATTAACGTTCGCCGCGCATTCCAACTTCACGCTTCGGTGTGCACGGCGCCCATCTTAATCAAGTCGAAGTTTGCGGCCGTATTAACGAACAATGAAACTGAAACGTGTCACCATTGTTGAATGAAACTCCGGCTTATGACTGAGTGAAACTCTTAACAACGATAATTAGAACGGCGAACCGCTCGCTGGCCTATTGTGTCGAGGAAATCATTATAACACAACCAGCGGTTCGGGACCCCCTGCCAGTTCAGATGTGTCGAGAACGACGCCATATCTAAGGGTCAACGCTTATCGGATGAGGCAAACTGGGTAAATACCCCAAGAATTTCCTATAACGGTGCTTATTGTAACACCTTCCGGTTTTGTGGAGTGAAGCGAATTTCGCTCCCGGGCACTCGTAAATTGAGGGTTTGGCGAAATAGTGAGCCCTTTTCATATTAATTATTAAAATTAAAATTCGTTTCGCTATACTACTGAACTCGTGTGTTGCAAATGCGTATGCACATTATTTTAGGGCTTAACTTGGAAACATTTCAACTAAATTTAGTGAAGTTAGTGATTTGAAACCCCTGATTAGATAACTGTTCAGCCACAATAGAGGATGTCTTCAAGGTTCTGTACTGGAGAGGGTTAGGATTAATGTCAATGGCGAGTACATCACTCAACTTTGATTTGCTGATGATATAGATAGTCATGACGGGACTATGGAGGACCTCAGTATAATGTTCTATTACCACAGTAGGGTTTCAGAAACAGTGGGTCTTAAATAGAACATGGGAGAAAATAAGGTCATGATAAACAATTAAGTAAGCTCCCACTCCTATCAAAAACGGAGACTCTACACTCAACATTGTAGACAATTACTTTTACCTAAAACACACGGTCCAATTATGTAGGCCTTATTTTGAGAAAGACGTCAATTATCGAATCCGACTCGACTGAGTAACGTTCGGGAAGCTTCGGGTATCTTCTCGTTCAATATACCACAGTTTGGAGGACCTCAAAAATGCCACTGAGGCCGCTGTAAACGTTGCAACCTACTGGGCCCAAAAACTTTGAGGGAAAAGAAAACCATCGATACGATAAGAAGAAGAAGAAGAAGAATAAGAAGAAAAAGAAGAAGAAGAAGATATACCACAGTGTCTCAAGACAAAAGTTTATGACCACTACGTGTTGTCAGTGATGATTTTATGTTTCTGAAACGTAGTCCCTTACAATAGACCTCGCCAGAAGGCGATGAAGAGGACGATGCCAAGAGTTTCATTGCATGATCGAATCAAAAATGAAGATATCTGCAGGAGAACCAGTGGACGTCTTTCTGCTGAAATAATGATGTAATAGATAACAAATAAGAACCAAATTACTTAGCCCACAATTGAAAAATAAATAAGAAATAATAATAATAAATTAAAACGGTTTAGGAAAACATCGTGAGGAAACCATGTCCTTGAACCTAAAAATCGAAGACATGTGACATCCGTCAATTTGCACCAGGCCTGTGTGGTGGATTACGGCCATTCCCTCTCCTAGAGAGGAAGCCTAATTACTAGCAGTGGGAACATTGTAAGGCTAATGCTATGCTTTGCCCAAAATTGAAGAGCATAGCTACAGCACCGATCCAAAATGACTCAAAACACCGTCTTTCCCAAGATCCTAGAAAAAAAAAAGAAACCGTGTCAAAATCTCAACGCACCGCTCATACAAAATGCGACCCCCAAAAAACTATTCAACACGTATGACAGTACTTTCCCACGTCACTCGGTCCACTATCACTCATGTCCCGCGCGTGATCAGCATCTTATCCCCAAACTGTTCGTATGACGGGCGATTTACCCCGTGACAATGTCACATAGACGACATAATGAAAGACCCGATTTCCCGGCTCAACGGGCAAGCCGACAGGCCGCCGCAAAAAAAAGATAACAACCTCGTGAGTGTCACAGAAATCGGTCCTTTATAAAACGACGCCAACAATATTTTGAAACCCTATGAATTACTTGACGAAGTTATATTTTGCTCTTTGAAATACGTATGAAATTAGATAACTTTCAGAGCACGCCTAACATTATTCGTGTAGAGGTTAGGCATAAAATTAAGTAACTCAACCCACAGTAGAAAATTCTGCTACGAATATATTCGAATACTAGCGTCGTCGTCCCCCTCCACAATATCTGACGGGAGTTACAAATTTCTGAATGCCTCGACTTTTCTCTGAAAAAAAAATGACTTTAATAGATGCATAAAAATATAGCAAAAATCTATTTATACAAAATTATTGTTAGTATATGCAAAACCTGAAAATAGTTTGTTCAGAATCAGTAACTGAATCGATTCCAATAATTTTTACATCATGTTACGAGTATATTTTTATCCAATTTTTTTTTTAAGTTTACATGTTAAATACCACCGACTCTATGTACAACATAGGCCACGGCAGTTCATAGCAGGTATTAGGCGCTAGTGCTTCATTTTTAACCCCCGACGGAAAAGAGGAGTGTTATAAGTTTGACGTGTCTGTCTGTCTGTGTGTCGGTCCGTGGCACCGTAGCTCCTATTCGAAAGGACCGATTTTGATGCGGTTTTTTTTTGTTTGAAAGCTGACGTAATCGAGATGGTTCTTAGCAATTATTAAGATATGTGCAGGTGATACAGTTCATATTGACGGACAAGGACTATCGGGGATTTTCTAAATAAAAATATTTTATTTTATATAATATCAAAGTATAATCTTTATACAATTAGGGACACGAACTTTTCTCAATGTCGGTTATGTATAACGAGGCACTGAAATTAAATTAAATCCTCACATTCGTTAGCTGTAAGGCACTGTTCTCACCGAACGTATTATCCACCGCCGATTGTGAGTATACTCACAGTCAGCCCCAGTGTAAACGTGGACTCAGTCTCCAGTATGCGCTCTGACCAAGCTCACATTACGTATAATGCGTTACTTGTTGGAACAAAAGAGTGACTGCTACGCGTAGGACAATAATCCGCCACCGAGAGTCGCACGCACGCAGCGACAACGCACTACGTAATAGCGAAGTAGAATGTGAAAAAGAGATAAACTGCGTAACGCCCGCTCACAGTCAGCTAACCGACAGTACGTGGTCTGGACAATGCCTAAATTTTTACGTACATATATGTTTGACTTTCCTGCCAACACAAAGAAAATTACAAGGGTCCAGCTAACTTTAAATCTTATTTAGGCGACTCGAGGAAAGATTAACTGTTTGGAGTGGTTCAATTAGGGACATCCCGCCGACTGGTAATGGAGTCGTCGAGTTATGGCCATTATGGATTTTCTGTGTACTCCCCAAAACATGTACACGCCCCAACATGTTCGATAGTCGTTAATAGATCGTTAGCATCAATTCTATTCCAAAAATAAACCCAGACATTTCTCGTTTTATCTAAAATATCAGTCTCTTTACTGTTTGAGGGTTCTGTACCCAAAGGATGCCAACTGATCCTATTGCTAAGCTTGCTTCGTCCATCCGTCAGTTCGTCTGTCTGTCTGGCTGTATCTCATAAATCGTAAGAGGTAGAGAGTCGAAATTATCACAGAATGTGTCTTAGTATAGCCGCTACAACCACAAATAAAAAGATTAAACTAAAGTTAAAAATGAAAAGGGCCTCAATAAGAGACGTGCTTTTTCCCTTCGTGTACGAGTACGACTCGCACTTGGCCATTTTTTATTTTAGGCACTTCCAATATTCTAAAACGGTCCCAATTTAGTATTTTTGGTATATTTTTTCTATTTCGGATTATGACTACATTACTGGGTCGTATAGTAGTCTGGTAGATGGAGACGTAATCAAACAGGCTTCTATGTAGATATACCTACTGTTGTTTAAGAACAGTTTTACACATTCATTACAAAATACTTTTTATAGATTAACTCAACTCAACTCTTCATTTAATGGCCTTTGTGGAAGAGACACCACAATTTTGCCAATAACACGTACGAACTGTTAATATACCATCAAACGCTGGAGAGTATTTAGCGAGAATTAATAGTAAAATGAATATAAATATATTTTTAAATTAAAGTACAAAATAAAAGAATTTCTTCGCAGACGGAAACCGTCATTTTTTATAACCTTGACAGTTAGAAACAATCTGTCAATCTATCTAAATTCTTTTTTTCACCTTAAAACTTCAAGCTATATCAAAATGCCAGTTACAATTTACCGGCATGTGAACTCCTTGCAGTCACCACAGTAGACTCGAATTCATCAAAATATGACTTATTTCTTTTGAGCTCGAAGTTTGAGCTATAGAATTGAATATTTTCAGAATCTAAACTTAATATCCTAAAGAGTTTGTTTAGTTGAACGCGCTAATCTCAAGAACTTCTTGATTGGAATTGAAAAAATATTTTAGCGATTGATCCACTTATTGAGGAAAGATATACACCGTTAAATTTTGATCGTTTTAATCCCGCGGAGGTTCGATTCAGTACATGAAACCCTATCGATTTGTAAAGATAAAAATAAAAAATAAAGTACTTACTTTGTTTTTTAAACTCGAAATAATTTACGCATGTACGAAATTGATTTCTTTAAGTAAATATCAGCTGATCGAGGCCAATGAACTGTAGGTAATTAGTACGCAACGACCGACCACTCCCTACAAGGTCATTGATATATTCGTTTACATAAAGAAATTAATTTCCTACATGCGTATATTATTCGAGTTTTCGAAAAATGCAATTAATTTTGTAATTTTATCTTTATAAATCTATAGTGTTTCATGTACCTAATCAATCCTCCACGGGATTAAAACGACCAAAATTTATCGGTGTACAACATCACGCTACGATCCGTAGCAGCGGACCAGTTACCAAAGTTGCGGGGGACAGCAGGGGCGTAGCTACCGCCGTATCTGCCGTATCAATTATACGGGGCCCCCACCTTACAGGGGCCCCGAGGTAGACAAAAATTCGGAACATATTATCCACAACCGCCTCATAGGATCAACCAAGCATTTAAAAAAAAAACACCATTTGTTTTATAGGGGCCCCTGTGGAAATTTTGATACGGGGCCCCTGTGGGACTAGCTACGCCACTGGGGGACAGCTAGATGTTTATTATAGGTTCATGTACAACATTATCAACATATAATTTTTTCGTAATTTAAAACCAACACTAACCAAAAAAATATTTACAAACATGATATTTTTCGCTGGTTTTCCCTATTCCTTTCAAACGGCTTTGATCTTTAGAAATATGTTTACACAAAAAAAATTGCTATTAAGTATTCTTCAGAATGTACATAGCATATGTAAAACAATCAATATTTCGCAAAGAAAATCGATTTAAAGGTCAGCGGGGCTCTATCCGGGCGCAGCTGGCCAAAATGAAATGCACAGATGTGTATATTTACATGTTTAAGTGCCTGTTTACGGAGAAACAGCGCGTTGCGCGGCGTGTTGGCGGTCCGTCGTACATTGCCATATGTTTGTGTTTGCGCGTGTCACGACACGGCACGCTGCTACAATGTACGACGAACGCCTAACACGCCGCGTCTCCGTAAACACGGCCTAAGGGAGTATACGCCAAAACTATGAGTCACTTTAGTAAAACAACATTAAATCGCGAATAACTTTATTTATTTTTCTCCGTGTAATATTTGTTTTTTAAATATACTGGTTAGGTTATGTTAATAGTCTTTTTGAGATTGTCACGATATTCAACAATAGAAATCTTAACTTTCCCAGTGTTGGGCAAAGGCCTCGCCCAAATCCTTCGAGGTATTCTTTTCTCGAATCACCTCAGATCTGCTTCTAGGTCCTTTTGCCACCTCTTCCCAGGTCGACCTCGGCGGCGTGGTCTTACTTCAGGCACTCATAATATGGAGATACTTTGCCCAGGGTTAATGTAATCGATGTTTGTATAGATATACATTGAGTGTCACCTTATGTAACAACGGGTATATAGGACTAACTAAGTATAGGATTTAAAAAAACTATTTTGTGGTAAGGGTACACAATAAATAAATATTATGATTAAATGGAAAATGAAATAGAATGAATTATCATTTAATTCTTATGCTAATATTGGACATTATTTTCATATAATTTTAAAGCCAAAAGCTTAGAATAATAACGCATAGAAACCTAGTACAAATGCAAAAATTGAGGTAACTAAAACTTAGCCATAGTGGCTAACTTTTCTCGATGAGCTGTCAGTACTCAAGGTCACGTTCCGTCGAACACAGCTCGCGAATAAACAATTTAAAAAAAATTGTAATAAACCGGAAAGAGATTTCATAGCACTTCAGGAAAGCAAAAAAAAAATGTGATTAAATTACATTTCACATCTAAGTAATTACATTTTATACATTTTTACGTAAATCGATCATCAAACAAAAAATTAACTTATAACAATACAGTGTTGCTATTTGTGAGGAAAAAGTACCCACATTGCTTTCAATTTTGTTATTTTTTTACTAGCAAAACCTAATTTATTTATTTATTTATTCTTGATGTACCAACGCTATTCAAAACGATATGACTTTTTGCCAGTTTCGAAAACTTAGAACTTAGCATAAAGTATTTTATATTAGTCTTTGTAAATAGGATACCGGTGGCGATTCCATGTGCGACAAACTAAAGCATATTTATTTATATAGGGTGACTGGTAATTAGTGAACGACACTAAAACACGTGATTGTAGTCATGATAACAAACAACTGAAACAACTTTTACTATGGGACCAAACCTGAAATCGCGAAAAAAATTGCCAAGTTCAGTAAATTTTGACCAGTTAGTCGAACATAAATATACTGAACTTAGCAGATTTTTTCGCGATTTTGGTTTGGTCCCATAGTAAAAGTTGTTTGTTATCATGACTACAATCACGTGTTTAAGTATCTTTCACTAATTACCAGTCACCCTATATAAGGTCGTTATGGAAAGTGCTACCTAATAAGTAATTTCCAATAGTTGAATAGAATCGGACCAAATCTTGATTTGATCCAGTTGCATAGTAGTGCATTTTCCCATACTTTAGTGGAGAACGGCCAGTAATGGTAACACTGAAAACTATATCTGTATGCATTTATTTTTAGTGGATGTTTTTTTTTCCTTTATTGCATTTGAGGAGCTTAGGCACATTCGGCTGGCGCACACAAAGAAAATGAAGTGGACATACGACATCGTTTGTGTTTTTTCCCATACGCGGTCATTGCGTTATTATTCTAAAGCCAAAAGTTACAATACTGGCATTAGTTGATCGGAATGTACATACAAGCACATTACCCATAAAAAAAAAAACATATACTAGTCTATCGGCCAGATGTGCCATTTCTCATGTCTCTGACTACCGTCTTCTGTAGCTTGAAATCATCCTTCAATAGAGTGATAACTGCTTGCAAGGCTAGGATAAGTGTATAGTGCAGGCGCTAAGAAAAGTGAGTATGCAAAATACGAAGATAATCAACAAGTATTACTGAAAATCGCTCAAAGATTAGTCCTGATCTGGGGGCTTACTCTCGAGTTTAATTCCGATCGGTCGACATTGGAATTGTGACGTTAGGTACTCTTGAATTCGATGCTAGGGCCAAATTACGTAACCTTTTTGGAAAACTAAGTAAAATGGGGATTGGGCTTGGCGTGTGGTCACGCAATTTTAAACCAATTTGGCGCTAGCATCGAAATTAAGAGTACCTAAAGTCACCATTCCAATGTCGACCGATCGGAATTAAACTCGAGAGTAAGCCCCCTGGCCGGCCCATTTTGTTTTTATCCCCACCTATGTCACATAAGAAAAATTTATTCAAACAGTCCTTATTAGCTTTCGGAAACCATTACCAAAAGAGCTGCCAATTACACCAATATTTGGTTATTTACATTTTTTTTCACACAACGCCGTCTAGAGTCAAACTAAGCAAAGCTTATGTTATTAGTACTAGACAGCTGATAAACATACTTATATATTTCTAAATATATTTAAATTATACCCAGACAGAACAAATGATCGTGCTCATCACACAAACATTTGTCCTGGGTAGGAATTGAAAAACGACCTATGTCATAGCAGTCAGAGCCACTAAACACTAAACCAATCAGTATTTATTCAAAATTTATTTTGACTCTAATTAAAAAAAAAAATTTTCACCAAGTTATTATTTGCACAACTGAAATAACATACGCTAAAGGACCCCTAAGTACAATTTGTAATTTATTTTGTCACTATGTATCCTTTGTTGGAGATCTAATTAAAAAGAATAAATTACAAATAACTTGCACAAAAATTTTAAAAAAAGTTACGGACCTCAATTTTCGCGTACTCACTCATCTTAAGCGCCCGGTCTACTAGCTTAGCGCTTACACCTATCTCTCGAATCATACAATATTACGAGACTTCCTTCTCACAAATAAATCCGAACTCGTGGGTACAGTCGACATCATTAAGCTTCCCATCGTTCTTGAAGATTGAGCCGCAGTATTCCCGCCCTAATGCGTTGTTCGGCTCATTATCTGACCATACAGCATAGCCAGCTTCTTCTAAAGTTTGATCTGAAAAATAAATATATTTTTGTGAAAAACTCATCAGTAGATTTTTCCTATAGCATAGCATAATCAGCTTTTTAATGTTCCCACCGCTGGGACTCAAGCCTCCTTTAGAAGAGGAATTGTGCCGTAAATGCCGTAATGTGAATGTGAAAACACTGTAGACTCGGCAAATTCTTAGATTATTCACTTTTTTTATGAATAATTTTGTTGTGCTATTAGGTACAATATTGACTGTCCTTAAGTACATAATTTTTCTATTAATACTGTAATATGGCAATATTGTAAGAAAACCATTTTTTTTTTAAAAGAGTAACCACGGAGTTTCTTGCCGGTTCTTCTCCACATAATATGACCAATTTGGAACCGTGCACTAACTTCTGACGTTTTATAAGTGCCCATACCTTATGTGAAATAAAAATAATTTGGATTTTGATTTTTGAATCCTGTTTGTTTACGGTGGTGACGGTCTCAATGCGGTTTGGTGGATGACATGTCTTCGAACTTTTGTTTCTAGAACCAGCCGGTTTGATGTGTATACCCAATACATCAGTAAAATATAGGAATGTACCGGAAAGTTCTTGCCCAACAATTAATCTATGGAATGTTATGGAGTCCAGGGGGCTAAAAAGGCCACTTTAACAGATCTGCATTCGGATAATAATATAAATCATGTCAAAAATCGCAAAATGGTCACGAATTGGCAGTTCATATTGTTATATGTAAAAAATATTCATATTAGGTATGATTCTGCAATGCAATTCATCTATTTGACAGTTTTTTTTTGACAGACGGGTCTAAATGACAGCACATTCGTAAAATTTTACGAATATTAGCAGAATTGCTAAAAGATCGTAAGTATGACAGGAATTCAGGAAATGAATTGCTAAATGTGACCTTTTTAGATCCGCTGATTTCATAAAAATAATTTCAATAAAAAAAATAACTTTAACTCACTGAAAATAGTCTTAAAGACCGCGGTAGCATTTCCTACTGGCTTATCAGCTCTGAATCCAGCAAAGAAAAAGTAGTGGGCCTTAGACCCTAGAACCTTCTCCTCGGTATTCGTCAGGTTGAAGATAGCATCGTGTTCAGCTTCAGAATTGATCACCAGCAGATGGGCCCCTTCAGCCTGGCATTCGGAGTAGGCTTGACTCCACGTGTACGGCATTCGAGGTATCTTGTAGCAGCTACCGGCGGAGGAATAGTATTTGTAATCTGGAAATAAGGACTGAATTTCCTACACCAAATAAAGTTACAATATGGCCGGTAAAAGTAAAATCTTATATATCTAAATTGTACGGTTTTCTTTAAGTTACTTTTACTGTATTTTAATTTTACACCGTTAAATTTAAGTCGTTTTAATCCCCCGGAGGGTCGATTCGGTAAATACATGTAACCCTATCGATTTGTAAAGATAACAATGAAAAATAAAGTACTTTTTTTAAACTGGAATTGATTTACGCATGTACAAAACTTATTTCTTTAAGTAAACGTCAGCTGATCGAAGCCAATAAACTGTAGGTAGTTAGTACGCAACGACCGATAACTCCCTACAAGGTCATTGACTCGTTTACTTAAAGAAATTAATTTCGTATTTAATGCGTATATTAATTCGAGTTTTGGAAAAAAAGTACTTTATTTTTTAATTTTATTTTTATAAATCGATAGTGTTTCATGTACCAAATCGATCCCCCACGGGATTACATATTATAGACGGTGTTGTGTGATAGTTGTGGAAATATTATATTATATTATTATATTATTATTATTAAAACGACCAAAATTTAACAGTGTATTTAATTTATTATTTATTTTATTTTACATACTGAAAGACTCTGAATCTTTGAGATAGTTATTTTAGGAAAGCTTACAGACTAATAACATTTTAATAACAATAATAAATAATTAAATTGCTAATTACAAGCTTGTATACATAATGAAAAAAATGTTGTAGTGTATTTGCTCAAAGTTGAACCCTTAGCTATTAATAATTTTATACAAACATTAACAATTTACGGTTAATTTTATTGCCTAGAGCATAGTCGATACAATAAAAATATTCAATATCAAAGTATGCCCTTGTACATATCTAACCAAAAATATTTTTTTATGTAATAATTTGATGCTTGCTTAAATATTCGAAAACGGAGAGGGTTGTAAATCAACGATATCTTTTGCTTGCATATCAATATTCTTTCAGGGCTCTCTTAAAGATTCAGATATGTACAAAGCAGAGACTTGCTTCTAAAAACTTACTAATAAAAACCTAGCAGGGTAGAGACCTACACGATTCCCAACTATTAAAGTTGAATAGGTATTTTCCAAAATCTAATTTAGAACGAAAAATCTCTCCGGTTTTGGGTTTAAAAAATTCTTTATACCAACTACTCAATTCAGGTCCTTGTCAAATGCACATATTCTTTTTAACAAATTGTTTTTAATACACTTACTCGAAAATCCACTCTTATCCTACCGTTTTTAGGCACGCACTAGTGAGAAAAGTAATAAATTACTTTTTTCACTAGTGCGGAAAAGTGCGTGAGCTCGCCCCCGTCATAATTTGTTACATTTATCGTATCAGACTGGAAGCTAAGCGACCCCCACGAGTCGCGCGTCAAGCCCCGTGTATTTATTTCTTCGTAAGTGTATTGAAAAACGTCGTTTTGATACACGTGGAAATATGTGACTAGTCACTACAGCACTCGGCTCCATAACAGTCTCGCCTATGGCTCGGGCGAATTCCACCTCGGTCGCAACGACAAACTTTCTCCGCTTGTACTATTTCACCCTTACCTTTTGCAAAAACATGACAGTGTTCGTCATAAGGTGCATCTTTGGCCTTCACCTTGCAGATGAACGGTAGTTCCATGAAGCAGACCATCGTCTCGATATCTCCACTCCGCGTGCTCACCGTACAATCGTTATTGAGTGCTCTGTAGTCTTCACTACCGCGTGATGGGGTCACTAGAATCATTAAAAAGAAGTTTCTGCATTACAGGTTCGACATTGATTTAAAATTATTCTGAGAATTTATTTTCCTCTCCTTACAAAGGCGTTGTCAGCCGTGAAACTGTATGTCATAAAGAAGTGTAGAAGACGGAACTTCTATATGCCAAGCCTTTGTTCTGTGTCTGGCTGTATTTATCTATAACTAGCTGACCCCGCAAATTTCGTATTGCCTAATAGTAAGTTTTTTTTCGTGAATTTTTACATATTTTCTCATCGCTTAAACCTTCCCTGGAGTATCACGAATATTTCAAGACCAAATCGGTCCAGCCGTTCTCGAGTTTTAGTGAGACTAACAAACACCCATTCATTTTTATATATCTATAATATGTATATTTCCGTATAGATATATATAAAAACGTAAATGCACGTATCCGGCAGTTGATTTGTTGACAATGAAACAAAAGCCCGCCATCTAGTGGCAACTAGAAGAACTAGAGGTGACGTGCTTTGACAAAATCAAGCGTTCCCGTTTTGCTACGAGCATGAGGAGCGAGAACCTGCCGATGACAGCGGACACTCTCAGACAGGTCATAAAAAAAGTACTCTGTGGACAGGCCGTCGCAGCGTGAAGGTGCACTTGAACTGTTCTACATGTTGTAGTTTGTACATACCTAATAATAGTGCACTGTACCGAAAGGTATTGAGAAGAAAACTAATTCAGATCCTAGCCGTTTTTATTCATTGCACGATACCCACATAGGTCCACCTGGTAGATGAGCATAGCTCGAACCATCCTGGACGATCCGTCATATATATTTACAAATATATAAGTATGTTTAGCAGTAATTGTCTAGTACTCCTAGCACAAGCTCTGCTTAGTTTGGGATTAGATGGGCCTGTGTAAAAGTTGTAAAATATTATTATTAATTACTTAGCAATTTATAAGAAAAGTGATGTTTAGTAATGGACTCTAGGTAATTAAAAAAAGCAAGAAAAATCTGGGGTCTTAATCATTATTGCAAATAGGTCACACGATCACAGTCTGCCGGGAATCCGTTACGAATAAGCCCGTATAATGGCAGTCCATTACTAGTAATTATAGTCCACAGGGGTTTAGAGTTATTCGGTAGGGGGAGTGTAAAGTCCCTCCTCCGGACCTCCGTTAAAAAGAGAGGATCCTCCGACCATACAAGTGTTATATCTGGATTCGGTTACTGTCCGATAGACGATGATTTCAGGCTGTTGTATATGCTCAAATCACGCGGAGAACTTTAATTGCACGATGCAGGATTTCGTAGTTTAGTTCTTATATGACGCCAAAGATGTCACTACAGGGGTATAGGTATAAGGCCGCCAATGTTCTAGATACTTTTACCCTATCACAATTTTGATACTTACAATAATAGGACTTTCTAAGCAAACTTCCTAAGCAATAAGAATCTCCTTAAATTTAATCAGAAGGTACTCACAATCAATTATAGGCTGCTCCTCAGCTGATTCATGCTCCTGGCCGTCATTTCCTACCCAAGCATAGTTCACTAAATCTGGATACTGCTTGAACATGCCGTGTAACTGCATGATATCATAGTCTGATTCTGGAACCATGAGCTGGGCGCCTTCCAATTCGCACAGCCTTGTCACATGCCAGTACCGAACTGTCTCTATATGGAACTTGTAGAAGGCATCAGCTCTCCGATTATATACATAGTCCTCCCGATATTGTTTAGTAATTTTCGGTGAAGGAGCCACTGCCGATCCTGAAATGAACGGTGGAAAATGAATGGGACGTATCTTGGATTAGTCGATCACAAGCCCAAGCATTCAATGGAGTGTGACAATTTGCCTGCTGCGGTCTTTCCGTCCGATTATAATTCAGGTGTCGCCATCGACAATTGCATATTTGCTTACCTACCAAGGAGTGGAATTCCCTGCCGGAGTCTGTGTTTCCTGATAACTACAAACCTAGGGGTGTTTAACTCAAGAGTAAATAGGTTACTTCTAGGCAAGCTTGCTCCATCGTCGGCCACATCATCGCTTACCATCAGGTGAGATAGTGGTAAACGCGAGCCTATCATTATTAAAAAAAGAAGCCATGAGGTGAGATCGCAGTCAAGCACTAGTTTATATCAAAGAAACATTGGACACCAGTCCAACGTTTTTTTTTTTATTGATATACCCTCAATTTATTTATTTTTTAATTTGAACACTTGTACTAATACATACACACATACACCATAAAATTTTGGTCGTTTTAATCCCGCGGAGGGTCGATTCGGTACATGAAACCCTATCGAATGGTAAAGATAAAAATGAAAAATAAAGTACTTTTTTTTTAAACTTGAATTAATTTACGCATGTACGAAATTGATTTCTTTAAGTAAACGTCAGCTGATCGAGGCCATTGAACTTTAGGTTGTTAGTACGCTACGTCCGACATCTACCTACAAGGTTATTGACTCGTTTACTTCAAGAAATTAATTTCGTACTTGCGTATATTGACACGAGTTTTAGAAAAAAAGTACTTTATTTTTTAATTTTATCTCTACAAATCGATAGTGTTTCATGTACCGAATAGACCCTCCACGGGATGAAAACGACCAGAATTTAACAGTGTATGTATGAGCTGTGTCTAGTCACATAAACAGTCATAAAATGCATAGAGTCTGTCTAACGAAAGCGCGACCTGAGAAAATGAGGTCAAATCAAAAAATATTGAATATGGTATTACTGTCATACTAGGAGAAAAAATTTTTGATACTTGAGTATTGTTTTTGTATTTGCGACAATCGTATAATTCTTTTTGACGAATTATATTCCTAATATGAGGAACACAAAATGTTTAGAAATAAATATACTCAACCAATACGCTTTTAACAGCATCACACACTCAGAAATATTCAATTCCTTTACAAAACAAAAAATAGAATCCACACATACTTCTTCCAGCAAGTTAGAGAGATTAGATCCTATGTTTCAAACAGAAATGAGTCAAAAAGGCCGTCCCGTTGTCCCCAAAGTTATTTACCACTTCTTTCAGACATTAGCAGTTGAATGGGAAGAGAAGGGCATTGTCATCAGCGAAGCTAAGTAATTTGCGTTTCACTGATAATATTGTCCTGTTCTCTCCTTCAGCCACAGGACTAGAGCAAATGCTGGTTGGTCTACATACAAAAATGTTGAACACCAAAATCATAACCAGCAGTTCCAAAAGGAACGTACACGTAGGCGGACAGAATATACAATACGTCTTAAAATATATTATTGTCTACTTGGGCCAAGTAGTCTCTTTCTGCGCCAGGTGAGACAAAGAAATAACGTGTCGAACAGAAAATACCTGAAAAAGTTACTGGTCCATCAAGGAACTATTTAAGGGCACTTTGCCCATATCACTTAAGCGTAAGCTTATGGATATGTGTAATCTCCTCATTTGACCTATGGTGTAAACAGACTTGGTCTTTGACTAACATCCAAAAGTCTAAACTCAAGGTTTGCCAACCGACCTGGATGTCTTTCTTAAGAAATGCAATGTGAGTAAGGGACTGAGACCATTAGAAAGAGTGGATGGCTTTTGCACAGCAGTAGAACAATACTGGATAGTTATAATAACCAATACAATACAAAAACGAGTAAAGATTTATTTATTGGTATATTACTATTCTATCAAGAAAGTCACGGGAAAAGGTGAATAACACAAAATGTTGAATTTTATCATTTTCAAAGTATGCTATTTCATCACATCAATTCGACCGCTTTTGAACGTATAAAGTACGGTAGTGAAGATATTTCTTCTTAAAGCTTAGTTTTAAGTGTAAAGGTTTTTTCTCCAAATTCCTTAACGATTCAATGTTTTTTTATTTATTTCACGCAGTCCTTGAATATCTTCAAGATTATCTATAAACATAAGAAAAATTATTATCATATCGTAAAATATATCTAATAGTCAGTCAACAATGATCAAGATTATAATGTCATACTAACTTAAAAACTCGAGATCAAAAACAACTACTTTCTCTTCTTGTTTTTCTTTAAACTTACTGATCATAGTATTTCACAGCTTTCCTACATAACTTTTTATTGTTTTACCCATGATAAGCAATTATATTTTTAAAATCAATCTTTGTGACAAAATACTGACAATTGCATCATAGACTTTGACGTGCTTTTGACGGCAACGTTATGTTGCCAATTTAATTTAAAAAACAAACTCCAGGTCGCGCTTTCGTTAGACAGACTCTATCACACAACTCACTCATGACTTGGCCAGTTTGTGTCTTTTCTCCGAGACGTTATCGTTTGTAATTAATTAATTTAATTTGTTGATTGTCATTATCTTTATTAGACAATATTTAATTGTTTATCATTTTATTAAGTGATAGACAGAACAAGGAAAGTCAAGAAATGTAGAATTAAAATAGTGTCTGTATTAATATCAAGTAATGATTCACATTAACAAGTAAATAATTTATTACGTAAGACGATTTTTACTAGTTTTTGACCACCCCCTGAATAAGAAAAATAAGAATAACTGACCCCTCCCCCTTTTTCCCCTTTATTCAATACTTAAGAATCTAAAGGAAAAAAAGTAATATACGTTTGGTTGGTTTTGATGTTTATTTTTTTTTAATGTATACAAGTGTGTCGTTTACTTAAACAAGTAAAATCTAGTTCAGTGGTGCTATTCTCTAAGAAATTGCAGCGCTGCCTCAACAACGAACACCCAAATAGGATACATTGGATTGTCAACCTAAAGTGTCTATACAGTGGATTGTTAATTCAATGTATCCTATTTGGATGTTCGTCGTTGCGGCAGCGCTGCGTTTTCTTAGAGAATAGCACCACAGAAGCGGGGAAGTGCGGTTACGTTGCCATGGAAAAAGTTTACCTATACGCATCTGAGTGCACACGAATGCTACTTTCACGCTGAAGCCGCTGGCATAAGCTAGTTGGTAAATAATATTGATATTCATCGGTCACGGAGATAAGCCAAATACACATCGGGTTACCAGATAAAAAATCAAAAGACCGGAGAAGAGGTCCGATTTCCATTGAAAAATATAATTGACTGGCCTGCTATGCCGGAGGTCGTGGGTTTGAATCCCACCCAGGACAAATGTTTGTGTGATGAGCACGATCATTTGTTCTGTGTCTGGGTGTAATTTATCTATAACATGTATCAGTGTGTGTGTATGCTTATCAGTTGTCTAGTAATCATAACACAAGCTCTGCTTAGCTTGGAACTAGACAGCGTTATGTACTAGTTTTGGATTATTATTAATTATTATAAACAAAGAGATACCTATTTAAAAGTTCGTTAAAATTTAAGCCTGTATTTTATTGAAAATTCTAATAAAAATCGTGAGATTTTAGGTGATTTGCAAAATCCAGCCGCAATCTTGAGAAGGGTTCAAAAATCCTGAAATCTCAGGACAAATCCTGAGACATGGTAACCCTAAATACACAGGAGACATTATAGTGCACATGTGTGTGCGCAAACACGGATATAGTCGGTTAACTTTCATAGCCCGATGGGACGGCAATCCGAAGCGACCGGGGAGAGGTCAAGCGCAAGACCAACGCCAACGGAGTACAATGCGGTCCAAATGAGAATAGGATCGATTGCCATGTTGTGACGTCACGTCGAACTGTCAAATTGAAGAAATTGGGTACGACGAGCAAAAAAAGATATTTTTATAATTTAATTTATTTCCGAATCGTGAACAAAAAAAGCTTTATCAGAATTCAGTTCTTCAAAATTTTACTCATCTCTGCGTCACTGTGTGAAGTGTCTGATTAGTGGCAAATGGAAGAAGAATGCGAATTGTTCCTTACAATGAAAATAAGGAAGAAAATAGTTTTTATTTTTAACTAGTTATGACTTAAAACAATATATTTATCTAATTTATAATAAACAATAACGTTTTTACTTCACCTTGACTTAACTAAGACTATGTAATACAAAGCAAAAAAAAAGCCTTTATTGACACGCAAATAAGTTTTTTTTGCAGACTGTACATTTCACTCAAAATTTGACAGACCGAGGTTATTGGCTTTCCTATTCTTATTTGGAACGCATAGTATGTGCTTTGTGAAGCACTGGAGTAGGTATCTTTCAAACCATATATTTTGTACGTCTTACAGTTAGTTGTTCCGGATCTGTGTTTTGTGTATGTGATTTAATATGTTTGTAAATGCACCCTCGACACGGGTGTTCCTAGTTTGGGGCAATGTTCCTAATAGAAAAACACAATAGCACCTTGGGGCCGGCCCGGATATCGGACCCAAGACCACACACAAAGCTGTCGGACTCTCGGCCACGAGACCAAAGAGACACATACAAACATAGTATACCTAGATGTTTAACATCAAAAGCACAAACGTTATATTTAGTCCGTGTTGAAGAAAAAAAGAAAAAAGCACAAGCACACATACACTTAACGCATTATACAGAGTGTATCTGACAGCGAACCACAAACGAATACCATGGATCCAGTACATGATTCTTGATAGTTTTTTTTTTTTTTTATTAAAAAAAATGCGTTCTTTTATTTAAATTGTATAAAACCGGTCTTCTAATCAACCTCGATGATATTTTAAGTAAAAAAAGAAATTAAAAACTTTTTTTTTTAAGTTTTTGATGTTTAATAAAAATTAAAAAGTTAAAATTAATTAAAACCCCGACAGCATTTTTCATTTTAGAAGTACTTCATTCCTTTTTTGCGCTAAAAATATTAAAATAACGATTTTGTACCGTTTAAATAAAAAAAAAGGAAAAGATTTTTTTTTTATTAAGAAAAAACCGATGAAAAATTCCACCAATGGGGGTCCAGAATCATTTATTTATTTTATTTATAGTTAATTAAAATGGTACATTAATTAATCGTACATTAATTAACATAGAATTGTGGAATCAAACAAAAAAAAATTATAATAATACATAACATTGGCAATTGTATGGAATTTAGAATATAAATTGATTTTGATAATTATAATAGATGGTTTCAATAATACATAATTCACAGAATCATGATCATGGATCATGTACTATGGATCCATCCATAGTATTCGTTTGTGGTACGCTGTCGACATTAACACATTACCAGGGCTGCAAAATTGTTTGAAACAGTTACCACAGTCCATTCTTTTTTTATATATGGGAAATCATTTCTAATGACTCTCTCTCTCTCTCTAGAGTGGAGCAGAAGGACGTATCCGACATTTACAAACTAAAACCACACCTACGTTTCTTCAGTTGTCTTTATGACTACGAGTAAGTTGAGTTTCATACTTTTCCCCATGGGCCTAGCTTTTTTTTTTTTTTTTTTAACGTAGGTAAAATCATCCAATGACGAATCCCGCCCTTGGGTGGGGCGGGAAACAGTGTCAGACTTTTACTGACTAAAAACCTACCTTTCCATTCCTTGCCTTTATCCTGGGGCCTTTGGTGACAGTCTCACATAACCTTTGGCCCCAGTAGGCTTCGGCCCTGCTGGACCCCTACAGTGTGCTGACAACTCCTTGAGGCGCGCGGGAACGGTGCGCGCCGTAGACGACCTGAGCTCGGACCGGTCTGTTACCGGACGGACGGACAGCGAGCTACCCATTGCCCACCGTCCGCGAGCCCGCGCCTATGGTGGCCGGAAATTGGGATCGGAAACCCGGCGGCGGCGGCGGCGTGTCCGCCTTTGCCTAAGGCGGTCGGCCTCCTCCTTTACTAGCATTACTGCTTCGCAGAAGGAGGCGACCGCCTGCCACTCCTCCTCGCTCCGGAGCATGGCTTGAACCAAGCCCCGGCGCGAGAGATCGCCGCCGATCGCCCCCACGAGGACACGGCGCTGCTCTTCCCAAGCGGGGCACACCTCGACTGTGTGCTCCACCGTGTCCACCGGGCGGTCCCATGGTCCTAGCTGGCAGCGGACCTGCTAGGTAACTCTCATTGACACGCCTAGAACACAAAAGGCAACCGCAGGAACGGGTTTCAGTCAGTAAAATTCTGACATACCCTCTCACTCAACCCAGAGCGGAGGAGATTTTTGGTGATTAGCCATCTCAAAAAAAGTAGATATTTTAAAACATTTTAAAATAACGACACCATCATTTCGAATTTGTATCTACTTGGTTAGACTGTTGTTCATTCTGGCGTCTGTTATACTACCACGGGAAAATAAGTCGGTAATCGCAAAAGAGTGTTTTTTTGATTTACCGACTTAGTGTTCGGTAATAAAGTCGATAGTCGAAAAACATTCTTTACGATTACCGACTTATTTCCCAGGACGTCGACATGTTCTTTAATGCGTTTATAAATTGTGCGGCAGAATTACAGAGAAATAACAACAGTCTAAACAAGTAGATAAAAATTCGAAATGACAGACAAAAGTAGTGTGTAATTGTGTATATCAAAGTACACAAACTAGTTCATACAATAGTGCAGTTATAGGTACTAAGGTCCCTATTTGATTTATAAGTTTTATAAATAAACAGAAAAATAACTTACCCAGTATAATACAAAGCACAAAAATCACGTATTTCTCCATTTTATCTTGAGTTTACCGTCGACCGCTCTCAAGATGCTCCAGACACAAAATAACAGACCCTGACCACCGATAAGTACATTTATTATTACAATATAATTATATGCAAGTAATAAAGATAGTGGGAGGCAAACAAATAAAGTTTATTTACTCTATAGATATTACCGTTACTCGGAATTTATTAAATTCTTACCCGCTTATACATATAAACAGACGTCATCGGATTTTTTGATACTATATATTAATATCAACTTATTTATATAAATTTTATTTTTAATTATTGACATACCTACTTATTATTTTACTACACTATTATATTTATTTGAAATGTAATTCAATGTTAAGCTGTAATGTTTATTAGTTTAGAATTTATATATTTGTATCATTACATTTAATTACGATCGACAAATAAACACGCATTAATTAAAGCAATACAATGTTATACTTGGTTTCTACTACTTATGTTCCTGGTTTATAAGCTTTAATATTCACACACAATGTAAATTGTTTTTGAAATAAATAAATAAATCAATCAATATCTAGCCATATCAGGAAAAGCCTCGATAAGATGCGTGTAAGCGATATATGCACGAAAAAATATTTATTACCTACTATATATACAAAAATAGAATGCCTACTAACTGTGAAAACGCGATAAAAAATTTTTTGACTAGACTGTTGTTCTAGTGGTAAGCGGCCCTGACTGGAATACCGGAGGTTGTGGGTGCGATTCAAATGACCTAAGACAAATGTTTGTGTGATGAACACGATCATTTGTTCTGTGTCTAGGTGTAATTTATCTATAACTAGCTTTTGCCCGCGGCTTCGCTCGCGTCAACTGACTACTTAATTATACATTACCCAACCCAACTCTACGCACTTAGGCCAGTTTTTAATTATTGACTCACTATTCCTGACATTAAGTTTCGAATTTAGCAACCACGTCCATCCACTTGGAAAATGCAGCCAATTTATACATAGATATTCATCTGACTCACGTTCCGCTCCGGGAGAAGGTCCCGGAGCGGCATGTCAGATAATTTGCTACATCAAAAAAGTCTTCATAGATTCAATGTACCTAATACAAGTTTACAATTCAGCCATAATAGTATTTCTATGCATATTATTATTTTTACTTTAATTTATTGATTGGCAGAACTGCAACAGCCCCCCTAGCCAAGTTACAACTCCTTTATTAGAACAAATAAATTGGCAGCGTGGCCAACTCCAAGCGTTAACGCAAAACGAAACTGTTGTAACTTGGTTAAGGGGGCAGGTATTTTGGTAGAAACGCTAAACCTAGAGTACAAAAAAAAATTTGCAATATTCCGAATCGACACTAGATCCCTATGGGTCATTAATCTAGTGGTGACAGAAGTTACGTCTTGAGGTCCTGATTCCAAGGTTGTGTCATTGCCTTAGTTGTCGCAAGGATGGCTGTTGAACTTGAAATCGCAGGGTCGATTTCAGATTCAGATGGTGTTGGGTACATTTTTAGTAGGTACCTAAATATAACACAATGTGTATTTGTGTGTTGTTGCCTAGTATGGCGCAGGTTAATCACTCATTTTTATAGAAACAAAAAGGATGCGACCAAATGTCGAGGTTTTTTACTCACTAGCTACTATGTTATTTGACAGATTTAATTAAAACATTTTATTGGTGCCACTTTGAGCTAAAGGATTTCGACCAGTGGTGCTATTCTTTAAGAAAACGTAGCGCTGCCTCAATGACGAACACCCAAATAGGATACATTGGATTGTCAACTTAATGCACCTATACATTGGATTGTTAATTTAATGTTTCCTATTTGGATGTTCGTCGTTGCGACAGCGCTGCGTTTTCTTAGAGAATAGCTCCACAGGTCTATAATAGCTACAGCTTCTTGCCGACTACTTCCACGTTCGTCAGCAGTTTGTTATGCTGGGTTTTCATGGCTCCCAGCTCTATCACATCATGTGTTCCAGGAATCAGTGAAGGATCAACGCTCGGACCGGTATTGTTGCTGATAATGGTAAATGATCTTCTAACTACAAAATAGATAGCTACAGAAGTCAATCTCCTGAATGTACTTCACTTTTTATTCCTACGCTCGGCGGTCGCTAGAAATACTCTGTGATCTAGCACAGGTTCAGCACGGTTTAGTCACGTACAAGATATTCGTGCCCGTGAGCGGTGTCTATGTGTGCGTTGCTCGAGCGCGCTTTGTATGTAGATTGTCTTGTCTACTATCTCTCTTTGTGTTTTAACTGTTATTCATTTTGCTAAAAACTCTCAATATGTCTGAACAAAGGCTCTGCGAACTTTAGCGCTTGTAGTACACAAGCGTTAAAAAAATAAATGTAACAGTTGTGAACAGCTGTTATTGGTCTTTATTTTTTTACGAGTGTACATGCTCTTAAGTTCATACTGTAGGTATGCAGAAGACTGGCTGTTTCTTGTAATCAAGTCTTGAGGCGGACAGACTGCCTGACACTACAAGACGTCATTAACGCTATAATAAGTATAGATTTATACTTACTTACTTTAGTGGGGTGCAATAACATAATTCTTCAAAATGCTTAGTCGTGAGCTGTCTCCAGCACCCTTTACTTTTAAAATCAATGACAGCACATAACAGTCGCAATTAAGAATCTAGGAGTCACATTGTCACATCATACTTTAAATTTCAGGACCAGTTGAAATGCTTAGATTTCAGGAATACAAGTGTTAAATTAAGGAAGCTGGAGTCTACAATTGTGGCTGGAACCCCACATGAGTGAAAAAATAAGGTACATTTCATTTGAGGTCAGAAAAAAAATTACAAATTGAAAAACTGTTTATTTTATAAAATCGTTCATGGAAAAACAGGCTGAACTATTCCAACTTTGTGCCTCAGCTAATTAGCTGCATCAGTGCGCTGAGTGTAAGTTGTTTTTACCGCATTTGGCTCTCTGATTGTATGGGCAGAGCTTGAAGTGCGGTCGCTCTCCCACGATTGTTTGTTTGTATCGTATCAGGCTGGGCACGTTGCGACCCTCACGAGTCGCGCGTCTACCCCCGTTTATTTATTTCTTGCTAGGTGTACTGAAAAACGTCGTTTGATACACATGGAAATTCGTCACTGCAGCACTCTGCTCCATAACACCGAATTTCCGCTGCAATGACCAACCATTTCCAGTTGTACCAAAATATCTGACAGGTTTTAGTAAATAAAAGTCTCGTATATAATTATGCAGTAGTTTATTGTTACACAGTGTCGCCGACCGGTCTCTTCGCTACCCGGCGCGCGATCTACGCACACGCCACGCACCACACACGTAACTAGCAATACTAAACATTTGTCTTCAACATAGTCACAAATACAAACTACTAACATAGATAAAAACGACAGAAATTCTGAACAGTGTAGGCAATATTTATAGCAGGTTGAGCATTAAAAATTACAATTACAAAATGAAATGCAAGTGGAAGGTATCCAAAATTTCCATCGCTCATTTTCCTAATCGTTCAGTGACAGTTACTCATATGGTGCAATGGCGTATCGCGCTACAAAATTATTACAATAGTTTTGGCAGTTCGCAACAATGGTAAAATGCAACTAACTCCGTACACGACAGAAACATGTATCATTTATATTTACATTTCGTTTCGGCCGCTGTACATGTGAACAAACTAAATCACAATACTAACCCTCGTGACACTTTAACTCAAACCATTCTATACATTACAAAATGTTAGAGGACAATATCGCAAAGGAAACATTTCTACTAAGTCTTATAGTGAACGTTGTGTCTTGGGCTTCACATAAAGAGAATCAATACAGCCATTTCACATTAATATCTAAAGTTAACTTAAACACGACTATCAGTGCACAAAGTATCTATTTACATTACGACTGGTAATAATAATAGTAATTAAATCAAATGTCATAATTATAAAACGAAGAATATAATCATTTTATCATATTATTTTGTATTTTTTTTTTTTACTTTTTTTTATATATTGTGGAAATTATAATACAAAATTAATGTGGGATTACTGAACACAAACGAATACCTGAGGCGATCTAATTATTAACACGAAACTAAGAGTCTTACCGCATTACCACTAATATTTACATGAAACATATAGAAAGTGAATACGTCCGCCCGCGCGGGGCCATTCGAGTGTGCGAATACTTAAAATTAAGAGAAAAGAAGCCTTGGCTGACTGACCGTAGGGTACAAAATAGAATACAAACGTGATGTCCTACAACTAAAGATCACTTGTGTGTAAAATGAACAGTCGTGTACTTAAAACTTAAAATAATACGAGATCTCTGAAAGTCTGGAAACGCAATACGTACAATTACATAAAATAAGAAGCGTGTTCGTTTTGGCGCCGCCCTACTGTGTGCACGACGCACGACCTTACGTCCTCCGTCGGGGTGAACAGTACGCAAAGTGCGGATGAAATAAATCATGTTTGGATGGATCAGTAATACGATTCAATTTAACATCTAGTCCAATTGTAATTAATTTGAATCAAATTTAGTTTAGAGCTCTCATTTCTATTTAAAAAAAATCCAAAGTTGAAGAGTATGTTCGTGCTAATCTTAAAAACTTCTATTTCAAATTGAAAATAGTGTTGAATGCTATAAGATATACAACATTACGCCGCGTCCAATAAGAGCGAATCAATAATCAAAAACGCAGGTGAAACCGTTCCTCTCGGTTTTATTAGCTAGTTATTAATAATGTCAATTTTTACAAAATGAATTGATAATCCTGTCGACAAAACAGACAAGTATGCAGCTACATTCACCTTACAACATTAGCCAGAGTTACATGTTTAGTGACATACACAAGCCTGTAACTTGAAAGCATGCAAGTAGCTAGCACGCCAGTGTCATCTACCAATCAGAATTTGTTTTAGCTCTCTGGCATGCAAGCTACTTGCGTACTTTTGTGCCAGCTAAGACGTACATAAAATTCCATCCACACTCTACAACTGAAAACCCCAACCTAACAATATTCGTCTACTTATTATATCCTTATTTACATACATTCAAACGTCTTTTCACATCGGAGGACACGTAGTATACAGCAGTTATAATAATTAAGCAAATTTCTAATAAACCAATGACAATAAGTAATAATTACCTAACGAGCACTTGTATATTATATACAATACAATACAGTACATTGTACGGTTACGTACAGTGAGGGGGTGAGGGGTGCGGACTTGAAAAACTACGCGTTACGGATCACAGTGACAGTTATCTGAGATAAGGCAAGGTGGGTCCGTCGGAGCTCGCGGCGAGGTTCTCGCTGTCACATACAGGTTCTCTGTTCTCATAGCAGACACAATAGTTAAACAATCAGCAAAGACTATAATGCACTCTTCGTGGGACAAGACGTTTAAAGTGAAAACTATAAGGCTCGCTAGATGGCGCTATACTCAAGATTTTCAATGTATGGCTACACGCAATAGATGTTCTACGTACTACTATAGCTCTTTGAGTAAAATGCCATAGCTAGAAAAAGGCCATGCTTTCACTTCAAAGAAAGAGCAAAGACCATAACGTGCTTCATGGGACATAGGGATTAACAGGTTACATCGGTCGCAGTTGAACCTCAAGAAAAGTCAAAGGTAAAGTTGATTCCTGTCACATGTAGCAATCATCTTGTCCGATTGGTTACTCTCGAATCGAGCCAGTCATCAGAAGGCAAACCTACCCACGCTTTTATTGCCCGTTTATAATATGACGCGGAGGTTTGTCAGCTGATTTCGGGCGAAATGACTAGCTGATTAAATTATACTAAGTAATTATTCCCAAACGGGCGTCGAGAAAGTCCAGAGTGTGTGTGGCAGCTAAAACCAACGCAGTAGCGAGCGCTCCTCCTTTGTACCATCGAAGTCCCATACAAACCGCTGCCCGACCTCATATAATCGTTCGACAAACAACGCAAAAGCTGCAAATACATTATTATAATATCTGACTACATAGAAAAGGAAATAATAGGGTACTTGACTCATATTTTTAATAATTGTTTCAAAACACTTTATCCGAAATCGCAAATTAAATAAGTTTGAAAAATTTTAAATCTGATGAAAGGTGAAACCGTCAAATTACAGAAAAAGGATACACAACTATAATGTGACGTCACTGCCATTCGGTTACGCGTGTAGAAAAGGGATAGCGAGATGTTCCCACCACGCGCCCACTCTTGTTCATACAAATATTTGAAATACTAATTGTTGCTTCATTTTATTGCCAATTTTGACGCGGTTTTCAAAAAACGATTTATTAAATGGTATCATTTGTTATTTACTACAAAAATGAACACAGGCAAGTACCCAATTACAATGGTAAGTCGCGCAGCGGTCTGAAGGAAGACCAACCTACATGTTTTGGGCTTGCTACATCGGTTTACATCCCGTACCAAACTATACTAACATTAATAACTATGCATTTATTTACAACGTTTTTTTATGTTTTATCTTTTATATAGTTTTGAACTAGTTTTAAGGCTACGACGTCTGGCGACATTCACACAAAGTCTCTCTATGCTAGATTATATGTTAGCAGCGTGATACAGTAGTAAAACTACTTACAAATTAAATGGAAACATTAATTTTGAATGCTACATGGTAGCAATATAGCCTAAAAGTATCTTATCACTTGACAACAGTTATATTATTACTGAAAAGTGATAATATCGGTGTTATCGAGTGCATAAGACACTGAAGGATAATATTTTTTCCACCTTGTAGAGTATACACCGTTAAATTTAGATCGTTTTAATCCCGTGGAGGGTCGATCTGGTACATTAAAACACTATCGATTTGTAAAGATAAAATTAAAAAATAAAGTACTTTAAAAAAAATAACTCGAATTAATTTACGCATGTACGAAAATAATTTCATTAAGTAAACGTCAGGCGAGCTAGTACGCAATGACCTTCAACTACCAACAAGGTCATTGACTCGTTAACTTAAAGAAATTAATTTCGTACATGCGTATATTAATTCGAGTTTTAGAAAAAAAGTACTTTAATTTTTTTACTGTATCTTTACAAATCGATAGTGTTTCATGTACCGAATCGACCCTCCACGGGATTAAAACGATCAAAATTTAACAGTGTATTATGTAAGATTACGAATGCCAATATTAGACAAAACGACGTAACTCACGCACACTAACACGTCAGTACAATAATGTCAAACTTCTAATATAACTATTAAATGCGTGAAATACACATGTACTCATTACATTTACAAACACTTTTGCTATAAAATATCTCACTACTGCAATGATAGTATGGGAATATTACTCATACAATTGTTTAATTAACTATTTATATTCATTGCATCGAGTAAATTAGTAGTAAATATTATCTAGAACTATTCTAGCCTACGTACGTAAAAATGTTCAGTCGATGTTACATACAATGGTGTTAACGATTAAGCTTAGTAATTATAATACACAGTAGGCCGGCTACAGAAGATAGTTCGCGAGAGATTCGTGTTGGCACACAACTGAAATCTGTTTTAAGTATGAAACTATCGTCTGTAGACATCCTATAAAGGAAATTAATAGAGAACACAAATATAAATCAATAAATCCGTAGTTACAAAATTAAAATGTCAATACGCGTTATATAATATTGCAACGTTTATTGCTTGCAACGTCCGTACGCAACACTCAGGCACACATTGACACTACGTCACACTTACAAGTACATGGAATCGCGGAGATAAATGAAACATAACCTAATTACTACGCGAAGCGTCTCTTTACTGTATATGTCGTGCCGAGGGGGTCAACGACCTCGCCTCTCCATCTTATTCCCACCTTTCCATCATTTATCTGTTTGTCAATCTTCAAAACCTTTCCTAGCTATGCTCTGTCGCGAGGGCGACACGTTTCGTTGTATAAAACTCTGTTGCTATCAACATTTTCATCTTTCCGATTCTTTGCTTTCCCTTATCGATTATATTCACAGTTACCAGCCAACTATACTATTCTACACAAATTTTGCTACACGCTACGTTACAAGTAAACATCAGAAATGAACAATTTTTGGTAGTGACGTCGTGAATCCGCTGTTTTGCTTTGCTCACGTCAAAAATGCGCGTTTGTGGAGATACTCGAAATGCACTTTTTGAAATTGGGTAGGTGACACTTAATGTACAAATATATTGAGTAAAATTTTTGTTAGCCAAAGTACGCTAGTTTAAAAAAGTATGAGTGTAATTTCAGATTATTCGCTAATTACATTAACTCAAGTTAAAACTTGATCCGTCTAAGAGGTCTGCCTACCCAATAAATGTCTGAAATCTCCACAAGGTATACATATAATACGATGCGCGTAAGTTTAATGCCTTCTAGTTACAGCGATGAGGTATGGTGCGGTATTTATACAATCCAAAATTTAATACATTCACATTAAATTCAAATAAAAGCAAAACAACACAGTTTGGGGAGAAACCCGAGTTACTTAACATGTGGACTCTCTGCAACTGGAATTTGAACTCTATATAATTAAAAATAAGAGTGAATATTGACTGTACATTGACGAGAATACTTAAAGTATAGAGTACAAATTCAAGTTGAGTTATAATTTGAGTGTTTAAGCGAATTCGTATGGGATTGACATTACAAAAGGAGTTTATAGTCTCTTTCAATAAAATGTCGATTTTTACATGAAAGTTGTGCAATAGTTGGTTTAAAAAATAGTCATACGTTTAGAAATAGACATCACGTTTTATTTTATGGATACCTAGTTAGCTACTTGAATAATACTAATACATTAAATTTACATTTTAAAGCGGATTAGTAGGATAAATATTTTCTAAACCAACGAACACACGATTTTGAAATACAGACACTTCAAATAAGCATAATCAATTTTAATTATAAGTTATTCAAGTTACATTTCATACGAATTCGTCAAAACAAGAGTCCAAAACCGACCTTACACTGCCGTAAAATAAAATCAAATATCGTTTGTCAGATGTTAATCAGGCGTGAAATCGCTTCGACCAACCATCAATCCATAATCGACCTTATATGTATGTAGTAGAGTCGACTATCGCATCACCGAGACTGCTACAACACGAGTTTGGCGAATATATTCGTTGCGTAAGTTAGGCCTGAGTGACTGGAGCGGGTGCGGGCGCGAGTAAAGCTGAACTACATTACATTAGACTGACGTACACGTAGGCCGCGCCTCATTTGTACGTAGAGTCGCGTCGCGTGGCGTTGATCTAATGTAGCTCAACAAGCCTAGTTGCCATGTAAAATGTACGGAGACCGATGGCTCACTAAGATACGTGGCCCACATGTGCCCAATATAGTTCTACCTTAAGGGGCCAAACTGACTGAACGTGTTTTCCCAGTATGAAATAATACACGTTGGCTCGCTACCGAAACCGCTCCGTCACGTCGCGCCAAAGTCATTTCGCCTTTGTGCGAGTTTTTTAACGTATACGATCGCGTTTACGTAAACGTCAATAATAAGCGCCATCAGCTGACAATAATGGGAAAACTTCTCTCATAAGCGAATGTCACGTTAATGCGATCGGGTACGTTGAAAAATGGCATAAAACTGTGCAGCATAGAAGGTAGGTCCGGCAGGTGGCGGCGGCGGCGGCGGCGCTAGCGCGGGCGCGGGCGGCGCGCGGCGCGGGCGCGCGCGCGTCATTCCCAGTGGTGCGGCGACGGCGGCAGCTCGGACGGGTGCGCCACTGTGGAGCTGCAAGCCCAAGGTTCGCAAGGGTCAGTGCCGGAGCGCAAGCGGCCCACACCCACGCCACGACCTCACATGCTGGATTCACTTGCCACAGATTATAGCGAGCCACAGAACTAAACTTGATCGTTTTCTTTTTTGGAAAACCGATCTCCGCGACTTCTTGTCGCAATCTAAAGAGTAATACAGACAGGTACTGTTTATATACCTCCTGAGCTGATAAAGTTACCAACAACAACGAAAAAAAAATTTTTTTCTGGTAAAAGGACTATGTATAGATTTAAAATTCAATTTTTTGACTTGAACTCGTATTTTGTAGTGTTCAATAGTTAACTAAGCTACAGTAACAAAACGAAAAACAGGATTAATAAACCTCAATATCACGAAGTTGTTTGGTAACTACCATATAATTGTTAATTTCAAAGGATTCTTAATAAATATATAATATTGCGCCTTCTTAAACTTTTTTCAATCTGTCCTCACTATTCTCGTGAATCCAACATACAGATCAACATGCATTTATCATCTTTGAACAAAATCTATGATAATAAAAGAGAAATCTTATAGCAAAACTGCATCACAAATCAAACGCTACAGTAACTACTGAATAAAAAGTAATGAAAATTCACCACAACCATGTGCTTGGCACAGTGCTCATCTCATACTACGCATGCACTACGAGGCAACCCTAACAGAAAACCACCATACTTCTTAATATCAACCTTATATCGTTGAAATAAAGTTCATATTTGAAAGACGTTTTTTTTTTCTGCTAGGGCTGTCAAACCCACTAAACCTAAAAAATCAAATCCAACTTCAGTACTGTTTCTTCAAAATCGAAACCAACGTTTTTTGTCGATTTTGAAGAAATAAATGACCTTATACTTGAGTTCGGTTGTGAAATAGTAGACAATCCTTGAGGGCAAATAAAAGTTAAATTTTCAGATATATTTTAATCATCTTAATGATTTGCTTGTTAGTTTTGATTTTGATTGCGCAAGCCATGTTTCAATTAAGATTATTTTATCTGCAAATGAAAAATAATCACGCATGGGAACTGAACTCAAGTACGAAGCCTCCACAAACGCATGCACTGCAACCGAACCGTTAGGACGGAGCGAGCACTATCTAACGATCAACCCTTTTGAAACGAGACGACGGTCGAAGGCAACAACGCCTCTTTTTTTTTAAATCAAGGAAAGTACAAAATTATAGATCGTCTAAGCTCAAACTACGGGCCCCTGTATAAAGCATCAAAAGAGTGAGAAGATGCAATGAAAATACTGCCTTAAAATAAAAATAGAATGAATTTTATGACTATTTTGTGGTAGAAATAGTTAAAATTTTGGGAACGTTTTAATTATTTAAAGAAAAAAAAACCATAGAAATGTATACTGCTTTTTCTTCAAAAAACATGATTCTAAATATATAAAATAACGATTTTTATAAAACCATACTTTTTCAGATGCAGTGTATTGTCATTGCACGGCAGCATACCTATTTGTCTCTCAGTTATCGGTTCGAAGTGAATGTGGAAAATTAACAATTTATATTTGAGTATTCAAGTTAAATTCTTTATTAGTTATATTTCTTTAATTATAGAATAATTAATAAAGAAGGTGGAGGGGCGCGCAGTTGTAGTTTAGACGTTTTGTGGTGGGAGTGTTGCCTCGAGCGGCGTCTCCGTCGCTGACGTCGGGAGTGCGAGACGTCGGCTTGTGAGGACAACACATACGCGTGCGGACGCTTACTGGACGTACTCCCCGCCTACGCCTATGCGGCGCACAGAAATATCACCGGCGATAGCAGTAGATATTTTGCCGCCGTCTTCAAAGGGGAACAAACTTTTGCTTTCGAACCCGCCCTAGAGCTGTCGCAAAACACACAAAAAAGCAGAATTAAAACTACCGTACGGGAGTGAACAGCGGTGCTAGTGAAGCAGGACACACCACCATTTCAAGAGGGTTGATTTTGCTCGAAAACAGCGGCGTATGTACATAGAGGGCGCCCGAGGCGCGGGGATGAGACCGAACGTTTGTAAGAAAAATAAAACGGCAAAACAACCCATGCACAAGTCGGGCTCTAGCAAAATCGAGCCGTTTGTGAGTGTTACTGTACACAAGAGGCACAACTGTTAGCTACGCGGCAACACTACAGTTGGCGGGAGGGTTCGGGAGGGCGGAGGGATGCGACAGTAGCGCGACCACCGTCCGACGCACGCGGCTCTACGCGCTAGTGCACTGGCACACCGACACACGTGCACACACTAACAGACTCGCACCGTGCCACACTCAGTTGTGATGACTGTTTGCTTTCTCTGATTTATTATCGTAAACATCGCCAGTCGAGCGGACAACACTGGACACTTTACAATTACCATCAAAATTTAAAAAAAGCTATTATAATCGACCACGCGCTAATTAAATAGCTGTAAAGAAGAAAGTTACATTTTAGAGGTTGCAGGGTGTTTCAGGGAGAATCATAGTGTTACTTTTTTTTTTAATATAGTCAGTGTTGTCTGCACGAGTTTTGGTTACAATTGGCGTGGCCCATATGGGTGCGGGTGGTCGCTAAGGCGTGTTAGGTTACGTATCGCAAAGAAATCACCTAGTGTCGGTTGGTTGCGGTTGGTTGCGGTTGGTTGATGTTGCGGCGCCTTACCTTGCGAAGCTCTTGAACGCCGCGGACTGTGGGTTGATGCACAGTGGTACCCGAGATGTCTGCAGCTGTTCGGCTATGAACTTGTGTATCTCCTCTGAAACATTAGTAGGTGGACTTCGTTATGTGACGAAAGTGTGCAAGAGAAAAGCAGTTCAGGTGAGTTAAATTCATATGCAATCGGTCAATCCAGATGGATTCAGGTTACTTTTTGTTTGGAGAAACTGATATTCAAAACAATGCTCATTAAATACAGTTGCTTGTAGCTGCTAGCAATTTCCAACTCAACATCCTAAGTCAATCATTTGATGATTTTGTGTTCATTTTTAAATTCGTTTATGTAAAAGAAAGAAGAAAAGTTTTTTATTTGTGCCATGCCATGTTAATAATATAAAAAAAACAAGATTAAAAATCTGTGCGAGGCCAAAAAGACCATGTCTATGCCGTCGTAATTTTAAAAGACAATAATTCTGTAAAGAAAATTTCTATAGCCTGTAGTTTTAGGGCGTAGCTTACGATGCGTTTTGATATATTTGATTAGAAACGCAGCACAGCTTTTCACACATAAGACGCCTATACAAATACGTGTGTGTGTGTGAAAGAGAGAGCAGGCATCAGTGAGAGATTCCTTAGCTCTAGTAGGACTTATTGCGCGGCGTGTTGGGCGATCGTCGTTCATTGCCATGTTTGTGGCCAGCTGCTGCAATGTAGGACGAACGCCCAACGCGCCACGTCTCTTTAAACAAGCGCTTAGTCAACTAAGAATTTCGCTCGCGTAAATCCCACGACAGCTTTAATGTTGTCATGAGAGTGATGCAGCTGCTTACTCCATACCTTTAACCTGATGGACGCTGGTGAGCTTCCTCTCCCAGCCGTCGTGGAAGGCGTGCGGCGCCACGGGCTCCAGGTCGGGCGAGTAGTGGCGCGCGGCGGGCGGCGCGCTGTAGCAGCACTTGCACATGCACGAGTGGTAGCGCAGCCGCCCCTCCTCCAGGTACGGGTGCGCCAGCGCGTCCACCACGGAGATGCGCTTGGCCGGGTCGAATACTAACATCTGGAATTTGACAATACGGTATGTTAAATAAATATTTAAGCGTGGAACAGACCGTTGTAAACTACCGTTTTGACCAAGGTCACCTTGGTGGGAACTTGGTTTTTGCTGCGGCTACATGGATATAAACCACGCCCCAAAACGTTCGCAAATCAGTCACTGCTGTTTACGCGGACAGGAAACTAGATGTGTCTGGTTTCCTCCTCTGCTACCACCATCATAGGCTCGACAATGCACACGTACACAGCACATTATGTCCACACTAGCCTACGGTTCTGGTGACTCTCCCGTTAGCACTTGTATATGGGCACATAAGACAGTGTATGTATCATGTTATTCACATACACTACATCTGTAGTAAGGTCACCTTTTTTGGATGTTGGTTTGCAACCGTCTGATCCATCCTTAACGTATAGTAAGACACAGTGCCGTAAGTAGAGCGGTGCTATCGGTACCCACGAACAGTGCACAGTTTCTGGAGGAGCGCAAACACTTATGTCTAGTCCATTTTGTATTTTTTTCTAGGAGCCCAGTTATAGAAGCTTGCATCGGGCGCATAAAAGGCTAGTGACGGCACTGGTAAAACGTGAGAAACAATAATCAATTCGACAGCGAATTAACTAACAAACCCCAGAAATAACTGGTCAAACCCGAAATTAGTAAGTTTAGACGACACAATGACCACGAAACGACAAAGTTCGGACAAAATTTGAATAGAATGAATACGTAACAAAAAGAAATTTCCTTTAACTGAAAGAGCCCACACAGATGGAAAAGAAGGTAATGGAAAAAAAAGAATGCTGTACAAGAGCTTTATGAAAAAAAATTAATTGTCCCCCAAGTGGGTGGCGAACAGGGCACAATCATTTTTCCACGGAAGTGCGAAAAACTATCCCACCGGATAGCAGCAGTTTTCAAGTAATTTGCGCGCCTTTGAATGCGGGTCGCATGCCTTGCTAGCAGGTCTTAGGGTGTTTTTAATATCGTGCAGATTTGATCACGCATGCGGATTTGCTCCGCATGCCTAACCTCCGCAAATGTCCTTTTCATACAAGTATTTATTGTAATGCGCGAAAAACGCACGCGGGACGCGTTTTATTGCCTTTTTGAAATTTTTGATGAAATCCACATTATATTAAAAACACCCTTTTATATCTGTTAGATTAGTTACCTGTGCGAGCAGATGCACGGCCTCGTGCGTGGCCTGCACGGACAGCGTGTAGAGCGCGGCCAGCGCGGGCGGGCGCGGGGCTCGGCGCAGCATGTGCGCACGCGCGCCCGCACACGCGTGCCTCATGTCTTCGAGAGACGGCGTGCCGAGCAGCTCTGTTATCAACTCCAACTGGAACACACATTCGAAAAATAATAAGAAACTGACTGGAAGTACAGTAGGCCACACGTCATTAACATCATTATTTCAGTCCAAAAGCGTACACGGCTGGACATTCATAAGTGCCCTCCACACTAACCGATCGTCACAACAAGTGGTCTGGTATTCTACCATGTGTAATCACTCTTATAAAGTCTCTTTTCTAGTTTGTGCGTTAATTCCTGATTCCAGTAAAACCAAGTCGTGCCCCTTTTGTTTACCGTGAATTCAGGGTTCTGTAAAATGTAATGTTAGCTATAAAGACAGCAAGCAATAGTTTACTGTAAGAATATTTGTAGGTTAAGCTCGCCTGTGTACTTACCATCAGCTAACCTATTTTTTATTATCTGAAAAAGTTGTGTATAATAAAGTCTATAAAAGGATAAATAGCTAAGAGTAGTAATTTAGAAACCAATGATGCCTAGAATTTTCTGGCCAGTTGAATAAAAAGAGAAAAATTTGAATTGCAGCATCTAAAATCACGTGTAATGAAAAAACTCAACTTCAATTATTTCGCAAACTATGTATATATTTTCCTGACATTGACCAACATTGTATTTAAAAGTTACATCGTTGGCAAAAAGGAGGCCAAAGAAAAAGAAACCCCGTGGTGTTAAAACGTGAATGCTGACAAATCACGTGTTTTAAAACAAACTTCATCCACAGGAAGGGATTTATTACGGCTGTATTACTTCACTTTTGATTTTCGAAACCTTTTGTTGGTACGAAGAGTAAGGGCAAAGCAAGTTACCGAGGAAATATCACGTTACTTCTAGAGTAGAATAAATAACCACTTTGTTCGCTAATGGTGTCTCAGATTAATAGAGTATTACAGGCCTGTTGGTCTAGTAGTTAGTGGCCCTGACTGCTATACCAGAGGTCGCGGGTTAGATTCCCACCCAGGACAAATGTTTGTGTGATGAGCACAATCATTTGTTCTGTGTCTGGGTGTTATTTATCTATAATGTGTATGTATTTAGAAATATGTATGTATATCAGCTGTCTGATACCCATAACACAAGCTCTGCTTAGCTTGGGATTAGACGGTGTTGTGTGATAGTTGTGAAATATTATTATTATTAATTCAAAATTGGTTTATTTGAAATAAATGCTTTGGGTTTGATTCCTAAGTTTACAGCTACGTCCGGTTGGACTGAAAGTATTCTATCAATGTAGAAATTTATTGACTTGCGTGGTTTTCCTCAAGTTCCGAATAGAAAAGCGGATACAGAATAAAATATTCTGAACAACCACAACTCGCCTTACTTTGTGTGACATGGGTGGGATAAACCACTGAAACTCCTGAGAATGATCTGACGTCGTCTCTTACCAGAGACAATGTCAGTGAAATAAGAATGTTTTTTTTATTTTTTATTATAAGGCTTCCATTCATGAATACTGTAATCCTGATATACAAGTGTTTTGTTGCGTTTCTTATTGTCAGGAGAAGGTTCTTAGGTAGGGTAGAGTAAAGTAAATTACACTAACTTTGGGAGCACGGAATTCACTTATAGACGAAAGGACTGACCTATTTATGGAGAGAGGTGAATTGGTTGGATTGAAGGCCGCCATAGCTTATGTAAAATGGTCTACCAAGGACTGAGTGCGAAAACCAGACCACAAAGATAAGATAAGACCAGAGACAACAGTGGGGCCCAGCAGAAACGCGCTGAGACAATAAAAATCTAGATGACTAGCCCCCGTAAGACGGTTCAACTATCACTATTGAGGTTTACTTTAGCTAAAGTGATGGTAACACATACCTGTTGTACCGGACTCTGCGCTTGAAAGAGGATCCTTCGGCCAAGCAGTTCCCCGAATATGCAGCCCACGGACCACACGTCAACTGCGGCCGTGTAGTGGTTCGCGCCCATCAGGATCTCAGGTGCTCTGGAAAAAAATACATTCAATGAACACGTTGCTGAGTTATATATTAAAAGGCTTTAGTGGATGTTTTTTAAGATACAACTGGTCGACTATGGGGCACGCTTGCCTAGGTTACTACCTATTCTCAGACCTCTAGGTTTTAGCTATCAGTCAATTTAGCTGTGGCCCAGTTTTAATATGAAGTGTTTTGAGGGGGTCATGTTACCCCCTCAAAACACTTCATATTAAAACTTTCAGTATTAAAAACTTTCAAATCTCGTGCAGAGTTTCATAACATTAGAAAGTCTTTCAACCCTTAAATCTACAAACTAGGGTTTGTAGATTGTTAAAAAAACCTATGGCTTGGCTGCTAATATAGATATCTTGTACTAATGTTAGTGAAACTATGGCAAAGTTTCTCTAGTAGAGTTATCTAGACCGAAAATATTCGACAGGATTCGAAAATTTGATGAAAAGTTCGGTAATTCCATATTACTTGTCTCTTTTTCAACATTTTGTATGTAATTTCGGTCCATCTTAAAGAGACATAATTATCACAAATGGTTAATTGCCAGCGTAAGTAAATATCTCTCATGCTAACATCCCACTTGTTGAAAGACAATAGCTATTACTAAGAGAATACTGATGTATTTATCAAGTAAATATTTCAGAGATAAAATATTACGTTTTGAACAATAAATCCATTAAATATTTGCTCTTGGGTAATTAAATCTGATCATTAAACAAGCATTTTCCTTCTGATTATGGGGATATTAAAAATGTTTTAGGGAAAATTTACCTTTGAAACCTTCATGGTCCTTTTTATGGTTAATGTTTCTAAAGTATTCGTTGAAATGATAAAAACTAAGCTTTAGGCCTGGTTTCCACCAAAGTGGAGAGGAGAGGAGACGAGAGATGTGTTGCGAAGCTGGCAGGTTATTTCCACCAAAGCGGAGAGGAGTAATATGGCGGAAAGGAGAAGTGTGGCGGAGAGGAGATGTGGGCTTTGTGTAGCAGAGATGTGAGCTGTGAGAGAAGAGGCACGGGAAGAAGGCAGCTGGGTGCGGGTTACCCAGCCGACTAGACACTTCTTCGCTCTGCCACAACGCTTGCTCGCTCGACGCGCAAAATTTATAGAAAAATGAGACATCTCTCCTCTCCGCTTGAACCATTTCCATAAAACCTATGCGGAGAAGAGATGTGAAAATAACGAAATCGGATTGGTTTATTCAAACACATCTCTCGTCTCCTCTCCTCTCCTCGGGGATACCGGGCCTCAAGGTGACTTGAATTAGATTTTGAACTACAATGACTTCGATCTAGGGCCACGAGGATATTTATTAGCCGTCTTAGTCCACAGACTACTTTAGATTAACGCTGTAAAGAAATCCCAAGCGTCAGAGGACGTGTGTCGTGTTAATTTCGTTTTAAGAGTACGAAGATAAAAAGGAGGAAGGATTATCTCGTTCGATTTAGTCCCTTTCCTTGTTGTCCTCCCCTGTGACGCCCCAAGACGAGGTCCGTACCCCACTGAGGGTGACCTTAGCATGTAGTCACCTAGTTTTTAAGTGATTCTAAGACCTGGCTTTATTTATATAGCCTTTAAAGCCGCCACAGGCTAGTACGGTTAAGCAGGACCACCCCATAGGTAGACCTGCGAGAGGCCTTAACACTGTTCCGTAAAAACTTCCCTATGAAAACAGTTCAATTCCCGAATCGAGTCTCACATTTTTACGAAACGCAAAAATGTTTTTTTTGTGACGAAATTACAAATTTACAGTTTTCAGATTTTTTTCCTACACTATTGCTATGAGACCTTGCTTCATGCCAAATTTCAGGATTCTAGGTCAACAGGAAATACCCTACGAATTTTGATTTCCTTGAGAGTGTCAAAATATACATTTTTTTGCAACATAAACGACCTTTTTACCATAAACTTTTCTTTTTTATTAACTTACAAGTCTGTTTTTTTTTTCACAGCTTCAAGGGACCGCAGACTTTGACGATAGTTTTAATTTCAACACGATACCTCTACGCGTCCCCGAGATAAAGGGTCTTGACAGACAGACGAACAGATCCTATTAGGGTTCGGTACGGAACCCATAATTTACAAGCAAAGAAACGTTAATTTACCAGGCACAAACGCATGAATAAATAAACTGGTAGTGACACCGAGACAAGTAAACAAAGCCATTTCGTTTCATACTACTTTATACGTTCTCAATAAAGCTAAACAATTTCCAATTTAAAATTTAATCCGTCCCCTGAAAACGTGACAAACAAACTGTGCGTGTATGCGAGATGTCGTATACATATGTATATACCAATTTACATATTTTAGTACATTTGGTTTATATTCATTTGCATGCGGTAGGAAACCGCATTTGATAAGCTCATAGGAAATACAAAACATAACACTGGGAAATGCCACACAGGACAACGTTAGCAAATAGGAGCAAAAGAGGGTACTAGTGAAAATATTGTGGGTATTCTGTATGGATGGCCACAGACATCCGGAACGGCTCTCTGGATTCATAAATCTAAATTAAGGAATTAAGATTATAGATTTTATCCGTGAAGCAAGGGCTTCACGCATATCTTTAAAAAATCAGATTGATCAGTAGTCATGCAAACGTCTTTACAGAAGAGGAATTAGTACTAACCGCATCGCTTTTGGCAGTGTCAACTGAAATAATCCATAATCTAATTCCAGTACGAGTGTGCCGCTAGCATAGCATAGCATCAGCCTTATAATGTTCCCAATGCTGGGACTTAGGCCTCCTCTCTAGGAGAGTGGATGGGCCTTCATCCACCACGCGGGCCCAGTGCAGGTTGGTGAATGTCACATGTCTTCGAATTTTAGGTTGTAGGACATGCTTGTTTCCTCACGATGTTTTCCTTTACCGTTTTGAGAGCAGTGGTGATGATATAAATTACACAAAGTAATGCGCCTGGCTGGGTTTGAACCCGCGACCTACAACCCGTAAGTCGGGGCCGTAACCACTCGGCCAGCAATGCTCCTACGTGCGTTATGAAATCATAATCTTAGTACTCCTATACGGAATTTAGAACGTTCGTCAGTACCATTCTTACAAATCGATCTGAGAAATTCATTATATGAAAAAATCAGAATATTTGTAGAGCCTTCTAAATTAATAGCATGAATTCAGATTATGAATTCAGATAGCCATTTCGGACATATGAGGCCAGCCTAAGCGTATGAAATGGGGGCAGCAACCGTGACTTCTGCAACTAACGTCGACTTAATACGCACGTGAACTATTTTGCCCGGAACGTTGGCGAAACCGCCGCGCACCTACTGATGTTTTCGGCACAAACGCGGTTGCGGCGTCCTACTTTCAAAACTGCGGTCAGCGGAGCACAGGTCACTCATTCATTCACTTTTTATTCATTCAACACCACGGAACGGTTCGCCGCACGTTTCGAACAGTTTGTGAGAATGGTGCAAGAGTAATCGACGTAAACAATTTCAGAGAACAAATGTCCAACAAACGTAGACTTTAGAAAATAAACTGGGCAAGTGCAAGTCGAACTCGCGCACTGAGGGTTCCGTACAAACTTAGCTATGCAAATAGTTCAATTCCCTAATGGAAGACTCTATTTCCCGGAGATTTGTAAATACCAATGAAGACTGGCGATTTTTTCTAATCGCAAAAGACCATTTTTTTTTTTTTTACATAAAACCATTTCTTTCTGTTTTCAGATTTATTCTTTTAACTGTGCTACAAGACATTGCTTTGTGCCAAGTTTTAGGATTCTGGGTCAACGGGAAATACCTACCCTATGAATTTTGATCTTGTGAGAGTGTAGAAATATACGTTTTTTGCGACATAAACGGCCGTATCTATTTTGTTTGTTTTTTTTTTTCGTTTACTTACTAGTTTGATTTTTATTACAGCTTCAAGGGACCACATACCTGAGTATATGGTTTTAATTTCAACTCGGTCCTCGACGCGTTCCCGAGATAAAAGGTCTTGACAGAAAGGCAGACAGACAACAAAGTGATTTCATAAGGGTTCCGTCTTTCCTTTTGAGGTACGAAACCCCAAAAAGGGCTTATACGACTGATGACACTTAAGTGGGTCCGGCGAACTGTGAACAATCAGTGCCGCTACGAACCAGGCTGGCGAATCTTTCCATCGTCACACGAACTCCTTTCGAACAGTTCGTTTGAAGATAAATTGGAAACACTTTAAAAACTACAGGGTACAGGGTTACCTATACTCAATCTGTTTAGGTACATAACAAAACGTAAACAATCTTGCTATATCTTTTTATTTAAAAGTTTATTTAAAAGTTAATCACCTAATATTGGTTTAGGTAAATAGGTAATTGTAAACAGTTTTGGGTGAAATTTTAGAAGAAAAAAAAACGTAAAGATTGTTTAAATTTAGGTAAGTATCTAAATAGATGGAGTATAGTACAAGGGGTCTATGATAATGTATCTTCATTACACCTCACCAACTGTACTCTAAATTACATGTCACCCGTAATTGCGTACTTTTGCAAAACAAAATATATATATATATTTTTTTTTTATTAAAACATTACTTTTATTTAATCTGATTTGGAATTTATTTATTACTGGATTAAAAACGATTATATTAGACGTAAACAAATAAAGGGTTAAGCGTTCTGGGAAAGGAAAATGCCAAATTCTAAGAACAGTATGAAATCAACACGGTGCGATGTTATAATAAATATCTGACGATGTTTTTATAAGGAATATTGTTTCACAGAAACGGTAAATCCGTAGATAGATAAATCTTCTTATATGTAAAAATAAATAGCTAATATAACATAATATTCCACAACTATCACACATCGCCGTCTAGTTCCAAGCTAAGCAGAGCTTGTGTAATGACTACTAGACAACTGATAAACATACTTATAATTTCTAAATAAATACCAATTATAGATATTAATACACCCAGACACAAAACAAACGATCATGCTCATCACACAAACATTTGTCCTGGGTGGGAATACTGGAAATCGAACCACGACCTCTGCTGCTCGTTAGTCTCGCTAAAACTCGAGAAAGGCTAGACCGATTTGGCAAATATTCATCTTCGGTCTTGAAATATTCGTGATACTTCAGGGAAGGTTTAAACAGTGAGAAAACTATGGAAAAATTCACAAACAAAATAATCGACTATTAGACGGTACGAAGTTCGCCGGGTTAACTAGTTAGACATAAATGAAATAACTCAGGTGATCTTGAGAAATAGAAAAAAATCATTAAAACAAAATAGAAAACCAAAGTACTTAACCCTGAATTCTGTCCTCATTTGACAGCACTCCACGGTCAACCCAGAAACGTACTTACTAATGACAGTTGCTCACACAGAGGTATTCAAGATTTTAATAATGGAGGGCGCACCTACGTCAGCCAACGTTTTGAACTAATAATAAAGATGACAGGTAATTTGGTGTAAAACCTTCATGCTATTCAATCTTTACAGCAAAGTTTGGATAAATTATCTGCGTCTTTGTTGACTCAGTAGTTTGTTCTATATAATGAACACTATGCTAATGAACATAGCGGTTTTAATAAAATCTTCTTCCTGCCCTCGTAACATATTATTTGGGGTCGGCGAAACAAATCTTTTTAGGAGTCCATACCTCAAAAGGAAAACACGGAATCCTTATAGGGCCCTTAACACTTTGTTATCCGTTTGTCTGTCTGTCAAGACCATTAACTCAGGAACGCGTGGAGGTATCGAGTAGAAATTTAAAGCATATACTCAGGTCTGCGGTCCCTTGAAGCTGTGAAAAAATCATTCTAAGATAACGAAAAAAAAAGATACGGCCAGTTACGTCGCAAAAAAATGTACATTGACACTGTCAAGGGAATCAAAAATTATAAAGTACTTCCCGTTGCCTAGAACCCTGTAATTTGGCATGAGGCAAGGTCTCACAGCACAAGTATAGGAAAAAATCTGAAAACTAAATTTGTAGTTACGTCACATTTTATTTTTTTGCCTTTGGAAAAATCTTTGAGACTCGATTCGAGAATTGAACCGCACGTCGTGCAAGTCCGACTCGCACTTGCCCAATTTTTTTTTTGTTCCATTCTATCCTGTCACCCGTCACGCTATCACTTACTCCCATTTCTTTAATTTCATTTCTCACACAATCCATGCATCTTTTCTTTGGCCTCCCTCTCCCTCTCCATCAATCCACTTGTATACTCATAACTCTTTTAGTAACATGAGTTTCAAAACGGTTTTAATAAAACTAATTATATAAAAACTTCCACATCCCGAGATTTATCTGTACATACAGGGATGGCACGGTCGACGCAGGGTTTGAGCGATGGGCTGCGGTGTTACGTGTCACTGCTTCGATTCCCGCACGGAACAAATATTTGTATGGCCCACGATACAGGAGTATAATTCATTGTACGGAGTTTTTAAATAAATTACAAAAAAAATATACTTAAGATTAAATACCTTTCTCAAAATTCAATCAATACGCCAGCTGTCAAACACAATGTATTAGTAGTTACTTACTACAGTTTATTTCAATTCTTTTGTCGAACAATGTAAACAAACAGCTTATTGTGAAATTGAACGATCATAAACACTGTTTACCAAGTCGAGTTAATATTGTATTGATAACCGTGTATTTATTTGAACGTGAATTACAGTAAGTGGCTGTATGTATTACACTGGACAATTTCATGAATAACGCTAATTCTGAATAGGCATTTATTTGTACTGATAGAATATTAATCGTATGGAAAAGTATACAAATGAATTTTGAATAGTGAACTAACACACTAATATTATGAAAGCGAAAGTTTAGTGTGAGTGTAATGTTTGTACGTTTATTAATCCTTCACGCTGAAAGTGCTAAAGGGATTTGGATGAAATTTCGTACACGGGTAAACCATGTCTTGTAATAAAATAAAACATAGGATACTTTTCATCCCGAGAATAGGTTCTAACCCTGTTATCGATCTACTTTGTAGGTGGCCTTCCAACGCGTCGTTTTACGGTAGGCGGTCGCCAAACTACAACCTTTTCGGCCCCATCCACAATCTGAGTGTGAGCAACGCCTGTCCACTGCCAAGTACCAAGTGTCATACTTATATTTGGTGTATTCAGGCTATGTCCGTAACCTTGGTTCTTATATCAGTTAAAATTCAAAATTTGCCTACGATGAAGCGTCATAGTCAATTTAGTGACAAAGCTTTCTAATTTTAAGATTAAAAAAAAAGAACCTTGGTTCTCCTTCGGATATCTTCATTCCTAAAGATTCTTACAACTACATAAGGGAATTCCCAGCATAGAAAGCTACAATATCGCCGAGAGCGATTCCGTCATATCACCCTTTCACACAATCCATTTATTTTTTCTTTGGCTTCTCTCTCCCTCTCCAACCATCCCCATGTATACCATTCATAACTCCTCTTCAAATAATGTAGGTTTTCTATCCAGGATAAATACACAGCACCTGAGGGATAATGGGCGATGGCGCACAAAAAAGCTAGTTCATTAATTCTTCTTCTTCTTACCCTTATTCCATATTACTTGGGGTCGGCGCAACACGTTTTTTTCTTCCACTCTGTCCTGTCACACGTCACACTATCACTAATTCCCTTTTCTTTCATATCACTCCTCACACAATCCATCCATCTCTTCTTTGGCCGCCCTCTTCCTCTCCATCCATCTATGTGTAAACTCAGAACTCTTTTAGTACGAGTATCATGCGTTTAATCCCTCGTCTTCACATGACTATACCGAGACAAACGATTTCCTTTCAACTTTTAAGTCACTGGCGCCACTTTCAAACTTCCTCTAATACTCGTATACTCAATCACTCTCAGCTAGTTTATTAATTAATTTCTGGTTTTATACCTGTAATACTGCGTGACGACTTCTTGCGTCATGTTCTTGCTGGCATCTGGCTCCTCAACCCTGGCGAGTCCGAAATCGCAGATCTTGAGCACGCAGTTGCTGTTCACCAATAAGTTGCCAGGTTTGATGTCTCGATGCAGAATACGAGCTGAATGCAAGTACTTCAGACCTGGGGACAATACGAATTGAAATGAAATATAATAATAATGAGATAATTTTTAGTCTACAATACTTGTTAGTAGCTCTTAATATATATATAGAATTGTGTTTGTATGAGATGGGCAGGTTGAAACTGGAATGAAGGCCGCCAAGGCTCAAGGAAAATGGTCTACCAAGGACTAAGTGCGGAAACCAGACCACAAAAGATAAGTGTTTGTACAAGCTATATATGGAAAAAATTATGCATTAGGCCTAGGTGATATAGTAGAACTTTCAGGAGATCTTATTAGATTGTTATCTTTAATAAGGCGTTCAGAAATAATTAGAAATTACCATAATATAAGACAGATTATGGTAAATAAAACATGAGAAATTGCACTCACAAAAGAGAAGACAACGATGATGATACAACAACACAACTTGAATAAATAGCGATCAAATCATAATGCACCGTATACTGCGAAAGGAAGCTCTCTAAATTTTACTTATGCATGATATTCTAAAACTTCACCTTCCAAACAAGAAAGGAATCAATATATTTTCTTAAGTGAACAAGAGCAGGATCTGTATAAGAGCCTTGCTCAGATAACGACACGAGAATAAAATGGAAATCTAAGATTTCAAAGTGCAATTTCAGGGTTCCGAAATCGACGGAAAACCAACGGAACTCTATTACTAAGCGTCAAATTATCCGTCTGTCTGTCTGTCAGTGGGCTGGAATTCAAAAACAGTACCTAATAGGTAGACAGTTGAAATTTTCTCAGAGTGTTTATTTTTATTGCCACTATAGATGAATAGTAAAAATGACATAAGGAACATTTTTTTTTTTTCGGCATTCAGAACGGAACCTTTCGTGTGCGAATCACATGCGCTTGGCCGGTTTTGCCTAACAACGAATTTCTCCGTATAGATATGTTCCAAATCGAGAGAATATCTTGTGCTAATATTAACAGAGTGAACAGGAATTTCTGTCGGGTGTTACAGCAATCTGCAAGACTACTAAGTAATAAATATCACATCTAAACTGTGTGTAGCATCAAAATTGCAACATAGAGGTACAAAGCCGGACTTAATGCCTTAGGCATTCTCTACCAGTCAACCAAGGGTGGTGGAGAGACCACATGGTAGGTGCATAAAAAAGAAAATCATCATCATCAGCCTTTTTTTAATGTTCCTACTGCTGGGACACAGGCCTCCTCTCTAGGAGAGAGAATGGGCCGTATTCCACCACGCGGGCCCAGTGCGGTTGGTGGATATTAAGTCACATGTCTTCGAATTTATGGTTCTAGGACATGCCGGTTTCCTCACAATATTTTCCTTCACCGTTTTGAGAGCAGTGGTGCTGAAATAAATTACGCAAAGTAATGCGCCTGGCTGGGTTTGAACCCGCGACCGCGACAACTCGTAAGTCGGGGCTGTTACCACTCGGCCACCACAGCTCAAAAAAAAAATATAGTTAAGAAAAGAAGTTTTCAAATATTGTACCGTCTACTCGTATTCATGAATGTCGTTATAAACATCATTGAAAATGGATACGAGACTAAAGATCAATGAATTTATTGTCCATTTTGACGACCGGCGGGCCGGCTCTCAAGGTTTTAAGATCATAACTGCTAAGATCCACATTTTGGCCGCATTGAGTTAGTTCTCATCAAAACTTTTGTTTCTAGGGGATCCGGTTCATTCTGCTCGTGTTGAGATGTGGCCGGAGTGATCCCCTAGGTGGTTATTTTTAGGCTACCGACCATATTGCTAGGTCACGTTGCGTGGCTGGCAATTGTTAGCGGTTCTGTGCGGTTTCCGGCAAATGTTACCCTTCGTTACACATGGGTTTTGTTAAACAACTAAAGGTTTACGTCAAGTAGAAGGCAGTTGTATTATCTTGTATGCTTACGTATCAGAATACGGCTAATTCCACGTATGCACGCAAAGCAGTTTCTTTTGTAGTATTAGAGCGGTTTTGCACTACGTCCGATCGGAATCTGATCCATCAAAAACCCGCTCTTATCCCATCGCTTTTAGGCATGGCAATGACAGTTTTACGCTCTAGTGAAGAAAAGTGCGCGTGCTCGCCCTCGCCACAATTTTATACTATATAGTCTCGAAACAATACTTTCACGGGTTCGGATCGGACTGAAGTACAGTTAAGGGTCAAAAGTGCAGTTGCACTCTATCAAAATGCTAGTGTCTAAAATTTCTTTGTAGAAGAGGGACAGTGGTTAATAACTGATTTGATTTGTAGCATACAATCTAAAGTATTGAATAAACTAGTCGTGGACCGTTGAAATTCAACTACAAAGAAATTTTCAATAGTTTAGCATTGGTGCAATTGCACTTTTGACCCCTGATTGTACCTATACAAGTCGATTTGATAATGATGATCATAAGTTTGTTTTCAATCCGCAAAAGGCACGTTTTACGGTGAACAGATATACATAATATCAAGTTATCCGATAGTCACGTGACACTGCGTTATGCTTATTGACCCAAATCTAGGGAGGGGTTGGGGGGGCTGCGAGTGACAGAAAGAGTTCGTAGACTAAGTTGTTGATGAAGTGTTTCGGATTATTTCCGTCTTCAGTTGACGTAAATATCATGTTATTTCGGTATTGATACGTCAATAGTAGGTTGAGGTCTGAAACTGACAGTGAAAATCCAAACCAAGTAAAGATAAGCGCCTAAACGAAGCCATCGTTAAAATATATGAAACTGAAATCAGTTTTTTACTGGTAGAAATAAAATTACAAAGCTGATCACAGGGTGACGATGATGGCTCCAGTTGAAAAAGGACAATAAATCGAAATGAAACTGGACGACGGATCGCGAATGCAGTTAATAAGTTATATCCGTGAACTGAGTGCTGCAACGCTACCCTTTTCAAAGTTGGCAGTCAGGTTTCAAAAAGGCATTAACCGGTGTTATATATTTTTTGAACGGTTGAAACTTCTTCCAAGTAAATATGAGATTTTAGAGCAGGTTCATTAGCAATTTAACAGTATTTGCTTCGTGTTATCTAAAGAAAACTTTATGAGCTTAAACAAAAAAGTAAGAGACACAAATGAGTTGCGTACATCGTATCGTAGAACTGCTACACATCTCATTAGACGCGACATAGCTCGCTTCGCTTAGCATCGCGTTTTCTCGAACGTGTGGAATGAAACCCTTGAAACTTCTCCCAAGTATATATGAGATTTTAGAGCAGGCTCACATTAGCAATTTAACTGAACTTGTTTCGTTTTATCTAAAGAAAGCTTATGACCTTATACAAGAAGTAAGAGATACAAATAGGGTTGCCAATATTCCTTGGACGAAATATAGTATAGTATTTTACGTATTTTATAGTATTTGCTATCTACTCAATTATTTTTATAAAAACTATATTTTTCTGCACATCTCGCATTTTTTATCTAAAATAAAAGTGTCCTAAATTACAACATTTACAACATATTCAATTGTTAAATTAATTAAAGTTTTTTTTGTAGTTTTCTTTTTTTATCAATGGCAGCGACACACTTTCGTTCTCGCTACTATTTTCTATAACTCATTTATTTAAAAAGTAAGACCAAACGCAGCAAGATAGATACGTTCGGATACTCGCTATCGCATCAGCCAAATGTTGAAAATATAGTATTTATGCGTACTATATATTTCTTCAACAATATAAATTTTGTTACTTCGCACTGGAATTAAATTGAGCTATAATAAAACTGGGAGGGCGCTGACTCCTGAGATACAGGCCATTATTATTAATTATTATTCAAAATATGCACAGTACTATTATAGTACGGTTGGCAACCCTAGATACAAATGAGTTGCGTAAATCGTATCGTAGAACAGCTACACGTCACATTAGACGCGATATAGCTCGCTTCGCTTAGTATCGCCTTTTCCCGAACTTGACATGGAATGGAACTTAGAACTGCCAAGTAAATATGTGATTTTTAGAGTAGGCTATCCTAATATTGTTTCGTGTAATATATAGAATTTGTATCATGTCAGTATAAACCTGAAAATAATCTCACCTAAGTAGGTAAAGGTAAATCGGATTTTCCTAGTCAGGAATACCGATATTCAGGGCACCCTATCTTACGCAATCCCTAAGCCCGTAATAAAATTCCCAAAAAAATATGGAGAGAAATTCTTGATCAGGATATTTTATTCGATATCGAACCATTTTGAAAAATAACAATACACTAAGTATTGTTATTTTTTCGAATACAGATTAAATATTTTAGCTGCCGGAAAACATCTTGCAAGGCGATGTCCTCAAAGACTTAATTTTTCATGACATCAGTAGCGGTAACTAACATTGTATCTTCACGAGTTACAATCTGTTGCTTAGCTACTGATGTGCTGAAAACTTTGTCCTCGTCCTTACTATCTTTATTAACATATAATTCTTCTGTACGTGTCTTTGTCATCTAACTCCTCCAAAACGGCTGGAGCGATTTGGATAGAATTTTTTTTGTATAATTTGAGTAGATCCCTGAATGGTTTGAAATTTGAAAACCGCGAAAAAAATCAGCCAAGTTCAGTACATTTTGACCAGTTAGGCGAACACAAATGTACTGACCAGCAGATATTTTTTCACGATTTCAGGTTTAGTCCTATAGAAAAATTTATGTTGTTATCATGACTACAATCACGTGTTTAAGTTTCGTACACTAATTACCAGTCACCCTGTATAATTGGACGCGATAGATACTCAATATTTTTTTCTGTCTTAACGCCAGCTTTGAAAAGAAAGGGTGTGTATTTGGTACGTCTAGGAATAGGTCGCAGGCTATTTTTGCCCCCTTACCACAACCCCTACTCTTTCTTTGATAATTTATATGGTAGAACAACGTATCCCGTGTCAGCTATTATAACACCAAGTCCCCAACCACGCCTGTCCATCTGTCTGTTCACAATAATCTCAAAAACTACTTCACAGTGATTCATGAGAAAAAGAATAAAGCCGAGAATTTCAAAGATTTGCGTGCGAAGCTGGAGCTATTGCTACTTAGATAACAAACAAAGCTCTGCGAATAATATGACAAAGTAAATTAGTAATGAAAGTAATATCAATCAACTCAACAATATTAGGAACTCTACGAATCTTCAAGTGAGACACCACGACCAACAAACTATGTTGTACCTCTCTTACAAGTTATCAAATCAGTGCAGATGCAGAGGTCCGTAACATTCGGACAATTTCTGCAGGACAGCGTCTGACAGTCGGGCATTACGAGGAAGCTAGCGACGCCCCCTAGTGCTGTCTGTGCCAAAACAAATTAACAACACCTCGCTGCGTCGCAACGAGTTTAATTTCCCAGCGGGTGTACCGCAGTTTTCACGTACACGCAACTTAGCCGAGTTTTATCATAAAACCACGCAACCTGGACGAAATTAGCTAGCTAACTTCACTAAATACCGTTACTATAATTATAAAAGTGAGGCCCCGAATTTCACACATTATCTCACGAATACCTCCGAGTATTAAACCACGTGATGAAACACTTTGAGCTCATTAGCAATGTATTGACGTAAGAGCTAACGGGGAATGGAAGCTAAATGTTATATTTTATGATTCCACTCAAAGGGGTTATCGTGTGACGTTTTATTCATTCGAACATTGCCTTCACAGAACAAGAGACCATGAAGATAAACTGTTCTAACCAAGCGAAGCGAAACAGCAGAATCTACCACAAAATGTTCATAATTTAGCCTCAAGGAAGGCGTAAAAACTTGAGAGAACAAAGCAGCAATAATGTAAGGGGGCGAGAAAAATAACGCGTAAAGGTTGTTTATTGAGAGTCGAGTCCATTACTGGCAGGTCGACGGCCGCACGCGCCCGCGCAGCCGACCGCGACGTGGTCCTGGCTCCCGCGACCACGCCAGGGGACAATGCTCCGTCAACCACCACTGACCATCGCCATTACATTTTAATTGTAGGTAACCCTGTACTGCACCCAATCAAAGTTTCCGCCACTCCAACATTAATGACTGCTCGTTCGCTACGTTCGATTCTTTCTCTTTCACCGCAACCATAAAGTTCGGGTAAAGGAGACCCTATTAAATATCCAATAAAAGTGCATTTATAGGGTGAAGGAATTCTCGTAAACAAAAGACGACCGACTCTCAAGAAGTCATTGGCTTTGATTTGAGAATGGCGTTAGGTATAAGCAAACCGAAAATGCTCCCGGAGATACAAGTACAATAGTAACACTTAACAGTAAATCGTTTCACACCGCAATGTTTGTTCACGCGCAGTGACGTTGAACAAACAAGAGGCAAGTTGTATGCGCGTGAGTCCCGATCTCACGCCGGCTCCAGTGGCGGATGAAGCTTTCTCAATTAACGCCCCAACACGACGGAACTGGTGCGCACCGTTAGGGAGCCGGCGTCAAAGACAAGAGGCTCATCAAAGCGCCGCGGTCTCCGTCAATTATGAAACCAAATTCGAATTACGAATCTCACTTTATCAGCGCTCCGCTGCGTCATAAAAGAAAAGTTCCGTAATCTAAGTTATTTCAGATATGAAACTAAAGTGACAGTGGAACTGTCACTGTTACCTCATATAAATTAAACATTTCGATGCAGATACGTTTAGGTTATCATTCAGTCAACGACGATAAACGAAGCTTCCTGGAAGTAACTTACTGAGATAAGTTATTGGTATAAATCACGACATAACTGCGTCTTAGCGTAGATAAAGAAATAGCTTGTGGTCGCTGGAAAGGTTTACCGCGGCTTCAGGAAGAGATTACAAGTGTAACAGTGAAACACTGTCCAGGATGAGCACCGATACAATTATGTCAGTGGAGCCGTTAGGCTGTCCACTGACGAATTATACGGATCACAGAACTGACACAGTGGGATTTCGGGGAACATGTATTTGGAGATTATACATGTCATGCGCATCCTGCTACAAAACCGTCCTCACACATCACAACGTATTATAATGCTACACAGAGAAATAAGGACGCATCTAAATGTTTTAATAACATTAATTCCCTAAGTAGTGTGTACACATTCATACATAAAACGGGCCTTATTTCGTAGATGGTGACAAGACGGCCTGAAGTAAATTCCATTAGAGGGAGCGAACGAGACACCGGCAGGCCTTTCCACTTAGGGGTTTTTCCGCCGACCGGCGTCGTCGCCTTCGGTTCCCTCGTGTTCTATCAATACATTATTATTTTCTCGTGCCAATTCCTTTATCGTCGCAATTATTTTCGAAAATGTTTCCAAATCTAATTCTGTTCAGACATCAGACTCAGTCCAAACGTGCCTTTCTTTGCAAATATAGAAATTCTATAGAACATTTTCCGCAAGCGAGCGTTGAATGGTCAGCCGGCGTGATTGAATTTTTAAATTTATTCTTTAGAAAAGTCATCGGAGGTTTTTTTTTTTTTTTTTTTTTTTTTATGGTAGGTAAAATCATCCAATGACAAGTCCCGCCCTTGGGTGGAGCGGGAAGTAGTGTCAGACTCTTACTGACTAAAAACCTACCCCGTTCCTTCATGCCTATCATGCCGGGGCTGAGCCTTCCTCTCAGAAAACGGCCCTTAACCCCAGCAGGCTTCGACCCTGCCTGCCTGCAGCTAGCAGGCTGGGCCTCTACGGTTTGCTGACAGCTCCTTGAGGCGCGCGGGAACAGAACGCGCCGTCGACGACTTGGGCTCGATCCGGTATGTTACCGGACGATCGGACAGCGTGCTACCCATTGCACGCCGTCCGCAAGCCCGCGCCTACGGTGGCCGGAAATCGGGATCGGAATCCCGGCGGCGGCTGGGGCGAGCGCCCCGTTGCCTTTGCCTGATGCGGTCTGCCTCCTCCTTTGCTAGCATTACTGCTTCGCAGAAGGAGGCGACCGCCTGCCATCCCTCCTCACTCCGGACCATGGCCTGAACCAAGGCCCGGCGAGAGAGATCGCTGCCGCCGATTGCCCCCACGAGGACACGGCGATGCTCCGCCCAGGCGGGGCACACCTCTACAGTATGCTCCACCGTGTCCTCCGGGTGTTCCGCACAGTGGCGACACCCGGGCGAATCCTCCGCACGAATCCGGAACAGGAACTTGGCAAACTTTCCGTGTTCCGTTAGGACCTGCGTCGTGCGGAAGTTAAGAGTGCCGTGAGGTCTTTCCAGCCACGCCTCAAGGATGGGCCTTATCGCCTCGATTGTGGCGCGCCCCGAACGAGGTTGCGATAGTCGCTGACGCCATTTCGCCATGAGATCCCGCCGGAGCTCTGTCCGCCATGCCGCGACTTGTCGTGGCAGTGGAATTTCGCCCCGGCGTTGCATCTCCATGCGCTTGTCGTGCATGTGTGCAAGGACTGTTGCCTCCAGATCCCATGGCGGTTGGCCAGCAAGGAGGGTCGCCGCCTCGCGGGAAATCGTTCGGTACCCTCGCACCATGCGTATTGCCATGACCCTCTGGCACGCATTCAGCTGGGCCTTCGGCTGCTGTTGCAGCGACGGCGCCCACACCGGAGCACCGTAAAGGGCCATGGACCGAACGATTCCCGCGTACAGCTTCCGGCAGGAGGCGTCTGGTCCCCTGAGGTTGGGCAGGAGCCGCCCGAGAGCAGCCCCAGTCCGGTTCAGTTTGGGAGCCAGACGTCGGAAGTGCTCCTTGAAGTTCCACCAGCTGTCGAGGACGAGTCCCAGGTACTTCATCGTCGACCCGACGCTGATGTGAACTCCTCCTACCGTTAGCTGGGAACCCGGTGGTGGCGCACCCCTAGGGCCATGAAAGCACATGGCCTCGGATTTGTGCAATGCCACTTCGAGTCCCAACTGCTGGATCCTATCAACGACTATCGCAACCCCACGTGTCGCTAGTTCGACCGCCGTCCGGTACGACTCTCCCCGTGCTAGGACCAACGTGTCGTCCGCGTAGCAGACCACGCTGACCCCGTCGGGGAAGTCGCCGCGCAGCACGTAGTCGTACCCGATGTTCCACAAGGGTGGTCCCAGTACCGATCCCTGCGGAACACCGCAAGTCATCGGAGGTGGCGACGGAACGGAAGTCGGCTATTTATCAGAGCTAATCCTAGGTAGCTTACAATACAGGAAATCAGTTCTAGGTAGAGAAGCTCGCGCATAAATAATATTAGTGTGTAGACGTAGGTCGTGAGCATGCGGCGCATTTCCATAATTTTGCTCGTTACCGCCGCGCGCCGCGCCGAACCCGCAGCCGCCGCGCGTGATCTTATCTTTTCTTTTCGTTGGACACGTAGGTAAATAAAATTAATTAAACGAATTTCGATAGAATTGATGCGGTTTCTTTAGCTTGATATAAGGAAGCAATGAAAATTAATTAGATGGCTGTTCTTATTATAGAACTTGCTAACAACTACTGAAGACTGTTTGCGCACAAATTTAATTCTACTTCTGGTTAATTTTCATAACTTGTTGATATCTTAATTAAACTATCGATCGTCATCCGTTCGTTCATGAATAAATAATCCATTGTTTAATGTCTCATTACGAAAACCTCACTCATATAGGTACTCAAAATATCTACTTGAGTAACTTATAATATTTAAAATTTGTGAAAAACGATGACAGGTGAGAAACCTGCGAGTGTAACATTGGAAGTACTTACGAGTAATCCCAATATCATATGTATATAGTAGATATGGGGCTGTGGCACCACAATCCATACATAATTAATATCGGGCATGACAACTGGACCGGCGGCCCGACTCGCCCCATTAGCATAGCTGGCCGGTGTGCAGAGCGCCCTTGCACAATGGTGCATGTCCGAGACGCGCGAAATATGCACAGCTGCTTACTATGCATTTGTTACGTATAAGTCAAACTGCATTCTGCAGAATCCGACGTCTCCTTGCATTGATGCCATTAGATGAAGTATCTACCGTCTATCTGAGTCACATTTCCTGAATAATTGACGAGGCTCAGCATAAAACTTTTGTTCGTTTAGCATGATTTGCAACAAATGTGATGCGTTAGATAATGTAGAACATAATGTATTTTTTTATTCACTCATTCCTCATTACTCGCAGGTTAGACGTGGGTTTCATTAAAACCCTTCCCCTGTTCGTTGGACGCTGAATGAGACAAAAGCGACGAGCAAGTTTAATCTAAAGAGCGTACAGAATATTAAAACTAACCGAGTCGCGTGTCACCCCTAATCGCGATGGTTGCCTTCATATACACGCACACTACCCATGTTAGTAACAGTTTCCGTAGAAAATACCACGTGATGCATTTAAATACGCTGATGCAGTATCGATTACGTTTCTCCAAGCTGTATCGTGATTAAAAGAGTTCCATTTAGTACAGGAGTGCGGTTGTCTATGTGATTTCAGTTAGAGCGGAGCCATCAAGGCGGTGCAACTATAAAGTTTTTAATTAAACGCGCCAGCCGAGGCGGTGGGGGCTTAACGACCGCATTTTTCTAGATTCCCTTCGCGCGTTCTACTCCCGGGAAATCTCTTGGCACTGCACGAATAATTGCACAAATTAATAATACGAAATCGGGAGACGACGCGACGGCTGCGAGACGATTCTTTTCATCTGCGAAAGTGGATTACATTAGCATACATAGTGAACGGTTTTAAAAGTTTGAAGTGAGCTTAATGGTGGCGGAATTAGTCGTCATAAAGTGTCTTTTTGAGCGGTGGGAAGGTAGTGTAGTAGTTTTTGTGGCGCCTGGTCGTTTGTGCGGAGTGCGGGGCTTGAAGTTGCTAGCACTTGGGAGTTTTAATTGATTTACGGCAGGTGGAAGTCGGCTAGCTCGGAGAGACTCCCCGGCGCTGTCTCGGCGCGAGCACGAGCTGGTCCCGGAGGAGCTCACAACTCGGGTTTGTTTTAAACTCGTATTTATCGGCGCGCACAGTCCGAGCTCGGCCGCAATCAACCGCCTCTGTTTATTAAGCTGCTGGGCAAACGGCCCGACTTCATCCGCCTGCGGACTTGTTATAGCATATTTCTCTCATTTATATAAAGCACTGAACTAAAACAAAGTGTTTATTGTTCCGTCAAGTTTCACCTCGTATAAGTACGAGTACATCGGATACAGGCGTTGCTGATGTTTTGCTAATGGAAAAAGTTAGATACTTTGGACGAGAGATATCCATTAAAGAAGTTTGCATTAAGCATTCGATCATAAAGCGAACTGTATCTTATAAAAGCATCCTAGGAATAAGCAGTGCGCGTAGCAGTGCGAAAGCTAATAAAAATAAAAGCGTGTTTTATTTACTGGAGCAATGTTCTACACTTGTGCGAGAACTTTGACGCTAAAAGTGCAGCTCGTCAAATATTAATGTCATGTCGAAAAGCCCGTGTGCTCGTGATATTTTTCACATTCTGACATTTTGCGACGACACCGCTAAGCCTCAAAGCGTGTAGGACCAAAAAAACATGGCGACAGGTGCTACACGTATTTAAATTGAAAACTGGTTGCGAAAAGATACATTTTCTAATCTAAATAATATAGCAGTGTGTGATTTATATGGGTGGTAGTGTAATCGTGATCGATGCTAATTAATGATGGATGGATACTGCAATTGATATTCGCTTTGGGTAATTAATGTCATGAATAATAATATTCACTGCATGTCATTAGTTTAGTACTGCGTCCTTTGGAAATTGGGAGTCCAGTTCCATGCTCGGCGCTACGCCGCTACCGCAGCCGGGATTCCGATCCCGATTTCCGGCCACCGTAGGCGCGGGCTTGTGGACGGCGAGCAATGGGTAGCTCGCTGCCCGACCGTCCGGTCACCGTCCGGGCCGAGCCCAAGTAGTCGACGGGGCGTAATTTTCCCGCGCGCCTCAAGGAGTTGTCAGCAAACTGTAGGGGCCCAGCAGGGTCGAAGCCTACTCTGGGGCCTTGGGTAAATGTGGAAGTGATCGCCAGGGCCCTAGTACGAAGGTAATGTAAGAACGGGATGGGTTTTTTAGTCAGTAAAAGTCTGACACTATCTCCCGCTCCGCCCAAGGGCGGGAGATGACATTGGATGACTTTTACCCACCGAAAAAACAAAGTTCCATACTGGGAAAAAGCTATTTTATGACATTAGGGAATGACAAGGTTTGAGTAAAGTTAGGGTTGCAATACACATAAGCGGTCCAACGCTGCAGTTTCGGCAATAGGTATTTGTTGAATAAGAAAGCCAACCCGAAGTAATTACTGCACTTGTTCGGTTTAAATCAGCTTGTGCTGATCAGTTCACTCGGGTCGATATATCATTCGATTCGGCAGTATTTGTGGGACGGAAACCTAGCGCGAGTCATGTGCGAGTCCGACTCTTAGCGAGTTTTTTTATTACTATTTACAGAAATAACAACAAACCCCGAATTCCCAATGAAACGTGAATCGAGATCTGAAATCACGAAGCCGAAAATATAATACGTAAGTATCAAAGTAACGGGTGGGGTTCGCATATTAATGAGCCATGATACAATGGTCTGAAATGTACGGTTTGTGACCACCCCTAGCATGAATCAGGCGAGCCAAATGTTATTGCTTCGTTCCGGCTGTAGCAATAAATGCGACCATCTAGGGTTGTCGAAAATTTCAACAGGTTCACCCTGATCGGCGGCAGCGATCTCTCTAGCCTTGGTTCAGGCCATGGTCCGGAGTGAGCAGGGATGGCAGGCGGTCTCCTCCTTCTGGGAAGCAGTAATGCTAGCAAACGAGGAAGCCGACTGCCCCAGCCGCCGCCGGGATTCCGATCCCGATTTCCGGCCACCGTAGGCGCAGGCTTGCGGACGCCGAGCAATAGTTAGCTCGCTGTCCGACCGTCCGGTAACCGACCGGACCGAGCCCAAGTCGTCGGACAAGACAGGCAGGTCGAAGCCTGCTGGCGTCATGGGTCAGCTTCTAAAAGGAAGACTCGGCCCAGGTACGATAGGCAACGAAGGAACGGAGTAGATTTTGAATCAGTAAGAGTCTGACCCTATTTCCCGCTCCACCCAAGGCCGGGATCTGTCATTGGATGATTTTACCTAACATAAAAAAAAAACTTCACCCTTTAATTTTACAAACCCCCGGCTTTCGGTGATACAAAATCCTTCGCTTTGACGTGCCAAGAAAGTGTTGTCCTTTTCAAAGTTCTCAAAGAAATAATTTGTATCGTTTGAAACATTTTAAAGCTCGGAGTTTTCCTCGTTAGCAACAACGCGGATTGGGTTGCCGGTCCCTACTCAGATCCTTTGACTGTGAAAGACTCAGCCAAGCAAGGCCGATATTTATCGACCTTCAAATGGACCATTTGGACTGTGTAAGTGTGTAACCCTTTCACCACCATTATTACAAAAGACCATTAAAGGAATATATTCGTTGTTTGTTCGTGAAATGTAAATGTTTCTACGTAAAGATATTTTATACATTAATTTCTCGGTAAAATGTCAAGTCTATGTATTATAAGCCTGCTTGGGTCATGGGTCAGCTTTTGAAAGGAAGGCCCGGCCCCGGCACGATAGGCAACGAAGGAACGGGGTAGGTTTTTAGTCAGTGAGAGTCTGACACTATTTTCCGCTCCGGCCAAGGGCGGGATTTGTCATTGGATGATTTTACCTACCATAAAAAAGTGTATGTATTATGTATTCAGTATATATGTATGTTTATTTGAACATTAAGTAAATATACTTTGTACTCGTTTTTTTTTTTAATTTATATAATCTAGCGCTTGACTGCAATCCCACCTGATGTTACCATCAGTGATGCAATCGTTGATGGTGGGGCGCACTAGTTTATTAACAGCCTATTCACTCTAGCCTTGAAGACACCTAAATTATAATCGGACGGGAAAACCGCAGCAGGCAAATTGTTCCAGTCCTTCGATGTTTTCTAAAAACATATTCTTTTTTATGCACCTACCATATTGCCTCTCCACCACCCTAGGTTGACTGGTAGAGAATGCCTAAGGCATTAAATCCGCCTTTGTACTTTATGTTGCATGAAGATTAAATAAATAAAATAGTTCTGTGGATATTTCATGTGTTCATCACAATTTGCTTGCCAATAGGGGCCTGTAGGGTTAATTACTGTAGTAATTAATGTCAGAAGTTATAATAAGTTTATATTCGACTCATTACTATTCGGTTCCCATGTCGATTACGGAGTGGATCTCTTTGTTGAATCTACTATGCACGTGTATCTAGTGAGTAATGCCACTGTCAAGTTTAATTATATATGTAAATATTAGCTTGTATTATCCACCAATCCGCACTGGGCTCTGGGATTCCCTCTCCTAGAGAGGAGGCCTGAGTTCCAGCAATGGGAACATTATAAGGCTGTTACTATTGCTTGTATTCAGTTGAGTTCTCATAGTTCAGCAATCAGAACCTTGTCGTACCTATGTATAACTTTATTGTTGACCAAAATAGTAATGAAAACTTCTACCAGAGGCGTAGCGTGGACTAGTTTAGACGTGGGCCAAGGTTCATCAGCGAGGCCTTTTTTTTAATAAATTCGAAAACCGAGATAGGGACTGCCGCAACCCAACTTTCGACTACATCTTCGCTTACTATCAGGTGAAAAAGTGGTCAAAAGAGAACCTTATTAAAAAAAGAAACTCTCATTGGGCCATACTCTACCACGCAGGCCCAGTGCGAGTTGGTGAATGTCTCATATCTTCGATTTTTTTATTCTAGAACATGGCGGTTTCCTCATGATGTTTACCTTCACCATATCAAGAGCAGTGGTGAAGAAATAAATTACACAAAAGCACTTGGCTGGATTTGAACCCGCGACCTACAACTCGTAAGTCAAGGCCATTACCACTCGGCCACCACTATTCTAATATTTGGTTCAAATGAGACAAGTTTATGACAAAATATTATAATCATATCAACCAATGCTCACGACATTATGCCTAGAAAAGTTGCGTTAGTAAAATAATTTCGATTATAAATGAAAATATCTGTGTCAACATCACACTTATGTGTTTTCTGGTATCCCAGCAAAGTAGTCTAGACTCGTGGATACAGTGGAAGGCGACTATAAACATAATGCCAACGGAATAGGTACATCTAAATACACCTTTTACACTTTAATTTAATCACCACTTCACGAATATGCGATACAGTGACGGAATGAATAAAATATTAAGGCCGTTTTATTAGTTAAAGCAGTACTTACTAACATAAAAAATGCAGGTATATAAAGCCCATATTCCAAGCCACTTCAAAAGATCTCCAGTCGACAGATTAGGAACAAATAAACACTCGATTAATGCCAATAATAAATAAGTAACAAGCTATTACTATGTCTTTGATGATTCGCGATGGAGTCGACTTGAAGCTCATGACTTAGAACAGGTACAGGGAGTAAAATGTGACTCACCTCTTAATATCTGGTAGAGGAAGACTTTGATGTGGTCGGCGGAGAGATGTTGCGGTGACACGATGATCTTGTGCAGGTCGCTCTGCAGCAGCTCGGTTATCACGTAACTGATATAGACTGGTCAAGGAAATAGTTGTTCGGACACATTGAAGACGACATTAAAGAAGAACTAATAGAAATCAAAGACGAAGTAGATAAACTTACAAACTATCAGAAATCAGAACAAAGAAAGTCACTAACTCTTAACTTCAACGCAAACTTAGAACTCTTGAAGGATATTGAATTTCAGAATAATGAACAAAATTTTAACCAAAAACTTAATTGAAACATGAATCTTCTTCAAGACAAGATGCAGATTACACTGTCTACATAGAGACAGAGGCTTAAGTAAACATTTGCGTACAATATTCCGAAATTCCATGCGCGGAGCCGCGTGACTGGCACTAGGCGTTATTCAACCGCCCAAAGGGGTGGCTCCAGGACGTCCTACCACCCGCATGCCTGCCGGAGAACCGGTCCGGTGATCCGTCCGGCCGGAGCCGAGCCGTCTCGCCCGTATCTCGCTTATCTGCAGCACGCCCCTCGTGACCATTATCAAAATTACAGGCCGGCCGTACTACACTCCGCACACTTGTTGCGGACAAACTACATTACAACTTCAACGTTACGGGTGGAATTTCAACGAATTGTAATTTGGGAACAGGCCCACTATGCATTGAAGCTAAAGTTGAAAATGTTACTTATATAACGTATGAATTTAAAGTCGAAATTAGACTACGACTCTTATTCCCTAAAGTGACTAAAAGTTGAACATAATCCAATTAGTAAATTGCTACGTAAGATAATACAAACTCTTATACCAATATTGTTTTAGAGTAATATCGGCACATAGCAGTGGCTATAAAATTGTGTAAGTGGCAGTTATTTAATCCGAAGCGATGAATATAGTGGTCGTGAAGCACGAAGCGTCTTGAATAACGACCATAAAGCCTACATTCGACCTTACAGTTGACGCATTAACGCTGAGGCTGTGTATACAGAAACTATACTTGATATTAACTTATATTACAAAATGTACGCAGTCGATGCCCGTAGCATTCTATATGCTGCTACAGAGAACAATAATTTGAAGCTGATACCTTGTACAAAAGAAACGATGTAAGATTACGTCGGGAACAACTTGACGGAATGAGATGACCTTTTCTCGATTTCAGTGATGTATAGTTATTGTTTAGTTTTAGACAAACACTTATTTTAATCTTATACAACAAAAGTTAGAACGAGAACATTTATCATGAAATCGACAACAGTTGCTGTATTTTTGTTTCCAATTACCATGAGACCTAGATCAAGATTATATTATTTTTAGTTACTTAGAGGCTGACCTTAAGGATTTATAAAGCCTCATTGGTTGCAAGTACTCCTAAATTCTATGCGGTAAACCACAATTTCGGAATCCGGCCTATGGCCAACCGACTTTCTCTTGCTATTGAATCATTGTGTTTCTATCAAAGACCCTTAATGTCATTCATACAAAGAAATGTACTCTCATCTTGAAATATAGTGACTGTACCATTGTGTTTATTGTCAGGTGGCGGTAATCTCTTGTCATTGCGTTGATCGCTATTGATGGCATCTTCAGTCTGGTCAACAACATTTTTCATGTCTTATCAGTAATTTGAAGATATTTTTGCGTTACTTATAACATCTGCTTTTTATAGACCCCATGATTGTAATCTCCTAGTATTCACAAACATATTGCCTCTTGAAATTTAGTTTATGGGTTTAATCAGAAAAGTCAATGACATAAAGGACACGCGATTAGATATGGCTCTATCGAATCATAATATCGTCATGATGAAACTCCTTGATAATTATAATCTATCTGTGAAATACCCTAGCTCCACAGCACAGGCTTAATGGTTATGTTATGAGTCACGTGCATGGTATCCGAGTCATGCTTTTATTATGTAAAAATAAAAGAAAAACAAAAGGCAAATGCTCACGTATTCCTATCGATTTTGTAGTAAAACCACAGACCCGCGCGCATAATAAAAGCGTGTCAAATGTTTGCAAGGATTGACGCCATTGGCCACGGGTACGTGCACAGAGGTTGTTCTAACTTAGAAAATTGAATGTGCCGTATTTGCGTTATTTCTACATTATACGTAAAATGTGGGCCACACGCGAGTGAAATAAGCTTTTCAGTCGATTAGGGGATCAAAAACAAGGATAGGCGACTGTCCACGTTTACTGGTATTATTAACATCACGTGATCACCAATCACCCTGCAAAGTGCTACTATTACGGTGTTATCTCCCATAGGACCGGTCGTAGTAACGGTCGACGAGGGAGGCCTCATACCCAGCATTGGACATCTACGTGATCGTATAAATACGAACAATATACTAAGAGAGAACAATGAAAACATGTTTCTCTTTAAAAGTTTCGTCGTATTTCATCACAATCCCAAAGTTTTCAGCAAAATGTGTTTCGTTTACAATATTTACATTACAATGAGAACACAAATTATGGTACCTGATGAATGAATTCATTTTGTAAGTTGAACCCTTTACATTTAGTTTAGAACTCGTTCTAATTGAAGCGAAGTTAAACTTGTATGAATAACTTTGAAATGTTGTATTTTTTTTTTAATTCTTTTTCATTGCTTGCAAACATTTATCCACTACTAAGTAGCAGACAGTGTAGTTTTAAGATCGGTTGATTTTTTAAGCATAAATAAAGCTAGATAATCTCAGGTGTGGCCATTTTTATTTTAAATGCTAGACATAGAATACGTTTTAATATCGTTAGTGTGAGCTAGAAAAGCGATGTACTCATCCTCTTACTTGGGACCTAATGGCAACTTCAACGAGGTGTGAATATACGACAAGTATGTACTTAACTTACTGGGGAGATTACAGCGTGAAGGTAATATTGGAGTATAAAGACAAATATGGCAGCCATCTGCAAACGGATGTTATTTAATTAGTATGTAGGCATAGACTTATACTCAGGCACTTCTTCGTAGTAAATGAAAATTATCACAGCAGAGACAGGGTCCTTAATGTTTTTTCGCAACTATTCCGACCAGAGCTCATAATATCTGGTTCAATCAACTACAATCAATAAAGTTCTTTGAGAAGTTTCTTGATTGTACTTGATTGATGAAGCAACGTATAGGAACCTTTTTTGAGGTGGAAGATCATCAAACTACTTCTTCCGCTTTGGATGGAGCGGAGGGCGTCAGACTTTGACTAGTAAAACTCACTTGTGTTCCTTCAGTTTGCCCCTTGCCACGACAACTGTTTCTATCATTCCCGCAGCCCAAGCAACGTATACGTATTCCACGTTCTTCGTTTCTTCCCCTATGATTAGCCGACTTACAAAGACCAAATTGTCATTTGAGGGTACTTGAATAATAATAGGCACGGTCAAAAGAAATGGACCAAAAATATTTGAATGCTGATAGTACCGGTCACGTCCCGAGTTGCGGTCGCTTACCTAATCTGTATCTATTCAAGACCCCACCGAATCGAGTCTGCGTCGTACCTTATCTATAGTACTAACTATTAGATCTAATAGAACTTGTGAGTATTATTACTGCTCTCTATTATTTTGGGGTTCAATATACTGAATTGTTATTTCGAAATAATAATACCATTAATGTCCCCCTTCTTCTTGTCGGATTTCTTCTCATTATATATTAATAGTTTAAAATTATTTGAATGCGGTTTGACGTTACTGGCATCAGGAAAGCCACCGTGACATTAGAAAACCATTAAATTAAATAAACACGACTTGGATACTAGACTGAAATGTTACGTATTTGCGCAAATAATTGTTAGAGTATGTAATTTTATAAACATTCGCGGGTATCAAAACACTTATGTAAATACAACGTGACTTTAACAAAATAATAAAAGTTCTACAAAAATATGCAATTTAACAAATAACAAAAAGAACCAGATAATATCGTCTTATTTACCATTCATATTAAAGTATCATATTATTTCAATGTTTTTAATTAAACATAAAAAAAAAAACGTTATGTACGACAAAAGTATTTAGATTGAACTATGAATACGGACAACGAACTTAGATGCGAGGCCGCGGCATAATACAGGATGCTCATTGATTAATTATTATGGCAAAATATGTTATAATTTTGCTCAAAGAACGAATAGTGAAAACCGTAAAAATATTTCGTAACGTAGGTAATTGACACTCATTCATACCTTTATTGAATGGAAAGAGTAGCTAATCGCTCCTTGACATAGAAAACAGCGTACAATTTGCGTAAAAGATTGGCGTAGATTACGTTTGAATCGATTTAACTATTGCTAAATATCTATAATAATCTCTTCTAAGTTTTTGATCATAGGTTTTGGCTATCCAGAGATAATTATCCGGGAACGTATCCTGGGTTTTAGCTATACAAAGGAAATTATTCAGCCTGACCAAGTCATCCTCTACATACCTATATAGATTAACTAAAAACCAATTGTCACATGTGTGTGTATGACGAGGACAGAGCATCATCTGAGAATAGCTTCACCGATTTGACTTTTTTGTTGAGATCATTATATAATTGTTCACGGGATGCGGGATGACCCCGGGCTATATAGTGAGTTTTAGTCAGCAAAAGCCGAAGAATGGGAAGAGTTATATGTTATGATTACTCAAGTCAAAAAAAAAATTGAATTGATATTTTTTTACTTTTTTTGACTTGAGAATTCATCGGAGCACAAATTGCACCCGTATGTTGCTGGAGTGGATCGTTAGTAGTAAATAATGCTATCTCACCGTCACAAAAGCATAAAAGAACACTTAATATTCGCGATCATACTGATATTCAAATTCCTTGAAATTAAAATCACTTACTAGGCAGCACGACTCGAACGCCCTATTCTATTCATAATGGGTCCGAGAAATTCTGAGAGACATTACAACCAATTCTTTAATTTATTTGAAGAATAACTAACGAGTAAGTACCTCCAACAAATTACGTATTCGCTTGCCATATCAATTTATTTTCGTGAGATTGTGAGTACAATAAGAATTGGCAACGACGGGAACGCTGGAAGAGCCGGCCGGGCCCAGGGGCTCACGAACGGTTTTGGGGCTACACCCCTGTGCCTGGGCGGTAATTATTTACTGAGGGGCTGAGATTCCGCCCGCGCCCGCCGCCCCCGCACACCCCTTACCGCCCCATCAAACACGACACGCAGGATGCCGTATATGCAGGGAGGATACAATTTTACGATACGAACTTTAGTTTCGTTTTTCATAGTTTCACGAATTATGAACCGTGTTGTTATCAGGTTGATGGCGAAGCTCAATTTGAAATAAAACTGGACTGTAACTAATACCTTTATAAAGTACAAGAGGAAACTTTGTATACTTCAGTAAATAGACCTGAAAGTACTGACATTTAAACTGTCAGCAAAAACCTTTTCGCGGTCGTGATTTTTAGTTTGTTTTTGTTCAAAAATAAGTAAGCCGCAAAAAGTTTTGTAGACGCCTGCTCTGTCATCGGATCAAAATAAATAGGCCAGTTTGGTGAGCCTTCTAAAACAGTTCTTGTTTACTTTCAACCGCATTATATTCCGAAACAACGAATGTAGAAAGTATTTAGGGTAGACACACATGAAGAAACAGTGGAATACACTTGTGTTCATAAGGCGGACAAGCATACATATAAATTGTGGACTGAAAGCCCGGATGTCGTGCAGCTGTGCACCGAAACCCGACAACCAAATACGTTTGTAGACACAAAAAATCCTTTACAACACAAAGTGGATACACAACAAAAAAAATATTCGAGCATCGATTAGTCAAACAACTCGTTATCGGACATTCTGTTCGCGACTGATAAATCATTATAAACCCTAGACAATAACATTGAAAGGGCGTCACTGGAATATTGAAAAATGAATAAGCCATAAAATGCTTTTCATCTGATGCAAAATTACGTATTCATCAATTTGTTTTATTAAAATCCGTATGCAGAATCCGTGTCACTAGCATCAATGTTCACAGCATTAAATATTAATACGATACATTAAGATATTATGCAATCGACCTTTTTGATAACTGTGTTTTATAACGATTACATCTATTTTATGTTCTCTTTGTTTATAGTTTATAATGCGTGCAATTTCAATAATATTATTCCAGATTAATTGTTGATTTGAGTCGTATAAATCAGTCGCCAAAATTGATTGCACACGCATGCTGTGATTATAAGAGAATTCAATTCTTCTTTATGCGATAGGATTCACATGACTTATGTTTTCTGTCAGCCAGTTACAATGTGGACAAAATAAAAGCATTAAAAACAAAGCAGTTTGTGTAGTCAATCTTCAGCGAGAGCTATAAGTCGTGGGCGTGACACGGTCTACATGAAAAATAAATTTCAACATTTTCCGTAGACAAGTTTACCTTCAAACATTTTATGTTTAGCAAAAACTCGTCTTTGTTTGGTGCAAAATCAATATAGAATTATTTATAATGCAGGATTGTGCAAAAACACGGAAGGTGCCTACTGCCTAATAAACCGTTCAGGTAATTTGCTGGAATGGTATTTGTGAGGTAATGTTACACCATGGATGGTAATATTCACTTCAACTATGCTTAAGTTTCCTTCTGTTTACGAAAGCGTTGAGATGCCCGTTTTAACGCACATTACGGTTTGAGTTTGTTTCAGGCATTGTGTGGCGCTGCAGACCGGTAGGACTGAGCTCCACACAATGCACGCGCCGACGCTGCACTTCAGTGTCTCACTCATAATTGCCGTGTCTAATTTATGAATATTCTCTTCACATGCATATTATGTGGAACAAACTTAACACAGTCCTTCTGTCGCAATTTCAAGCTCGCCATTATGTTTTCTCCACATCCTTTTTACGGATAGGGAAGGTACAGATGTGACATTGATGGATCATCGACACCGGTTTATTGAACGAAACCGGTTGACACTAGTTGCCCGTCATATTTGCATAGAACGTACTTGAAATTTATGGAAAACGTTTTGTTCGTGACTAGAATTATTCTCTAAGATAGCAACATGCGAGAACATAGCTGTTAGTCGAAAAAGAATTTAGTACATTCCTAAATTGTCGCAGAAAGATATTCAAAAATATTTGGGGACGAAATGCAAAATTTATTGTGAGATATTTAAGTGAAAATTGCACATTTCTGAAGACTGAAATGAGTTGATGACACGGAATGGTGAAAGTATAATCAGTAAACGGTCAGTGACCCTCGGAAGAGACGCTTGAAGTAAATCAGGGATATTTAAGATGCGTCGAAAGACATCCAACGATGTCGGTGCAAATGACCATTCCGAAGACAGTACGGGGAAGGGAGACGTTGATAAATCGCTCTCAGTAATGTTTGCTGGACAAACGTACTGATCAGAATACGTTTTACTCCATATGAAATGATGTGAAAGGCTTCTTTGTCAAGCATGAATGAGTAATGAGCTCTCTCCAAATACAAATGATAAAATTCTTGGGAACCTGAATTCTTAAAACTCTGGCTTAAGTCCACTGTAATATTTATTAAAGATGACAACAGCTGTGCATGGTTGTATAGATACGGTGAATTAATTCACAATTGTAAATTATGTTTACAATACAGATGCGAAAACAGAACGTGGTAGGTAAGTCAATAATAACGTAGATAGGTATACGAATAACAGATAACATGGCTAAATGAATAAATATGGTTTTAAGGGTTGGTGGAAATAAGAAATTGTAACAAAGAAATACGTCCAAAATAGAGTCTGAATACAGTCTGCTGGGGTAGTAATCGCTCGATAGCACAAGGATATTTTCACACCAACAAAAATAAAAATCCTATTTTATACTTGGTTTATACAAACCGGCTAACAAATCGGTAATTCAAAACGGCATGAACCAACTGAAAATGGTTACATGGAATTCAATATTTCAAAAAGTTTCGTTGTTAAAATCGACTACAAGGTATTGTTGAGAATCTAAATGAGGGTAACTGAAACTTTGTGAAATCGAGAAACATTGGTCACCCGTTTTTCTTTTCTATCTCTAATGTATCCCTCACGAAAATCTATAAGGAAAAACCGTGCGCCCGGATGAAACCCAGCCAAACCCATGTTTCCACAAATCTTCCTTTAGCAAGTTTTGTGTGAACACAAAAATATATAGAAACACGATATATAAAGTAAGTTTGTGCCGGCGTTGAGTATGATTGGTGTCGGGCCTGATATTTGGGTTATTATGGGGGTAATCCGAGCATCTTCTGTTCCCGGGCACTTCGGCCACTATACATCAACGTCGCGAGGTTTCCAGGGACGTTTGCACCGCATATCGTCCGTCAACTGATACGTGTTGATCCCGTATGGGTTGGTGACAATGGATTTATTTGTTTTAAACACAGAGATAGTGCAGATAGAGGTTTTGGGCTTTTGTTTGATGATAAAACTGGTGCTTTCAGAGACCTGGTCTGGAATTGAAATATCGCAACTTACCGTACTACATTTCTATATAAAATACATCAGTCAGCAGAAATGTCTACAAAGAAAACTAACAACAAATCTGAGTTTTCTAGCTACCCTCAAGCAATATGATGAGTTATGTTAGAAATTTTGCCCCACAAATATACAGTTAAGTACAACGTAATTAGAAAATACCCGGAAAAATAATACCGAAAGCTTATAACTCAGTTTACCGACAAAATCATTACCTACAGCAAAAGGAGGTCACGAAACACGAAATCACAATTAATGTTACACACGAATGAAAAAGAAGAAATTCACATTATTTACATTGCGTCCCCTGCGATTGTTAATCAAAACGGAAAAAATATAATCATATTTCTGTGTGGCTTAATTTTAAATGAATATTAAAACACGTCGGGTAAGTTCGGGGCAAACACGCCAAGTAGACGTAAAAGCGGGCAAAGGTCGGACGTTGATGAATAGAGGCTTACTGACTGCTGGACGGCCCGGACCGACGGCACAGGCGACCGGTCCGGCGCCGCGTCTAGTGTCGGTCGTGTGTTGTTATTTTTGCCTGGACTCTGAAAGAGGTTTTACTAATCCCCTCGAATGCTCAAAGCGATGACACTTTCATGTCCAACTTTTTTATACAGCTTAAGCTTAAATTTTAAGTAATGGAAGGCCGAAACACGAGGCAATTACTTCGACAGTTTGTGGAAAGGTATTTTCGAAACGAATTATTTTGATTGAAAGCTTAGGAACTTCACTATAAATATTTCGGAAACATGGCTACGAATCCTCAATTTAGAATTCTAATAAACAATGATACCTAACTGTCAAAATCGTTTTTAGTGCGCTTTTGAAACTCGTTCCCAAATATCTTTGTTATCTAGCTACTAAGTCAGCTTTACCGATATTAGTTCGAAGTGTCCTTCACTACCAACCACTGTTCAAGCAAGATAAGCATACAGGAGCTCAAAGTTAGGAAAACTATGGGAACGGAGCGAACGCACATATTTCGTTTAAATGTAGCCATAAAAACAAACGTTTGAAGTGAAACAAATGCGACTAATCCGATGAATAATAGAAACTTCAAAGCACGCTATTCCGATTCAACGTGACGTCTGGTGGAACATGTTAACGTGGTAATACACCGTGATTAGTAAACGGTGTAATGCCTCCCAATTATGTATCTGCATTAGCTTATTAGGCAGTTTCTAACAGAATAATCAAACGGCGGGAGAAGTGCCAGTCGCGGGATCCAACGAATTTCCTCTGCAGTTTCTTTATTCCTCTCACAACGGGATTTCCCGCAGGATGCTAATCTACACAATGGAAATTAACTGGCAAAGAAAAAAGGGCCACATTACAAATCCGATTACCATTAATAAACAAGACAGAACTTAATGTGAAAGCTTACTACAAGGGTGACCTTAAAACTTTTCAGTGCACCTTCGTGAGTGGAGCAAAATTATGATCGGTTGAATATCAAGTTGGATAACGCCTCCGTCTTTGAATAGGCAAAGTAATTTGGAGGACTCTGAGAAATATGTTATGTATGTGTTTAAATATTTAGAGCTAATAACATTCTGGTAAAACTTACTGCGAACGTTTTCCCTAAGAGTTTCTAACTCGTGACTTTTACGAACAATAAAAGCGAAGAGAAAGTGAATTTTGGGTTTATACGCTTATGCAAATTGAGAATACTGGGATTTCAAAAGTAGCAGTAATTGTTTTGAATAACAGTTGTAGGCAAATTGAATCTCTAGAGTAGTAATTACGTACAGTTGACGCAGCTGAAGCAGTAAATTGGTGGCGTAAGCTGTCGTTGACAAACACAGCAAGCATGCGTCGTGTCATGTGTACTAAGATACACAGGACACACCAGCACTCGCATATTACGGGAAATGCGAACTGCGAGCTGTGCCTCCCTCAATAATTCCGAGTAACGAAGTCTGCGCCACTGAAATATACCGTCTAACATTTCAAAACTTCAGCAGCGATTCTGAAATGCGCGAGGCATAAACATAAAAACTCGCGTTGGTTAACGAACACAGGTGGCAAGTGGAGATTGAATGCGACATGATACTCTTCATTACCGGTACATGAATACATTTGCATTGCGAATGAGACGTCTGTTTTTCGTGGAAGGACAAATTTTGAATACACTTAGCCGTGGCAGTGCGTTTTGTAATGGTTTTAATGCTTTGGGTAGGAAAAAAGTTGATTTGGGGAACCGCAATACGGTAGCGTTTATCTAAAGCCTATCGGGCAAGCTTCCAAGACGTCATCGAGACGGGGCCGCACAAGGGGCTACGCCAGCGCTGATCTCGAGCCTGCGAGCCAAGAAGCCTCTCGGTCACCCCGTGCCAAGTACCGCCGGCTTTGCGAACCCTTAGCGGTGTCTGCCTCAAATTATTCCAAAACGTAAAAGAAGTCGAACGCTCTTTACTGACATGGATTGGAGGCTTGAAGAGGGCGTTAAAAATAATTGTAGCTACTTGGCAGAGCTTTTGCTATATACTCAAGAAGCATATTTTGCTCGTATTCAGTCTTTAAAACACCGCAGTATTAAAAGTATCTACGATATCATTCCATTCTTAGCATCGCAACGGCTGCAAAGAAATTACTTATTGGACAAGTTAACACGGAGAGAACTAATTCTGTAGCTCGATTTATCATTCAAGGCAGCGCGTCAGTCGGGGAGTGTCAGTCTCCCTTAATCGATGACTGATTAACTGATTTTGTTTGGATGTAAGAGCGGACATGGCGCGCACACGAGTACGAAAGAGGTCGGGCTCGGGGGGAATGTCGACGTCATACGAAACAGTCCCGAGTTTTTGTTACTGCGAGCGAAAACACGAAACCGCTCTCAGTCCCACGAGAGTACGACCGGAGCCAAAAGTAGCAGTTTTAACGTAATGCTTACGTATAACTTGATGCATAACTAAATCCGTTGGAAAATAAGAAAATAGATGGGGACATCTGTTCTGAGAAACTTATCCTGGACAAATGAGACGTCTAGGGTATACATAAGTGTCCAACGGATAAGACCTTCTGAACAGTTTGATGTTAAAATGTTGGCTCGTTGAACATTTTATCGAGAGTGCTTCGTGTGAAAAGTCTTGCGTAATCGTTTAACTCCCAGCTTATAGCACTCCCAATATTTAATCACAATCGTGATAAGCGTAAATACAACGCGCAGCGGGAACGTTTTCAGGAATGGATACTAGGGTGGGTCGATTTTTTTTAATAAATCTGTTTTGTAATTGGCAAATATGGCATCTTATTAATTCAATAACAATTAAATCAATTATTTTCAGTGGAACAGCCGGAGCTTTGGAGTTTTTTCAATCAAATAGAACAGCTAACACTACTAAAAAATTGAAGCGTGATTTAATAACTGCGATTGTCGTCAAATAGTATGTTTTCGTAACATAATAAGGGTAGTAGGAAGTGATCTTGTACGTAACGTTATTATATTAGTGCAACAATAAGAATATTACTTGTACATTCTTAAAAAGAAATTTGTTGTATGCTATGTTTTTTCTCTTTTCTCTTAGAGATAAAATTCCATTTCAGGGAGTTAAGAAAGTTATATTACTAACTTATTCCTTATCCTTAATTACATATATTATCAAAATTCGAAAACATGTGACATCTACCAATCCACAATGGGCCCGCGTGGTGGATTACAGCCCATTCCCTCTACAAGAGAGGAGGCCTGAGTCCCAGCAGTGGGAACATTATAAGGTTGATGCTATGCTTTTTTTTATATTACCAACTTATGAGATATCATAGAAACTTATGAACGAAATAGGCTACATCTGAAAATTTGCAAGGAAACTTAGAAATCGTCTTCTGGTATAAAAATTGAGATGAAGATTAATTTGAGAATAGCATCACTTGTGTTGCACACAAAAACTATTCCACTCATTCTCTGGATTATTGTTTGAAGTGCAAGAACCTTATCAAATCTCCACAGAAAAGATCCGAAGGCCAAAAAAAAATGGATTGTTACAGATTATCAGTTTTGTTTGCCTTTATTGTTAAAGGAAATATAAATACATGTGTCTGTTTTAAATAAATAATAAATAAATTTATTGAACCATTGTTACAAAAGTTGCCTTATATCAAATTATCGTAACTTAATGTAGGTCTGTAACTGTTGACAAGCTTCATTGTGTAGTCTATACGGTGGTCCCCAAACTCGGCCGAGCCTGTATCTTGGGGACCAGGGTTGAGGTATGAGTAAATTTTCTAATTTGTGTATGTTGTCTTTGTAATTGTATAATTATGTTTTTGTTGTCATTTTTATTGTGTGATCGTGGAAATCGCATTTAAATATCAAAATCCTCGAGAGCCATGAAAACTAAAAAACAGCTTTACAAATAAACGAAAAGAAAATAAGCTATGGTAGTGAACAGCAGAAATTGGTGTCAACTTCAAGTGATTCTGAAAAAGCGAATGTTCTTTCAATCTAATAAATTCACCTTCCATATTACAAAAAGACAAAACAACTGAAAATACTATTCAGCCTAAGTTTTCAAACATCAGACTCAAATGGCATTTTTTCAAGCATCAGACCCAAATAGCATATTTTTACAATTTATTTTGATATTATAAAGAAAATTGTCGCATCTTATTATAATTGAGTGATGAACGGGTATGACAGAGGGTATTTTCTTCAAATTTCTTTTTTTTTTTCTCAAAACAACAAATTATTTATATCATCCTCAAGAAATAGCGCACACGAGCAATTTTTACCTCTGCAACTAATTATTTTACGTTAACGTACGCTACATTAAGTTACGAGTTTGAATGAAAATCTGCCAGAAACTCAACAGTTTCTAGCAAATAAATTACTTATGGGCCCTTCCCATATGTCTCTTCTCCTCTGAGCACACGGGAGTGACAGCGCCGTCACATATTCGTCAAAAAAATCTAGCAATAAACGGGGCTAAAGTTGCGTCACCGGCCTGTCATCGAACCCGCAGAAAAGTCTCCCAGCTGTCCAATCGCTACATGCGCACACTTTCATACAATCCCGTAGATTCGATGTGAGAAATAAATTAGCTGCAGATACTAAAGTTGCTCGTGCGCTCTAACTCCTGCAATGCAGGACATGGACTTAGGACAAAAACTCAAATTGAGCCTACAGTATAGTAGATTGGGTGATGGTTTAAGCCTTGGCCTAAGCATCCATACAGGCTGAGCTGACAGGATAAGTAACAAAAAGTAATGGTAGTCAGAAGAGTACAAATTTAATCTAGGGTCTAGCCAGGGCTCGAGTTCCCGGGAGGACGTTAGCGAAATTGCCAGAATACATTAACGGGAAGGGTCGCCCTCGCCCTATCTCAACAACCTGCAACTAAGCTACGACACAAAATCTCTCTGAATCGCAAATTTTATTCGCATTACGGGTTTTTATACTTTTATATCGTTCACATTCGTGCTCAAGTGTAATTAATATACTTTCTATTTAGCGTACACAATAAGAGCGTGTATTATGACTGAGAGGCTATAACTCTCAGAGTTATATCATTGAAAGACTTAATGAAGTCGTGGAAATATCATAAAGCGGTTATTTACGGCGAGATTCCTCTACCTTAAATGGCGGCGCAGTAAATAAAAGCAAGGTTTAATGTTTCACGAAGGTCTCCACATTATGTTATATGCGTAACGTCATTTTTAGCATGCTTTTGTTGGCAGTTAGCATTGTTCTTTGTGTATTCCCGATAAGGCTGTTACAATGCCACACACTTGTATGATGAAGTAAAAAACTGTCGAATATTTTGTAACACCACAGAGAGTAACAGTTGGCGTCTCGTTGCGTTAAGTGCAAACCAGTTCGTTTTTTCAATCGTCAGGCGTGAAATTATATTGAATACTTCTGGTAAACGCTTCAGAAAGCGGTTGAAAGAACTTCGAAATTTAAAGTGTCTATAAAATAAAAATTATTTTACATTGCTCGGAATACTTTTGTAATGACGAACACACCGAAGAAGTCGTCGTTGGGTTTAGGGTCGTCGTTGGGTTTAGGGTCGTCGTTGGGTTTAGGGTCGTCGTTGGGTTTAGGGACCTCCCCGTGGTCGTTTGCGGGGACTTCAATGCCTGGAACGAGGCTTGGGGTTCCCGCTACACGAACGGGCGGGGTCGGTCGGTAGAGGCCTGGGCTGAGGAGTCCGGCCTGGCCCTCCTAAACCGGGGCTCTGTTTCCACGTGTGTGCGGATGCGGGGCGAATCAGTGGTGGACCTGTCGTTCGCCAGCCCCGATCTGGCACCACGTGTCGTCGACTGGCGTGTTATGGAGGGGGTGGAGACGTTCTCAGACCACCGGTACATCCGGTTTGACGTCTCCGCCCAAACCTCGACCGCGCCGGTCCAGCGGAGCCCTTGTGGTCCGCGATGGGCGCTGAGGCAGATGGACCGGGAGCTCCTCCTGGAAGCCGCGACGGTACAGGCCTGGGTGCAAGCACCGGACAGGCCTGTCGACATTGACGTCGAGGCAGAGTGGTTCCGGGAGGGCATGTCGCAAATCTGCGACGCGTCAATGCCCCGAGTCCGTCCAGGACGTGCCAAGCGCCAGGTGTACTGGTGGTCGCCGGAGATTGCGGCATTGCGCAATGCGTGCAACCACGCGCGTCGCCGGTACGCCAGGTACTGCAAGCGCCGCAACCGCTCGCCGGATGCGGAGGCTGTTGAGGCGGAGCTGTACGAGGGTTACAGGGTAGCGAAGCGCACCCTCCGAGCGGAGATTAAGCGGTCCAAAATGGAGGCCCGCAACGTCTGGCTGGGGTCTCTGAATGCAGACCCGTGGGGACGCCCATACAAGATGGTACGGGAGAAACTCCGTCCATGGGCTCCCCCACTGACTCAGAGTCTCCGGCCCGAGCTCGTGGAGGGTGTGGTCAGCACTCTGTTCCCTACGCGGGGGGTACACTGCCCCCCGTCTATGGCTCCGCCAACACCGGCAGTACCTGACGCGGACCACGACGACGACGACGATGTTCCAGAGGTGACCGAGGTAGAGATGAGAGTGGCGGTACGAAGGCTGAGTGCCAAGAATACCGCCCCAGGACCTGACGGCCTGCCTGGGAGGGCCTGGGTCCTGGCTATGGAGGCTCTCGGGCCTCGATTGAGGGGGCTCTTTAGCGCATGTCTGGAGAGGGGCCAGTTCCCACTTCGCTGGAAGACGGGGAAACTGGTCCTCATAGCGAAGCCTGGGCGCCCTGCGGACTCTCCGTCCGCGTACCGGCCCATTGTGCTGCTCGACGAGGTGGGCAAGCTCTTTGAAAGAGTCATTGCAAACCGCCTCGTCGCGCGCCTTGCAAGGGTGGGGCCGGACCTGTCGGACGGACAGTTCGGTTTTCGCAGGATGCGCTCCACGGTGGACGCCATCATGCGCGTGCGAGCCCTCACGACGGGGGATGCGGTGTCCCAGGGCAGGTGTGTCGTGGCAGTGTCCTTGGACATTGCCAACGCCTTCAACTCCCTGCCCTGGAGTTGCATTGGAACGGCACTCCGGTACCACCGGGTGCCCGACTACCTCTGTCGTGTGATCGAGGCCTACCTATCGGAGAGGTATATCATCTACCCCGGTCACCAGGGAGAGTGGAAACGTCGAGAGATGTCGTGCGGTGTTCCGCAGGGATCGGTACTAGGACCACCCTTGTGGAACATCGGGTACGACTACGTGCTGCGCGGCGACTTCCCCGACGGGGTCAGCGTGGTCTGCTACGCGGACGACACGTTGGTCCTAGCGCGGGGAGAGTCGTACCGGACGGCGGTCGAATTAGCGACACGCGGGGTTGCGATGGTCGTTGACAGGATCCAGCAGTTGGGACTCGAGGTGGCACTGCACAAGTCCGAGGCCATGTGCTTCCACGGCCCTCGGGGTGCGCCACCACCGCGTTCCCAGCTAACGGTAGGAGGGGTTCACATCAGCGTCGGGTCGACGATGAAGTACCTGGGACTCGTCCTCGACAGCTGGTGGAACTTCAAGGAGCACTTCCGACGTCTGGCTCCCAAACTGAATCGGACTGGGGCTGCTCTCGGGCGGCTCCTGCCCAACCTCAGGGGACCAGACGCCTCCTGCCGGAAGCTCTACGCGGGAATCGTTCGGTCCATGGCTCTCTACGGGGCTCCGGTGTGGGCACCGACGTTGCAACAGCAACCGAGGACCCAGCTGAATGCGTGCCAGAGGGTCATGGCAATACGCATGGTGCGAGGGTACCGAACGATCTCCCGCGAGGCGGCGACCCTCCTTGCTGGCCAACCGCCGTGGGATCTGGAGGCAACAGTCCTTGCACACATGCACGACAAGCGCATGGAGATGCAACGCCGGGGCGAAATTCCGCTGCCACGACAAGTCGAGGCATGGCGGACAGAGCTCCGGCGGGATCTCATGGCGAAATGGCGTCAACGACTATCGCAACCTCGTTCGGGGCGCGCCACAATTGGGGCGATAAGGCCCATCCTTGGGGCGTGGCTGGAAAGACCTCACGGCGTTCTCAACTTCCGCACGACGCAGGTGCTTACCGAACACGGAAAGTTCGCTAAGTACCTGTTCCGGATTCGTGCGGAGGATTCGCCCGGGTGTCGCCACTGTGCGGAACATCCGGAGGACACGGTGGAGCATACTGTAGAGGTGTGCCCCGCCTGGGCGGAGCATCGCCGTGTCCTCGTGGGGGCGATCGGCGGCAGCGATCTCTCTCGCCGGGCCTTGGTTCAGGCCATGGTCCGTAGTGAGGAGGGATGGCAGGCGGTCGCCTCCTTCTGCGAAGCAGTAATGCTAGCAAAGGAGGAGGCCGACCGCATCAGGCAGAGGCAACGGGGCGCTCGCCCCAGCCGCCGCCGGGATTCCGATCCCGATTTCCGGCCACCGTAGGCGCGGGCTTGCGGACGGCGTGCAATGGGTAGCACGCTGTCCGATCTTCCGGTAACCGACCGGACCGAGCCCAAGTCGTCGACGGCGCGTTCTGTTCCCGCGCGCCTCAAGGAGCTGTCAGCACACCGAAGAGGCCCAGCCTGCTAACTGCAGGCAGGCAGGGTCGAAGCCTACTGGGGTCATGGGTTAGTTCCGAAAGGAATGCTCGACCCCGGCACGATAGGCTACGAAGGAACGGGGTAGGTTTTTAGTCAGTAAGAGTCTGACACTACTTCCCGCTCCGCCCAAGGGCGGGATTTGTCATTGGATGATTTTACCTACCATAAAAAAAAAAAAAAAAAAACACATCGAAGAAGGCTCTAATACCAGACAACAGATTTTACTGCGCATCCTACAAGTTTTAGTACCGTTTTTATATGGACGTCAAATTTTTACGATTTTTGTTCAGTGCGTCTAGGCTTCCGAGGCGTCACGGTCGACACTGGCTCATTTTTCTCTGACCTATAACGCCTTTGAGTGCGTCTTTCAAAGGATAAATAAAGAGCAGCAAAGCTACATAAATAACGCTACCACGGTGTACAATAAACATAAAACGTGTTACGGGTTACCGTACCCTTGACGATCCGACCAGTACACGACTCGTGAACCACACAAATACCATTTCGGGGAACTAACTTTCATTTTATATTGGTACTTTTAGAATGCAAACATCCAGAAAGCATTTATTTGATCAGGTCGCCTCAGAGTCGGTGAGTGCTTAAGTTCTTTCTGTTTACTGATATTTTATTAGGTACATCAAAAGGATCGGTTGAGGTCTCCCTGCATATTGATAAGGTCATATTCTGATTATCAACATAATTTTATTAGGTTTGATGCTACGATATTGAAGAATAACGATAAAAAAACGTTAATTTCACAGAAGACTGACATAAAATGTTAGAAGAAACACTCCATTGTAAACCAAAGGGAATATATCCAGCAGTAATATTTACTACCGAACGTTGACCTGAACAAAAACTGATGGAAGCTACTAAGCATGAAGAATCCCCATAAAACATCAACATAATTACACCTAATGCAGTAATGGATTTATAAAGTACTACTTAAATCCATATTTGGCATAAAACGATTGGAAATTGATGCCACCATATATGAAAAAGCCATCCATATGTATACCCGCCGTGTACAGTAACCATTTCCCCCGACTTTTTCAATTAGCGCGGAACAATAGCCAGCAGACCGTCTGTTTTTCTTTCACTTAAAAATTAGACGCAAATGGCAATAATAAATATAAGAGCATTATAAATGAATTGAAAGCCGTCTAAAACACTGACATGTGCGAATCTAAAACATATGGTGAGAACATGCAAGTTAGTAATCCGAGTGGGGAGGCCCCACGCGGCACAATTTCCAACTATCTATGGAGCGATATTTTCTCTAGGCGACTTGAAATTGGCGTCGTTTGTTTAGGAGTTAAACTTGAAGGTTTCGCTTCAAGGAACATGACTGAAGTAGAAAAGGGAATATACATGCTATTTTTTTTATTTTCAAAATTAAATACTTTAGCTCTGGTAAACAAATATGAAAAACAACTTAGAATATCTTCATCTAAAACGAAGTTAAAGCTTCAAAGGTGCTGTTTACACGGTAGCGCAAAAGGAATTTTAAAAATGTGAATGTGCGTTAATTTTTGCAGATGGCGCCTTTGGTGTGTGTTTTAACATTTTATATTGTAGATAAAATATTAAAGAGCATTAGCTGTCCACAAGCCACAGAGCGACAAACCTCAAAAATTATTGTTACTACTAATTTGACGAATTTTCTAGATCGCCGGATCTATCGGCACTAGATTTCTTCCTTTAGGGCTTTTTGAAACCTCCCATTTACCACAACAAACCAAGAAACTTGTAAGTCTTCAAAAATTAACTAACATTGAAGAAAAAATCGCCAATTTGGAACCGGATGTTTGCGAGCAACAATGTAAACTGCCGCAAAGCGAGCATTGTGCACACTCTACTCGAAAGGTGGCCATTCCGCACTATATTTTTTCCAATAAATATCATCAATTTCACACTTTCAAGTAAACTTTTCATGAAAACAAAACCCATCTTTTTAAATTCTGACTACATGGAAACCAGTTCAAATTGTGACATTACTTTTGCGTCGTCCTCTAGGAAGAGAAGTCCGACATGGTCTTTGACGTCAAATGCCATGACTCCCGTACGGCTGCCGTAGAAAACGGCGTCTTGGCTAGAGACAGATATGTGTATTTGTTTAAAATTGTTATAACTCGTTTGCAAGTTACTAATCGTGCAAACAATATCAAAATTGGTAGGAAACTACTACAGTATATTTATTGATCGAATGGTTAGTTAAAAAAAAAATGTTTTATCATGCATATGCCTATTGAAACTGGGTACAATTATGTTTGAAGTTTGCTTGCTTGTGGTCTAGATCGAGGCTTCTGTTTGCAAGTTACTAATCGTGCAAACAATATCAAAATTGGTAGGAAACTACTACAGTATATTTATTGATCGAATGGTTAGTTAAAAAAAAATGTTTTATCATGCATATGCCTATTGAAACTGGGTACAATTATGTTTGAAGTTTGCTTGCTTGTGGTCTAGATCGAGGCTTCTGTTTGCAAGTTACTAATCGTGCAAACAATATCAAAATTGGTAGGAAACTACTACAGTATATTTATTGATCGAATGGTTAGTTAAAAAAAAAAAATGTTTTATCATGCATATGCCTATTGAAACTGGGTACAATTGTATGAAATTTACTTGCTTGTGATCTAGATCGAGGCTTCTGATACTAAATAAATTAATGGCAGCGTAATCAAGCAACATAGCTATAAAGACAATGCTAAAGCTGAAATATATTCAAGCCAGTGAAATTACTAGGATTTCCGTGTACATGCTTCGCTTCCGAATTTAAAACGATACCAGTATACGATTTGCTGGCAGACATGCAACACAAGAATTTGCAATTTAAAACTACGAGTAAGTATAACGCTGAGAAGCACTACAATGCACTACCACTACCAGTTAAATGATGGCAAGATAGGTTCGAAAGTATTATTTGAAAAAAAAATCTTTTAACTTGAAGAAGTAACAAACATACAAATATGCACACTCACAAACTTAGGCCTTTATTATTATTATGATATGATTGTCTAATTTATATTAAGATCGAATCACAAAACTGCGACGCCGCATCGTAGAAACCTGCGATGCAATTTCGTGAGGCAAAGTATGGGTTCCGATGGCCATATATATATATATGACGGCGCGTGACATTATTAAATAATGAAAATCGGTTAATTTGGAGAATCGTAATTGGTTTTGTTACTTTTTTAATCATTGGTCATTATTTTGTTATTTTTAGCGATTAGTCGATTTGATTTTGAGATACTGGTAATTTTAACTAAGAGCGGGTAACACCGAATGGAGTTGCGTCTGTCATGACGGGCGAACGTGATGTCAATTTTACGTAGGGTAGTTGACAACCGTTGCATGTTTTGAGCACTCGCAAACCCATTGGCTCTAAATCGCTAATTATTGTTGTAATCGTCTATTGTTTACGTAATTTAGGTGTCTGTATACTTAAAGTAGTGAACAGTCATCGCTACAATGCATTAATTTCAAAGTTTCCTGAAGTTCAACGCCCAATATGGATTACCGCGCTGACGAAGTCACGAATCAGCAATCAGATGCAACAGCCCGGTCTCCCGATATCACGTTATCAGAAGTGGGATTACCAGGGACTTCCCAGGAACGTGAAACAGGTCAGAGTATTGATTTTAACCTAAATAGTGAATCTGACCGTTAGAAAATATTGTTTGAAATTCAACAACGTAGGATGATAGAATTAAATCATGCTATAAAGGACACAAATACAGTTGATACAAAGCTAACGTTCCCCAAATTCAATCCTGATTCTCGAGATGTCGATGCCAGGTCATGGTACAATACTGTAGACTTATGCATGCAAGAAAAACTATTATCTAATGGTACTCTGATTATCGCCATGAGCAAAGCACGTAGTTACTCAAGCCCCCAAGCGGACACCGGTGTCCGCACACCTTTTGTCTTTCTATTGTGTCTCTAATTACGGTATTCAAATGATCAGAGGACCCGTGGCGCGGCAGCCACGTGATTGGCTCAAAATAGTTTCGCTGGTGTAACCTGGCCTCAGTTAAGGGATTGGTTTCTTGCTCGGGTAACTACTTCGAGAATCCAGCTGCTACCTTGTATAGACTCTTTAATGAAAGCCCAAAAGACGGAGAGTGCATGTCAGCTCATACTACTCGATTTCTGAGTACATTAATGAATCAATGGCATTCTTTTTCGATTGAACAAATTGCAATTGCTGTAACTCTGGCTCACGCAGTGAAAATTGAACATCGCCGGCAAAGACTAGGATTAACTGAAAAAAAATTGATACTAGAATAAAATTGCAACAAGAGCTAATGGCATGCGATGCCAGAAAAGTCTAATACTTGCAGTGACGCTAAGAAACCGCGAAATGAACCGAAGAAGTGTTATAATTATGACAGACTAGGCCACATGGCAAACGAATGCCTCTTCAAAGACTCGCGCAATACCAGCACTAATCTCAAACCTCTGTTTTCAGCAACCAATAAACAGCAAGAGACTCAAGGCAGCAGGGTACCAAGCAAAACATCTTCGCCTACGTGCTATCACTGCAGCGAACCAGGTCACATTGCCACTCGCTGCCCGAAAAAGGACACCAGATTAGTAGCGGCACTGGTTGAATGCCTGCCTTATGAAGCCAGCCACTGATCACCTAGCAGTTGAATCCGGTGAGAAGTTTTTATTTTGTTTTGATTCCGACGCCTAGTGCTCTCTAGTCTAAGAAAGTTTAGCAAATAGACTCTCAGGCAAGCGTCATCATACCTCGGTAACATTGAAAGGTACCAATAAAACGTTAAGTGCAATGTTCAAATATTGACAACTGTACTACTATTACTGTAATGCTATTCAGGGATACTCAATGTAGTTATACATGTCGTGCCAGACTATTTTATTTCTGATTCCATTTTTATTGGAGGGGAATTACTATAGTCAATGGGATTTTCGGTTGAAGTTTGTGAAAACCAAAACATTTTGAGGAAAATTAGAACAGTTTTAGCGTATGATATAGGCGAAAAAAAATTAGTAATTTTTACAATATCAATACTGATATACCCACTGATTATAAACATCAATTAGTTTCATTGCTTGAACGTAGCTCGGATTATTTTGTAGAAGGTACACCTACGGGTAGAGTAACGATAGGGCAATTTGAGATTCGATTAGCTGAGTTTATGACTATGTGTTATTAGAAAATCATGAACGCAATAAAACAAAGCCCCCAATACCCAAAATTTAAGGGACCTTATCAGGTGGCTGAGGTGCTTGATAGTGACAGGTATTAACTAAAAGCATTGAACTCTAATCGGACGTATAAGTATACACATGATCGCATACGACCTATGCCATGTGAGTGCTGTGTTCCATTGGATTTGAATGTAAGTTTGGAGGCACCTACTAATATTGTAGAATCAGAATGTACCGATAACGGCGCAGGTGAGTTGTACATCTGGATTTACTTGTTTACTGTGAAGGACTTTGCTAATATTAACAATTGTTGACAATAGCCTGTGTGGCAATAGCCTGTGTGGCACTAGCCTGTGTGGCAATAGCCTGTGTGGCACTAGCCTGTGTGGCATCAGCCTGTGTGGCACTAGCCTGTGTGGCAATAGCCTGTGTGGCAGTAGCCTGTAGCACTAACCTGTGTGGCAATAGCCTATGTAGTCCCAGCCTGTATGGCAATCTGGTGTTGTCTGGGTGTTTGGAGTTTTTCGTTAACTGTGATTTGAGGTCTCGCTCTTTGTGATATTGAGGTGTTTAATTCAAACGGTCAGAATGACCGAACGTTAAGTTGTTTACTTGATCTCTTTTATGATTGTCCACAAATACTGCAGAAATAAACTATTCACCCGAGGACGTGTGAAGACGCAGGACGGCCGTGACGGCGCGTGACATTATTAAATAATGAAAATCGGTTAATTTGGAGAATCGTAATTGGTTTTGTTACTTTTTTAATCATTGGTCATTATTTTGTTATTTTTAGCGATTAGTCGATTTGATTTTGAGATACTGGTAATTTTAACTAAGAGCGGGTAACACCGAATGGAGTTGCGTCTGTCATGACGGGCGAACGTGATGTCAATTTTACGTAGGGTAGTTGACAACCGTTGCATGTTTTGAGCACTCGCAAACCCATTGGCTCTAAATCGCTAATTATTGTTGTAATCGTCTATTGTTTACGTAATTTAGGTGTCTGTATACTTAAAGTAGTGAACAGTCATCGCTACAATGCATTAATTTCAAAGTTTCCTGAAGTTCAACGCCCAATATGGATTACCGCGCTGACGAAGTCACGAATCAGCAATCAGATGCAACAGCCCGGTCTCCCGATATCACGTTATATATATATATGTGCAATGCAAATCAATACGAAAGTTCTTGCGATATGTCGTGCGAGCTCACAGATTTTTACGATGCGACTTCGCATCGCAATTTTTTGTGTTTGACTCATTAAAAAGCCTAAGTTTTAGTGTGTACATTTGTATAGTTGTTACTTCGTCACATTCGAACTACACGGGTAGACCATGACCTGGACACAGCACATAGGACTTTTTTTCGACAGGAAATGTTATTTTAGAATAATTTTCTACTAGGTATCATGCGAGTGAAACCTCTGGCAGCAGCTCGTGATATTCATAAATAAGTCATAAACTGTCTGACAAAAATAGATCCAAACAGTAATGAATAATAGATACACCATCAAATGAACGCAGTGACATGAATGAAATCACAAACAGATATGACAAAGTTAATTCTGCTTATCGACTATTCTAAGACACGATGCGAACCAGATCAGGCATAGACTGACATACTCGTACATAACTTCATTAATAGTAATAATCACTGATTATATTTATGCACAATTAAATTTTGATCGTTTTAAATCCAGTGGAGGGTCGATTCGGTACATGAAACATATTGATTTGTAAGATAAAATTAAAAAAAAAAAAAATTTTTTGAAACTCGAATCAATTTACGCATGTACAAAATTAATTTCTTTAAGTAAACGACTAGACTTATTGACTTGCTTTAATTTCTAAGCTACAAGAAATATGTAACTAACTAACAAGAAAGAAAGGTTAAGAGCTATAGTTCCGGTTAAAGCTAAGAACAATGACGTGTTGGCAAAACTTTAACGTTTTACTTGGTGATACAATAGACGACAGTAAAAAAAAAAAACATTGTTAATGTTAAAATTAACTTTGCAGGGAAACTGTAACGTATCTCTCGAGGAAACCCACTCGTAGTATTTAGTGGAAACTCTAATGATATTCCGGACTTCAGTGTTAACTGCTGTTGTTTTATGAGTCCGTCCACAAAAGCGCAGACGAAACCGTGTAACCTGGGAATAATCACCGACAAAAACGGTCTCAGGATGTGAAAAGTAAGCAATACCAAGTTTATGGTATTCATTTTTATTGTGAATTGTAAATATTTCAAAATGAACGCCGCAACTCGTTTTACTTACACAAATAACGCACCTGTTTTTAAACATAATTTTGCACTTTGCTTTAAAAATCATGTTGTCATGAATATTAAATATTTAAGGGCCTGAGTGAAATTTAAAGAATATTAAATATTTACGCTGCCGTCTTTTGTATGCAAAATAAAAGTTAATTTGAGCCTACATAGAAAATCTATGGTCCTAAATCGTAGGCATATCTAAAACAAGCTAGACTAGTCAACAGCAAACCGAACTAGAACAAAATTAAATCAAATCTTATCTCGTGAATGGAAAACAGTATCGAAGCAGGATCTAATATATTAGCGAGAGAAGTAAATAAACTCAAATCGATAGTCGTACATTACTAAGCATCCAGATGTCTAAAGTAAATCGATCAACCTCTCAGAGCACAAGTTTGCGAGTGTAGCCAAACATAAATTATATTACCGTACCTGTCTACTCGATATCAGGTCTCCGTTACGAGCCCATCCACTTTGGAAGCAAACAGAATTACTACAACTGACAAGGACATAACAAATATCCATTAGGATTCTGAAGGCAGAAGTTGAATCCTTAGAGGTTTGTATACCGTTTAAAGCTGGATCATATAGTTCATGGAAATAGAAATTCATTAAAAAAATTTATCCTAACAAACAAAAAACAGCAAGGTCTGAAGGACTCAAGTAGTTGTCAGCAATACCATAAGAACACAGCAGAGTAGCCCTGCTGTGTTCCTATGGTATTGCTGACAAAAAATATTTTCGTAGCCTGGCCAGTGCTACGAAAATATTTAAAAGAGTTACCGTGGCTTCTAAACACAAAAGGCAACTGAAGGTGGTGGTTTTTTGTCAGTAAAAGTCTGACACGCCCTCTCGATCTACCCTAGAACAAGAGAAATCATTTGATGATGAGCTAACTGATCTCAAAAAAAAAGTGTTGAGGGACTAACAATAAACGGATCATGATGAAATTAAAATTCACTTTGTTTCGATATTCATGGTGAATACAAAAGCCAGAAAGCAGCTTTCAACAATCAGTTGATAAAAAATAAAGATAAAATATAGGTATTAAAAAGAAAGCTCATCCAAATGAAACAAAAGGACTAGACAATAAAGAGATTACCAACTAAATCCTAAACAACAGTTTAGTTTGACATGAATATCTTTATATCTATGCATTTACAATGAAAAGTGATCCTCATTTTGGATAGCAAGCTAAATTTGCTGAATTAGAAAACTGATCATTAACGTGCCATGACAAGCTTATAAAAGGCTGGCTAATCTGGGTATTATAGGTAAACAGATGATGGCTCTCCATCGATTGGGGAGCAATTAAGCGTGCCGGCCGTTAGCGAGCCCGAATGCGACCGTCATAAACTGTGATCTGGTGATAAATTCTTTAATACTAATATAAATAATACACACGGCTGCGAAGCGCAATAAACCGTTAGTGTGGATATTATAGGGGGATTATGGATATGTTCGTATATGGAATGAGATAATAAATTATAGAAATGTAATGTTGAAATGCGCTTAAAGACGGGGGTCATAGATGCAGGAAAAGGCTGCCTGGCTAAAATGGGATTGAGCGGGTCACATCAGCTGCATGCACACTGACCGCAGGACAAGACTCCACAACGACAATGGACGATGCCGCCAAGGTCGACCTGGGAAGAGGTGGCTACATGCCCTAGGCACCTAGCGTAAAAGCTGGTTCCAGGTGACTCGAAAAAAGAAATCCTTAAAGAAGTTTGTGAAGGCTTTTGCTCATTAGTGGAAAAATATAGGCTAAACACCACTGATGTATCCACTGTATATTTAAGTTATATTTCATTCGTATCCAGAATTAAATACAACAAAATTCAAGCAAAATAAGACTCGATCTAGTTCAATATATCCTCCGGTCACTGCAACGACCACTCTGATATTAAAGCCAGAACAATAGCAAGGAAAAGCCAACGAAAACAGAATACTGCACAGTGTACGGAACTTCAGGGCTTTAATAAGAAGTTATAGTCGACATAATGTTTGTTTAGGAAACATTAACATAGACGTGGAGGAAATAAAGTCGTACAATTATTTTAAATGGCTGCAATTTGAAGGAACTGGGAATACTGAACATAATAAAAGTTACTGAAAGTGTATGGAAATGCTAATAAATGGAGGACCTAGGATCATATTTTAAAGAAAATATAAACGAATAGAATTGGTGGTAGGTGATAGGAGATTTGTAGAAAACTGTAACTGCTTAGTATTATATCAAATACCAAAAGAAATCTACATTGAAGTCACTGAACATTTATCTCATAACGATGCTTCAAAAGCCAGAAATCAACTGTCAACAATATCTTTCCGATTTTCAAAGTTATTTCATAACCTAACTCCAAAAATTTCCACTTTCTAAAAATAAAAAGACAAGCTGAAGGTGTTTTGGATCACAACTGTTTCTAATGCATTTTCATGATGAGGAAATGACAAAGCATGAATTTTGCCAAAGTTCTGTTTCACGTCATCAACACAAGCCACTATAAATTCTGAAGAAAAGTATCGTCCCACGCTCAGACATAATTTTGTACCTATAAATCTTCTGATTATTAATTATAATAAATTTAAACAGTGTACCTGCATACTAATAATAAATTGATTACCTACCTGACCTTTAGATATAAGTTAAACAAACTTTTAAATAAGCGCTTCTGTCACATGGTATGGGCAAATCTAAATAAATTACGAAATAAAAACCGGTACTTAGAAATGCTGCATAAATAGTAGAAGGCCCTTGAGTTGGATTTAAAAAGAAAAATTGCAGAATAGAAGGGATTAACTAAAGCTCGGATTTGAAATTCGAGGCATTATACAAAATGCACAAAAGTGACTCGAACACTTCGGGCAACGAATAATAACGCGGAGCGTGCTAATTCCGAAAATTCGGTTCTTTCAATTGGTCCTACGGTACTACGAGCATAACAGTTCGATCGGCATCGTCAACTGGTCACCCACCTCTCTGTATACTAAACAAACGAATATTGGACACTGGACACCAAACCCCTTTACCAAGCGTTCTGATAATTGCATTACGTCATCCCCTCAAAAGGATGATACGTTTTAGCGGTCTGTAGTACTTATAGTAGGGGAGGCTTTTGATCAGCACTGGATGGCTACTTTATTCATCCAATTTAGTTTTGAAACGCAATTATTTTCAACGACTGTACAAATTGGTCAATCAAAGGTGGCAAAATGGTTTGATCATTATGTTCGTTTTCACAAGAGAAATGCCAAGTCGTCAATAGCGGTTTATTTTCTTTCTTGTGACGAATTCATGAGAGACAATGAAAACCAGACGGTCTTTTGTCACATAGCACATTATTTTTATCGCATTAGCTAAAGAATTAGATACCTAAGCTGACAATTCCAGAGTTAGCAAAAATATTTTTTTATTGAAGCCCTTTTAGTATCAACACGGTAAAAGTTCAAGGACCCTGGAAATAAAAGAGCGTCAATTTTTTTTTTTTTTCTGCAAAATGGTGTATCTTAACGATGCGTACCAATTATAGGCTTGTTGATAAAATAATATATCGATGTGCAAACAATAAAAATCTAATCTTAACATTCGCCCGCAATTCGGAACAAAGCAAGGACACACGGTGCGCCGACACTTCGACATCGAATCCTTGGAAGTGCTCTGACGTCACGCGTGTCAATGCTTCATCATAAACACATTGTGGCTATAGATAATATTACCGTGGCTATAGGTTCATGTGTGAATCAGAACAGACTCATGCTCCTACATCAATACAAGGGCACACGTTAAAATATGCGACAGTTTCTCTCATGTAACGACCCCCCGGTGACGACGCAAAGAGGCTTACCTGCGTACAAACGTCTGTATTCGCGAGATAGTTTATGGAGTGCTCTAAAAACTTAGCTACCTAGAATATTTTACAACATACAATATTCACAATACACCATTGTTTCTGTAAATGTCAGATGTGAGTTTTGTTTACGTATGGCCCTGAAGTCGTGGTTGTCACTGTGAGACCTAGATTTTCAATATAGACTTGATGAAAAAAAAAATTATAAAACCTGAACAAGTTTTACAATATAAAAGTAACGAGAAAATATGGTCAATAACGTCAGAACAGTTCATAAAAGGCCTCCAACAAATAGGTTGGTTGAATCCCTTAATTTGGGCATTCATGGAGTACGATGAAGCCTTTGACACGTGCGTCGTGTGACGTGACGTGACCTATTGACTTTCAATCAATTCTCTTTCGCCCATTTATGAGAGCGTGGACTGGCGTGCCTAATAAAGTATAATAGATAACAGGCAGACAGACGTCACTTGCGATTATTTCGGCAGAGATAGTCATGATCTTTTTTCACAAAGGGGTACATTTTCTGCGCAAATAAATCAAGAGCAAGATGAATGTGTGACGTGTGTTGGTATCGTAATTTATAGCACATGTCGTTCATAATGAATAGAGAATAAAGTTGAATAAACTGAAAATGAGTGACAGGGTGCGATAAAAGTTTCAGCAACTTTCTCAACAGAGTAACCTCTATGTGAAATTTGTTCATGTTGAAATTTATTTTTTTATAAATTTTAATTCTGTGTAATATAAAGTGTCTCTATTCTTACCGACTAATTGAGAGAATATGCGTATAGACGGTGTAACTACAAAACCTTTATCAATTGCTACAGTATCGTCAATTATGCAAATACCTCCAAAATTATATTCAAACGCATCCCTACATAGACGATAGCGTGTCTAGATAACAGTAATCTGGACAGCGATCTCAATTTATACTTCACAATACAATAAAGTGGTAGTTAGCGGGGCGATATCGACGCGAGAGCACGGCCGGCGTGCCGCGGCGAGGTTAAATCGGGCCAGGCAGCCCACGCAAAACCGCTAATTAGGAAGCGCACGCGCAAGGGCGCTGCACCGCGTGCGCGCGATGCGCAGGCGACTCGCACACCAGCTGAAACAAAGACAACCAGCGCCGGACAAAAGAAACAAGCATTCCAACAAAAGGAACTGCTCATGTAACAAAAGAAATGGCCAGGGAACAAAAACAATGGCGTGGCGGAGGAAACGCGAGGAGTATGCCACCTTGTTTTATAGCACAAAGGGTGTTGTGTGAAATTATGTTTTGTTACAAATTCTGACGTGTCCGACACTGACGAACGCCAAGAATTGTGTGCTTGCATTCTATTAGCCATAAAAAGAATTTATAGAAGAAACTTCCTTATGGGACGCTATAAATCTAACGGAACGCGTGCAGAAACTTTGACGTTGAAATTATTAAGGATAGGGAAAACGCGTCAATTCTAAACCGAGGAAGTTCAGACTAGAATATATGTTCAATAAAAACTGTTACAATAGGGAGCATCCGCGCGCGGAGCAAGAAATATTTTAGTTCGAATCTCCGTCGCTCTGGTGCCAATTTTCCTTTTTTCCATTCTTTGTTTTCGGGCTGTTGAGTTTGTACGAAACGACGTTGGAATTCATTACATGGAGCCGTCATTTCTGCTGTCATGTTTCATTGTGATGTGTCTCCGTCGACACTTTATGTTTGATGTGCGTGTGTAGATGAGGTAGAGTTGATTACAGGTAGCTTAATGTAAGGCTTCTGAGAAGACCGCATACGAGGGGCTGACTCAGCAATCGGGTACGTAAAGCCTCGCATTAAAAACCATGCGGGTTGGTGATTATCGTCATTATTTTGCCGTTGCACGCTTTATATTGCTTCTTAGTCATCTCGGGCGATCTAGATATTATCATCAAGACATACGGATTCCATAAACACTGAATGTAATGATATATGGACATGCATTACCACTAAGTAACACTACTATAATAAACGGTATGAATCTAATTTCCCAGTTCCATTATCTGGTCTAATAAAAGCTTCTGAACAAAAGATACACTCTAATTCATGAAACGTACGACAATATAGCTTTGTCTGACCCTTTGGCGACTGTACGCGTCCCACGTCCCAGTTTCCGAAAGCTAAGGAGTAATCCTAAAGCCAAAGTAAGTAATAGGAACCATGTCATGCGTCCAGGACGTTGAACAAGGCACAAAGAGACACAGCACACAACTCCGCGGTCCCACGGAAGCACTTAGTTCTATTTCGGTGATGTGATAACTCCCGAATATCGCGGCGGGTATATAAACATCTCATCGGCTATGCCGATGGATCCTCGTTTGTTACTTCTCTACGATTTCGGCACTTCGCCACTAGCTGTTCTAAATACGGAGAAAATCAAACTGCTTGCTGGAACTAAAATTATTTCCGATAATCGAAAACTAGCAAACCGACATTATCCTTCCTTATATATTACTAGCTTCTACGAGTGGCTTCGACCGCGTGAAAGTAGGTTTCTTTATAAAAAAAAGCTTTGGCCTCTGTTTCATCACTTCAGGGTTTGATTTTTGGTATATCCTCTCTTAGTACTCGCCTACGTCATAAAAGGACAAGGGACAAGGGTTCTTTCTCAATGTCATAGTATTTATATATATAATATATATAAGTATTTATGTATGTTTATATATTGTTCAATTCCTATTTTTTTTTTTTTTTTTTTTTTGTTATTTTAGATATTGTACACTGGATCTAACCCTCTAATGTAATTTCTCTCTATCACTCAATGGTTTGCTGGAAGAAAACTCAACTTTGAGTTAAGCTCGCCTTTGTACATAAATTTTGTAATCCACTGTGTTATATGTTGTTTTGGTGTACAATAAAGAATTAAGAAGGAAGCCTCCAAAGTGCAGGTGTAAGGGCACCTGGGACATTCCAACATGTGGGTCATGTGCCACCGATGCTGCAGTTAACGTGGCAAGTTACTGGGCCCAAATAATTTAACGAATTTACCATCGATTCGAAAAGAATAAGAAGAGAAGGAAGCCTTGTGCAAAATTTGTTTATTTATAACTTTATGCGCTAGTAAGAAACACTGTCCAAATGCGGACTTAATGCCTTAGGCATTTTCTACCAGTCGACCTTAGGGAACTTAAAATTCACACTTCTAATCCCAGTGTTTCGGCAGTGCTTTGATAATACATATCAGTTACTTAGTTTCTCTTTTTACATATATAGAAAAAAGATATAACAAAACCCCACTTCTGATAGAAGCATTTGAAGTTGGTAATTTCTCTAACCCTACTTTAGCTTGAAAATCTGGTAAAATTTGGCATATTCAAGTAGGGTTTGAGTCGTTCTTAACTCAAAATACTTCAGAATCCCACCCGAAGTCCCCATTCGCGTCTGTTTGTAAACGATAAACCTAATAACTACTGAACAATTTTAATGCGCTTTTCACGAATAGACAGAGTGATTGATGAGAAAGGTTAAATGCATAATATATAGTTGAGAAAATCCGAGAATTTCAAAGATATGATGCAATACCTGTGCGAATCTGGGGCGGAACGTTAGTGCAGATATAAAAATGACTTCGGAGTGTAGTTTTAAATCCTTGATTACACGTACCGAGCAACAGTGAAGATACAGTGATGTAAGCGAGTTGTAGAGATAAACGCTCGGCCGAGCACTCCGCGCTCTGTTCATACGTGCCAAGTATTCGGCCGAGAGCACTGTCTCGCCCGTTTGCTTGGTACGTGTGATCAAGGCATATCGGCTGATAGCCAAATAGCACGTTAATATTGTATTATCAACTACCTTTCACTTCCTTAATTAACCAATCAAGGTAAATCCGGGAAACAGGAAATAAATATTCACACTGATGTCACGAAGACAATGCTAACCAAAATTTTCCTCGAAAGAGTTAATCAAAAGAACTTTTTTGTGATTATTTAATCAATTTTTAAAATGATGACGTATTTTTGCGGTTTAGAGGCCTTCACTCCTAAGCATTGCTCGCGCTTGACTACTAACTCACCTGATGGTTAGCGAGGATATGGTCACGGTAGAGAACGCTTGTCTAGAAATAACCTATTCACTCTCGACTTAAGGGCCGGTTGTAGTCAGTGAGATCTCCGCCCGGGTCTATGTCGATTTTGCGGCCCCGAAACAGCGGTTTCATTTTTATTAAAAAAGAAAAAAACAATTACTATTCAAGATTTTTTTTTATAACTTTCAAATATTTCCGTGACGTAATTTCGTAGTTCCTAGCGATTTTTTTTTTTATCAAGCTAACTAATTTATATCATGTTTCGATTTTTGCCCGGCGTTTGGTCATATAGTCAATTTTAATAAAATATTTTTTCATGGTGTTCTCTTTTATAAATTGTGGATTTCCAGTGGTTTAACCTGACCGTAAAGATCCTGACGCTCTAGCTATCAGGAAACAAAGACTTCCAGGCGGCATTCAAACACTTAGCTAAACGCACAAAGAATGTGTTCTTATAACGCTTTGTGAGTATGGGTGAGATGTTCTCTCCTACTCCTGGCCTACCTCCATTCCTTCCATCTTTTACAAGCGCTTCCCCCTTTCATTTCTGGCGAAATCTAATGGTTGCCAATTCTACAGAATAAAATACACCTATCAAAGTAGGTGCCTATCAAGTGGTATCTTTTTATATATTCAGTGTCCGTATAATTCGTACCATCAAATCTTCAATACATCAGCGGTCTTTCAAAAAAACTGCAGGTTTATTTGGCTACCTGCTGTGTAACTGGATTCAAATTTTTTATGCTAAATTCCCTCAGCCGTTTCTCGTCTGCCTTTTCTAATTCGTTTTGCTACCTAACTCTTATTTAATATGGCAGCTGGAAACGAAATATTTTTGGGACTGAAGGACCGAAATTAAGAGTAAGATAAAATCTAGTATATGTATAAAAATCTTTTATGTTTTTCATCGAGCTCCTCCGAAACGGCTTGGCCTATTTTTAACTGACTTCGAAAAGGAGTAGGTTCTATGTTCAATGTATGTTCACCGATATCTCAGTCAATCGTGAACCGACTTCGAAAATTTTTCTTTTGATTGAAAGATTATACTTCCGAATTGGTCCCATAAAAATGTATTTTTGATCTGATGATGAACTTCGAAGATATAGAACGAATCTCCTCAAAAAAAAAAAAAAAAAAATAGCAGAAGTGTCGTTTTTGTGTGCATGTTCACCGATATCTCGGTCAATTGTGGCCCGATTATGAAAATTTTTGTTTTCATTCAAAGATTTTACGAAATTCCACTCCTAAGGGGGTAAAAACCAATTTCCACGCGGGCGAAATCACTGACAGAAGCTATTAATTTATGTGAGAAAACAACGTTTGCCGGGTCAGATAGTATTCCAATAATTTCTGAGATAGCTGATGTATGAGTCACAATGAGCTATGGATGAAGCAAACAAATGATTTATTCTTTTCCTAACAACATCAATCAAAACCAGTATTTTGTCTACGTCACACATTCTCACGAGGTTCATCAAGCACGTAGGTACATTGGCATTTAATTAAACGTATTGGGAACACATTCATTGTGTGGAATTCCCTGCTGGAGTCTGTGTTTCCTGATAGCTACGACCCGCGAATCTTTAAGACAAGAGTGAATAGGTTACTTCTAGGTAAGCGCGGTCCATCGTCGACCGCATCGTCGCTTTCCATTCCATCAGGTCAGATGCGGTCAAGCGCGAACCTATCAACAACAAAAAAATAATTAAACTTGGCAAGTTTCTTGTATTAGAACTTGTACCGAGTGTTTTCCTTTTAGTATCAGGTTGAAACGGGGCAGCCAGGCAGACAGCGCGGCCAGCGAACGAAAGCCATTCGAAATTCAATAAAACTTGAAGGGGAATAAATCGGTAGAGGGTAACACCGACGAGATATTGTGCCCCCGCCAGCTGACGCACAGTAATCCGAAAAATAATAAACGCCATTATGACACTAATTGCACTTTTCGGACACATTTGTCAGTGTTGATTCAATACACATCTGCCATTCAGATATTGCCTATTAAAATCAATTGAAACATCTATTAATATAATTGCCGGTCATTATTCGATAATATACACCACCGTAAACCGTGAAGCTGCCGTGGAGTTTATTTTCTCTCGTGTTTATGGTTTATTTTGAAATTGGCGAATATAATGACGTTTAAATATTCATGTTTGAAGCTGTCACGGGCCCTAGCCTGCTAGAGTTTCGCTGTCTACGGTTAAACTACATGTTTGAATTACTTCAGGTAATTTGAACATGTTAAACAGGATAGTTAGACCGTACTCTAAACTCCCGAACCATGTGTTATTGGGAGATTGTTCGGAAGAGCTACCGCTTTTTTTTATCATCCCACCTTAAAAAAGCAGTAGGAGACTCCCGCTCTAGAGCAAAGCGAGAGGGCGTGTCAGGCTTTTACTGACTAAAACCGCACCTATGTTCCTCCTCACCTCCGCACCTCTTTGCCTTTATGTTCCAGGACCACAGGTTATCTTTTCAGAACTGAACCCATGGCCCCAAAAACACAGGAACACAGAATTGAACTGCAGAACTGAACGAACATAGTTTAGGTTGTAATCACGTAAGTCTTATACTTCTTACTCCTTCCTCCGCTCCACCCAAAGCGAAAGGAGTCATTTGATGATTTCTGACGAAAAAAAAAAAAGAAAGCAGAACCCTAATTTAAAAAAAAAATTAATTACAGACCGAAAAAGCATCATATTTAATGGAGAAAAATGCAACTAAGCCGTAAAGATCCCACTGAGCCATAAAAAATCACAATAGAGTACGCGATATAAAATTTGAAACATAAAACCGACAGTTACTCGGTTGGATATTTATATGGCAGTTGAGAAAGATAAATTGCGTCTGTATCGACCTATGACGAAATTGGTAGTAACGCGAGACCGCTGAAAATTTGACGGCTAACACTCAGAACGTCAAGAAGATCAACCTCTTCTGTCATTCGATTTGACAGCGTGAAATTGAAGCACTCCCCCCCAGCCTTAAAAAATGTATTATAATTAGTTGCGTTTCGGAGAAGTGTCGAAACTGCAAAGTTTCGTAGCTAAAAGGTTGGGTGGGCAAGGTTTTTAAACATTATAATATAGTTAGAATGAGTCAGAAGAAACGACCATAAAAGAAGGTTTTAAAAAAAAAAATGGGCGTTGAAAAGTAAACGAAAAGCAACACCCGTGTCACACGCCCTTGGCACGTCGTTATCAACACGCAAATACGAACGTCAAATCATGTCTTACGTGACAAATTACCGTAACTTCACGAAAATTCTCAATACGAATTAAAAACTTTCAAATCCAACAAAGATACTCGTAGAGTATCAAGCCGCTGAAGCGATGACAATTCAACGGGTGAGAAACTCAATAACGCTACAGCTAAGATAAATATATAAAACACTGCACCGCTTGTTGGGCGCTTTACCTGTTCCAGCTATTCTAAACAGATATGCAACCTGAGGACTCACGTGTGAGGTCAGTGCGCCTACGTTCACCGTTAAAACGACTCCGTCATACGATTTACGCCAATACTCATTTAGTAATGCTATATCTATACAGCAAAAGGATACATTTCCTGGAAGAAGTCGAGGCTAGGCGGCTGTAGGATGTCTAACGCTGATAGTACCTGCAAAGATAAAAACACACATTAGTCGGGCGTCCAGTTGGTGACAAACGCTAAGCCCTCATCAGGACCCTCGTTGACACGTTATTAGTGGTTGACAATTAACACTATGGAACGGTAACTCGTTTTAATGCAAATACATGTTTATACGACGAGACAAACGCTCACTAACCGCAAACAATACACGTTGATCGATAAAACACAGTGAAAATGAATAAATTATGAAGAGAACGCACACCGCATTATAATTACTTCGTGATAATGTACAATACATAACCTATTATCACAACAAACAGGTCTGAGCCAGGTGAATTTATTGGTATCGAATCGTGTTATAAATTGAAAATATTCTTGGTATAATCACTAAAGGAATAATTATAAAACGCAGGTGTGAATCTAAAAGCTTCAATTTACATTAATAAAGCAAGGCGTACGGAAGGTCCTCTAATGAGAAATGTAAAAAACAAACGCGTCTATATGGTGTTCCAATTTAGTGGATGTTAATAAGTCTCCGTGAGAACAACTAGTTGGACAGAAGACTGTTTTCGAAACAAGCAAGTTTGTTGAAAAAAGAAATTCTGGCGAAGATTTAAATAGAGCAATTTGATGATTCCGTAGCCCTGACGAAATCTTTTAAGCAATTGGCGCAGTGAGTTCGGTTCCCGTACGGAACAAATATTTGTACAGGCAACTAATAGTTGCCCTGGGTGTCTTGTGTATGTGAGTTTACATGTTTGTGAACACACCCACGATACAGGAGTAATTCCTAGGGGGTGAGGGAGCCAAAGTTCCAAAAAATAAAAATATATCACACTAATATTAAAGGAAAGTTTGATGTATATTTGTTACTTCCTGACGCTCGAACGGCTGAATGTATTTCAATGAAACTTGGTACACAGGTAGACCATATCCTGGAAAAACACATAGGATACCCTTTATGCCGGAAGTATGTTGCCTTAGGATAATTTTCTAATATCACGCGGACGAAGCCGCTGGCAGTCACTAGTTGACAATAAACAATTGTTTAGTTGCAAAGAATCTCTGCGAGGATAAAATATGGAAATCAAATAAGTTTCAATCTAAAAAGAATTTGCGTATATGTTTTTGCTATCGGGATGCATGATTTTATTTATAGAGGAAATGTGTAGGCATTTGCGACACCGGTTCCAGCCTCCAGTAATCTAATATCTTTATCTAGGCAGCCACGCATGCTTGTCTAGATTTAACTATACATAGCTAGCTACGGTATCATAATACAAACTCTTGCCTTCAACTATGCCTAGTTTAAATAACTGAAGACAAAACTTGAAGCGATCGTGAAATTCGTAAAATACTCGAACGCTGAATGAATTTCGTGAATTTTACGTGAACGCTGAGAGTTATAATGTTGATTAAATAGTTTGTCGAGCATATTTTTACATATTACACAAAATAAAATCCCCCTCCGCGTCTGTCTGTATGAACTCAAAATCTGCTGAACGGATTTACATGCAGTTTTCACTTAGAGGATGGATTCATTCAACCCCAAAGGATAATACTAAACGATGATATAGGATACTTTTTCCTTTAATCTTTTGAATACCGTAATTAGGTGTGCGAACGCTAGCGTTCGCATCGGGCTTGCGGAGGGCGGGAAATGGATAGCTCGCTGTCCGTCCGTCCGGTAACAGACCGGACCGAGCCCGTTTTACGACGCGCACTGTTCCTGCGCGCCTCAAGGAGCAAACAAAAAAGGGCCCGGTCGAAGCCTAATCTGAAGCTCTGGGAAGGTATGAAAATGAATACCAGGGCACTGAAACCAAGGCAAAGGAGGAACGGGGTAGGTTTTTAGTCAGTAAGAGTCTGACACTACCTCCCGCTCCGCCCAAGGGCGGGGGATGTCATTGGATGATTTTACCTACCTTATAAAAAAAAAGCGTTCGCTTGGGGCTTGAGTAATTAATATGATGCATTCCATTTTTAATAGGATAGTGCAAGAGAGTATCTTACAGTCTAATGTGACATCGCACTACATTGGATTTCCAAACAAAACCGAATGAAATTCCCTAATCCATTGCTCTAAAATTATGACAGCATTGTAAATACTGTTGAATGTACAAAATGAAAAGTATGTGACCCTTTGTGGGAATTTCATGTCTACCCGTGTGGGGACTTTAATCAAAATCCGTTCTGCTGTTGAGGCTTAACTGAATTGATAGACTAACATCTTCATTCAACAGAGATTTTCAGAGTAGGTACTTACGTTTTCGTGTTTGAAGAAGCAGAGCATTTTGAGCTCCCGGAAGACGCGCTTGGAGGAGACGAGCGACTGGAACACGTTGGGCAGTTTCTTGAGCGCCACCCGCCGGCCATCGCGAGGGTCTGTCACCGCCCTGTAACAAGAAAGAAACCACTTTTGAATATGTATACAGTTTCGAATCAAGGTTAGGTCAAATCTGTTCCAGTAGCTATGTATAACCTATGGTACTATTCCAGAAAACGCAGTGCTGCCGCAACGACCAACATCCAAATAGGATACATTGAATTAACAATCCAATGTATAGGTACATTAGGTTGACAGTCCAATGTATCCTATTTTATCCTATTTGGGTGTTCATCGTTGAGGCAGCGATGCGTTTTCTTAGAGAGTAGCACTACTGGAGCTTTATTAAGCGTGGGAACACCCAGTATCAGTTTATCAAGCTAGAAAGGATTCAAGGACAGGAAGATTGACGAAATACTGTTGCAACTAACAATAATATCATGTCCTCAATCAATATGATCATCTATTGCAGTTTTCATTTATGAAGGTTATGAAGATAATCTATAGTCTTCTAATATTATAAAGTTGAAAAGTTTATTTGTTCGTTTAAACTCGCTAATCTAAAGGACTACTCGTTCGAATTGAAAAGTTATATTTAAGTATGTGTTTGTTAAAACATTTATCGAGGACGACAATATATTAATACGCTATACATATAACATACGCTATATATATAACACGACTACCCACGGGAGCGGAGCAGTAACAAAGTTTGCTACTGCAGGTGAAACCGCGAGAGATAGCTAGTTTAAATATAAAGGTCATTTCAAATTAAGAACAAAGATGACATATATCATGGACAAAGAGCAATTCTCATTTTCTGCTACAGGCGTACCTATGGTCAAAGAGCAATTCTCATTTTCTGCTACAGGCGTACCTATGGTCAAAGAGCAATTCTCATTTTCTGCTACAGACGTACCTATGGTCAAAGAGCAATTCTCATTTACTGCTACAGACGTACCTATGGTCAAAGAGCAATTCTCATTTTCTGCTACAGACGTACCTATGGTCAAAGAGCAATTCTCATTTTCTGCTACAGACGTACCTATGGTCAAACAGCAATTCTCATTTACTGCTACAGACGTACCTATGGGCAGAGAGCAATTCTCATTTTCTGCTACAGACGTACCTATGGTCAAAGAGCAATTCTCATTTTCTGCTACAGACGTACCTATGGTCAAAGAGCAATTCTCATTTACTGCTACAGACGTACCTATGGTCAAAGAGCAATTCGCATTTTCTGCTACAGACGTACCTATGGTCAAAGAGCAATTCTCATTTTCTGCTACAGACGTACCTATGGTCAAAGAGCAATTCTCATTTACTGCTACAGACGTACCTATGGTCAAAGAGCAATTCTCATTTTCTGCTACAGACGTACCTATGGTCAAACAGCAATTCTCATTTACTGCTACAGACGTACCTATGGGCAGAGAGCAATTCTCATTTTCTGTTACAGACGTACCTATGGTCAAAGAGCAATTCTCATTTTCTGCTACAGACGTACCTAGGTCAAAGAGCAATTCTCATTTACTGCTACAGACGTACCTATGGTCAAAGAGCAATTCTCATTTTCTGCTACAGACGTACCTATGGTCAAAGAGCAATTCTCATTTTCTGCTACAGACGTACCTATGGTTAAAAAGCAATTCTCATTTTCTGCTATAGATGTTTTGTAAACATGAAAAAACAGTTGCAGGACAAAAGATAGGTTGGAAACAAGTTGCTTACCCATCAATTGTGAGTAAAGAACTCTTACTTTGGTTATTTAATAATTTAAATATTATACGGTAGGTATATCTTATACAAATGTCAGTCGGTGGATCGTAAATATTTGTACAGGTAAATTTTACATCTTTATTGCGTCAGCTGGCTCACCTTGCGGTTATGGAAACGCAAGGAAAAATTACCTACAAAACAAAAGCGACCTATTCATGTTTTACCGAAATATATAGTTAATTCGCTTGAGATAAATTAACTGCTAAATAAATGATCATGCATAAATATTTTCATAGATTTAGTTCGACGCAGATATAGATTGAATAGAAGCGCTACATTGAAATTGTTAATAACACGCTTAGCCGACAGATCGTTGTTGATTAATTTACGAAATACAAAGACACGTTCACAAACATTAACATTCCGAAATTGCATTATCTTCCTATTATAGACGGTCCGGTTTTCAACAATACTCGATTATCATAACAATACGGGTTACTTACAATATGAGTTTACCCAGTGGTTCGTGACATGTATTGACATAAGCATCGGTATCCAAAGTTCAAAATTAGCATAACAAAATGCTTGTCCCTTGTCCCTAGAAGGTGCAACTGTCATCCGCGTGACTATAAAGATATTAAATTAACTGCCTTACTGTATTTATATTAGTCATACTTTATTTAATATCTCCCCTACTAACGGTGGTTAGATTATGTGCTAGGTTTGAACTAAACTAAGCCTTATTAAGCGTTTTGGAAACTTTCATTGCATATAGCTAAGGAGTGGATTTCCCTGCTGGAGTCTATGTTTACGATACCTATAACCTGGCGTCTTTAAAACAAACAAGAGTGAATTGGTTTCTTCTAGGCAAGCATGCTCCATCGTTGGCCACATCATCGCTTACCATCAGGTGAGATAGTGGCGAAACGAGAGCCTATCCAGTATCCATAATAATAAATCAAAGGACTGGAACAATTTGCCTGCTACGGTTTTCCCGTCCGATTATAATTTAGGTGATTTCAAGGCTTGAGTGAATAGGCTCTTATTAACTAGTGCGCTTCACTATCAACGATTGCATCACTGCTTACCATCAAGCGGGATCGCAGTCAAGCACTAGTTTATATCAATAAAAAAAAGTTTGGTATTTTAATACGAACAACTGCAGTCTTTTCGATATAACTGCAAAGAACATCGTTCGAAAGCATTGGAGCTCTGAATTCGTTCGAAAATCAAGTATAATTAAGCCAAAACTTGTTTGGACAAAAACGGCGCTGTGAAAATGCAATGTATTGTGGAGGCTGAGAAACGTACCCTCGCATTACGGGGTCCCGTTAGGTCTGCCCTTGCGATTATTATCGTTCGGAACGCCAGGCCCGATAATATCCGTCGCGAGGGAAATAGGGATGCCGACCGGCCTGGGAGCAACGACCGAACCCTGGCGAGCTGGCCCCGGGAAACATTTGGAAGATTTCAAATTACGGATGTCACTGATTTATGGCCCGCTGAAATACACCAAATAGACGAGAATACGGAATACAAGCAATCGTTTAGTAGGACCGTGCATTTAATTTGATTCCTTTTGTCCGCGCCTACACGTTTCGGTCGATTTTCGGAATTCTATTGTGGTGTTTTTTATTCGCTTTAGTAGTGTGTACCTGACAATGATAACCTGTACAGTTAAATACTGTGTAACTTATATTATATTTAAAGAAAAACCTCTGTGCTGATGTTGGCACTTTATATGCATCAAACCAATAAAAAATATTTTAAAAACACTGAATAAAATAATTAACCTTTAATTGAATAACTCATTTCACAAAAGAGTCTCCCACACAAACGTTGTTCAAGTTAAAAATTACTTACTTTTCGAAAAATATACGAGTAAGTTGTTTTACGTTATGAAAAAACCGTTCAATAAGCATTATCACATATTTTGAAATGCATATAAGGTGTTTTATTTTAAATATGGCTACATCCAAGTTTGGCAAGCCGAACAAGCATTGTAAACAAAGGCAGGAAGTATCCTCATTGAATGAAACAGTGGCCGCGACTCCGCGACTAACTTACTCACATTTTATTTATGCTTTAGGAGTTCTGCAAGTTCAACTACATTTTTATAGGAACTTTGACACGTGAAATCGGTGAAGCGAGGAGTCATATTGTGTGGGGACGTGAAGGAGCTCTTTTGAGGATAATTTTACAGCTTTATTGACTGTGAAGACCGATTGGAGCTATATGGAACCACTTCGGTCGATAGTAATACCCATACGCACTAAACGTTTGTACCTACCTAAAGGTAAACGCTTGAGGAGCACGAGCCGAACTCAAATTCGTGTAATGTCGCTCGTACTCGGCTCCTCTAGAGTCGGTCTACACTACACGAATTTGAGGCTCGGCTAGTGCTCGGCTCCTCAAGCGGACACACCTAAGGTTCGAATAGGATGACGGTAACTAGTAAAGCAATCAAACTATGGTCCTGTCATACTGAATATCAAGTCATCAGTGGACCCAAAGAGAAAGGTTTCGTACGTTCTCTTGCAGCTGTGACATCAGAAATATGATGGCAGTTGGTTGACCACACCATCACATCCTGTACCTCTACCATGAGTTTTAAGCAATAGTATTCGTCGCTACTCGATATCGACGCCGTAAATATTTTGTATGGCAAATTTGAGTAGCGATGAATACTATTGCTTAAAACTCATGGTAGAGGTACAGATACATTTTTAACCGATTTCAAAAAAAGGAGAAGTTTTTCAATTCGGTTGTTTTCTTTTTTGTTTGTTAGGTACCTCGAGAACTCGTTAAGACCGATTTGCATAAATTTTTTTTCATCGCACCGACAAATGACACATTTAAAATTATGCGTTTGAATCGTAATTTTATGGTTCACATGACGACCAACTCCACAAAGAGCAATTAAATGTGTGATATATGGTTTCTGCAGATCATGGACGTGTCGTTTCTTTTTATGGTTTTTAGCAATCATTTCGAAAAATAACATGTAATAATTTGTACTTGACAAGCAGGCCCAGGGGTAGGGATCGTATTGTCGCAGTAACAAAATATTATAATTCAGGCCTGAGTAACCTCCGTGAATTTCAAGTATTTGGAAAAAAAAGCGAGGGAAAGGTAATGGTAAATTGTTTGAAGCGAGTGGGGTTGAACAAAGGGGAGGCAGGCAGATAAACTAAGTAACGTGCGCAATTAATTCTGGCGTTGTAACAAGACACGTTTTGCTTTCAACGTTTTCGGAAGTCTAGACTTTTTACTGAGATTTATGATTTTGGTATATATTACGTCTTTATTCCATACATAGAGAATAATAATTCTTTTGTATTTGCTTAATACATTTTTATAAATTTTATTTACTCATCACTTCTTCTTCTTTTCGTGTCGAACTGATTCATATCTTGTCCGACTAATATTTAGCCACCTGGACAGCTCTGTCATTGGCCTCGTACAAGTCATTGAAGGTGCATGTGGTAGAGCACGCTAGACAGGAAAGGAGGTGACGCATTTGCGATGAGTCAAGGAAACCCCATTTGGCCAGATTATCTCTGCAGCGGCCGACCTGAGCCCGCAGTCGGTACAGAGATTTCCAGATTGGTCACTGCAGTTCGTGACTCGGTGCAGATGTTCTGTCGGAGGGATGAAATTGGAGGAGTGGGATATCTTTTCCTCTACAATTCGCGTCTTTGTTCCGAGCCGCTGTTCTCCGAGGATCTCGGACTCATCACTAATAACTATATTATAAGACTTTCAAATTATTTCAGATTAACTCTCTTTTTTCGAGGTAGGAAATCATCCAATCATTTCTCCTGCTCTAGGGTGGAGCTAGAGGGCGTGTCAGATTTTACTGACTAAAACCAGACCTGTGTCCTTTAGTTGCCCTTACGTTCTGGGACCGCGGGTTTCCTTTTCAGAAATTCCCCGCAGCCCTAACGGTCATCAATCATGCTGGACCCTTAAGGTCTTGCTGATATCTCTTTGAGGGGCGCGTCGGCGATTTATTTGATATAACAATGCGTCTAGAATTCTACATACACGACTTCAGATAAGTGCATTAACATGCTACCATGCTACATCTAGAATTATCTTTGCCACTAATTTGCCGCTTCACTTATATGCAAAACTAAGGACAATAAAATAATACAATCAGCGCTTAGTTAGCATAACTAATTTAAAATTCTTTCCACGCGGATCAGAATTAAGTACTAAGACACAGCGTTTCGTTTTTCAAATGCACCCTTTTTTAACTATTTTAGCGTAGCTGCGCGCGTAGGCACCAATTTATTAAACCAATAAAGGTTGAAGCAGGCACACTCCTAATGCTTCGTTTAGTGGTACTGTCAAACGGGGCAAATAGAAACAAAACTATGAAAAGTATTTTTATGTTATTTAAATATTGCTTGAAGCATTTAGAACCAACTGTTGCTAGCGACTTCGCCCACATGGAGGTAGCAAATTTTCCAAGGGAACATACTTCCCAAGATAAAAGTATCCTATTTCCTATTCAGAAACATCTATTCAATAGTCTACCCGTTTTATCGAAAGTTTCATCGAAATTCTTTAAACCATTCGAGCATGAAGAAGTAACAAATATGCACACAAATTCACAAACTTTCGCCTATAACATTAGTGTGGCTGTTTTTTTTCAAACGATACTTTGTAAAAATCGAAAAATAACGTAATCAAAAACTTGTTTCTATTAACCCCTGTGTTTTTATGAAAAATCTTCAACTAACCTCCCGCTCTGTATTGAGCGAGAGAGAGTGTCTTTTACTTTTGAATAAAACCTACACTGTCCTTCTACTCCTTCAGTCGCCCTTAGGGCTCCAGTGCCACGGTAACCGTTTCAAACAACCCCGCAGCTTCTATTAACCCCTGCATTCCTATTTGCCCCGTTCGTAGGCACTAGTTCACAACATGAACTTGCTTCAACAAACTTTGACAGTAATTGAGCAAGTTGCTATACCTATAAAAAGTTCATACTACCGTTTGCTCTGGGCGGGTAAAAACAGATCTATAAAAGGTTATTAATTGCCAAGCCAGATACGAAATGGCGGACGTTAATTCTGGCAACGAACGTTAAGAATATTCTTTATTTACGATGTACATATATGTGCGTCTTTATTAGGTGAGGTGTTAATAAAAAAACTGACATTTATAACGGTTGAAAGTCTTGTACGTCCCTGTCATGTTCTTGGCGATAAAAAGAGACGTCGATAGACTTATCAAAAGTTAATTATAGACAATACCCGTGTCGTCTCATCTTGTGTGTTGTCAAAAAAAGAATAGGACAAGTCATTTACTTTTAATGGGCGTTGTAAAAGGGGAAAGCATATTTGTGCAAAGAGGTTGGTAGGGCAAGCAACTTTATTCATGTTAAAAACCACAGAAATATTAAAAACAGAGAAGCGGCAAGGGGGCGTGTTTGCGTCCGCAGTACTTGCCCAACAAGGGCACATACCGGCAAACAGCCGTTTGACGGCCGTCAGTTACATCGCGAACGTGATCGTAAATAAATAAATCTTATATCTGTGTTAAAAACTAACGTCTTCCAGCAGTTTTACACACGTGAAAGTAGATGATTATATTAAGGGAACATACTCGCAGGAGAAATGGTATCCTGTGGGCTAGTGAATGCGGTCTACCCGTGTTCCTAACTTCATTTTAATCTGCTCGGCCGTTTGTGGGAAAGAGTAACAAAGATACATTTATCTATTATACTTATACAAACTTTATAATTATATGTGATTTCTACCGCCTTTATAATTAAATGAGATTTCTACTGGTATTAGTATCACATAACCATGCTTTTGTTCTATGGTTAGAAACTAACTAAGAATATTGCCATTCTTTCATTCTAATTAATTAGTGTCTTGTTCAGTTGTTTGATAATTTACCAAGTTAATTACTCCCATTAACATCAAGTTATTACAATGCATGCGTTTCAACCACGTAGCCATGACTGTTAAAAAAAAAAAAAAACTATACCAAGATTTTGTAAAAATTTGTTAAAGTTGATTTACTTAAATTTTAGGTCTCTGCAACGCTTAGATTTAAAAATCTCCGTGGCCGCGCGCTTCTCTGCGTTTCAATAACGCGGCCACATTCAAACCCTTAAAACTTTTTAACCAGAACTTTAAAAATTGATAACTCTTAAAAATGGGAATCAACTTTTAATTTGTTTTTCAAAATTTAACGGTGAATAAAAAAAGTTATAGCAATTTTTTTTTATACACCGATTCGGTATATGAAACACTATCGATTTGTAAAGATAAAATGAAACAATAAAATACTTTTTTTTAACTCGAATTAATTTACGCGGGTACAAAATTAATTTAAGTAAACGTCAGCTGGACGAGTTTAATGGCCTGTAGGTAGTTGGTACGCAACAACCGACAACTACCTAAAAGGTAATTGACTCGTTTATAGAAATTAATTTTGTACATGCGTATATTAATTCGAGTTTTAGAAAAAAAGGAACTTTTTTTTAATTTTGTCGTTAAAAATCGATAGTGTTTCATATACCGGATCGACCCTCCACGGGATTAAACCGATCAAAATTTGACGGTGAATAATATATTTTGTATATCATCAAAGCCGCGCCGTTGAAAAGCATACATAATAACAGTGATCATAGACATATAAATTCTAACAACGAGAATCCATTTCTGACATTTGTAACATATCGTCCGAACGTATTCGGAATAAGTCTGAAGTTAGACAATTACGCTGCGGTCGCCCGGTCATTCCGGAATCGCATTACTCACTGCCCCTCAAACATAAGACCGAGAATTTCCCTTCTGTTATCGAGCAAATACTCGTTATGTTCTCTATATCTGTATTAGGCGACCCTAACACGCAATATCGTAAGTTCGTGACGTATCGTGTTAAGTGATTTAACAGCCAGAGAAATTCAAATAAAAAAATCTCTCATTTGAATTTGAAGGACTATCCTGGCACAATTTTATAAAAAAGTGAAGCTGTATCTATTTTGTTTGAAATTCAAGAAGATATTTACACGAATGACAACAGTACTTTCTGTTTGAAATTTAAGTAGATATTTGCACCATCATCATCATCATCTCGTGCATCTCGCATCCATCGGATTCCCGCAACCCTTGCCAGGTTATCGGTCCACCTCGTAGGAGGCCTTCCAACAATGCGTCTTCCGGTACGCAGTCGCCACTCCAGAACCTTTCAGCCCCAACGGCCATCTGTTCTGCGAGCAATGTGCCCTGCCCATTGGTTCTCTTGCGGATATCTTCATTTCTGATACGATCATGCAAGGAAACTCCGAGCATAGCCCTTTCTATTGCCCTTTGGGTGACTTTAAGCCTTCTGATGAGGCCCATTGTGAGCGACCACGTTTAGGAGCCATAATTATTATGTCATCATTTGCACCAATCACACCAATATTATGAGCTTGAAAGCGTATATTATGTGCCTGTTTGTAACTCCTTGAATCACAATAGATTTGGTTGAAATGTGACACGTAGGTGGGTAGACCCTAGAACATAGAATAGGACTTTATCCCCAGACTATGTTTCCTTGGGTTAGTTAATAATAATAATGCTGATTACATACAGCTATAGGCTACAGACAAATTACCTGCAAGTAATTAAACATTTAATTTAAAATAAATCTTGTTCTTGAGATCACACCTGACTGAACAGGAAACAATTTGCTATCTCAACAACCTTGATAGAATCAACTACGAAACTTTTTACAGTAACTGAATGTTAAACAGCAAAAACTTCGTTCTTTCCTTTACTTAGCGTAAAACAAGAAGAAATTAAAAAGAAACAAGTCGACCGCTTTTCATCCCTTGCAAATTGGATGTAATTGTACAAGTATAATACGTGTTGTCGCTGGCAGGACTAGTCTACTCGTGAAGCCCGTATCCTTATCCAAGGGAAAGATCCGGCCCGAAGGACCATTATTTAAACAATCGGAATGAAAAATATATGTTCCTATTGGATCCCCATCGAGATAAACGGACTATCGAGTCGTAGCTCGGTGGAGACTATTAAGTCGTAAATATTTTTGTAATCTGTGGGTGCAGCGTTTTATGGTTTGCGTTAACCGCCTCACGACTTTTTACCTAGTTTTGTTATTTGGTGAGAAATTATCAAATGAATTCTCCCGCTCTGGGTGGAGTGAGATTGGGTTCAATCTGTAGCCCTTTGCGTTTCAGAGCCACTATAACATTTTCAAGAAATCCCGCTGCCTTAGCAGGTATCAGCTCTAGTAGGCACCGTCAATTTTCCTGACATCTTCCTTTTCCTCCACATACAGAACTAACTACTAAAAACAAAACCCCTTTTGAAAAATTACATTACCTGTGTCCTAAAAATTGCTTAGTTCTTGATTCTAAACCAAAAAATTCCAAGAAAATCTCAACCATCCATCAAGAGAGACCAAATTCAGGTGGACCTACTGTATCCCCTACTCTGCGGTCCAGCATTCGATCGTGTGTGTAACTAGATTAAGGGCCAAGCAAACAAGCTCTATATAATTGTGCATGGCCCCTGTGCTTACGGTTAATTAGCAAACTCGGACAGTTAACCGGTTGTAATCCAATAACGTGAGACTAATAGTCTGAACTAAACTGTAGTGTTAAGGACTAACCATTCACGAGATAGTATGCTAAGTTATGGATATTTTTAGGAAATGTATAAGTCGTAGCCATATCGTAGATTTGGCCATTTCATGTTATGACCGAAGTTAGGTTTATTAAGTTAGTTTTGAGGTGGCCATTTCATGAAGTGTCATGAAATGGCCGACAACATCATGAAATAGTCAATTTTACGATATGATGTCTTGAAATTGGCACAAAGATTCAACTAGTGCCACACTACAAAAAAAAAATCTTTGTCGCTTGTTGCGCTTCTGTAGGTCGTAACGCCTATATCATTTGTCATTGGTCATGGATCTGGCTATCCTATACATATTGTTTTTTTTTTTTTCTAAACTTACTTGGCCAGTTTAAATAAATAAAAAAAACATTACGCTTTAGATATTCAGGGAATTTATATACAGAATAGGTAAACATATTACAATAAATCGAACTACACATTTTTATTTTCGGTTTTGGTAAATCCAGCAATGGGCAAAATAGCGAGTGCCCGCTGAAAATTACAATTCTGAAATTCAAGTGGAGGGTTAGAGGTCTGATACTGATAAGCAACGTATTGGCAGCTCGCCAATGCAGCCGGGCAATGCGTTGAAATCAACTTTTGAACCTACTAAATTATTATGCCGGGCATTTTTCAAGTTATGCCATAGTGTAAAATACTTTCGGCCCAAAAGACTAGTAAGACTGTGGTTTTATAATTTTGTGATCTGCTTTAGTGTGCTTATTTTATGATTAATAAGTACGCAGACAGCATGGCAATGCCACCAGTCTTTTGGGTACGGGCCAGACGACAGTGATGTGATTTTAATTACTTCATAAGGATTTTATTTTATTAAATACGTTAAAATAATATGAAGTTTTTAAAGAATTAATATTTAATTTTACTGATAGAATTATTTCATCAGAACAGAAGTTAATTTAAATACAAGCCACAGTAATTTAAATATATTTAATGGAACATTCAAATTCTTTTGAAATTAAGTTTTAGCGTATTTAAAATTTAATTGGATTTTTAGATGCTACGGAGAAGACTATAAACGTAAAAATCACCAACCTTTTTTAAGCATACTATCAAAAATATTGTTCGCATAGAATAGATGAATATAAAATAAGCTTTATTTTTACATCAAAATAGTAACGTAATTTTACAAAAAAAGTACCCTAAGTGCTCATACACCTGCACTATGGGGGATTTAATGAGTGCCACCGATGCTGCAGTTAAAGTAGCCACCTACTGGGCCCCAAAAGTTTAGCGAGTTTGCCATCGACTCGAAAAAAAGAAGACAAAAAAAAAATCTATGGGTATAACGGCGGTCTTATCGCTGACAGCAACAACAACGCAACAACACTTACGAGCCATCAATCAATGACACTGAGTCCTAAATATAAGTAAAGACTTTTTTTAAAATAAAACAAGGCAACTAATATTCTGTTTGATTACATGATGAAAGATTGTTAAAAGGCAAAGGTTTTAAGGAAACTCGGTAACAATAATCTAAAATTAACGAAAACGAAAAACAACAAATTGTCAGACAACACCCTAAGTTCAAATCTCACATATAAAACTTACAACCCCCTTTCCTCGTTCAAACAAAAAGCTTTGGAATGGCTAGTTAACATGAATATTTCCCTAACGAGCACACAATGCTCGTATTCTATTAGAAAAACCAACCAAATGGAGCATTTCTGTTCTATACTATTCCAGTATTCTAATACACTAGTGGCGACATCTGGGAGCGTGGGCGATTCTGTTTCTATTGTAATAGCGGTCATTACGAAACGGGCGTCTTATCAATAAATATTGCATGTGGCGTGCAGTGTGCTTCGCCTTTGGTGCTTGCCAAATTAGGATTACTGGGCTAAGATTTTGAGAACTAAAGGTGCTCATTTCTATTGAATGAGACTGTTCATTCTCATTAAAGCTAGTCCTGTAGAAGGTAGATAAATAGAAAAGATTGATGAGGATAAAATGGACTGCTATCTGCAGTAACGTTTCGATTCTGAAAGAGCTTCGCAACAACAAAGGCTTTTATCGTTTCTACAAGCGCGAATCTTTATTATTTTGGACACATTACCGACAAGGAAAGTTCTCTGAAACGATTAGTGGTACAAGAAAGAGTAGATGTCAAATATCTCGCGGTTGATCAACCACCAGATGGACAGACCTCATTAAATTGTCTACAAAGTGTTCTCATACCGAGTGCACACGCGAGGCCATCAATAGTTAGATGGAGAAGTCTCGCAAAAGCCGCATCCAACCTATCAGACGATCCATCACAACGGACACTCCGTCAGAAGAAAGAGAAGAAAAAGTGATAAATATAGGTATGATGACATTTGAGTATTCGTGCGAAGAAAAAAACATAGTTGTATCTCTCCTGTATGTATCTACAGCTGTATGAAAATATATACATCTAAAAAAAATGCACGTTTGGACTGTGCTGTTTACATAATACCTACAATATACTTGTAATAGCCATAATATTTTACTGCAAGTAGAATCAAGCAAATTATATGTACCTCACATACTTAACACCGTTTTGTGTGCGCATGGCCAAGTACCCGAAACGCTTCTTCAAACATAGCAAATGTACGGCTTTATATTCAAAGCCACGGAGCAGCTAGAGTAAACAAAAAGAATGGCCATACAAGAACACCCCGTGATATAGTACGCGGCAAATAAGTTGAACCCGTTGCTATGGTAACACGCAGCCCCCCACTTCGATTGATAACTGAATTTTTTTACTGCGCATTCAAGGTCGAACGCCATGATGGTTCAGCTTATGTACCAAGGATTATGCCACGATGCGACACAGTCTCACGAAATCCGTGGGACAATAATGATTGGCGCCTGGCGCTTCTAGACAAACATATTTACATTCTTGCCTAGCTAACCTAGGCTCTGAAAAGTTTGTTTGACTAATATGTTGCTTTCGTTTAATTTATGTTCAAGTACAGAAACCGGTTTAGTAACTATAGGGTAGGTTTTATAACTTACTAGCTTTTGCCCGCGGCTTCGCTCCCGCTCTTATCCTACTCTACCCTTCTCAACCCATCGATCTACCCTACTCTACCCTTCTCAACCCATCGATCTACCCTACTCGTCCCTACTCTACCCTATTCTACCATTAAATGAGCAGATTTTGAAATATTTTTTTTATTTATTTAACGAGATAAAAATCCTATGTCCTTCTCCCGGTTCTAAGCTACCTTCCCACCAATTTTCAGCCAAATCGTTTCAACCGTTCTTGAGTTATAAATAGTGTAACTAACACGACTTTCTTTTATATATATAGATTTAAATTAGATTAGCTGTGTCGTGTTCAAGGTGTGATATTTTTGAAGTGATATTTTCTATGTGAGCTAGAAGAAGTTTCTGGGGAATTTACTGATCAAAACCATAAACTATTTATAAATAAATGAAACGAAAGTTTAACTTGAAACCGAAAACAGGACATTATATACATTTTTCTACTTGGCTGGTGTTCAATATCAAAACCTTAGAGAACTGATGTGTAAAGCCATTTTATCGGCTGACTACGCGATAGTTACTGGAAATACTTTTCTCATCATATCCATCCTTTTCCAGTGCAGAAATATTAAAAGAAAAAGAAAGGATGTTACACGCTTAACAGAAAGATGTATTATGAAATCTCTATAGGATATTTCATTGTCCTTTGAACATTATTTACACAGTTAACAATTCACATCTTGGGAATGCTTTAACCTCTTATTGAAACCAGTTTTTTTTTTTATATATATACATTGACAGTCACAGAATATATTGACATCCAAGAATCGTCATGACCAGTGGTGATATTCTCTAAGAAAACAAGCGCTGCCTCAACGACGAACATCCAAATAGGATATATTGAATTAACAATCCAATGAATACGTACATTACGTTGACAATCCAATGTATCCTATTTGGGTGTTCGTCGTTGAGGCAGCGCTGCGTTTTCTTAGAGTATAGCACTACTGGTCAGGGTCGCTGAAGTCCGATGAATACGAGACCTACAGGACCGGTCATTGTGGCGACGCTTAGGGGAGGCCTATGCCCAAGTGTGGACGTCTTTCAGTTGAAAAGATGATGATGAGATTGACACGAATGATAGTTACACAATTAGTTTATTTTAGTTATATTAAAATTTATTAATTTGTGCATGGTCTCAGGCAGTCATTTCGTGTACACGGTGTACCTACATAGAAATTAGCAGTTACAAGTGTTGCAATTTTTAACTGATGATGACACACTTACGATTATGAGACAATGAACATATATTAAAATATTCAGCCCAAATTATGACTAAGTGAGCATTACCCGACAATGCAAAATCATTTATTTAATTATTAAACTCAAACAATGGCACAAGATCAAAAATCCCAGGAACTACCGTAATGCAACAAAGACAGTGTGTGCTTTCTGTTCCTAATTCGAATTGTATTATTATTCCTTGTTTACGGAAATATAACACGCTAAATATGGTCACACTGTCTCTTTAAATGCAGGTGGTCTATGTAAACATTGCTAACATTACCAATTACCATAGCGTATCTGTTCCAGTATCAATAACTGATATATATACGTAAAAATATTTTTTTCCACACTTACTTGTTACAGACTAACGACCTGCCCTAGCTTCACATGGATGTTAAAAATCTTGGAAGTTAGTGCAAGTATTATCCAAACTAGCGACCCGGCCCAGCTTCGCACGGGTGCAATGGTGATCATAAATATATTATGCATTTATTATACATATAAACCTATCTCTTGAATCACTTTATCTATTAAAAAAACCGCATCAAAATCCGTTGCGTAGTTTTAAAGATCTAAGTATACATATGCATTTATTATACATATAAACCTATCTCTTGAATCACTCTATCTATTAAAAAAACCGCATCACCGCTGTTAACAACTGTTATTGGCATTTATTTTTTTAAACCCTCGCCTAACTTCAGACTCGCCAAGTTAGAACGGTCGTAATGTACAATATGTAAGGAATTATAACAACTGAACTAATTTCAAGACGGATTCAAAGTTAACAAAACAGTTCTTATTATCTGCCCCTCAAAACAGTCGAGAGAAGTGAAAATGAACGAGCCTGATAACGCACGAAATTATAAAGTTATGTCAAAAAGATAAGTCGGGCCTTGAAAGGAATTTGATAATGGACTCGGGTTTGTTTTTAAAAAACGGTCAAGTGCGAGTCGGAGTCAAGCAACGAAGGTTTTTTATAAACTTACCTATATAAAAAGTTAAATTCCAGAATTGAGTGTCGAAAATTTTTCCGAATCACAAAAAGTTATTATTTTGTGACGTAACAACAAATTTCAGATTTTTCAAATTTTTAACTTCATTTGTGCTATGAGATCTTGCCTGTTTAATTGCAAAATTTCAGAATGTACGTTTTGATTTCTTTGCGAATGACGAAATATGTGCCATAAACGTAATGCCGTTTCTTTAGAATACGTTGACTTAGAAGTTTGACTTATTTACTGATTCAAAGGGTTAGCAGATTTGAGTATTAGATATGTTTTTTAACTTAATACCTCCACGCGTGCTTAAGAAAAATGGTCTTGGCAGACGGACAACAAAGTAATCCTATAAGGTTTCTATTTCTCCTGTCTGAAATACTGGACCCTAAAAACTTGGGGACTAACTTTTACATAACTACTTTCCTGCCTCTGGCTCGAAAGATACGGATATTATCTGTGCTTGCATTACTTTACAGCGTACTTACAGTCTTCCCAATCCCAACCTGGCTATTGTAAAGGGGCTTTGAACAATAGCCTCAAGTAGCTTTGTTAAAAAACTGGTTAGCAGACGTGTTTTCTGGTTTTTCGAGTCGCGTGCGGTTCCTGATGAACGCACGAGCAATTCTTTTCAACAGGACCCTGGCAATAAGCCAGAAACTTACAAGGGTAAAGAAGATAAACTAAAGATGCTTTGTGTCGTCACAACTTAAGGATAGGCCGGAAACACCTTGTACTACGGAAACGACTACCGCATGTATGAGTAAAGTAACTCTTTGTTTTTTTTTTTCCTTTTACACCGAGAACCAATCTACCTCATAATCCATGTAAAAACCTAAACAAAACTGCTATGTATAATAATTTCCACTTTCCCTCGAAATTCGAGCTCGGGCGTCGAGCGCTAAATTCTCATACACGCGGCGTCGAGGTTCGTTCACATAACTACGTTCATAAATACCGTGTGCTGTGTAAGTACTGATATCGTCTGAACGCGTTCATTCATTTTTCTGGCGAGTAAGAATCCACGGACGGCTGCGCGCGATAAGCCAGCGAGCCCGCCTACGTTTCCTATAGCAACGTCATTTCATTGGAATACAGTTTTGATGAAGACGAATTGAATATCACGGTGGAATTCACTCCATTCATTTGAGACGGAGAATTTGCTGACTCCGGAACTGTAGATATCTCGTATTTTAGATGAAGCTGTGAATTTAGTCTTGATTGACCTAGGTGACCTTACTTTTATATTGTAGAATGTGTATACTTCCTGGACCGAATATTAATCATGATTGATCTAATAAGCTGGCATGTGCGATATCTATTCATCTTTATTTGAACGGAATGGCTTGTTAGTCTAGTAACTCGTGGTTAGTGGCCCTGACTGTTATGCGGAGGTTGTGAGTTCGATTTCCACCCAAGACAAATATTTGTGTGATGAGCACGATAATTTGTTCTTTGTTTGGGTGTAATTTATCAGTTGTCTAGCAGAAGCTCTGGGACTACGTTGAAGATTATGACGTAGGCAACTAGACTGCGTGGCGTGAAAGATCTGGAATATTATTATTTCCTATATTATGATGTTAAACTTTAATATGAAAATACGCTAGTCGAGAATTTGAAATGGCGTGCTTCGGGGCGTAGGCGTCATGGCGCCAAAACTTTCGTTTCCGCCCTGTAACTCGTCGCCCGGCTCGCCTCCCTCCAACATCCCCCGTTTAATGTCTCGCATTTAATAAATACGCCCCTTTTGTGCCTACTGTTTACAATAATTTTCAATTTTCTTAGGCGTTTCCTCCGAAATTCCAATCAAATGTTGTCGAATGTTATCTGAATTTTAAAGCAATTTGCTGAAGAAACAACAAACGTTAAAAGATATCAAGTTTACGGAATGTCGGAAACGTAACAGTAAATTAATATTTCAAGTGAAATATTCCTAAACATCCAGTGAGGCTTGTCGCCAGTTCATGATTCCTTCAAGTCCATATCATCATCGTTAGGCATCGCAGAACGAAGTACCTAGTTAATGAAATGCGTACGCAAGGACCGTTTTTCATATTTTTTACCTTAACTCTTAAGATTTATAGTTCAACTTAATCAAACCGTCAATTTCCTTCGCGTAATAACGTCAAACGATCGTCACATCTTTCTGGGTGTCTAACTGGAGGATCTAAGGGCCCAATTTCAAGTGTTTGGACATTACCTAAAACCGTATTACATCTTCCGAGACCCATATTAAATAAAAAGCGTTATCGAGATGGGTGTTAGGGATGTTAAAAGAACGTGCGGATCTGAACGAGATCCGTAGAAAATGTAGAAGGCTATTTTCTAGGTCGTATAAATCCACTAGGATTTGCTTCCCGTACCGTAAAGATACTTAGCCACATATTTTACTATCCGTGATAACATTCCTTTTTCTGATAGTCATTGTGTATTTTATGAAGTTGCTAGTTGCTGCCATTGGTTTCATCCGCGTTTAAAATTGTCTATCTATTTATTATAGTAGGAGAATATTCCAAAGGAACATGCTCCCATAAAAAGTATGATATTAAAATTTCTTAATGTATGTATAAGTTTGCTGTAAGAAAACCCAATTAAGGGTTTAGCTCGCCTGAGTACATCACCTGTTCTATTTATTTCATTGATTATAATTTGTGTACAATTAAGAATATAAGAATTATGATATTATTATTATTATATATATATATTATTGCATTTTAATATTACCTTATTTTAACATAGTACAAAAATTTATAAAAAGAAGTGTACAATAGACGGCCTTATCGCACAAGGCAATTTCTAAGGACTCTTTTCAAAGGACTGAAAGAAAGGAATAGATTTGGGCCGGTCAGTGTGCAACAACATAAATAATGTAAATAATATGTGCTTTTCCAAGACATGGTCTACTATTGTAGCAAGTTTCATCGAAATCCGTTCAGCAGTTTAAGCTTGAAGAAGTAACAAACACACACACACGCACACAAACTTCTGCCTGTATAATATTTGTGTGAAGTGAGATAGTATACAAGCGATGGATATAGTTTGCGGAGTCAGCACGCTGAAGTGGTTGTAGGCGGATCGTCTGGTGAAGACCGATAGTCGCTGGAGCTAACGAGTGCTACTAAAACGGGCAAGTGGACAAAACTGGAGTGAATGCTCTCTCAACTCCATGGGACGATGACCTTACGATGGTAAACTGGAGTGATATATGAGGATAACCGAAGGCTTAGTTCAATTTTTGGGTTTCGATAATCTTTTCGATATACAGACTTCTGAATAATCTTGTGGTTTTTGTGCCATTGAAGTATGTGAGCGTTACAGCAGTTTTGTATTCCCAAATGAAGATGAAAACACTAAATTATTACTGCGGTAACCTTATAACAATACAGGTAAATTAACGTCAGAAATCGCGGCAAAGCAATAAAATTTTACACCAAAAGTTGTGTTGAAGTTAAGCAATAATTCACAATGAACGTCTAAAAGCTCAGGCAATCTCGACATTTCATTGAAATAAAACCAGCTTTTCTTATTCCATCGATAGGATTTTTTGCGTCTATTGTAAAGGAGAAATGGTTTGTGAATCGACAATAAGAAGGTACGTCTTTCATCTCTGGGTATTTCTGCATAAAGATGGAAGCATAAATAAAGGCTAGCGTAAGGATGGGGCGAGAATTTTTCATTCAATACGATATCCAAACGATGAGTTGCTTTTTAGGGCTCCGTACCTCAATAGGATAAAAAGGAATAAGGAACCCTTATAGGATCAGTTTGTTGTCCGACTGTCTGTCTGTCAAGAGCCTTATCTCGGGAACGCGTGGACTTATGGAGTTGAAATTAAAACCATATATTCAAATATGCAGTCCCTTGAAGCTGTGAAAAAATTCAAACTTCAAGTTAACGAAAAAAAAAGATATGGCCGTTTACGTCTCAAAAACGTATATTTCGACACTCTCAAGGAATCAAAATTCATAGAGTTCCCGTTGACCCTGAGTCCTAAAATCTGACATAAAGTAAGAGCTTATAGCACAGATATAGGAAACAATTTGAAAACAGTACATTTTTTGTTACGTCATGAGAAAAATACACTTTTTATGTTACTCGGAAAAATCTTCGAGACTCAATTCGGGAATTGAACTATTTACATAAGTAAGTTTGTACGGAATCCTCAGAACGCGAGTCCTACTCGCAAATGTCCAGTTTTTTTTTTTTGTGTGATAAGACAAATACCTGTTCCCTTATTAAGGCATTACGTAGATTATGAATCAACTTTAAAAATTACTTAGTACTCGTACTATGCTTATTCTATCTACTTGTTAACTAGACCGGTAAATCGTTGGCCGCACTCAATAAATTGGTTTAGTCCAAATTGCAAAATAATCGATCGAAAATAGGATTGAGGTTTCATGTCTAAAACCATGAAGTGCTCCTTAAAAGTTAAACAGCTGGCGCTTGTAAGAAATAAAGGTCAGCAATAATGATACAGAAAACAGGGAGGAGCCAATTTCCCGTGGGCGGTTTGACGATCAGGTTGCAATATTTATAGCCCCAGTACTGAACAAACACAGCACCGCGGTACCCACATAAAATACTGGGCACACGCGAGCCGCCGCTTATCACACGAAACCTTTCGTAGTTAACCCCAAAAAATGTTCGATAAATGATAAACTTGTTCAAAGGACAAAATATTAAATATCCGCCATGTTACCCTTGTACTTAAATAAGCATTCGTTACTCAATGAAAACATGTGATATTAATGTCAAAAGTTCAATGCCAGAGACCATAAATGCTATACCAACAACGTAGTCATCAACATGCAAAAAGTTTGCCACTTACAAAGTGCAAACTGCAATCGCACACTCGTATTCGGTAACCGAACAAAATTAAAAAGTCATCAATCGAATGTGCCGAAAACCGACGCAGAATAAACCGGTTATAAAAATAAATAAAAAAAATAAATGTTTATAAAAGGGAAATTCCGCAAAATACGGCCGAAAAGCGGTTTGAAAGCGAACTGGAATAGGAGAAAAACAACAAAAACAAAATGTTGCATCGAGTGGGAGCCGGTCGGAAGTCCACGCGGGGAAGTGTGTCAATGTCAGCGTATCGGGGACTTTTTTACTCGGTCTCGGTGAATTATTGTACACTGAGCCCTGGCCAATGTCGCGCGTAAAGCACTGTCAAGTATGTAGGCGGTGCGGGTCTCACGTAACACTTACGACCTCACAAAAAGGCTCATGAAGCTGAACTCCAAGAAGCAAAAACTTATGTAAAAAACGATATTGTTTTTCCAAATAACCGCAGTAATTCCTTGACCTTATATCAATTGGGTTAAGGTAGGCTTAATGTCTGAACAGACCCATATGTTTTGCAGAAAATTGGAAATAAACAAGTAACTTATAAAGGGAAGGAGTTGCGGTAGGTAGGGTCTGGAGAGGATTTACATAATATTACACGTTTCTAAAAAAGAACGGTGTTAGAGCGGTAGAAAAAAAACTGGCGAATGATGAGGTATTACGCGAAAAAAATGGGACGCTCATCAAGGCCCTTCGCTGGGCTTGTTCTATTTCGATGATAGTTTTCTACAGTGTAAGTGTATGACTAACACAAATACCAGTTTATATTTAGCTGTGTAGCACGGCACTCGAACCTGGCACCGCCCGGAAGTCGTTAGTACATCGGTGCTTGACCTTATTATGCAGGAATAATTGCTGCAAAACAATGAGCCTACCAATATCGCTGGAGCTTGATCAATACTTTGGCCCTACCAAACAGCGTTGATTCGTTTTAATTACAAAATAAGTTTGAAGTAAATAAGGATAAAGTGAGAGTAGTTACCATTAAGGCGTTAATACGATATGCCTGTTTGCTGTGTTCATGAACGAAGTTGTTATTTCGTCCATTTAATTACTAGGAAAAGCAGGACAATAAAGAATAACTAATGCAAACTTCCGCGGTTGCTTGTTTTAATTCATAATTTGGTCCTTTAGTTCTACAATTTATTATTTAAAAAATACGTATGGGCGGTACCTGCGTTCGAATGTCAGCTCAAATGAGTGCGGGGCTCAAACGCACGCCCTCATTCCACCGGTACGTGGGGCTTCACAATTCGATTCCAGACGACCGATATTACGCACGTAGCTGGGCTATAGCTCCCTCTATATTTCTTCGTTATATCCCTTATTCCAGGAAGCTATAGCCTCCGGAAGCCGGAAAGTAGTGAGAACTGAGTTACAGTAATACTTGCGACTCGGGAGTAAACTAGTTTTTTCCATGTCCCTATAGTTATCTACTGCATAGTAACGCCAAGTCAACACGTGTATATGTGATCGGATACCAAGGTTCAATCGGGAATGTATCTGGTTACAATAGATTGGCACGAGTATACCATGTTAGATGTTTACGTTTAGACGCGATTTTATTTACCAACGGATACATTGTATCTTCTTTTATTAATCTGACAGTTTTAATCAAAATCTAAAGAATATTAATGATCGAGCTGGCGTGTTCAATTTTAACCTTAGATATCGCAGACAAAGACCGAACCAAACTACGAACAAAATTTAAAAACTGGTTCGATATAAAAGTTCTACGAGCAACGTTTCCGCTGAGAACAGGGGGTGGCAAAAAGTAATCGACTAATCGCTACCCTTATACTCCCCAGAAACCGCCTGTCTGTTGGTAACGACTAATCTTGAGAGCCGAAAGTTTCACGCCAACGTATAAGACGCTTAAGTGATGGTACAAAGGAGTGAGGAACCTTCGCTGGTAGGGAATATGGGGTACGCATAAGTTACATACTTATAATAACATCGATTATGTACCTAGTCTTGCAGTAGAGTAATATTTTATGTGACTGCTTGTTGGTCTAGTGGTTAGTGGCCCTGACTGCTATGCCGGAGGTTGTGGTTTCATCGATTCCCACCCAGGACAAATGTTTGTGTGATGGGCACGATCATTTGTTCTGTATCTGATATTATTTATCTATAACTAGCTGACCCGGCAAACTTCGTACCGCAAAATTTACCGATTAAACCTTCCCTGGGGTATTACGAATAATTCAAGACCAAAATAAGCCAAACATATACCTAAATAAGCATAATATATAGAGACTAACGAGTAGCTATTCATTTTTATAATTATAATAACTAGCTAACCCGGCCAACTACGAACTGCCTAATAGACGATTTATTTTTTCGTCAACTTTTCCATATTTTCTCACCGTTCAAACCTTCACTAAATATTTCAAGACCAAAGTTAGGCCAAATCCGTCCAGCCGTTCTCGAGTTTTAGCGAGACTAACGAACAGCTAATCATTTTTATTTATAAGAAGATATATGTATGAATTTAGAAATATACAAGTATGTTTATCAGCTGTCTGGTACCCATAACACAAGCTCTTCTTAGCTTGGGACAAGACGGTGTTGTGTGATAGTTGTGGAAAAAAAAATGTAATGACACGGTTCCCGCACGAAACATAATATATTAGTATGATCTAAGAACAGATAGATTTCAGGTCTGAAAGTCTTGTGAATATATGTAAGTTTACATGTTCGTGAATACAACCCCGATACAAGAGAAATCCAGTGTGGGGCATGGGCCCGCCATGATCGAGGCGGTAAGGCCCTTCTTTGAGGCGAGGCTGGAAAGGCCTCACGGCGTCGTCACCTTCCGCTTAGCGCAGGTGCTAACCGAACACGGCAAGTTCGGGAAGTATCTGTACAAGATTCGTGCGGATACGACGCCCGGGTGTCGCCACTGTGCGGACCGCCCGGAGGACACGGTGGAGCACACAGTCGAGGTGTAACCCGCTTGGGAAGAGCATCGCCGTGTCCTTGTGGGGGCGATCGGCGGCGATGATCTCTCGCGCCGGGCCTTGGTACAGGCCATGCTCCGGACGAGGAGGAGTGGCAGGCGGTCGCCTCCTTCTGCGAAGCAGTAATGCTAGCAAAGGAGGAGGCCGACAGCATCAGGAACGGCGCACATGCCGCTGCCACCGCCGGGATTCCGATCCCGATTTCCGGCCACCGTAGCCCTGAATCGAAGGCAATGAAAGGTACAGGGTAGGTTTTTAGCCAGTATCCCGCCCCCACCCAAGGACGGGATTTGTCATTTGATGATATTACCTACCATAAAAAAAGTGTGGGTCAACAATTTAAAAAAACAGAAGAAAATTGTTACGAGAGGTATTTCTCTGCTAAATAGAACTCATAATAGGAAAACATGGAGAACGTGGAACGTGCTCCGCGTTTCACGTACGTTGTCATTTGAAATTCATGAAAAGTCTTGTTCATTATTTCAGGCGCACTATGTAATACAAGCAAAGATATACTCATAAGTGTAGATAACTAATATTCATGTGAAATCCTCACTGTGCAAGGAATGGGTTCACCACAGCGACGTTGTAAGTAGGTATATCTAATCTATACGAGTAATATCTATATCGATATATATAAAAGAAAGTCATTTTAGTTATACTATTTATAACTCGAGAACAGCCGAACCCATTTGGCAGAAAAACTGGCTGGTAGGAAGGTAGCTTAGAACCAGGAGAAGGACATAGGATAATTTTTATACCCTTAAATAAAATAAAAAATCGAAAACTACTCCTTTATTGGTATAGGGTAGAGTACGGTAGAGTAGGATAGAGCGGAAGCGAAGCAGCGGGCAAAAGCTAGTTATACATAAACAAAAGGAGAAACTGGCTGATTGAAATATCAATGCACGGCCGAAACTACTGGGACAAGAAATATTTAATTATGTACAAAGCTTCCTTTTATGAGATAGGCAAGCACTAAGAAAAGATTTGTTGGAAATTCAACTTTTAAGGGGTTGAAAAAGGGATAATTTCGTTTGTATGCAAAATCTCATTCCATGTAACAATATCAAAGTCATAAATAATTCTTTCAGAACTTCCCCCAGTAAAACAACTTAGGAGGATTTTTATTTATTGGGTTAATACCATTTATATAATCAAAACAGCGGAAGATAGGTGACTCGCCGCCTCTAGCGCGTGGGCCTCTGTAATCACGATATATTGTCCTAATTTCACTCAGTAGCAATCGGTGTTACATCGGTCGCGACGATCACAGACAGTCGGTGGCTAACGCTAGTACGCTCGCACGACAGCGCCCGGCTCTTATCTCTGTCATTGTCTATCAGTGACTATAGGTACGTGTGAGTTTCGAGTCCAGGTTTTCTGATTGCGATGTTAGCGCGTAACGTATCTTTTATAATATAATCGTATCAATGGGTCAATAACTTAAAACTTGCCAGAAAGTCTAATCAAAGTAGTGAATAATAAAGACTTATAATTAATTTTTCAAAACCATCCTCAAAATACAGTTTAAGGGGGATGATAAATTTTCCAAAAAACATATTAGCAAACGAAGTGGCTAGCAAAGTCAAAGGTATATATTTATTTATGTGTTTTAGAGTGTACACTCTGTACGGAGGGCCGTTGTCGCTTTCCACTCATAAATCTCCACATATTATAATACGTAAATATTACCAGAAGCCGCTGTAATTATAAAACGGGAGCTGCAATCTGTTTAATGTTAACAAACAGGATTTAATCCATGTTCCAACTTGTCTTGTTATCATATGAAATATCACGAAGCTAATGCAGATACAAATTAGGAAGCCCGGATGGTCATTAAAAGTCCAAGACCGGATTAAAAACGTTATCTCGCTGGAAGTTCATGCTTTTTAAAATGTTTATGTTTGTAGTGTGAAATGATATTTCGGAACAGGATCTGTAACGTTATGAATATTTTATTTTTTATTTAAAAAATATTGTCCCTAACCAGGTATCAGTGTTGGGCGCAGTTAACTACTATTCTGTAATCAGATTACAAATTACTATTGAAAGTAGTTAACTACACGTAGTTTGATTACATGTAGTTATAATTACATGTAACTTAACTACAGTAATCAAACTACATGATTCAGTCATGATTACTGATTATTTGAGTACTAAGAACTTATATTTTGAAATTAAATAAACATGAAAAGTGATGAAATTATTGATTTGTTACAACTGAATCTAGCTCTAAAATTTAATTTAAAAAAAAAATTGAATCTAAATGTATAAAAATTCATGTATGTTTACTTTCACGAATAATTGAATACAGGACTTGAAGTCGTAGATGATTAATTATGTCCTTATTATATTACATAATATTATTATTGTTTTGATTGACAATTATTAAAAAAATCGACCTTTAAATGTGTTATAAAAAGTAGTCTCGTAATCGTGATTGCAACTACAATTGGTAGTTAGTAATCAAAATGTTTAACTACTTTTTTCGATAATTTAAAGTAGTTTGTATGATTACTAACTACAATATGTAATCGTAGTCATTAATCAGTAGTTAGATTACATATTGCCCAACACTACCAGGTATTAGTACTGCTGTGGATTTTTCATTGGATGATTTTACCTACCATTAAAAAAAAAACCCTCAATTGTCTAGTATTCATAACACAAGCTCTGTTTAGCTTGGGACTAGGCGGCATTGGATTATAGTAAAAAAAAAACTAATATCCGCCAAGTTGTAATAAAACAAGCATTTGTTACTCACAGAAAACATGTGATATTAATGTAAAAAGTTCAATGCAGGAGACCACAAAAGCTATACCAACAACGAAGCAAATGTTGCCACTTATTATGTGAAAAATGCAATCGAACAAAATTCAAAAGTTTACGAATATGAAAAGAACCAATTAATGTAAATTAAGTTGTATGGCAATGACAGATGTTACAGAGTTTTTCTTTTGAGGTAGGATCTACTGTCTTCAAGAGGGCTTGTCAGAATTTTACTGACTAAAACCACATGCGTTCTAGAACCACGGGTCTCTTTATCATAATACCCCGTGATCCTAGCGGACATCGGCCATACCAGTCCCAACAATTTATTACCAAATTAAAAATTAATACTTAATGAATATCATCGTGGGGGCTGACAGTCACTTAAAATATTAGATTTGTGGTGTAAATATTGGTAGACTTTGGGATCGTTAACTGCACAGCAACTGACTAACCATTAATTAGACCCAGAATCCCAATTTCAGATATCTTATCGAAAACCGCATTCATTACGTACCTAGTCCAAATATAGCTTAACAAATTGATAACAGTATTTCCCTCCGATCCATCAAATAATATTATTTATTGTAGATCAAAAGCGTGCGTAAATTTTCCGCAGAATTACACTGAAACACGTCAGCTTCGGAATATAAACATAGCTAAGACAACGACATATTCTCGGTAAATACAATACGGACTGCGTAATTTCATCCATGGGATAGATCCGTTAATGCAGCACGTTTCTGAACGCGTACCTACTAAACAAAAGAACTTGGTCTTTTGTGTTTCATTAATTACAATACAGTGACTGGTAGAACTAGCCTTCCGTAGTTACCTCGAGAAGTTTCGCACAAAACTTAAATATTTGGCGCTAATAAACAAAATTTCGTAGTAATCTGAGTAATAAGGGAGTGCTCGAGTTGTTTATCTTTTTAACTTAAAGAAATGGGTCACTTGCTTAAAGGTGTTGATAAGCAAAAATTATCAATGTGTATCGGCAAGTTTAAGCCGTGAAAATAAATACATTAAATGTGGAGACCAGTTATTTTTGTTACTGTTTTATTTATTTCGAAGTTAATGCTTTAAGGACTAAGAAGTGATGATCCAGTGGCAACGGCCCCGACTCACGAGTCGAACTTACGCCGTAGGTTTACTTCGTGTATGAAGAAAAATGATGAAGTCCTAGAATATAAAAAAAAATCGAAAAAATGTGACATCCACCAACCCGGATTACGGTCCATTCTCTCTCCTGGAGAGGAGGCCTGAGTCATAACAGTAGGACATACATAAGGCTGATTACGCTTATACCTGCTCTAAGGACTAATTTTTTTCCGTAAAAAGGACCAGGACCATTTACATTTCTTGACAATGCATACAAGTCTGATGATGAAGAGAGATTAACAGGTAGACCATAACCTGGAAAAGGCTTAGAACCTACGTTTTTTATCCAACTTTCACGCAGGCAAAGCCGCCCGCTAAAACTAGTACCAGAATATTTATAGACCAGAACCCACACGTATAAGATTTACTTCCATGTTCACCTTCTATTTAATTCAGGTATCATGTAATATGTTTATGAATCCTCACGGTCCAGGAGACAAGCAGAAACTTGATATGAAGAGTGCGGTTACAACCGCCTGGTTAAGGACGACCTCTCCTACACATTTATATGTAGATAGTTATATACGTACGTGGATACAGTCAGTTCTAGACTATAGAGCAGTGATTCCTAACCTTTATGATCTTGCCACCCCTATGTTTTAACCAGGGAAATTGAAGTGTGATATAAAAATTGCAAAAAAGCATTGAGTAAGTACTTACAATCATATTACCTGTCTATCATATTGACTGGCCTGTTGGTCTAGTGGTTAGTGGCCCTGACTGCTATGCCAGAGGTCGTGGGTTCGATTCCCACCCAGGACAAATGTTTGTGTGATGAACACGATCATTTGTCCTGTGTCTGGGTGTTATTTATCTATAATATGTATGTATTTAGAATTATATAAGTATGTTTATCAGCTGTCTGGTACCCATAACACAAGCTCTGCTTAGCTTGGGGCTAGACGGTGTTGTGTGATAATTGTGGAATATATTATTATTATTATATAATTATAATCTTTACTAAACGTAACATTAAACTTGCGTATGCAAATTTTTTTAGTGTCAAGATCGGTACTGTTACGCATTTGCAAGTTTTTCAATATTAGTAAAAGGCGAAAGATTTATGCGTTTTGAAGGGAAACCAGAGATAAGTTTTTCAATATTAGATTTCATTTAGTGAGTTAGAACCAGTTCTATTGGTCTGTTGTAAGTTACTAGCTTATTACCCCTTCAGAATACCGGTTTTACCCTTACCCTCAGGTTAGGCACCGTGGCTCTAGAGGTTCATGTGAAGCTTGTAGCATGTTAATTTATTAATAAAATAGATAATTCAGAAATAGGATTTATTAGTGATGTTCTTTTGAAAGGTCAGGTGCGTAGTGCTATAATCTAAAACCTTTTTACCTTTAGGCTACCACTGCTCATCATCACAATATGACCGTAAACGCAAAAAGAGTATTAATAAAGAAGAAGGTAGCGCTCTGTAGTTTCTGTACTATATTTCTTATAAACAAATCTTCTATTTCAGACACGGTCCATAGTTTTTATTTGATATGGGAAATCATCAACTTGACTAGAGAGACTTGGAGCGAGAGGGTATTTCAACTTTTTTTGACTTAACCGAGCCACGTCCTTTACGTGTCAGGCTACGTTAACTCTTTCGAAAAATCCTTATGATTACTATATTATGTGAACACTGAATAATTCACTGTTTCTACAGAGTCAGTAATTGGTCTTACAGAACAATAGTAAGTAGAGATAAATATCAACCTAGGCAAACTGACATTCAGTAATAATATTAAATTCAAGGCAGTTAATTATGTTACACATTATTAATGTACAAATCCACATTGCGGCGCCAGCGTATTGTACTGGAAATAATTAATTTAATTAAACATATTTAAATTGCAACAGATAAAATACGTTGAAGTGTGATGTTACATTAAAAGTACTCAATCAGATTGATTGAGGTTTTTGATTACACACCGAAGAGATAATTTAAATCGAACATAATGCGTGCAATAAACTTAAGTATGAAGCGTATAGGTACCAACTCCTACTTCTATACTTGATACAAACGATAGTATTATTCAAAACGATAGACAATAGGAATGCACAGAGCATTGAACGGCTCAATCGCGATTTTATTATGATTGACAAAGCTGTAGTGGCAAGACCAAGACGCAGACGTCACAATGACGCCGGCGCCCGCGCACGCCTATCGACGTCACGCGCCAGCTGATCGCACGTCGCACCCACTCGAACAGTGTAAACAAATCATAGTAACGCTCCCACGCTCCACTCGCAAGTCGCGACTACATCAATACGACACTGATTATGTCGCATTCATATTAATTCGCGACTGAATTAATCAGGTGGGTCTAGTTACCAACTATGTGGAAAGCCGGCAAACTTGTCAGTTCTCCCAACTTTTGCAGTATCAATCAATTGTCGCCCCACTTGGACATTTAATAATCGACGACATCGAGTAACTTTTTTTTTTGCCCAACGTACATGATCAGTACCTCTACCATGAGTTTTAAGCAATAGTATTCGTCGCTACTCGATATCGACGCCGTAAAGTTTTTGTATGGCAAATTTTGCAGCGCCTCTAGCGGTCACTTGCAGAACCAAAATTTGGCATACAAAATATTTACGCCGTCGATATCGAGTAGCGACGAATACTATTGCTTAAAACTCATGGTAGAGGTACAGATCGGATCGTCACACCACCTTCGTGGTGGGACACATAATAGGCTAAAAAAAAAAATACAAACTAATGCTTAACTGCAATCCCACCTGATGGCGCAGCAGTGATGCAATCGTTGATGGTGAGGCGCACTAGTTTATTAAGAGCCTATTCACTCTAGCCTTGTCGCCTCGACGTTTAACTCGTCTTACATTTATTTCGCGTGTGATTATTATCTAAGCGATAGCTTCCCAAACCGGTCACGGTCATTATATTAGAGTGGTAACAAAAACTGTCGTCATTATAGTGATTAATAACGGGGTCAACGGCTACCGGGCGTCGACATTCGCGTCAGTGGTACCAACTAACTTATTGTTAGATATTTAGGTTAACCAGCTGGTTTGCATATGGCGGATGGATGGTTTAGACAAAAACGTCTGCCAAGGAACACAATAGAGAATATAAACATATTGTAAAGCGTGGGTTCTATACTACACATTTACTACTATACTTTCCAAAATTAGGAGCTCAGCGAGCAAAAATGTTAACACAAAATCTTTAAGGTCATCGGTTCATTAATCTCTTCAAACGATAGTCTAATTAGTATCTTGATGTTCTAGAAAAATATAATTAAAAACGTGTAATGGTATTTGGCAGCGTGTAATTAGTAGCTGAAACATGAAGCAAAAGTATACAAAAATAGTATAGGTAATATAATAGCGTCCGAATACGAAATCTGTTCACAAATGAGAACTGTTGTCAGGGTCGCTGATTACGATTACTGCCAGGGTTTGGGATGCTGCCATGGATCTGGGACGCAAAGGGCAACTGAAGGACCATGAATGAGTTTTAGTTAGTATTTTTTTTTAAATTTCACTTTAAAAAGAGCGGAAAAAGCTATTTGTTGATTTCCTACCTCAAAACAAAATAAATAAGGATCATTGATTAAATTAACAATTTATTATTAAACATTTAGCCAACTAATGGTATTTCCATGTCGATAAGCGTGGTACAAGGCAAAAAGCGAATGTTATAACTACGTCAGATCATCACGGAGCATGATAACGATACTGCACTGACGGCCCTCATCGAACCGCGGCCGACCGTGATTCCCTCGAGCTGCGGACGTTGCATTTGCATACAGACCGACATGCTATTACAGGCTATTACGTACCTACCTTACCTTACAATTAACTTAGCTCAGTAATACCACCGCATAAACTCTGGAGTACAATACATCTCTGTCTCAACACTCTCAACTCTGGCAATTCAACGCACAATGGTATTACTTCTAAAGTAAGAAATCCGATATCTAATTATCTAATATAATTTATTACCAGAGGCGTCTTTGTACAATGTAAGGCAATTTGTACGTAAAAGTTCAGTCACCATTCGCGAACAAATTAGTTTAATTATGGTTCTGAAGAACAGTGAATAAGGGAGCTATAAAATAGTCGATAAGCGAGTAGGCAAGCAACAAGCATTAAAAAGTAAATAGAGCAAATAGTCGCACGAGGACGAAGCGCACCTGCCGTTCTGGTCACCACACCCGTACACCTGCGACTACCGACCAGCCTGCATATCTGTCGCTATGAAAAAATTCTCCATCAGTTGCATGCTTAGCCAACTGGAAGTCACTGATATAATTACAAGCAAAAAAGCGTGAAGAATGTTGTAGCATGAAATATTTAGCATCAAAAATTTCACACTACTCTGTAGCCGTAACGGCGCAAAAATTGGTAAACGCCTATCCGGGGAATGTTGCTGTCATATTTCATAATCCAAATCATATTTCAGCGGAGGCGGGCGTAGTGGCGACCGAAGAAGGCGAGGCGACACGCTCCTAAGAAATATTGCTGGCTCGGCGTGAGGCGGCACGACGGCGAGGCTGCGAACTACGCACAAGATATCTACCATCTCCAAGCGAGGTTAGGCCTTGTGCGGTTTATCTCCGCTCGACTCGACGCCGTTTGGGAAATTGCGTACACAGCAAACAAAGAATTGCACATCGAGATAAGGAACCGGAGCGTATCGCGCTTATGAACGCCCCTCGACTCCGTTCGCCACGCCTGGCTGTAATAATCTAACAAACGAACACCGTTATTCCCCCTTCGACACTATTCATCAACGTAAAGTAGCATCGTTATAACAATGTAACAAACAAACAAGACATTATTGCAAAAACAGAAGGCAGACGTAAATTATAACTTGTAATCGAACGGCTGCCGCTATTCTGGTGCGTTAGATAACACAGGTGCGTGACAGTGGGCTCTACTAAGAGATTTCTCTTCACACTCGCTTTACGGTCGAAACCAAGCACCTTGTTAATAAAACATTGAGTAATGGAAACCTAAAGAACATTATCGGTTTCCAGAAGCCTTGATGCGATGTAAGTAATGCAGGAAGTTCGATTTAAGTTTGATAATCCGCAGACCGCTGCCCGTCAGAGATAGGGCAGTTTTCGACAAGGGACGGGAGTCCGCACGGACGCTCTTTGACATCGGACTTTTCAAAGGGAGCTTAGGCCTAGTTGGCACAAAAGAATAGCAGTTTTCGGGGCGACTAACAAGCTTAAAATTTAAATGTGTAGCAATGTGGAGCATGCGCGCGCTGACCACGGTCATTCGATAACCACGCCGTCCGATCCAATGAGTACTTAACTAATATTTCATCGTTTACACACGCAAACGTGCCCGAGCTGCCATTGTGTGTAAATCCAAGCACGTTGACCTAAACAGATTAATTCCAAACGTGCTGTACTTTATGTCAATCGATACCCACGCAAATAAGTATTTAAATGATTTATAAAACACGAAATTGTAAAAGAAGTATAAAAGTTTCAGTGGCCACGCAATGCGAGCAGTCGTCTGTATTTCCCAAGGGTAGGAATCCTCAAATAAAATATCAGGAGCCGAACGCAACGTCTTTCATGGCAAGCCCCTCGGAAATATCACTGTGTGAGGAATTTGGGGGGCTTTGAGTGACATGACTGCCTTCGCTCGATGGCTTTTAGGGTGACGCTCTGTCGGTACTATATACTCGTACGTTTGCGGTACATGTGGTATAGGTTTTTAATGAACGACAATAGAATCATAAAATCAAGAAAACAAAATAATTTAATTTTGTTACCATTAACGGTCTAGGACAGCAAAACTGCCTTAGTCGAGTAAAGTTCCACTATTTTGACGGAATGAAAACTTGAGTCTGAAAACGATGTACAAATTAGAATTTATTATTTCAATATCCAGTGACCTTCTCGGTATTTCCTTGATTTCGCTGTGAACTTAATGGCAGACGGAAGTAGATACAAAAATAAAATATCTTCCAAAAGTTATATAACGGAGATATTGAAAGTGGATGAGAAAGATACAGTCCGCCTATAAAGTTACGTTTTCTACTTTAACGGCCCCATAACGTCGGGCTAGTGATCTCGTGTTTATGGGTAGACAACCAATAGAAAGAAGTGTTGGGAGCAGAGGAACTACGTATAAGTTTGTGGTGCACGTATTCAGCCACCGCGCGTCTCGACTCACAAAGCGGAGTCAAGTTACCAACAGAAGAACACGTCGCGGTCGTCGAGCTCGCTCGGGAGCGCGGGGCAGGGTGTGATGGTGTGGAGGGAGGAGGGGGCAGGGGTACACTCAGCGACGTGACATTTTCGCAAACAAGCCACGAGGAGCGAGGCAGGGGCGCCGTGAAATTTGCAACCTTGGCGCCAGCCGACATCCAACCGGCCGCGACGCAACGCCAACCTAATGGGGGAAATCGATGAATAAATTCGGTGATCCGGGTCTCACTACACTCGCTGTCCGAAAGTAGATTATCGTTAAAATGTGCACATAAACGAAAATTTCCATTTCCATGTAAAATGATGGGGAACGTCATTACAGCAGGATTAGCGACAACAGAAATAAGGGTAGGGGTGACAATGTTCGATCGGGAGTTGTGTTCGTGACGAAGTATTAAATTTTATTTTCTAAACTTTTTAACAGATGTAATCCTTTATGTAAAATAAAAACAGGCACATTCATAAGATAAAATTTCTATGCATCAACTATTTGTTTGATAAGCCAGCTGGTGTAGATAATTAGCTAATTTTTAGCTCAAAACATGCTTATATCATAATCAGTCTTATAACTAATATTCCCACAGCTAGAATTCAGGCCAGACTGTAATCCTGGGTGGATTGGGTCGGTCAAAACTCAAAACTTACACTTACGCACAATAAGCAATAAAATTACATATTGTTATTTTTTCTGATTATTATCTAGCATACGAATATATGTAAATGGAATACAATCCACCCACTTTCCCTTGCCAAAACAAGAACAGTCAGTTAGGCATGGGAGGCCACGATTACGACCTAACATTAATTTAAGTAAGAAGAACGCTTGTACAGATAGCTGTATCAATTTGGTACCCCTCTCACATTAAATTACCTTAGAAAAGGACGTAACGACTTGATGAGGCTGTCTGTACCCTCTAAATGACGTTTTATAAGTGCCTATATGAAATAAATAGATTTTGAATATTGAATGATATGGGGAATTTATGAAAATAAAACCCGTGGTCCTAGAACGCAAAAGAAAACAGAAGGAGCATTCGTGGGTTTTAGTCGGTAAAAGTCTGACACGGCCTGTCGTTCCATCCTACAACGGGAGAAGTAATAAGATGATTACCCGCCTGCCTAAAAATCCGCTCAATGATTTAAACTAATGTGCGAAAACTAACTATTGGTACTTACAGTACACATAACTTTTAAAATTCTGTTTCATAAACCAAACGGAATGGTTGAAAAGATTTTTTCTCAAGCTCAAAGCAATCATCTTAATAACTTAATCGCTAGTCCGTGCAAAGGACAAAACAGCATGCGAATAAAAGGACCAATAAAACAATGGTTTTTTTTTTCTTTCAACGCAAAATGTCCGCATTTATCGTGAATGGCTAACGCGGCAAGGTACCAGGACGATATAAAAACAGAGCGATGTAATTAAGAGAAAAGATTAAGGGGCAAACTCACACCGGACACGCTTTAATTATTACAAGGGACTTTTATAAATACAGAATTCTTTTAGAAATTTTTCGTGTTCCAAGCTTACGTTGTCAGTTCTAAGAGCTCGGAAATCAAAGAGATTTTTTTTTCTTTTATGACGAATTAACACAGGCAATTACATTAGCAACTCAACCGATATCTTAAAAGAGATGTTTCACAGATGCTTAATTGTTTTATATTACATCAGAGACGGCTACAGAGTGAGATAATGTAAATGATTTGGGTTTATAAATCTTAATGAACATTACCATAAAACTAGTCGTGACGTGTTTATTTGATTTTATTAGCACTCAATGTCACTTCATTCGGCTAGATAAGTGCGTAAAGATACACATTTCATTAGGTACAATTGTACAGATCTCAGATAGAATTATTCCGAAGTAATCTCATCCTTAAGGAATTGTTCAGTGTTCAGACCAAACGTATTGTCGGCTGCTGACTGTGAGCGGGCGTTACGCAGATTATCGCTTTTCCATATTAAATATATTATTTTCTTATTCACACCGAAGCGAATATACGTTATTACATAGTGAGTTGTCACTGACTCTCGGTGGCCGAATATTGTACAACGCGTAGTAAGCCTACTCTTGTGTTTACACAAGTAACGCATTCTACGCTACACAGCGTACTTGTCGCCTTGGTGAAACCACAAGACCACGTTCACATTGGGGCTGACAGTGAGCATACTCACAGTCGGCGGCGGACAATACGTTTGGTTTGAACGATGCCTAAATTTTCCAAAATAAAATGATCCATTTAGTACGCTAGTTTGTCATGAATTTAACGTTATGTCCCGCACAAGTCCTGAGCACTGTTCTTCATTTATTTTGTGCGTGGGCGTTGAAAATATGGTTTATGTTAATATGACAGGTAGGATATTTACATGCTTTAATAACGTATTTATCTTTGGATTCAGCCATTCCAAAGCCTTCGCTGCTTTACCATAAAGTTACTTCATCAAGAAGGATACCCTAAAATTTTACTTATTCAGTTGTAAATAAGTGGATTAATATTTACTAAACGTTATAAGTCAAAACGTTAATTAGTCAAAACTAGTTTTGACTGGCTTCAGTTGAAACCTGTTTTAACCTGTTGAATACAGTAATTAGAGACACAATAGAAAGACAATTGGTGTGCGGACGCCGGCGTACTCTTGGGAAATAATGAATTAAGTTAAAATACGCCTGATTTATTATAAAAAAAAAAACTAAATTATTTAGTTATCTACAAAAATGTTTTTAAAATAGGTTTTAAAATAGGCTACCTACTCACAATAAGAAACCTGAGTGAATTTTAGTAAATTTTAAAGTAGGTATGGGATATAGGACCAAATTCTTGACACATGAAATCCAAAATAATTATGACCAAAAATCCCACTGCAATGAAGTAGGTAGGTACTCAAGAACGATGTTTTGCAAAACATGAGGTAATGTTTCATGAAAAACTAGCCATTAATAAGATCGAGATACGAAATGTAACCGAACACTGAACACATCTGTTCGACTGGCTAGCGATATCAATTAGTTATTAGACTTCACTAGTTATGCAGCAAACAGGATCTTAATTACGCCATCTGACAACTAAGCAATGACAAAATATAGCAAACAGTCCATCTCTAGATAAAGAAGTAATAATTATAATTTACTAGCTGTCCCGGTAAACTTCGTACCGCTCTGGTATTCGATATTTTTATTTCATGATTTTTTCCTTATTTTCTCAACGTTTAAACCTTCCCTAGAGTATCTATATATATATATAAAAGAAAGTTGTGTTAGTTACACTATTTATTTATAACTCAAGAACGGCTGATCCGATTTGGCTGAATATTGGTGGGAAGGTAGCTTAGAACCAGTAGAAGGACAGCAAGTTTATTCCGTAAAGTAAAAAAAATAATCCAAAACCTGTTCATTTATTAGTATAGGGTAGAGTAAGGTAGAGTAGGGTAGATTAGGGTAGAGTAAGTTACAGTAGGGTAGAGTAGGGCAGAGTAGGGTAAAGTAGGGTAGAGCGGGAGCGAAACCGCGGGGAAAAGCTAGTAACGAATATTTCCAGAAAAAAATTGGCCAATTCGGTCCAGCCGTTCTCGAGTTTTAGCGAGACTAAAGAAGAGCTATTTACTTTTTATATATAAGAAGATTAAAGATTCAATGAATTAATCACTTGTTTGGACAAAAAACGATTCCCCATCTCGCTTGCATATTCTTAAATCCTAATCTTTATTCAAAATTCATGTTCACAGACTTATCTACCTGGTAGCCAGGTAATTTTATCTCGAGTCCATCTATTATAGTGGCGTGTTGCTCTGCTCTAAACAAATTAGTACCGTTTCGCAAACTACGTAACGGCGCGGCGCCAATAAAATACAGCAAAAAATTTACTGCGAATACTTCTTGCTTCTTCACGTAACTGGAGGTCATCGGAACTGGGCACCTCGCCTTAACACTACGGACTGTTAATTGTTCCAATATCAGCGAACAAAGAATAACTTTTTACACGGCAGGTAAAACCATTATAAAATTCGTATAAGAAACTCAAGTCTAACTAAATGGCTGCATCTTAAAAACACTTTCAAAGAAATAAAGCCCTGACTGATCATTAGAATTTAATCGCTTCGGCTACTTTGCGGTTTCATACCTCTACTACTCTACCTATCTCTTGGAATATCAAAATAGCAAGTTAGGTGGAAAATCGAAACTCTGTCACTTGGAAAATCGCACGAATTTAAAATTTTCCGTTATATGCGCGGCATAAACGCAGCAGTGCAGAGGCGGACGGACCGTAAGTTACGGGTTCCTAACATGGTATTTGATACTTGAGATTATAAACCGTTAAATTTTGGTCGTTTTAATCCCGCGGAGGGTCGATTCGGTACATGAAATACTATCGGTTTGTAAAGATAAAAATGAAAAATAAAGTACTTTTTTTCTAAAACTCTAATTAATTCACGCATGTACGACATTAATTTCTTGAGCGAGGCCAATGAACTGTAGGTAGTTAGTACGCAACGACCGACAGCTACCTACAAGGACATTGACTCGTTTACTTAAAGAAAATTTTTTTTTTCTAAAAAATAACTTTATTTTTTAATTTTATCTTTACAAATTGATAGTGTTTCATGTACCGAATCGACCCTCCACGGAATTAAAACGACCAAGATTTTACGGTGTATAAAACGGATTCCTTTATTTCCTATACATATTTATTGCACGGTATTCATGAATATGACTTGACATATGTATAGACAAAAACTAGCACTGAATGAAACGATTTGACGTAAACGGAATGTAATATGGCTTACGGGACGCGTTCCTTGTCTACGGACAAGGAACAGTTATATCAGAAATATTCATCTGCTTCAACAAACGGAACATGTACCCAGTCAACTAGCGTTACCTATCCACACTCATAATGACGCACGCATGATATCGTACAATGTGTCACTTAACATTCAAACTTGGTAATAAATGGATATATTCAGCTAAAACAATACTGAGTATTGGAATATATTTCGTACCTGAAGAGTAAATCTTTAGTATACAAACACTATTTTCCATAACTAGCGCTTTGCCAGCAACTTCGTTTGCGAAAATGTTTTGATAAAAACTAATAATGTCAGTTTTTATTATTCAATTTTATTAGTTTGTATTTGTGCGAAGTTTCAAGAATATTAATCCATAAATAAAATACTCCCATACAACTTTTAACACACCCTAAATCGTTTTTGGAAAACCAATAATGTATTTTTATTTGCTTGGGTTACTATTTTATTAAGTTTCAATTTTATGGGCACAAGGATGTATGGGCGCATCCAAACGAATTTAGCCCCTTTCACGGTCATAAAAGTTGAATTTTTAAAAAACTCTTTTTGCTCGCCTATATTCTAAAAAGAAACCTTGTGCAAAATTTCACGTTCCTAATCTCAGTAGTTTCGATATGTCGCATGCTTAATAGATAACAGACCTAACTCAAAAAGAAGGTATTTCAATTTAAAAAATATGTTTCAATAATAAAGTTCAATCTTGAAATACCCTCTTTTATGAGTTAGGTCTCTTTTCTATTAAGCATGCGATGTATATTATATCAGTCAGTTTCTCCTCTTATAATATAGATAGATAAAGGAGCTATATACCTTGATTGATTTGGTACTTTTGGTTGGCTTACTTGAAAATAGGCTAGTGGTCTATTATGAGTCAGGTTAACGGGCGCTTTATAGTTTCGACGTGAGAATGAGTCACCAAACACTACAGTCGGCGTTCGTGCCTCGAGCGACATGGCACAAAATGGGGATTGCATTTCATGATAGGAATAAAATCGATAACATATCTGCCAAAACTGTTGTCCCCCGCACACTAAAAGTCCCATTAAAAAATGTCGTTAAATCCTCCGCAAAATTGAGTAACTTGTATAATGCGTTTGCAAAACGATGGCAATACCAATATTTTGACGATATGATATGATATTTCCTCAGCACGCGAACCTGTACTTAAATAACACATTTCACTGGGGAAACAGTCGGTACCGCTACATGTCTACTTCATCCTTATTTGCTGATGATTGTTTAAAATTGAGACTTATCCTGGGTGTATTAAGTCATAGATTGCTTTGATAAGGTAGATGGCAAAGTAAATGGAGTTCGGCCAAGAGGTATCGGAGGTAATGTAGGCAAATTCGCAAATCCCGATTGTGGTGTGGGTGGCCGTAAGCCACCGTGTGAACAGCAAGCTAGATATACTCTGTGGACTGTGAGATAGTTTGGAACGTAAAATAACTGTTACTCAGTTATTAGGAGCTACTGGTTGTGAAATACGGCCTCAGACTAACTGATTACCATTGATATTGAAAAAGACTCGAACGGAAGTAGCACAGTAGCCGAAATTGATAGGTGCAATCACATTAGCTAGAGTTGAATAAAAGTTAATATATTCAGTTACATATTATGCTCACACAATACCAATCAAACAAAGAAGAAACATCTAATAGAATACCAAAACCTTATTAACTTCGAAATATGCAACATATTTCAAGTTGATAACTGCCATAACAGGCATTTCCTTCGCAATAACAGATAATCAAGAAGGTACGGAGCACTACATTAAAACCATTAACGGCTATATAAACATAAAGTAGATAACTTAAATGGTATACCATTAGACCTGCACAATAACACACATGATCGTAAGAATTTATACTGAACGTAGTACTAAATTCCATGTTAATGCAAAAAGAATGTAAACAACGGTCTATGAGTTGGGATCTGAACCGAAAGAGTATCAATACCAGGTATATTTTATACTCCATTCTTGTCAAGCTATAATCGAGTAATATTGGAACTTTATGCAAATACTCGTTGTGACGTCTTTCTTGTTAACATCTTGAGAAAATGTTTATTATTCATAAGAATTGGTTACTGGACATAGTGGGCATGTTGCAGTTAATGGATGGATTGTGTGAGGAGTGATATGAAAGAAAAGGGAGTTAGTGATAGTGTGACGGGTGACAGGATAGAGTTGAAGAAAAAGACGTGTTGCGCCGACCCCAAGTAATACGATAAGGGCAGGAAGAAGAAGATTTATAAGAATTGGTTAGTCACTGAGATATGGACATAAAGGGGCCAAAGATTTTGCTTTCATTTTTGTATTTTGTACTTAAATAATAGTCAATATTATCTTTCTGCCCTTATCCTATATTACGAGGTCGGTGCAACTTCTTCTTTTTGGTTGTAATTACATATTACATAAGTAAATTAAATACTCGATGCTTAGCTACAACACTTTAGGTTCCCTATCTGTAGGATTCTCCACTAATAAATTGAAGCCAGTTTACATGGAAGCGCAGTTATTTTTTTTTTAGACAGTTAATTGAATGATGCTTTTTAGTTTGGGCAGGCGGATGTTTGTTTGAGCACACTGATCACACCAGTTAACGTATCAATTACGCGAAAATCGATTCAAAATTTGAACACGGGAGAGAATGCAAAAAGGCCAAAAACCCCATTTTAGTGCTCATCTACGTCATAAAAGGAAGCCTTGTGCAAAATTTAATCTTCCTAGTCCCAGTAGTTTCGACTGTGCATTGATATGTCAGTCAGTCAGTTTCTCCTTTTAATTATATAGATAGAAACCTAGATGATATCCGCAAGATGTTATCTGTGTTTCTACAATATCTAGAGATTTAAGAGAATAGTACCATGAGTCATGTGCTCTTAATAGATATAATTTGTGTATGATTTTAGAAAGTTCTGCTTTTTGAAAAAATCTGGAGTGCACAAATCATAGAATTATGTAATACAGGGGCATTCCCCACAAACGAATAGAAGTGGAAAATTGTCGGAAATTTCTCTCATTTTTTTTAATGAGTTGCATTTAGTGTTGCAGCCTATTTTATTTAGATTTCGAAGGTGTATGATTTTTTTGGTCGATCAATAAGCGATTTGCTAATCTGTTTTTTGGGGCCCCTGGAACTTGAGGGGCACTGCCCCGCCTAGCCCCTTAGTAGCTACATACTAAGGCAGAGAATTCCACCCCTTAGCTGTACGCACAATTAATGTACCCCGAAAACGTTTTGTGCGTTGTATGCTATTCGAACTGTATAGCTCTCTTCGTCTCTTTGTCAGACCGTAATCGTAATTGTTTTAAGATGTTACGGCTTCCTGGGACTGTTTCCAGGAAAATCCAGGAAAATCGGATTGTTGTTTCTGTGCTGCATATTTGTGTCTAATACAGCCTTTTGTCTTGCCTATATGGAACTATTCTCAAAGTAGGCACAATGCTCTATGAGGTGGTTTTACCGCGGGTCTGTTAACAGCTCAACTTTGCCTTTTGTTCTAGTTGCTATTAGGAGTTTTTTAGCGAAAATTCTTTAGTTTTAGAGTTTTATAGACAGTGCACTTTTAGATAGGTGCGCTATCTATAGATATTTATTATTTAGAAAGAACCATTGCATATCGATTAATACAGCCCCATAAAAATTACTAAAGGCGGCGCATTGTACTACGCTTTATACGAAAAGCAACAAATAAAATTTTAAATTGATATTATCGTAATAAAAGGTGGGCAAAACTACAAGCGGTAAATCAACAGGAGATATCGGCGATCAAGCGACATACCTTTTAATGAAAACATTAACATTCATACTTAAATTCCGCAGAATTATGAAGATTAAGAGATGATAACTTAAGGTGTATAGTCCCTTGAACATCTGGCCGGAATTAAATGCACACATACTCGTACTGCGCCTAGGCGGCAACACGAGTACCTGTGCATTTAAGGGTATTACATTGCTCACTAACCTTGAAGAATTGCTCACTGCACTAGTATTTGTAACTTGGGCGCCATCTACCGATATACACAGTTATTGTAGTAAAAGTTCCCTTCATTTTTTATATGGTAATCGTACATAAGGATAATCTACAAACTTCAATCAACCTAGGTGTTTTTTTGGATTTGGACGATGTTATCCCCTTAATTCCGGCTAACTGCACCCGGACAGGGCCCCGCTGGCCTTTAAATCCATTTTTCGCATTTCTTTGCGAAATATTGATTGATTTACATATGGTATGTACATTCAGAAGAACACTTAACCGGCATTTTTTTTTTGTGTAAAAATATTTTTAAAGATCAAATTCGTTCGAAAGGAGTAGGGAAAACAAGCGAAAAAATCATATAAACATTTTTTTTTTAAACCAATTGACCAAGCCGTTACTGAAGAGTTGGCTTCAGAAAGTCATTGTTTTATAGCACTGCTCGGGAGCTAGGGCCTTAATACACGTCTGTTCCGTTCAGCCGACAGGATATAAGTAATAATGAGCCATAGAGCGGAGCGGTGGAACTGTGGCACAGATGGGCAGGTGTTCGCGTGCCAGCTGTCACGGCCATTTTCTCTTCCCGCACCACACCACCTGTGCCTCATAAGGGATACCAACCAGTATTTTACATGTACAACAATGTATTTAAAATACATTATAATACCCGGCAAATAAGTTGAACCCGCTGCTATGGTTACGTACCGAATCGGTTACTACGCATGCAAGGCGACCACCATGATGGTTCAACTTGTGTGGCGATAAAGGAAAATCTCTTCGTGTATAATCCACACGAAGAGATTTTTGTTAAATTTCACAATAGCAATCAATGTCGAGAATATCAGAGAGGCTAATAAAATCATTTGAATCATTTATACCAGGGAATGTAATTGCTCGTAGAATAAACTTAGACTTGTTAACCTAACCAAATAATTAATTGTCTACTTGATGCGTACCGTTTTACAATATCTAGAGATCCAATAGAATAACGTCGTATAAAATAAATTATTTAGTGTGTGTTACCCCAAATCTATATAGGGTGACTAGTAATTAGTGACCGATACTCTTACACGTGATTGTAGTCATGATAACAAACAACTTTTACTATAGGACCAAACCTGAAATCGCGAAAAAATCTGCTAGTCAGTACATTTATGTTCGCTTAAATAGTCAAAATGTACTGAACTTGCTGATTTTTTTTCGTGATTTCAGGCTTGGTCCCGTAGTAAAAGTTGTTTATTATCATGACTACAACCACGTGTTTAAGTATCAGTCACTAATTACCAGTCACCCTATATAATCCGGTATTCTATACAATACCTAGGCAATATATAGAATCCGGTTTAAAGTAAGAGTTTTATTTTCAGGTAGTGATAAAAAAAACCCTAACCTAACGTGTCCGAGTCAGGGTGCCCTAAAATTACATCACCTCCTTCCCTGCTCTCGTCTTTTACAAACATTACCAGCTGCGCATTCAGTATAGTATAGAATACTTGCATTATACAGATTGCCGGTAACATATGGATTAATTTTTAAGTAGGTAATTAAACTCACGAATGCACGACTTAATATGGATGAAATGTGATCCAGAACGCGAACTTACCTGAAACAAAAAGGCATAATAGATTAGAAATTACAGTAGCAACTTCTTAAAAACACATTTCTCATTGAACACACGAAGAAAGAACAAGTTTTGCGGTACTTAATAAGCACTTAGAAGTAATAGTCTTGTTGAACCAATAAATAATGAACGTTTCGGAAATTTATAGGATGACAGGTGAAGTTGTAACACAGTGTAAAAAATGTAGCGCCAAAGTGTCAGTCAAACAGTTAATATGTTTGAAATTGAAAAGCGAACATACTGTTTTTTGTTACTCTGCTGCATTCTGCAATCGGTAGCCGTGTGTTCTCTCAATTAGCATAGTAAGTACAATAATAAATATTCTGTTAGCTAGCGAGCAAGTATTTATTTTTTAATTCAACGTAGATAGTATTTCTTGTTGCTAAGTACGAATAAAAACTATCTAGTAGCTAGACCTTGATAAATATTGCGAAGGAGATTATGACGGCCGTCCATTAATTCATCTACCCTTTCTTCACTGAAATTCTTAGTTATTTCACAAACGGACTGAATTTGTTAGGAAAATACTGCTACAGGGGATTAAATCTTTTAATGCATCTGAAAAAACGAAAAAAAAAACGGAATCCTTTTGCTAAAACAAAGCTAAAATTTTCAAAGATGTATTTCTGTTGCCGCTGTAACACTAAACACTAAAAACAGAATAAAATTAATATTTAAGTGGGGCTCCCATACAACAAACGTGTTTTTTTTTTTTTTGCTACGGATGCTACGGAACCCTTCATGCAGGAGTCTGACTCGTCTTGACCGGTTTTTTTTTATGAATACTAGTGAAATTTAAAAAAGGAAGACTGTTACGAGATATTCTTTTGTATTTACAAATCCTCTACGATACGAATGTGCGGTAAAAATTGGTTTTGTTTATCTACATTCATCAAAGTGTGTTGAGGTCAGCTTCTAGGCTTACAAAAGAAGTAGAGCTAACAAGTTTAGCATTTTTGTTTGTCCTTTCTTTATCACTGTCAGGAGGCTCGTCCGAAGAATCGCAGTCACTAGTTTATATCAAATAAAAAAAACATTTCCGCGATCGGAGCCACGAACACCGCTGCGCAAATGGCAACCGAAAATTGGGACTGAACAAGTGTGCCAATCAATACAAGGTAGGTATAACAGGTAAAACTCGGTAACTGAGTGTATTGGTTCGTTAATAAGGTAATTACGAGGTGGTTACAATGTCGGTCGGGGGCTCGGGGGGTTCATCGCACCCGAGCGGAAACGGGTTGGGGGCTCGGGGACGGCAGCCCTTCCATTGTGAGCAAATAAAAACTTCCTCTCTAACAGCTATAGTTACATAGAAAGTAAACAATCTCACTGCACACATACATACATACTGTATACTCTCTAGGTAGCAGGATTGCTCAAAAGGCTAGAATGAATAGGCTCCTAAAAAACTAGTGCGCCTCGCCATCAACGGTTGCTTCACTACTTAGCATCAAGTGTGATGGCAGTCGCTTGGCTGCCATCACACTTGATGAACTAGTGCTTACTAGTTTATATAAAGAGTAATCGCGGAACAGAAGGAACACAGGTGGACTTTAGTCAGTAAAAGTCTGAAACTCCATCTCGTTTTGTCCAGAGCGAGAAAAGTTTTCTGATTTCCCACGCAAAAAAAAATTCATACTGTATACTCGAATGTACATATACAAAGGAGTCAAAGTTACACTGTTAGCCGAATAAATCGAGCTACTATATTTTCGTTAAAAGTCGATCAAGAAAGTGGTTTATATCGAGAATCGAGGTGGCTATTGTTTTTACCGATACAGTTCAAGCAGTTACTAAGGATCTCGTTCGTTAACCTTCGGAAGTGAAAATTATTTTCACTTTCTTGAATCTCATTTTTATTGTTTATTTCCGAAAGTAAACCAGCCCCTTAAAACTTGCTTGAACTGCATCAGTATACAATCTCCAATCTTTCGCATATATTGAAAATATTTTATTGTGGTGGGATGTCTCCTAATGACTTCTTCCCGCTCTGCCTGGAGCTCAGAGCGTGTCAGACTTTTACTGATTAAAAAAGACACCTGTGTTCCATCAGCTACCATTGGCGTTCTAGGACCAGGGCTTTCCTTTTCAGAATTTGCCCAAGGCTCTAGCAGGCATCGATCCAGCTGGGCCCCTACGGTTTTGTTGACATCTCTTTGGGGCGCGCGCTGTCAACGACTTGGGCTGTTTGGCAGAAGGATGCACGAGCATCCCACTCCCTCTTACTCCGGACCATGGCCTGAACGGAGGGCCCGGCGCGAAAGGTTGCAAAGGTTGAAGCCGCCATAAACCGAAAGTATATGAAAGTGCATTTCAACATTAAACATTTTTTGAAAGTAGTAAATATTACAGATAAGATACCGTCAACTAAATGAATGAAATCGAGGTTTGATAAGATTGTCTGTTTGTCTGTCACTGATTGCAAGTTGTATTCAGCACAGCTTTGATTGGTTGGTTATCGTCGACCAGGGATCACCAATTAATTTCATCGCGATTCCGTTTTAAAAAAAAAGTATTAGCCGTTCTCGGAAGATTTATTATCCAGATAATTTTAAGAAAACAAAATATAGAAACCAGAATACTTAATTATACTAATATCATAAAGGCATGTAGGCATGTATGTATGTTTGTTACTTCTTTACGCTCGAACAGCCAAACTGATTTGGATGTTTGCTTTAGATACTTCTCATTCCTGGGAGCATGTTCCCTTGAGACTATTTTTTAATTCCACGCGGGCAAAACCGCTAGCAGCAGCTCGTTAAGTATATATCTATTCAAGAAATTATAAGGGAAGCGTGTACCTAACTACCTCGCTAAATATTAATGCGAAAAATGTAGGTACTCGTATTTTTTTTTACTCTGAACAGACAGTTTTGTCTGAAGTTGAGTTTTTGCAAGCTCTTGTCAATAAATCCTAGAGTTGGTCATCGGTAAGACGAGTTGGAAGTTGTTTATTTTTAATAAAGTTTTTTTTTTGGAAACGCTGCTTCACAAATATTTTTGTAGGTACAAACTTTATACCCGCACCGCCTTATTCCAAAAACCGATTTAAAATAGATCCGGGACTATTACTAGGTTTAATGCAATTAAACCTTGTAATAGTCCCGGAACTATTTTAGATCGCGTTTTGGAATAAGACGGACAAAGTTTCAAAGACATGCAAATTATATAATATATCATCGTCGCTACCATGGCTTGCTGCAGTACTGCTCGAGTTATCCGTTGTCGCGTGACTATCCTATGTGTTGTTGTATGAGTTATCCGTTGTCGCGTGACTATCCTATGTGTGGCAGAGACAAGACAAAGAGCAGATGGGTTTGACGCATTTTAGTGCACATCTCAACTTGTACACCATCCTCAAATGGTGAACTTAGCAACTGGTGCACTTCTCAATTGGTGCACTTCGCAAAAGGAGCATTTTTTATGATGAGTTTGATTAGTTTTGCCCAGGTAATTTTCTTAAAAATACAATGCGAATTTGCGAAGTGTACCAATTGAGAAGTTCACCAGTTGGGAAGTGTACCATATGAGAAGTGCACCAGTTGCTAAGTTCACCATTTGAGCATGGTGTACAAGTTGTTTGATAAATATAATCACGTCGTGTAATTTATCAATAATGTTTTGTACTGCACAATTAATCGATAAATTTTGACTATTTTCAACAGCGTAGAACAGGAAAAAAATTGTGAATAACGCTTCAAAACTAAAATTTACATTTTACCCCAAGTTATACAAAATTGTTGAAACAACAACACAGTTAACAGAGCTCAAGCAGTGAAATGAAAATAATCTATGTTCGTCGTTAAAACATAACAAGAAAAACCACAATAGTTAAACCCGGTCGTAAAATATTGTTATTAAACCAACTACAAACTAAGCGGGCCGTTTTTGAATTATATGTAGCAGTAGCACTAATAATTACACTCTAAATATAAAACCAATGCGAGACGCATAGAACCGTTCGTTATGGCGACACTTGGGGAGTGGTATATGTCCAACTGTGGACTAAAATGATGATGATACTTGTATCAAATGGAACATTTTAGTTTTTTTTTTACACAATTGTTACTATTGACGTATCTGGATAAGTTTACTTTTTCCAAGGCTTACACTTAATTATAAATTGCATGTTCTCGTGTTTAAACGTTAATAATATGATTCGAGTTTAACTTGTAATTAAGTAACTTTAGCTGTGTGAGAAATTAAAACTAAGTAGGGCAATGTCACAATATAATTATTGTTAGGTAAGTTTACACGCAAAGAAGTTTGAAAAAAGTTAACCTTAATAAAAGATATTTTTAATAATTTCTACTAATATTAACTGGACACCTCAGTTAAACTTAATGTACAGTACCTCTGCCATGAGTTTTAAGCAATAGTATTCGTCGCTACTCGATATCGACGCCGTAAATATTTTGTATGGCAAATTTTGGTTCTGCAAGTGACCACTAGAGGCGCTGCAAAATTTGCCATACAAAATATTTACGGCGTCGATATCGAGTAGCGACGAATACTATTGCTTAAAACTCATGGTAGAGGTACAGTACGGTCAAAATATGTTGGCCACTCTGAAGTTCTCTGTCGCGTCGCTCTGAAGTCTCTAAAGTCTGATGACCGGTCCTGACTCACATTCATTGGATTTCCGTGACCCTCACCAGATCATCGGTCCACCTTGTGGGAGGCCTTCCAACGCAAGTATCTACAAGGAGGAATAATTCAAATCAGTAACCAGTTTGTCACATTAAACTAGTGTTTTAATTGGTAGACTACAAGGCTCAATCGTAAGTTCATATTATATGTGACACAAGCAACCAGCCCCAGCTTCGCACGGCGTTACAAATCTTTGAAATTCTCGATTTTGTTTCTCCTATAACATGCATGTATTATAGACTAAATGTTCCTCACGAACCGCTGTGTCTATTGGTGAAAACAACATGAAAATCCGTTAAGTAGTTTTTGAGTTTATCGCATTCATATAGACGGACAGACACCTGCCAGCGGCTAAGTCGATTTACCCCTTCGTCGAATCCGTTCTTTGCGGAGGGAACCTACCTGCCAAATAGGTTTGTAGATGTTATAGTTTCTGAGATTTCGTGATTAGTCAGTGAGTGGTATTTTACTTTTATATAATTACTTATATGGATTACAGGAAACATTCGAAGGAATTTAATTGGTGTGTGTCTTCACTGAAACAGTACCTAATATAATATTCTTTTATGTTCATCATAAAATAAAATCAGTCGCCAACAATTTTTCGACTGACTCATTATCAATAGGTACTTAAGTAGTCAATTCTGCACAAAGAACATAATAATAAATAGAACCATATCGCATCCTATCTGTACATGAATTATTGATAAAAAGTTTCTCACGACATATCGTTCACCTTTTCAAGTGGATATCAGACACAATAGGTACCTACCTACATATCGATGCAGACATATCGTAATAAATAATATATTATATCATGTGGTTATTTTGCTGGTTATTTTCCAGTACTTACCTACATTTATAAATTTTTCATTTAATTATGGAAATTGTTTAAGTAATTCTCACAAACTATTACAACAACTTTAGGAACGTTTTACCTATATTTACCTATACAAATCCCCATTGATTAAATTCCGCTTAAAAAGTTCCACTATTTATAATCTAGTCTATTTCATCACGTATGCGGCATTGCTCCGCATGCGGGTCTGCTGCCCGGTATCACGCCCCGCATCCCGAATGCGTATTATAAAAATACTTGTATCAAAAGGACATTTGCGGAGGTTACGCATGCGGATCAATCCCGCATGCGTGATGAAATCCGCACGATATTAAAAACACCCTTATAGATTATTTTTTTGCTTTTAATTGCATCTTCCCAGTCCATCGTATCGTTGCCGCTTCGTCGACAGAGTTTCATAGTTTTTTTGTATGTAAGCTGTGACTGATGTGACTGTGAGCAGGCTTACACCAAGCGTATAATGAGTACGATATGCGTTTATGAAGCTACGCGTCCGTGGACAGGCCTTAACAGATGGCAACTGACATTAAATCATATAAAGAAAGAAAGAAAGAAAAACAGTTTATTCGCGTGAAATGACGCAAAACTTAAAACTACTTGACAAACACAAATACTAAATATAAGGAAGATATGCGTCACATTCACGCAAAACGGCCGAACGCTCAGCATAAAGCTGTGGCCTCATGCTTAGAGCGATGAGCTCACAGCGCTGATTTTCAGCGAAGGCCGGTGGCGGTGTCGACATAAAGACGCCGAACGGTGCAGAATGAAACCTTTCCACGATGATATTAGGATTTCCGCAACAACCGGTTATATCTCGCACACTAATTGTTACTTAACCTTTCAAAACGTTTAAACTTAATACATTTTATAACAACGTTATCAATGTGGTAGTAATTTGTGAGTTAGCTCGTTAGTTTTCAAGTAATAACAATGATAATAATTCTGTATTGGAGGCGGATATTTGTAGCGCCAACGGCTCTCTTGCGAGAGGCAAATAGTAATTTAAAGTCCATTGAGATATCTGATTACCGCAGCTGTTATTATGTAATGAAAAGTGTTATTATGATTAAATTCATGTGTTTGAGATAGTCCTTGAAAGTTGCATGTTCAGACTCCATGGTCTGCGGCCGCCGCTATCAATCATCTCATCCCCTTGGTCCGCGGTCCCGCCCACTCCGCGCGCTCGCCCGACCATGGCGATATTTTCACAAGATCCCTCCTATCCCTAGCCCTACTACAGCCGCTTATTTGCTATCTCGCGCAGCTGGTCGCTACATTTAATTCGGTGGATACAGACTTAATTGAAGCTCGCCAGGGAGCAATAAATAATACGAGAAAGTTATAATTCATACCATTGTTTCATTATGTAATCCGATTAAGTACCGTACCTATTCTTAATTCCCATAATTAATTGCCCTGAAGGTCAGCACCGCCTGCAAAGTTCAACAAAGCAATGCCTCCGATTCAAATACATTACAAAGAAACTCTTTTTGAATTGCCAACTATTCTTGGAGCACTTAGTGGTTTCAGCAAAGTTGCTCGTGTTAACTGGGTAGAAGTTTTATTTTTTCGAGACTGGGTTAATAACGTGTATTAAAGTAAAATGATCCGTTTACTGCGGCTCAATAAGTAGGAGTGCGGCAGGTAAGCATGTAATGGGTACAATTAAGTGTATAATGGTGGCGGACGATTAACCCAGAGACCTTTGTGAGCGGTATCGTGATCAGCTGAGCGGTGCTCTCGGCTACTTGGCAGCGCTGCAGCACGACGGCCCGACCTACTTCGTACGAATGCGACACCAAAAGACCGCCTACCGCCTCGCGGTCTAACCACGTCGGTCGCCACATACCATTAGGTTCAAACTCAATAGCGTTACGTAAAAACTCTCGTATATCACATCAACACTAAAAACTGTCGACATTAACGTCTACTGTCATAATGGAATATTAAAACGTTGATTGAACGTTTAATCATCAGTTCCTGCTTTCGAAAATTCTTAACGTTCAGCAAATTACACGGAAAAATCACATTCACGAACAGTTACTAGGTTAGTGAACAGTTTTTGCTATTGAATCAAGCTATCGGAACATTTGACAGTTATAGGTGACAAAGCGCATTCCGTGTACAAAGATTTTTACGGCGATTTGAGGCGAGACTAGCGAATTATGCACTGCGAAATTAAATAGTAGTGATTCGGATTTCTATTACATTTTTATCGTCGTTGTTGGTTGGTAGAGGTAACAAAGAGTCGGTTTGAGTAAAGGAGGAGCGATGCAAAACACGCGGTTACAAGTATAACATTGTAGTTAGGCGACCGTGCCAGCTAGGCAGGCAGGCGGCAGTTAACCTACATCGATTGCCAGCACCTAGCCCGGAAGTGATCGTGGACCGACTCACTGCTGTGCCTATTGATTAGCATAGATTTAAATTAGTTGAAACTGAATGCAGAAAATATATTTCAACTAGTTCTTTTTTTTTATTTGAGAAATCTAATGACTTCTCTCACATTAGGACGACATGTCAGACTTTTAATAACACACCCCTTGCGTTCTAGGGCCACGGTATAGGTACTTACAAACGTACCTGCAGCCCTAGTTGGCATCGGTCCTACTAAGCCCTTTAAGTTTTACTGAAATCTCTTCGAGATGCGCGTGCATCTCTACGGGCCTACCAGACGAGCAGATGACGAGCTACCTATTGCTTGTCGTCTGCAAGCCCGCGCCTACGATGGATATATCAAATAACTGGGCTCACCAGCTAGTTGAATTCTCCGACTTCGCTCGCGTGAAAAGTGTTTGATAAATGATAATCCCTCGGGAACATAATACCTGTACAAAAAACTACATATGTTTCACATTTTGGTCTATCTTTGTGTGTGTAATTTTACACAAATCAGTTCAACCGTTCAAGCATGAAAGGCAAACATACAGGCATTTTAACAAACATACAGGCAGGGTCTATAGTGCAGACTTTCCTACTTACTTATATTATACAGTATGAATATAGATTAATTTATATTGACGGAAGAATGTGTGCCTAGGAAGCGATTTACGTTAGTGACGCACATTTGATCAGATCAAATCCAATTAAAATTAATCAAGATTAATAAATAGGACTAATTAATATCAAATTTTAATCGTGGGACGTCGTATTTACCAAACAGGTAGTTTAGACAGCCTAGATTTTGCGTCTTCCTTTAAAACTGAAAGCGTATTTGGCAATGGCTTCCGCGCTTCAACATCCTACCGCGTCGGTTCATTTGGCAGATGAATCGCAGTAATATTTATTGTATGCAAAATACGCTGTCTCTTTGAATTCACTTCCTTAAGTAAAAACCCCATACGACATAGGAATAGACATTATACTGGATAGGTTTTAAAACATTTCAGGTATGTATTTGAAAATCTATAAGTACTCCCTACCTTATATTATAACTATGTGAAAGTAAGTCTGCCTATATGTTACGCTTTCACGGTTACAGAACTATTATATACGGAGTAGGTAACTAAGCTAAAACCCCAAGGAAGGACATAGGCAGCTTATTATCTGGCTTCAACTTCGACATCGCCATTCTCTAGAAAAACTTTTACATAATAAAATACAAAGCCTAAAAGCTCTTTCCGCCTTATCCCAAAACGCGATCTAAAATAGTTCCGGGACTATGACTAGGTTTAATTGGTATTAAACCTGGTAATAGTCTCGGAAATTCGCTTAGATCGCGTTTAATCGGTATTAAACCTAGTATCAGTACCGGAACTATTTTAGAACGCGTTTTGGAATAAGGCGGTTTGAGTCGAAGTTTGATAAGTTGAAAACCTCCAAAATACGAAAAAAGTTGTTTCCTGCCCTTCAAGTCCCAAAAACTCTATTACTCGGAATCTCTACCCTATATTAGACGAAATAATCGCTGAGTCCCTACAAGCCATTTTGTACGTATTTTCCCAGAGATACTCGTATTTCAAGACAAATAAATAGGTCCTCTGTATCTTGAACATAGCAATGTTTTATTTTACAACCTTTACAATTCGGTTATTAGGAACTTATTCCTTTGAAGCTAGAAAAAAAATAAAAGTTACCGACTTTAAAAATTGCTGACAACATAGGTACACCATTGTTTCTTAAAAAAAAATAAGTAGGAGTATACAATAAACAGAATAAGGCCGCATAAAAAGAAACTCACTGAAGTTTTTGTTACCTGATATCTAAAAATATTTTAAGGATGTTTTGAAATAACTTCGATTTCTAATAAATAATGTTTGTTAAAAAAGTAAGAGTTTACAATAAATAGAATAAGGAAGCAAAAAAATCTCACTGAAGTTTTTGTTACCTAATATTTATAAATATTTTATGTGTGTTTTGAAAAAACGTTTATTTAGAATAAATGTATTGTAACCTTTGTAACTTCAATTAAAAATTTTATTTCACCTCTCTAATTCAAAATTAGCAGAATGAATCTTAGCATATTTAAGTCGAATAAAAATGCGCCGAAATAAAAAGTCGAACTTTTCTCATAAATTGCAAAACTAATATTGATTGAAATATATCTAGGTACAGAAATAAATATGAAAGGCCAAATATGATGCTAAGCGCAACACTTGGCTAGACTAATTTAGATAAAACATTTAAAAAAATGTTGAAGTATCAGGAAGATTATTATGTACAAAAAATAAAGAAACAATTGCATGGACCACCGTAAAAAAGACTTCCTAGCTGTCAATATTAGGGTTAGCTGTCAATTCTAGCATTTGACATAACAACGTCTGTTGTGTCAGCTAGTAATATAATACTAATCCGTCCGACCGAATTCCAGGCTCAGTGGCTCATCTTAACGGAGATTAGCCAAGTATTCAAGATATAATAGTGCACAAGTGCGCAAACACTGATGCACTGCCTGTTTCTTTACTCTCATAGTCATATGAGACGGCAAACCGACACGAACCGGGAGACGTCAGATGCAGGACTTTCCTTTACCAGCCAATATAACGCGGCAAATAAGTTGAAGCCCCCCACTTCGATTGTGATCCGAAAATCTCTTATAATCCTCGTCACACAAATTGAACCATCATGACGGTCAACCTTGAATGCGCAATAACTGGGCTTAACCATAGCAAATGGTTCAACTTATTTGCCGCATACTATACGTGCTTTTCGAGGAACTGGGTTGCCACACTTGCCAAAACACGAATTTCCAAACTCTGACTCTCTCTGACAATAATTCGTAATGGAAAATTGCAACTTCCTAACAGGAACTAAGGAATCAAACTCTCCAGCAGTAGTACTCTATATTATGCCAAGACGATAATATAATCAAAACTTTTCTTTTTTTAATTCTTTCAAAAGAATTATAACTTTGTTGACGGATAATGTTAACAAATGGAACATAGAAAAAAAAAATATATTTTCACAATCGGAAAAAATATGAAACGGTTCAAAATTTTTCGACGCTGAAATTGAAACTTAATTCAATTAAAACTGTAACTTTCTTTTGATTTATTAGAATAAGTTATGAAATTGTATGAAAATCTTTCTATTTAACTCAAACTCAAATCTTATAATTCATGATTATGAAAAAACACATTCATTCTAAACATTTTGATTTTACTACATGATCATGGGTCGTCCGAAAGGGAACTCCAGGGTCCTGAGCCACAAGGCAAAGAAGGAACCTATGAGTGGGTTTTAGTCAGTAAAAGTCTGACACGACCTTTCGCTCCACCCTAGAGCGTGACAAGTTATTGGATGATTTTCTCCCAAAATAAAAATCTATAAAAATGTATGAAAAGAAAAATCAGGTATCGACGACGGGGTCTTTAAGTCAAGATTGAATATGTTATTTCTAGGCAAGCATGCTCCATCGTCGGCCACATCATCGCTTACCATCAGGTGAGATAGTGGTCAAACGCGAACCTTTCCGTAATAAAAAAAAAAAAAACTAGCTTAGCTGACGTTTTATAAGTGCCTTTGTAGGTCTAAAATAATTCTCAAACTCTAAATCTAAAATAATTTAAAATAACATCTCTCTGCGGTTAGATACCTTTTCTTGCACATTGGCGGAATTCGAGAGGGTGACACTAAGTGTGTTGTCCTCTGTGTAACTTGTGCCGGTTCTGCAAGGCGTTGCTTGAGACTGACCATTGATTACTTTGCATGTATGTTGCCTATACTAATTGATATCTGTTCAGTCTGTGGGTGGCGTCTCTGAGTCCGGCTATTTTACGACTACATTTGTTACCTTGGGTATACCCGTTAAAACAATTGTTTGTGTCAATAAATAAATAAATAAATAAACATTTTACGTTAAACCAAACAATGATTTCACAGAATTTCACCAAGTAGTATTTTATAAATAACCTGCCTTGCATAATGATCCGTAATAAGTTCATTATAATTAACTTCTCACGAATGACTAATGTTTAGATTATTCAAGCCCAATTTCAACAAGCAAGCATTTAGGTGCTTACGAAATGTAAAGTTAGCTCGATCAGTTATTGTGGATGGGGGTGACTCACTACGAATATATTTTAATTGTTTGCCTGACCGGTTGCAGGTATGCATCTCGTAAGATATTTGGTGCAACTCATATTCGAAAACAGAATTGCTTTTTAGATATTATTATATTCGATGAAGCGAAACATAATGTACTTTACGTACATTTGTATCGGGTTACGTATGATTGATACGAGGTAGCTCAAAGAAAATAATATTAGTTCTGCTTTCCTGGATGATACAAAATAAAATAATTTTGACGTCAGTACATTTTTTTTTAACAGGCTCGAAAGTCTGGAAGCAAAAGACGTGTTGCACCGACACCGAATAACATGGGACAATCTGGAAGATGATGGTGATGATGATGATGATAGCCTCGAACGTCTCTTGACCACTATCTCAGATGGCAAACTATTATTTAGTTGATGATTACCAATGCCGCAATTTGGTCTATGTTTGCCTAGTAGTAACCTTTACGGTCCGGAGTCTAGGCGTTTCGCCTCCTCGGTTATACCGCGTACATCAAAGGACTACACAATTTGCCTGCTGCGGTCTTCCCGTCCGATTATAATTTGGGTGTCTTCAAGGCTAGAGTGAATAGGCTCTTAATAAACTAGTGCGCCTCAATATCAACGATTGCATCACTGCTTATCATCAGGTGGGTTTTTGAAAAATAAAAAAATACAATATTTATTATGATTGCTCTATCTTTCAGAGGTGACGGAAAAAAAGATGGAAGGAAATTCATTATTAAAATGTTTCTAAAGTCAAACTGTCAAAAAGTTTAGCCGCTCAAGCCGAACAGTATCAAACATATTTTATCGGGGTTTTCAGCCTTTCGTGAGAATTTTTTCAATGTGAGATATATTTTTATAACTTGGTCTTTGGGTCCAACAAGTAAGTGTAGTAAAACAAAAACTGAAAAATATGTCAAAATTGTTTTAAAAAATGATATTGAGAACAACCAGTTAATAGAAAAAACTTTGTAACACATCTCACCTAAACTCCGGTTCACACTATATCTAATCTTTCACACATAGTCAGCCTCGCCTCTTATGAATTACTAACCACGGAAGATTAACTTTATGTTCTATGAATATTAAAGGCAAGTGCACACACGTTCCGGTACATAAATCGTTTTAATTACAAAGTAATTAGGTAATAAACAAACATAGTAATAACAGAAACCTTTAGGGATTAGGACTGTATATTAATCGCGTGGTAATACCGATTATTGAAATAGATAATCGATTTGAAGTTGGAATCGATTGCGGGCGATACGAGTTACATCTCACGATTCATTCGAGGATCGAGGAAATCGAATCGATTATTTATTTTCGATTAGGTTAGATCCTTTAGATATTTAAATTGAAAGTCGTTATTCTCAAAGCTAAAGAAATACACCGTTAAGTTTAAGTCGTTTTAATCCCGCGGTGGGTCGATTCGGTACATGAAATACTATTGATTTGTAAAGAAAAAATTAAAAAATAAAGTACTTTTTTTCAAAAACTCGAATTAATATACGCATGTACGAAATTAATTTCTTTAAGTAAACGAGTCAATGACCTTGTAGGTAGTTGTTGGTCGTTACGTAGTAACTACCTACAGTTCACTGGCCTCGCTCAGCTGACGTTTAAAAAAAGTACTTTATTTTTTAATTTTCTCTTTACAAATCGATAGTATTTCATGTACCGAATCGACCCTCCGCGGGATTAAAACGACCAAAATTTAACGGTGTATATTTAAGATAGGTTACTTGTATCTAATTAATACAATGATTACAGGTGAAAAACCGGATTCCTATTACACCTACGACAAGCCCAAGCACCTATTCTGCAAACTTCAGATGACCGTGATCGAACTACATAAATTAGGTATGGACGTTTAAACATTTATTAATTCCTTTATGTCTCAAATAAATGTTTTTTTTTTCTTTTCTCTTTGTATTTCTTTTATTCGATAGAGAACGCCTATTTGAGCAAGAAAATATTTGAAATGATTAAAAGAGAAAAGAAATACTTACATTTTTAATTATTGTAAGCAATATTGCCTAAGCCTAATAAAAATGAAATAATATTTGAATTTTCTTTGAAATAATATATTTATGAATTCAACCAGTATAAGACAGGTCATTAAATTAGTGCTCAAAGCGTTAAAATACGTTTGGCAAACATCTGTCTTTGCTTCCATTCTTGCTTAAAGGTCGCGAAAACTTTAAGGGCGCAGTTACCGATGAATGAGCAGGGCCATAAAAGCCCGGGCGGGGGCCGAGGGGGCGCGCGGGGAACCTACGCTCACACCCCACTTCTCAGATCAACAACCCCGAAACCTTAATCAAGATAAGCTGAGCGGACGCCGAAAAAGGTTTTAAGCGAACAATTTTAATTAGCAAATGATGCTCCAGTTTAAGTTGTCATTGCTGTTAACGACGCAGTCAAGGACCGTGACGGTAAATCTCGCTTCCGCTCTCGAAACATAAAATTCATCCGCCGACTCAGCCGTACGTCTACCTATATTAATTACGAGACCATCGCCCGAATAAAACACAACCGGACGCGCCGGTTCGTCATCATGTTGAGTTAATTTATTCTAATGTGCCTTTTTCGCAGCAAGGCGCATGGGCGGGACAGCGGGCCCGGCGAGGCGCAGTGTGAAGCGAGCTTTACTTCAGTCTGGGTTCATCGCATCGCTTTACCTGATGCGGTTTCCGGCGGGCATTCCAATCACTCCTCGGGACCGCCGAACCTCGAAATGGGATCGCATCATAGATTTTATATTTGGAGTCCCATAAACGAGAATGAAAAATATAAAAGTAACATGCTGCAGTTTCTATAAATTCCAATTTTATATGCCCGAATAAAAAGTGGTAAGTTCATTACAGAAACTAATGAACACAAAAGGTGAACAGCGCAGTAGAGTATAATATCTTCATAGTCTTAGTGCACTTTACTGGTGTAAAGGGCCGTTAAATCGTCAGAGAGGCCGGTGAGAAGCAATTTACGAGCGAGCACGAAAGTTATTAAACAAACCCAGCCTTTGAAGATCCGATGGTCGCGTTTTATAGTATCAGTAAGGCGCTTTTCGGAAATTACAAAATACATCACATAAGCGTTCCCTTTGGTATAGGAGTTACGACATTATCGTTTTCCAGAAGCTTTTGTCAGTACACAAGTTTCTATGTTAAGTTATAAAGTACTTAACTCGTATCTTGTTCGCGAAGCTGAATGTCGGCGGTCCCAAGCGTCATACATAAATTAAGCGAGTTTACTTGCAATATGGTTCAAGGAAAGAATAATAACTCGAGATAAAAATGAAACAGACAAAAATATAGTCTGGATAGCGGCAAGCGTGACTCGTGGGACACGATCACACGACAGGAGTGGTATCGATTCGTACTTATAATACAAGGGAGGCCAGAGGGACCGTGAATAAATGGCTCCTTATAGCTTATAATTTTCGAGCCCTGTATAGTATAATTTGCTAACGCTAAAGGAAGCCCGGAAAATACTAATCTTATTCGCAAAAAAAAAATTTTTGGGGACAAAGCTCGTCTTTACTACATTATTATTGCTTCAGCCTCTACTTTACCACTACAATACTTCAGGAGGTCTCCTTTGTAGGCAGGGTGATACGCGATCGGAATGCGCCTTTGTCAAAGGAGCATCCTACGGTGTCGAAATTCGGGTTTGGGTTTTGTCTACGTATAATTTTTAGCCGCGTACCTGTAACAAACCAGTTTGTAAGCCGTCCGTTCGGAGAAGCTCTCGACATTAGGTAGTTACTCGTTTATCTCGGTCCCTTCACAATTACCTCTGTTCGCGGCGGCTACACTAAAATAACGAAGATTAAATAATCACATCAAATTAAAATACATGAAAGCGTTCACACCTCCGCCCAGACGATCCGGTATCGACTCATATCGATGAGTAAGCAATTTTAGGAATTATTTGTTGCACGCAACACTTATTGAAAACGAAACTTGGCGTCTGGGCGCTCTGGCGTGACGGAACTCACTTAGACCATAAATAATATGAACCGAAACCACAATGTTATCGATAAATGGATGCTGTACAACACGTAGACTGTGGGAAAATGTAAGTGGAAACGGTTTCCCAGCAGCCAGCCACTTCGGAGCAGAACTATAAATTCGTTTAATAGCAATTGTTTTGTTAAGTTCAGGGCGCCGAAAAAAAAAATCAATACAGCCCCGTGACGATTATGATAGGGTAAGTGTGGTGCTTGAGAGCTGTGACGTTGGGAGCAGAGTGGGGCTTTATTTTTATTATTAAATGAAAACGGGCTCTGGTAGGTGGGTCTTTGTACGGAGTTGGCCTGGGGCCGGGCATCGATCGCGTGGCTGCGGTGAACGCACCCCAAACCCGGAGCAGCGCACCCGGCGAGTAGCGCCAGCGTAGGGACACGCTATTCACATCGCAAAAACCCTCGCCCAACTAATGATAAAGTATCTCCCGCTTTACCAACGAAACATAGTTGCGCTCTCTCAAAACCTTTGAGACGCGTTTTTGTTTTTAATATTTCACGGGCTTTACCACGTTCGTCATAATTTAAGAACGAAGTTTTCGAGTGGTTTAGGGCAGGCATGCGGGTATGCGTGTATAGTTAATGGTCGTGCGACAGACAAAGTCCCTGTCCCTGTGGAACTAATGACCACTTAAAACGAGAAAATTACGCCACGGCGTCGACCGCATAGACCGGGCAAGTCACGAAGTGCCCGTTCAGTGAAGATAAAAGGAAAAAATATATCTTGAATTTTAAATTCGTAACGCATTAGGCGGCGATATAAAAATGAAATGTTTCGAGAATATTCGAGCTGGGTAGTGTGTGATCGGATCTTTTTTCATGGAAGACGTTATCTTGGTAGTGTTTCGTTTCGTTCCTAGACGGTGGAGAGTCCGGGAGCACAAAAACTCGCGACGGGCTTAATATCCAGCTGCGTTGGTCCCGAGTGCGGTGACCTCCGCCGCATCTGCCGCCTCGCTGAGTTCACTTCACACGTATCAAACACAAATCTACCCCGCTCATTGCTCCGTATTGTATTTTATCATATTTTATTATAATGATAAAACTAGTCTCTTGTTTCGACGTGTAAACAAACAAGGAAAATTGTCACGTTTTCAGCAGCTGTGACGTAAACAGGACAAACGTGTGTTGTGGTCTCGTGAACTTAATATCTAACTTATCAAAACGATACACTGGCTTTTATCCCTCTATTGACTATTCTAGAATATTACTACGATCTTTCAAGGAGTTGTAAATAGAAGTAGATTCTATATGATAATATGGACGAAAAAATATTTGTCAACTAACCTAAGTTAACCGTTCATCAATAAATACAGAAAAAAAAATAGAATCTAGCTGTGAAAACTATCAAAATTGGTTGAAAAGAAACAAGATATGATAACAATTATAAACCAATATATCCGTCTCTCTGGCCAAGACGCCGTTTTCTATGGCGGCCGTACGGCATGATGAACTTTGACGTCATAGACCATATCTGATTTCTTTATCTTATTAGCAGCTTTGAAGCTTTATAACTCCGTTGTTGATAAAGATATTTAAGTGTTTTAAAACTATTTCTTCTTTTACTAGAGCTAAAAATGTTTTTTTTTTTTTTTTGCAAATAAAAATATTTCATGCATGCCTGTGGTTTTAGAGTAAAAGGACCAACAAAACCTCCTCATCCCGATGCCGTCGAGCGCATTGTAATTTCCTTCAATCAATCAGACGCAGTGGCCTGTGTAGTCTTTTTTTCTAATGTTATTTATTTTCAGCTTGTTCTGTGCTACTACGGGGCCAAAACCCTCACTTACTTAGTCATCCGGTGCTTATTGGTAAACAAACAACAAAACCATTTACCTGCTAGTTTTTTTTTTTTTGGCTTTGATACTAAGTCCTTTAAGCCATGTCTTCGTAATAATTTAGTTAATTTGTTTTCCATTAGAATATGGATGTACACATTCTAATGTATTTGCATTATTTGGTAGCAAATGTATCAAGTGGTATCAAGTCAACCTTCTTGGCAAACTTCGTTGAGGTAATCAACACTACCACAAAATTCTCAGCTCCATTTTCCCGAGGTCGCGTCTGTTTCAATGATTTCCACATATTGCCCAGTTGCGCAGACACTTGAGATGCAAAACTACACTATTTTTACATCATAATGTCCACTATGAATCAATTTGCGGAAAATTAAAACTCGAAGAAATCCCACCAAAAACTGTATTAACTTACCTGTTAATATTTTAGGAGTAAAAGGACCAAAACGAGTCATGCCAAAGCTCTTGAGCACAGTCGTGCTTCGTTCCAATCAATCAAACGCAGTGGCTAGTGTAGTCCCTTCGCTTCTCTACTATTATTGTTATAAATGGTTCGTCAGCCGGTGCTTCCTTTGTTACCGTGAAGGGACGTGACGCCTTGAATATTTCAATAGAACTATAACGAATATATATCGTTTGAGTTTAAGATGGAGGAAGATGTATTAAAGATAAATCCTAACGTAATATTTAAAAACTAACGCCCGATTTCTAGTTGAGGCATTAGAAGTTTAGAATTACTCAAACTCTGCCCTATAAAGTGTCAAAATTTGTCATTTAAGTGTGGTTTAAGACTTTGTTAACTCAGAATACTCAATTCAGAACGCCACCCAAGTCCCTCACAGCTTCTATCTTCTGTCCGTCAGTCATTTCGCAACTCAAAAACTATTGAACGGATTTACAGTTTTCACCAATAGATAAAGAGGTTTAGAACAGAATAAACTTTATTGTACACTAAAATAGTATCAAAACTATTACACATGCATATTATAGTAGAGAAAAGTCGTGTATTTCCAAGATTTGTAACACGCACGTAAAGCTATGGCGAGTATCTAGTCTAGTAGGTATCTATATTTTTGCAAAAGTTCTAGTTCATAACTGTTCCGTGGAGGGAGTCATGAAATGAAAGTTATTAAGATGTAAATCCAGCTTCAGATTGAGATAATATCAGATCACTAAAGTTCATCCGATCTAGTTTAAGTACTTAGTAGTTACTGCCACGTAATTGAGTAACTAAGTTATAGTTAGCGGCTAAGACATTATTGTTTTGCCAGTTTTATCCTTATAATCAGATACAAGTTTGCTTGTAAGTCAATTTATATTTAAACTGGATTATAATAATAATAAATGTTTATTTCGGACTTTTCTGTTCATAGTGCGATTCACTATCTACGATTGCATCACTGCTTAACAGGTGGGATCGCAGTCAAGCACTAGTTTATATTCTTTAGAACAAAAAGGTCTACACATACAGCACACAACCAAATAAGAAATTACAAAACACAATTTGATAAAAAACACATAAAAAATACTACACACTTACAGAGCTCGCGACTTCGCTCGCATAAAATCCCTTTGTATCAATTTACGGATTGAATTTAAAAAATCTGTTATTACCTAAGTCTTAAAAACTGCACTTATGAGAAAAATATTACTTTCTGGCATTAATGAGTCAGATCATTCAGATCTTCTCTTTACACATAGATTTTTAAGATTTCAACAATCGGTAAATGATTTATTTTTATATTAAATGATGTACGCACAAACACTTAAAATCGAAAAGAAAAAATCAGATAGAAAATCACAAAGATGTTGCTTAATTCAAACGAAATTTCTTCCAACAGATCAGAGTTGGATGAGATGATGGTGACAGTGTCTGTATATAAATAAGTTAGAAAATTAAGTTAAAATAGAAGTATCTAAATTAAATCATATAATACATACACACATAACAGTAAATAAATGCATAAGTAAATAGATTCAATACATATAAATTATATTATAAAAAACTATGTTCAATAAGTTCTAATCTCAAAGAGTCTATCAAAAAGAAAATCCCTTATTTATGAACCAAGATTCTTTGAAAACATGCCACATGGTTTAATTCTGTTAATTGGGCAAGAAATTGGAACTTTGTTGCCAGGAATAACTTTCAAAATTAGTTTTAGTTGTCAGTAAGCGTCGTAAAATGGCCGTTAATGTGGTCATAAAAGGCGTCCGCAACCGTGTTCAGTATCATGGTCTACGACTCCACATTCTAGTGTATGTTACGTCGAGTAGAACTTGATTGTGAGAATTTTCATTGTGTGAGAGACGCGTCGCGGCGACACGGAAACTTTACACTCAGTAACTAGATACCGAGTACACAGATCTGGAATTGATCACCGGAGCCGGTTACAATTCTTTAGCTAGACCAGAATAGGATCCCGTTTGACCACCCAACACAACAATATTCACCCTGTATTTTATTGTACTTTCAAAAGGACACCTTTTATAACTATCCGTAGAACGAAATAAATGATTAATTAACACCTACATGCCTATTAAATTCGAGTTAGAGAAGGTTAGATTTCTAACGCTTTGAACAATAAAAAGTAATAAAAACACGTTCAGTTATTATTTCAATCACGTTCGGTTTTTTATATATATAAGGACTGCAAGCGACCGAGATTTAACACGACCATTAAATAAGCATTTTTAAAAAGCATAAAACGTGTATTCTCACCTAGGTAAATGCGACTGAATAGCGTATTTTTTTAAATATCTGCCCCGCACCTGTAACTGTTTCGACTTTCATTGCTTGACGACTGCGAAAATACAAAAATGATTGTGTATTTTCGCAAAATATGAAATCGGATTTTCGAGTTATGAGTTTGTGCAGTGTTAAAACCAATTAATTTTGATTCGATAGTTAATAAATGTAATGCAATTGATTTTTGTTTTTAGAAATCACTTACTTTGTACTGTACTCATGCTTCACTCACTAAAACGGAATTATTGATCATCGATGCTTACCTGAAACAATTAAAAAACCCAAATTAGTCGTTATTATTTATTTACACATGCCAACAACAGCAACAACTTATTTACAAATCAATATTATAAATAACTACATTTCCGAGAGATTCTTGTGTAAATACATACACTTATGTATAACAAATAATACAGTCGTGCACATCATTCACAGAGTAGATATAATGAAAAAAAAAAAAAAAAAAAATTAAAAACAAAAAAAAAGAACGAAAAACAAACTAAATTCACAATATTATTATTAGATTAAAAAAAAAAAATATTAAAAGAATAAGTAGACGGTAGGCGACTGATCTCAGGTCAATTTCGATAATTTTGTATTCAAATTTTTGGAAGACTGTTAAAGAAAATATCAAGATTGCTGTCGATAAAATGGGCACTGTTGTAAAATGTTATTAGAACCCAAGGACCAAAATTTTACAATACGTCTACAATCCCATTTGTAAACACAATATGACCTCTACATTAACAACTGAACATCCTAGGCCCATGCAATAAAAGCTAGCTTAGACTCGAAAAGACATAAAATCTATGGAGCCGCGCATCAGTCAGGGGACGTAAGACGCGACATTAATTTGGAGTCACGGAGCGGGTGCGAATGCAATCACAGGCGGGAAGCTCATTCCGCCTGCATCTCCGGCAGTGCCTACATCGAGAGCAGTTAAATTAAGGATTCCGAACGTACCGAGGCGACGATGCATCGGAACGCGCCCGCCATGTCATCGCGCGAATTTACAACGCGAGGCGTATACGAGCGTTACATCCGTTTCAGGGGCCTTTACCATGACGTGTTAAAGTGTCAAGCGTGCGAGTGAGTAAAAGGGATAGAACTGTATACCCTATATAGCTCCATCCCTTTAACAGTGCAGTTTAGGTCGTGAAATTGATTGCGTTAAGAGCTCGTCGTATGGTCTAAGAACTAGCTAGCTTGGCAGTGTGATACTGTCACGCAACGGGACTCTTTAGATTGTTTGAATGGCTTCAGTAAACTTAGCAAGTTATATGTAGTCTCGACTGGAGTAGATCTTTGGGTAATGAAGTACGTTTTTAAGGACAGTCAAGTGGTAAAAGCCTCAGACACATTAGGAGACAAAATGTCCCCCAATATGACACGCAACGCTCAATCTACGTTGCCCAGTGTCCTGCAATTTACCCGCCAATGTTTTACGATGCATTCACACTCGGGATATGTTGCTGGACATTTTCACAGCATAGCGCCGTCATGTCAAGGGTCATTTTAAAAGCGCAACAAGCTACTTCGTCATTCATCTTGCCAAAACCAACTTCGAAAGTTTTACACTATTGTAAAATAATTTAAGAATAGAGATGTCCTAAAGAATCCAAGTTTAAAATCAATCGCAGAACTTGACTAATTGAACAGAACCTAAGCTTTATGCAATTTTCTATAAACCAGTCGCCGTTAAATCCGGATAAAGTCGCTTTTAAAGTCGGTGCAAGAGAGGAAAAGAGATCACTGACGCACGTGGAATATTCAATCAACGACGAAGCTCCTCTGTGGGGAATTAGAATGAGACCTATTCCGCAAGAAACCCACGACGGGGGGACACGCAGACACGATGCAAATATATTTAGAATACAATATACAGGCTGAATATAACCTACTACTTAATTCAGTACACAATCGTTTTATCGAACGAAACGTATTATTCGAGCGATGCAATTTTGAAAAGGATTTAAGAGGGAACTACATTAGACTGACGCACACGTGTGCCACGACTGCTAGTTTTTTTTTTATATTTCTGGCTTGGATATCAAGTTCTTTAAGCCATGTCTTCGTAATAATTTAGTTAACTTGTTATCCATTAGTATATGGATGTACACATTCTAATGTCTTTGTAGTATTTGGTAGCAAATGTATCAAGTCAAACTTCTCGGAAAACTTCGTCGAGGTAGTCAACACTACCACAAAATTCTCAGCTCCATTTACCCGAGGTCTTGCTTGTTTCAATGATTCCACACATTGCCCTGTTGTGCGGACACTTGAGATACAAAACTACACCAATTTTGCATCACAATGTCCACTAGGAATTAATTTGTGAAAAATTAAAACAACCACTGAACTTCTCTCGAAGAAATCCCACCAAAAACTCATCAGACCGACGCACAAGTGTCCCACACTTGATTTATACGTAGAACGACATCGCGTGGCGTGGATCTAATGTAGTTCTACAAGTCTAGTTGCCATATAAAGTGCATGGAGAGCGACGGCGACGCGTCCAGATCTGCGTACGTGGCCCATGTATGCCCAATGTAATTCTACCTTTATTTTTATAGGAAGTTCAAATTCAAACGAAGTTCCTAATGACATGCATTTGGCTAAATTAGCTCAGCGAACTCTGGGAGGTAAGTAATGTGTGTCAATGACCTAATGAGTACAATTCGGTGGGAAGCATGAGTGATGTCATAGTTAACACCGCAGTGACCAACTATATCCGGGCGTCTAACGGTCGCCGAGTTGTGAGGGAAATACACAAACAATACGCACATTACTTTATTAACTCATCGTGGAATATTAAAGCTATCAATTTGAATAGTCTAATACTGAGATGTAATGAAAATCCATAGTTTTGCGTTTCAAGGGAAAACGGTTTCCGGTTATCTTTGACTAAATCTTTTAACAAATTCTAATATAATAACACTAGGGTGTCCAAAAGCATTCTTACGGGCAATTTTTGTTTCTTATCCTAAAATGTTAAAAGGTAATATCTTTATCTTTGCTGGTCCTATTGTTTTCTTTTACTGACTATAATAGGTAAACCCAAATGTCCAGATGTTCTTTGGGCTAATAACCTAAATGACCAGATGTCTAAATTATCGCAAAACAAAATATTACTTAAGTAAAAAATTGCAGTTATCTTTTTCGTCCTTTTTTGTTCCACTGTTATTAGTTGAAAAAGGGGAACGGAAAACAAGCTTGGTCATCTGTCCAAGGCATTTAATTTTAAACTTGAAAATCTTTTAGACATTTTTTTTTTTTTTTTATGGTAGGTAAAATCATCCAATGACAAATCCCGCCCTTGGGCGGAGCGGGAAGTAGTGTCAGACTCTTACTGACTAAAAACCTACCCCGTTCCTTCGTAGCCTATCGTGCCGGAGCCGAGCATTCCTTTCGGAAATAAACCCATGACCCCAGTAGGCTTCGACCCTGCCTGCCTGCAGTTAGCAGGCTGGGCCTCTTCGGTGTGCTGACAGCTCCTTGAGGCGCGCGGGAACAGAACGCGCCGTCGACGACTTGGGCTCGGTCCGGTCGGTTACCGGACGATCGGACAGCGTGCTACCCATTGCACGCCGTCCGCAAGCCCGCGCCTACGGTGGCCGGAAATCGGGATCGGAATCCCGGCGGCGGCTGGGGCGAGCGCCCCGTTGCCTCTGCCTGATGCGGTCGGCCTCCTCCTTTGCTAGCATTACTGCTTCGCAGAAGGAGGCGACCGCCTGCCATCCCTCCTCACTACGGACCATGGCCTGAACCAAGGCCCGGCGAGAGAGATCGCTGCCGCCGATCGCCCTCACGAGGACACGGCGATGCTCCGCCCAGGCGGGGCACACCTCTACAGTGTGCTCCACCGTGTCCTCCGGATGTTCCGCACAGTGGCGACACCCGGGCGAATCCTCCGCACGAATCCGGAACAGGTACTTAGCGAACTTTCCGTGTTCGGTAAGCACCTGCGTCGTGCGGAAGTTGAGAATACCGTGAGGTCTTTCCAACCACGCCCCAAGGATGGGCCTTATCGCCCCAATTGTGGCGCGCCCCGAACGAGGTTTCGATAGTCGCTGACGCCATTTCGCCATGAGATCCCGCCGGAGCTCTGTCCGCCATGCCTCGACTTGTCGTGGCAGCGGAATTTCGCCCCGGCGTTGCATCTCCATGCGCTTGTCGTGCATGTGTGCAAGGACTGTTGCCTCCAGATCCCACGGCGGTTGGCCAGCAAGGAGGGTCGCCGCCTCGCGGGAAATCGTTCGGTACCCTCGCAAAATCTTTTAGACATTGCTGATAGTACGTGGATTGAAATTATTTTATATTGAGTAATCACCTCGTATAATTACAACGAGCAAAAACGCACAATTTATAGTGTACATTACGTGTAAATGTTAGAAACGTTAAATCCTTTGTTTCCAGCAAATACGGCATAACAATACACCGATTGACACAAAACCATATGAATTCCTCATTTGCCAGCTCGCGTACTAACAAATGGGAAATTTCACAATTACCGAAGACAAAAACTACGAACAATGAGCAGTCAGATACAGTTATCGTTGATATTAACATCGGGCATTTGTCGACAATGGCCGGCCCCGCAGGAAGGCCGTGTTTTGCAAGCGGCCAGGTAGGCAATTTGACATTGTGTAAACGTTTTCACATGGGGGCCGAAAACGGAAACTTGGGTCACGCTCCTTGCATACAAAACGCGATAGAACAGTCCTCGGCCGAAGAATATGATTAAAACTGCGGGCTCCACTCTCCAGGGCTGCGACATTACCAACTAAGTTAATTTAGAAACACAAATGAGCAACAAGCCTTGTTTAATTCATAGCTTTCTAACTTTTTAATTCAAAAACATGTTTCCGAATATTAATGTTTGTAAACAGAATACAAAATGACAGCATCCCATTAAAGTAAGTAGACAAAGAAGTGATTATATTGTGTCCTTTGATTACCGAGGGAGATGTGCCTTACACATGAGTCCTGTAAAAGCGACTGAAAAAACAGAATTAATGAGCTGTTACCTCATTAGCAGTCGCTTAGAATTACATAATAATATGTACCTAGGTACTAAATACATATTGAAAACTAGCGTCGTCAAAGTTGTGAAGGTACGGATCTGACTTTATATGAGGTCAGGTCAACACCATGCGATCGAGTTATAAACATATGACATTGTAAGCCTTAGAAGTTCAGCCCGGGATATTTGTAAGCCAATGATGTAATATGTGAGGTCAACACCATGTTCCAGGGTTACGGTTATACATATAGAAAGACACGACATGACAAACCTTATAAGTGACGGAGGAGCGTACCACTTCGTTAATGTAATTGTAGCATCTCTAAATAGACGGTAGTGAGTTGTCAGTGTAAATACTAGGGCAACAGGACATGGCAGGCAGTGTTCAAACGTTTATAAATTAGATTAGGAAGTGATTGATGTACTGGCAGGCAGGGGCTGGGACGCCGTGTGCGGTCCCCTGCGTCACACACGCACAATGAGCCGGGAGGAAACTAGCAACGTGCGTCGAACCACATGTGTGATCGATATCACGCAGCTGAAAAATTTAAATTTCATGTTGGCCTTTTCGCAGTTTTGCGGCAAATGCTTGTATCTTTTGACATAAATGTCATGTTACTTGTGTGAAACATTAAACACGGAAATCTGCGATAAATAAATCATCGGCATGTGGGAAAATTCAGCTTTGGCGTAATGCATAACTACTACAAGCCACATGGATATTTGTGTCAGCTGATAAAAACTTTGCGTTTGCCTTACGCGCTTTTAATATGCAACCTTAACGACAAAAAATAGAAGAAAATATCTTATTCAAAGTTAGTAAAGGCGCCCAAAGTACGTGATAGTAGGTGTGGCAGTTTCTAAAGCCCCCGGGGTGAGACTGGATACAATAAAATATCCAGTAGGCTCCCATCCCAACGCCCGCTGCTAACTTCCACCTCCACTGAGGCGGGCGGGTAATTTGCAACCCGTGAACGAAATGAAACGTAATGACGGTTTAATTGTTGACGATATTTTCCAAATTTCCCCTTTCTGGCTTACTCAGCCTAAACGCTCAGGGGTTATGAAACTATTGTAAGTAAAATCGATCGTGAAACGTTAAATTATTCTAAATTCGCACTATTTTTAGCAAAGTGTTGTATTACGGAGTAGGCAGATGTCCAATTTCTTGACATTTAAGTCACGGCCTTGAGTGTTGACTGCGATGACAAAAGGCGCTAATGATTTAATAAGGTTAATTGTGCATTCTTTCAGCTAAAACTGAATAGCCATTTTATAACTACGCGATTTGATTTTGAATAGGAAAATAAATGGATCATTATTTGTGCTTAGATGTCGATTATATCTGGAGTTTTCATAGAAATCTGAACGGTAATATAAATATTGAAGTCGATAACCCGATACACTAAAACTATTTATATTTTCGTAGTAAATCTGAATGAGAGCGAGGAATAAAACATTTTTTAGGGCTACAGGCGATAGTGTTCAAACATTAGGCATTTTATGGAGTAATAAAGCAGTAACTAGCACAGAACGCATGATACGATCCATCGACAGTTCCAGCTAAAACCGAATTGCGCACTTACACTCGTATTGTTTATAAAGAAGTAATTACTTGTTACTAAGTAAAATTTTATTAAGTAATTACTTAACGTTTGTAACTAAATTTAAAATTTACATTTTTCTTAACTATAGAATAGAAATTATTACTTAAGTACTTATACTCAAATATTTAGTTTTACTTGTTTATAAATACGGTTGTTACTCGCTAAATGAAACCACGATTTAAATAAGTCCCCCTGTATCATCAGAGAAATAATAATATCAGCGTGTGCTATTTCCGATGCAAAACCGAGTCCCGAATGTCAATGGCACGTAAAAGGCGTACGCACTGCCGAATGTTCAGAATCTCTGATAAACACCGCGAGGTTGAGTGACCTGGTGAACCGCGGATCCATAGGGGAAGCCGTGTCCAGTAAACTGTTGCCAATTAATTTCGCTGCGTTCACTATCATTAGACACCGTCCGATACGCAGTACCGAAGTTTTGACGAGCAGCCAAATCGTTCGCATTGTTCCGTTTTTCCAGTCCCAGTTTTCCTTAAACGTGTTCTAGATTATTTTCACTGAACTACTCCCAAAATTACCCGTAATATTACCGTACTAATATAGTTCCACAAGCAGATAAGGTTTTAAAAAGCAGGTAATAATACAGCCTGCTTGGCATACTGCAATTTGTAGAGGTATTAAACTGACAGTACAATTACGGAACAAATACAAAACAGTCGGCTTTGTCAGCCGTTGTCTGCCGTTATAGGTTGAAACTTGTACAAAGAAGCGTAAACTTGTGAAATAGCTCAACATTAGAGGCAATACGACTACATTTTGCTTTCAATTGTTGTTTTGTCCTGTTTTCAAGTAAATGCTGGTTCATTTACTTAATCGCCGACGACTTCTAAAGCTACCGAAGTTCGGTTGACGAAAATGCTGATTTGAATACAGCCATGACAAAGCAATCGAATATGGGTTCGAGTTCGTGAGAAAAATACGAATAAAAATATAAACGAAGATAGTGAAGGACGACCCATGTTTCTGTTGTCAAGTTACGAGTTCCAATAGAAACACCACCGTATGTTTTATAAATAAAGAAGTAATGGACGCCTGGCCTTTGTTCCTAAAAGATCCGAGGCGAGTATTTGTACACTCATAATTTACTAGGTACCCCAATCCTTGTTGCTATGTCAATAGATGGCTCGATGGTCAGAATCAGAGTAAATGAAAGGGACATAAATCCTTGCAATAAAAAAACGAGTGTCCTGACATAGAAATTGGATGCCGTGATTTAGCAATTTACAGGTTCCATTAACTGCTCTCAAGAATAGTAATATTGGCTACTGAACAAAGTTTATGGCTTCATTTATGTATATAGACGATCAATGTATGTAAATACTAATACAAATACATGAATTTTTGTTGAAATGTGGCCAAATCTAGCCCTTAGTAGAAGCTGCAAGCGAAAACCAGGTTAATGACTTTCAACATTTCTCTGAAACGCCCTTTTATCGGCAAATAAACCTAAATACTGAAATGGAAACATGTGCCAGTATATTCAATAATAAAGATTTTTAATGGAGTTTTTATAGAGGCAATATTTTACTCCAAAAAAAAATACGATTCGTTCTCTATTACCAAAACAGGCTTATCAAAGAACGAGTTGTACTGCCTATACTAACATAGATAGATCGAAACAAACTTGTTATGCGAACACAGCGTGAATCGTGACGTCATTGCGTACCACGCGCGCTGTATTAGGGGAACAGATAAGGAAAACTGGATTTCATAAAGTAGGAATTTGTACGTTGTAACGGCAAATGGAATAAACAGGAGTCCCGTGAAGGTACCCCCGCTATTCAAAACAAAAACCAGGACGTCCGTCACTGAAGCTGGACCTATAGAAATAAATGTAATTACCGAGCTTGGCAGATGGAATGCTAATTTTAGCGTGTTTCAAGAGCAAAGGAAGCCCGACATCCTTTTGCCACAATTCTTTACTCGCTTTTCATGGCACCCGCGGCATAGAACTGACTGAATAGCTAGGGGATGGGCAGCCATTGCTCAGAATATTATATCCTACACCGTCAAAAAAGAGTGTACGTACTTATGCGACTAAAAATATATATAAATGTGCGAGGTACGACAGTTATTAGTGACCATACATTGGCGCCCCTTAATCTATTTGGGGCACAGATATTGATATTTATTCAACTTATAACAGGTGTTATGACCTAAAATCGAGGCTCCTATCAACTCAGAATAAACTAATATCTTTACCAGAGCCAGCTTAAAATCTTAATCTGATATCAGTCAATCACAGCTCCTTTCTCACGACACCAATTATCGCTCCGCAGTGATGGAGCAAAAAACCTCTGTGGTTAATGGCTGACTTGCAACTAAGAGGTATCTCAGGTCACACAACGACGGACCCTCAATAGCTCCAATATTTAAGCGTGGCTTTGAACAGTTATCGACGACAAATGAATTACTAAAACGATGTCAACGCAACGTCGTGTTGAAGTAGGAAATAGTCTGAAAATTGTTTATTAGCCATTTATGACCGAACTACGTCGAAAGTACTCTTCCACATCGCTGTCAATTAGACACGACAACGTGTCCAGAAGACTGGCAGAATTGCCATGTTGAATTGGGCAAAGAACGAGCCAGCTAGGCCCCAAAACGTGACGGTGAGTCAAAATATCTTTGAAAAGTTGTGAACTCGGACCTCATGACCCAAGCGCGACCCCAAAAGCCTCAAAACTGTAATCACACTAATATTATAACTTGAAGGCGAAAGTTTCTATGTATCTATGTTTATATTTGTTACTTCTTCACGCTCAAACGGCTAAACTTGGATTTGGATTAACTAGTTATCAATAAGGTCCGCTATTTGCGTCGCTTGAGGGTCTCCGCAGTCGCAGCGGATAGTGGACACTAAGTAATTGTGACATGACAGCCATAAGCAAACTCGCAGTCTTGGTTTAAATATCGATTAAACTTGTGCTTCAGCAAGTAGTTGTTTTTCAGAACTCCAAAACTGCAAAGAAAAGCACAACGGTAAGTCTTCGTTCTTCGAAAGAAGTTCACAACTTGCTTGATTTATTACCCTTTAGCCCTGCAATTTTCTGGTGCATCTAAGCAGGAAATCTTACAATAGAATTATGTCACATCACACGCACGATAACTAGCTGGCCGACTATAAGTTCCCTGTGACCTGGTTAGTCGGTAAGCAGGCCAGTAAACTGGCGGTACTGGCGTCGCCATGCCGCCGTTATCTCGTCTACTTCACACATCTGTCCATCCCAACTAAAGGTATGGAATCTCGCACGACGTGTCCAAAAGATAAAGGAATCCCCTTGTTCTCGCTCCACTCACGAGTTATCAAACTTTTTTGACTCCTCTATCAATATCTGCATGAGTTCGATAATTCACTGAAATGATGCTCATTCCTTTAGATTAAGTACTTAGGTGCCGATAAACAAGGGTGTTCTTAATATCGTGCGGATTTCATCTCACATGCGGATTGTCTCCGCATGCGTAACCTCCGCAAATGTCCTTTTCGTACAAGTATTTATTGTAATGCGTGCTGCAGTACTCATGCGGATCGCGATTTTTGCCTTTTGAAATTTTCAGAGCAAATCCGCATGCGTGATGAAATCCGCATGATATTAAAAACACCCCAATACGGGAATCAAAAGAGTAACTGCGGCCCTAGAAGGCTAAGGGCAACTGAAGGAACATGGATGTGTTTTAGTCAGGAGAAGTCTGACACTCCCTGTCGCTCTATCTAGAATGAGAGAAGTTAAAAAAAATATGTTGCCGATAAACCCGTAGAAGTTTATCAGATCTCCTTGCTAAGCGTGTTGTAACGAGATTAGCAAAAATGGATTCCATTGTGTTCGGCAGCAAAAGGTTTCTAAAGTTATTACTTCTTTTGTCTAGCGTTACGGATTATAGAGCGGTTTTATACAAAGAAGGATGTGGCAATGAAATGGGTTAGGATTTCGGGATGTACTGTTATTAGGAATTACGTAGGATACCCGCGTAAACTCTTACTATTAAGCAACAGACATGATTAATTATTTGTTCTGTTTCCTTTTTGAAAACTTCTTGTATCATAAGTCGAGCAGATTACGAATAAAACAAACGCTCACGATCACTATGGTCGTGAGTGTATGATCAAATAAAGCCGAGTGAAACTGGGCAACGACATTTCATCGGACATAAACAGAAACAAAAACTCGTTCGCTTCTGTCATGCTTTCTTGACCTAGGTAACTGCACCTAAGAACATTCAAATAACACCAATTTATACGAGAGAACTACTAGTTTCCAAGCCACTTTTTTTAACAGTTTGTCAACTTTGAATGTTCAAGAATACTCGAACGTCGAGGTCTGACTTAGGCAGGTAATCGAATTCATATGTACGATCACAGCAGGTAAAGAACCCTTATGAGAAATCTTTTGATGCTGAAAACATGAAAAGGTTCCCGTTTTTATAGGATAATAATAACTAAGATGCATTCAGGCGGAATCAAAATATCCACGCTTATAATAATTGCTTGCTCTTATTTTAAAGGCATGCACAGAATCGGTAATTCTCCATCAAGAGCGTACTTTAAATCAAGTGTTCGAAAAATGCGTTCAAAACTCCATTCGAGATCGAGTTCGCCATAAAGGCGGATGGAGCAAGTTTTTCAACTGGCTCGGTGCAATTAGCCGCGGTCACAGGGTGTAGACCGAAGGCGCGACCCGAGGCGCGGCGGGCCCGCGCAGCCCGATCAATCAGCCCGCACGCTTTGTGGTAATTAATTTACTATAGGCCGAGCCCATCCTAGCTGTGCCTCCTCCTATAGGTTCATCACCTTGAATTGCCGGTTGTCCTCAATTGGCATGCAGGTAGTGCGTCACCAAATATCAAATTGTTATCGTCTGATATTGCTCTGTCCGATATTAAATTACATGTGAACGTGTATGGAAGGACGCAATGCAATGCTCTGTTTTCTCTTGGTACTCGTATATGTATAGATACCGATGTGTATTCTCTCGAGACGTGTGATTTCTATGAGTTTGCAAACATTATTTGTGTAGCATCAGATAAGTGTGTCTGTTTACATTTTAAAACGTTCGTAAATTATATTTCACACTTCAGTCATATTGATATCGAAGTTGCCACAGCTAGGTTGTAGGTTCTCGACATAATTTTACCGATTTCAGGTCAACAGAAAATTAAACATCTTGTGTGCGCTGATCGTTTGGGAATTCCTTTTATTTGTAACTTTCTACCGCGTGTGCTGTTATTCTTAGGCACAAGTTGTTATGACAGCGCGCTATCGTGATTGTCTTGTCACCGTCGAGTCGCTGAGCAATGACGAAACGGACTAGTTACATGCGAAGATGAGCACAACGAGAGTAAAACTACATTGTTTCACTAAAAGTATAATAGTATGAAGCTGGCGTATGACTAAGTAGATGAACACAAAGATATCTAAATACAGAAGCCAGGGCCAGAATAAATTAAAACACTCAGAAAGGAGAGAAAATAACTAAAATGTAAATGTTAATGAGTCTCTATTTGCATTCAACGGACGAGTACGAGGAAGGAGGGATAGGAGCAGAGCAGAGCCGGGTTTTAGGGCTCTCGACCGGCGATCGACGCGGGCTCGGAATAATCAGGCGTGCCTCCCCTCGACGCGGTCGTTCACACACAATCGACGCAGCAAGCGCCATGAGGGACCTACCTACGCACGAGTCGACATAAAGCATCCACCCATACCTAACAACCGCTACCCCCGATGCACGAACGTTGCACTACTTCAGGTCGCTCCAAACTATTCTCCAACTCAACTCGTATCTACTTCTATCGACTTAAGATCGAATGTCGCTTGCAAAAGGTACCCACGCATTCTCTAGCTCCGTTTCAACAACAGATATCAGAGCCATTATTTCAAAAGCTAGCTAAAGGTGTGAGCAATAAAGCACAGTTTCATTTGAGGAGTAACTTCGGTCGTCAGACGCAATGTGCATTCGATTGCGGGCAACATGAATATTGAAAACCGCTCTTATGTCGTTCGCGCTGAATCGAATGCCCGTCGCCGAGCGTCACAAACTCCACGTGTTTACAGAAGGCAACTGGTGCAGATTAGACTGGAGAACTGCCTAACTTCAGTGCAATGTAAACTTTTGGAAAACTTTCAAAACTTGTTTAGTTCGACAACTGATGTAAATAAATGCTCAGAAAGATTTGTTGTAGTCATAAAGCGGTCCTGGTCGTTAAAAATGGAAGATTTGAAATGGAATCGTAGCTTTCTAGGTTTAACGGTTGCATCGTGTTCAGAGGTAGTAAAACGAACGTTGGTCGTAGAGACTAGTAATAATTGCTTAGTGCGCTTTACTTATCGACGAGTCGAGTAGCACTTAGGTAGCGACTACACGATGCTACGGATAACGGTATAGTCTTTGTTTCTTTAAATTGCTTCGGACTGGAAGACTATAGGAAGTTACGAATGTGAGAATACGCCCTTTATGATGCCAGACATTTACAGTCTCTTGAGGTTTTTGTAGCCGAAAAACATGCTAGCGAACATTTGGCAGCACTTAAGAAGACTACACGACTTAAAGCTTAGGCCACTGTCATACAACTTACAAAAGCAAGAGATTCACAAAGACGCAATTTTCACATTTTAGCAATTTAAGTACTAAAAATCTACAGAAATTACGGTAAAACATTGCTTGCAGAATAGTTTGACAAACAATCAGAATGATTACATTTTTAATACTATTCGTAATTAATCGATAAAAGTAATTTTTATAGGCAACTTCATGATTTTTTTTTCTCTTGTACTAAATTAGCTGTATGTTTTGAACACATACATCTATCTAGCTTTTATCATTACGAATAATATGTAACTTATATTTTTCTGATTCTGTTTACTGCAGTGGATTATATACTTTTGCGCATTATAAAACTCGCGATTAGGTAGGTACTATAGTCCCCTTAAGTTCTAAAATCCCGTGCATTACATTCACTCTGAGATTTATAGGATTGTCGTATAAAACTTGAGTGTCGCAGAGCTGTAGTTCGTAAAATCCGAGTCGATAAGAACAACAATGCAAGAATTCAGTTTGTAAAATATGGTGCATAAATGCATAGTTGCACACAATATCTCAACTGCCACAATGTGATTAAAGTTCTTGGGGGAGAAGTGTTTTTTTTAAGTGGGATGTCATCCAATGATTTCTCCCGCTCTACGGCGGCGCGAGGGGGCGTGTCAGACTTTTACTGACTAAAACCTTTGGGGGTATACGGAACAGAGAGTAAAGTCCGTTGAAAAGGGAGGATCCTCCGACCAGACAGGTGTCATATCTGGTGGGCTATTGCCCGATACATGATTTCGGGCTGTTCTATATGTTCAAATCGCGCGGAGAATGTTACTTGTGCGATGCAGGATTAGTTCATTTGTGACGACATAGATGTCGCTACAAACCCACTCCAATGTTTTCCAGGTTTTGCTTTCAGAAGCGAACCCATGGCCTTTGTAAGTAGAAACTATATTTAGGTTGGCACACTTTTCAATTATAAATCTTATTTAGTCTTTTCTTCAGTGGTCACTTTAAAGAACCACTTGTTTTCATGTGATGCCCTACTATATTATTATTACTTTTTTATCTAGCTGACCCAATAGACTTGTTTTGACAATGACAAGTCCAAGCACACAAGTTGAACCAACATAGCGATCGACCTTGAAATGCGCAGTAACCGATTTTCTGGCCTCAATCGAGGTGGGGGCTGCGCGTAACCATAGCAACGAGTTCAACATATTTGTCGCGTACTATAGCTAAGAACAGTTTCAAAGTAATAAAGAAAAAAAATATATACGGACTAAGCGTTTTGCTTCGTCGTTTATACCGCGTACATCGAGAGACTAGAACAGTTTGCCTGCTGCGGTCTTCCCGTGAGATCATAATTTAGGTTTCTTCAAGGCTAGAGTGAATAGGCTCATAGTTAATAAACTAGTGCGCCTCACCATCAACGATTGCATCACTGCTTACCATCAGGTGGCATTTCAGTCAAGCACTATTTTATATAAATAAAAAAAAATATCCCTTCAGCAGTTTCAATGTAAAAGAGTAAAAAAAAAAACTTCCTTTTAAAAAAAAAAAAGCCTCTTTAATTAGTGATTTGTAAAAGTGGGTCATATTAAAAATTGCTGAAAAAGTTTGTGTCAAAATGAGTTTTTTTTGCCATTTATAACTCCCAGTACTGTGACTAAAGTCAAGTAACACTTCAGTTTTTTAAATTTTAGTAGGTACTAATTGAAAATAAATTGAAAATACTACTTACGCATGGACAATGCTCAATAACCAAACAAACTATTAATTTGAATTGAGAAACTTATTTTTGAAATTATATTGCAAAAATAAATTTATAATATCCCAAAGAAAAAAAAAATATCTCACTAAGAAACAATATTAATTAGGCAACGGGCAGAAACCATATTGTTTTTGTCCCTCATTTGATTGTTGATTATTTTTGTTTAGCAACATTTACAACTTCTTATTTCTTTGCAAAGCACCTGGACCACTGGTTTGAATTTTATTTACTTTTTTAGCAGTAAGTGGGTACATAGAATGTGACTTTCTGCCAAATCTCATTAATACAGTGTTAACAATTTGCAAGTAAAATAGCTGCATAACAACAACAGTCTTGTTAGTATAACAACCACATAGGTACCACATGAGTGTCATAAAGTAAATTACTAACTATTTAATATGTAATATAGCAGCCAGAAATGTGACTGAAATGTATATAAAAAAGCGAAATACTACTCGCTGATTAATCACAAAATCTCAGAAACTATAACACCTACAAAATTAAAATTTGGTAGAAAGGTTCCTTTTATGGTATAGACATTTGCTAAGAACGGATTTTACGAAACTCTAGCCCTAAGGGGGTAAAACGGGGGTTGGAAGTTTGTATGAAGAAATTCAATTTCATGCGGGTGTAGCCGCTGGTAGAAGCTAGTCTAATATATATAAAAGGAGAAACTGACTGACCATTATATCAATGCACAGTCAGACCACAGAATAAGTAATAGTGGTCAGACTAAAATAAAAGATTTTAGAAATAGTAAACTAAGCAAATAATCGAGATTGTCATTATTTGTTTTTAAAAATACACCCAATAGAACAATTTAGAGAGTTTTAAAGCTTGTGTGGAGGATTATTTCTTAGGGTGATAAACTTGAAACTAGGTACAAATTCTTATCCAAATGAATAATAAAGATATTTTTTTTTTGTCATTATTAGTTTTTCAAAACTACCCTCAAAAAATAGTTTAAAGTTTTTATCGGTCACAGTAGTAACGTTGAAAGGCTCATTGTCACCAGCAAAGTAGATGGGAGCTCTTGACTCTACAATATACAATGCCCTTTACATGGCCGGAGACAAAAACATATGGTTATGAGGAATATTATTCAAATAAGTGATGAAGCAGGGAGGCCACAACCCTCAACATTGAGGAATACAACACAAGGAGGAGGAAATTTTTTAAAACACTTGTGAACGAAGTTGCAGGCAAAGTGCTAACGTTTTTTATATTAATTTATCCTTGTTTGTCAAATAAAACAATTTCTTTTTTATTAAATAAAAAGTAGTATTATCAGCAGATATTAAACCATTAAGTTTTTGTTAAAAACTTTCTTCTTACAAAAATGAGAGGTACCCTCTAGCGAACAGGATGCTACTGCTATAGGTAGGTAGGTATTTAAAAATTAAACACCCAATCAGAAAAGTTGAGTTTTGTCAGTACCTACTTAACTGCTAATTTTGTAAGGAGGAACAATAACTTGATGTATTACTCACTTTGGGTGGCCATGAATAAGCTTTGGTGAGTCAAAAAGCACAATGGCAACCTCAATTTCGCCTCGGGTTTCTGGATCTATTGTGTATTTAAAATGGATATTAAAGATTATAGAGTAAACATTGACAATAGCCAAAGACTATAATTAAGTATCAATCACTATTAGATAAAACAAAAAAGGCGTAAGTCGAATAACTATGATGAATTCGAATTATAAAGCGTTTAACCATTGTTCAAAGTTCAATCACAGAATATCAGTAGGTAATAGTAGTGCAATCTCCCGAAATCACGCATGCATAAAAGTTAGCAGCGCGAACAGAATTGTTAAACACTTCATCAACTAGTTTTGGATGCGACGCGGGCAATTTGAAAATATAAACAACAACAAAATTGACTCACCATACAACACCGAAAGCGCCGTAGCCGATCGGGCGGTCGGGCTGCACGTCGGTCGGGATGGCCGGCGTCTGGTAGTAGGGCGCCGCTGCCGCCAGGATGGCGCCCTGGGGCGCGCTCTGCGTACCGCCCTGCATCAGCGACATGGACACACTCATGGAGACGCGAGAGTGCCGCGCGGGGCCGCTTACAGCCGCCATCCAACCGCTCAGCGGCGAGCCGTCACCGCAGACTCATCACACGCCGAACCTTACGACCTCGACACTGCGCCCGATCACCAGACCTCAACTCCCAGTGGACACTCGACAATATCACTGGTTACTTCTTTATTATTCATGCTCGATTGACTATGCGGGAATCACTAAACAACACACGGAACGACGAAACACCTGTAGATTACACCAGTTATTTCACGTTTGAGCAGGGAGTTTTAGTCGTGGTCGCGAGCTATTGTTGAGTTTCGCTTCTTCCTGGACAAAGGATGAGACCGAGATATTTAAGTCCGCGCCGAGCACAGACGTCCACGCGCCACGAAAATCGAGCGAAACTGGTTGAAGGAAGGGTGAGAGGGGAGCCGCGGAGACGCGGTCTAAAAAGAGACAGAAAATAACAATGGCGACGACGCGCGGTGAACAGCTGTGCTTGAGAACCAACCTGAATTCCGTTTACGGCTAAACGACTAGGTATTTGTGCTTTTTGACCTGTAAATATATGATTATTTTTAAATAATATCTCTAATATGGAATTTTCTAATGCCTTGTGAACGTGTTTTGAGCCCTTTTCGTATAATAAAAAAACTTATTATTTTTTAATGGCGATAGTGCTGTTGACATTGACAAGAGATGCCAGTGTTGTCGGTTTATTTTTTCTTTCATAAAAGTTTTATACTAAAAATAAAACTTTTGTCTATCCTAGTTTTTCTTTTTAATATGGATGTAATGTGGATTGGTATAAGTTTCATCTAGCTAGGTAGGTACAGAAGACGTGTCTTTCATCAAAGCCTTATTTTGTTTTGAGTCGTTTTTAAAAGCTACTCCTGCTTCATATGGGTGACCGAGTGTAATGGTATTAAACATGTTAAATAACAATGATTACACTACATTTGATATAGGATAAAGCGGGATTCATACAATACAGCTACCTATCCTTTCTCTCATCGTAAAGATAAAGATGCATATATTCGTCCGGTGTCATCCTACTCATCATCATCCTTCCAGCTGTTGAGACGGAACTACTAAACAAACTACAGATTTTCGTTATTTATTTATTTATTTATTATTTGGCTTTCAACAATACCTAAGTACGCTATAACCTATATATACCTATACATTATAATTTGTACATTAGTAACTTACGTCTAAGCGCCTCATCACTTACAGAAAAGCACAGCATGCACTACATTTTGCGCAGATAATAACTAATTGATTTTGATTTTGACCAGCAATATGTACAAGGTTTGGAAAAAAGAAAGTATAATATTGCATACAATAGCAAAGACCTTTTGCATCGCGTAATTAGAGACACAATAGAAAGACAATAGGTGTGCGGACTGCGGACACCGGTGTCCTCTTGGTGCATAATGAATTAAATTAAATATACAATAAATTGTTTTTAATTTGATTATATTTATTATATGTGTACCTAATTAATGTAGGTACCTAATTGACGTAGGTACCTAATTGACGTAAGTACCTAATTGATGCTTAGGTACCGATAGGTTTATTAGTGAAAACTTAATGACAATATAGGTAGATTCTTAAGAAAACTTAAATTTTAAGACGGTCCTGCGACGGACACGGCCTTCATTGTCAATTGTCAATTTGTATGATTACCTAATTAAGTAATGTCAGTTAGGTGATGTTAATTACCTATAGAATTGTAATGAATGTCATTGTTAATGTTTTTGTTTATGCTTTGTGTATTTTTTATTTGTGCCTCTGGGTATCTGCCTGAAATAAATGTTTTATTATTGTTTATACTAATCATAATTACGTATTGTACATTAAAATGTACGCCAGAGCTGGAAAGCGGGCTCGCGAAATAGTTGAAGGAGGTCTTTGCCCAGGTGTAGGACAGAACAGGTCTAGCAGGTTAGATATTTCGTAGTTTTATAAATTTTAAAAAACAACGAAAGTTATTGTAGACAGTAGATTTTATTTGTTAACCTGTTCTGTCCTACACCTGGGCAAAGACCTCCTTCCACTATTTAGCAAGCCCGCGCTTCCTCTTTCCAGCTCTGGTGGAATTTGTATAGTTCGTCCCGCCATCTCCTTCGTGGTCTGCCGCGACCCCGTCGCACTGTTTCAAGGTACCAACTTTATGTTACTTTTGGCCCACAGTGTGTCTTGCATGCACCAGACATGTCCTATCCAGTCCCATTTCAGTTGGGCAGCCTTTTGAGCCACATCAACTATTCTGGTTCAGGTTTAAAAGCACAAAATAGTGTTTAGAACTTGATCCGTTAATTTAACACCTTGTAGTATACTGCGCTCGATTTTCCTTGGCAAACGAGACTGAGGACCGGCGGCCAATCTGAACGCAACCCAGAAGGTCATGGCCGTACAGTTGTTGCGGGGAAGCCGCACGGTTATCCGCGAAGCGGCGAGCCATTGCTGGTCTGCCACCATGGGATCTGGAGATAACAGTCCTTGCACGCAGGCACGATTTGCGCGTGGAGATGCAACGCCGCGCTGGGGTGAGTTCCGGCGAGACCTCATGGTGAAATGGCAACAGCGACGTCAGCGACTGTCGCAACCATAGATAGTCACAACCCAGTGCTGGGCACGCCATAACTATGGCGGTAAGTCCCCTCTTTGAGGAGTGGCTGGAAAGACTTCACGGCGTCCTCACCTTCCGCATGAAGCAGGTTCTCATCGGACATGGTCAGTTCGGGAGGTTCCCACAAAGGATTCGTGCGGAAGCCTGTACTATTTCTTATTCTGTGGCGGAAGTGATGCCCGGGTGTCATCACTTTAAGGACCGCCCAGATGACACGGTGGTGGAGCACACGATATAGGTGTGCCCCGCTTGGGTAGAGTACCGCCGTGTCCTCCGTGGGGGCGATCGGCGGCAACGATCTCTCTCGCCGTGTCTTGGTATAGGGTATGGTAAGCGAGGGGCAGTGGCAGGCGGTCGCTTCCTTCTGCGAAGCAGTAATGCTAGCAAAGGAAGCGGCTGCACGCAGGTCCAAGAATCTAATAAAACAATAGGGCCGAAACTTTATAAACTAAAACCACAAAACCTTTAATTTATTTTTGGAATTCGCTAATAGATACCTACTAGGAATTTTAAAATCATTCATTTTTACAATACTAGTGCAACTGCGTACCACGGTACAGTACGACGTGGTTGCGATAGTCTACGGAGAAAATAGACATGCAGGGCAATTACTCTTTATTAAAAGTAATATAATTGCTTACGACACAAATTTGCGCTAATTGATATCTATAACTAACTGAAAACTGAAAACTGTTATTAAAAAAAAAACAACCACATATTTTTTAATAGGTATTCAAAATTACATAATGAAGTCAGTTAATAAAACTTTTGAAGTGCTAATTACTTTTATATATTAATTTTTTCTATACTTTAGCACTGTATTTATAACAATATCAAAACGTTAAAATAAAATAGTACTTATAGAACGTGAACTAGAGTGGAATTTTGAAAAACTCAGGTGTTCAATTATAGAATAAATAAATAATCTCTAAGTCTCATTACAAATACTTAGATAAGTATCCAAATTAACAAAATTTGGGCACCTGTCTCTCATGCGTGACCTCGCGGGTTCAAAACCGGACAAGTGCCGATGTGAATTTTTCTATTCATAAAATATTATGTACTTTTTAAGTTTATATAGGATATTACTGACAACCTGTACCTCGGAAAGCACATAAAGCCATCAGTCTCGGTTGCATTCCTAGATCTATGATATGGCAGTCATTAAAGGAAGTCAGACGCCGGAAAGTCTGACCATCAGTCTGTTCAAGGATTATCGTGTTGCCCAGTAACTGCGTTGTGGATGTCTGATAGGGCTGTCGCTCTATGTAAAACACAGGTTTCAGCCGCTCAGTACCTCTACCATGAGTTTTAAGCAATTAGTATTCGTCGCTACTCGATATCGACGCCGTAAATATTTTGTATGGCAAATTTTGGTTCTGCAAGTGACCGCTAGAGGCGCTGCAAAATTTGCCATACAAAATATTTACGGCGTCGATATCGAGTAGCGACGAATACTATTGCTTAAAACTCATGTTAGAGGTAGGTACAGGTTAGACTGGAACCCGAACCTGAGCTAGTTGGGAAAAGGCTAGGGAGATGGTGACGAATTAAAATATCAAAAGCCAATGCAAACTATTGGCATGATTTACTTTTCGTCAGAAATAAAACCTAGATTATATGTTAGAGGACAATATGAGGAATCAAAAGAAAAAGACCAGGTTCTTACTCAAGCCCCAAGCGGACACCGGTGTCCACACACCTATTGTCTTTCTATTGTGTCTCTAATTACGGTATTCAGAGGGTAACGAAGATACGTTTAGAAGCATGCTAGTGTAATACGTAATATTTTGTGGTTTCTATTGATAAAATAGATTAAGTTGGTTATTACTGCTATATTTTTTGACACTCGCAGTTATTCATCACTAAAAAATAGTAAAAAAAAAAATGACAAACGAATAAAAAAGATACGCGTTAGTGTTGTGATAGTGATTGCACCATAAATACCGAACACAAAATCAAAAATAAAGCCTGATAACAAAAAAAAAATATAGCAATCTACTAAGTAGTATCTAACTTCATTTGGTTGCGGTTTGTAGACATAATTCTTTTGGTATCGATTTCTCATACAATCCTTTATGACATGACCTAGGTTTCACTTTTGGTGAAAAGAGAAAAGAATATGTGCCAGTAATGTATGGCAAAAAATTCATTCCCCTTTTATAACAATATATCTCGTCATTGAATTAAAATAAGGAACTATTTGTTGGATATTCCAACGATCGATGATAAACTAGAGTGGCATTTGGAATTACAAAGTATAAGTAGTTATTCGGCAGCGGCATTTGCGTGTTTTGTCTTACAATGACATCGTAGAAATCATTATCCATCTGATGTTGACTATTCATTCACAAACCGATCATCTACAATTTTTACCAGACTACGGCAAAACCAAAGGAGGGTTATGATTTTGATCGGCTATATATGTATGATATGTAAGTATGTATGTGATCTGTTCCCTCATAGCTCCTAATCTCTTTATCGCAACTTGACATCTGAGGTATCGTTAGAACCGTCTTAATCGTCCGCTGAACATAGGCTACGTGACGTGTCTCAAAACTCGATGTGGTGCCTTCTAGCGGACAAAAAGTAATGTATTAAAAAATAAAAATGAGATAAATACGTCGTGTTTGGTGTCAATATAAAGGTCTTCACTTGTACATTTCCATAATATTGTTAAAATTTAAATTGACGCCCTCTAGCGGACAAAAAGTCATGTGTTAATAAAAATGTTAAGATGATAAATACACCGTGTTCACTCATCACTCATTGTGTCAGTACAAACTTATCATAACAAATATCAAAATTCGGTGTGGCGCCCTCTAGCGGCCAAAAAGTATTATGTTAAAAGAAAAGAAAAATAAGTAGTTTTTGGTATCATTTGAAAGGACCTAACTTGTACATTTTGAAAATATCTAGTGTTCAAATTTAAAGTGATAAAAAGCAATGTGTAAAAAAAAAGTTCGATTAAAATACCCCGTGCCTGACTAGTGCTTATCAAAAATATTAATTATCATCAAAATGAATTTTGATGAGTGAGATGAAGTGGCGCTCTCAAGCGATCAAATAATTCGATGCCAAAAACAGTATAAATAGTGATTTAACTACAAAATAGTTTAAATAATAAAAAAATTAAAAAAACTATTACCGACTACGTACTTTTTAGTTGTTTGATTTCGGTTATATAATGAGCAGCATTATACTGAGCTCCTCGATAGTCAGCTATCATGACTACTGTATCGTCGGCAAATCGGACTGATGTGCGTACTCGCGTTCTCCAGGGGGCTTACTCTCGAGTTTAATTCCGATCAATCGACATTGGAATTGTGACGTTTCGAATTCTTGAATTCGATGCTAGAGCCAAATTGCGTGACCTTTTTGGGAAACTAAGAAAAATGTGGATTGGGCTTGGCGTGTGGTCCCGCAATTTAAAACCAATTAGTCACTAGCATCGAATTCAGATTCAGACGTCCTCCATTGCGGCATATTACAAAGTACTCTGTGATTGCGGCCACGAGCAGATTCGAAGAAATGACGTTTCTCTGCCTCACACCCCGCTGCAGGTTTCGAGGTCCAGTCCTTAAGCCGGACCGACATGATGGTGTCTTCGTATCACTTCGTATCTAACAATATTTCAGCACTTCGATGTACCGATAATAATCAATCTGGCACCGTTTGAGAGACTATTCTTTTTACAGTTCTGATTCGCAGCGGGTTCTAATGACCTGTACCTATTGTCCTTTAGGTGCTTTTCCACCAGAGATGTGCTATGCTACGCTGCTATGGATGCGTTTGATATCCGCCAATCATATTCATTGGTACACATAGCTTAGGAAACGGATTCAACTAAGATGTTTTTTGTACACGCATCCTTCCATCGGCTGTTCTACGGAAAAACAAAGAAATTACAGATAAGTAAATAGGTAGAGGAGAACGAAAAAACGTGGTTTTGATCGTTCCATCAATTTTTTCAATGTAATAATGCGTGAAATAGTTTGCTCTACCTATTGTACAACAATTTTATGACAAATTGTTTATAATATCTTTTAAATTTAAAAAAAAATGTTTTTCGTTAGACAATTTAGATATAATTTTTTTTTTTACAATAAAACAACTAAGTAGCGCTCTTTCCTTTCTTTTTAAATGAAAACCCAATAAAAACATTTTTAGTAAACAAAAAATTCTAATAATTTAATTCACAATTTAAAAACAAAGTAATTGTCATGCTATTTATGTTTTGCTTTGTTTTTCAGTAGATTTTTTGGCGTTTTGCCTTTTTTGTCTGCAGTTACTTTGTATGCCGATTTTTTTTCTCTAAAACTAATGCTTTTTTATAGTTCTGAGAATGTAATCACATCCGCGTTATGCTTAAATGTACCAAAAAAGTAAAAAAAAAAATACTTTGTTTTTCCGTAGAGCAGCCTCATGCGTGCTATGGATGGTCGCGAGTTGTGTAGCTATGTGCAGAGCAGAGTACCTCTATCGATACATCGCATATGTGTATACTGCTGATCGAAGGCATATAATGTCGAGCTGCGTATTTTCGTCGCGCAGCTACTTTACGGCGGCGAATCTTCGTAGTACATCTCACTCGCACCGCTATAGCTTAGTATCAGTGGAAACGGTCACATAGTTTCATAGCTTAGCTATTACCTCCCCGCTACATAGCACATCTCTGGTGGAATAGCATCCTTAGAATGCCGATTTGACTGCCATCTTCGGTCTTCAGTTTCATGACCTGGCTCTACCTAATAGACGAAATCAGAATCTCTTATAAAACTCCTTGAAGCCCAAGTGTCGCTCGATCGCGTTTTCAATCCTTTTAATATTAAACAGGTGGAAATAGCTTTTCATTATTTGAATATCCGTCTATTGAGCTAGCTGTCGGTACTTGCACGCATTGTCTGAAGACTGCAGAATCATCTCACGCCTTTTCTTCGTGTGCTCGAGTAGGATCAGAGGTCTTGTTTTTATTTGTACGATGAATCTTGAATAACTTAGGGCCTACGCTGCGTTAAGCGGCTGCACGCGCGGCCTATACAAAAGTGCACCGCCGCGAGCAGCCCCCCCCCCGCGCCCCATTTGCTACGTAACATAAAAGGTCTCCATCGTCACGACTACATGCACATTGTTAAAGTTGAACTAGTGCACAGGGTTTTAAGTCAGTTTCCGCTGCTGGAACCGCTGCACACGACACACGCGCAGTCACGCGACGGGTGCTCGTGCGGGCGCCCGTATATCGCAACGTTGGCCCTTACACCTGTATGGGCAATTTCCACGAACCCATCGTCCACGGAGCTTTCTAGACACTCTTTTTTTTAAATTGATGTAATAGTAAGCAATGATGCAATCATTGATGGTGAAGCGCACTATATCGAAACGATTCTGAAGTTCTAGCTGATAGATGATACTGAAACAAAATGATCAGATAGACATTGCAGGATTAAAATAAAACTTCCCAATAATAAATATCAATTATTTTATCACAGAGAATCACATTGTGTTATACAACATATTTACGTGGCTAGTACAAAATATCCCTTACAATGATCCTTGTCTATGCATATATTAGTAAATACTTAAAAGTTTTCAATTAAAACTGGGAACACTACTACAAAATACTATCTTTGTTCAACAGTTAAATTACCAAGTGCAGAAAAGATGAGGTGGAAATGTCATTTTATTTAAATAATTTTTAAATATTGGATGTGTTCAATAAAAACACTTTTCTGCACGAGCTTCCTTGTATAAAAAGTTGATAAAAATGTTTGAAAGTAATTGCACTAAATTAACAACAAAATATAAATTTTATACAATAAAATATGATTGTTATATAAACTACTGATAAATAATTACAACATAAAAGGACACAAAATCTATGTTAATATTGCAAAGTATAACTATTGAGGACCTTAATTGAATATATATAAAACATTATAGTGCAATACTAAAGTGTAGATTATATTGACACATAATATTGGCCTGTGTTCATGGTAAATAAAAGATGCATTGCGTGGAGTATATCGACATTTGATTTTTTAATTGCTCATTTTTTTCATTACCTACACATTGTGCTCACAAAATGGAAGTGACCATAAATAACTCAGATTTTTGTGACTCGTATCATGATTTAAAAGTGTCCATGGAATTTCTCACACGTTCTTCTTCATAGAGTCACTGTTTTAACCGACCGACATCTTGATAATTCAAGTGACTGTAAATGATTTATTGGAAAAAGCATAGCATAGGGTCAGCCTTATAATGTTCCCACTGCTGGGACTCAGGCCTCCTCTCTAGAAGAGGGGATGGGCTATAATCCACCACGCGGGCCCAGAGCGGGTTCGTGGATGTCACATGTCTTCGAATTTTTGGTTCTAAGATAAACCGGTTTCCTCACGATGTTTTCCATCACCGTTTTGAGAGCAGTGGTGGTGAAATAAATTACACAAAGTAAAGCGTCTGGCTGGGTTTGAACCCATGACCTACAACTCGTAAGTCGGGGCCGTTACCACTCGGCTACCACTGCTCCCTTTAATTAAAAATACGTTATCCTTTGTGTTAATATGTTTTATGGTCTACCTGTATGCCAAGTGCGTCGGTTCAGGCCTTGCTGCGTTATTAATTATCAAACGAACTTCCATATCACATTAACATTATAAAGTGGGTGATCGGCGTATAAGCCTATACCGCGGTTTATCATTTTATGGAATAAGGGGAGTATGTTCCCTTAGGATATTTTTTTACTTCCACGCAGGCAATCTACTGGCAGAAGCTGGTTTACATTTGTAGGATAATTTTGCAGGAAACAGCTGCTGGTAACACTCATCATTACAAGTATTGCTATAGTTTTATTTACCATGAATACAAGGCTTTCACATCTAGATTCCTAACAATATAAAACAATAAAAAATTGTACAGTTTAATTTAATAACATGTTTACACAATGAAATAGAAGATTGATTTTCAAAACATCGAAATTTAGAACTAAAAATATAATAGATGTATAATGATCACATATCATTATAAAAGACTGTACTTTTTTTTTTAAGTTTCTGATGTGTCTATACTCCATTCGAAGTAACATTAGCCGTTAAAACAAAAATTTAATTACTGTCCATTCAATAGATTTTGACTTCTCTTCCGTTGGCATAAAGATGGCATTAAATGCATAAAAGTGGTTACAATACCAACTATTTACTGCAGCTGCCATTTGTCATGCCACCAACGCAATAAAAGTCAAAATCGGTTGAACGGACAGTAAAAGTTTTTTTAAATGTGTAATCTTACTTCGAATGAAGTATAAGTTGTTGCATTTTTTTTCAAATACTTTATAATACTACTACTTCAATTTAGATTGCATTATTTTGTATGTACTACAACAGCAAAGAAATTACTTCTTAAAAATGTGATCCAGAATATGAATTTTGTTTTCAAAATGACAATATAACGACAAATGTATGTACTGTACATAAAAAGGTAAATAAAATAAAATTCAATATTAGTACAATTCTAATACGTTATTGTCTATATACACCTATTTATACATTGGACTGGATTATTTAGAATTCACTTTAGATACCGATTTACACCATGAATTGGGTACTTGATTCTGTTTAATTTTGTACTAACCGCTAAAAATGAATTTTGTTCTGAATATGAATTTGTTATAGAATGCAGCAAATAGCATAGCATCAGCCTTATTATGTTCCCACTGCTGGGACTCAGGCCTCCTCTCTAGTAGAGGGAATGGCCCGTAATCCATCATGCGTGCCCAGTGTGGGTTGATAGATGTCACACGTCTTCGAATTTTTGGTTCTAGGACATGTCGGTTACCGCAGCAAATGCTTCAACTTATTTGTCGCGTACTATATGAGGATGAGTGGGCGTGTGGTGGGAACATCCCGCTATCTCTTTTCTACACGCTTGTGCTCGCTTTTTTCCTTAGTTGACAGTTTTGCCTCCCACCAGATTTGAAAGGATCTTACTTAAAATTGAACGGCTTTGAAAAATTCTTTCTATGTGCGATTTTGGATAAAGTTAAAAAAATAATTACCTACTCAAGTACCCAATTGTACACGTTATGGGTAAACGACGAGATCTAGGTTACAGACGTACATTCGTTCTACATACAATGTAATAAATAATTCGTATCAGTAATGTAGGCTTCGAATTTACTCGTATAGTGTATTCTTAGGCCTAATCTGCATTACAGGTTAATATAGGACCCGAAACAAACTGGCCTAACCGCTTATCGAATTGGTTTTATCTATGAAACATTACAAAAATCTAACACATTCAATAGATTCTAGTAAAATTAAGTTACTGGCCTATACAGGTAAAGAAATTGCATTGCAATGGTGCAGCAGACACATTCAATTTTTAAAAAGCTTAACCTATAAATATGCAACATAATTTCACACATTACAATATACAAACTCCAATTTTCGAGGTCTTTTCAATGTACTCCGTTTTTGATTTGCTGGTGTCGTCTCTTGGGCAAATCTTTTTTGAGATCGTCGTTAAAATATTTTAGCCTTAGTTGTTTTAGAGGAGCTTAAATGAAGAATCAGTTCTGCTGCCTCAAGATAAGGGGAAAGTAGAAAGGTAGCTCACGAAATTTAAATTTTCTAAGTTTTTTTTTGAATTTTGCAGGTCAGAGTTCAGTTGTATGATGTTTAAAATATGATTTGCAGAATAGAATAAACTTTATTTCACACCAAAGATAGTAAAAAAAAAAATACACAGAATCTTACTGACTGACTGACTGATTGACCGAGGATGAACTGATGAGAGGGTTGTATAAAAAGATTTTAACATTTTGATCGCCAAGCGTTTCGCGGCGACCGCTCCCTCCCACTTCCCACTTTAGACCTTATTTTCGATATTTACAGAATACTTGAAGAATTTTGATTATTACCTTCTTGAATAAATTTGCTATAAATAGAACACATAATATTTTATAATCTATGCGGACCGCGTTCGCTTGATGTTTAACGGAATGATGCGAAATCACGCGCGAACGCGAAATCAGCGTTTGCTTGGTTATTGACTGTAATTATAATTCTGTATTACGCCTGCGAATCATATTGTAATCAACATACAACTTAACTCTGACCTACAAAATGCAAAAAAACCTAAGATAATTTCAACTCCACGGACTACCTTAGTGCTTTCACCTTAAGCCATTTTATTTTCATTTATTACAAATAATTATATTTGAGTCCAATTTTACGTTCAATGTACTCAACCTACTATTTATCTCACAATGAGCGGTACTTTCTTTGGTTAATTTTATTTATTTGTGAACAAACTGTAAGTGAGATACAGAGTTTTCAAAAACATTGGGCATAGAACATAGTCAAATCACTGATGTGATAGTGTCTTACGAAAGCAATTCAACGCAGTCACGAAGTTGTTTCATTACAAATCATTGACACGTGATACGGGGACTCTGTCCTACGTGCGCGCGATTAACTGCTTTAACCAACTTTTATATAAAACAAGTCTCCGCACTGTAAGATTTCGCGCGAAAATATGAAGCCAACTGATCGATTACATTCCATTATCTTATCGTCCTGTAACTGCTTGTTTGACAATTGAAAGTCGAACTTTAAGGCAGGTTGTTAAATTTTTGGAGCTTGCTTCACTCGTTCTTCATCTTTTGAAAAAAAAAAAAGGACTGGAAGTTTATCATACCTAATTTGAACCTCTTTGAAGAGTTGGCCTAAAACATGTTTTAATCGATTTATTACTATTGTTAAATTGATTTTCTCTGGTAGATCTCACTGAGTCTAGTTAGTAAACAATAGATCAAAGGTTAAACCTATGAAATGGAGTATCAATCGCTTGTTCCGTTCACGCCGCGTCGCTTTGCAATCGTATTGAATAGCCTACGTTCCTATGTTTCCTAATCTCGATGTATCCGAATGCCACCTGGCACACAGTAAGCGGATTATCCTTGTGAATTTGAGCACACATTTATACTCCAATCGCAACAAGATTAGAGACATTTAAACAAACCTTACTCTCCGTTTAATTGATTTTGACTTCTATTATGTAGGCATAAGGATGGCATTAAAAGCAAAAAGCTGGTTACAATACCAACTATTTACTGCAGTTGCTAATTGTCATGCTAGCAACGCAATAAAAGTGAAAATTGGTTCAATGGAAAATAAAAAAAGGTTTGTCTAATTTTGTTGCGAATGGAGTTTAAGTAGATACGAATTTATGTAAATCTCACCATGACCTGCAGGTTGATTATATTCGTTTCTTACACTCGGGAATTATATATTTATTAAAATTGTGAAAACAGTGCAGTGTGAATGACATTCGAGAACTCAGTGTGAGAAAAGATTAAAAATGTTGCACAAATGCTTTGAGTATTTAATATTTTGTACCTGTTAAGAAATGTTGCTATACTGACTAAATAGAAGTCCAGCTTCTTCATTTTTGGTGAGTAAAAGGAAATGCACGGTTACGCATAATCACTGGCCTCATTAATCTTTGCCAATAAAAAATTCTCCTACCGATTTGGTTTAGTCTGATTGTCGCTATTAAGGTGGTGTGCAGAGCTAGACAAAAGAGATAAATATCAATTGTTAGTATTAATACACCCCTATTTTGTCGCATACACTATTTCGTTATTTCAGAAGGTCAATTCTCGTAAATAAAAATGTTTAATATCCACTGTCAGTAGATTTTAAAAGTTTTAACTTAATGACAAGTAATATGAAAAACCTGATTAAAAAAAGTGAAATTGAGACTAAAATTAGAATGTAACCGTTTTTGTCTGTGAGAATGTTCGAGACGTGACCCTGGAACACAGGGAAGGAAACTGAAGGAATACAGCTGAGTTTTACTTAGTAAAAGTTTTGCCTGAAATAACCATGATGGTGATGATGACGACCACTCGCCAAAGTCTTGAGTTGGACTAGTCTTTTGATAATATCCTACTCCTCAAAAAAAAACCTTTCTTTAAAATAGGTACGTGAATTACTCTTCTGACTTGACAAATAGTTTCGTCTAGAACTACACACAGCCTCCTTTCAAATTCAGAACATCCAATACATCCAGACTTCGCCACGTTCTTCGTAAAATATTGATATCCGTTGCTTTTTACTCCCTGTTTAGGACAGTTCGAAGCCAGTGTTACTGTTGACGGCGTACCGAAGTTTGTCGCGTAGTGTGCTTCGCTTCTGATAGTTTGGCAGCTTGAGGAGGTTGAAACAGGTTGATGATGTCGGCAGACGGTTGAGGGGATCCTTCTTTCGGATTGTGAAGAAGCCTCGGATTACGCTGCCTGTTGGGCGAAAATATTTGAATTAATATACTTATTTACTTCTATTTACCACCCAAAGAAAGAATAAAGCTTTGGAAAGAACATCTACCATCATCCGAATTCAAACTCAAGAACATCTCCTGCCTGGACATGAATTGCAGTGCTCTATATGGAAAGCACTAAATCGGTTGCGCACCCAGGTAGGCCGCTGTAAATACAACTTGGCGAAATGGGGTTTTAAAGACCCGTCGGATATTCCATGCGGTGCCCCTGTTTAAAACATGAGCCACATGTTAGAGTGCCCTAAGTGCCCATACACTTGCACTATGGAGGATTTAATGAGTGCCACCGATGCTGGAGTTAAATTAGCCACCTACTGGGCCCAAACAGTTTAGCAAGTTTACCATCGATTCGAAAAGAAGAAGAAGAACTTGTGTTGACAGCGAAATCTGTAGGTTACCCCCTTTTCTAAGTTATTTCGATGTTAGAGGGGTACCCAATTTATGCTGCTGTCTGTACACATTGACTGCCTGTTATTATTAATATTATAATCACGTATGATGGTTTGGGGGGGGGGGGGGGGGGTGGGGGGCTCCTAGGATGCAATTGCGTAGCGAGTAGCTCTCGTTAAACCGCTGGATTAGGGCTTTTTTTTTTAGGGCTTGATTCAGAAAGCTGTACTCTTGGACACGGCGTAAAGTTAAGAAGTTCACCCCGGCACGATAGGCTACGAAGGAACGGGGTAGGTTTTTAGTCAGTAAGAGTCTGACACTACTTCCCGCTCCGCCCAAGGGCGGGATTTGTCATTGGATGATTTTACCTACCATAAAAAAAAAAAAAAAAAAAGTTAAGAAGTTCCCTAGAGCCCTGACCGACCTAGCTTGGACCCTTCGATTCTGGGAATACAATTTTTTATATTTTTACATGTTTATCTTTTTGAAATTTTGAAATTATTAGAAATGTAGCAAATGTGGTTTGGTATACAGACTGGGAAAATCATGAAGTATATGTATAGTTTAATTTACTATCGTATTGTCGGCGCCACGTTGTATATAAGTGGAATAAAGATAGTATATTAAGTTTCAGACATTAAACTTACCTATTGTATCACCAGTATCTTCATCGTCGCCTACTTCAACGCATCGGATTGAGAACGGTGGCTTGAGGTGAGCGAACCCAAGGACTGGCGGCTTCGAGCATGACGTCACGAACTGCAAATAGAAAACCGCATTTGAGTATTGCAAGATTCAATTCAACTATTCCTTACTCGGATTGACACTCGATGGATTAATGACCCCGCTAAAAATTATCTTAGCGAATGATACAAAGTGGCGTCTCCACCTGCGACCTACCTCGTCCTGCTACTTCATTATCTATCGATATAAACAAAGTTAAATGTCTTTTACTATTTTTTTTTATGAAATACATAAGAAAGTATATTCAATACCGATAGCAAAAATGCAATTTTTTTTTCGATAGCAAAATCGATTCAGCCTTTTCAGAGTGATCTTTGAAACGGCTAGACCAATTTTGATGGAACATTTTGTTCTGTGTGTGTTTCTCTGGCTGTTTCTGTTATAAAGCTGCTGCTGCTGTTATAAAGAGTAAATTAAGCTGCTTTTGTTTTAGAAAAAGAATTAAGGCTCTGCGCAAAAAACAAACTTCTTCAAATTGTGATCAAATGGCATAGTGCTGTCTTATGGGTCTGACGCAAAGTTGCGTAGATATCAATATATTATTTGCCTAGTACATATTATGATAACTCATTTCTTAAAAAAAACACTACCTAAGCGCATTACGCGGCGATTAGATGAGTGAATTTTGCGACGAAAACATCGATTCGCGGAGATTCACTCGCTCGTGGAAGCGGCGCTTAATATGAGCGTTAATATATGTTAAACGACAGGGAAGCATTGTTTGCACCTAGCGTAGGCCTTCGACACAATTTTAATAAATGTAAGTTACAAAGATATCTATTCTTTGGAGAAAAAATAAAAAGATGGGAGGTAGGAAAGTATCTAACGGTAAGCAGGTTAAAAACGTAAACCTGCAGGTTTCATTTTAGCATTAAATTTTGCGTACAACTAAGGAGTGGAATTCCCTGTCGTAGTCTGTGTTTCTTGATAACTATAACCTATGGGTCTTTAAGTAAAGAGCGAATAGGTGTTCTATCGTCGGCCACATCATCGCTTATCGGTGAGATAGTGGTGTGGTGAACGCGAACATGAGCCTATCCTAACAAAAAAAATATATATTTGTATTTGCGCGCGTATATAGGTATACCTTGAGGAACATGCCGCGTTCGTGTTCGGAGAAGTCCCGCTGCAGCACGTCCCACAGCCAGCACACGACGCGGTGCGAGTCGTGGAAGCCGCCGTAGTACTGCGTGTGGCGCCGGAGGTCGCGGAGGTCCAGCGGCACGTTGTCGCCGCTTATTAGACGTTGCAGCTGCCGAATAAATATAGGACTAGATATGTCGGTGAAGTCAATAGTACGGAAGCTAGCTTGACAACGGGACGTCAGCGGATACGTAACACCGCTTGACAGAGTCTGGACTGAGTAAGCGCGAGCCGAACAACACAGCTCTAGAAACTGTATCACGGCTCGTTGTGTAATGATTACATAAAGCCTACATTATAATAAATCACTGGCTCGTTACCTACATCACCCACAAAATAGCGTCTCAGAAAAGGATTTCCACGGTGATCAACGACTCTTGAGCCGACGATACGTTATTAGTTTTTTTTTTTAAGTGGTATATCATCAAATGACTTCTCTTGTCTGCCCTGGGTTAAGCGAAAGGGATGGTTAAGCGAAGGGGGGGTTCCTTCAGCTACATATTGTGAGAACCACGGTCACTCTTTCGAACAATCCGCTATCCCTCAACAAACTGAAGTCTCTATGAAGCGCGCTTGGAACTTAACTTGCCGTCGACTCGGGCTTGCACATAATCGAGCGGCGGACAATGTGCAGCGAGCAATGGGTAGCACGCCATCTGCATGTTCACGCCTCTGGTGGCCGGGAATCGTCCAAAACCTAGGACGAGGCTTACGTCTGCTCAAGGTTTTATCCCACCTCCTTTGCTCGCAGTCATTGCTTCGCAGAAGAAGGTTCACAAGTCCTAATTTCTCTCGCTCTTTACTAAACCCTGAACCAAGGTCAGACATGAGAGATCGTCGCCTTCGATTGATTACCTACGCAAAGAAACGGCGGTGTTTCATAAGATTTTTCTATATTTTGGCTGAAAGGATTTACTCACCTGCGAAACGAAGGTCAACGTCAGCCGCGGGGCACAGATTAACAAGAAGGTGACCAGTTGATACTGACCCACCAGTTAAAACAAACTTGAAGGTATTAGAGGTAAAGATTTTTGTCCATTTTTAAACGGTTAATCCTGTTTTCCGAGCTTAGGAGTTGAAATAAACTATGCAATACCTCTGGTGTAGAAAACAGCGACAGCCATTCTGGATTTATGATAGTTCGGAATCCTTTGATAAAAGCGTTTGTTTGGTCTTTGATCTGCGTGTGCATTCTGAAGTGGGCCATCAAATGGATGTAGTTTATTCTGAAATATTCAGAAACACAACATTTTTTAATTTGGATGGATATGGTATTTTTTTTTGCGGTAAAAATGTTGCCAGCCTTGTGCTACTTACTTGTTTTCATTTGTAACAGGAACAGCTTTGCCTCCTGGGACCAGCTCGTGGGTAACTATTTCTCCTAATCTTTCTTCATCCACTGAAAACGTTAGCTCTAATGAAGATATATCGCCCTGAAATAAATCAAATAATGTTGAAAAGGACCTTTCACACACAAGTGTATTGTATTTCGGTACACTGGTTCCTGAGTTTCTGAAAAATCTTGGTAGTAAAATATATTATAAATGGACTCTGAATAAACTAGTACACTTCACCATTAGTTAGTGATCACTATCACTGCATACCATCAGGGCCGGACCACACAAATATTTCGACGAATCGGCGGGCTCACGAGTGACGCTACACCGCTCGTACGGCCCGCCGATTCGTCGAAATATTTGCGGCGCGGCGCCGCAAATATTGGCCGCATCGTGTGGTCCGGTTTTCAGGTGGGCTTGCAGTCAAACACTAGTTTATATCATTAAAAAAAAAACTATTTAATAATATAATAACTGAACAAGTACCTGAAAGTGTTTGATATACGTAAGACTCCGATAGAGGTCGCGGTCGAGTGAGGGCAGCTCGTCGATCCAACTGTACAACGCCTGCTGTGTTTGCCCCAGCACTTGACTCAGAAAGAATGACGCGAATGGGACGTCTACTACTATTCCCTGTATGAACAAATCATGTTGGTTAGATATGTTTGGATTAGCATTTCGCAGCTTCGCTCGTTTTAAAAGCGGCCAACCGGAGGTATATTTTCATACAACGTTATTATGATGTCATTACACATCTTTCTGCAGATATTTTGGATACACAGATATCTTGTGGATCTAAGCTTCTTTATAAATCAAAACATAAATTTGTTTAAAACCACAGAACAGAAGAATGTAGTTAGAAGTCGTAAGTAGGCGGGGCGCGCGTACCCCGAGCTTTGCGATGTCCCGCGTAGTCTGCTACGTGCTTGCTACGCGCATGCGGCGCGCACGTCTGTCTTGTTAAGGTCGCCACGGTGATAGTAACTAGATAAAAAAATATAAAAATGCCCTACTGTGTTGTTTTAGAGCGCAAACACGATAGCAGAGCCAAGAATTTATCAAATGGTGGTATATCCTATCATCGGTTAGTCCGGATTTATTTTATTTTGATTATTTTTGAAACACAAGATCTTAATAAAAACAACAAATAGAAGTTTACTTTATTTTGTGATATATAAGGTCTATTTTCAAAAAATACTCTGGAACATTCAACAAATGTCACTGTCAGCTGCTCAATTAGAGCTTACCACTATCAATAGTGAGTTATCGATATTGTAAAATTATAATGTTCTTTTTTGTATCGGAAAAAAAATACCCAAGTGCGTCGACCAAATTATAAATGTACACAATTTTTTATTTTAGCTAAATCACTCGAAAATAAAGGTTAAACATCCGATGGGTTCGAAATGTATCTTTCGTGTTATCTTGTAACTTCATATTTCCTAAAGATCAAGTTAGCAAAGAAAAATGCATCGATGTAACTGGAAGGCAAAAGGTTTCTGAAAACACTAGCATAATTTGTTCAAATCACTTTGAAAGACCAGATTGTTTAATTAAAACGGAATGACATACCATACCGACACAACAGTGCCAAAACTTGAGTTCTGTATTGTACTGTATTCATTATCTGAAAAATCTGGTTACACCGAACCCTAGTAGTCTCAAAAAAGATCAAGACATTACAGATCTATTCAAATCTGTATGGAAGCGAATTTGTAGTCAGACAAGAAACACTGGCTTCATTAAGTATAAATTAAGGAAACATTGATCTATAGAAGTGTTTATGTTGTTATTCACTTAGATTTTGTATTTCAGCATTAAAAGAAAGTCTTAATTTCAATTCAATGTAATTGCATGGTTAAAGTAATAGCTACAAGCCCTTAATAAATAAAATTAAAAATATACGTGAGTATTTCGTTTTGATAATAATTCATCGACTCCAGCTGTTGACTTTATTTTACTTTAAAATAAAACACAATATCGATAAAATAAGGCATCGCCGATGGTACATCTCTAGAAAATGACGTTTAGTGACAAGTCACGTCAAGACGTGACTTTGATTTTTTATAGGAAATATCAATCTAATTGCAGCAAAATAAAGCTCTAAATAGATTGCATATATTAAAAGAGACATCTAGCAGCGAGTAGAGGAAATTGTTCATAAAATTATTCTATGCGAGTTAATATGTTAAAGGGTAGAGAACAAATAACTCTGCACTCATTAACATACGGTTTATCCCTCTCCCCAGCTCCCCGAACATCTCGCACCACAGAGACCGTCACCCTGGAACCGGCTGAACCACCAAAAAGCTTTCCCAGCTTTGGTGGCCTCCCAGCCCATTCCACAGCTGATGGCTAAGCCCATCGCAGCGCCAATCCCTTCCCCGGCGGCCCCAGTGGCCCCCAAGGCCCCTCAGAAAGCGCCTCAAGTACAGTTCGTAAACACATATACAGACCGCCATCCTTCAGACCTCGCCGCCGAGGCCCGTCCCGAAATCCCCGTCAATGTCCACCCCGTCCCTTGCTAGCGCCAGCCCGCGCCGATGAGCCAGTAGTTTAAAATAATCCCCTAGATAATAATTTATCTTTTGCTCGATCCAGCTTGTCCCTTGCTGCCCTCCCCCAGCGTCGCCCTATGCCGAGGTCCGTACCCCACAGGGGGTGCCCTTAGCGTGGTCGCTTAGTATGTAAGTTAGTTAAGTAAGCCCTGGCTGGAGGCTTTGATTCTTGAATCGAGGCCGCCACAGGCAAGCCCGGTTAAGCAGCCGACAACCTCATAGGTTGACCTGCGAGAGGCCACACAAAAAAAAGCTTTTAGTTCAAGTTTTACAACTAGATGGCGTTGATAATCCAGACACATTTTCTACATCGCGGTGTTAAAATTTTCCGTCAAATTTGATTTATACTGTTAATGTTTATTTTTCCTTATTTTTATCCTGGGTATTGTGATCACGTCGGGAATAGTCGTTCCGCGGATTGTCGTACAATTAATACATTAGCTTAAAAATCGGGATTACAGCAGCAAGAAATTTTGCACTGATGATACATGACGGCGGATTTCAGCTCGAATTTTTTTTTTTAATTCGGAATATTAGGTAAAGATTAGTCAAGGTTTCCTCGGCTGCTCGGCTTGCCCCCTATAAAGGTATCAGGCACGCCTTGCACATTAAATCGAGATTCTATTTGATGTCAATTTTTTTTTAAAAACCTTTAAGGATTTTGAAAAAAAAAAACACGTATTTCCTGTTTGAAACACGTAACAATTTTTGCGAAATATTCGAGCAAATCACAGAATTACCGTATAACAAGAAGAAGAAGAACAGAGTTTTCAGGCGTTATCTCTCTTTTTTTGCGTTGCCTTTCCATCTAACATCGCGTTGGATTGATTGACTTAGATGAAGCAACAAGCTTTAAAACCATGCTTGATGTTGACGATAGGCAAGTGGGGGACGGCCACCTTAAGGGCGAAGAATATATATTTTTTTTATTAACCTATATTATGTCCTGGGCAAAACTCCTTCTTTTTCCAAACTTCTCTGTCTTGGGCAATCTCTCAATCTATTTTTTTTTTAATTTTGTCTCACTCCAGGAATTACTCCTGTATAGGGGTGCATTCACAAATGTGGAAAGTCACATACATAATATATATGTACCCAGACACGGAACATCTATCTGTAGGCCACACAAATATTTGTTCCATGCCAACGTAAAGATACTGACCTCATAGACCGCCTTCCCCAACATCCGTCCAATAAACTCGAACAGCTGCAGATGATTCTCTTGAAGACAGGACGTCGGTGAAGGGTACAAGCGTTCCTCACTTGTCACGCGAAACAAGTTCAGTGACGGGTCGAATACACGCTTTATTGTTTCTTCTAGGAATTCTGAAAAAAATAAAAAATGGCGCCTTGTTACGACCGAGTTGAACGAATTGCGCGAAAATAAAAGTTATTATGGCACCAAGTTACAAATCTTACAAACGCACAGGTAAGCGATGATGTGGCCGACGTGGGAGCACGCTTGTCTAGAAGTAACCTATTCACTTTTGACTTAAATACCCCTAGGCTGTAACTATCAGGAAACACAAGACTCTGGCAGAGAATTCCACTACTTACCTGTATGCATAATGAATACATTCCCAAAATGATCTGTACGTATGAGTGGGATGTCCACCATGAACAGATGGTTCAACGCCGAACCACTAGTGGTCCGATGATGGAACAGGTTTGGTGGAATTCAATTGTGGAATTCAACGTGAATGCGTAATGTAAACGATAGAAAACCGACCAGCTAGCAACTCGGCGGCTATGCTCAAGATTTTGTTGCGGGAGGCAGTGCTACAAAGAAGTCTGGGAAACAATGCTTTTGTTTCCCAAAGACATTTTTGCAGCACTTCCTCGTCAGCACTATAGATCCCGTGTACCTTTGAACACGCCATCCTGGTCGATGCCGGCCTCGTCCAGCCCCTGCTCGTTGATGAAGCGCACGCGCACGCAGCCCTTGAGCGCGCGCGACGGCAGCGCCGCCAGCTGCCGGTAGCCGTCCTCCACGAGGCGAGCGCGCCGCACCGTCACCAGGGTCGAGCGCCCGCCGCATGCACGCTCCGTTAGCCCAAGAACCACCTGACAGAAGAATATCGTTTTAGGGCTGATTATACGATGTGACATATCTTTTCTGGCGAAATGTAGGTACACTATAGGTACAACACTCTCTGCCTGATGTTTCGGGAAAGGCAGGCGTGATGCAGTAGAGCCGATACCTGCTTAGGCTACGGGAATGTGTGAAAGAGTGACTCTTCACGTATCAAATGTGTCAGCATACGGACTGACGTCACCGACGGCGACGGCTAAGGCAGCGCGCGGGGGGCGCGGGGCACACGACCAGCGGACTGCGGGCGGCGAGCGGGATCCGATGGCTTCCGAGGTACACACGTCCCTCTATCGACCCCTCAAGCTACTCGAATATATCTTGAAATATAGTCCACTTATTTTATTCATCTCCCTGAGATTCTAAACAGTCATAGTGGTAGGTTTTAGTCATACGCCCTCTCGCCTCACCCTAAAGCGTGCGAAGTCATTTGATGATGTCCCACCTCAAAATAAAAAAAAGTTAACATATCTTCAATTGCTAACCTTTTCATCAGCAACAGCACGTCGAAATAATCTGACGCGTTCTCCATGTGCTATCATGTGAGGCGTTTTTTGTACTAGCACCTGGAAAAAAAAGAACACAAAATAAATACACAGTTAAAGTGATTAATAAAATTATAATTTCACATAAATAGCCCCGTTCAAGTGCAAGTCGGACTAGCGCAACGATAATTCTTTACAAACTTACGTAATGATTTTGTAAAGTAACTAATAATTTACGATTTTCGGATGTTTTTGATATTGATTACTGGAGCACAAACAGCCTCATCTTTAGATTGCATTGGCTTAGAAGTTTAATGTTTTCACTGTTCCAAGGTGTAGTATAGCACTAGCCTTTTCCCAACTATCTTAGGGTCGGCATCCAGTGTAGAGGTCATAAGCTCATTAGAGCCATCCTACCCCTGACCAGCACCGCCTCATCTCGAGCGGTTAGTATTCTTTGTATAGAGAGTACTATGGATATACGCTCACTACATCCACTCCGGAGTGCCTCGCCCGTTGACCAGTCGGTGGTCACCCGTTGCTCGCACTCTTGTCTTGGGTTGCCCATGCGCTGGACCCGAATGGAACTGGGGTCCTGTGCTATTTCTGAATGGTTCATATGCGAAAACGATGCATTGGCGATACGCCGATCTTTCCCGTCATTCCTTGATATATATCTTTGAATACATGATAGCGTCAACCCGTGAACCACTTGTTGGCAACAAATGGACATCAAGCGATGACGTGGCACTGATCTGGTAGCATAACTGAGAATTTGATATTAATTTTAATTTGATATTTCCACGCATTCCTGAGAAAAAGGGTCTTGACAGATGGACAACAAAGTGAGTCATTAAGGATTACGTTGTTTGCCGATTGACGTACAGAAAACTAAATTATGAAACATAGGTAGTGTTTCTTCAAAGGAGGTGGCGAAAATTACGATACATCGGTTGTTATAGAAGGAACAGCGGATGTTTACTAACTTGCTGTGGCTTCTTGCCCTTCTCGAGGTCGGCCATGAACTGCCCCTCGCGTATCTCTCGCACGAGCCAGTGGTTGGCCGGTGTGTAGGAGCGGCGACAGTCCCGTCGGTACAGCACCAGCAGGAGAGTGTGGAGTGAGCTGAACAACTCGTTGCTTTGGATTGTTTTGAGATCTATGGAGAAGAAGTTTGGTGTTAAAATAATTGTGATTTGAGAGTGAAAACATTAACAAAACTGTATAAACAAGGTGGTTAAAGTAGTGATAAGGTTCTAGTTTAGTCAGGATTTGAATCCACTAATAAAAGGCAAAGTCCTTACTAACTCACTGACTCATCAACGCCTAGCCCAGAACGTTGAAATTTTTTCTAAGGGGATGAAACAGGGATTCAAAGTTTATGCGGTTTTTTTATGGTAGGTAAAATCATCCAATGACATCTCCCTCCCTTGGGCGGAGCGGGAAATAGTGCCAGACTCTTACTGACTAAAAAACTATCCCGTTCCTTCATTGCCTTGGTTCCAGGGCCCTGGTATACAGCCCCTACAGTTTGCTGACAACTCCTTGAGGAAAAGTTTGTACGGTGAACCTCACTTTGACGCGGGTAAGCCGATGGCAGAAGTTAGTATATTAAAAAAACAACCTCCCTCTCCGCGTCTGCCTGTCTGTCCTTTCGTGATAAACTCAAAACCTACTGAACGGATTTTCACGCGGTATTCACCAATATACAGTGATTCATTAGTTTTCAACCCCAGAAGGGAATGATTTTCATTAAAATACGTAAATCATCTTCATCGATTTTGTTAAAGAATGTTCAAGGACAATTTTAAGTAGATTGGTACACGGAATTACATTGTGCTATACAAACTGTGCCCCCCCTTAGGGGTGTGTACCCTGGGGCCGTGGAGAAAATGCAAAGAAGGAATAGGAGTGGGTTTTTAGTCAGTAAAAGTCTGACATTATCTCCCGCCCCACTCAAGGGCTTATATGTCACTGAATGATTTTCCCACCTAAAAAAAACCCCGTCGGGGTAGAATTTCGAAAAATCCTTTTGAGAATTTATGATCAGCGATCAAGTCAGTCCGTCAGTCATTCAGAACAAAACATTTTATAAGTATAGATTTAATCATTTCGAAAACAATAACCGAAGTCGTGCATCGAAAAATGTGTTCTGCTCAATATCGCGCATACGCAGGTGGAGTATTGTAACCTGTCAAATACTCAAGTGCCTATACCGCCATGGCACTTATGTAGTGCCAATCCTGTCACCATCAGTGACTAGCACTTGTGCATCACTTTCATTATAATAGTTTCTATGGGCGCTATCCAGCCTACTAGCCAGACAGGTCCCGTTCAAGAGAAATCTTATTTCTTTAAGCAGAAATTGTCGTAAACGTACTGTAAAGTGCCACACTGAGGTACTTATCATCTGCGCGGTAACGAAACCATAGCGACTTCTAATTTTTCCTGTGCTGCCATCTATCGAGCTTGTGGACAACTTTATGAATGACTAGCTGCTACCAACGGCTTTGCCCGCGTGATAGTAGAAAATTATCCCAAGGAAATTTACTCCCAGAATAAAAAGTATCCAATATGCTATTCCAGGACATGGTCTATCTGTATACCAAGTTTCATTGAAATCCATCCAGTGGTCTTTGCGTGAAAGAGTATAACACATCCATACATACAAATTTTCGAGTTTATAATATTAATCTGTCCTAGCTCAGAGGACACCGGTGTCCTCTCACATCCACGCCACTATAGGCCTTAATTCCGATGTTTAGAGTCTACTTTTGTATGAAAAAGTTGGGTAGTTGTGGATCGACGTGTTAATAGGATATACATTTCAATTTTCCCTCTCCTAGAGAGGAGGCCTGTGTCCCAGCAGTGGGAACATCAAAAGGCTGATGATGATGATGATGATACATTTCAATGTTACCGATTTTCGAATTAGAATTCATTTACCGTAAATATAATAAAACAGTAGGTATCATTCCAAATCGTAAAAAAATGGTAAATTCAAACTAATAACTGCAAAAGTGTGTCAGTCAGCTAATTTATAGCCTCGAAACCGCTGAACAGATTTTGATGGGTAAGCTAATAATAATAATAATAAGCTTATATAATGAATAAAGGAGATCATAATAATAATATTTAACTTTTCACGAGGACAGTCGTAGGCAGAAGCTAGTCTATATTTCTTTGCAAGATTGTGTAAGAAATAATATAATTAGCAGATATATTTGGTGTAAGAAAATGGCAAAAAATGGTTATGTACTGTTTAAACTTCTAAGAAAAAGTAGCCCCAAAATTCAAATTGAGTACAGTCCACTTACTGAAAAACCCAAGGTACAGTCAAACAGGATGAATAGGGAGCAGGGGTGAATAAAGACAAAAAAATGAAGGGGATTACTACGTTGTCTATGGGCGCCTTTAAATTAGTCGCAAAGTGCCACGCGACCGCAGCGCTGCTTTGTTATTTCATATAAATAAATGACGCCGCGGTCGCAGGGCGGCTTTAGCGCGGAAGTCGCACGTTTTTATTTATAATATGAAATAAGAAAGCAGAACAAAGGCAGCGCTATCGTCGCGCGGCACGTTTCAGCTAATATGAAGGTGTGTGTATCAGTTTTTCGCAGCATTTAAGTACTCCAATTTATTCATTAAATGTAATAAAAGTCGATGCTTTGTCAGAAATCAATAATATAAATTTGTATTGAAGTGAAAATCCAAATGAAAGTTTTGTTCATATTCACCCCTACGTTACTTTTTACCCTGTTTGACGGTACTAAAACTTCTTACCAAATAACTGTCCCATAATGGACTTGTAGACGAACATGTTGAGAAACTGCGACATGTTTATAAAGTCTTGCAGCTTGAACGGATTCTGTTGCTCGTACATCTCCATATCATCTAAAATTCTGCAAACAAATAGAAGGTTTATTACTAATGTGACTTTGAAGCGACGAAGTCGTTGAGTAATCAGATTAATTCATAGCTTTTTGCATGGATTTTATTAACAATTATATTGATAAAACATAAAAAAATCATTTCATAACGGGGAAAATTTTATTTTGGTCTAGAATAGTAGAGAATAGTGAATAGAATTGAAAATGATGCTGTGAAAATAAGTAAAAGTATAGTGCGGTCAAAATATGTAAACCACTCTGAAGTTGCCGTTCCGAACTAACGCGCATACTCGAGAAAATAAGTAATACGCATTCGCTAGAAGATTCTAAAAAAAAATATTGCGCAGCCAGTTGTTCGAAGTTCGGAGCGGTCAAAATATTTCGGCCGTACTGTAATACAAATAACACATTTATATTAAGTACTCACGTAACATAATGTGTCATACAGTCTGCGAAAAGTATCAACATCTGGAACTCCGGCGCAGACGTCTTCGTGTTTACAGCTAAGAGATCGAGGAACGACTTCAACCCACAGTTTGGTCCCAACGTACAAAGGAATTGCCATAACGAGTATAGTATTTCATCTTGATTACATAACCCTGGAAAGAGACAAAGCACATAACAATACTTTTTTTAAGATGTTAAGGCATAAAAAAAAACTTCGCCCGCTCTGGGTCCACCCAGCGAGAGGAGCGTTAGGCATTTACTGACTATTTTACTAAAACCCACTCGTGTTTAGGGATGAAACAATATCATTGAAGTATCGATACTTTTACTCGATACAGTATCGGTCGTTAGGTATCGTTACAAACTCGGTACCAATTGAAAAGTATCCATACTTACTCGTATCGAATCGCTTTGGAAAAGTTAAAGTAAAAACCGTAACAAGTATAGGTATTCTTTATTGGTAAGTAAAAAATTATGAGGTTTTATGAAGAAAAGTCAGTTTATGTAGTGCTTCCAAAATGAATTTATCTTTTCTAATGTTTGCCTGAAAAAATATAGTGGCGGCTAACTGACTGGTTTTTTTTTCAGGCATAGACAATTAGGCTTGCCAACTGCACAAAACAAAGACTAGGATGTGTTTAAAAACTTCAATTTAAAATATGCAATTTTTTTTTCAACACACTCGTAAACTCGCTCTTATCGCACCGTTATTAGGCACACAAAAGACTATTTTCCGAACTAGTGCAGAAAAGTGCACGTGTTCGCCCCCGCCACAATTTTATTACATTTATCGTAATTATTTATTAAAACTTCATGCAACATAAAAGTACAAAGGCGGTCTTAACGCTTTAGGCATTCTCTATTTTCTCTATTCGTATCAAGTTGGGCGCGTCAGCTCCCGTTTATACATTTCTTCGTAAATGTATTGAAAAACAAAATATCGATATTAAAAGTTCTTGGTATTGGAGAAAAGTATCGAGTATGTACTTGGATTTTCTTGTATCGTTTCATCTCTACTAGTGTTCCTACTGTTGCCCTTTGTATTCCAGGGCCGCGGTAACTCTTTCGAACAAACCAGACGCCTCTGAAAAATTCCACAGCCTTAACAGACCTACCTGTAAGTATATCAAGTTTGACTTGCGTCATCGTCTGTAGCGCCGTGTGGTACATAGAGCAGATGAGCGCCGCTTTGGTACAATCTGGAGATCCTAACTTTCTGTAGTGCTTGTTTGCATTCGATCTGAAAACAATATTCCTAATAAAGCCAACAAACGTTTTTAATACCTAAAAAAAACTTACTGAACAACAGAAATTCCAACTCATGATTTGTCAAAGGCAGCAACACCAGCGCAGTAAAATAGGTATAAAGCGAATAGAACGCGTAAGAAACACAACACTGCGGTCTATAACTCAAGTGGCAGATGTCGGGGTAAAAAACAGCCAGGTTGATGTGGAAGTGGGCTGGCCACGGGCGAGGATTGTCACTAACTGAATGTTTGAGGGAGGTCGATCGCGGCGAAGATGGTGTAACGATCTCATCATGTTTGCGGGGAAACTTGGCCAGAGATCACCCTAGAGAGGTTTGGAAGGAGAAAGCGGAGGCCGTTGCACAGCAGTGGGATACCCAATAGGATAAAAAAAATATTATTACCCAATTTAAAGCCCCTTAATAATGTACATATTTTACTATTAACTTAAATGAGAAAATTAATAACTTCAAGCTACGATAATTATTATTATTCAAGGGTAACATTTTGCTGTTATTGACAGAAAAGACGAAAGTCCCATTTCTTCTTTTCTATAACTAAAATACAAGAAAGAAAATACACTCACCTATTAGTTCTAGCCTCAATAGCCCGCCTTATAATAGCAGCAGGATTATGGCTCTGCACCGGTGTAGAAGGCTGCGAGGGGCCCGCACCCTCTTCCCCCGTCACTCCCGCATCTATCATCTCCTTCAAAGGGCTCGCCAATACCTTCTTCAACATCGGCGCCCCCCACAACAGTGACAACTGGGTCCGAAGGTTGCCCATCGCTGGAGGGAGGTAAGAGTCGAAGGATTGAGAGAACCAGCCGAGGATTGGATGCCAGTTGCTGAGGTTACCCTTTTTGCAGACCACGTATTGCTGGCAGGAGTCTAGGAAGCGGGTGACTACGAGCTGCGGAAAATTGTGAGTAATGTTAAAACATGATGTAAGATTGTTGGAAAACAAACTATGTGGAATACGCCCGCATCAGGCAGCAGCCCCGCATGCGGAGCAATCCGCATGCGTGATGAAATCCACACGATATTAAAAATACCTTTACTACATTTTGCCAAACGTTACTCTATAAGAATATAAAGTACGTACGTACGTACTTTATATTCAACTGTACAGTTATGTGTGTGTTGTGGTGTACAGTTAATAATTGAAAGAAAGATATAAAACAACTTAATATTATTTTCCTTTTCCATCTAGTGAAGTAATTTTGATTTAAGACGTCACTCATTCAGAAGTGGGGTTTGTAGATCTTCTAGCAGTATAATACAGCCACTGCTTCGTACTGTCTGCCCCCATATTTCTCTGTTCTTGTTTCTGAGGGTCGTCAGATAACACAGGGAACAAATCAATACATTCTTACTAGTACTAACTAATAGCTACATTACTCATTAGTCTCACCACAAACGTTGGGTAATAGGACTCGCTTTGCGCGTACTCCCGCTCGGAGTGCGCCAGTTGCACCAGGTTTGCTAGCAAGCACAGCGCGTAGTTGCCTTCTAAAGTGTTGAACACTATGCGCATGTTCTGGTCGGTGCTCAGGAACTCCAGGCATTTGTCGAACATCGAGTAGGAGCGGAATGAGGATATTGACTGTGAACAAGGTGATATATATTTTAGTACTTCCTCCTCCTTCCGTCGTATTCCTCAATGCTGAGGGTCGTGACCTCGTGTTGGTAGGTTCTTGAACAAATTGAGAGATCCTAAATTTTCATTGAAGTAAGCTTCAACAAAGTGGTTGACTCCGGTTCCGAGGAGTCAGCTTTGTGCGGTTGTGGACAGTTATCAGAGGACGTGTTAAAATGTCAATCGTGGAAGTGAGAAAACGGATGGAGTTATACACCCTATATAGCTCCATTACATTAACGCAATCCATTTGACGAATGGATTGCGTTAAGAGCTTGTGGTAGAGTTTCAGTGTAAACTGCAGTTCTAAAAGTATTTTTTATTTCATTTCTGATGATGCAATAATATTTTTACAAGATATACCTTGATGGGCTTACGAGTTCTCAAGGTTAAAGCTATTGGCACAAACGTGGTCATGTTTTCGCTAGATGGCGCTGTTTTTAGTGTAGGTACACGAGAATTATTAAATCAAGGATATGTATTTGCTAAAATCGGACTCCCGACTTTTTTGAACTTGGTCAGAAATGAAAATATGAATAAACACTATATAATTAAGTATTTATTTTTTACTCACCTCAGGTGATATCTGCTGCATATGATAAACTAACGTAGGTACTGACAGGATCTGTATAATGTACATGGTGAGCAGTTTCTCGGAGAACTGCGCGGACACCAGCGGCCGCAGCGATAGCGTCACTATGGCGGTCAGCGATATGTTCTTCAGGTAGATCTTCTCGCGACATAGACCGCGGAGTAGGAGGGACTGGAATGAAAAAAAAAAGAATATTATTTTATAAACATCATCATGATAGTGGGAAATTATCTGATGCTTCGACTAAGTACCTATCACCAAAATGTGTAATTTGTGATGCCTCGATCTTACCAATGAAATATCAGGCTATATTTTATTACAATGCAGAGAAAAAATTCTTTATATTGATTGACATGATTAACCAAAGGATCAATGCACATTACTCGCAGAACAGATGGCCGTTAGGTCCGAAAGCTTCTGGAGTGGCCGCCGCTTACCGGAAGACGCAGCGTTGGAAGGCCTCCTACAAGGAGGACTGATGACCTGGTAAAAGCTGCGGGAATCCGATGGATGCGAGACGCGCAGGACCTTTCATTGTGCTGATATTTGGGGGATACTTATGTCCAACAATGGACTTCTTTGGGCTTGTACAGATTCAAAGCGAATTGAAGCGTTAATCTAAAAGTAAATATAGCATTTTCACCCTTATCTCAACTACATAATGCTCATATTTCTTGTTAGATAAAGGCAGACGTACAACTTCGTGAGCATGCTAGTAAACACCCAAATATGCGCGCGACCACCTTTTAGGCCAACATTTGTTCAGCTTGGCTGTAATTGACACGAATTTGATGCTTTGATGCACTTCGACTCTGCGCTAGCATGAATAGACCTTAAGCTACATTTTTTGGGTATGACAAGTAGGACATGAATGTTTTTAAGTGTTCTGATAAGTAATTTTAAATTAATGCACCTTGTTTTAAAGACTATTAATATTATCAACATTAATGAGCACATAAATTAATATATATAGAAAACATTAACAGATAAGACACAACCTTACTACTAATTACACATCCAATCACAAGTAAAACTATTAATTAGTTACAAAATAGCTTCTTCATTAAGAAACAAATTACGTAAAGTGATTTATTAACTATTAACATCCGTAAACAATCATAACACCCTTGTGACTTATCTCTTACACATATTGCATACAAAATGCGAATGATATGACTTGCATTCATAATCATATCATTAGTTGATACTTGCAACATTTATTTTGCAACTATTTTTGTTACTTCTAGACAAACGTACTCTAAAGTCGACCACGTCATCGCTTATCATCAGGTAAGATAGTGGTCAAGCGCGATCCTATCTACACCATTAAGTTTTGATCGCTTTAATCTCGTGGAGGGTCGATCTGGTACATGAAAAACTATCGTATAGAAAAGATAAAAAAAGTACTTTTTTTCTAAAACTCGAATTAATACGCATGTACGAAATTAATTTCTTTAAGAAAACGAGTCAATGATCTTGTAGGTAGTTGTCGCGTACAAAGTACCTATAGGTAAATGAACTCGCCCAGCTGACGTTTACTTAAAGAAATTAATTTCGTACATTCGTAAAATAATTCGAGTTTAAATAAAAGTACTTTATTTTTATCTTTACAAAACGATAGTGTTTCATGTACCGAATCAACCCTCCACGCGATTAAAACGACCAAAATTTAATGGTGTATATAGGTATGTATATACCTATATACTGACTGCCTGGGGGACTAGGAACGTGAGATTTTGCACAAGGCTTTATGATGTAGGCGAGCACTGAGCAAGTTTTTTTTTAATTCAAATTTAGGGGTGAAAAGTGGGAAATTCGTTTGTATGTAAAATATTATTCCTTGTGTCAATATACTTGAAACTATCACCAATTATATAGTTACCTATAGTAAGTAAATGAAAAAGAAGGAGGTGACCGCGAAGGCGACCGAAGGAAACGGCAGCTCGCGTGAGAGAACGGACCTCCTCATGCCCCAGCCTCCGCGACTCCGACCCCGACTACCAGCCACGGCAGGCGCGGGCTTACGGACGACGAGTAATGGGTAGGTCACCGTCCAGTCGTCCGGTAATCGTCTGGACTGAGACTAAGGGTGTTTATATTATCATGCGGATTTCATCACGCGTTTTATTCCCCGCATTACAATAAATACTTGTATGAAGTGCCCTCGCTTAGGGCGCTTACAGACTAATAACACTCGGTCGACGTCGTCGCCTAGTTGTGGCGTGTGTAATAGTTGTCAAATCGTAATTAACGTGCATATTCTAGACTATTAGTTGCCGGCTGCACGGACTTACTGCAACGACACAACTGGGCGACGTAGCCGCCGCTAGGCGAGGACGTCGTCGTCCACGGTCGTCAGCAAGGCGACTATACCGCAGCGCTCATCGTCGATCGAGTGTCGTTGGTCTGTAAGCGCCCTTAGTCGTCGACAGCGCGTAGTATTCCACGCGCTTCTCAAATGTTAGCAATTCGTCGGAGCCCAGCAGGGCTGATGCCCGCTACAGCCGTGGGGATTTTCTGAAAAGGAAACCCATATGTTCCTAGAACGCAAAGGGCAACTAAAGGACACAGGTGTGCTTTTAGTCACTAAAAGTCTGACACACCCTCTCACTCCACCCTAGATCGCGAGCAGTCATTATTGGATGGAAAAAATATTTGGGAAAAGGCTTAGTTATATTGACAGAACCATTTGTAATATTATTAACACCACACAGTAGGTATCAGTTCAAATTGACGAGAAGTACTCGTCAATTGACACGCGATCTAACAATTGCTTGGTTTTAATTGATGTGATACCTACAGTGTGACGAGATTCGCTTGCGAGAAATTTATGTTACAGTAGCTGCCAACTTCTTTATTTATTTAATCTTCATGTACGGTAGAGGTACATACCATAGGTGTTCTTTGTGCGTGTGAAAGTTGGAAATTATCACAATATGTGTACCTAAACAAATAATAATTTTCTTGTAAAATTTATATATAATTTTAAAATGGTACAATTTATGAAGCCTCTGATTTTCGAACTAGACGGGCCTAGTCAGCGCCCTCCCAATGGGCGCAAAACCAATATTTGATAATTTTGATATGGATTTAATTTGGTTACTTCCTGTTTATTTCTTTTAAAATATTGAAATATCCTGTTGAATTTAAACTAGGATTTAATTTGATAACATTCCTTCGAATTATTTAAAATATTGCGATATCCTGTTGAATTTATGTAAGAATTTAATTTGATAACTTCATTTCGATTTATTTTAAATATTACAACATCCTGTTCAATTTATAACGAATCAAATTACGACTTCCTTTCTTATTTTAAAAACATATTACAGTACCCGGTTAAACTTGTGAGGATTTAACTTGACCAGTTCCTTTTTATTTCTTTAAAATATCAGAGCATCCGGCCATATTTAAATAAGAATTTACTGTGACGATTTCCGTTCTATTTATTTAAAATAGTTTTCTACCTTCATAGTGATTTTGATGCTTGTCAATTTCTGTGTATAAAAACTGATGTAATGTGATTTGAAAGGCTCTCTTTCGCCGCCCATGGAATAAACACCTTGAACTTGAAGTAAGGTATTTCTTTATCATCACTATAACATTTCCTGCCATTCTATATTTACTGTGACTGTGAATTTTGTGTGACGTCGACACTGATGGCCATCATGCGCCGACATATACCTACAATTTTTTTTAAGTATTTGAAAAATGAATTGCATTAAAATTAAAAGTTTACTAATTAAATCAAAGAAATAGTGCTGCGAATATAAAAAATAACCTACGACCAAATCCAGGTCTTGGTTTTCCTGTATTTCAAGCGTGATTGATTCACAAAAGTTGATGATACTAGTAAGAAGTAGGATAGAGTGTTCTATAAGACCTGCCCAGCTTGTGTGAATGGTTAATAGATCAAAGGCATTGCGTCACAGTAAATTATAGAGGCAAAAGTTTGTATGCATGTATGTGTGTGAGTATAAGTGTGTTTGTTACTACTTCGCGCCCAAACGGCTGAAGGGATTTGGATGAAATTTGCTACACGGATAGACCATGTCCTGGAATAGCACATTGGATACTTTTCATCACGGGAATATGTTCCCATGGGATAATTTGCTTCTTTCACGCGAGCGGAGCCGCTGACAGAATCTAGTTTTGGCATGGCATGACATCAGCCTTATAATGTTCCCACTGCTGGGAGTCAGGCCTCCTCTCTAGGAGAGGGTATATAGGGGAAGCCGTAATCCACCGCGCGGGCCCAGTGCGGATTGGTGAATGTCACATGTCTTCGAATTTTTAGTTCTAGGACATGTCGGTTTCCTCACGATATTTTCCTTCACCGTTTTGAGAGCAGTGGTGATGAAATAAATTACACAAAGTAACGCGCCTGGCTGAGTTCGAACCCGCGACTCGTAAGTCGAGGCCGTTACCACTCGGCCACTACTGCTCTCTAATCTAGTTTTACTTACATAAAAATCTCTATACTTGTTTTTTCTTCGAGTTATGTTACTTATTATTTCATTTGTGCCAATTACTGGGTGCTAATTACTTTGATAATCTTTCGTACGATTTTAAAACAATACCTTTAACTTAGCCTAGCTGGAGTTGTATTCATTTACTTTCGAAATGAGAACTAGCAAAGAAACAATGTGTGTCATGCAAATTATCCAATTAGTGTAAATGACACTGTCCTATCAGGGGATTAGAGTTAATGAAGCGTGTGGCACCCTTGGATTTAGGTCAAACCATAGTTGGTACTGTTTTTGGCATTTACAATCTTGTTTATTTAAGTAATAGAAAACCCAGAACGTAACTGCACAAACACTGATTATATTTGGTAAAGACATTTATCAGTTTCGGTGACAAGAGCGGTGGTCGGTGACACAATACTGGGTGTGCAGTTGTGTCGTCATCATTTCTGCCAAAAGACATCCACTGTTAGACATTGGTCTACCCAAGTATTGCCAGAATGACCGGTCCTATGCCCTGATTCGGTACATGAAATACTATTGATTTGTAAAGATAAAATTAAAAAAAATAAAGTACTATTTTTTAAACTCGAATTAATTTAGGCATGTACGAAATTAATTTCTTAAAGTAAACGTCAGCTGAGGGAGGCCAATAAACTGTAGGTAGTTAGTACGCAACGACCGACAACTACCTACAAGGTCATTGACTTGTTTACTTAAAGAAGTTAATTTCGTACAAGCGTATATTAATTCGAGTTTTAAAAAAAAGTACTTTATTTTTAAATTTTTATTTACAAATCGATAGTATTTATGTACCGAATCGACCCTCCGCTGGATTAAAACGACTAAAATTTAACGTTGTATTTGTAAGACCTGCAGATTGTGCCTGAAGAAGGACGATACTGCCGAAGCTGACCTAAGAGATCGCGTGATGACCTAGACGCAACGCCTGGTATAAGAAAAGAATACTTGGAAGAAGTAAGATTAAGCCTTTTCCCAACAGTGGGAAAATATAGGCTAAATAATAAAAAAAATCACATCTACAAACAAATGAACCTATTTCCCTTGGTCACGCCATCACCCTTCAACGGCTGGACCGATTGCGCCAATTCTTTTTATGTTGTGTTATTGTCAGAAGGTTGTTATGAAAGAAAAAAGTAAGAAAATTGGAAAAAAAAGTAACTAGGTAGGGTAGAGTAGGGAGTCAGTTGAAGGGAGCGTAGCCGCGGGTTAAAGCTAGTTATAATATAATTTCGAGTGATGATTCAAATAATGAGATGGGACTTTCTATAGAAAATATAGATCAAGCATCAAAAATGATTAGGGTTTTTTTTATGGTAGGTAAAATCATCCAATTACAAATCCCGCCCTTGGGCGGAGCGGGAAGTAGTGTCAGACTCTTACTGACTAAAAACCTACCCCGTTCCTTCGTAGCCTATCGTGCCGGGGCCGTGTATTCCTTTCGGAAGTTAACCCATGACCCCAGTAAGCCTCGACCCTGCCTGCCTGCAGTTAGCAGGCTGGGCCTCTTCGGTGTGCTGACAGCTCCTTGAGGCGCGCGGGAACAGAACGCGCCGTCGACGACTTCGGCTCGGTCCGGTCGGTTACCGGACGATCGGACAGCGTGCTACCCATTGCACGCCGTCTGCAAGCCCGAAAATGATTAGGTTTCTAACTTTACCTTATCATATTATTGATTACTTACCTTCAAAGTTAAATAATATCCTTTATGAAACAGTGAGCCCATGACATTAGCGCACAACTGAGTCATGCCTCCCCTCAGCTTCTCAAAGTTCTTCAATCGCGTGAGCGCCCATGTGTTGTTAGCTGTGAATGCTACCAACGTGTGCAGGTGGATCAGGATGCTCTGCATGTCTATTGGAGACTCTGGCTTCAGTTCTTCTAGGTAAAGGCAGCATTTGTACAAGAGATTCTTGATGTGCGCTATCCAGCGGAGACTGAAAACATTAAAAGGGTAGAATGTAGCTTCATTACTTAATATTATTACTCTATGTGTTATTGTTTGTTTTCCCCATTAATAAAATAAATAAATAATATACAAGATGATAGACCAAAAAAAAAATGCTTTTTAGTTATTTTTGTATAAGATTATCAATATGTTGAAATTCTTCTTCATAATCACTTGTCTCATAACAATACTTTCCACCGGTTATAGAAAGCCCTTTTCTTTATTTTTCGCAGGATAATCATCCAATGACATTTCCGCGCACTTGGGCGGGGCGGGAGATAGTGTCAGACTTTTACTGACTAAAAACCCACTCCCGTTCCTTCTTTGCCTTTCATACCGGGGCCGCACCTTCCTTTCAGAAACCAGAACCCATCCTCAGTAGGCTTCGACACTGCCGGGCCCTTACGGCTTGCTGACAACTCCTTAAGGCGCGCCGTCGACGATTTGGGCCCGATCCGAATGGTCGGACGGCGAGCTACCCATTGCTCACCGTCCGCAAGCCCTCGATAGAAAGCCCTAAGATTATAAGGAAAACCTAGCAATGACCTTGAGTATAGTTAAAACTCATATGACTCATACTTGTATAAAAATACAGTCATCATTCAAAAAGAACAACTGGTAAGTAAACATTACATTTTCCTTATTACCTGAACACACATTCAAAATTGGTGCTAAATAAATCGTAACACGTTCTGGTAAACAAGCCAATTTAACTAGTTGTATGGACTGCAACTGCTCAATTAAGTAGAATGGATAATTTTTGTATGAAAACTTAAATATTAAGCAATGATGCAAGTCTAATAAGAATAGGAAAGTCAATAACTTCAATCTTTCAAATGTTTAGTGAAAAGACAGTTTGCAAAGAAAACTTATTTGTGTATCAATATAGGGTTTTTTTAATTGAAATTGATAAATATAAATTAGCTAAATATATTGTTTTAAGTCAGAATTAGTTAAAAGAAAAACTAATTTCCTTATTTTCATTGTTAGGAACAATTCGCCTTCTTCTTTCATTTGCCACTACAACGACACTTCACACAGTGACGCAGTGATGAGCAAAATTGAAGAAGTGGACTCTGACAAGACTTTTTCGTTCATGATTTGTACATAAATTAAATTTTTTGAATTTTGTTTTGCTCACCCTACCCAATTTCTTCCATTTGACAGTATGATACGACATCACAACATGGCAATCGATCCTATTCTTATTTGGAATGCATTATAGATATAATTGAGATGTCTGTTACATGTTTACTGTTTAAAAATCCATAAGTATTAATATCCTACATCAATAGGAAGCAGATTGTATCTAATCTAATTAGCCTATTAATTCCTACTGCTGGGCAAAGTTCTCTTTCTCCCTTGTCAACACACATCTATCTTTTGCCGATTGGTTAGCTTAGGTGTAATAGCAGAGATATAAATACACATTATTAAGTTCTTTTATATTAGTTGAACTCTACTGCTACATAGTGTATCTACATTTCAATACCTCCAATGCATAAAGTCATAACATATTTTTTAAATAAATGTAAAATAATTATTATTATTTCTTATAACATCTAACATCTGGTACTGTGATTTTAAAACTGATTATTGATTATGCAATACAAATACATTGGTTAGAATGATTTTCAGAAATCATTTACTTAAGCCCCAAACGGACAGCGGTGTCCGCACACCTATTTTCTTTCTATTGTGTCTCTAGTTACGGTATTCAAAGTGTTAATTAACAATTACAAAATCACAGTCAGAGGCGTTGATTTATATTTCAACCATTGCATTTTAAGAACCATTTTCATTTACTAAAAATGAAACTTACCTGTACTCTTTATTCAAGAAGACACCAACATAAGAAAGCTTCACTGACTCAGAATGCAAGCTCTGAACAATATACTTGCACAGTTTTTCAAACCGTTTCCGGTCTCTCTGTTGATTGAAGACTAGAAACAGTCTACATGTTACTTTGTAAACTTCTAATGCTGGAATCAGTTCTATTGGCTGAGGTGGCTCTTCCTGTGGAGTTGCTGGTTCTGGGAGGAGTTGGTCGAAATCATTTCTAGAAAGATAGAATAGTTTGGCTTAATTTAGAAAGTGAGTAGTGCTGAATCTGGAATTCAATCTTTTGATTTTCAAGTAAGTCAGGAGGTTGTCATGTTTCTGTGAAAAATATCTCCTTAGCAAGGAGATATTTAACTGACTTTTCGAGGACGAAAACTGAGAATCTTATTATTATTTATGATAGGTATTATCGGTTATTGATAACAACTTATATTACGAATTTTTTAAAGAAATATTCTTTTGCCTGCCGTTACATCTAGCAGAAGGAAATAGACTATATAATGAACTTATTAACTCACAAAATACGTTTGAGGAATCTTCGTCTTGCGAGCCATCCTCGTATGACTGCCTGGACGATAACAGCGGACTGTTCCCGCTTTTTCTCAAGCGCGCGCTCCTCACGCGCCGCCTTCGTCTGCTCCAGGAACGTGTCCTTACTCGTCAGAGATTTAGAGAACATCTTCAACCTACCCTATCGTACACAACACAAATAATTCGCTTTGTTTCTCTTTTCGGTCTACCTGTCAGGACATAAAGCTCGACAAACGCATCGTTCAAAGCAAACCTATCGCGCGCTAAGCATTATTGTTTACTCTAAACCAACTTTTTAAATCATATTTGCAAAATTATAATTGATTTTAATAGATTTATGGTTTATTTTAGAGAAGCCCTTTGCGTAGAAATTTGTTATTTTGACATTTTATTTCGATGTTGCCATTCACATGATTTATTCTTTTTCACAAGCAAAATCGTTAACATGAAAAAAATAAATTACTTTTATAAAGTTCAGTGACAATTAATTTTTTTACGCCTAAAAACTATTGATTTAGTGTTTATTCAAATAATATGTTTATAAAAAATGTAAAAAAGGATTCAATGAAAATTGTTTTTTTTTTTTACATTGCTTTGATTTTTAATATTTGTTACTAGCAACATTGAATTAGCACAGTGTAGCAAGCTGCTGTATGAATTGTACCCATGTTTAAGTAGATTTTTGCATCATTAGGAATTTTCGTTTGATTCATCATTTCTGTGCTTGTAAAAAATTACTAGTAATGTCATCGACATACCTTAATTTTTTTTTTAACGTTATGTACGCAAGTAACAGAAGCCACACTTTATTTACATTTAAAAAAAGCGTTCGAACCATCAAATATTGTGTAAATTTCCCCATTGAAACGGTACACACATATATTACACATAGATAAAATCTGTAACAAAATAAACAGATATGTTTATGCTTTATGGCGTCTTACACGAATCTCCAGCCAAAAAACAGCTCTGCAAGCCTATCATGGATATGTAGCATCCAACATAAGGTATGGTATTATATTATGGGGCGGTTCAGTAGAATTTAGTAGAGTATTCCTAGCTCAAAAGCAGTGCATTCGAGCACTATGTAACGTAGATTCATTAACTTCATGCAAACCATTGTTTAAAAAACTAAACTTACTAACAGCACCTTCAATGTATATATTTGAGTCTTGTATTTTCGTTAAAACACATCAGTATCTATACAAATCCTTTGGTGATTATTGTAATTTTAATACCCGTTATCCCAATAGCTTTCCCCTGCCCAATATAAAAACTGATCTATATCGAAGGAACTGTTACCCTATGTCCATTAAATTATTTAACAAATTACCGAGTGACCTGAAAGACTTACCCATTACACTATTCCGAAAAAAATTGTACACCTGGCTAGTCAATAAATGTTTTTATACGACCGAGGAATACCTTAGTTATAAGAATAGAAAATTTATGTAACACCTTACTATGTTCCTATTAGTGCAATAATCAATATGTAATACAATATAATTAAATGTTAAGAATATATAGGCACCTATGTACTTAACCAGTTCATTTAATTATTAATTTAAGTTTCGTATACCAGAAATGGTGAATATGTCGATCTTTCCTGTTATATTATATATAACAATTTTTTACCACCTGTAACTACACATATTATGCGAATAAAATATTTGATTGATTGATTGATTGATTGGTACTTTTGTTCTTCTGGCAATATAATTGATGTGAATTATTTTTGCCTGTTAATTAAAAATGGAAAATAAGCTTCATTACAGCTGTGTTAGAATATCATGATTAAAATAACTAAAAATTTATAGCTGTGTCTAATGCCTAAATACGAGTAAGAATGGGATCGATTTTTACCCGACTGCGCCAGAAGGAGGTTAATGTTTTTCGAGAGTATAGGTGTATGTTGGCATGTTTGGCACGCTCTGCAGCCTGAACGGCTCGATGGATTTTAGTTTGAGAGGTGTCTTTAGATTCGCAATTACTTTGAAAGTGATATCGTAATAAAAAAAAAACTAAAAAAAGAAACTGTAATTTAAAAAACTAAAAAACCTGACTGCTTTTCTGAGCATTCATGAAAAAGCCCTAAAACAAGAAAGTCGTTGTACCCGATTGCACTTATTTATATAATATTTTAAATACTGGCAGTCGGGACCCATTCTAGAAAGTCAGCCGTCTAGTCAATAGATTGGAGTAATCTGCAATGTAATATAGATACCTACCTTTTTTAGTTTTTTAAATTACCGTTTTTTTCGCCTTGTTGTGACGAACAGTAGCTGTCAGTCAAATCGTAGAAATTGGGTAGGGTTAGAAAAAGGATTTAAAAAAAATACTATACATTTATTTATGAATCATGAACGAAGAATGTGTATTCAGAATGTAATCTATAGGTATATATAGTGTGATTGGTAATTAGTGAACGATACTTAAACACACAATTGTAGTCATGTTAACAAACAATTTTTACTATGACACCAAACCTGAAATCGCGAAAAAAATCAGCTGAGTTCAGTACATTTTGACCAGTTAGGCGAACACAAATGTACCGACCAGCAGATTTTTTTTTGCGATTTCGGGATTGGTCCCATAGTAAAAGTTGTTTGTTATCATGACTACAATCACGTGTTTAAGTATCGTTCACTAATTACCAGTTACCCTATACCACGTAGATCCACAACTACAAAACTTGTTCATACAAAAGTAGACTCTAAACATCGGAATTAAAGCCTATAGTGGCGTGGATGTGAGAGGACACCGGTGTCCTCTGAGCTAGAACAGAATATAAAAGAAAGTCGTGTTAGTTACACTATATTTATAACTCAAGAACGGCTGAACCGATTTGTCTGAAAATTGGTGGGAAGATATCATAGAACCAGGAAAAGGAGAAGATTGTTTAACCGGTTATGTAAAAAAAGTACTCTAAAACCTGCTCATTAATTAGAAAAAAAACTTGCTGATTTATGTATAGGGTAGAGTAGGGTTTTTATTAATGGTAGGTAAAATCTGTCATTGGATGATTTTACCTACCGATAATTCCGCCTTTGGGCGGAGCGGGAAGTAGTGTCAGACTCTTACCGACTAAAAACCTACCCCGTTCATTCGTTGCCTATCGTGCCGGGGACGGGCATTCCTTTCGGAAGCTGACCTATGACCCCAGCAGGCTTCGACCCTGCCTGCCTGCAGCTAGCAGGCTGGGCCTCTACGGTTTGCTGACAGCTCCTTGAGGCGCGCGGGAACAGTACGCGCCGTCGACGACTTGGGCTCGGTCCGGTCGGTTACCGGACGATCGGACAGCGTGCTACCCATTGCACGCCGTCCGTAAGCCCACAACTACGGTGGCCGGAAATCGGGATCGGAATCCCGGCGGCGGCTGGGGCGAGCGCCCCGTTGCCTCTGCCTGATGCGGTCGGTCTCCTCCTTTGCTAGCATTACTGCTTCGCAGAAGGAGGCGACCGCCTGCCAAGAGTAGGGTAGAGTAGTAGTAGAGCGGGAGCGAAGCCGCGGGCAAAAGCTAGTTATTATTAAATTTCGCTCATGTCTTATCACTGTTTGAGTGGTCATCGTCGTTTGTCGCCATTACCATTTACCCTATAAAAAAAACAGGGCAAGTGTGAGTCAGACTCGCGCACTCAGGGTTCCGTATAAACTTACCAATGGAAACAGTTCAAATCCCGAATTGAGTTACGAAGAATTTTTTCGTTTCGATTTTCGAATGGCAATTTTTTTTTTTTTGAGACGTAACTAAAAAGATCAATGCACAAATATTTGTAAGGACACCAGGGCGGGATTTGTCATTGGATGATTTTACCTACGTTAAAAAAAAAAACCCTCGGAGCGCTTTAGAACCTATTTAAATCGAAGGGCCATTAGTCATCATTTTATTGTATGGCAGCTAAACTGAAATGTGGATTCGAAAAAAGTTATATCGATATGGTACGAAGAAATCGGAATCAGTCACAATAATAGGAGGAGGAGTAGGTAATTAATATGTTACCGATCACGCTGGTTTTCTTTTTTTTAGTTAGTACTATGGAAAGATTTCGTTTGGAGTTTTCAGACACACAACTCTTTGGAATTAAATGTAACTCCCACACGGGAACAACTTACAGAGCAGAAAACAATTCAAAGAATTTTGCTAAATATCGTAAATATGTAGATTATTCGGTGTTATCAGTAGTGGTTACAATATTGTCCCAGGCACCGAAATTCTTTAAAAGACTTCTAATCTCATAGTACGATACAATATACTGACGACTTGCGCTCAGGCACCAACTGTCCTTATACCCATCAAACAAGAGGCAGTAATATGCCTAAATAGCAGTTAACCTTGTGCGCTATTCAGTAGCAAATACGTGTACCTAATGAGTCGATTTTGACCAGTCTTGATTAAAATTCGACCCCTCAAAAGAGTGCATTCTTCCGCATCTATGCCGTATTGATTCATAATTGTGCTTGGATTGGCACAACTGACCTCTATGATATAGACACTGCCACGTAAATGTTTGCTGACATAGGAAGCTGCCAGTTTAAGGGTGGAAATCACCTAATGACTTCTCCCACTCTGGGCGGAGCAAGAGGGTGTGTCAGACTTTTACTGACTAAAATCACACTTGTGTCCTTTTAGTACCCTATTTCCTTTTCAGGAATTCCTTACCTGAAAGACCCAGTCCTAGCAAGCATCGGCCCCTGATAGCTCTTTGAGGAGAGCGTTGATCACTTTGGTCTGGTCGATTATTGGATTGCCGGACAGCGATATAATTATTGCTCGACGTCCGCAAGCCCACGTCTACAGTGGCTGGCAATCAGGGTTGAAGTCTCGGCGGTTGGGGCATGTCAGCATGTGGTTGTTTGTTCCCTCACGCGTGCGGCCTCCTCTTTCTCTAGCATTACTACTTCGCAGAAGGAGGTGATTGCCTGCCATTCCTCCTCGCTCCGGATTATAGTCTGAACCAGTACCTGGCGTGAGATGTCGCTGTCACCGATTGATTCCACGAGAACACGGCGGCGGTGCTCCGTCCAAACACGCGAGGGAGGGGGAGGGGCACACCTCCACCGTATGGTTCACCGTGTCCTCCGGGCGATCCACGCAGTGCATGGTGATACTCGGGCATTTCTTCCGCCTGAATATCGCAGTATGATTAGGGTATATTTAATGACATAATGAATGAACAAAGTATGATTATAATTTATTTATAATACCTATATCATAATATAGGTATTATAAATAAATAAATAAAATTAAAATCATTTATTATCAGACCGGAGTCCTTAGCCAATTAAAAGAAATAACAAATTAAATTAAAATTAAAATCACAGTATATAAATAAAATTAAAATCACTTTTACAATAATTATATCAAATCTTAAGTCATCACTAAATCTCAATAAATAAATTAAAATCACATCAAAAACGTTTAAAACAAAATCACAATTATGTCAAATAAAATAAAATTTAAAATTATACCGACGGCTATCTTAACGTATGCTAAGATGGTCACCATCAACAGACCAACCAATGACAAAAAAAAAATGCCAATAAATTCCTAACGATATAAAACCTATGTAACACCTTAATCTCTTCATTCCTCTTTAATGAAGGTGTGGGAACCAATCAGAGTCTCAATTTTTCTCAAAATATACCACAAAGCGAAGGCACGTGTTAGGTACCTACTGACTTAGTCACAGCGTTCTTCATAACTCATTATCACAGTCGTGATAATCGTCCGGTGATTAGCAATGAGTAATACGGTTAGTATTGTCGACGTTGGGACTCGTGGACAATGCTTGCACAATCCGATAACTGGATAAGGGATGCATGTAGGACCTGTACAGGCTTTGTACTTAAAAATGATAAAGGGTAATTATTCAGGAAGTGAAGGTATTGATAAAGCTTGACTAATAATTCCGACGGATATGTAGCAACTTGGGTATTAGTTTTTATGTTCGAAAAGGATAACTGAAGAAACACAGGCTTTTTTTTTGGGTGAAAAGTCATCCAATGACTTCTCCCAGAGCAGTTGGAGCCCAGTCCCAGAGGTTGTGCTAGATTTTTACTCACTAAAACCCACACCTTTTCTTTCTTTGCCTTGGTTCAAGGGCCCTTTGATTCATTTTCACATAACCCAGTAGCCTCAGTAGGCTTCGACCCTGCTTGGCCCCTACGATTTGCTGACATCTCCTTAGCGCGTAACACTACGCGCCCTCGACGACTTGGCCAGATGGCGAGTTATCCATTACTCGTCGTCCGCTCAGCATTAGTGCTGCGATTCTGCGGCCAATGGACCAAATCATTATTCTCTATAATATTAGTAGTAAGCGCGAGGCAGCTAAGTATAATATTTTATATAGCAGCTGTCTCGCGGTTTCACTAGCGATTTTTTGTTACGTAGTATGATGATTAAATATTGCCATTTGCCTATATATGGCTTCTTCGATAGCTATCCAGTATTGAAATGTTTTTTTTTTAAATTCCTTCCAGTTATTCTTGACAGTAGCGTGTTTAAACAAAGAAACTCTTCAGCTTGATCTATGTATATAAAAGCGAAATACCACTCACTGATTACTCACGAAATCTCAGAAACTGTAACACTTACAATGGGTCACGGCAGAGGTGTGCCCCGCTTGGGAAGAGCATCGCCGTGTCCTCGTGAGGGCGATCGGTAGCAATGATATCTCGCGCTGGGGCTTGGTTCAGGCCATGCTCCGGAGCGAGGAGGAGTGGCAGGCGGTCGCCTACTTCTGCGAAGCAGTAATGCTAGCAAAGGAGGAGGCCGACCGCATCAGTCAACGGCGCTCACGCCGCAGCCGCCGCCGTATCCAAATTTCCGGCCACCGTAGGCGCGGGCTTGCGGACGGCGGGCAAAGGGTAGCTCGCTGTCCGTTTGTCCGGTAACAGACCGGACCGAGCCCAAGTCGTTTACGGCGCGCACTGTTCCGTGCGCCTCAAGGAGTTGTCAGCAAACCGTAGGGGCCCAGTAGGGTCGAGGCCTAGTCTGGGGCTCTGGGGAGGTATGAAAATGCATACCAGGGCCCCGGATCCAAGGCAGGGAAGGGACAGGGTAGGTTTTTAGTCAGTAAGAGTCTGATACTATCTCCTGCTCCGCCCAAGGGCGGGATTTTTTATTGGATGATTTTACCTACCATAAAAAAAACTCCTAACTGGGTAAAACGAGGGTTGGAAGTTTGTATTGAGAAACCGACTTTCACACGAGTGAAGCCGCTGGCGGAATCTATACTATAAGTATATTGTAGTATAGTTATTCGTTTATAGTAGGTTGACTGGTAGAGAATGCCTTGTTGCATTAAGTCTGCCTATGTACCACTACTGTGCATGAAGTGTAAATAAATAAATAAATAGTATAGATTCACTTTTTTGCAACAACCAGCTACATAGACCGGTATAAGGTAATAATCCCTCAGGCTTCTACCATTGCACCAAAGGTGATGGCAAAATAACATGGCAGCAGGTGAATTTCGTACATATTTACCTGAGGGTAAAGGCGTAAATGGTTTATGGTCCATCAACTTAAAAAACTACTCTGAATTTATAATTGCTAAGGGCTTGTGCCCGCGGCTTCGCCCGCATGAATATATATACTGTTTTTATTATCACGAGAGAATGTAGGTACTACTCTGGTACTTGTAGGTATCCTGTCCTAACTTGGTGCTAATAAGTTAAACCTGGTTTGTGTCTTCTACATTTTCTAGACTACGCTAATGTTTCTTTTTTTTCACACACAACGCCGTCTAGTTCCAAGCTAAGCAGAGCTTGTGTTATGGGTACTAGACAACTGGTAAACATACTTATATATATCTAAATACTCGTACATACATATTATGGATAAATTACACCCAGATACAGAACAAATGAGCAGTGGTGGCCGAGTGGTAACGGTCCCAACTTACGAGTTGTAGGTCGCGGGTTTAAACCCAGCCAGGCACATTACTTTGTGTAATTTATTTCGTCCCCACTACTCTGAAATCGTTGAAGGAAAACATCGTGAGGAAACCGGCATGTCCAAGAACCAAAAATTCGAAGACATGTGACATCCATCAATCCGCACCGGGCCCGCGTGGTGGATTACGGCCCATTCCCTCTCCCAGAGAGGAGGCCTGAGTCCCAGCAGTGGGAAAATTAAAAAACTGATGATGATGATGAATGCACCTGGCTGGGTTTGAACCCGCGAACAAATGATCATGCTTATCACACAAAAATTTTTCCTGGGTGGGAATCGAACCCACGACCTCAGGCATAGCAGTCAGAGCCACTAACTACTAGACCAACAGGTCAGTCAGTTTACTTCCTTGATGCTCGTAAGGAACTTCTTGAAAGGCTGGAGCGCTTTCAGAATTTGTGTATCCGTTTCATTTTTAACCGATATCGAAAAGGAGAAGGTTCTATGTTCGGCTGTATGTATTTTTTTTATGTGTATTCACCGATATCTCGATTAATTATTGTGAACCGATTGAAAAAAAAAACATACTCCAAAGTTGGTCCCATAGAAATATTGTTTTGATCTGATGATGAACTTCGAAGATAATATAGAACAGAACTCTTCAAAAAAAGCAGAACTGTCGTAACAAGCTACTTTCCTATACCTACGCAATTTACTTTTAAAATGGCAAACAGTTCTAAAGATCTATTCTATAAGCCCATACTTTACAAGGTAAGCAATCCGAATCGAATCACGAAAGTCAATAAATAAAACGGTTTGGTCACGGCACGTTAACTTTCTCGACTTTTTGTGGATCTTTCTTTTTGCGAGCCGAAGCTAGAGGAAACAAAGGCATCGATTAGCCGCCTGTCTTCTCACAAACTATTAAATGTCAACTATTGAGAATGCGTTGTTTATGTAGTTTTTTGTCCATACTACGTTTTTCGAATTACATATTTAGCGGCACTCATTTTTTTATTATTTCCATTCCTGCGGTACTTACGAGGCGTTTAAGACCTCGTTTGAAAATTATTGTATGGCCGTACGGGAATTTTTAAACCCAGTAATAATTTTTTTTTAGGTGGGAAAATCATCCAGTCACATCTCCCGCTCTTGGGCGGAGCGGGAGGAGCAGACTTTTACTGACTTTAGTCAAAGCTTACTTCTGTTCCTACGTTGCCTTTCATACCAGTGCTAAATTTTTCTTACAAAAGCAAACCCTTGGCCTCAGTAGGCTTCGACCCTGCTGGACCCCTACGGTTTGTTGACAACTCATGAAGCGCGCGTGGAAGAGTACCTACACGCCGTCGATGACTTGGGCTCGGTCTGGACGGTTACCGGACGTTCGGACGGCGGCTACCCATTGCTCGCCTTCCCCAAGCCCGTGCTTACGGTAGCCGGAATTCGTGATCGGAATCCCGGCGGCTGGGTTGTGAGGGCCGCTGCCGCTGCACTTGCCTCCTCAACCCCGTAATCATTAAAAAACTTTTTTAAAAATGCGGTACGAGGTCAAAGTGACCTCGTAAATTTATTTTATCACCACTGCTCTCAAAACGGCGAAAGAAAACATCTTGAGGAAACCGGCATGTCCAAGAACCAAAAATTCGAAGACATGTGACATTCATCAACCCGCACTGGGCCCGCGTGATGGATTAGGGCCCATTCCCTCTCCTAGAGAGGCGCGGCGGCCTGTGTCTCAGCAGTGGAAACATTAAAAGGCTGATGATAATGATGATGATGAATGCGCCTGGCTGGGTTTGAACCCGCGACCTACAACTCGTAAGTCGGTGCTGTTACCACTCGGCCAACACAGCTACTAGGCTTATGTCTAGGCGAGTCTTGTAGGCTTGTCTCCAACATATGTGATACCAGTCTTGGACCTTATTATTATGTTACGAATTCGGTCAGTCAGTTTAATATATAGAATGCTTCGCTTAAACGCTCTTAGACATCTTGAAGCTTAGATTTTTCTGTAAGATTGTTAGAAAGAGTTACCGGCGCAACCCTGAAACGCAAAGGGTAACTAAAGGAACACAGGTGGGTTTTATTCAGTAAAAGTCCTACACAATCCCTCTCGCTCGACTTAGAGAGAAGGAGTTAATTGAAAAAAATAAACCGTAGAGACTTCTAAGCTTCAGTTGAAAAGCAAGTCTGAGACTCTTAGGGCTTGTTTACGTAGATGCGGCGCGTTGCGTGGCGCGTTGGGCGGTCCGTCGTATATTGCCATATAATTATGTTTGTGTTTGCGCGAGCGATGACGCGGCCCGCTCCTGCAATGTACCACGAATGCCGAACGCGCCGCGCAACGAGCCTCGTCTCCATAAACACGGGCTTAGGTTAGGACCAAATTGGTATTTATAGAACTTGATAAAATCTGATACATTGTGAAAAAAATATTCTTAAACTCTGTAATTACCTATAGAGTTCTTCAGGTTTAAGTATAATAAAATCATCCTAAGGATTGGCCACAGTGTACTATTATATGTCTGACATTGGGATTGGTTGATGTTTACTTAGCACCATCATATTTTTTTTATATTTTATGTATCTCCAAAGTGACTTCTGACAGGTAGAGGAACACCTGTCGGCACCCTGCCCTACCCCAACATGGCTTGCTAATTACACTACCTTAAAATATTATACACCGTTATGTTAATAAATAAACCTGTCGTACAGTTTGAAGGGTGAACATATTTGGATAGCCTTGGGGGTTTGATAGAGCATATTATGGTAGTCTAAAATATAACGGACCAATATTTATTTATTCAGATAATTTCAGTTGTAGTTTTGAATATGGCGACTATATATGTTATACTAGCCTTTATCTGTGACTTCGTCCTAATGAATTTCAGAAGACGGATATAAAATAAACATTTATAATAAATTAGACTAATAAAAACAAGCGATATCTTACTTCTCTTAAATTAATTCACTTTTATTTTCTCAACGAAAAAGCTTTCTTCGAAGCACACAGGCTATTTCGTGACCCACCACCTAAAGACAAAATCAAGCTTTGAAAGGAAAATAACCTTCCACCATCCGACTTCTTGAAACCCCAAGGACGTCTCCCGCCTGGACGTGAATTGATGTGGTCTGTGTGGTACGTGTAAGTACTAAATCGGCTGCGCACCCAGGTAGGCCGCTGCAAACACAACTTAGCGAAATGGGGGTTTATAGAAAGAAAAAGTAGAAGAAGAAGGCTTTTATTTTCTCTAGAGTTGAACTGTTATTTTCATAAGATTAATGTATACTTAATAAGGAAGCTTTTTATCTATATATATCTGCACTGCTGGAAAAACTTTTTATATCTATCTAAAAATAACTAACTTGAATTAAATCTACGACCCTGACTAAAACGATAATTACTCAGCCAAAACGACATTATATTCTAAATACTTCAATGTAAAAAAGTCCCATTAGGAAGTTACGTAAAAGCACGACGAGAATAGAATTGCAGAATACAAACGTCAAAATACTCACCCGTTTTAGTTCCTCTCACTTTGATCATCACTTGGTGGCGCTAGTGTCGAATTCACTCCATTTAAGAATACGAAACTTTAATTTCACATTATTTCACTGCTGATTCAGAAGTGAGTTCGCAAATCAACTTGTCAGAATAGCACTGTCGGGACAGGTTTTAGGGCATGCAATTGTATTTTCTTATCCGATATAAATAGCCTTGGCATTAGTTGGCATACCTTCTTTTTATAGCATGTCTTTATTTCCTTTTTTTACGTGTAAATTAATTAGATAACTTCTCGTGATTTGGAGCCTTCTCGTGAGTTTTTAAATAAAATAACTGTTTCCACTAACGCGGCGGCCGCGGTAGAAAACCGCTTCTCGAGTTTTTTTTTTTTAATATATATAAATTAGTGCTTGACTGCGATCCCATCTGATGGTATGTAGTGATGCAATTGTTGATGGTGAGGCGCACTAGTTTAGTTTTTAGCCTCTTAGGCTTTTGCTGACTAAATCCCACCAGTGTCCCGTCAGTTCTTTGCTCTTTGCGTTTCAAGACTACGGTTTTTCTTTATAAACAAACAGGTAAGCAGGTTTAAGCTTTTATATCTATCAATAAATAAATACGTAAGCACCTACAGCAAGAAAAATAGACAATTGAATAATTCATGGCGGTATCGTTATTATGGGCATTTATAACGTAGAAAAAATTTGCGTAGTAATAAATTTATAATACGTAGATATCTACACTAAGATTATAAAGCAAAGATTTGTATTTTTGTTTGTAATGAACAAACTCAAAAACTCCTAGACCGAATTTAAGAATTCTTTCACCAGTAGAATACTACATTATCACTATGACATAGGCATATTTTCTACTTTTACGTGCACGAAGCCGCAGGCAGAAGCTAGTAAATAATAAACACAAAACAATAATTTGTAAAATCGTGAGTACCTAATCTGTAGCATAGCATAACAGAAGCCTTATAATGTTCCCACTGCTGGGACTCAGGCCTCATCTCTAGGAGGGGGAATGGGTCGTAATACACCACGCGGGCCCAGTGCGGTTTGGTGGATGTCACATGTCTTTGAAGGTGATAAAATAAGTAACACGCTTAGCTGGGCTAGAACCCGCGACCTACAACTGGTTATCACTCGGCTACCACTGCTCTTTCCTAATCCAAATCTGTAGTCTTATTGCAAAAAGTTCCCTTTAGACCACTTTGTTTTCTTGGTCAAGTTGGTACTTCATACATCCAATGCCAACTATTTTAATAGTCGTGTAGTGGAAACTGTTAACATAAGACGACGTTTATTTTTATTGACTAAAACCACACTAGTGTCCTTCAGTTCCTTTGCGGTCGTAGAATCACGAGCTTTTTTTTTAGTAATACCGTTTGGCCCATGGGCCCTAGCGAGCATAGGCCCTGCAGTTTGCTGACATCTCTTTGAGGCGCGTGCACTACGCAATGTCGACGATTTAGCGCTCAGGCCTTACCGGACGGTCAGATGGCAGGCTCTCCATTGTTCGTCCTCCACCAGCCCGCGCCTATGGTGGCCCGGGATCGCCCTGCAACTCCAGGGGCTCGGGCCGTCTCCTGTGAAGTCTCCTGTTGCTGTTTTTCCCTTTTGGATGTCTGTTCCCTCAAGGTTGCGGCCCTTTCCTTCGCAAACAGTACTGCTTCGCGGATGGACGTGATCACTTCGCATTCCCTTTCGCTCCGGGCCTGAACCAGCCTGGGAACCGGCGCGAGTAGTCGCCACCGCTGCTCTATTCCACGGGGAGTAAACAGTAAAATGCATAGGTAGCTGGTAGTACTATTCAAGGGCTTTATAATTGCATAATATTGTTAACTTTTTAACCAACTTCAAAAAAAAGAGGTTTCTCAATTCGACCGTATATATGTTTTTTTTTATGTTTGTTCGCGCATATCTCCGTCGTTTATGGACCGATTTGCAAATATTTTTTTTCTTTGTAAAGGATATGCTTTCAGATTGGTCCCATTTTTTTCAAGATCTAGTTTTGATGATGGAATCCATGAGGAATCGAGGGAGCTCCTCAAATATTACAGGCAACTATATAGTAATTTTTATATTTTTATCGAAGACTTAAGCACTTACAGTCAAAAAGTAACATTTGATGAAGTGGAACTGATGAAGAAGACCAGAAATGGCCAACGGAACTTCATACTCGCATAGATATCACAATGAAGATAGTTATGCGACTGTGACAATACAAATAAATAAATGGTTCTGAATAGTTATGTTGAAAATGGTATTATCAAAGTGATTTGATAATGATGATGGAGCCGGAAGATAGACACCGGAACTCCGTAATGTGTCCATGTATCCTAGCCGTGTTTGGACTTGTTAGAATTTCATGAGATGCACTTTGGCTATAAGGTACTATTAAACTGATCTGATGATGGACCTGGAAGGTGGAAGGTAAACACGAGAACTTATAAAACAATGTATCCTAGCAGAGTTTGGGTTTATTGGAATTATTATGGGAAATAGGCACTCTGATTATAAGTGCATCGCGACTAAAAAGTGTGAAATAAAAACACTTTTTAGTCAAAAAAGTAACCGACTTCATTAAAAAACACACCAAAAGGATTAAAATAACTTTAATTTCTGAAGTCGGTGTTAAATAAGAAACAAATAATACCGAGAAACACCGACTTCGATTTGATTTTAACATGACAGAGTACACTCTTGACCTACTGATCGTCTGTAAATAGAAAAATGTTCCAGATACCTTTATTACCGATGAAACGGCTTCATTATTTAATTAATGAGTTTACATAGAACTGCTTAACTACGGCAACTATTTACCTTTTAAGAATGTTCTCTTAATTAAAACAGTTCCATTGTAAAATGCACAAAAAACTGGCGGTGTTCAAAGACAGCTGTTTATTAGTTGCAAGGCCATTTGTTTGTGTATTAATGGAGAAGAAAATTTAATAATACCGCCCTTTTCATAGGAAACATTGCTTCTGCATTTGTAAGTACGGAACGGAACCATTTATCTATAATATGTGTGTATTTAAAAATATATAAGAATGTTTATCTGTTATCTAGAATTCATAACACAAGCTCTGCTTAGCTTGGGACCAGACGGCGTTGTGTGATAGTTGTGGGATATATTATATATAAGGTGACTGGTAATTAGTAACCGATACTTAAGCACAAGATTGTAGTCATGATAACAAACAACTTTTACTATGGGACCAAACCTAAAATCGCGAAAAAAAAAACTCCTGGTCAGTACAGTTATGTTCGCCTAACTGGGCAAAATGTACTGAACTTGCTGAATTTTTGTCGCGATTTTAGGTTTGGTCCCATGGTAAGGTATATTTGTTATTATGACTACAATCACGTGTTTAAGTATCGGTCACTAATTACCAGTCACCCTTCATATTATATTATGTACCTACCTACTGGGAATTCAGTGCCGCATCCGCGGCAAATCAATCAAAATAAGCCTCATTAATATGTGATTTAACAATTTTCTATGGAACTCGTGACTTTTCTGTAGATTTTGTGCCTATGAAAAATAATTTTGTTTTCTATTTAAATCTTACAGCTAAATACATTTTGAATTTTTATTTTGTATTGTGCGAGTAATAAGTTGTAAGTGTAAAGGAACGTAATCAATATCAGTTAAAGTTCTGTGCTCAATCGTTTTATTGTTGATCATAGGTTAATAAGATGTTGTGTTAGTCACAGGTTCTAAAACAAAGAAAAAGAAAGAAAGAAAAATATTTTATTTGATACAGTCAGACAGTCAGTTTGCCAGTTCTGCTGTCCTTAATTAATAGATACAATAATTACAACAAATGGTTAAGCAATACATTAACAGTAAATTACATCGATGTATTGGTATAATATTTAGGTCAAGTTACCAATTAGTCATATTACACAATCCTTATACTTATAATACATAATTCTTTTGTACGTGTGTTTGTCTCTCGACTCCTAAAAGGCTCGACTGATTTGTTTTAAACTTTGTGTGTATATTTGAGTGGATTCCTGGGTGGTTTGAAAATACAAATGGACCCGGCAGGTGGTGTCACAATTGGGTTTTTTTTTATGAATTACACAGTGCACAATTCGAACTATTTTAACCTATTAGAGCATAATCTGCGTTTTCCTTGTATTTTATTAATACAGACGTTTGGGGTGAAACACTAGGTCCACGGGGTCCCAGCGCTCATCGAGTTGTTCGTGATATCAGCAAACAGCTGGTCGACTCTTCGCGTGACCAGAAGGCTGGGCTTTTTTTCGCTCAACGAATCAGCATTGCCATCCAACGTGGCAATGCTGCTAGCGTTCTGGGCACTTTTCCCATTGATATCGATATGGATGAATTTTTTGATGCCCAATAAATTATTTTTCTACCCGTTTGTACATATTATTATTTTTATTTGTATATCTTTAACGTATACCTGTTAAGTTTTAATATTTATTTGATTATTATAGTAGAATAATAAACACTAAAAAAGTTTCATTAATAAGATATACTTAATACAATTTCCGTCAATAAGGTTCATTTATCGATCATGACGTAATCAGTCAATTACTTACATAAATAGGTACTTAGTCACTTTCCATACAGAAACCCTTAATTAGTCAACTGCTAGGCTTAGTGTGTGTTATCATTACCACGACTTACTACAAAAGAATTTGATAAAATTGTTCAAAGAAACTGGTGGCTTACCAATGGACACTCTGACTGACTAAAATGGACAGGAAATATTAATTAATTTAATTATGAAATAGATAGGTACAGGTGACATATTTTAAAACCTGTTACTGGTAATAACTTAGGTATATAGGTACTCACTGTGAAATCATATAGTTATTTTATTTACCTTAGTAGGCACTAAGGTAAATAAAATACCTATGCTATGGATTGGATATATCCAGTTCATAAATTTTAGTGCAAGGAATGTTGTATCAGAAAAGAAAAATGTCAAAATCTGGGTTTTATATAAAGTTTTATCAGGAAGGTTAAATTTTTCGATGATCCATTGATTTCTTGTTGGGTATTCAGGTAGGTCCCTACTACTTAATTAGTTAATTTATCAATCTGAGAATTAATTACCTGTAATATAGTTTGACAAAAGTTTGCGCTTGACTAGAAAAAAAGTCTAATTCCGAATATGTAGTAGGTACCTACCTTCCTATATAACTTAAATTCGAAAAAAATATTAATTGTTCCCTTATTAGTAACGTCTCAGCAGACTCTCTCACCTGATGCTAAGTGATGATTTGGTCGACGTTGGAGCACGCTTGCCTAGAAGTAACCTGTTCACTCTTGGTTTATCAAGGAGCGCCAGGTTTTACTTAGCTATCAGGAAACATAGACTCTGGTAGAGTCTTCTTGTGCTACATTTCTTTTGGTTTTATATAAACATATCTGAAAAGAAGATTTTCAGTTAAATACTATTTTTGAGACTCATTTTTCTTAGTAAAATTATTCTTAAATCCAGTAGTTTTATTTCAATCAGGTTATTGTTCCACCTACCTATTACAATCATTAGGTATCGTCAGTTTCTCACGAATACGTTTATACGGGACCACCTGGAGAGTGGCGCCTCTTGGGCACCCCCAAAGTCCGGCCAACATACGTATAAATATTGTGAAAACATCCTTTATTGAAGGTCGGCTACTATAAAATAACTTAGCTTATTATAACTGAGTCATACTCTCGAAATCAAATCTGAAACCTGCCACTGCAGTTGGGTTATGATTCACAGATAATAAACAGGTGTATTTGCAAGTTTCATAACTTCAATAATACAATCAGGTTGATCAAATAGGCGTTATATAAATCCCACTCAATATACTAAAGCATCTCACACGCATGTATTCAAGTCAGATCCATTCAGAGCAACAATAGGCCATCATCGATACTGCGCCTACGCATCGAATTCGAATGTCAATCGTAACAATCGGACACGATTACCTGACAGATAAAGGCGGGCGGAAAGCTTAAGGAAAGCGCCACAAGGCAATTCGACCTGCGAAGGCTTTGACGGCCGCCGCCATTAGTCCATCTTCCGCCAATCAGGCACAAGGGGCGGGGCCTTGCGCACGCGCCGCCCGCAACGCAAAAGCGATTCAGTGTAAACGCAGCTGTCGCTCCGTAGCCACGTATATTCGTCTTCGTTTCCCTTCGCCGTTTGTTTTTAATTATGAACTTTTTGTGAGACTCGGGTGTGTATTTGTGTTGAACTTTGTAAAGAGGTTTTATGTATTTTTAGAGACTGATTAGATGATGTTGTTGTGAAGTGACTTGCGGTGACTATTATTCGGTGTTTGTTGTTCAATTGCAAGATGATGATGGATCAGGCTCACTTCGGGGAGTATTTGCTGAGGCAGCAAATGTTGCACGCCGCGTCGCTCAGCGGTTTGCGTAAGTTACCTACATTTTCTATATCGTCATTTTGATGGTTGTTGAAGGAGATCAATAAAATACATTTTGGTGTTGATTTTCTAAAGCTTTCGGAAGAAAATGGAAAAGTAAAAAAGTAGGAATAGACCACTTTTCCTCTATTTTTCAACACGACAAAATATCTAATCTATCATCAAAGTTTTAAACTGGTATATCACATTTATAGCTCAGGTGACTATGTCGTCACGGTCGTCACATTATGAGGTCTCCGGAACCCGTTTCTTCAAATTATAATCGTCCAAGTTTGCCGTCAGCATAAATAATATCATAACCATTTTGTATATCTAATTTTGATCACACTTTGCGATAAACAGATTGGACTTGTATTGAAATATTGTTTTTGAAAGTTGGTTTAGTTTACGAGGTGTGGTAAAGAAGAAACAATTATAACAAGAAATGATAACATCTAGTTGGTTTTTCGAATCTGTATTTCAGTGCATGAAAATTGCTACAGTTTTTACAGATAATGAAACCTACTTAGTTGATTTTCGTGATTATAACCGTAATCATACCGAGATTCTTCCGTAGTTCAGGAAGCTTGTTATGCCGTTGATCCTGGCCATCATATGCAGACCTTTTACGGTTGTTATGACCAGTCTGAACCCAGGAATGTTAACACCAGTCTTGCCAAGTGGTACTATGTTACCCAGTTACTGAGTAGTGGAGGTCAGAGAGTTTTTCACTCCATGTACAACACGGGTATTCAGGTGGATCCGGTTAGACTGGAAGCCGACCGCTGCATTTTTTTTTTAAATTCTGTTGCCATTATCAGTTTATGATGTTCTAGAAATCTAGGACACACCAGGGATGTTATAGATATGCAATTTCGGATAATATAGAAATTATATTACAACGGTTTTGGATACGGTTACGGATATGAAATTCTTTCGAATTATCCGCTTGTTTTGGTTATAATTTAAAAATTCTACATAAAATGAATTTTTAAATTATAAAAGTAAAATGCAAATAGCAAGGTTTGACTTTTATTTCCAGTTTTGGTAGAACATACTTTTATCTAGACTGTAACTTGTTATTTGACGCTGCTTTTATTTGAAAATCCGAAACTTTTTTACCGATTTCGGTAATAATTACGGTTATATTTATATTTCGAATATGTAGTAGTTTCAGTTATGATTATGCAGCTATATAAAATCTCTGAGATAAACTAAGAGTCAACGTCACAGAGAAGACTGTGAGAGGGACTTTCAGAGAGCCTTTGACCCTATATATGTATTTATCCCCGCCTTGCAGCAATTACACCAATAAATTGTGTACTAACTTACTTTCCAACATCAAGTGTGAGGTAAAATGGTATACATCAATGGAGCGGCGCACGCCATGTATTTATTTATTTTGTTATATATGTACACTGTAAAAAAAAATAGGTATAAAAGAAAAAGCTAATCCTACTAATATTATAAACCCGAAAGTTTGTATGTACGGATGTTTGTTACTCTTTCAACACTAAAACTTCTGAATGGATTTCGATGAAACTTACACGTGCGCATAAAATACTTTTATCCTGGAAGTACCTTGGGATAATTTTCTACTATCATGTTAATGCAAGCGAAACCGCTGGCAGCAGCTTGTATGATATAAATATTAGTACATATAAAGGTAGCTTTATATAGGTATAGTTGTTTATATCAACAAACATGTAATAGAAATAAATGTATTTATGTAGGTAACCGGGTTTTCTATTTAATATGCTGCACACACAACCCGCAGTGTAACCTTTCAGTTTACAACCTAACATAAAACCAATTAAGCACCTAACCGTTTTTATAACTTGCACGGAACTTATCACTTCATTACATTAAATTTTCAAAGAAATTTATAATCACTAAACTTGCGATAATGAGGTACGAACTAATTAACAAAACGCTAGAATATGCTAATGAATCGCCAATTAAAACAAAGTGTCAGACGTTAACACACAAAATTATAATTATCATAAAGTTAATTCGTTTTAAGTATTCCTAAAAATCCTATTGGACGAGCCATTTCATGTTTTGCATTTATTATTTTAAAAAACATGTTAAGGTAATAAAAAATGTGATATATTGAGCGTTATTATGATGAATAGATTGACAAATAGTGTCACAAAGTCCTTGATTTATGTTTTTTTTTTTTGATGTAACAAATTATCCAGTGACTTCTGGCACTGTAGGGTGGGCGTTAGACTTTTACTGACTACAACCTGCTTGTGCCCTTCAATTTCCCTTTATTGCGAAGGCTACGATAACTCAACAATATATAGACCTAACACTGGCCAGCCTTGTCTTGGCCCGGCAGTTTTAGTCTGTATCCACCTTATTCTAAAACGCGATCTAAAATAGTTCCGGGACTATCACTAGTTTTAATTGGCATTAAACCTAATAATAGTCCCGGAAACACATTTAGATCGCTTTTAATTGGTATTCAATTTAGTAATAATCCCGAAAACTACATTTAGATAGCGTTTAATTGGGATTAAACCTAGTAATAGTCCCGAAACTATTTTAGATCGCGTTTTGGAATAAGGCGGTAAAAGTCTGAGAAGGGAAAGAGTCACTTGATGATTCTCAACTTCAAAAATAGGGTGAATACTAGTATTTCTGACTTTTTATCGTGTATTGACTGAAATTTTTACTTAGGAACACATTATACAGTAGCAGATCCTTAGTTTCGTTGAGCAGAATATAAATAAATACTGTCATAAAGACACGTGAGTAAGAATAATCAGTAATGATAACTGTCAATACAAAAAAAAATACACGCATCGCAGTTTAGAATTGCAACTAAATTTATTATAAGTAACTCAACAAGGTAGTAAATACTTTATTTTTTTCTATTTTCAAAAGGATAATCTAGCAGGAAAAGGCAAAGATATCTTTCATTAGTAAAAGAAACGCGATGACAAATTACTCAAGCCCCAAGCGAACGCCGGCGTTCGCACACCTATTCTCTTTCTATCGTGTCTCTAATTACGGTATTGAAAAGATTAAATACGCCTAGCTCGTGGTGGTCTAACCGTGTTACTCAGTTAACAGATTTGGGCTCTGTTTCAATGGTCGACGCTAAATAAATAATTTGATTAACGCCACACAATAACAAAACGTTCAGTTAACAACTGTGTTTCGAGTTGCCGGAAACAATGGACACATGCGTTCAGTGACGGAAAAGAAATAAAAAAGTTTTTCCGATAAAATCGGTGTAAAAATTATATACTTATACATTTTTTTTTAGGCATGCCTTTGATCACTGTCTGACCTGGGGGGCTAATAAGGCTACTTTAGCAGAAATCATAACATGAATAATATTTTTTTTTTATATGGCAATATTTACAAGGAATATGATTCTGATATGCAGTGAACTGAGTATGATTCGACTAATTTGTGCAACCATTTTACGAACATTAGAAGAATTGCTTATGATCTGCTAGAAATTCGGAATATGATTTGCTCTAGATGAATTGCTCATGTGACGTTTTTAGGCCCGCTGATGATAAGCGATGATGTGACCGACGATGGAGCACGCTTGCCTAGAAGTAACCTATTTACTCTTGACTTAAAGGCCCCTAGGTTACAACTATCAAGAAACACAAGACTCTGGCAGAGAATTCCACTCCTTAGCTGTACGCTTTGTTAATATGGAGGGACTTAATCAAAACATTTGTGAAATTATTATTCAAATATCTGTTATACAATGTCATGTTAATTTATTTAAACATTTTCTATGCCTAGTTTATATGTCGACTATTTTGCAATACATGACATCCTAAATTAAGATGCGTAAAATGTAGAAACCTAAAATTAGACACTACATATTTATGTCAATAGGTATCATAAAGAAAAAAAAATGGAATACGTATTTTATTATTATAAGCAACATATTTTAATGTATAATACAAATTATGTAACTACTTATAAACTAAAGTCATTAATTATAATAACTTAAAAGGTATATATACAAACTAAAAATACAAACGGGTAAAAGAAAAAGGAACTTATTGGGCATCAAAAAATTTATCCACATCAATGTCAATGGGAAAAGTGCCCAGAACGCTGGCAGCATTGCCACGTTGGATGGCAATGCTGATTCGTTGAGCGAAGTAAAGCCCAGCCCTCTGGTCACGCGAAGAGGAATGGAATGGAATTGTAAAATATATGCTTATGTATACCTTATATTGTGATTGTGATTATAATTCGTACTAATATTATAAATGTGAAAGGAACACTGTCTGACTGTTATGCTTGCACGGTCAAACTACTGAACCGATTTTGATTGGTACGGAGTAAGTTTGAACCCCAAGGTAGGACTTAGGATACTTTTTAACTGGTTTCTGTTTTTACTTTGTCTCTGCATCATCCAAAGGTTGAATGGTAGAAAATGCCGTAAGGCAGTCCGCCTCTGTAGTTTTGTGTGCATATAGACTTAAATAAATAAATAAAAATAATCGTCATCCACTTGGACAAAGCCGCTGAAAGAAGCTAGTATTGTAATGATAGTGTAAAAAATACAAAGCCAAATAGTTTTGTCAATTAAATTGAATAAAATAAAGCAACAAAACTTTTGACAAAAAAGTTATTGTACTACGTCGAGCGCGTTGAAGTCTTTTCTATGGGTGTGGTAATCGGAAAGCGTAGCCGCGTGCATATGAACTATTTTTGTTGTGAATAAAAAGACGATATTTATTAAAGATATCGATTCGATATCTAAGGCATTGATTACTAGATATATTAACTGTCATTTTATACAGAATTCAGTTTATTTTTTTTATGAAGATCGACAGAAAAGTAATTGAAATCTTTTCGATTTTTTTTCTCTACGACTTCGAATTCTTAGTCGTAGCTCAAAAATAACATCCAAGCGGTGCGAACTTTGAGGTTAAGCTAAGCTAGCCGAGGACAGTCTCTCTGTGCTTCAGAAAGCATGTTACATCGTTACTGCGGATAGTCAGAAGCCAGTATTTGACCAAATTTTAACGGTGTATAGCCCAAAGAAGACACACTTCGAAGGTGCAGCATGAGGCCCACGTGACCGCGGCTCACCGTGCAGGCATGTACTCATTCATAAAGTTTTTACGCGACTGCGGCTGCAAAGGCGGTGTTATGTTTTTTACTCCATTGTCTGAGTTCAAGATTAAATAACGACTCTTTTTCTGCCATTAGGTAACCTATAGGGTGACAGGAATAGTACATGTCTGATGTAAAAATAGTTTATTATTGTAATAAATATTACGTAAACATGGAGTGAAAAGGTTGTTTAATGGAAATGAAGGCGGTGGTTAGATATATCAACGATTGCATCACTGCTTACCATCAGGTGCGATTGCAATCAAGCACTAGTTTATAAGCAACAAAAAAATCTAATTTATTATTTTTTTAAAAGGTGGGAAATCATCCAAAGACTTCTTTCGTTCTTGGGTGGAGCGGGAGGGCGTGTTTAAAACTAGTTTTTTGCTCATGTGACCGTTTATATCTGCAAGAATATTTTTGTGTTTAATTTTATATCGGGTTACTAGGCTATTTTTTTTATTAGCCTATATTGTGTCCTACTGTTGGGCAAAAGCTTTCCTATTCTCTTTCCAAACCTTCTTGATCTTGAGCGATCTTTGGCTAAGTTTGCCCCGTGAACATGATGAGATCTTCATGGTGTGAAGATCTCATCATGTTCGCTCCGTCGCTGTATGTCATATTGCTGGCAAAATTATTCTTCCATTGCTTTGCAAAGCTTTCTTTCCTTTTCCTAGACATTGTACTATAAGACCAAGAATCCCAGAGACCACCTGACATTAGAACGGAAAAGACCTCTGAATTAGTTTCGATGTTTTCTCTCCAAGTGGCCGAGTGGTAACGGCCCCGACTTACGAGTTGTAGGTCGCGGGTTCAAACCCAGCTAGGCGTATTACTTGGTGTAATTTATTTCATCACCACTGCTCTCAAAACGGTGAAGGAAAACATCGTGAGGAAACCGGCATGTCGTAGAACAAAAAAATTGAAGACATGTGACATCCAGCAACCCGCATTGGGCCCGCGGGGTGGATTACGGCCCATTCCCTCTCCTAGAGAGGAGGCCTGTGTCCCAGCAGTGGGAACATTAAAAGGCTGATGATGATGATGATGTTTTCTCTCAGAATAGCCTATCAAGAAACACCGGTCTCGTCTCTCTCATTAGCAAAATAAATCTTTGTCATTCAATTACCAACTTGGCGTTTTCCATTTATTTTTTAAAATTAATGCCTTCAATAAAAATAGTTATCTACTTATTTTTAAATCACTTTAGGTATCCAGTAAACCGTTAAATCGTCCTGTAATGGCTACAACGTAATTTTTCATAGAAATAAGAAAGGGCGTGGGTTTTTTTTTAATAATAAGGACTACTATAAACTCCGAGTTTTCGAATGCGTGTGACAATACAATAAAGTGCATAATCGTTCGACATATCTAATATGTCACAGAACACCTATAACATGAAACCGCACCTGCTGTAAAGTTACAAATGATTTCAGACCTTATTTAGCCATTGTTACGACCCAAAACTGGATGTTCTATTTTGTACAAGCAGCAGATTCTTTTTTCATAGAAATATGCCTATATTTCTATGAAAAAAGAATCTGCTGCTTGTACTTATATGTAAACGTCGCTTTTCTTCAGTAGGTTATTTAATTAAGTTCTATATTGCCATCTGTCTCGGTCTTACTCAGGGTGTTAAATTGTTGAGTCCTACCAGCTTATCTTTAGACAAGGTAATTTTACACTTTGAATATTATCTTGATAAGTCTGGTGAGCACGGATTATAGTAATTACTTGCTAAAAATAAATATAATTAGCTGATAGGAAAATAATTGTGATGTCGGCAATAAATGCGAAAATAATTAGTAAGTATACAAAGTTTTTTTTTTGCCGTAAATGGCGATATGGCATCAGTCTTCCCGTGATTCGATTTGGAAAACAAATGCATGGTTGGCTGCATATAAGGTTATAATTCGCCTACTGGGGTTTTTTTTTGGTTTCGTTTCTGAAAGGAAATTCTGGAGTCCTGGAACGCGAGGCAAAGAAGAAACATAGGAGTTTGTTTTAGTCAGTAAGTCTCCCGTTCTGCCCTAGGGCGGGAGAAGTCATTGGATGATTTCCCAAGAAAAAAGAACGACTGCGAGATTGTTCAAAAGAGTCACCAAATTTCTAACACAAAGGGCAAGTGATGGAAGGGTTTGGTTTTCATCAGTTAAAGTCTAACATTCCCTCTTTCATTTACATAGGCCTTTTGGGTTCGATTTTTCACCCAAGACAATTGTTGCATGATGAGCACGATCGTTTGTTCTGTGTCTGGGAGTAATTTATTTATAATATGTATGTATTTAGAAATATTTAAGTATGTTTGTCAGTTGTCTAGTACTCATAGCTCAAGTTCTGCTTAGTTTGGGGCTAGATGGCGTTGTGTAATAGGATATCTTATCCAAAAAAAGGTTTAATTCAACGAAAAGTGTTTAGTATCTTTAAAATGACATCAAAATATAGTTATAAACTTTGAAGATAGTGTTGATTATTTTTCCGACCCAAATATCGACCAATAGAATTGCACCATTCGACGTCACGTGGTACAACCTACATGGTATTACACTGATAATTTTTTGAAAATTTTCTCGTTGTACCACGTGACGTCGAATGGTGCAATTCTATTGGCCGACATTTGGGACGGAAAAATAATCCCCCGAATACCACACGAGCTTCAAAATTATCTGGCATTTCCCTCAAGGTTCCCTGCAAACAAATAAAGTCGTCAAGTTTTTCAGGAAAAATCACTCGCGCTTCGCGCTCGTGATTTTTTAACCTGAAAAACTTGACTCCTTCATTTGTTTGCAACGAACCTATCGGGAAATATCCGATAATTTTGAAGCTCTTGTGGTATTATAAGTGAAAATATTCTGAGAAGTTCCTAAAGGACCAAACATTCGATGCATTCTCCCTACAGTAATATTTCATTGAATCTCAATCCGTTCAGCACGAGTCGAGAGGATCGTTTGGTCGTTCTTCAATTCACAGATAATTGCTTGTTAAAGTGTTCCAGCGCCAAGAACTGCTGTCATTTGGCTCATCAATGTCGCGTCATCAAATTATACCAGAACCTCGTACGTCAGCTTTTTGTTCAAGCTAACGATATTTATGTATTTTTATTGACATTGACGTACTGTTTTTGAACCATGCGTTTGCGTATTGAATTTATTTTACAAGGATAAAAAGATGACAGTGAATTGTTGTTGCAATATGTATAGGTTTTTATTTATTGTATGTTTATTTACTGTGTGCTGTATACATATATAACTAGTTTTAGGCAGGATTTAATTACGTGTACCTTTTTTGTGTAGTTATTACACATGTAACTAGAATAAAGCACGCCTTTGTACAAACTTACAATCATAATTTGAACACTGATAGGGCAAAAAAAATAATTATGGTTAGTACAGTTTGTCTTCCTTCTTTACGTCTTTTTGCGACGTTACTTAGACAGTCATTTTTTTTGTAGCTTTATCATCTTGTAGGCAGCATAGGTTTCAGAGGCTCCAAATTATGAAAGCATAAAATTGCAAAATGGTGTCACAAAACTAATAATAATAATATTCCACTACTATCACACAACGCCGTCTAGTCCCAAGCGACGCAGAGCTTGTGTTATGAGTACTAGATAACTGATAAACATACTTATGTATTTCTAAATACATATATAATATAGATAAATTACACTTAGTCACAGAACAAATGTTTTTGTGATGAATACGATTTCATCACAAAAACATTTGTCCTGGGTAGGAATCGAACCCACGACCTCCGGCATAGCAGCCAGCACTAACCACTAGACCAACAGGCCAGTCATAGTCATACTCAAACTCTTATAAATAAGGGCCCCAAATTGGTCGGTGTAAGTTGAGCCCACTTTGTAATAAAACAATATCCCTATTGAGCTTTAACACAGTCGGGTAAAAAGGGATACAATTTTTTTATAGTCTAATTATGCCACTACGAGGTTATTAAAGTGTATTTGTGACCTACATTTACTCATACAGGCAACAAGCCAATATTACGTGAAAATGTACCATGGATTTTCCCATGGACCATCAGTTGCAACATCTTACTATCGGAAAAAATGATCGCGTCATGCGTGGTGGGCTAAACGTGCATTAGAATTATATTATTTATTTACATTTAGACATATAAATACATATTGTATTCATATATGTCTATAAACTTTAGTACTTAAAGCTTACAACGCCGCCTAAAGAAGCGCGTTCAATTATTTTACATCGGGCCTTTGATCCGAACGGCGCCGTCGCCAAAACTTCACTCAATAAAAAAAAAAAATTAAAATCAACAAATGTAAAGAAGACCTTACACCATCATACCGACTATCACTACAATTAAATTTGAACTTTACCTTTCTGAAAATAAGATATAAAATAAAATGTACAGATGATTTTCGGAGATTTTATCTGGAGTTTTGAGCATTTTCGTCATATTACCTCATTAGTGATGTTTCTATAGAATACGGTCGGTTATACGAGCGTGTCCGGCTGAACTAACGAGTGTTTATTAATTAATAACGTGGTGAATGATTGCAGTGTCACGGACGGTTACATAGTTCAGTTTATTGAACATCTTTGTAACTTGTAACGGTGATTCTGGATAGATGCGTGCAGTTTTCTCTTAATTTGTCTGTTTAAGACAGTGTTTAATTGACTAATTTATATTATTAACAACATCATTCCTTACATTTTACAGTGGTATTTAGTAAGAAGAAACAACCTAAAAACCAATATTCATTCGTTTCAGAAACTCGCCTTTACAATAATAGATAAAATAGGGAACTTGAATTCCTACTCAGAATAATTTTTTGGCATAGCATAGCATCAGCCTTATAATGTTTCCACTGCTGGGACTAAGGCCTCCTCTCTAGGAGTGGGAATGGGCCGTAATACACCACGCAGGCCCAGTGCGGGTTGGACTAATAGTGCATAGCTTAAATTTTGCGATATCTACAATCCTTATAATAGACAAGTAAGAGTTTAAATTAAAAAGGTAAGATAAAGTTATTCATTTTCATTTTAAATTAGATTACGAGAGATATACTCGCGTTAAATACGTTTCTCTATACAAATTTTGGACCCTGTTTCGCCCCCTTAAAAGTTGAATTTCTAAAAATCCCTTCTTACTGCTTGGCTAAATCACAAAAGAAAGCCTTGTGAAAATTTTCAAGTTCCTGGGCCCAGTAGTTTCGGCTGGCTGTGCGTTGATAGGTATGTCAGTTAGTTTCTCCTTTTGAATGTATAGATTATCCTTTCCTAAAAGTCAAGTAGTACATAATTATATTGACTGGCCTCTTGGTCTAGTAGTTAGTGGCCCTGACTGCTATGCCGGAGGTCGTGGCTTCGATTCCCACCCAGGACAAATGTTTGTGAGATAAGCACGATCATTTGTTGTGTCTGGGTGTAATTTATCTATAATATGTATGTATTCAGATATATATAAGTATGTTTATCAGTTGTCTAGTACCCACAACACAAGCTCTGCTTAGCTTGGGACTAGACGTTGCCAGCGTTGTGTGATAGTTGTGGAATATTATATATCTATTTACTTATTGCATTTGTGTCGTTTACAAGGTTTTTACACGCAGGGCCGAAGCAAACTGGGGCCTAGGGTTAGGCGAAAGTGAACTCCGGGGCGCGGGGTAGGTTTATAGTCAGTAAGAGTCTGACACTATCTACCGCCTCGCCTAAGGGTGGGATTTGTCATTGGATGACTTTACCTACCATAAAAAAGGTCTTGTTACATAATATACCTAAGTTTCGAATCGAACATGCAAACTGCTAGGGCACCGCAACATTTATGTATTTATACTTTTTATTACTTAAATACTAACACCCGTATTTATAAAGAAGTATTTACTTGTTACTAAGTGAAATCTTATTAAGTCATTACTTGACGTTTGAAATCTGTGTTCAAAATTCAAATTTTTCTTAACTCAATTCTAGAATACAAATAGTAGTTACTTTTACTCAAGTATTTAGTTTTACTTGTTTATAAACACGGGTGTTAGTTATAACAATTGCATGCAGTATTATTATACAAAGTTATTTTAAAACAGATTATTACATCCTTTGTAGTTCAACACCACTTACAATCAGAAATGTTTTAATTGACGTAACGAATTCGACATTTGTCGGCATTTAACGGGACGGGATCAATATCTTGTAACTAACAATCAGTTGTTACTTAGATTAGTTAAGCTTCTTATGATCAAAGGACCAACTTTTGATTTTAAACTGGTCCTTTTAGTCCTTTTTTGTTTCGCCTGCGTAATAGTAGAAAATTATCAATAGGGAATATTGTTTACTTAAAAAAAAGTTGCCCCACACTAGGAATTACCCCTGGGTACGTTCAAAATATACTCTCAGGATAAAAAGATCATGCTATATATTATGTAAGGAAGTGATCTGTACGTGTGAATTTGGTCTTTTATTGGATCTAAATACATTCAGTCGTTTGAGAGTGAAGGGGTAACAAACAAACATACACATATATCACACACATGTACATATCTACTTTCACCTTTATAATATTAGTGAGATAATATCACAACCTGAAAGAAGGCTCATTGGCCTTCTAACGCTCTACTTGTGTACAGCTCATACTTGTCCAATCAGTCATTATCATCATTGTTACTTATGGCCCTTTCATCCGCCATATTTCTTAAACAAAACGTCCCAAAAAGCCAGGCGATGAACCTGCTCAATCGTGATGAGACATACTCGAGAGAAAAAAAACTTATTCATCAAGAGCTAAAGAATTACTTGAAGAATTGTTGTCATGGTAGGCGTCCATTTTAGAAGAATTTCAAAATTTATATGTCATTTGAAAAAAATATATAATATATTTTTTTCATATTCATGAGCAGCCCGCCCTCTTTTTTTTTGAGGTGGGAAATCATCAATTGACTTCCCCTGGTCTAGGGTGGAGGGAGTGGGCGTTTCAGACTTTTACTCACTAAAACCCATCTATGTCCTTGTGTCCTTCAGTTGCCCTTTGCGTTCAAGGGCCGTGATAACTTTTTTAAAAATCCCCGCCCTCCAGTGCCCGCTTGTCTTCGATTTTTGGGACACGTTATATAAGTATAAGAACTCTTTACAATCCTATATTGCGTGTACTGCAATCGTTAGCAAGGGTTCAGACCAACCATAACTTGAGACCGCTTTCTTATACCCGTGTCGGCAATATAAACAATATTATATACTACATACATATATATCTACCATATATTGTATGTTTTGTAAGGAATGTCAAAAGAACCGCCCACGCCGACAATAAATTACAATTTAAGTTTATCAATGAATATTTTTCGCAGTATTATGTTCGGGATGATGCCTTGATTACATGAAATGTCCTACGTATACCGTGTCATCAATGCATAATTAAAGATGAACGGATATTATTTTGACGGTATTAAAACAGAAATATTGAAAAAGGAAATGGTTTTTGAATCATCAAATCAATGATGATTTCAGAAATAACCTCGGATGTCACAGCAATACTTTTGACAGTTATTGCTGGCAGTCAAGGAAACTCTATTGAAATGTCAAACTAAATTGATCCTAATGTAAACTGGTCTGATGGTATTATTATTTTCTGTCTATAACTCAAAACATTTATTTCAATTAATCAAACAGCCATCTCCTTTTGAATTTTCAAGGACGGTTAGCCTATCTAATTAACTGCTTATGTCCCACTTCCCTCTCCCTTTGCCACGAACGTTGTGACGTTGGCTCCAGTCCCTCTGGTGAGAGTCAAGTTCATTTTTCCACCTTCGTCTTGGTCAGCCGTGATGTTGTCTAGCATTTAAAATGGAGCACAATAACCCAGGTCGATCAGAAAATAAATAAATAAAATGAACCTATTGATACGTTCTAAAGCCGTTTTATACCTAATGGTATTTACGACTGTACAATTTGGTATATTGTACGTCGTAGCCATATTGTAAAGTTAGCCTTTTCATGATATAACGGAGGTTACGTTAGTGGAGATGGCCTTTTTATAAAGTCATCAATTATTGTGTAAAATGGTCGAACACAGCATGAAATTGCACAACACCCTGACTTCATAATTCCAAAAAGAAAATGATAAACTATTACGTTTATATGATAAAAAGTACGAGTATATTGATGTATTTTTTTTTTACATTAATTGACATGTAGTATAAAGTTGTTTAATATAGCACGAGGACAAATATATGCATATTTTCATGGCTATTCTTATTTTAACAACCTTCTCCAACGAAAATTTATATTTCCTGCATGCATTATCATTTTGTCATGCAAATTAAAATTAAATGTATGAATATTTTTTTTATCTTGTCACTTAATTAGTAGTTTTAATAATTAAGTGACAAGATAATTGTAATTGTACATTATCTTTTAACATAATGTACAATTATCAATTATCTTTTATTATAAGTTATATTTAAACTGGTTATTTGTGAGTCGTGACAGATATGTATTTTAATATCTATGTCAATTTCTGTTGGTTTCGCCTTATTAGGTAAATAGAAAAACAGGATCTATTATACAAATATTGAAAATAAAACTTCACCTTACTATACCTAGACAAACGATGGCCTTTCAACTTTTCAGCCACTGGCGCCACTTTCAAACGTCTTCAATCCTAAAATATTGTAAATACCTATGAATTAAAAAAATAATCCTAAATCTAGTTCCTAGTTATCTTATCTCTAACTGTCAGAAATAAACGACTTCGAATTTATTATCGATCCATTTTTATTTATGTTATTAAGATGACCACGGTATGTGACTTGGCGGGTTTCTGTGGCATAAATGCAAATAATTTTATAATTTATTTAGTACTTTTGTCAATCTAACTATAGGTACACTCTATATTACTGTTTTAGCCATTAACTTGGCTTATTTAAACATCTTTTTACGAGTTTTTGTTGGTAAAATAAGATTTGCATAATACATACATATATACTGTTTAGTTTAATAAAAAAACATTTCCATAATTTAGTCATTAAGTACATAACAATTTTTTTTTGTTTACCTGTACGGTATGTCCATATAAATAAATAATGCAGCTGCATATTTACGAGTAGCTGCATGCTTGGTTTATGTTGAATAAACTTGTTACCAGTAAGATGTCACGTAATTTACAACTTGTTTCTGATTTTCAAATAAACAACTGTTACCGTTGCTGATCAAGATGCTTTTTTAACTAATATTCAATAATAATAATATTAATAATATTTATTCTGGCAAAATAAAATTCTCAATATTTTACTTTATAAGACAGTGTTGTGTATATGTAGGTATATAATACTGGGCGTCTTCAAATTAGCCGCAAAGTGCCGCGTGTCGACAGCGTGCCCGCCACGTTGCTTTGTTGTTTTTATATAAATAAAAGACGCGCGTCCGCAGCGCGGTTACAGCGCGTCAGTCGCACGTTTATAGCGCTGCCGTCGCGCGGCACTTTGCGGTTATTGTAAATACTTAGCTGTAAATATAATTATGTGACGAACATAACCACATCCATTTTTCCTTGCAGAGCACCGCGTTGGTGCGGATGCCGAGCCGCCGGCATGCGAAGCGCGCCTGCTCAACGGAGAACTCTGGCGGAGCTTTCACGACATTGGCACTGAGATGATCATCACTAAAGGAGGACGGTAAGTCTACTAGCTATAGTTTTCTTAAAAAAAAAGGAACTCCAAAGTAAAAAATCCTCAGCATCGTCGTCGACTGGAAACCCGGGATCCTAGAACGCAAAGGGCAATCCTTCAGCTGCCCTACAGGTGTGATTTTAGTCAGTAAAACTCTGTCACTCCCTCTCGGTCCACTCAAAGCGGTAGAAGTTATTAGATGATTTTCCACGCAAAAAAATTCTGTAATATATTATTTCTCTAACTTAACTCTGTTGCAGTCTGTAAAAAGTTTACTACTTAGTCATTTTACATTTCCTTCTAGTTATTTTTTTTTTAAGTCCGGCCCCGGAACACTTATGTGAAGGCCAGTCAGCCATGCCAGCTGTGTGGTGCTATGTGGATACATATTTATATATATGTAGGTTGTATTATATGAATTATACATGTATGTTTATTTTATTTATATACATTGGTACCCTTATTTTCTTATTATTCTTTTGTTTTTTTTATGCACCTGTCATGTTTTCTCTTCCTAGGTTGACTGGTAGAGAATACCTAATGCATTATGTTCGACTTTGTACTTTTGTGTTGCATGAAGTTTCAATAAATAAATAAGTAAGGCCATGTAAATATTTGTTCTGCGCGGGATACGAACCTGCGACACGAAGCGGAGCGGCCTATCGCTCAACCACTGTACCCTGTCATAAAAATATTTCCAATTCGAAGCATAACTTTATTAATACACATTAGGTACCGTTAACTGATGCGCAAGCTCTATAAGCTTTTACTTAAATTTTTTTGTCTTTTAATACGGTTGAGAAAAAAAGTGCGTGAGTCACATTTTCCAAATCACTGGTTACAAGTACCTACATACATGCATAATATGTGTGGAGAACATAAGGTTTTCCCTAAACTGACATTTTTATCACCTTTACAAAAGGAGTGATTTTTTTTGGTCCTTTACCAGCTAAAAATAAAGGTATGAGATGGTTACGTTTTTCCACACAGAGCCACGATTGAGCATGATTTACAATATAAGCCACAATGAAGGGTCCTGTGCGTCTCGCATTCATCGGTTTCCCGCAACCCTTACCAGGTCATCAGTCAACCTTGTAGGAGGCCTTTGTCAGTCTTCTGGTACACGGTCGCCACTCCAGAAGCTTTCGGCTCCAACGGCCATCTGTTCTAAGAGCAATGTGTCCTGCCCATTGCCACTTAAGTTTGAAGATTCTTCGGACTGTTCTTTGTGGTGACCCTTGCTACAGTGATGATGAATGATGATCAGAATATATGGAACGCTAGCCAAGTTATGGCATTAAAATTAGAAACAATAATTTACACATTTGCAAGAAGCTGCTAGATTCATCGCAGTGTTGATTTGTTGGATTCGTTTATCAAAATAATTTTGGTTATTTGTATGTATTTATTTATTATTGTATTAGTTTTCTATTTGTTTTGTATGTTTACCATTAAGTTGCACTTACTATGTTATGTGTCTGCACCACCGTAAGGTCGACTGGTACAAAATGCCTATGGCGTTAAGTCCGTCTTTGCGCACTAGTGCTTAAATAAATAAATATGTAATAATTCGTTCGCTTTGTATGCCAAACGTGAAGCTCCACTTAAGTTTGTGAAAGGCCCTCAGAAATCATTTTACGCCACACGTATTGCCTCGGGCCAAAAGTGATTATTAAAACATAAACTCTTCGAAATTAAGTGAATTGTATGGTGGTCTTGTGGGCTTGTAAAACCTTTCGTTACCTTGACTGGTCTGTTGGTCTAGTGGTAAGTGGTCCTGACTGTTATGCCGGAGGTCGTGGGTTCGATTCCTATCTAAGACAAATGTTTGTGTGATGACAACCATTTGTTGTTTCTAGGTGTAATTTATCTACATAAAATTTATAAAATATAGTGTTTAGAAATATATAAGTATATTTAGGGTGTATCTTGAGATTAAGAATATTCAATTGATTCCTCTGGCACTTGTTTTTTTTTTAATTTTTTACAAATTGCTAAAGTAGCATGATTTTTGGCCGAATTTGTTCATAATTGTGCCGAAAAGACCCTCCTCTATAGGAGAGGGAACTGAACAGAAGAACTTTTGTTATGTGGGAGAGGGTATGGACCGTAAAACATCAAGCGGGCTCTGTGTGTATCAGTGGATGTCACAAGTCTTCAAATTTTTGGTTTTACGACATGCCGGTTTCCTTAGAATGTTTTCCATCACCGTTTTGAGAGCACTGGTAATGAAATAAATTACACAAAGTAATGCGCGTGGCTGGGTTTGAACTCGTAAGTCGGGACTGTTACCATTAGGCCACCATTGTTCAACAATCACTCTAATTAATTTACAGAATAAATGTAAATTATTATCATGTCGTTTTAGTTTTTGTTCGCGCAATTATTCTTTATGTCAACACAAATACTGCGATACTCACAGTTTCCTATTACTTTAATTTCCACAAAACATCGAACAGTTCTTGAATTTTTTCTTGTAATGTAATTAGTGATTAATAATGTTTTTAATTGTTTTCCATGTAAAAATACTTATTATAGATATTTTACAATTTGCACCTGTCTCTGCTATTATCGGCGTTTCGTGGGAAGTCCTGGGAAGGCGCGCGACACCTTCCGCCCGCCCTGCGCGTGCGCAACCGACGATGCGACAACACGACCTCATCGCCGCGACATTTACCATTCATTGAAAAAAACTTACGCCTAACTATCAACTCAATTAAACGATGCAGCTGTCGGAATCCAAGAATCGAATACACAAAAACATATTACTTGTAATAAATTACAAAATAATAACAAAAACTTAACGAAAACCCATTAGGACTGCTGAATCTGACGCGAGGCTTGTTAACGGATAATTTGGGAGACGGGGCCGGACCTCCGTCATAGACAAAACAAACAGCTGCCCGGCAATTTGTGCATTTCTCTAAATGGCCGAGCACAAATTACACCTTATTATAAGCTTGTTTGCTTTACGACGGTACCCCTACAATTATATTTTTTTCGTGATCGATAATGTGGGTGCGAGCAGTGAAGAAATTACACAGTCGTCGCGATCTCGGCGCCTCCGCCCTTCCTGGCAGCGAAGCCGCGACCCACCACGAGGCACGCCGCGCCCGCACCGCTCATTACCTCGGGCACTCGGACTCATCCGCCTCGGACGACCGGAACATTACACGTAATAGTTACAACTGTCTATGTTTCTCACAATCAACCGCAGATTGACTCGTTAGATATTAATAATATTTTTGGATACGTAATTGTTTCACGGTAAAGAACGGAGGCCGACCACCAGAGCCGCGCGCCGCCAAAAGAAAGTTCGATCAATAATGAGTATCACGTCCGTTCGACTTCTGACGGAATTAAAAATGAAAATATTCCGTAATTAATGGCGTGTAATTAGCGTTCGAGGACCGCATCGTGTCCTCAGCCACTCTCTTATTAAAGTGACCGGTAAAAACTAGACGTTGTTCGCAAACGAATAGCTGTCGTGCGCGCTGGCTGTAGCGGCGCGCCTGCGCACTGTCGCGGTTTTTGCCGCGCGGTAATTAGCCGGGTTCATCTGTGCTCCTGTCATCTTCTACACGTTTTTTTGGCTCGGCCGCCGGCGCAGACCACCGCGCGCCGCCGCCCGGCTAACATTCCGATAATTTACCGCTTTATCCAGCGGTTGGTGAATCTCGTTAGCTTAGCTGGCCGCGCCCGTCTAGAGGTCACTTTTGTTTGTTTTGTATAACGATGCCGCGTGAGAGAGGCCGGGGGCGCGCCGGCGCCGACCCTGGCGCTGGCGCCAGGCCCATCGAAATGGGTCAAAAATATTTCATGCATTTCTCGTATTGAGCACTAGCCGTGTGCGTGCGCTAGTAATTGAGTTATTCTATGCGCGAGCATCGCGCTGGGAACTGGCAACATTGAGAGAGTAACTTGATGCTTTTACTTGTTGTTCAAACAGTGTTAAAAGCTGTTCTTTCTGTTCTTTATCTGTTTTGGTTCGCGGAGTGGGGCTGGGTTTGGTGGGTTAATTGGTTGCGCAAACAGTGGATTTGGGCGGTTCGTTTGTGCGCTTGGGGCAGGCGGCGTGTGTAGCCGGAGTTAACACCTGCGCGCTCCGCTCGGCGGCCATGCCACAGCTTTATGTGTTAACATCGGATTTGTAGGAACAGCCATCTCAATTTTACCACCTGTGCTGTGAGGAACTGTAAATTGGTTCGTATATAGGAAGGCTATGCGGTAGTATGTACTACAATGTTTGCATTTCGACAGGTTTATCCATCTGTCTACTTTAGGCCTAATAGCGTGAGGGTTTTCTCAAAATGTTTGTGTTTCATTATCAAAACATTGGAAACAAATGCTTTTTTTTTCGTAAGCAAGAGAACCATTTTAAAATACATAATTTAAATGACATCAACCATTAAAAAACAATGCTCGTGTGGACAGCGGAGGCCCTCATGCAGCCGGCCGCGGCCGCGCGCGCACACAATAACAAACTGCTAGATGTGCTGTCGGCGACACGTCCCATCTGTCCCACTGCATGTTCAGAGATAATACTTAACCCTCAATAATCGGCGTACAAACAAACACTGGTTGGAATAGAGTAGGTTATTTATTTTTTCTCAAAACTGAAATATGACAAATGGGCGAGTCGGCCGCGCCGGCGCGCATCGCTCGCGTGTCGTCGCGCGGACCTCCCGCCATTTTAAAAACAAACACACAACACAAAAACTTGTTATTTATTCTTGTGTTATTCGTCGGGAAGGGCGCGCCCGAATTCGCTTGAAAAAATCATAAGTTATAATTAAAAACGTCTGCTCACTCCTCGTCTCGGGTACTAGCGCAACGTGCGCTCGTCAGACCTCGGAACCCATCGTTATGGGCTCGCATTGCTCGCAGACGATTCGTGAACGTGAATTACGCCAGTAATTGACGTTTACCGCCGACTTTTACGAGATAAAAGTGTAATCACATCTCGAATCTACGTCCAGAAATCATATCTAACAAACGAGCGTAAGCTCATTCCGTCGCTTGTTTTAACAGAAATACCGATTAATTGATTCGATCTGTGTCGTAATTAAAATGGGTGATTAGGTTGCGCGGGGAGCGGCGCCGGCGCCTCAAAGCGTCGCCGGCAACATTCCTTTTGTTTTACCACGGGTCGTTTGTCGCCTGCGCGGCGCGGGCGCAGCGTCCTCGCGGTGCGCGCGCGGGCCGGGCGCCGACCCCCTGCGGCGCGCCGGCCGCCCGCCGCGCGCCCCGCCCCCACCACGCACCACTAATAATCAGATTATGACAGTCGCCGTCTTTCAAGCTATCCTCGCCACTCGTCACTCCTCCAGTTCTCGCCAGCGCCTGACGTTAGAACTCTCCTAACTGCTCGACGTGCCAGATTGAGAGATATCGCGACTGCTAGCGCTGCCCTGCGACTGCAACGGAACTGACATAATGCCTCTTTGTTTTAGACTCGTTAGCAGCGGGAGTTTACTGAATGTCAGTGGGAAATTAATGAAGGTCCGATCAGTTAGTTCGAAAATTTGTTAAACCTTTGCTCCTACCTGCAAGCTCTGTTGACATATATTCTGCTCATTAATTAAGCACAAATGTCGGTTCTGCTTATGCCCAGTCCGCTTCTTATATATTTCACGTGATGCTAGTGATGATATAGCTTGGTACAACGCCATCTGCTATGACCCTTTTCTCCAAAAAGAGGCAGTCCTAAGAACTTTCTGAACCAACAACCATTTATCAACAGGTAAACAAAAACTATAATTTGAACCAAGTTAGTAATTTTGTTAGAGTGCCCAGGTGTCGATTAAAAGTTCCTAAACGTCTAAACGATTACTGTTCTAAAGTGAAACGCAATTACGGTAAACATTAGAACCCTTTAACTCACAGAAAGACTTGTTTGTACAATTGTAAATTGATAGAAAACGTTTATAGTAATGAAGGCTTAGATGAACCCTTTAGAAAAAATTGTCGCTGTAAAAACGTAATGTCATTGTATGTAATGGGTAATTCCGGATAGAAGGACCAGGAATCTGAAGCACGCGCCGAATAGTCGCGCCGCCTTCCAGCGATCATATCGCAATATCTCCTGGGAACCACCACACACCCTTCCTGACATTTTTTAGAACGAGATATCCATCGTCGGCTTTAGGTGTGTATTTCTGGCAAGTTTTCCTGTTGGACAGTCGTTGTAACGCGCGTTTCGAGAGAGATCCATCATCGTCGCCCGAGCCGAAAGTTGAGCGATCAACAGAATTGCACAGTCATCGCCGGCTCCCGCGCCTTTTTGTCCCGCCACGACCTAAAACAATCGACGATCAAGTAAAAAACAAACACGAAAACGATAATTCGAATTTAGAATATAAAAAATATGCGTCGGGGCATCATCGTGGTTCGTGGCGGCTCGGCAAGATTCGTTTTTTGCCGGACGACAGACCGCTACCCTGATGATAATTTCTCATTAGGTTAAAACATTTTTGTCGGTTTAAACGTCGTAAATTCCACGAATAATTTAGGGAAGAAAGTGGTCGTCTTGTAGATGTTTTGTTTTTATGGCGCCAACGAGCAGCTCGGGTTAGATCGGTATCTCTCGATACAAGCGTTTAACCCATGTTACTCGGAACTCAGGAATTATTCTCACGGACTCCGACTGGCTTCGCTACCCAACAAATTGTAATGTGAGCGAATGAGACAACTCGCATTCTTGTAGATGACTTCTTTGATGCAGAAAAAAGTAATCATGTGTTCCGATACGCCATTACTTTTTTAAGGGTTCAATGTTTGGGCATGTTCTTTTGATCTAAAACAAACTGTTGTTTTCGTCTCCCTGATCTGACACACGGGTTGTTTGTTGGTTTATTATCAATAGACACGGGGTTACGTTGTTTGTGATGACATCTGACATTAGAGGACATGAAAGCATTCAGTGTTACGTGCTTGGTCCTACGTGTTCATAATGCTTCTCCCAGAACCTGTGGTTATTATCTCCTGTGAGTTGTTGAGGGTGCGTCGTTTATCATAACTGGGTCGTAAAAACATGGGAACCCACGTACAATAGTAGCGGTCAGAAAAAAAATGTTGTGATGTATATGAATTTGTTAAATTTCACGCAAGATTTGTCTCCAACGAGCCGTGAGATCCGATTTTTTTAGAATGTTTGATTTACAGTAATGCCTGTTTGTGAGCTATTTGTTGTTCGGTTTGATATCTTAATGCGTGTCTAACGATTTCAGTGAAAATTTCATAATTTTACCGGTACATCATGGAATCAACAATATCTAAATTCCTCCTAAACATAATACTGTTAGCTCATTTCTAAATAGCAGTAACACAACAATTGTTACAAAAAGGTTGTACCGTGGCGACAATGACGTGCGACGTTGTGAAGAAAGCAAGATTTTCGACTGAGAGGAAGGGAGGTAAGAGGAGGGAGGGATGCTCGCCACCCGCACGCTCGTGCGGTGATAGCATCGCGCCGCCGCCCGGCCGCGCCCGCGCATCGCGACATCACGTGCCGATTGTATCGCGCACGGCGACCGCTACCGAAACCTCAGATAAGCGCAATGGGCGACTTGGGTGCAGACGGACGCACGATTCTCGAATAAATGTGTTGCTTTGGCGTCTAAGTGCACGCTCAGGGAACAAGACTGATTTGGACACGAATGTTGACAAGAATACATAATGGTGACGAGATGCTCACAGATAGTTTGTTACAGCAATAAAAGTAGAATGCTTCTTACATCATGTTTTCTAACGAAAACTGCACGAGCTTAGCTAATTAACTTCTTCCACTCTGGATAGACAGAGAGGAAGTGTCAGACTTTTACTGACTAAATCTCACCTGTGTTCCTTGAATTGCTCTTTGATGGCCGCCGGTAACTCTTTCGAACTTATAACAGCATCTTCAAAATTTGATCCTTATTGACTCCATGTCTTCTGCATTTAATTTTCTATTACGAACAATTAAACTCTCACTCTATCGTCATTCACGATATAATCCAGAAAATACCTCTCTAACTGCAGCATCACAGATATCAATCAAAGTGTTCTCAGAAAAATGGCAGCGCATGCTACCGTACATGAGAATTGAAAGACGACTGCGTGCGCTGCAATTAGTGGCGAGCGAGATTAAAGTCCGCACATATTAGTTGAGACGTGACGATGAGGCGACATCAAAACACATTTCTGTGAAATATGTAACAAGGGTTCAATGTCAATAGTGTGCTGGATGTCGCAACGCCCACTAATTGTGCTGATGACGCGGCCGCGGCGCGTTTGAACCCGACAGTCACACATTACGCCAGCCTTGGCGCGATTCCCGGTACCTACACGACTGTCATGTGGACCCTGTGGGAGCGATTAGCGACGTAAGCGCAAAAGGACCAATCGAGCAACATTAGACTTGACTGGTCGTAATGCGGACCAAGTATGGAATCGAAGCGGACATAATGATGCCCCTGGCTCTCGATATAGCAAGCTGCTCCGAGCATAATTTAAAGATAAGCATTATATGATTAAATACGTTGAGTTGAGAGACGGCATTTCTATAGAAGGTACAGTTATGGCAATAATGAAAACTTTTTGACACGAGTTCGCTCAGTCATTAATCAAAGCGAAATAATAGCACCGGGTGACGTCACGCTCAATCAAAAGCGACTAGAAGATAATGGAACAGATTCGCGAACAGTTATTGAGATAATGGCTTCGACTAATACGCGAGCCGTTCTCTACTTGTACCATCCACACAGAATTAATATCAATTAACACACGCGGGCTTAATTGTGAATCGGGCAGCTCGCGTGCGGCGGCGCCTTTGTCGGTGCTAGTGATCCCCTCCTCCCCCTCCACTCTGCGCCTCCGTGCGTGTGCGCAGCTTTAATTCGCAGCCTAACCCTTTCGCTTCTTCGAAAATCCTAAAATACTGGCGCCATTCTCAGCGACTTCTGTTAAAGGATAATGCACTCTAGGACTATGAAATACGGTTTCCATTATAGATGGTGGTGGTCGTAGGGAGCGCGGCATCACGGTACGACGAGCGCAGATCCTGTGCTTGATTGATCGCTGCTCGTTTGACTGCCACTACCGTGTTCGCTTATTGTACTTGTGGTTAATGGCTCTTGTTATTCTTGTTAACTGCTGCAAATTAGTTGCAATGCATAGGGGCTTGGTGGGCGATCCAAGACCCAATAAACCGGACGCGAAATGCAGCAGCCAATATAATTTTTACTTACAGTAATCAATGTGTATAAAGCTCTCTTTCGTTAGCGGTTTTCTTCGGCAGTGAAAACAGTAATATATTAGAATAATTGCCATCCACCATCTTTGCTAAACGGCAACCGAAGCAAATTAACAACATGAACCTATGGTAGTTTTACGAGCTTTCATGGCAGGGGTTTACTACGACAAGAACAAATAAAAAATATGACAAATATTAAAATTCAACAGCTACTATCAACAGATCGCTATTATCTTAGATAAAATCACCGCGTTTGTGGCGATCATCAATTCTTTGCTTATATCACAACTTTGACAGGATTATAATTAGAAACTGTCCGTCCTTTTGGGTTGTCCTTTTTAATGTCGCTAGTCGGGTCCCATACTGCGCTCGCATTTCATTAACTCAAAATGTTAAAAAATTGGGAGTTCTCATAAAACGGTGTGATTTATACCGGCTCGGGAGCTAACGAGCGATCGCCACTGGACTGGGGCGCACACCGCGACCCACGCGACTCCAAACCAACTTGAACTACATTCCCCACACATAAGGACCAGTTTACAAATAAACCCCCCGACTCGTCCAAAGAATTGTTGATCGGACAATTAAGCCCCACGTGTAATGCAATCGAATGGTTCTCATTAATACTCGAATTGGTTTTGTTTCATTTTGATGACTAGCTCACTTTGTTATAAGAAATCCAAATTAGCACTTGATTTTAGTAAGGAAAAAGCTTTGGACATGAACGAATCGTTCATCAATGCCACGTTCCTTCGACGTAGTTATTCGTTCAGTTTTTTGGGTCGGTATTATATCTCTAATTAATTTTTAATTGTCGGCGAATTCTTTAATCGTTTATTCGGCATGAATTACCGAACTGTGTATTGGCGAACCGTAATCTTAACAATCTGTTGTGTCGAGTTCGGCGACAGCTCATAATAGGCTCTAGATGCGGCGGTAGATAAGCTTTGTATGAGGCCCGCTGCGGCTGTGCGGCGGTCGCGTCACCGTCGCCGGGCCCTGGTACCCACTGTCAACTAAATTACTTAGCGTTTGTCGGTCCTTCCATTCGCAATTTACGAGCAACAAGCTTTGTGCCACGCGTGAATGCCGCGGCGCCGGCGCCCAAAAAGGTGCTGAATTAATGCCGAACTTTCACCACTACGACATCCATATTCAATTGAAATTTGAGCTTTTTTACATGAGCTCATAGTATGCTACGATGTGTCCGACTCCAAATGTGGTGTTTTTTTGTTCTCTTTTATTTAATTATGCAAAAAATTAACATGGATTTCTTTGAAGAATTCAATAAATAAAAAACCACCTTATACTATATGACATGTCAAGTTTTGGAATTTGAAACCGACATTCTGTTGCAAGATTTTTATGTTTTCATACGTCTATGAGCATAGCGTCTGTTTTTAATTTACGACATTGTTTCTTATGATTTTGTGGATACAAGTTTCTGTATAACGACTTTAATTATGTAAGATTATAATGAGACCGGCTGATATCATGTGAATTAAAATAATGAACCTTACATGACTTTGTATGATAAAGTTCCAAATCAGTTTTGCAGAAAATTGATACTGTGGCATATCAATGTATAAATAAACACACTGAGATAAACCTGCCTGCGAATTCATTTACTTATGCGGTAATAAAACCAATCGGCGACTGGCGTAAGATTGGGTATTAATTGAGGCGGTACCCTTTGCAGATACGTTTACAATCTGCGAACGGTGCACTAAAGCGGAATGGGTGCAATCGAAACTATGCTGGACGGCAACTCGTTGGCTGAAGAGTGCCGATGTGGTGATTAAACCTTTTCAATTTCCGCAAGAGCGGCGCCCTTGTTCGGGGCGGTTGTAAATTTGGCAACGAGATGAGCATAAACACGACGAGATGCGTATAAACACGATGAGATGCGCGTATAAACATGTCGCGCAGGTGCGCCTGCGCCGCGGGCGTGCTTTGAGCGCGCCGCCCTGCTGTACCGCCTCCATACGCCGTGCACTGTGCGGATCCTAGAACCAATTGAAATATTATTGGCTTCATAACTACTACACATACAAACAACGCGAATCAGTATCAAGTACTTGATGCAATAAATGATGACGTAAGCTTCCTTATATTGTGCGCTAGCGCTAACTGATTCATTCCACTTCATTATTTTTGCTATAAATGTCAATATCGTATAATTTTCAAATTAGGTATCGATACTAAACGAAATCGATAACTTTTTTAATGGCAAACAGTCAAGGAGGCTTGATCAATTTTTTTTTTAAACAAGGGTTGTTGAGCAAGGTAGCCGGTGCAATATTTTTTGCCACCACCTGCGGCACAAAACTAGTCAATAAAATAAATCTTTTTGTGAAAGCGATCGTTATGATTGAAGGTGCTGTCGCTGATTTTAAACAAAGGACGACAGATAGAGGTAGCCATCAATATGCTAATACGTCGTTACATCTCCCGAGATGATTCCGAGGCTTTTTTGTGGTCGTGCCCAAATTGGTTTATTTGTTTTGTTACCAGTGTATTTCTTTATAAGTGTAGTTTGTTTGGTTTGCGGAGGCGAGCGCTCGTAGCATATGGGAGGGGTACGGGAGTATTGTTTTTGATGAAATTAAAAATATTTGTGAATTTTAGAGCAAACAACGTAGTGGTCTGAATTTGTCGACAGGATACTTTCCGGTCTGATTCTATTGTGTATTGCTGCTACATCCTGACCGCCCCTAATGTGTTATGGTTGTGTTATTGCTGATTCATGAAGCTCGGTGCTGTCTTAACTGCCCACTTAAGTAGGATAACAATGAGCGTGCGTTGCGCATGCGCGTGGCCATCAATTGGTTGCGCAAGAGTGTCGCTCGCGACTGACTAGACTCATGTTTTTTGGAACACACACACCGCTCATTACGGCGATGCTCGATTGCCTCGTAAGCTGCCGTTTACGCGTTTATAATCACGCAGTAAAAGGTTTTTAGCATTCGCAGTACATTATCTGAGCGCACGTCAACCGCCTATCGCGATGCCGAACCATTAAGATAATTTACATATAATTATGTAGTTATAGAACGTGAATTACATTTATAGGTTTCAGAAATATTACGCACAAACTTGAAAAAATAGCAGAGTCTACGTTCGTTTTATTAATTCTCAGAAGATTATGTTGTAAAAAACAACCTTGTGTTGTGCAGTTGACCATTTAACTATAATTTAGTTGCAGATTGTAGATAATCGTGTTTTGATGATTTAGGACCAGGATAGAGAACGCTAAATACAAATATTTGTGTACATATGTATGTAGAAGACGGGCGAGTCGGAGCTCGAAGCGAGATTCACACGGGCCGCTCTCACAGTCTGAGTGAACAATTTGACACTTCCAGGTGTATGATTTTTTATGTGTCCAGACAATGGCGGAGGTGTTTACCCAGGGCCACATCTGGGCACACGAAAAAACCGGCCGGACTTCTCATAAGAGCGTTAATAAGCGCGGGTTAGGCGCTGGATACACAACACGAGTATTGTACACTCTGGAGTTGTTTATCCTTCGAGTTACTCTGAAGTGCAACGCAGATGTCCCGAACAACGTGTCGCCTGTGCTTTAACGACTGTCTACCACTCCTTAACATTGAACTTGACGATAAAAAACCAATGAAATTAGCAGTAAAGATAACTGGCAGGCGAGAGGGGTAGGTTAGTGACGACGACGTTAACCAGTGATCAGGGACATTAATGTGTACAGACGATGTCTGTCAGCTGACGTGTGTGAGGTACTAAATAAATTTATCTTGAAGAACGTTCAGTATATCATGATAGGTCGTTACATTAGTTATGTAGTGCGCCGGTGGGCCGCCGCAACAGCGTGTGAGCCGCGCTAAACAATCCGCAACGAATCGCTCACCTCGACACTTCGAGTGCGGATGCGAGGGCGGATATGACAGTTTCTTTGGCCGCTGTTAGCGCCTCCGTGCGGCAATTGGCAAGTTGTTACCGATTTACGACCCACTCTAAAGTTTATTCAACGCGATTCTGGTGGTCCCATTGTGTTCTCTAAGTCCCTTCCCACCGCCGCCGTAGCCGCGGCTTAGCGCTCGAGAGGCCTTTTATGGCGGCCCCGTTTTTATAGTATCTTTATTTCATTTACATTCTCGTTTAAACTGTATCGTAAACAAAATTCCATAACATAAAACACTTAAAATAAAAGGTATGTCAGCAGGAATCCTGATTTAATTCGTCATCATCGCTATCGAACGATTAATGGTCCGGAAACGCGCTATAGTTGCTTCTGTCGCTTAGTTGTGGAAATTACGATCTAGATAGTGCGTTCAGGCGGCAAATTTTTCATGATATTTTGCGCGTGGATCGTCACCTCTTTGTCGGCGCGCGGGGCTTTCAAACGGCCCGATAAGTGGACGTCGGCTGATAAGAGGCATCTTACGAACGAACGGTAGCCGAGTGAAGGGATTTGTCAACGTACGGTCAACACGCGACGTCGATACCCAACGACATTGTGAACTCATATTTGTGTTTGGTCTGTCTTGTCTCTTGTCTCGCCATGTTTGATGACATAAGGACTGATGTAAACATGGGACGAGTGCTTCAAGCTTCAACCTGTCGTGGCAACAGTTGTTTGAAAAATAAGAGTTAATCCGTCGAATTAAACATTTGTTGATGACAATAATAATTCACGTGTGTTGAAGAAAGTAATCAATTAGCGAACATTGTAGCCTATTAATCAACCGAAAGAATGTAATCGTGGAGAATATCTTAATACCCGTGATGAGCGCGCGCATCACAACTGGATGATTTACGGATATTTCATGTGGCTCTGACGTTTAGCCGTGTGTAGGCGGACGCGTTGGTGGACGGACCACTTACAATATCCGACAAACATTATATGTAAAATTTACGTTGTTCCAAACTTATTATAACTATAATAATCAGACATGTTTACATTTCAATAGGCAGATCGTTTCTTAGAACGGAAACTGAACATTAAATACCGTTCAGTACCCCTGTGGGTGGTTTTATTAAGCAATATTGAACATATTTTTTTGATAAAACGATTCCACAAATCTATGTAAGTTTTTGCACTACCTACCTATACTACCTACCTTTATACACAGTTGAAGTTTTACTGCGCCTTCCATTCTGGAAAACTATATGAGTCTTCGCTCAACTTTTAATATTTCGTTTTACATAAATATTCATTTATCGCCGGACTTATCTAATGCCTTGGGCATTTTCTACCAGTCAACCTTTGGGTGATGAAGAGAAAAATAGTGGTAGGTGAGAAAAAACATAGAGAATCCAAAAAAGATTTAATAAATCTTATATACAGTATAATTACATAATAAACTAGCTTCTGACAGCGGCTTCGCCCGCGTGAATATCGGTTTCAAAATTCAGTAAATTCAATTATAGTCAATACAGAAAATAGTTAAAATGCAATCATGTCAAAATTCCATCAATTCAATTACAGTCAATACATAAAAATAGTCAAAATTCAATCAATTCAGAATAACAGTCAATACAGAATATAAATAAAAATTGGTATAATAAAATTAAAATAAATAATGAAATACCTTCAAAATTTCTCATTTAAAAACTCCGCAACATTATAGTAACACTTACTAAGTAGCAATTTTTTTAGTTCACTCTTAAACGACTTGATATTCATTATTTTAATGGAATTGGGAATTTTATTGTAAATTTTTGGAGCTATACAAATTACACTTTTTCTTAGGAAAACAAAACTTACAGTTTTGGCGAGGAATGATTGCACCCAAAATCTGTACTTCCACGTCTGTGTCTACAGTAGTAGGTATCTATTATTTAATTATATTGACATTTATTGGTTCTAGTTTAATTTTACTTTCTAGTTTAATCTTTTGGTTCTTATATAAAATAATCGATATTTCTAAAATAAAGTATTGGTCCTGTGTTTCTGTCGGTACCAGGGCACTACTCACGTAAGGCGGTAGCGGCGATCGTAAACTTTAAATGGAGGCTAATTTAGTTTGTTGTTAATTGAGCTTCTGTCGGCGCGTTATCTGCGGCTGCATTAGTGCCGGCCGGCGGCGCGGGCGCAGCCTCCGAGAGCCCTGATAACAGCGCTGTTATGACTGATGGCGGCCCTATGTGATACGCGAATAAGGATGCATTGTTTGTTTTCTGTCTGAGGACCGTAATGGACGGTAAACATTTGTTTTTTTTATCTGAATTTTGTGTCCTTCTCCTTTCAAAATTCTTTGTGCTGTGTATTCTCTGGGCAAGTAACTAGGCACTTCAAAACCTATAAAATGATAAATCAATAGACTAACCATCACATTCTATCTAATGATTTTTGGTGTTTTTATGGTCTTGTTGCTTTTAGCTACCTATCAAACTCCATCGGCAAGTAACTAAATGTAAAAATTATGACGTTAGAGTTCAATAAATCTTTGACCAACAAATAGCCATTTAACACAAATATACGGGCAAATCCGGGTATCAATATTATAGACCTTCTCATCGAAACCACCACCGTCACGTCATCGAATATTACACCGCCGTGCAACTAAAAAGACTCACTCTCAGTGTCCCAACTTAATTTACACTTCCATCCAAATTAACCACGCATTATACCGAACACATCTGTCAAAGATTAGCCACCGCCGCGGTAGGCTCTCATAGTTCCCCATCAACATAATTACATCAAGGTATAAATCGAAGGACCCACGGCGATCACCGATAAACACGGCGCCACGAGTATCTGGCTTTATGACACTCTTTATGGTCGAAACAAACGGGTGCCAAAAGCCCTCGTTGCCAACACATTTACCTCTATCACATTTTTATAAAACTGATAAAGTTTGGAATGCGCATGAGTGCTACCGGTGATCGTCACACTTTGACTACGTGTTAGCACCTTTCCAATGGATTGATGAAATGTTTTAAAAGTAGCTCTGTCGCCTGACAATGATTTGTCTACTTAATATTATAAATATGAAGGTAACTCTACTTATCGCGCTTTCACGGTTAAACTAATGAACTGATTTTAATATAATTTGGTACGGAGTGAGGTTGAACTCCAAGGAAGGACATGGGCTACTTTTTATTTGGCTTCGATTTCGATTTTCCATCCGCAATAATCGATATTCACGTGAACGAAGTCGCTGGCAAAAGTTAGTTATAGGTACTTACATAAAACCATAATCAGATTTAAAATGTCCCACTCTAGAAAAGGACACCACGGAGGCCTAGTGCAATTTGGTGGATATATTTTCGAATAATTTTATTTTACGACATACGGGTTTTCTCACGATGGTTATGGAGTAATTTACACAAAGTCATGCGACTGGCTGGGTTTGAAGCCACTTCACAACATTAAGCTACCGCTGCTTCTCTCATCTAACTGGTTGTTGCGAAATGTCTGATTAAGTACACAGATTAAGGGGGATACCCCACCCCGTGTAATTTTAATCTACTATTTTTTTTTTTTTGCATTTCGTAGTCAGAGTTAAGTTGTATGTTGAAGAAAATATGATTCGCGGCCGAGGTTTTTAGAAATTTCGCGGTATACTTTAGCGCCTTCACCCTAATGTTTCATATTTAATTTCTGACATTTTCCTTGATTTACTTATTAGGTGGCTTATGATTAGCCAATGAGTCTTAGGTATTTAAAAAAAATAATAAAAATAATAGGCCTGATACAGAAGGCAGTGCTCCTCGACACGGCTCGCATTTTGAAGAGTTTTCTGTCTTTGGAGCCCCAACCACCGGTAGCTAGGACCCTGCTCCCGACACCGGTAGACTGCTACAATTTTATTTATTATTCATTTATTTATACTTTATTGCATTGTACACCAAGATAAAAAGGATTTCCATACGTACCTTAAAAGGAAAATACGAAACCCTTATAGGATCACTTTGTTATTCAGCTGTCTGTTTGTCTGTAAAGACCCTTACAGCGAATATCCTGCCTGCGGCGGTCTTCCCGTCTGATTATAATTTGGGTGGCATCAAGGCTAGAGTAAATAGGCTCTTGATGAACTAGTGCGCCTCAGCATCAACGATTGCATCACTGCTTGCTGGTGGGATTGCAGTCAAGTACTAGTTTATATTAATAAAAAAAGTACCTATTGTGCAGTAGAATTAACAGGCAAAATATATAACAATACACAATAATTGTAAGAAAACATTTCTCAGAGCTGCGATTTCTTTAACTTATTGCTCTTACAACAAATAGAAGATAAACTACGAGTCTGAGTTTTATTAGCAACTAGCACGAAGCATATTTTTTTATGTGGGAAATCATCAAACCACTCCTCACACTCTGGGAGGAATGAAAGAGAGACTGACTTAAACTACAGCTGTGTTCCATTAGTTGCCCTTTGGGCGGGTTATGGTAAATCTTTCGAATTATCCTACAGCCCTGTGGAGAAAGATGTAAAAGTAGTTATAACTACATAATCACGTAAAAGTCGTTGTCTAGAAATGTATCTTGGATTGGCTCCTCTTAAAATGACGTGCTCTTGAAAACAAAAATGATGCCTAACTGTCGAATACTATTCACTATTCTTCTAACATGTTTCAAATCAAAAACAATTTCTAACTCATCGTTTTCTTCCCAGACGCATGTTTCCGTCCCTCCGCATCTCCCTTGGAGGGCTGGACCCTCGTGAGGAGTACTGCGTGCTGCTGGAACTGTCCCTGGTAGGACGGCGGCGTTGGCGCTGGGCTGGCGGCGCCTGGGCGGCTGCAGGCGGCGCGGAGCCCCAGTCCCCGAGGCGTCTGATGCTGCACCCTGACTCGCCGGCGCCCGGACACCATTGGACTGCGAACCCGGTGTCGTTCAGCAAACTGAAGCTGACAAATAATACAATGGATGCGCAGGGGCATGTAAGTATTTTAAAAAGACTTATTATTTCTCTATTTTTATTCGAAAAAGATATTATCTACCTCTTCTTTTTTTAAGAATTTTCCTTGAAGTTTTCGCATGTAATATGTTCGATTTGCAATTTTTGGGGAGGTCTGTCTTACAGTGGCCGTGTTTTGGTTAAAACGATGACGCTATATCCGTGTGTGATTGCACATTTTGGTCTACAAGTATTAGGCGATTTCCATTCCAATTTAAACTTATGAAAACTGCTAATTCTAAGCTTACTATACGGACAAATTAGCATTATTGTTTAATAGTGTAAGCTGTGTATAGCTATAATAGGTCTATTATATATCATCACTTAAATTCACCTGAATACTATGCACTGATTTTGGTGTACCATATATAAATAAACTTTTCACCCGCTTCTTTGGTTACTGCTCCACTCCTATTGGTCGTAGCATGATGTTCTTTCTTCTTATTCTTCTTTTTTTTAAAACTCTGCCCGACACCAGGAATTACTCCTGTATTGCGGACGCGTTCACAAACATGTAAACTCACATACACACGACACCCAGACCCGGAACAGGGGGCTTACTCTCGAGTTAAATTCCTTTCGGTCGACATTGGCATTGTGACATTTCGTACACTTAAATGTCGATGCTAGCTCGAAATTGGCTTAAAATTGCGTGACCATACGCCAAGCTTAATCTTGATTTTACTTAGTTTCCCAAAATGGTCACGCAATTTAGCCCTTACATCGAATTCGAGAGTTTGAAACGTCACCATTCCAATGTCGGAACAAATATTTGTATGGCCTACGCCCTACAGCCCCTGGTCTGTGCGGAAATCGAGCCTTTTTCGACAAATATTACACCTAACACTATAACTAAGATTTTTCAATTCGATTCAGTATTTCCTGAGATTAACCAAACAAACTCTTCAGATTTATTCGTTATAGTATACATAGATAGTGAGCATTAAAATAATCAAAATTGTTTTTACTCTACCTTCTTCGCATTTTTTATAGATTCATATCGTGATAGACTCTCTCGCAACTTATCTAAAGAAAATCACGCTAACAGCATATCAAAAACGCCGCTTCAATGATGATCTCAGACCTTCAATAAAATCATATAATATACTTAACAAAAACGGTAATTAGATATTAATCCTCTATAATCGTGAGAAAATCGATAGTAGACTAATCAATTATCTATTGTCTTACGAAAGAACATGACTTTCCTAGGTAATTGGTGCGCAACAGTGCTTCGTAAAAGTCGGTAATTTGTCAAAGAAACCGCGTTTAGTTATTACAACGTTCGTGTACGTTATAATTCAAAACGATTGGCTCACTGCTTCAGCGGAGCTGTGGTAGCGTAAACGCATTAAACTGTGAAGCAATAAGACTTGTGAAATGTTCAAGTTTCTTGTAAACTATCATTCGTGATAGAGCTAAGGGATCGATTGTGAAAGGGAAGGGAAGGTAGAAGTTCTTAGGCTGCGGGATAGTTCGAAAGAGCTAGTTACCGTGGCCCTGAAACGTAAAGAACAACTAAAGGATACTGATAGGATAAAGTCTGATACTCTTACCACCTTATGACTGATACTCTTATCACCTGATTATCCACCTTAATAATAAAATGTAAAATTTCAAAATAATCTAGGAATCAAGCAAAGAACCATACTAGGCAGTGTTAGTCTACATAATGCAGCTTATGTCTACGTATGTGTAGCCCCGCGTAGCGCTGTAGTTACAGCGCAGCTTAGTAACCGTAAAGAATTGTACACGCCGCGTAGCGATGAGGTGACAGCGCTGCGTAGTAACTGCGTAGAAGTGTAGACGCAGCGTAGCGAAGTAGTAACAGCGCTGCGTGAAGTGTAAATGCTACGTAGCGATGTAGTAATAGCGCTGCGCAGTTAGCGCGTAGCATCTGATCGCGAATGGTTCTGATTAGGTTGGAAACTAACGTAGGCACTGTTGGTTAATATTAGCGCTCAATTTGCCTTTAACTATGTTTTTATCGAGAAACCGCCTGAATTTTCCGTATAGGTAAATAAAATAGTAACCTCGTCACTAAAACGCCATAGCTGTAGCAACAACAAGTTCAACTGTATTGAACTCGCCAACGAGTTCTATGTAGTACCTAGAACTATTGTCCAGCGGGAGGTGCGCGAACCTCGATTGTTCTATACTGCACGTTGTAGGAGGAATGCTGGGGTGCGGGCCGCTCCGTCAACTAGTGGCAACCTATAACTCACATTTTATAGATTTAGATATTATCGCGCTTTCTCAATCCAAATTAAAAAATGGTTTGTCAATTGCTGGCTCACTGCCCTTAAACTATACATGTATCTGATTCCCTTAGAATAATTCTAAGAGTATTTATCTATACATATATTATCTGAGTTTAGCACGCGTCCGTTATCATATTTCAAGTGTAATTTCGTGGAAAATACTGTAGTAGGTTATACGTTTTTACTTCTATGATAAAACTATTGTTATTTAATTCTGTAATGTATAGATGTTTTTTGTCCCTAATGAATAAAATAAAGTAGCGACGAAAAGTTATTTGTTTTACACAAACAAACACACGTTACCCCTAAAAAAATTACCAACAGCTCTATAAGCATAAATGTCACATATTTAACGTTCGATGTTTTAAACCGATAACAAATGGTGGCTGCATGTGACTTGATGTGACACAGGCTGCAATTTGTCAGTAGCACCATGACACGCCACTATCGCGATGTGACGTCACAAGGCACTAGTCACCCCAGAGATAAGGGAGCGATGATTTGCAACATTGGCATCCAGGAATGCATGGTAATTACCAAAAGATACTATTGTTTCGAAATATTTTTGAGTCATTAGCAGATATCTTGCCGGTCCCTACTTCTGCGGAGCTTATATTAACTTTGTCGATAGTAACTAAAGAAATATGAATAATAATTTATTTATTGTGTCGTGTTATACTCGTAAAATTATTATAAATAATCATCACGGCGACCTCAAAGAAAATCTATTTCACGAATCAATTGAGAGCTTTAATTGAAAGTCTGTAAACAAAAAGTCGTTCAAACTAATAAAAGTATGATGCAAACAGCAAACATTGGCTCTATTGTAACAAAAAGTTTCAATATCTGTACAGTTACTATACAGCCTTCGCCGAGCATTCCCGCGCTCGTGACTCTGCCTCATATATCGCCTTTTTAAAAGGAAACGCCTCTCGCGCAACCACGCCAACCACTTCCCATAAAAAAATCAATAAAAACTGAATTCAACCTTACGTTTGTTGAAATAAGATTCGAATGCAAACAACCCGTTTTGCGATGACGTAAAAAAAGATAGATCTTCGCGATTTCTCATTCGAATTTCGATCTTAGAGTGTAGTTGTAAAGCTGAGTGTAGAATAACGGGTGTTAGTACATACGCGCCGCGGGAGCCCGCGTACAAAGACGTCTATAAGCATTTCGTCACTTGAACAAATACGCTGAAAGGCATTGTATGATGTCTTTGTAGCGGCAACTAACTGTATTCCTTTATCCGGGCGGTATGTTTAGACAGAGCTGTTGACGCCTCGATTAATGACGACTGTGATGCTTTACCCTAGGTTTCAACATTTTTATACAATGTTTACGCTGACTGTTTGTAGAAATTGCTTCGGAGTGACAGTTTACAACTGCTCTTAATGAATGTTTATGACTGTTTAAGTTATACAGCCGTAATTCCAGAGCGATAAGATTTTTACAATGTTCACAAAGATGTTCAGAGTTGAACTGGTTTTGTGAGTCAAAAGAATGTGAAGGGAATATCTAAATCACAAGAGCGGAAAGCTTCGACAAAACAGTTCAATTAACCTGACCTGCCTACATAAAGGCTGGTTGTTTATCAAAACAAACATCGTTCATGGCTATCAGTCTCAAAGAAACATCATAACACACATTATTATGACGGGTAGGGACGGCAAAAACTGTAGGCGGGTACGCATCAGTGCGTACTCAACATACACGCTTGGCTGAGGCATCGGGTCCCGGGCCCCGGGCCCAGGCTTGCGGGAGAGCGGTGCGGCGTCTTTGTACACCAACCTTAACAATGCACCAGCTACCGAGAGAGAAGCGAATCAATTCGCGTGGAAGATATCCTCGCGTACTGTGCACTTGAGGACTTACCACCTGTTACAAAAGAGCCCACCATTATACGCATTGTGTCCGCATCCTTTGTTCGTTATTTTTTAGCGAAAACTTCAGAAGCTCGCCGTGTGAAAGAGTGCGGCCTAACAACGGATTAAGGTTCAAAAAGACTGTTATAGTGAAAGGATTAGATGTCTAGTTATTTCTAAAAGACTTATTTGTTTAAGGAGATTAGGAAGAGATAATTCTCACGCAATTAGGAATAGTTTCCTATTGGTTCTAAGAATCGGAACCACACGTAGAAAATTGGGGGTAATAAGGTGATTAAAATGGTAAATATTTTATAGCCACATTAAAGTCAAGATTCGTAGATATCGCGTCAGACAATTATTTCTCGTGAAAGATCGAATGTTATAAAATAATATACCGATAATGTTGTTTTTACGTCTCGTTTTAGGTATATATTGGTCTTTCGAAAATCAAAACGTTATATAGGTATTATTCCTACTATATTTATGTATGTAAATGTATTTTACCCACCTACATAATTTACAGTCAATATTGATGCCGTCAGTCGTCAGTTTATAAAAGGATACCCAAAACACAATTTTTTTTATTTAATATTTTAAGGCACCAAAACCAATTTCATAGCCACAAAAATTACGGCAAAAACTGCTAAACGACAAGGTTTTGTGGCGCATTAAGTTTATCAGTACAAGCGATCGGGGTAGCGAAGCGGAAGGACGGGGGTTCGAACCCGTGCGGAAACCAACTCCTTATCTGTAGAGTGACACGATCGTGCCCTAATTAGTGATAGACACGTGTTTCTGGGAGATTAGAGACAGAAGGTGACGTATGTAGAGATTACACGTGTCTGATGTACTGGAAATGTAGGTGGTCGGTGTTGGAAGGTAACTCCTATGATTGTTTGATGTTGAAAGTCCTACAAGTGATTCAAGGATGGTCATGGTTCTTCGAAACATAATTTTTATGTATTTTTTATAGACAACTGGCTGTCTCCCACTTTTTTATCCGCGTTTTATGTTACTGATCCGCTCCCGTGGGTCATAGCGAGATGTTATATAGACTACCAGCTTTAGTCAGTGGCTTCGCTCGCGTGAAAGTCGGTTTTTCTCTTAAGGGTGGAGTTTCGCAAAATCCGTTCTTAGCGAGCGGATGTCTACGTCTACACCCTCTGTGGAACCTACCTGGTGGGTTAGGTTGGTGTTATAGTTTCTGAGATTTCGTGATTCATCAGTGAGTGGTATTTCGCTTTTATATATATATAGAACAGGCTCCTCGATAATCTCCTATTCAATAGTTAATTTTTTTTTTAATTCGATCTTGTAGTCCTGAGATTATAGATTTCCTTATATACTCGTATATAAATACATAAGTGTATATAGGTATGTTATATCCACTATAGTACATTAGTTAAAAATAGTTATGACTGACTTTTTTTTATTGATATAAACTAGTGACTAGTGCAGTCAAAATCCTTATTAAGTTAAAACGCTTTAGTCTTATATAATTAAAAAATATTTAACGTTTTAGCTGTCTGTAAGTAGCTAGAGTTACAACCGTTATTTTTTTAAAAGGTCTCAAATATACCCATAAAGTAGTAGGTTCATGAATAAGTACCTGAAGGTAAGTAATTTTTAAACAGTTTTAAATTAAGTATACGAGTATCTTTCTTTTTTGCAGTTAATTATGGTTTAACCAATGAACAGTTTTGAATAACTTTAAAGAATTTGAAGTACGACTAGATACAGGTACAGCTGTCCTTATAAAATTCACAGAATTATTTATCGTCCTCCAAAATGATATCTTACTCGAATTCAGTTATTTATAGATGGTATTTATCAACATTTCTGCCCCCGGCATGATTTAGAATGCTTATTCGTGAATCAATAATGTACCTTGCACCGCCCATAGATATAATCACTAGCTAACTTCATCGAATCTCTGCCTATAACTGTGTGTGGCTTTGGAAACGCCATTTTGAAGAAACTGTATTTTATTAGAAGTGTTTAGGGTTCCGTACCCAAAGGCTTAAAGATGAAACCCTTTTATTAAGACTACTGTCGTCTGGTTGTATCTCATCAACCCTGATAGCTAGACAGTTGAAATTTTCATAAATGATGTATTTCTCTTGCCGCTATAACAACAAATACTTAAAACAGAGTAAAATATGTGTATGGGGGCTCCCATAGAACAGACCTAATTTTTTTTTGCAGTTTTTATAGATAATGGTAGATTTCGATCGGTTTTTTTTACAAAGTTAAAGTTGTGTATAAAGTGTCAGTAAAGTATAAGTGCACAACTATTCGCCATTCTATTTTAACGTCCAAAAGGGTATATTTATCATGTTTTAAAAGAATAAAATAAATATTTAAGTGGGGCTCCCATACAACCAACGTGATTTTCAGGGTTCCGATCCTTTAAAAGATATACGGCCGTTTATATCGCAAAAATTGTATGTTTTAATACTCTCAAGGGAATCAAAATTCATAGGATACTTCCCGTTGACCTAGAACCCTGAAATTTGGCATGAAGCAAGGTCTTATACCACAAATATAGGAATAAATCTGAAAATGAAAATTTATAGTTCCGTCGAAAAAAAAAATAACTTTCTTTAGATTCGGAAAAATCTTCGAGACTCGATTCAGGAATTGAACTATTTACATAAACTAGTTTTTACGGAACCCTCAGTGCACGAGTCCGAATCGCACTTGGCCAGTTTTTTTTTTATTACCGCCAATGCTCATAGGTGGTCTTTTAATTGTGGGTAAACAAGAATTTTGCAGTTTACTTACAACTGTTGACTTATAACCTTTCTACGTAACTCTTAATCTTAATAATCATAACTTGATTTATTACTAGTTAACTCTGCTCAGAGGTGGTCGAAAAATGTAGCCTTCTATAATTATTTAGTTCTACTATTTATCACAATTACATTCAAAACCACTTTATGTAGAGTTAAATAAATAGAATATAGTAGACTGACCTGTTGGTCTAGTTGTTAGTGGCCCTGACTGCTATGCCGGAGATCGTGGGTTCGATTCCCACCTAGGTGATATTAAATATATTATGTGTGTATTATATATATAAACCTTTCTCATAAATTACTCTATCTATTAAAAAAACCGCATCAAAATCCGTTGCGTAGTTTCAAACGACAGCGGGAAGCGACTTTGTTTTATGTTATGTAGTGATATGTCTTTAGAAATATATAAGTATGTTTACCAGTTGTCTAGTACTCATAACACAAGCTCTGCTTAGCTAGGGACTATCGGCGATGTGTGATAGTTTTGGAAAAAAACTCTTTCGAATATACCCTCAGCCACGTCTCGACAAAATTTCTGTTTTCCACAAAAAACTCTTTTAAAACTCGAAAAGTGTAAACGAACAGAACTTTTATCACTTTTAATCAAAGCATTATCAATTAACATGATCACTAACCTCCTGTACGTCGCAAAAAATCTCGAACTTCACCGGCGGACCAGCCTATCTGAAGGCTGTATCATTTTGATTGAACACTCCTCGCATGATGGACGAGCTACCGAACGCGGCTAACTTTGTATTGTCTATCTGTCAATCTGTCCGCCATCGCGCCACTTTGAGACATTGTGGGAATATTTCTAATATCATTTCACGTCACATCATCTATCGTTATTATTTTGAACAGTTCCGGGACTGAATGATACACGACAGATAAACCACTGAAAAAAGAAACATGATTATAAATACACTGTGAAATAGTTTTTGTTTTCCCGCGGCAGAACGAATTGCCTGGAGTACTTTCGAAACATACAGTAAAAGTAAAAAAAAAAACAACAAACTAAGGTATTTTTTTTAAGTTGTTTTTTTTTTGCTTTTACTGTATGCTTCGCAAACAATCGGCGCGGGAAAACAACCACTAAAATTTCACATTGTATAAAATGAATAAATTGTATTTAATTCAATTCAATTCTTTATTGCTATATCACATGTTTTACACAAGATCTTAAAAATACTTAAATAAGTGCTTATGAACCCTGTCGGGCACAGCAATTTCATAAAGATAAGTAGTTAGTAATTGCAATTTTAAGACAACAAAGTTAGAATAAGAAAAGAAAAAAGTCAATATACAAATCAAATTAAATTAAATACAAATGTCAGAAACATAGTTGATAAATAGTAAATGTCATAAATACATTCTTTTAATGTCAGAAGTTTATTTATAATAAATGTCAAAACAAATTCGTTACAAATACCAAAAAAATATTACAAACGTCAAAATAAATTCATCATTAATGTCAAAGTAAATTCTTTACAAATTCCAAAAAATAACATAACAAATGTCAAAATTGAATTAAACGAAATAAAAGTATTAGCGTTGTAAGCCTTTTAATGTGCCCATTGCTGGGACTCAGGCCTCCTCTTTAGGAAAGGGAATGGGCCGTAATCAACCACGCGGGCCCAGTGCGTGTTGGTGGATGTGACACATGTCAACAAATTTTTGGTTCTAGGACATGCCGGTTTCCTCACGATGTTTCCCTTCACCGATTTGAGAGTTGTGGTAATATTACTTTGTGTAATGAAAAAAAAAAAAAAATTAAATGGAATTAAGATGAATTTAATAAAATAAAATTATATAATTATAAAATTATATTGATTAAAGAAATAAATTATTTTGTTATACAAAAATATTTCGCAGAAGGCACTGTATTTTGTAAACTCTTACTTCAGTCCCTCACAGTCCTCTTTTTTAAATTCGTGTATTAAGAACATTGCAGTGGGTTAGAAAATACAAAATAAAATCTTTAAACTAGTTAGGCCATGTAGTTAGTTTACTCTGTTCTGTGGGATTAATTGAAAGAGTTCGGTACCGTGGCGTTGCAACCCGCAATACAGGGTAATTATTATCATTATGGTCATTTTTAATTATTGACATCTTAAGTTATTGACAAAATATGTAATTTAGTTTAATTTTAATGTAAGAATACCTTTTATTGTATTTTTATTATAAATTTATTTAAATGTCTGAACTAACGCAGAAATAAGTGCTACTTACACATAAATATTCAAATTATAAATAAAATTAACAGGTGGGCTTAGTCAGAGATGATACTTCCTATCGCTCCACAAAGAGCGGGAGAAGTCATTTGATGATTTTTCATCACAAAAAAGGAGCCTATACTTACGAAAGATTTTCTAAACCCTAATCACGTTACGTATTATTGAATTATGGAGAACCACTTCTTCCTTTTATAAGTAGTGCTCATATGCTAAGTCCTAGATTAGTTTAAAATTTATTGTCAATAAAGCTTGCTATAAAAACAACAAATGCTCCTAATTTTTTCCCGTTATAATAAACTACAACAATTGAGTCACATAAAATTGGCATTGTGGGTTCGGGTTGTGGGACTTCAGCAATAAAACACAGAACAATAGGACTACCATTTAACTTTAACTAACAAAAACCGAAAAGTAGCAACATTTTTATAATTATCACACTTTCACTTAAATCCTCTTTAAACTATTAAGATTAACCTTCAAAAACTCCATAGACAATGGAGTGCAAACCCTTCTACGTTTGAAGTGGTTGGTCGGCGCCTGCGCATTGCCAGGACCCCAGGTAGCGTTATTCGCGTCAAGTGGCAGATAAGGCCCTTTTCACAAGAGCGACCGACGACGGCACGACGCGACAGTCGTGTCGCCAGACGTTGGCAGACCTTAGCATGTTTGTTCTTTGGGGACAGAGATTAGATTTGAAGTTTTCGCAAGTTGTAGAATCCTATCACGAGTATGAAGTGCAAGTTTTGGGGCAGTTTTTTAGGCGCAGCTTTTAACACATAGCTAGACTCTCCTGGCCTCGGAAAATTAATAGGTACGGTATTTCCAACACCTTCCTTGAAGGTTTATTTGAATGATTCTAAAAGGAGAAAAATTATGATTCCAAAATGAAACCCTAGAGTTTCTTTCATCATCATCCACAGCTTAACTTCACCCACTGCTTAGCATGGGGCTCTTTTTCACCTAAAATTTCCTTATGACCAAAAAATAAAATGGAGTTTCTAACTATAGCACCTAGATTTAGTGATAGATAAATACTTATATGCGGCTTTACACATACCCGGTACAAAAGTATGCAAGTAGGTACGTAGGTACCTTGCATAATGTTTCTCTTCCACGTAAAACGGCGGCTTCAGAGTAATCCCAAGGACTATTGATCTAGTAGCTATTTTGGGCCTCAATTAACATCCTGTTTCTCTTCCAGATGGTGCTGACCTCCATGCACAAGTACCGTCCCCGCGTGCTGGTGGTGCGAGCTCGGGATGCCGCCGCGCTCGCCTGGGGTGCGCCCCATGCTTCCTTCTCTTTTCCTGAGACGGAGTTTATTGCTGTTACTGCTTACCAGGTTTGTACTTGTTAAAGTTCTAGTTACTAATGGATATAAGTAACTGCGGTTTCTGAGAGCGTAATCAATGTAATAATAACATTGCCATTTAATCTCTCTTCACAAATCAGACTAAAAGTTAACAAGAAATTTTCTCAGTTGTTTTTTCCTAAATTCACTCCCTAGTAATAGAACCGAGTGAAACCGCTGACAAAAGCTAATTTATTTATAACTAAGAAGGCTAGGTTAGGTTAGGTTCCAACACTGCGGAACAACTGAATAATTTGAGTAAAAACTCTTATTCCTAAACCGACTGGTTCCAAAATTCTACGTATAAGTGTAATTTCTATTTACTTTCAAAAACCTCCTTTAGGGTTAGGCATAGGTATGAAGGTGTAAATCACAGCAAAATAACATGATAAGTATCGCAGAACATTGCATTATTTGTATCCACAACAAACAATACAATGTTATGCCATACCATGTTATTTCGCTTTCCGTGGTATATCTTTCATCGCAGCTTGTGGCAATTTATGAGCTAAAACCGCTGCGGTCGAACCACAACAAAGAACATTTCAAGACAACCCCCACTAAATCAAAGACCTCACGAAATCAAAGAAAAGTACTATCACTAGGACATCAAGGGAAACCTCACATGATACGATCGCACCTCTAATTCTCAGAATCCGTACTACGATTCTACGAACCAGTCGATTCGCACATACGGACTGACGTCGGCATTTTTTTCACTACACCAGGCGCCAAAGCTTTTACCAAAATCGAACATAAGTTGGTGCCAGTTACATTCACAAAAAAATATAGATTGCGACGAGCGGGCATTGTGTAAAGACTCTTAACGAAACAATACCAACTAATTTGGAGTTTTTGTTCGAGCGGCGTTTGTGAAGCATTGTGGGACGATCGGTAAATCTTGGAAGTATCAGGTTCGTTACAGTTATTTTCTGAAGAAGCTCAACAGTGATTCCAAGCGATAAATACGGTACCCAATGATATCTTTACGCTTTATGAAAAACAATAGACTGAGCGTAGTAAACAGACACTCGGTTAGAATTTCCCATTGAAATTAAAGTCACACGATTCGGATTTGCAAACTGGCTGTGTTGCCAGACAGAATGCGCGTTGCGTGACTAACTAAACCAAAACATATTTGAAAGAACATCTCCCGGCATCTGTCCCGGGCAATAAAGCTGCGGTACATTTTAATTCCATTTATTAAATCTGGCTCCGAAGGTTTATATAAGTACCGAGACACAGCCCCCCGCTGTTTGTTATCCCAAACTAACTACTGGCTTTTGCGTTCATTGCAGCGTGTCCATCCCTTGCATAATCCCCGCTCGTAATTAAGCATCGGCTTTCTTTGCCTCGCGGCGTCCTTCATGTTGACTGCAACGAGGCGCGAAAGTTTTCTCGCGTCCATTTCATCGGAAGCTTTGTAGGATTATCCGACAATTGTCCGGCTAACGGGACCCTCGCTCCGACAATGCTCGGCGGCATATCATTGCGCATTATCCCCGACAGCCGACCGCTCGACGGCTAAACCATTGTTGCAAATTATCAACGAATTAGAAATCGTCTTTGGAAAAGCCGCCCCTTTATTTGTGAGCGTAACTAGGTGGCACACCAGTTCAATTACAACAACACAATGCCCTAATGTTGTGAATTCAATAACGCACCGTCATCGTTCGAGCCTGTCATCGCGTGTTTGCTGGTCCATCCGATAAATTATGGTCCTATCTGCTAGATAAATAAACCAAATTTACTCAGACCCTAATTACACAGTCCTAAAAAACTGGCGACAGTCGCCAATATGTGAAATGGTCACGCAAAAAGTAAGAGCGACGGCAAGTTTGTGTGGTGACGTCACGGGCGACAGGGCGGGCCAGGGGCGGCGCCTGCCAGCTCGAGAGCACCACATTTAGCTAACCGACCGGCTTAAAAAGTGCACTTTGCTCTGCTAATAACAGGCTTTTAGCACTCTCCGGAGCTTCGCCGGGTGACGGTTATCTGGTTGAGCAGCGTAGGGCTCCCGCCGGCGCCGCCTTATCACGGCGAGTAAACAGTCGTCACAAGTGACTTCACGTATCTCAAACTTACTATTTGCGTTCAGGATTTCGCTAGATAACTAATTTCGACTTTCGATTGCAAACACATTTTTAGGCGCGACGCGAAAAAAACAATGTTGAATTTCGAACGTCCTATTCAATTAGGAAATTTTGTGGTGTCTAGAGTGCTCTGTCATCGTCACTTGCGTAAACTGTAGGTTCTAGTATCAAATTTCTTGTAACGGTAGTGTTTAGTGTTTTTGCCGCGTGTAAAGGCGCCTAGTGCAGTAGATCGCGCGGAACAACCGCTCAACGGGCGGGCGACGTCGCGGCGACACGGCGACACGCGAACATGCCATGCTAATTGGCTTGTCGCCAAGTCCACGCCACATGTGCGACAATTATCCCTTACAAGCTATTAGCGACGCCGGGATGTATGCGGAAACGGATGTTTAAATTGCATTCTCCAAATGAGATAAGGAGGTTTCCGTGTGACGCGTCAACCACGGATTTTTGATAGGGATAGATAACTGAGAAGTTGTGAGAGCGACAGCTTAACGCTTCACGTGTAGTTCTTAAGGTACGAATAGACTACGACACTTTAAACGGTACACTCAGTGTATAAGTACAACGAGTGTCTCTGTATGAACACGAGTGTCTCTACATTCTCACACTCGTATTCATACAGAGACACTCGATGTACAAACTGAGCGTAATCTAAACGTACCTTTATGATCAATCTTAGGGAAATCAATCCCTACTTTAATATCCATTTTATTTTTCTCCTCTTTTTTAACGCATAATTTTCTTTGCCCACAGAATGACCGCATCACAAAGTTGAAGATCGACAACAATCCATTCGCCAAGGGGTTCCGAGCGTGCGGCCAGTCCAAGTGCAAGCGGAAGAACCCTGACTCTGGTAGCGAGGGGAACCCGGAACCTAACACAGAACCTCGTGAGGCTAAGAGACCTTGTTCTGATGCTGCTTCGTCCTGTTCAGAAGAAGGAAGCTTGCGATCCTCGTCGCCAAGATCCCCGCCTTTAGTCGAATCTCCCGCTCCTCTAGTAACACCGCCAGAAAACATCACACCTCCGCCACCTGCGTTTTATCCTCCTGAGCTACCGTACTTGGGACCTCTTCACATGCCGATGCACCTAGGGCTGTGGCCCGGGAGCCCTGTGCCTGGCGGGTTCTCGTGGGCCCCGGCGCTGCCCCCGCCCCCGCCCGCGGTGCCTTCGCCCCCCGCTGCGCCGGCGCCCTGCCGACGGGTAAAAAGCTTCACGATTAGTGCGTTGCTCGGAGAAGGTTGATGCTCATATTTACACATTTCTTCTGGATATAAATGACTAGAACGTTAAGTGTTGACAAATATTATGCGTCCCTTCGCGGATGGATGTTATGTTACTTTTTTTCTATGTAACTATGAGCCATGTAGCTATTCTATAGAGTACTTAAATTAATATAAATTAAGAATGTTGACGCGACAGGGATATTCGCAATACCTACTTACCATAATTTAATTTGTAAATAATTATAATTTGCACATAGTTTTATTTTTTATGTTTAATTAATAAAAAAATAAAATCTACTTTATACCTACCTCGTTAAAATAAGTAGTGAATATTGTATTGTGATAGCAGTGCCTTAATTTTGTAAAAATGCTTAAAAAAGTAATTTAATTAGTCATATCATAATTATATGTAGTTTACAATAGGAGTATCTACATTATGCAAACATTTTATATGTATTGGTACATAAGCAGCTGTGTATCTACATTGCTTAGTTAATTATAAACATGATATTTTATATAAAATGTCTTTAGATAAACTGTACATAATTATTGTAAATAATATCAGTCAACAGTTAAGTAATTACAATATATTTTTTTATTTGATTTCATATTGCATTTTATTTGTTTTACCCTCTTTTCATTAGCACAAAAAGTTTTATGGATGAATCGAAAAAGGTTTCAAAACAAAATTTAAATTTTTAGGCAGATCTGGGAGTAGAGTATCTAATCCATACCTACCATAGACCATATAAACACAAGAAAATATATAAAAAAATCTGTCAAACCGTTTCGGAGGAGTTCGTTAACAAAATATTGTGATACGTTTTTTTTTAACTATACTAATATTATAACAAGAAAAGATTTGGACTTTTATATATTTAGAACTACTAACTGGACCGATTTTTCACCACTAAAACACTACTTATAAATATACATAATATAATAATAAACATGTCTGAGTAATATAGGCTATATATTTTCTAATTTCACGCGGGCGAAATCGCTGGAAAAAATAGTATTAGATAAAACAGAGTCGGTTTTCGCGTCTGTCTGTTTATCCGCTGACTCCTCAAAAACCACGCAACGAATTTTGATGCGATATTCAGAAATAGAAAGAGACTTTAGGGTGTTTTTATAACATGCAGATTTCATTACGCATACGGATTTGCTCCACGTGAGTATGCGCTTTTCATACAAGTATTTGGGTGAATATTATGTTTTTCAATTTTGGTGGCGAAACCCTTTCTTCAATTTTCGTGAAAATTAAGAACCCACGTCCCTGAGCTGTCAGCAAACTGTAGAGGCCCAGCCTGCTAGCTGCAGGCAGGCAGGGTCGAAGCCTACTTGGGTCATGGGTCAGCTTCCGAAAGGAATACCCGGTCTCAGCACGATAGGCAATGAAGGAACGGGGTAGGTTTTTAGTCAGTAAGAGTCTGACACTACTTCCCGCTCCGCCCAAGGGCGAGATTTGTCATTGGATGATTTTACCTACCATAAAAAAACCACTTCCCTAATTTTCACGAAAATTGAGAAGAAGAAGAAACTGTAGAGTTACTACTTATTCTTGAGTTTTCGTGGAAATTAGGAAAAGCTGAAGAATTCGCCACCAAAATTGAAATAACACGCTACCAAAATTTAAAAAAGTGATTTGACCTTGATATTCACGCATTTATTGTAATGCGGGGAATAAGATCGCGAGACGCGTGCGGGACGGGGCAATTCCGCAAGTGTGATGAAATCCTTTGAAATCAAAATTCGTACCGGCCCGTACCGGGTCATTAGTTAACGAAATTAGAAACGAAAATTATATTGAAGTTTAGTTATCAGTCTAATATACATAATACATTTAATATATAAAAGAAGAAATCGACTGACTGACATATCAGCGTACAGCCGAAAATACTGGAGCGAAGAGCAAAAAATGTTGCACTAGGTTTTTTTATGACGTAAGCTAACATTCATCATCATCATCATTATTTCAGCCGAAAGACGTCCACTTTTAGACATAGGCCTCCTCTAAGCGTCGCCACAACGACGGGTTCTATGCGTCTCGCATCCATCGGACTCCAGCGATCCTGACTAGGTTATCGGTCCACCTAGTGGAAGCAACATTAAGCTAACATTAAGAGAGGATTTTCCAAAATTTACCCCCAAAAGGAATGAAACGATAGTCTAAAGTTTGTAAGGAGAAACCTACAATTTTACAGGCGATGCCGCTGGCAGAAGCTACTGTGCCTACTAATAGTAGTCAAAAAATTCATTTCAAACTGAACTTTAAAAATGGAAACTATTTTCCTTCGTTTGTATAAGTTCCCAACTTCTCTATCTGTTAGTATGTCCTTGTTTCAACTTGAGATTGTAGACGGTCTAACTTTCCACCGGAGACGTGGGCTTACGGACGACAAGCAACGGGCAGCTCACCGTCTGGCCAGCCGGTAATCGTGTAGTGTTTCACACGAGTGTTAGTGTTTGCAAACCCGTAGGGGCGGCAAATCTATTGGGGCTAAGGGTTTACTTCCGAAAAGGAAACCCGGGATTCTGGAATGCTATGGCAAAAAAGGACCATAGTTGTGATTTAAGTCAGTAAAAGTCTGACACGCCCTCTCGCTCCGCGCTAGAGGAGGATAAATTATTAGTTTATATTCCACCTTAAAAAAAGACAGTCCAACTCCGAGAAAGAGGCCAACCGTCGTATTCGACTTGGCTGGGTTTACGCTATCGGAAAGCTGCGCGTTATCTTCACGTCAGACTTACCAGTATCTGAGATAAATGTATATGACCATCGTGTCGTCACGCCATTTGCTCGTGGAGGCAATTGGCAGCAATGACCTCTCGCGCCGGAGCCTGGGTCGGGCTATGGTCCGGAGCGAGGAGGATTGGAAGGCGTCGCCTCCTTCTGTGAAGTAGTAATGCTTGCTAAGGAGGAGGCCTGACGCTGGACGTCGAACAATGGGTAGCTCGCTATCCGGCCGTCTGGTAAATAACCGGACCGAGCCCAGTCGTCAACAGCGCGTAGTCATACACGCGCTCCTCAACGAGATGCCAGCAAACCGTGGAGGCCTGGCAGGGCCGATGCCCGCTAACTAGGACCGCGGGGAATTTTGGAAAAGTAAACCCGTAGTCTTAGAACGCAAAGGGCAATTGAAGGACACAGGTATGTTTTTAGGTGAACACATGATTTATTTTTATTATATCACTAGCGACCCGCCCCAGCTTCGCACGGGTGCGGAGTGGGTGATATTAAATACACACATCAAAAAAAAGTTTGAGATAACTTTGATAATACGAAATCGTTTTTGTTACGTTAAAATAAATAGTACATTGTTACCCTAGGGGTGAAAGTAACTTATTTAGTCCCGAGAAGGAGTTTGGCGGCCGAGCGAAGCGAGGTTGCTAATAGTTCGAGGGACTAAATAAGTCTTTAACCCGAGGTAAACACTGTGCTTTTCATTACGAATAAAAGGAAAATAAAAACCTGAGTCGTCGTCAAAGGTCTTCGTATGATATAAAGTATGTTTCTTTTGATTTAGGCGGTAAAAGGTTTTACACTACTGCTTTTGCCTCTTCTCAGAATCAGGTGTTAAATTCTTAACTTAATTTAAATGCACTTACAGTGTGATTACAAAATCTCATATGAAATTTAGTAAAGTCGGTATAAACAAAACTCTAGAACTCGAAAAAACTAAATATCGGTTCGCCATTTTCCCGCCAATTTTGTTTTTTTTTTTTCGGTGGTCAGCCAACATTTTTTATTTTTAACAGTGAAAAATGGTAAATATTTCTCATATCTATTAGTTTTAAAGAAATGATTGAAAGATTATACTTAGTTAAATCATTAAAAAAAAATATGTAGGTATTTATCTTTTAGTTATTTCGATTTTACATCGCGCTATAATTAACTGGCTGTATAGAAAATTGGGACTTAGTTCAATAGAAAAGCAAAGATAGAACTAGTTTTTTTTAATAATTTGACAGCTGTCAGTTGAAAGTGATTCTGCCAGAGATGAAAAGTATTACTTTCAACCCGCTCTTCAGGCAACTTCAGACCTACTTTCAGACTATGAGTAATGAAAACGTTTTTTTCATTACTCATATGCTCATATTTATTTTTATTTTCCTTTTATTCGTAATGAAAAGCACAGTGTTTACTTCGGGTTAAATACTTATTTAAAAATCAAATCTTTTAATAACAAAAGAATTTAATATAAAAAGAGATTAAATCATTGTTTACAGAAATTCTGAAATCTGACCTGCCTCCAATCTGACTTGATTCAAGCGTTTTTTCTGACCTTTCGAAGAAGGAGTTCATTCAAAAAGATGCCGAGGGGATTATCAGAAGTTTTACAAACAAGAATTGTTACTTTGGGGGAAGAAGGATATTTTACGAGAGAAATAGCACTCAGAGTGGCTGTATCCCAATCCTGTGTCGTGAACACGTTACGGAGGTATTGCGGCGTGGATATCTTTGCTGATCGACCTCGCAGTGGTCGGCCAACTGTTTTTACTGCTGCGCAGAAGCATTACATCAGGCTACTGACTGCCCGAGACCCAACAATCAATGCCACTAAAATAAAAGCTGAGTTGCGGGCTACTAGTGGACTAGTTTTTTTTTTATTAGCATTAGCACTCAGACCATCAGGAATTGCTTAAACCAGGTTGGGTTACGAGCGAGGAGATCCTGGCGAGCACCCCTGAACTCACAGCAATGAAGCACAGCAATGACAGCGACGCAGATTGCAGTGGGCTAGACTCCGCCAAAATGAAGAAAACGACGAGGAAAACATTTGGCGGAATTGTCGCTTTGTTGACGAGTCCAGAATTAGCATTAGGACGCTGAAAGACAAAGAACTGCACTGGAACCGTTCAAAAAGGCGGGAAATCGGTATCCTTTTGGGGCGGTATTATTATATCGTTTCCTTAAAACGACCTACATTTAACGGTGTATTTTTAACGAATTTTCCGCTATGTAGGGCCAATTACAACTAGTTTTCATTAGAATCAATAAGCTTCTTTGTTAGTTGGTTTTTTTTTCAAAACGCTAAGGAGGTGTATCAATAACCGTAACGTTTTTGATAAACTATAACTTTCAAGTAGGTATCTAAACGACGAAATTTCACTGAACTGGGAAAATAGTGTATCGTGGTTTGTTACTTGGTGTCGATGTCTCATCGCTCATCAATTAGATAAGAAAATCTAGCTACCTACTTGATTTTTTTGGATATCTCAAAGTAAATTACTGCAAAGACCGGTTTAAACAGTTCTAATCAGCTAGGTCTAATTTATATAGCATCACAAATGTGCCCAAGAAAATATACCCAAGAAAATATAGTGGCTGTGACAAAAAACCAAATTTATCTATAATTGTTTTCTACCTAAGCAAGCCAAAATAAAAATTTAAAAACTTCTTGTGGCAAAAAGTTATTTTTTGTGTGCCATCTGAACTGTTTTGTCTTTCCATATGCATGTGGCGCCATCTATGGTGTTATTGAAAAAGTATTTTGTTCTTGGCCGAACAACATACAGTATGGTCGACGGATCTTGGCGCGTCTGAAATTAGGCTCTGCGAACTTTAGCGCTCAAAATAAGTGCGCCAAATAAATGATTTATAAAAATAATTTCCAATAACAGTTGGTAACAGCAATAACAACCGCTATTGGCATTTATTTTCTCAAACCATTTATTGTTTTACGAGTGCAAAAGAGCTTCGCTTCGGTACAAAAGTGATGCTATAGTATCACTTTTGTACCGAAGCAAACTCGGCCACCACTGCTCTAGTAGTTATATGTTGGTATGTATTACTGTGCCATAAACCTAAATGTCTGTTACCAGGTCAAGAAATAAATATATATATATATATATTTTGGGCATCTATCTGAATTGGGAACAGATCATTTCAGCTCAAGCTCCTGGGTAATTTTAAATTTGGCTTAAATAAACTAAAGTTTACAATTTATAATTTTGATATATTTGAGGTTACATTCACACAGAAGAGGAAATAACACAATCATTATGTACAACAAATGCATCTAACAATGTTTGAACCAATAACATTATTGCATATTCATTTGCAGCAAAAAAATTAAATAATATTAATTTGTGATTGTTTAGAAAAATATTGCACTCCTATTGTCACATAGAAGACATTTTTGTGTCCTAGATAAAACATGTTTCTACATTACAAGAAAATACATCCAGATATTAAAAGTGGAATTAATTTATTCTTATCCCAATCACTATGCTGAGGTTCACTCCTATCCAGCAACAAGGTTTTGAAGCTCGGAACTTAATTCATTGGCATCAATGTTGACTTTAGCATTGGAAGCAGGTGCTGGGGCACTGGACTCTCTGTTGCAAGCCTTCTTGTGCACGAACCAGTGTAGACGCTGGCACTCCCGGTCACAGTACTGCACTGACTTACACTTGGAGCACTTCTTAGCCGGTTTCTCCTCCCCACAAGTGCTGCAGTATGGAATGGCATCAACAAACCCTCGCTGACCATTAATGGTACAGTTGATCACTGATAGAGCAGGAGGAGGGTCCTTGCTGGTCAAGGAACTCAACATCTGGTGGAAAGTTGTGCATTCTCTGATTGGGAACTCCCTCACACAATCTTTCAGAAATGTATCCATCAAGTCCAGAGAAACACCATCTTTGCCAGGCTTCAACAATTTCTTGGAGAATACTTCAACTACATCATGTTTCTTATCATCTTTATCAGTATTTATTTTCTTATCTCTAATGTTGTGTATTTCTCTAAGAACATAAGCTAAATAGTGATATTTAAAAGCCATTACTTCATTAGTGTCGCCACCTCGTGTCATTTCTTTCTTACACAACAGCTCAAGAGTTTTGATAACTTTCTCAGCATTGTCAAGTAAGGTAGGTATGTGTTGAAGATTAAGTGCCAGTCGCACTGGGTGAATGTTGACTCCCAAAACAAACTTGTGAAGAGGCTCAACTAAGGCCGCAGGTAGGTATGGTTCTGTTTGTTGTCCTTGTATGACACTGAAGTAGGCGATTTCGCTGCGAGGCACGTAGTTGTTGATGGTCGCAACTGTGTGGTGGTTACCGACGAACGCTGCCATTTGCGAGGCTGTGCGCCCCACCGAGTTAGTGGCGATAGACTTCGCTCCAGCGTCTAGGAGCAGCTTGCATACCTCGGAGCTCCCCGATAGCGCGCCGAAGTGCAGAGCCGTGTAGTTGTACTCATGCTTGCCAGAATTTACGTCGGCTCCCTGAAAAAGCAATTGAATAACAAATTAGTCAATGGAAAACTAATACCCCTGAGTACCAAATATGTCAATGAAAGTTACGTACCCTATCGAGTAGCAATTGGACCATATCCTTGTTGCCCTTATAGGCGGCGTGTTGCAGAGCAGTCATACCATTTTCGTCGAAGAAATCAACGGTCCCTTTGTGTTGGGCCAAAATATTCTTGAATTCTATCAAGTCATTTTGCGCTATAGCATCGAATATTGTTTTATCGGCGCTAGGTTTTTCTTCACTTTTCGCCTCCATATTGATTTTCAGAAAACTTTTATTATATCGAACGGAAAGATGCTACCAGAAGCAAACAACCTATAAAGTTGACTGTCAATGTCAAAGTCAGTCGAACTCATTTGACAGTTGTAGGCAGGGTTGCCAGGTCCAAAAAAGGTATGATCGTACGCCAACTTAAAAAAAATCATATGCCAAGGAAATTTTGAAAAAAAAGAGATCGTACAACTAAGAAGTACAAAATTTTTATTAAAAATAACTAAAATTCGTTTAATATTAAAAAAAATGTAATAAAACTATTTTTACGCTTATACAAATTTTCTGTGGTCAGATTGTTTACCTTTTTTTTTTTTGTTGGCGTAAAATTCGTGCAATTTTCGTATTTTCTGTTTGGCTAGTAAGTTCACTTCAGTGTTTCATTTTGATAGGCTGCTTCTAAGTTCTGAGACGAGACTGACGAGAAAAACAGGTTTTTGACAAGTCACACAAATATTACCGAAAGAAAAAATAATAAGTTTCGTAAAAATGCAAGCAAATACAGTCTATTAATGACTATTGAAAGAGTCTTCATTCAAGTAAAAGAGCCAGGTATGCGTTAGATTGTTGGAGAATTCCCCGAAATTCATACTTGCCAGTAGAGCACATTCATGTTGCCAGACTTGTTAGGTATAAAAAAATCGTACACTTTCCGTACGATCTTGATGTAGTGATCGTACATGAGTAAAAATGCCAAATCGTAGGAGTACGATTTAGATCGTACATCTGGCAGCCCTGGTTGCTAGGGCTGTGCTAAGTAGATGTTACTATAGATATTTGTAGTGTTGGAATAAGAAATGATTTTTATTTCGAGTGAATTTACCGTTTTAAGTTTTCGCTTATTGATTCCTCGTGGCTAATGTGATTTAAAATTGGCGTAGTTTTGTATCTCAAGTGTTTGTACAACTGGAAAATATCATGGTGAAATAATTGAAACCGGCTGATCTCGATAAATTGGTGCTTCGAATATTATTGCAGTATTGACTACCACAGCGAAGCTTACAGAGAAGTCTGTCTTAATACTTTTTCTGCCAGATAAGACTAAATGTACATACCCTGCTAAACATTTAGAAAAATAATTATTTATTTACTTCTTAATGAAAAGGTGAAATGCAAAGTATCTTTGTTTGGATTGCTAATATGCTATTTTATGTTTATCACAAGAATCTTTCACATCACTTCTTAATAACGCGGATGCCTTTCGACTAGGTATCCACACATCTTTGCTGAAGAAACTATGGACACTCATTAACCCTTGTTCAAATATATGGAAATTATTTCCCACCCGACAATGATTAAATCATCATATCGGTAATATAAATTTAATCGATAAAATCGATACTTGAAATTATTTCGTCTCATCATAAAATATATCATGTTTCTTTTAATTTTTGGCAACATTTGCTTCCTAAATGTCATATGCCTAAACGTCAAAATCGATTCAAACTTTAGACGTCCATTTTTGCCGCCAATTTAGCTTTAAATTTGAATTGTTGTAGTGTTTTTCGTCTGACGAGCAGAAAAATTCTTGTAAGTACGTAATTGTCATTATTTATTTTATGTTATACTATATTTCTGATATGTATAAATAGTGTGTAAAAAGATTTGTGTTAGTTTTGCATGTCTAAACTAGATGGGAAATTAATTCCCTTTATCCCTTTTACTTTAATTGTTTTATCAATATATATAATTTTGATTTATCTTTTTGTTTTTAAATTAAAAATAAATAAATATAAAGAATTAAAATTACTATTGTAATTTTTAAAAGAGTACAAATAATTAATGTTGCAAATGCGATATTACATTATGTCCGCATGATTGTTTTAAAAAATTTCACAATGTTGAATCTCACCATGTAACCATTAATTATCTAATTGTTATTTCTTAATAGATAAATAATTTCTGTTTATGTTTTTTTTCTTCTTTATTCATGTAATTGCCAAAAACCAAGTAAAGTCGGAGGCAACAACTAGTCATGTGGGTATTGCAGTAATGGATATAAGTAAATATTTTCCCGCCATTAAACCAAAACGTAACCTAACCAAATGTATTTTGGTATGATCATAACTATCCTGGATCAACTCCTACCTGCCATTACGCATATAGTAAATTTTTCTTTGTACTCCGGTGTATTCCCCTCCTTGTGGCAAAAAACCTACGTTCGTCCACTACCTAATGTTCCTAATCCTACACTTCAACCCAATTCCGCCCAATCGCAATCCTTCCCTTTTTATCCAAAGTGCTCGAGGCCTGTGTCCACAAACAACTCTCTAACTTTGTGCACTGTAACTCATTGATTAGCCCACTACAGTCTAGGTTCAGGCCCGGGCACAGCACTGTTTCTGCCCTCCTTAAAGTGACTGGCGATATAAGGGCTGGTTTGGAAGACACCAAAGTCACTGTACTAGTGTTGGTCGATTTCTCGAACGCCTTCAATACCGTCAGTCACGATATCCTGTTAGCTATTCTATCCTGTCTAATGGTCTCTCTCCAAGTACTGGTATGGTTCACCTCCTACTTTCAGGAACATCAGCAGTCGGTTCACGTTGGAGACTTCTCTTCTCGTTGGTGTAATTTGGATACTGGCGTTCCTCTAGGCGGCATTCTTTCTCCTCTTCTATTTTCTATTTTTATTAATCTTATTATTTCCAAACTTCAGTGTGCGTATCATCTGTATGCAGATGACCTTCAGTTGTACTGCCAGGGGAGGGTCGACGAATTATCTGACCCTATTGACAAATTAAATAGAGACTTGATGGCCATTATAACATGGTCCGACAGATTTGGTGTGGCTGTAAATCGCAATAAGTGTCAGGCGATCATCGTCGGCAGTCCAGTTGGAGTATTGCCAAACTGGATCTTACAGCTCTGCCACCTGTCCTGTTCGACTCTACGGTCGTTCCTTTTAGCACTGACGTAAAGGATCTAGGCTTGCGCATCGACAGTACCCTGAACTGGCATACTCAAGTCGCTAGTGTCAGTCAAAGAGTTTCGGGAACGCTGCGAGCCCTGTACCGTTTAAAAATTTATTGCCGTCGAACACGAAGACAATGCTTGTGCAGACCCTAATTTTCCCACTATGACCTGGATGCAGATCTCCTCAACAAACTCGACCGTCTTCTAAATAACTTTTCATCGATTCAACAACAACATTCGATTGGTTTTCAATCTGCGCAAATATGATCACGTCTCTTCATATCGGTCGTTTCTCAACTGGTTGCCCATACGCCAACGCAGAAAGCAAAGAGCACTTACTACTTGGTTTTCATTTTTAGTGTCTCCCAATTCCCGTAGTTAGGCTAGGCTAGGCCTTCACTCTCAATATATTTGCGCCAATCACAAAAAAAATCTACGGTCATCACATAACCGTCTACTACATTGTCTTACTTATCGTACTGACTTCATTCACTATTCCTTTCAAGTTCAAGCTATTGCTCTTTGGAATGCACTCCCCCAGGAAATCAGGATGGCAACCAAACGATTGACCTTCAAAGTGAAGGTTCGCGAGTACATTCGTAAAAAGTTGGCAGCAGTATCGTCACAGCGCTAAATTTTTTTTCCTACTATTTGTCTGAATCAATTGTTCACTAGATTCGTGTATTCTCATTATTTTTTCTTCTATTAGATATTATTATATAGATATAGTATATTTTATTTATAGTATATATTTGTATAAAATATACTTAGTGTTTAAATAATAAATAATGTTTAACATTTTACCTACCACAATTTGTCTCTGTATCACCCAAAGGTTGACTGGTAGAAAAAGCCAAGTGCAAAAAATAACATATACGAGTATACTATGTTTTTTTTTATATATTTAATTTTACATACATTGAAACTACTTCTAAATGTACAAGCTGAATCCATTTTGGAGTTGAGAAGTCATACCCAGCGCCGCGTTTGTTTAAGAGTTAATACGCCGTGCGAATCGTTAGTTCGTTACTCATTGGTTTATTCAAATAGGCCTGTTGTTTTTGACTAATCATACTTGGCTTGGTGAGACTAATTTAGAATGAATAAATTATGATATAATAATAATTATAAATATGAATGCTTAATTATGTACCAACGGAAGCTTAATTTGAGATTTTATGCATAGCAACCAACGCCACTGTGTCATTAATTACTCAAGCTCCAAGCAAACGTATCCATATTGTCTTTGTCCTTGTGTCTTTAATTACGTTATTCAAAAGATTAAAGAGTTAAGACAGACCGCAAAATTCATTTTTTTTTTTTTAATCTTGCAGGTCATTGTCAAATTGTATGTTAATTAGAACATGATTGGCTTTTTTTATATATAAATAACAATTGTGAAAATAAATATGTATTAAGGCCGCCAATCATCAATTATCTCCAAAATCTTCATCCTGAATCACTCGGTCTATTAGCGAAGACTCCTTGTAAATCCGTTCAGAAGTTTTTGAGTTTATCGTATTCACACATATAGACAGAGGTGGTGGGGGATTTAGTTATATAGATATAGTACAAAGATACATTAAAGAAATAAAAAGAAGGCCGATTTAACTTTGAATGAAAGTCGAATATAGTAAGTATAAATTTATTCTAACAATCAATAGTCATAATGGCTGGCATGACTATTGATATAACATCAACAACTATAAATACGCGTTACATCTTTGATACATCGATCAATACGTCACTAACATACAGATTATTTTAAGCTAAAATTGATAAACAGTGAATATAACCTCATGAATTATACGAGGGGTTAATGCATGAAAGCGAAAGTTAATGATTCGACAAAATTTCCCTAAACACTTACAATATTAATCATAATTTAAAAGATCGAAAAACTGTTATGTTCTAAACACCGAGAGTATGAAAGAGATCAAATATACTACACACCAAGTAAGCTGAAGTGTAGCGCCTGTGGAGCGTGTCACATTCCTAAAGTAATGGAAGATCCATTGATATTCAATCATTTCCTTCAAAATAGTTATACAATTCATCAGTCCGCATTGCCCAGGACGGAGTGATGAATAGTAATTTAACCAAACAGAATATTACTTCTGAAACACATAAACAAAAAATGGAGCACGTAAACATTGAATTTAACCACAACATTTAGAGATAAAATTTAAGATACACATGATGATTAAATACCAATAAACTATTATTTTTTTGCGCAAAGAGTCATAGTCTACACCCAAAGCAAATGTGGGTACATGAACTTTAAGTTCCAATACATTTATTACTTTAGATAGTTACTAAGTTTGATTACATTACTATTTTATTGTTTCTATTATCTACACAGCATTTCATTGTTCTTAATCCTAGTTTAAATCGCTAATATTAACGTTAACTATATTGGTTACATATGAGATTTAACATATTTTATTACTTAGATAGGTACTTATTTTGCGCTGAAATATATTGCGCTAATACTCAAACTTTCTAACACTTGATTTAAAACTTATTACATTTTATATTTATATCATTAATTTAATAAACAGCCACATATTTCACTTACGACTAAAAACATTTAAAAGAAAATCCTACATCATTATTAATGCTACAATACACGTTTTGAAGTTTCAAATTTACACATTTATAATTTAAATATTATTAATTATAGTGGGAATTTCATACTTAGAATAAATTTTGAATTTTAAGCTCACACACAATTATAGTCGATTAATTTAATAGGTTTGATTCCTTTTCCAACACTAAAATTGAGTTTTATGGTTGTCAGTTTATAAAATAAAATTGCTACCATTTTTTGCATTTTCGCTACGTTAAATAAATTACACAATGGGGACTAATACAATTATTTTAAGTTGTAAAACTAACGTTGAGTTCTCGAAGCGTTCAAGAAGCATTTTATTTCATAATAATAATATTTGTTCCAGCGTCAACCTTAATGCTTGATGGGTCTCTATATCTAAACTACAGCTAAAACATCGACGGCTTGCTGAATTGTCGGTTAATCTTACAAACGTGTTTAACTAACGCGCAAAAACTTTAGTCTAACTGTTGTTTTGTCTATGAACTATTTGACTACTTTCATAAATCTAGACATAAAAATATTTAAACTATATTTTAATTACATTATGTTTATTACATAGCTATGAAATACTTACCTACTCATTCTTAGAAATGTAATATGGAATAAGTGAATATGTATTGTAGGTACTTATGTACCTGCCTGCATCTCATTTATCTGAGAACTTTTTTGCTCAGTGACCTGTTCTAAAAAATTATAATGATCATAAATATGTTAAATTTTATCTTATTTTGGAAAAAGTTATTATAGACATCGAATATTTTATACTTAACTCTTAAACAATTAGTCCTTCTCTAGTTACCCTTTCGGCTCCGCCTTCAATGTTTACCATGCAACAACCTTACACCTAACATTTATTTTCAAAAAGTCATCACAAACGCTCAAAGCTTGAAAAAAGAACGAGCAAAATACTCAGGAGAGCCTACGCGGAGTAAAAAACACATGGAGTGCTAAGGGGTGTCGTCTGGCAGTCCTACGACGCCGATAGCTTTCGTTCTAATAAGCCTCGTTCAGACTTCGCGAGACAATCATCGATGCGGGAAATGCTTAGAGCATTCTGTTCAGTCCTTTAGAATGTCTCATGATGTCTATACGCGACTTAACTAATCCGTTTCCCACGACATCAGATGTTTACTCTAGGGTGAAACAGCACTCCTTGTTTCTTCCTCATGTGTTGTACTAACAGTACTCGGCTTCTGATATGGCAGATGGAGTTTGAGACACAGTTCGACTTTGTAGAGCGCGCTCTCACATGTGTTGCCAATGTTGCCATATAGTAGTTTGACAGATTACGTCATAAACTCCAAGTGCTATATCAACGGTCCTGTGCTGTAAGTCTAGACGTAGTAGACGTCGAAGGAGAGCTGAGCTCAGACGAGCGCAGGCGGCGGTGCGGCTTGCGGGGGGGTGTGCGGGGATGTTGCAGGAGGGGGTGATGTTGGTGTGACGGCTGCTGATGCTAGTCGTACACCGCCACTCTCGGAGACCACTACGCCGTTATGCACGGTGCCGTTGCCTTCTGTGTCTGCGTATGGTGTGGTTAGGATGCGTAGACGCTGAAAGGAAGGTCATGGTAAGTAAAGTAAAATTAGTCTAATGGAATCATGTTGAAGAAATCAAAGGCATTTGAGTAGTAGTAGTCTTAAAGGACATTAATTAATTTAATCACTTGTTCTCCAGCTAGCTAATCAACATTAATAAGACATTACAATCATCATCATCATTTCAATCGAAGGACGTCCACTGCTGGACATAGGCCCAAGTGTCGCCACAACGATCGGTCATATGCGTCTCGCATCCATCGCACGTCATTATTGGTCCACCTTGTAGAAGGACGCGGTCGCAAATCAAGAAGATTTCGGACACATCGAATCCGTTCTACGAGCAATGTGCCTTGCTCTCTGCCACTTAAGTTAAGCGATTCTCCGGGCTATTTACAATCATACCTCAACAAAAGTCCCCTTCGTGGTAAGCAGCTTAAAGATCGCCACTGTTGGAATGCACATGACACTGGACCCAGCGATTGCCCAACCCAGTGCATTAGCCCACGCTGGGTAGATGTAATTCTCATATCTCAGCGGTTCGTAGTCCAGGAGTCCGTAAACGATGATGAAGAGGAGGAAGGCAGGGGCCGCGAAACGCCAGCAAACGCGCCAGTATAGACCGGGTCGGAAACCTATCATGTCGCGGATGTCCTCGCAGAAACGCTCCGTACCTGGGGAAGTATGAAAAAATATGGAAAACCGTGTCAAGGTTGAGTGCTCCATTGATTGTTTAATTGATATTAAGCGTTCATGAAATAATCCCACCATAAATGGGTTGCCAAGATTTACAAGTTCGTAACATATTCACTGTTAAAAACTTGTCCTAGCCTCAACTCTACGAAGCTTGCTCATATACATCATCATCAAATAACTCTACCCGTTCTAGGTGGATCCAGAGGGAACGTCAGATTTTTGGTAATAAAGCCCACATGTGTTTCTTCAGTTGCTCTTTGTGTTTCAGGGCAGCGGTAACTCTTTTGAACAATCCCAAAATCCTGGACCTCTATGAAGCCTGACTAAATAAGGGCTAAACTTAAAAAAAACCTACATTTTGATTACAAAGTACGAGAGACTTGGCTGTTGTAAATAACTGTTTGTGAAACTCAAATTCAAGTTTTCGTTGCAAAGGATTTAAGGACTTTTTCGTTATTACGTCTCGAGTATCTTACCCGAGATGTAATAGGTAACTAAAGGACTATTTAACAGGCTATAACTGTTACACTAACTATTGTTACTGCGATGTGAAGTTAAAAGGGGACTAGATGCTTACTCTACGTCTACTACGCTACAATTGCTATAGGAAGGTGCGGGTGACAGCTGTCGAATTCAAACAATGTAGCTACCTATCCTTTTCGCTTATTTTCGACCTGCTGACATCCTCCCTATGCTGCTTAATTAATTAATTAAATAAAAACTTTACAAACAATGTACGGTTACCCATCAGAGCACAAAAACGAACTCACCATAGATCCAAGAAACAGCAATAGCCTCAAAGAACACAGCCACCAGAATAGAATACCCCGCAGCATATCTATCAAGCAGTTGGAAGAAATAGAAGCCGCCCTTGGTGCAGGAGGCGAGGCCCACGAAGAAGTATAGAGTGAAGAGACACGCCACGAAGATCTCGCGGTGTCGCCCGATCGGAGGGAACTCGTCGCTAAGGGCAGTAATTATTGCCTCGGAGCCGCCGAACTGCAAGAAAATTAAAGTTCTGATTAAGTACAGTGCGTAGAAAAGACTTTTCATATGAAAAACACTTTTTATTTATGTACACACAAATACTTAAAAAAGAAAAGATCAAATACAGACAGAAGGTCGAAGGGAAGGAAAGGTACTGCTTATTTTTAACTGAAGATTTTTAGATACATCTGGCATCAGTTCAGACTAGTCCATCGTTTATGATTTTTTTTTCCAGCTATTACTGTCCCACTGCTGGGCAAAGTCCTTCCAATCATTCTTTTCCCGCGCCGTCTTAAACTAGTTTATCAATTTTTCCCAACTAGCTTGGGGCATCCAGTCTAGACTCCTTGCTACTCCTCCGATTCCTTGGATATGGTCAGACTTTCTGGTGTAGTAACGACTATCAAAGAACTATGAATGACAACCGCTTTACGTGCTTTCTGAGTCACAAGGGTCGATAAAATTAAGATTAATGCGTTAAACGTACTAAGGTCACGGATTGATCTGGTGCAAGACATTTCACCAAAGTCACATAAGATTGAAGAAAAGAAGATTTTGAGCGTCAATAAGTATCAGCTCAAAATCTCCATAAACCAGTAACAGTAATTTTAATTTAACAGAAGAAAAGAGCCACTTACAGAACTATCCAACCCAAGTGTAAGCAGCATCATGAAGAATATCAGCGCCCAGAAGGTAGACCCGGGCATGGTCGCGATCGCCGCGGGATATACCACGAACACTAGCCCCGGTCCTTCGGTAGCCACGTCTTGCACATCCCTGCCTGACGCGTGCGCCATGTAGCCAAGCACGCTGAAGATCACGAACCCGGCTATGAAGGAGGTCGCTGAGTTGATCACGCTCGTTAGGATGGCATCCCTGAGAAATGGAATAAAATTGCGTATAGAAGGACCATCTAAAAACAAAAATTGTTATAGTTGAATTAATTACTTCAAAAGCATAATAAGTGACTATGACTGTTTAAAAAGTAAATTAACACTAATGCTCGCGCGATGAGCAATTTGCCGCAGCATACGATCTGGGAGAAATAATATTTTCCTATCGCGGTCAACTGCGAACTGATTTTACAGTTGTACTCAAACTTGCATTACAAGGGTTTGACTAGTGATGAGTGTGTTTCATCAGTGATGATATGATGTGATTTGTTAGAGAACTTAGACCTAGAGTATTCGCTCTATGATGCATGCGAGCAGGCGGCAATATTCCTTTCTGTTGCTATCATCTGGGAAAGGAAGTCTGAAGGTGAAGTGAGTGACCACTGTGACCAACTAAGCTACGTGTCGCACCGTGTCCGTGAAACTTTCATGCGTTTAAAAATTGTAACGTTGGTGTCTTGGGACGGCAAAATGCTCATATTGCGAGCTCATAATAAGCATTTTGTAACAAATGTCGACGGCGTCGAGACTATCTTGTCTGACATTTACGATCTTGTTAGAATAAAAGATAAAAACTTACTTGTATACGTTGTTGTGATACTTATTGTACGATGCATAAGCCAAGAGCACTCCGAAACCAGGCCCCAAAGAGAAGAACACTTGAGTTGCGGCATCCACCCATACCTTGGAAGCGAAACATATGAATATGAAAATTATGAAACCATTAAACAACAATTGCAAATTTCAAGATTAAATTCATACCTGAGGTTGTGTGATAGCTTCAAAGTTAGGACTGAGGTAATACTGAATGCCGGTAGCAGAGCCAGGGAGGGTTATACCGCGGACCAAAAGAATTAGGAGTACTGCGTAAGGAAAGAGAGCCGTGAACCAAACCACCTGGAAGAGAAGAAAGCATATTTTTTTTTCAAATATTATCGTTCTTGAGCTAATAGAGACGAAAACATGATAATAATTGTACATTATGATATAAGTGTGTAACGTAGGTGAGTAACGTTGAGGCGGTATTAAGAGAGCCGAGGTCGGTAATTATTATCAATAGCCACGTGTATCATATGACGTTTTTCAAAAATAATTTAGTTAACTTTAATAGTAAAACTGGTAGTTGTCAATTTGTTTTGTCGTATGGTGGTGATAAATGAAATTATCCGACACCTGAGCTAGTTATTAGCAGTATATATCAGGAACTGATGCATTTCCCATAATTTTAATACAATTTTGTTAACAATATAATTCGAAACGATAAAAAAGAAAAACAAAACTTAAAAACTTTTAAATACAGAAAAATATGTTTATGAAATGCCTAGAAACTTAATAAAGAGTACGTACTTTTCCAGAAGTGCTGATGCCTTTCCACAGAGAGAAGTAACATATGATGTAGACAGCCAGCAGACAGAGGGCCATGTCCCATTTTATGGCACCGAGGTCATGAAGACCTTCGCTCCCTTGTAGCTCCAAGATGGCGCGGCTAAAACATTGTTGCTTTGAAATAACTGTAGAAGGTATTTTGATGTATTTCCATCTATAAAGAAAACTTACTTAAAATATTCAGAAGCAGCTGAAGTAAATGGAGTGGTTTGAGGAGGAGGGAACAATCCTGAAGAGCCATTGTTGCGTACACGAGTTTTGTTGGAAGCTTCCCAGATTGCTTCGAACTGTGAAAAAGTCAGACTGTTAAAAACCAAAAAGGCTGGTGAGGTGGTTTGAGAATAAAGTACCTAGAAAAATTTGGGACAGCCTTTACCCAAAGTAAAATGGACCAAAATATCGTGGTAAAGTTAAGAATGTTTGTGTAAACACACACTAAATATGCTGATGGGTCATGACCACCCTGCTTTATCACTTTTCCCTGAATGATGTTCCTCCGAAAGAATTGTATATCGTAGATTCAAGAGCAGTGGGGATCTGGTCGGACCAACGTATTGGGCTGCGCCCACGAGGCCTTTTCCCATCCACTTTGCCGGTCACAATAAGCCTTTCAAGGTTGCTACCGTAAAACATATATCTACTAACCAAAAATCAATTAGCTTTATGATAAAAACTCACGGGTCGGCAAGCGGGGGTGTTCCACTCGTTGTCGCAGTTGGTCCAGGGCAGCATGGTGGTGAAGGACGCGAAAAAGAATCGCAGTGCCCACGCGATGATCACGTTGTAGTAGAAGTCCACGTAGAATGCTATCAGGACTACTGCGTACCCGATTCCTATGGGGATATTCAATGAACTTAGGAATAATTGTAACAAGTGCTGCTGGAATGAGATAAAGGAGAAAAGTGGAGAAGTGACCTACCAACACAGAAGTGATACCAAAGCACTTATGTTGGTCACTTTTTTTTTAGGTGGGAAATCATTCAATGACATGTCCGCCCCACCGTTGGGCGGAGCGGGAGGGTGTCTCAAACTTTTACTGACTAAAAATCCACTCCTGTTCCTTCGTTGCCCTTCATACTAGGGCCCAGTCCTCCTTTCAGAAGTAGACCCTTGGCCCCAGTAGGCTTCGAACCGACTCTACGGTTTGCTGACATCTCTTTGAGGTGCGCGTGGAACAATACGCGCCGTCGACGACTTGGGCTCGGTGTGGACGGTTACCGTACGGTCAGCCGATGAGCAACCCATTGCTCGCGGTCTGCAAGCCCGCGCCTGCGGTGGCCAGAAATCGGAATCGGAGCTTCTGCCAGAGATTTCTCCCACGTGAAAGTGGGTTCCCCGTACAAACTTCGGACCCCTAAATTTATGACCTGTTTCATCGTCTAAGGGAGTGAATTTTAGAAAACCTATCTTAGTCTTTGTATGTTTCATCGGACTCCGTATTAGTGTAATCATCTTTATTAAATTATAATATCTCGATAGATTAAGACAAGAAAATAAAGAAAAAAAGGTTTATTTACGCGAAATGAAACTAATTAATAAAACTAATTAATACACAAATGATATACATATAAGGAAGATATGCGTCTCATCCGAACGCTCAGCATAAAAATATTATTATTATGGGTGTGATTTATCGTTTACAAAATGAGAATCAGATCCGAATTCATTAGTTTCTAACGTAACCGGGTCTTATTTAAAAAAAAGTTTAAAATTTTTCGGTGACCATCGTAAACTGTGCTAAATTTCAGCGTTCTACATCCAAGGGTATAGGCTGAGCCACGGAATGTTCTGTGGGCTGAGCGTTGAGGAGACAGTAAGTGAGTCAGGACTTTATTATAAATTTTTCCTATCTATTATAAGTAAATACTAAAGAGCACTTTTAAAACCCTAAGTAATTACCTAAGTCTTAAAAATAAACCCTCGAAGAGAACCATTTCACCGAAACAATGATCTCGCGCGAACGTTCCCAATTCATTTCGTCAAAAACACTTTCACTCGAGCGGATTTCCAACACCTTTCCGGACCATTACCAATTTTATTTCTCTTCAAAAATCATATCGTGGAGGGAGCCACTCAGGGCGCGAGACGTGACAATCGCGTGAAATGAAATCAACGGGCATAAGCCGGGCTCGCAAATCTACCGGAGCCTTTTGAGACCGTATGGGACGAGCACTTAAGGGGAGCCCCGGGAATGGTGTCAATTATGGGAGTTAAGTGCGGGGGTGAAGCTGACGTCCGACTAGACCGCGATCTTGTAAAGGGCCCATGTTTTGCATAAAAGTCTTGAAGTCGGTGTGTTGTTTATTGGTGCGTGTGATTTGAGTGATGAATAGAGTGGTGAGTTATTTCGTTTTTTAAATGAAAGAGTGTATTTATTTACGCCTTGCCTCAATAACTGTAATTTTAATTTTACATTTATTGTAAAATTAAAATTACAGTTATTGCATGCATGCAATAACTTTAATTTTAATAATAATGTGTGCAGGCATTCTGCTCAGCGCCGAAGTGGTTTAATAAAGTTGGCAATCATTTTTCACCGTCAAAATCTGATCGTATCTTTATCCAGGTATTTGTCACAGATAATACAGACAACTTTTGAATTGTCAAACAAAAAACATAAAAAAAAAACGTCTCTAATTTGATCACGAGAAAGTTTTAAATTTTATAAGGCCTAAAGAAACAAATAAATAACTAATTTTAAAATGGAAATACCTTAAATTTATAGTTTTTTCTATTAATATAAACTAATGTTTGACTGCGATCCCACCTGATTATATGCACTGTATGCAGTGATGCAATCGTTGATCGTGAAGCACACTAATTTACTAAGAGCCTATTCACTGTAGCCTTGAAGCCACCTAAATTCCGGATAGGAAGACCGCAGCAGGAAAAATTTTCCAGTCCTTCGATGTGCCTAGTACGCGGTATATTAAACGACAAGGTGAAACGCATAGTCCTAATATATTACTTTCAATTTAAAGTGCGCTGTTTCATAAATCGACCATTTTAAAAGGCCCAATATATTTAATTATTTTCTTGAGATGCTAGTTATTCTTTACTAACCATACACTTTATAGAAACGACCCATAGCTAGCCACAAAAGCAGTCAGCCAGTAAAGTGGTGGGCACTATAACTCTTGATCGCCAAATGCGGCTTCCACCATACCGATGACATTAGCCGACGGGACGTGACCGGGCCGCAATAAATCTGGCGTATAAGTCGCACGTGACCCCATAAAACTGAGACAAGTACAGAGAAATCGTACCAATTTAAAATTAAACCCACTTAGGCGGAGTCTTTGAATGATGTAAAAGTATCTTTAAAAAGCATAGTAAAGAGTATTTATTAGATGACTGATAGAATTCTAAGTACCCACCTCATAAGTGTCACTTTATATAATTTTCAATACTCAATACTCAATACTCAATACATTTATTGCAATCCACAATGTGAACTTAGGTGGTAGGTACATAAAGACATACATTCGTTTTGGAGCATTGTGGGCCCTGTCGGGCATAACAACATAAAAATTAGGAGGAGGGCTATTATAGATAATTGTTAACAATTTTAATATTTATCTACTCTTTCGTTTGGTGTAGGTAGGTAGGCTGATAACTAATTGTGTACATATAATTTTTCTACTCATATATTGGATTTAAACATTAATATTTATTTAAATAATACATTTATATTATTATTATCATTGGTAATTATAAATAAATTATTATTGCGTTTTTTTTTTGATATTATTGTTTATTTATTAAATTTATCATTTAAATATTCATGTACATTATAATAACATTTACAGATTTTGTTTTTGTGTATATTATTAGTTTTTTCCATCACTACATGAAAGTTATTGTTCGTTACCTATTTTTTTGTGTAAGTGATTAGTTCTGTTATGTATAAATCTATAAGTCCGTGATAAGACCTGTCATACTGTATGGATCAAAATGTTGGGCGTTGAAAAAGACGGATGAAAAAGGATTGCACGTAGCGGAGATGAGAATGTTGAGCTGGATGCGTGGTGTGCCAAAAAAGGATAGAGTGAGGAATGAGTAAGTATATTAGAGGAAGTTTGAAAGTGGCGCCAGTGACAGATAAGTTCAAGGGGAGCCGTTTGTCTTGGTATGGTTATGTAAAGAGGAGGGATGAAACACATGTTACTAAAAGGGTTATGAATATACATGTGGATGGATGGAGAGGGAGAGGGAGTCCAAAGAAAAGATGGATGGATTGTGTGAATAGTGATATGAAAGAAAAGGAAGTTAGTAATAGCATGACGGATGACAGGGCAGAATAGAAGAAGAAAACGTGGTGCGCCGATCCCAAATAACATGGGAAGGGGGCTGGAAGATGATGAATGTTATATGTTTTGTATTACAAGGTATATCTATCTAAACAAGCAAAGAAAATCTACATAATCTTTGTAAAGTGATTCAAAAAAAATTGTGACGCGATTCGGGAATTTAACTACATATTTATCTATATAGGTTATATAGTTAGTATGTAATCGTCGATGCGCGAGTCCCACTCGCATTTCACCAATTTTTTAATAATGTGTATTATATTTCTCTGTACAAAATAAAGTATTTCCATTTATGCAAACAAAATATAGTTCAAATTAAATGAAGACTGTCTTTAACAGCAGCTCCAAGGACCAAAATATTCTCGACTGTCAGCACCAAGTTTAGCCCTAAATCTAAAACAATGAGCTAAAATTTCACTTACCCTTAAAGAGTGGAACCAGTCTTCCCCAGCAGGTGATGGCGCCCTTCCGATGAAACTGCCCCAACGCCAGTTCCATGTAGAACAACGGGATCCCACCCACCACCAGCATGATGCAGTACGGCACCAGAAAAGCGCCTGGTAAAAGAAATTAAATGTTATCAAAGCTGAAAATGTGTACCTAAGTGGAATTCAGAGGGCGTCTTCAAATTAGCCGCAAAGTGCCCCTCGGCAGCAGCGCGGCCGCAGCGCTGGCACCGCTGCGCTGCTTTGTTTTTAACCCCCGACGGAAAAGAGGGGTGTTATAAGTTTGACCTGTCTGTCTGTCTGCCTGTGTGTCTATCCGTAGCATCTTAGTGCTTAAACGAATGGACCGATTTTTTTATTATAAGGCTGCTTTTTTTATTATAATCGAGATGGTTCTTAGCTACAGTTTATGAGAGCACCGCTATAGGCGCCCTCGCTGAGGAAAAAACCTAAGAACCAGCTGAACGCGTGCCAGAGGGTCATGGCCATACGGATGGTGCGGGGATACCGCACGGTTTCCTGCGAAGCGGCGAGCCTCCTTGCTGGCCTGCCACCATAGGATCTGGAGGCAACAGTCCTTGCACACAACGCCGGGGCGAAAGTCCGCTGCCACGACAAGTCGAGGTATGGCGGAAAGAGTCCCGGCGGGATCTCATAGTGAAATGACGACAGCGACCGTCGTGCCCAGCAACCCAGTGCTGGGCACGCCTTAATTATGGCGGTAAGGCCCCTCTTTGAGGTGTGGCTGGAAAGACCTCACGGCGTCCTAACCTTCCGCATGACCCAGGTTCTCACCGGACACGGCAAGTTCGGGAGGTTCTTCTTCCGAATTCGTGCGGAACCGACGCCCTTAAATCTGGACGGCTGATGTACAGAATATGCGAGCTTAACCCACAATTGGGTTTTATAAATACAGCCACACCAAAAACGAAAACCACTCATAAAAAAACATCACCATCTTCCTACCCTTGTCCCCTTGTTATTTGGGATGGCGCAACACGATTTTGCTTCCATCCTGTTCTTTCTCCGGTTATGCTATCACTTTCACCTTTTTTCTTTGATATCACTCACACAATCCATCTATTTTTTCCTTGGCTTCCCTCTCTCTCTATCAATCCACATCTATACTCACAACTCTTATAATAATATACGATACATCCATAGTCTTCACATGATCGTAACAAGTCAAACGATTCGCCTTCAACTTTTCAGTCACTGGCGCCACTTTCAAAAGATTCTTATACCTCCTATTGTTCCACCAATCCCAACGAATATTTCAGTAATAACGTACATTTTTCAGTCGATTTCCCTCGAAGAGTTCCATCACAGTCTGAGATCTATACTCGCAATAATTTCATATCGGCCCCGAGAGGGAGGCGACGCAAATTGTCCTGTAATTGGCCTTTTAAGGCTCTCGCATTTGCTTCCAATACGCTTTTATGAAACTTGAGATGTTCAGCGTTTCAGCTCATTTATATAGACTAATTATATATAGGTATGTGTTGGTAATATAATGAATTAGCTTTAACGTAGATCGTCAGAATTTTTCTAGTAAAAACTGTCTTCTCCAGCTAGATTTCTGCCAAGTAAATTTGGTTATCATTCAGTATGTTAGGTTAAACGAAGGAGATACTCGTAATTTAACTCCTTATTAATAAATACGTGAAAAACCCAAGTAATCAGTACCTAATTCTTCAGATTTCACAAACCAGTTTTCGAGATTTAATTTGTGTTCTTTCATAAGTTTTGCTTTGGAATCTGCAAGTTAGCTTCACTTTTTTGACAGAACGACATTTTGAGAATTCAAAAATGCCTGGAAATGGTTTAATATTTGAAACACTAGGGCCATGGGGTCCGAGTGCTATTCGAGTTATGCGTGATATCAGTAAACAGCTAAATGGGCTGGACTTTACTACATTCAACGAATCAGCTTTGCTATCCAATGTGGCAATGCTGCCAGCTTACTGGGCACTTTTCCCATTGACATCGATGTGGATGAATTTTTTGATGCTCAATAAATTACTTTTTTTACCCTTTTGTAAATATTATTATTTTTAGTAGAATATTTATTAGTGAGCAGTTAAATAAATATTTATTAATATTTGAAATAAACGTTTTGATTTGAAGTATTGTTTAACGATAAACTCAAAAACTACTAAACCGATTTAATCAAATTTTTCACCAGTAGAATACTACTGTATCACTGAGCGACGAAGACATATATTTTCTACTTACAAGCGAAACCGCTGGCAAAAGCTTGTTAAACAATAAGGATATCTAATACGCATCTAACCAAATTCTAAACTTAAATCTGTATCGTACCTCGGTATTTTTAAGAGCTTTGTAAAACCACGTTCTTCAGCTGGGTAGTAGCAGTAGAATGCGTTTGCAATAATTATGCTATAATCAAGAATTTCTGGTGCGAAATGAAAAAGACAAAAATGTTGGATAGCCTATTTATCGAGGAAGGCTATAGGCTTAACACCTTTAAGTTTTGATCGTTTAAATCCCGTGGAGGGCCGATTCGGTGCATGAAACACTATCGAATTGTAAAGAGAAAATAAAAAAATAAAGTACTTTTTTTAACTCGCATTAATTTACGCATGTATGAAATTAATTTCTTTAAGTAAAAATCAGCTGAGCGAGGCCAATGAACTGTAGGTAGTTAGTACGCAACGACCGACAAATACCTACAAGGTCATTGACCCGTTTACTTAAAGCAATTAATTTCGTACATGCGTATTTTAATTCGGCTTTTAGAAAAAGTACTTTATTTTTTAATTTTATCTTTACAAATCGATAGTGTTTCATGTACCAGATCGACCCTCCACGGGATTAAAACGACCACAATTTAACGGCGTATAAAATCGCGTTACGACAAATAAGAGCAAAAGAGTAACTATAAACGTGGATAAACCCGCGGGACACAGCTAATTAATTAAGTCAATACCTATTTTTGTAACCATTAATTTGAATCAGATCACCATCACTATCAATATGATTACAAAATGACTCTACCTCACCTAAACCAACTCTCAGTACTTATTTAACTCCGTTAGGGTTCCTCGAAACAGTGACGAAACGAGGTCAGTAAAAGGATGAAGTAAACTATCTCGTGCACGTATGTCGACGAGTTCCAAGTAAACAGTAATGAATGATGAACACAATTGCTAAATGACGAACTTCCGTACACTATAATTGAGTAAGTATAATGTACAGAGAACCCACACGAAGATTACTCAACATGGCACTGGTTTAACTAAAATAGGAATCCAGTATTTTAAGCACACCCCGGCCGTTGGGAGTTGCAGGCCGATTCCTCGTCACCGTAGAAGCGTGATTACGGACAGCGAGCAATGGGTAGCTCGCAGTTCGGTAACGACCAGGTCAGACGATGACGCGTATTCCAATTAAGTCTCATAGAGATGTCAGAAAAATTTAAAGGGCCAGTTAAGGCCGATACCTGCCAGCCAAGGCTACGTATTCTTCGAAAAGTCCTCGCAAAAATGTGAGACGTCTTTGGGCTGAAATGATGATAATGATGAAGTGCGAGTCGTTTCGTACGAACTTAAATATGAATCAAAAACAGTTCAATTCCCGAATTGAGATACGACGATTTTTCCGAATCGTTTTTTTTTGTGATTTAACTACAAACTTTCAGTTTTCAGATTTTTTCCTTTGTGCTATGAGACCTTGCTTCATGCCAAATTTCAGGACTCTAGGTCAACGGGACGTACCTACCCTATCAGGGTCGAAGCCTGCTGGGGTCAAGGGCTGTTTACTGAGAGGAAGGCTCAGCCCCGGCACTATAGGCAACGAAGGAACGGGGTAGGTTTTTAGTCAGTAAGAGTCTGACACTACTTCCCGCTCCACCGAAGGGCGGGATTTGTCATTGGATGATTTTACCTACCATAAAAAAAACCCTGTGAACCCTGTGTGTGTGTGTGTGTGTGTGTGTGTGTTTGTGTGTGTGTGTGTGTGTGTGTGTGTGTGTGTGTGTGTTTTGATTATTTCCTTATTTTATTCAACGAGAGTTAATCAAAACCAAAACCACAGAACAGAAAGAAGTCTTCTGTTCTGTGATCAAAACCAACAGTTTTATATAATTTTATGTCCGTATGTACTCGTAAATTGCCAAAATGCTATAATTAACTATACAGACAGCGTATCTTTGTACAACACTTGGCGACTTAATCTTAGTTTATGATCCTACTAGTTTTTGACCCCGGTTTCTCCCGTGTAGATTTATTACGTCCCCCATTCTGATACAAAAGCTTCTTACTTTAATAGTTCATGCAAATCCGTCCAGCGGATTAAGCGTAGCAGAGTAACAAACATATACACAATTACACACAAATAATATTTCGCCATTATAATATTAGTGTGTAAGCATAATCAATAACCCACTGCAGTTTTTCTGAACAATATTTTTAAATAACGTTATCATTTTAATGTTGTTTGTTATTGGGTGGATTCAAGATGCCAAGGTCCGATCGTTATGGTGACTCTTGGGATGAGGCCTATGCCCAACAGTGGACGCCTTTAGGCTGAAATGATGATGATGATGACTTAGAACTGTTTACCGAAGTATGTTTTATCGTCAAATAACCGCAAACTATCAAAGGGTGATTTTGTTGTTATGGGAAATCTTGTTATGACTTCCGCTTCTCTAGGGTAGAGTGAGAGACGTGTCAGACTTTTACTGACTAAAACCACACCTATGTTCTTTCAGTTGTCTTTTACGTTGCAGAATCATGAGTAGATATATCCTTTCGGATCCGATCCCATGGCCCTAGCAGGCATCGGCCCGGCTGCGCCCCTACGTTTAAAAAGTCATAGGATAACAGTATGTCTCTGTTTATAGTGTATAGTCAGTGTACCACTGACTTTCCGCTACTGCTACATTGCAATAAACTTGCTGCAACCTTATTTTTAGTATAGGTATGCAAAACCCGAAACACGGGTCTAGTATTTTTATACAAAAAATAAAAATAATATTTTTAAACCAAAATTCATAAAGTTATAAGAAAAAGAAGAAAGAAAGAAAAACTTTTATTTGCCGGATAAAGGCAAGCAAGCAAGCAAGCAAGCAAACAAGCAAGCAAGCAAGGCAAGCTTGTTATGCTACCTGGTTGTCCACACAAACACATGGTCACCAGGTCATCCGGGCCTCTGAGAGGTTGTTTTGCTTCCGCACTATATAAAAAGCGAAACTGACTGATTGACATATCGACGCACAGTCGAAACTACTGGGTTTAGGAACTTGGTATTTTGCAAAAAGCTTGTTTTAATGATATAGGCAAGCACTAAGAAGGGGTTTTTGATAATTTAACTTTCAAGTGAAAAGGGCGAAAGTCAGTGTGCATATTCATTGGGCCTATACACGGCTTTTGATGGTTTTAATCCCGTGGAGGGTCGTTCCGGTACATGAAATACTATCGATTTGTAAAGATAAAATTAAAAAATAAAGTACTTTTTTTCTAAAACTTGAATTTATTTCTTTAAGTGAACAGCAACTGAGCGAGTCCAATGACCTATACGTTATTGTCGGTCGTTGCGTACTAACTACTCGTACCTACAAGTCACCCGATCAACTATACTTAAAGAAATTAATTTCACACATGAGATAAAAGTAGGTACTTTATTTTTTTTGGGATTAAAACAATCAAAATTTTGCCGTGTATACATAGCATAAATAGTAACAAAAGCAAAATAAAAAAGGTTTAATTTTTCAAAACTACTCTGAAAGTATGGTTTATGATTTCATAAAGCTTTCTTTTCGTAATAACGCTGGCAAAGTGCAATTTTCTTATAAATCCAAGACAAAAACTAGGCTGAAGAAAAAACCATAAGTACAAATACATAACACAATATAGCTACACGTCACAAAACCGCTTTGAAAGGGAGGAAGGAGAAATATGGCGAGGATTTACTTTATTGCCGGATGCAACAGGTCGCGGATAAAAGGGGAATGGAGGACATTCCGACCAAGTTTCTGTAAGTCGACGACGTCGGGAAGTGACTTCGGAGAATCTCCGTGTCTCTTAAGTGAGGGGATAATGGGGCTTTATGGAACAGTGCGGCTTTTCGCTATGATAGCGTGATTTAATTTTAACTGTTGCGGAGCGGATTTTATAAAAGAATAGCGACCCGTCTCATCTTTGCACGAAAGTAATTTTCTTTTAAATTCTTGGTTTTTCTTTAATATAATAAATCTTCCTTATGAATTATGTTGTTCGCATGAAAATCCGGTTAGGAGTTCTTTCGAGTTTATTGTGAACATACAGACAGTCAGACGTGGTATGAGACTTGGTTGTATAATATGTAGAGATGACTTCGTGCTAAGTTTCTTTAGAATTGATTCGACAATAAAATCATTTGACCCATTCATTTCTATCGTTACATTCACATATATCATTAATTGATGTCATTGACTGGCCCGCTGGTCTAAAGGTTATTGGCCCAGGCTGCTATGCTGGAGTTCGTGGGTTCGATTCCCACCCGGAACAAATGATTGTGTGACGAGCTCGATCATTTGTTCTGTGTCTGGGTGTAATTTATGTATAATATGTATGTATTTAGAAATATATAAGTAAGTTTATCAGTTGTCTAGTACCCATAACACAAGCTCTGCTGAGCTTGGGACTAGAAGACGTTGTGTGTATCGTTGTGGAATATTATTATGTATTATTATCATTCATTTGACCATTCACTTTAATGAAATAAATCAGTTTTATTCTGCTGACGAGACGAAAGAATTAAGACTGTAGGTATTAAACAAATTCTGTGCAACTACAGCAGTCCTGCGCATATGAGGACCTTCTATTATTATAAAATACTTTCCGTTCAACTTCAGTATAGTCCTTCGGGTGTGAGGACCTAGATACCTATATTTAACAAGTATCAAGATAGAACAAAAATACTGAAATAGTAATATTAAATGCAATTGCAATCTTTACAATCGTTTAGGTCTAGCTCCAGTCGCCTCTAATAGATTTATATCAAAAAACGGTAAAAAATACGTAATCGGCTCACGATTATTTAATTTAATCCTACATTTTCTTCGAATCTGATACAGATGTTAGAATGGTAATCGAATCGCCTTAGTTCCGAGAGAGCCGGGAGGTCCCCGCGGACCGAAGGCCCGCCGGATGATTGGGTATTACGAGATTACCGTCGATAGGGCTCCATTAAATCATCCACACCGGCCGGAATTGTTTCTAACTGAAATGTTTATAGAATTGTGATTTATAAGCAGTTGTATTGTGGTTTCAATTAACAGTGGTGAAGAGCTCGATTTGTATAAGAGGCCCAACCACGATCATTAGTCTACCTAAACTGAAACGTTAAAGACTTCTCGCTCGCACGCTTGAAATTTTAACACGTCCTGATGAGGCCTCAGGTACTTACATAAGTAAGTCTTTAGATGTTGGTTAAATTTTCACCATGTTTCTTTCATACAGGATATTATACGCATTTTGGTAGCGTGGGACTACATTTTCCATTTTCACGGGTATCGTCATAATGCAAATTGCAACACAGCACGTGTACCTAAGGAAATTAATATAAAAAAGAGAAAAGATGTAGACACCGTGTGTGATTGACAATGAAATAATATACCTAACATGTAAATAAAAATATACTAATTAATTAAAATTTCAGTGTTTGAAATGAGATTGTAACTTAGTTTTATTATTGGGTGTAACGGGTGTGCCTGTGCAATGTGCAGTACCTACACCAGTTACATATAATATATATTATTTAAATCACACAAGTCACAAGTAATTTAGAACACAAAGAACATATTTAGTGTAGAAATTACATATAATATGAAGAATAAAACCGTAAGCCTACATTGCTTTCGATTAAAAATCATCAGCAAAAGCTTCAAGATCTCCTGGTCTAAAATGCTAAGATCTGGAGTATCATCATAATAACTTTCTGTTTGAGTCTGTATTCCCGCCTTATCACCAAGCACTCATCTTCAAGGTAAGAATGAATGCGTATCTTCTAAAAAAAATGCAACTTCGCAAAACAAAGCACAATCAACACAATTACCAAATCTGTCACATCACAAAGTAATTACAGCTTCATAATAGTGTAACTATAGTGATTCAGTCTACCTTCCCGATGATGGATGGCGAGGGGTCGCATGATGAAGTGGCGCCCCAATCAATTAGTACGGAACCACGGTTATGACCGAACACGGCTATAAATCAGGGGCGTTCGGAAGGGTTAGTAATGTTGGCTAAGGCTATCGGAATATTGTACATCTACAACATTATTTTTAGTACATATGCGAAACCTGCATATAGTTTGTTCAGAATCAGTAACTGATCCGATTTCTATAGTTTTTACAACATGTTATATTTTTTCCCAAATATATTTAAAGAAGGTCACAGGTTGGACACTACTGACATAAGTGCAACACAGGTCATGGCAGGACATAGCGGGCATTAGACGCCAACGCATAGCTGGGTGCGGGAGCAAAAAACTCCCGAAAAAAACCTCAGTCCCCGGATGGCCCGGTAATCATACGTTTGTGTGAAAAAACAACGTAACAACAAGCTTATATAACTTTATGATTTTTCATGATACAGTTAGGAAATTTTGTACATACATTCGTTGTAAGTATAAAAATACTAGACCCGTTTTTTCATGAAATCTTTTATAACTTGAATTTAAAGGTAAATTAGGTATTGCTGTCGGACAATTTGTAAGATTTCTTTTTTCACTATTTTACCAATAAATCACAATCAGTAAAAAATATGTTTGACATATACGCGTAGGTGCAAAGCGATCCACGAAATCGTACACACCTGCATTGTACAGGGAAATTATAATATTAGTTCGTTTGCGCCGAATGCAGCTAGTGCCTGCCACCATACGTTCATTTTTATTGATGCAGTTGATTTAGAATTGGACCAACATATAGATAGTAGCATTACTCAGATCCTACACCAACTTAATTCCATAGACAGCAAGCCAGCAGCCATTAACAGAGTCTCATCGCCTCTAAATAAATTTCCTCTCAGCTAGAACGGCTCAAAGACAAGATCACATTTCAACAGTTCACGAGAATTGCCATTTAATTAGATCACGGGCAGACGCGGCCCGATCGACCTTTGCGTTGCCGAGAGAAGATGACCTCCCCTCTCTATTATCTTATTACCCTCTCCCATTATTACGTTACTAATTTTCCTGCACATCGAGGAGCTAACGAAGTTTTCCCGATGTAAAGGGCGCGTTTTGATTGTCAATTACTGACTCTTGGACGCCAAAGGATGGTGCGACGGACGATCAAAGCAGCGGATGCAATTAAGTATGTGGCCCAAAGTTTGTTATCAGCGCACAAGTATTTTCAACATGGCCTTTAGATACTGTACAAGGTTTTGTAATAAGGTCAGCGTGTCTGGGGACGAAGGTTTGTTGTGCGTGGTGTTTTATAAAAGCTATATTAGTGGAAGAGATTTTGTTTTTAGTGACTGTCTTTCAATTTTTAAAGCGTTTCTTTAATTATTTTTCATACAACCGCTCTTACTTGTTTATTACGTTGTTACACGTCTTTCTCTAGATATTTCGGAAACACAGATATTTTGTGGATAATAAATAGGTTGTGGTTGTTAGTTCTATTGAAATCAAATCATGTGTAAATCTAATCCAGTAAAGACCTCTGAAAATCTGTTATTTTGTGTGTACCTTGGCCCTCTATAATATAGTCATTTAAAAAGAAAATATAACTACGAGTATATAAACCTTGCAATCGAGTTCCTGAATAACGAATGATTTATCCAAAAGCTTTTTATAAGGTTTTGCAAAAAAATCACATATTTTCTGGAACAATATTGTGAAATATTCTAGTGAATGACGGAATTATCGAATGCTAATATAGCTTTCAGGTCTTATCTCCTTTTTCTTGCATTAGGTATCTCTAGACGAACCAACAAGCTTTTAAACCATACTCAGGTTAACGATATATCGGGAAGGCCCCACTTTTCCTTATTTGAAATCTGGAGAAGCTTTCTGTGACTAAGCTTTGGAATGTAAGTCGCCGAACAAGACCATATAAAGTAGTTCAACTTCCCATATTAGGTAAAGAAAAACATACAAATAATTGTGAGAAGATCCCGACAGATGAGCAGACTTATGATATTGAAATACCATCCAAACAAATCTCATTTAGCCGTTTCCGCGCCTTTGAGTGTCCATTCCATTTGCTTGAGGCAGTTCATTTCCGATTCTGCAAAGATGTGCGGAGTCTAGCGATGCTCGCCATATCGGGGCTTGTCATTTGCCATGCTTTGTCTAAACTTTAAGGAAATGGACAGCAAGTTCCGCAGCAGTGGAATTTGAATCTTAATTTGTTTTTGCGAGGTTCGAAATTAGGTTGAACTGGCGTGAAAATATTAGCCGAGTAGCAAGATAAACAAATGAATTTTCTGTTGGCCCAGTATGATAGTGATTGTTCTTCTTCACCTTTTCTGATTTCTTTTCGTTCAAATCTGTCTTCCTTAAAAATATTTTCAGTTTTCGCCTTGCATAGTGTAAGTTACTACCAACTAGACTGAGTTGAGTACTGTTGAGAGTATAACGCTATTACATGAGTACTTCATCGCACACGAGGCGAATGTGAAGCTTCAATTAGCAAGCCGCAGGTGTAAGCGTAGTGCAGGCCACTCGAGGCGCTGCATGAGGCGAGGCGAGGTACTAGCCACACAAGGCGTACGATTGTTAACCGCCTATTATGCCTCAAGTGTCCTACAGCCGGTGTTAGCGCGCAATCACACAGCAGTCTTGAATGAATACAGGAATCATTTGGAAAGGAATGTAACAGTTTCTGGTATTTGACGTCCTTGTATTTTTTTTTTAAGAATCTAAATGGATAAAAAGTGATAAGGATTAGGAATCTGGCGGCAGCAAACTTAATGCGGATTTAAAATGTCCGTTCCAAACAGTCCAACTCTTCGTAATTAATACCTAAAATAAGTTAAGAGGAATTCAACAGCAATTATAACGACTCCTCTTTCGAACTGCGAGTAAAATTCAAATAAAACCGAACCCCTTCACCAAGTGTGCCGTCTAAGCATTTATGACGTGACGGAACTCGTCGGCGAGACGCGAGGCGCACAATTAGCGACGCAAGAGGCACTTAGTGCCATTCAAGGCATAACCGCGCCACTCTGGGCCATAGATAATACGCTCTCTAGACACCGACACCGCGTTCTAGACCGGCTAGAATGGATCATTAGGTTAATTGATTGAGACCAAAATACGGTTGTTTGTGACCGTATTGGATCGGTTTGAATGTCAGATTGTAATCGCAGCTAATTTAACTTTTTGGGTGAAGAAAATACTTTGCTATGCAAGTATGTTCTGCAGTGGTGGCCGAGTAGTAACGGCTCCGACTTACGAGTTGTAGGTCGCGGGTTCAAACCCAGCCAGGCGCATTACTTTGTGTAATTCATTTCATCACCACTCTCAAAATGGTGAAGGAAAACAATGTGAGGAAACCGGCACGTCCTAGAACCAAAAATTCGAAGACATGTGACATCCACCAGCCCGCATGTATGCATGTGGCATCCCCATTCCCTCTGCTAGAGAGGAGGCCTAAGTCCCAGCAGTGGAAACATTATAAGGCTGATGCTATGCAAGTATGTTTAATCAAGTGAGACTTGTTTTAATTATAGTATCTATCTACGGCAATAAACGTTACTGATGTGGGTACATAAGTTATCTGTGAGTTTCAAAACCAGGTAAAAAACTTTATATAACCATACTGGCTTCCTTAATATTTCATATTTTGGAAATAATTTTCACAATAAATGGAATCATTCACAGTAAATTAGAAAGCTGGACAAGTTGATCGATAAATCCAGGTTTGTGTGCCACGCAAGACCGAAGATAAATTCATATTATTCAGAAAACGTGACCAATATCGGTAACCGCTTCATAGTAGTGTAGGTCATGTAAGAACATCTTTAAAACTGTTAAAAGAAAACCAGCGAAGTGCGTGTTGGGTCACGTTTTCGTAGTGCTCATTACAACATGCGTACCTACATTAGAAGGGGGCTTTACCTGTATAACTACGAAGTTCTTAATTTACTAGTAGTTAATGTTTAATGTTTAAAAACAAGTACACCTAAGTGATGGTTACTGAAGATGGTTTTATACATAAAATCTGAAAGGAAAGTTAGAAAAACTATGCTCTTAGAGTAGAGGCAAGCGGTTGTAAAAAGATTAATAAAAACCAACGTCACATAAACATATTAACATACCACACACAATATTAAGTTTAATATTTCGGAAACGGATCACTGAATCAAAAAATATTCTTCACGAAAACAATGTTTTTGAAAAACTTGCAACTCCACAAGCTTGATAAGAGAACAAATACACTTCGCGTGCATGGTAGGTTATCTTAAGGTTATATTTTACCTGTGATTTTACCCGTTTGTCGGTGAAATTAATTATTGTATACCCCAGCAAAATTACAGCATTCAGCAACAATCGTGAGAAAACGTGTTAAAACCAAAAATTCATTTATATTCAACATGTGACATCCACCAACCCACTTCACTCTCCTAGAGAGGAGGCCTAAGTCCCAGCAGTGGGAACATTAAAAGGCTGATGATGATGATATCAACAATCTCTAATTTAAGACGCGGAAGGGCGAGCGGACCGATGGATGGATAGACGGACATGGCAAAACTGTAAAAGTTTTTTGTTAGGATTAAGGAATCCTTAAAATGACCTCCTGCCAGCGGTGGGACCGTCGTGTCAACGAGTGGGGCCGTCGTAAAATTTTTGTCTTCAACCATAAAGGAGCGTATGAAAGTACTCACCGCCGCCATTCTTGTAGCAGAGGTAAGGGAAGCGCCATACGTTGGCGAGGTCGACGGCGAACCCGATGACGGACAGCAGGAAGTCCACCTTCTTGCCCCATGTCTCGCGCTCGCCGACGCCCGGCGTAGGCGTCTTCAGCGCCATCCTACTGCCCGACTACAGGAACCCGCCACACCCTGGGGAACAATAAAGAATATCAAACTTTTTCTTGTATCGAAATGCAATGTAATAACAATTTTTGTGGGCCTTACGAAGACTTGCACAGGCAAACGCCTTGTAGTAGAAAGACGTAAAATTAAAAAGGCAATTTATTATGAAGTACGATCCTAATAAAGACATGTTTTAAGATTTCCAAAGCGTCTTCAGCCGATTTGTGAACAAATAGAATATTAATATTGTTTGTAAACAGTTGTATAATAAAGAATCTGAAAAATCAATTAATCCATGACGAATTAAGAGCCTATTCAATCTAGCCTTGAAAATGCCTGAATTATAATCGGACGGAAAGACCAGCAAGCAAGCAGCAGGCAAGTTGTACCAGTACTTCGATGTACGATATAAATGACGAGGTCCGTAGAGGTTCATCAAAGAACTCCTCCAGCTCTGGATGGAGCAGTGTTAGACTTTTACTGTCTGACTTTGTGTTCTTTCAGTTTTTTTTTTTTTTTTTTTATGGTAGGTAAAATCATCCAATGACAAATCCCGCCCTTGGGTGGAGCGGGAAGTAGTGTCAGACTCTTACTGACTAAAAACCTACCCCGTTCCTTCGTTGCCTATAGTGCCGGGGCTGAGCCTTCCTCTCAGAAAACGGCCCTTGACCCCAGCAGGCTTCGACCCTGCCTGCTTGCAGTTAGCAGGCTGGGCCTCTTCGGTGTGCTGACAGCTCCTTGAGGCGCGCGGGAACAGAACGCGCCGTCGACGACTTGGGCTCGGTCCGGTCGGTTACCAGACAATCGGACAGCGTGCTACCCATTGCACACCGTCCGCAAGCCCGCGCCTACGGTGGCCGGAAATCGGGATCGGAATCCCGGCGGCGGCTGGGGCGAGCGCCCCGTTGCCTCTGCCTGATGCGGTCGGCCTCCTCCTTTGCTAGCATTACTGCTTCGCAGAAGGAGGCGACCGCCTGCCATCCCTCCTCACTACGGACCATGGCCTGAACCAAGGCCCGGCGAGAGAGATCGCTGCCGCCGATCACCTCCACGAGGACACGGCGATGCTCCGCCCAGGCGGGGCACACCTCTACAGTGTGCTCCACCGTGTCCTCCGGGTGTTCCGCACAATGGCGACACCCGGGCGAATCCTCCGCACGAATCCGGAACAGGTACTTAGCGAACTTTCCGTGTTCGGTAAGCACCTGCGTCGTGCGGAAGTTGAGAACGCCGTGAGGTCTTTCCAACCACGCCTCAAGGATGGGCCTTATCGCCCCAATTGTGGCGCGCCCCGAACGAGGTTGCGATAGTCGCTGACGCCATTTCGCCATGAGATCCCGCCGGAGTTCTGTCCGCCATGCCTCGACTTGTCGTGGCGTGTTCTTTCAGTTGCCCTTCCGCAGTAAATCTTTCGAACAATCTCGCAGCCTATCAATGACATAGATGAAGGAATAACAACGTCAGGAAATCTTAATTACAATAAGTCTGAAAACACATTCTTGTCCTCTCTGAGGACTTCGGCCCTGCAAAAGGACAGTAACATTCTGGTGTTATAATATTATTTGAATCACTTATCGTTCATTATTAAAGCTTTAAAGAGATCTGTTCCATTCATGCATGTGTGAAGGACCTGTGCTTGCTTAAGCCCTTGGCAAAATGCTACAATTTTTCATAGATTATCTACAAATGTCTACAACTTGGTAATGCGGCATGTTTTTTGTAGCTTAACTATAACTTTGCAAGGAGCTACGATTATCGTAGCTTAGCTACAACTTGCTAAGGCGCTACGATTTTCGTGGCTTAGTTATAACTTGGCAAGACGCTACGATTTTCATAGTTTATCTACAACTGCTCAAAGAGTTACGTTTGTCGTAGCTTAACTACAACTTGCTGGGGCGCTACGGTTTTTGTAGCTTGGCTAGACCTTGGTAAGATGCTACAAGTTTTCGTAGTTTAGCTAAAACTTGTTAAGGCGCTACGATTTTCGTAGTGTGCTATGATTTTGTACCTTAGCTACAACTTATGAAGGAGCTCGAATTTAGTTAGCTTAGCCATGACACCTCAAATTATAGGATTCCTTTGTATAAAATAAACAATCATGTAAAAAATATACACATAACGCTGTGATCGTTACAAGGATTATAAAACCACATAATTTGTTTTATATAATATAATATCTAAATAATAACTATCCATTTTAGTGTCACACATTATTTTTTTTTTTGCAATGCATCTTAACAAAAATTGAGTCATTTCTTCAGAGTGAAACGTACAATAATCAACTACTGATTACGTCGTGCAAGTAGATGGTCAACGGTCAACAAATCCTAATTTAAACTCGTAAACAACACACCAACCAAACTACACCGCTTGACCTTTTATACGAGTGTTAATTAACTGGAAGCAGAAATATCGCGTCGAGCCGTGGTCCTCCATTACGTCACGACATAATGAAGTGACAATGTTATGACGCGCTGCGTGACAGAGGGCGCGTACTTCACGCTCGCTGACCGCTGACCACGCGGCTTAAACGCAGGGTTGACGCTGCTTTTAAAATTATTTTTAGAATTTTATTACGTTAAGCTAAGTGGGTTTTGTAGCCAGTACATACAACGCCCAAAGTATTGGCCACAGTTATGATTGTTTTGTCGTTTTATTATATCTAATTTATTTATTACTAGCTTCTGTTGTGCAAGCTTTGCCCGCGTGAAAATAGGTTTCTCCGCACAAACTTTGGACCCCCTTTTCATCCCCTTAGGAAGTAAATTTTAGAAAATCTTTTCTTACCACATACCATCATCTCAATAGTGTCTTTCAAATTAGCTTAGGGTCGGTTTCTAATCTAACCGGTTACACACGACACATATAGCATATATTTATTTATTCTCAAAATCCACAGCCCTTTTACAAATTTTACTTATTAGTAAACTAATGTTACAGCCAATTAGGGATTTATTTATTATCTAAACATCTATGCATCAGAAACAAACAGAAGAAAACGCTAGTACCATCTAAGCATACTAGTGTGTGCTGTGGGTGGGTGTGTTGGAGTGAGTGAGAAAAGTTGAAGTGGTGTATGAGTTAGTGTATGAGTTACTGTTACCAATTACTATTATTAATTACTATTCGCATTATTGACTAATTTGTCGCATACGAAAATTACCAACAGACTCCTAAAGGTATCTAACTATCTTTTTTTAATGATATCAGCAGTCACGCACGCAGCGATGCGATTGTAGATGGTGAGGCGCACTAGTTTATTAAGAGCATATTGATCCACTATTAATCCGGTAAGTGGTTTCAGCTGTATATTGATAGCTCGTACAGTCAATAACAGTTGGCTTTTAAATAATCATATGTACGTAAGCACTATGGCACTATTTTTATCCTTTTAATTAAGAAAATATATTAGGAGAAAGATTGAATTCGTTATACTGCATCAAGCGTTGTCACTTACAGGCGTTATTCATAGGACCAACTCATTTAAATATGATTCTGGGCCACGAAACTAACGTAGACCAGATAAATAGTTCCATAATTATAATCGTAAAATATTATCAAACTATTGTCATCGTATTGTATCGAAATTATCTGACAAATAAATGATTTTGTCATTTTGTCCACCATTTATGTGTAGAGTTGTCAAATTGGCGATGTGTCAACCCTAATGCAAGCTCTCTATCCGGTCCGCCCGAGTGGCTGTCACGTCCAGCTAGCGGCCCGATTAACCGATGGTCGATTTAGCGACGAAAAATCGTATGTCATCGCTACAGCACACCACTAGTCGACAAATTGAATTTCGAATACGACGGACATTTATTACGTTGAATATTGGTGCAGAGAATTGCGTTGCATTTTCAATGGAAGCAACGAAATTCTTATTTCTAAGTTTCCGTGCTTTTGCATGAATAAGTTGAACAAAAATGGCGATCGACCTTCAATGCGCACTAACAGATTTTTGGGTCTCAATCGAAGCGGGGAATGCGCGTAATCATAGCAATGGGTTCAACTTATTTGCCGCGTAGTATAGTTACTATTTTAGGGTTCCGTATCTCAAAGGGGAAAACGGAACCCTTATAGGATTCAACTTTGGACGGTTCATTGAGTCTAAAGCCAAGGTAGCTGCTAGGAAACTCGGCGTTCTTGCAAAAGTCCGGCGGTACTTCACACCGGAACGTTATACAAAGCACAGGTCCGATCGTATGTGGAGTACTGCAGCCACATATGGGCTGGTGCTGCAAAATGCCACCAAACAGCTTTGGACTCGGTGGAAAGGCGTGCGAAGAAGCTAATCGGTGATCCAGATTTGGTTAATTCTAATCTACAAAGCCTTGAGCACAGGCGTAGAGTAGCCAGCCTTTCGGTATTTTACAGGATGCATTTTGGAGAGTGTGCGCGGGAATTGCATGACTTGATTCCGCCATCTCATTTCTACCATCAGACAACCTGACGTACGGCGGATATCCACCCTTATATTGTTACCACGGGCCCCGGGATAAAGGCAAGGAACGGAAAGGTAGGTTTTTAGTCAGTAAAAGTCTGACACTATTTCCCGCCCCACCCAAGGGCGGGATTTGTCATTGGATGATTTTACCTACCAAAAAAAAAAAAAAACCCTTATATTGTTGAAACTTCTACGATCCGAACTAAGCGTTTTGTCTCGTCGTTAATACCGCGTACATCGAAGGACTGGAACAATTTGCCTGCTACGGTATTTCCGTCCGTTTATAATTTAGATGTCTTCAAGGCTAGAGTGAATAGGCTCTTAATAAACTAGTGCGCCTCACCATCAACGTTTCCATCACTGCTTACCATTAGGTGGAATTGCAGTCAAGCTCTGGTGTATAAAAATGAGAAAAAAACCATTGTTGTTTGTTTGTCTGTCAAGACCCTTTATATCGGAAACGCGTGGAGGTATCGAGTTGAAATTAAAACCTTATATGTACCTAGCAGTTATGAAAAAAACAAAAACCTAAGTTAACGGAAAAAATCATTACGGAAGTTTATGTCGCTAAAACGTATATTTACACACTCTCAAAGGTAGCTACCGTTGACCTAGAACTTTGAAATTTGGCATGAAGCAGAGTTTTAAGCACAAATGTAGGAATAAATCTGAAAACTGTAAATTTCTAGTAACGTCTCAAAAAAAAAAACTTTTTTCGATTCGGTAAAATCTTCGAGACTCGATTCGGGAATTAAACTATTTATATAACTTATTTTGTACGGAACCCGGTGTGCGAGTGCGACTCGCACTTACCCAGTTCTTTTACGTACGCACAGTGTTCTTACAGTCGCCCTTAGTTGCGAGTACTGCGGTGTCTCCTTCGAACAAACCGCAGCTGTGTAGCCAAGTAGTCCCTGTTGTTCTCTCAATTTCAAAACATATTTTTTCCATTAAAGTTTTATTTTCCCTTGCTACGACAGCGCAACGAGTGAATAAAATGGATTATCTATTAGATATTAATCAAAGTTGTTCTTCTGACTTTCAGAAAGTGACTAATTTCTCAAGAAAGTTAGTCAGATAATGGGATAAAGGAAAAAGTTTGAGAATGAGATGGATAGATAGAATACTTTTTATCGTATTTAAAGTGCCATAAAAATATATAGCTAAACCCAATGTTCTAAGCACAAAAAAGATAAGTATTCTAAGTCCTTGTGATCTTAATTCAATTAAATTGATATGATATATCTTATTAAGTATTTAAAAAAAAACATTAATGTTATTTATGTTTCTTTTTTCATTGCTATGACGACTGTGTCGAATGGAATGGTAGGGTTGCTTTTAGACGAAATTTGCTGAGACCATAGCATTATCGTGGATGACAAGGTTCAAGATAATGTTGTAACATAACTATTTTGAAATATATATAGTTTAAGATCGAAATGGTTGTGACTAAATGTAGGTGTCTAGGGTGCACTGTGCAATACATTAATATCTACTCCATCTGAAGATTATTATATGTACTCCCAGTTTCTAAATTAAGTATATAAAGTGGAAAATTTATTAAACTTTAGCCTGAAAGCTTAAACTTTAAAATTCTAACTTTAAGATTTAATAAACTTTAGCCTGAAAGCCTAAACATTAAAGTAGCAGATTCAGTAACCAACCCTTGAAACTTTTACAAAAAATAATGTGTAATGTGTGTGAAGGATCTCAATTAGACATGTATAAAAAGACGTCCATGAATTATATTATGACTACTATTGTAGTCATAGATAATATAATTCATGGACGTTTTTTTATAACAAATATAACAAGTATAACATATACAGAAGTATGAAAAAAAAAACGAATTTAAGTTTTTTCGCAAAAGATGTCTTCGAAAATCCTCAAAATAAAACGTCTGTTGAGGAAAACGTGAACCTTCAACTGGCACAAAATATGATGAAGTGTACCGCTCCGCGGTTTGTCGACGTGTTTTTACTCGACTACGGCAAAGCCAAAAGGAAGGCATTTTAGTTATCTATGTGTGTTCGTATGTACGTAAGCTCTGTCGTTGAGGTTTTTTTTTTAATGATAGTTTTGCGCTTGACTACTCTCTCACCTAATAGTAGTCAATGATGTGATCGACTATAGATTATGCTTGTTTAGATGTAACCTATTCACTCTTGAATGAAAGACCTACAGGTTTATAGCTTTCTAGAAACACAGACTCCGGTAGAGAATAAATAGATTAACAAGATTTGAATCGATTTGTTATTATGATCACGTAAAAATCAATATGTGGCAGACATCGAGTGGCAGATATTACATTTAAAAAAAGTGGGAGTAGGAGATTCTGAATTCAAATATATAATACAATTATCTATCTATCATTTATACTACACTATTTATAACTCAAGAATTACTGAACCGATTTAGGTGAAATTTGGTGGGAAGGTAGCTTAGAACCAGGTGATGGATATAGGATATTTTTTTCCCGTTAAATGAAAAAAAAATTTAAAACTGCTCAATTTATGGTATAGGGTAAAGTAGGATAGAGTGGGAGCGAAGGCGCCAAAGCTAGTTATTTATATTAGATTTATTATATTTACACACTTTCTCAGTATTTTTCCATAATTAGGTTTTAGGTCTTACTTTGTTTTACTTCAATTGGTTACAATATTTTCTACGTCTCAATAAATAAAATCGATATCGTAACTTAAAACACCTTTTGCATGTTTTAAATTAAGTAACGCAGGCCGCTTACGTTACTACTTAACGACGTCAAGTTCATCGGCCACTCTTTGAGAACTGCACCGGTCAACATCAAACGATGATAAAGAAAGTAATCGGGGAAAGTATTTAAGACTTTATCTAGAATTAAAAAGAAATATAATACTTAATTAAATATTATTAAAGCGAAAATTTGTATACGTGTGTGTTTCTTGCTCCTCCACGCTCGAACGGCTGAACGAATTTGGATCAAATTTGGTACATAAGTAGACAACATGGTGTCTACTCATGTAGGACATACCCAGAATAGGACATATAGCCCGGGATGTATGTTTCCTTTGGATAATTCTTCATACACGCGAACTAGGGCGCATTCTGAAGCTAGTCGAAAATAAATTTGAAAGGAATGAAAGAAAAAATGAATATAAATTAATGTTTCCTTTTTATCAGTCCGATAGACGCGGAGAAGGAGCAATAGCTCAAAGCAGTTCCAAACGAGAAAAATGACTTGTTGACGGAACAAATATTTGTATGGCCTACAGACAGCTGTTCCTGGTCTATGTGAGTTTACAGGTTTGTGGACGCACCCATGATACAGGAGTAACTCCTAGTGTGGGGCAAAATTGAAAAAAGAAATCTGTATGGAAGTACTGAACCATTTATGGACCTAGCGCCCGAGCAGTGCCATAAAACAGTGACTTTTTGTAGCCTACTCCTCGGTAACAGATAGGTTAATAGATTTGAACAAAACATTATTTTTGTTTTTGTTAATGTCCATTTTAAGACCCACTCTTTCAGAAGCTCTACGAAGGAAATCGAGCATTGTATTGAGCTCCTCCGTAGTCTCAGCCACGACTATTATGTCGTCAGCAAACCGAAGGTTTGGGTACCTGACATTAATGCCTAGCCTATTGTATAGATTCATGTATTTACAATATATTAACTTATGATTTTTTCGTGTGCTTAATACTTTTGTCTAAAAAAAATATTATTAATTTTGCAACTTTTCTCTACTCCTTCGAAACAGCTTGGATCTTTAGAAATATGTTTACAAAAAAAATAGCTGGGCATGACATGGGCTATGTAAATTAATATTTCGCAAAGAAAATGTATTTACAGGTCAGCAGGGCTCTATCCGTGCGCAGCTGGCCGGAATTAAATGCACACATCTCGTACCTTGGCGGCATTACGAGTATGTGTACATTTGACTCCGGCCAGATGTTCAAGGGACTATACGCCTTAATTAAATACGGGCCTATCTTCGAAGCTCTAACGCTGATGCTCATGATCGATTATTTTGTGTCCCGGAATAATTAAAATAAAAAACAAATAACAAATAGAACCTACGTTTCTTTCCAAAATTCTTTTGTGCTTTTGTTTATGTGAGAGCTCATCTAGTATAATTTAGCTAGCATTTCTCTGCGGGATGGTTTGAAAGAATTACCGTGGCCCTGGAATATAAAGGGCAACTGATAGAACACCAATGTAAACTAATCAATAAAAGTCTGACACTCTCTCTCGCTCTACCCAGAGCGGGAGGGATTGTTTGATGATTTTCCACTGAAGAAAAGAGTTGGCAGGCCACAGATCTGGGCACAGATCGCGAACAATGTGAAAGCATAAGCTATAATAACTTTATCAGGCTTTAAAGTACATATCCCAATTAAAGTAAATTATAATACTTACACAAGACACTTGAATATTAAATAACTAACAATGTATATTAACCCTAAATATGTTCATATAAATAAAAAAAAAATACACGCAGACGTTGAAGTACCTACTCCTTTATATTACTGTCGTCCGTAAATGTACCTATTCCAAAAACTGGCATTACCACGGGGACTGGCAATGTTAATTAGGCAAAGAATGAGCCAGCCAGAAAAGTTGGAAATGTAAGAGAAAATTTTTACCCATTAAAAAGCCTTTAAAAATCACACAAAAACACACAAATTATAACAGCTAAAACTCTCGTTTAAATAAGTTAAACGTAGATAAAAAGTTCTTGCGAAAGTCCAACTCTACATAATCTTTAACTGTTCATCTAATCTACCACAGTTCTCGTTAATTTTTGGTATTTTTATACTAAGAAATCTGACTTAATTTTCTTTCAAAGTTGTGCCATCAGTTCAAGAAGATAAACCATCGTGTGCGATAAGTCGATAACCAACTTTAGTCAAGATTTCTCTGAAAAGCAAAGAGAATGCTTTCCATGCGAATTTAAAATTACCACAATTATAGATAGGTATAAAAACAAATAAAAAAAAAAAAAAAAACAAAGATTTAAACAAATATTAACCGAAACTGTTTTTATGATAATCACACTACTCTAAAATCTATAAAGGTTCGTGCCTTATCATCAAAATAAAATTTAAAAAAAAACAGTTTTTTTTTCTAAAAGTCTTTAACCTACGAATAAGAATGTACAAAAAATAATATAAGGCGTGTTACTCACTTGCGTGTCGGCGGTCGCATTGCCGGCGCCATGACCGCGCGGCGCCGTGCCTAGGACAGAGTGACGGCGCCTCACCGACATCGGCGCCAACTAGGCGTGCACCGAGCACAAGCCACGCCCAGGATAAAGTCAGCATGGAACGGAACTTATTGAGCCTGAAAGTTGTTCAGCCAAGTTTATTGGAAGCTTTGAGTCGAAACTTTTTTTTAGAAAATGGTAGAAATCGAAATATTTACCCAACAAGTGGAAGCTGAGTTTATTTGAAAAAAAAAAATGGTTAAACCATACTAGGAATTACTCCTTCTCCTTCTATTCTCGTATGTGCGTTCACAAAGAAAGAAAGAAATTGCGTATTTTTGCATTACTAAAAACAGAACATACACTGAGTAATGCCAAAAGGGCCTCAGCTCAGCTTAGTGCCCAATGGTAACACAAAGCCAACACCTGACGCTGATTTTCAGCTGAAGCCCTTGAAAACAAACTAAACCTAAAACACCCGGAACAACTATCTGTAGGCCATACAAAAACATTGTCCCTTGTGGGAATGGAAACCGCGACATGCAGCACATCAGCCAATTGCTATGAATCACTGAGCGAACGGTGCCATCATATTATTATTAACTACATTAAGTTACACTGCAAACCGGACCCAAAAAAGTTAAGTTAGGTAAAGCCTCGACGACGGCAAAGTGTGACCAACCTGCATTTAAGATCAAAGGATCAAATCTTCTGGAATGATTTCTGGCTACCGCCCGTTGGCACGGGCTTGCAGACGGCAAGTCGCATGCCGAGGGTAGCTCGCCATTCGGCTATCCATTAAGAACCAAGCCGGGATCCATGGCGCTTTGTGTTCCACGTGTGCTTCAATGAGATGTCAGCGAGATTGACGGGGTCAATTAGGGCAAATGCCTGCCTGGGCTTGTTTTTTTTTTAGTTTGGAAATCATCCATTGACTTCTCCTGCTTTGGTGGTTCCCGCTTCGCATGTCACGTGGACTTTTACTGACTAAAACTCACTCCTGTTCCCTCTTCGCCCTCGTTCCAGGGCCCCGAGATTCACTTTCACATAACCTAGGCTTCAACCCTGCTGGGCTACTACGATTTGCTGACACCTCCTTGAGGCATGGGTATAACCCACACTTTTTTTTGTCAAAACTTACCCCTCCCGCTCCACCCAGAACAGGAAAAACATTTGATTCAGGCCTCCTCTCTAGAAGAGGGAATGGGCCGTAATCCACCACGCGAGCCCAGTACGGGTCGGTGAATGTCACATGTCTTCGAACTTTTGGTTCTAGGACATGCCGGTTTCCTCACGATGTTTTCCTTCACCGTTCTGAGAGCAGTGGTGATGAAACAAATTACACAAAGCAATGCGTCTAGCTGGGTTTGAACCCGCGACCTACAACTCGTAAGTCGGGGCCGTTACCACTCGGCCACCACTGCTCTCAAAGGCTTCGTAGTTCTGTTAGAAGAAATTTCTTTGGAAATAAACAGTACCTTTGTACTAATGTCTAATACGTGCTATATTTTCTTTTTTTTTGTTTGTACATAAATAACGGATGAATCTTTATTTTATTTTCATAGATGGCTACATTCTATTTACTGTACATGCCCGTCCCTAATAAAAGTTGCTGATCAGACAGACCTTTGATAAAAATACTACTGCAGTATATCCATTCTTTATATAAATTTAATACAAGTAATCAATTAGTCAGGGCGGGCGGGCCGCCCTACTTAGCGGAGGGCGGGGCTCCTGATGCCACGCCCCACCAGATTACCGCCCACCTGTCTCAATCACGAGTTGTCGCTCCACACGAACACTTCTAAGAATCCAATAAAATGATTTCTGTACTAAAAAGTCAAATATCCGTGAATTAAAATCAAAATCTACTGTCAAATGTTCAATTCGCATAGTATAAATTTAGCTGGCCCTGGTCTAGTGGTCAGTGGTCCTGACTGCTATGCCGGAGGTTGAGGGTTCGATTTCCACCCAGGACAAATAGTTGAGTGATAAGCACGATCATTAGTTCCGTGTCTGGGTATAATTTAACTAAGATATTTTTAGAATATACATGTATCTGTTTATCAATTTCAGTTGTCTAGTACTCATAGCACAAGCTCTGCTTAGTTATGGACTAGATCGCGTTGTGTGAAAGTTGTGGAATATTATTATTAACTTATGCCCCTGTGTTACTGAGATGCCATGGCAGTGCAGTTTCCATAGTCCAGAAAATGTATGCAGCTCTATGGTGTGTCCCTCACCTGGCCACTGTTAGTCACGCAGTGAAACGCAACCAAACATGTTTTTTGACGTTATGACTTTTTTTTATGAGTTGGTTATGCCACCTTGCAAATTTTGCTAGGAGCAACCAGCATACTTTCAAATATCGAAGCACCAACAGAGGTATTAAAAACTAATAATACAAATACTAGCTTTTGCCTGGCGGCTTCGCTCGCATTTGGGGTAATATGGATCTACTTTTCACAATAGGTACTGTAGGACTTACAAACTTTGAAGCTCTGTTGTAGGGAGTGGCGCGAGAGGTCGCGGCTATTGATTACCTCCACGAGGTCCCGGCAGTGTGCTACCCAAGTGGGGCGCATCTCCGCTGTATGGAGTATACCGTATTTTCCGGATGGTCTGCACAATGTTGACACCCGGGCGTTTCTTTCTCTTGTATCCTCCCGAACTTGCCATGTCCGATGAGTATCTGCGGAAGGTGAGGACGTCGTGCCGTCTCTCCAGACCGCAGTGATTGTAGCGTACCCACTATCGGGTAATAAGAACGATTGATCACGGCAGGGGAGTTTCACCCCGGTGTTGCATCTCCACGCAACTGTTGCCTCCAGATCCCACGATGGCAGTCCAGTAAGGAGGCTCGCCGCTTTGTGGGAAACCAAGCGATATCCCCGTACAATTCGGATTGCCATGGTCCTCTGGGACGCGATCAGCCTGGAAAGCTGTCGCTACCCCAGCAATGGGAATCTGTACAAAATACATCATCCGTGAAAATTTGAACTGTGTAACTATCATGATTCATTAAGATTCAGCCATATATTATTATTATTATTTATATATTATAAGAGAAGGCACGTTACGCGCTAACATCGAAATCAGAAAATCTGGACTCGAAACTCACACATCTATGATCAGTGTCATCACAGTCGGAACCTGCTACCTGACCGCCTAGCTACCTGACCGCCGTAGCACTTGTGCTACGGCGTAGTACGAATAAGAGTAGTAGAGGACTACGCTGCCTGCTATGGCGTAGTATGATGTGCGGCGAAATTTTTTGAATAGTTGTGTTCTTTGTTAGATGCTATGGTGTAGTATGAATAAGAGTCGTGGAGGACTACGCTGCCTGCTACGGCGTAGTACGATATGTGGCGAAATTTTTCGAATAGTTGTGATCTTTGATGGATGCTACGGTGTAGTACGAATAAGAGTCGTAACGGACTACGCTGCCTGCTACGGCGTAGTACTATGTGCGGCGAAATTTTTCGAATAGTTGTGATCTTTGATGGATGCTACGGTGTAGTACGAATAAGAGTCGTAACGGACTACGCTGCTTGCTACGGCGTAGTACTATGTGCGGCGAAATTTTTCGAATAGTTGTGGTCTTTGATGGATGCTACGGTGTAGTACGAATAAGAGTCGTAACGGACTACGCTGCCTGCTACGGCGTAGTACTATGTGCGGCGAAATTTTTCGAATAGTTGTGATCTTTGATGGATGCTACGGTGTAGTACGAATAAGACTCGTAACGGACTACGCTGCTTGCTACGGCGTAGTACTATGTGTGGCGAAATTTTTCGAATAGTTGTGGTCTTTGATGGATGCTACGGTGTAGTACGAATAAGAGTCGTAACGGACTACGCTGCCTGCTACGGCGTAGTACTATGTGCGGCGAAATTTTTCGAATAGTTGTGGTCTTTGATGGATGCTACGGTGTAGTACGAATAAGAGTCGTAACGGACTACGCTGCCTGCTACGGCGTAGTACTATGTGCGGCGAAATTTTTTGAATAGTTGTGGTCTTTGCTGGATGCTACGGTGTAGTACGAATAAGAGTTATAGATGACTACGCTGCCTGCTACAGCGTAGTACGCTGTGTGGCGAAATTTTTCGAACAGTTGTGATCTTTACTAGATGCTATGGCGTAGTACGAGTAAGAGTCGTAGACGACTACGCTGCGAACAATAGTCGATATAGGTAAAGTACAATGAATCAGTGATATACCTGTAAGTGTAACCAGTAATACTAGTGACGGTGATTGTTACAGTAATAATGTAATAATAAAAAAATGATATTTCTGACTGTTATATCTGTTGTAAAGAACCGTGCACACTATAAAGGACACTACAGCTTTATCTATTTCCTACAATGCCCACTATTTCCTTATACATTTTATATTTATCTTATTTATTTATTTAATTAATACCTATTTTATATTTATTATATACCTACCTATTACATGACTTTATTTTATTTATCCGACACAATTTATATTACCTAAAATTTTATTTATATATTATATTTTACATTTATTAAGATTTTATTTATATATAATTATTATTACATTTTATAGTTGTTTATTAATTTATGTTGGGGCTGTCAAAGATGTGTTTCTTTAATAATATTTTGAATTTTAGGTTGTTTTTAGTTTCTTTTATGTTTTTTGGTAGGGAATTGTAAAGTTGTACTCCTTCATATTTAATATTTTTCTTTCCATGGTTTGTCCTGGGATTTCGCAACAGTACCAGGTCATTTGCTCTACGTGACGATCGTGTTTGTACATCGCTGTTCCTTTTAAATGTCATCTCCGTGTGTATTTCTCCTGTAATGATCTTTGTTATCAGTATGCAAGTGTTATATTGATATATTTTTGTGATGTTCAGTAACTTAATGTCATTATACATTTTATTTGTAGGTGTTAGGTAGTAATATTGAAATAGGGCTTTAATTACTTTATTTTGGGCTACTTGGAGATTTCGAAAGTTTAAATTAGTAGTATATCCCCAGACCTCTATTAAATATTGAATATGTGGTTTTACTATCGAAACTTTAAGGGGCAGACATTTGGCTATTCTGCGTAGTGCACCCGTAAGACTTGACAACTTGGAACAGATCTTTTTAACGTATATTATAATATTAATAGGTGTGTATCGAGGTGATGGCCCAGTGGTTAACGATTTTTAGAGTTCCGTACCTCAAAAGGAAAAAAGGGAACCCTTATAAGATCACTTTGTTGTCTATCCGTCTGTCTGACTAGACCCTTTATCTCGGGAACTCATGGAGGCATCGAGCTGAAATTAAAACCATATGCTCAAGTCTGTGGTCTCTTGAAGCAAATTTCTAAATAAACGAAAACAAAAAGATACGGTCGTTTATGTCGCAAACAACGTATATTTCGACGCCTCAAGGGAATCGAAATTCATAGTGTAGGTACTTGCCATTGATCTAAAATCCTGAAATTTGGCGCGAAGCAAGTTCTCAAAGCACAAATATAGGAAAAAACTTTTCCGTAATTTCTTCACAAAAAAAAAATTGTGGCGGTTCAGAAAAATCTTCGAGAATCGATTGAATTGTTTTCATACCCCCTTTAGGGGGCGCGTCCAACTCGCACTTGCCCAGTTTTTTTTTTTTTCATTTTCATTAATAGGTACTAGCTTCTACCAGCAGTTTCCTCCGGGTGAACCTTATCTCCCATTTCAGGATTTTGTCTATCCAAATTTCAATTTTCAATGCCAAATTCATCCAGTCACTTGAGCAAGACGCCTATAGAATATTTATGTTAATACCAATTGACCGTGGTACGTTCCGCGCCACCAATCAGCGTACTACACGATGCATATAACTAGAGATGCACCGAATATAACGAATATTATATTCGATATTTAAATTAACTTTTGAAGTATTCGGATACGGCCGAATCATTCGGTATAAATACCAAATGTATACGGGTATTTTTTTTATTTTTTTATTATTATTATTTTTTTTATGGTAGGTAAAATCAGAATGTATACGGGTTAAGAGATCACTATAAACCAGCTTATAAGGCAAAATAAATTAAAGGAATCCCACATTTTAACAATCATACTTACTTATTAGAAATCGTTCATTGTTAGGTACACAAACAAAGACATAATTAAAAACAAGTACCTAATCAAATACAACCTAGCATTAATAGTTACATAAAGTCAAGTGTGTTAAAAGAACAGTAATTTTTAATTGCTATAATTCCACAAGCAAATTACAATCGTATTGTAAAAAAGGTGATATGACTGATTTGCGCGACCAAACTATGCAACGGGGAATGAATTATCCGGTAGTATATTCGGTTCGTTAAGAACTTAAAGCCAGTTTCTACTCATTTTGAACTTTTTAAACCTCTGGAAATCCACAGATATAAGATAACAACATGAAAAAATATTTTATTAAAATTGACTATATGTCTAAGTGATATAAATAAAAACAAAAAACAAAACATGATATAAATTAGTTGGCTCGATAAAAAAATCGCGAATCTGACCCTAATTTACGATTCCAAACGTGTTTATCTACGAGATTACGTTACGGAAATATTTGAAAGTTACAAAAAAAAAGCGTATTATTCAAAAACAAAAATCTAGAATAGATATTTATTTATAGAAATAAAACCGCTGTTTTGGTCAAAGTCGTCATAGCCCCGAGTGGAGTTCATACAAAATAGTGACTACAACTATTATTCTGTATTCGGTTATTCGGTGAAACTACTTTTCGGCGCATCTCTACTTGTAACAGATAGAACTCGTATACCTACTCGTAGTATAGTAGGATAAGGTTGACGCGGTACTAACGTAAGTAAGTAATGTAAGTTACCTACACGAATTGTCTAGTTGTTATCATAATGTTCCATTCATTCGCGTAATACTTTTAATTTTTAGATTTCTTTTTTATATAGATTTTAGTCAATATTATTACACGCATGTTATGATGGTTAGAAGATAGACATAATAATGAGTCCACTGTAGTTTTGTCTACCCTTGAACCCTCAGCAAGTGTACTGGAGAGTTCGGGCTTAGGCTATCGGTTGAAAAGAAATGGTCAGGTTACATGGTTGATCTGAAACTCTTTGACCCCTACAACTTGAAATTGATGGAATTATTGAAGGTAACTGAAACCTTCACTAGTGCCATCAGTATGGAATTTAGTGTAGCCAAATGTATAGTCATACATGTAAACCGAGGGAAGAGTATGGAATCCTTGGGTATGGGAACTTAACTCCCGGATTTCATATACAGATCCCTTTGTTCAACCGAAACTTAAAAGTATTTGGGTATGTCGGAAGCGTTAGGCATCAATGCTGCTGACGTGAAACAATCGTAGAAGGAGCACTTCTTTGGCCACCTGAGTCTCTTATCAGGCGGGAATAAGGTGCGTGCTTTCAACGGTTGTCATGCCGGTTTTGATGTACTCCTTCGGCCTCAAATGGACTCAGACAGAACTAGACGCCCTGGATAGGAGGGTCTGCTTGCCGCAAATCGAATGCATCACACACGGTCATCGGTGATGAGACTAGCTGTAAGTATATCCCGCGGAAGTGTAGGGGTCGTAGCTTTTTACCCCACTGCAAGAATGGTTTTAAATGCTACACAACCACGAGATATGCAGTCTCAGGGAATACTTTCTAGAAACCGACGAAATATATTTGAAAAAAGTATACCTACCCTTTTTTAAGAAATATATTAAAAAAAATAGTATATACCTATATTTAATATTATGATTATATTTTATAAAATACAATATTCATTTTTAAAAGCGCACATGCTTGTATTTTTGGGACATCATCAAGTAATTTCTCCCGCCCTAGGTAGTCCAAGAAGGAGTGTCGGACTTTTATTTATTTATGGACACACAAAAAAGAAAAGAACAAATATAAACAGAAGAGTACAAAGGTGCTGCTTATTTCTAACGAAATTTCTTCCAGCAGACCTGCGACAGGAGAGTTGGATGAGAAATGTAGACACAGTGTGTATAAATAATTCATACAAGTTAAAATGGGCTAAAATTAAAATCAGATAATACAAATAAATATCTAAATCAATAACAGTAAATAAATGTACACACATATAGGCATATTATATATTTTCCCAATGTTTGTGTAAAACTAGATCTTTCCAGCGGTTTTAGCGCAAACTTATTGGTAGTAGGGGTCCTGTGGCCTCATAAGTTAAAATGTTCACAAACATCTTATCCAATGACGTCTATTAAGTAATAATTTATTATACCTACCTACATAGATTTTACATTTATAAAATTAACAGTAGTATTAACAGTAGGAAGAAGTCTCATTTAGATCTTACCTATGTATTCAAAGCCCATTTACTTAGTGACCATCGCTAATTTTGGTATACTTATTATGTGCTTTTCTAAGACACACAGCGTTGAGATGAAGAAAGCTGATGTAAATTCGCCCTAAATTATATATCTGTGGTTAAAACTTACCAAATTGTCCATGGTTTTATACCTGTCTCTCTCTTTCACCAGCGTGCGTCCTTTTCTTCTAGAGAAGGATGCTTGACACGGAGCTGTCAATGTCATAGCGTTTGTAAATTTTGCCGCGAGAAAATCGCAAAATTTTCCAAAGTGTTAAAATACAATAATTTATTGTATTCGATTATCACACAGCGTTTATTTAAGCCGTGATAGTGTTTATTGTAAGTGATTTGTGTTTTCACGATGAATCCGGACGAAATTAGGCAGGTAAGTGCCGGAGGTGAAGAAAAGTTTAAATGTTGATACTCCGGACGGAAATCAGCATTCGAGCAGAATGAGGCCAGATGACTCGGCATCGTCGTTATTATCTTCTTCATTCTCGGAGGATGGAGAGGGCATAGCTTCACCTCCACGCAACAAAAAAAGTTTCACGTAAATACAGACAAGTTCAGACAAGTTCGGACCCGCGTGTTGAGACACTTATTCAACTAGTCGGATTTATATCTAATTACATAATTAATTAACGACCCAATTACCACCTTGTCTCTTCTACTAAAACAATCCGGCTTCATCCACATGTAATTTTTTGAGAAATCTTACAACTTCATTGTGTAAGCTCTCTTGATGTGAATTTGGTACAAATAACGTTTATAAGAATTACAATCTTGCATTGCTAGTCCTGGGTTTGTAAGTAAGTAAGTTAACGAAAAGTTGTGTCACTCTAACTAGACTGAAGAATTTTTCTTTTAGCTCATTCTGAACAAGTATTACCTAGGTTGTGCAACAATATTTCGGAACAAAGACAACTTTTAGATGATTACAGGATTTCCTTACCTTGGCACTGGTATATATATCAGACAGAGATGCAAATTGTGTGTAGTGTTGAAGTAAGGCGGGACTACATTTTAAAAGAAATTGCAAATCCTAATTTGAAAGCCACATTACAAAATGTTCCACTGAGTCAGGAATATCTTTTTCGGTGAGAGGTTTTGCATCTCATCATAGCCTGTTTATGTGGATCTCCAATTTGGTTTAATATGTCCGACCTACATTTAAAAAACTTTTAACTTATCTCATGTTTAAAACAAAAACATCACAGTTATTACAAAAACCCAGAGCAAAGGTAAACAATAAAGAAAAATCATACAACAAATAATACACCTGTGACTATTAAATCAAAACATTCAGTGGGAGTTGTCTAAAGGACCATGGACCTTTATAGTAAAAAATGGGAGCAAAAAATTATATTTTATATAAATTTTTACAACTGGTGTCATTAATCCATTTATAATTTTTCTGTTTTGATATCTAGACAAACATGTTTAAAAAAATAAAAGCAGTTTGCTACTTAGACAACTAAGGACATAAAACAGACATGATCTTTCAGTTGAATCAAAAGAAAATATTAGAGACACTGCCAGTTCTCAATCCGGGTTCTCGAGCTAGAATGTTTATCAGGTATAAAATCCAGGCTTATTTTCACTTGCCAATTGCAGAAACAAAAGTTCCTCTGTATGACTGACTCCCTTTACAAAGATGTATTGTTGCAGTTAAGTAACAGTCTTGCCATTTGGCATGACATCAGCTTCATAAAATGATTGTCATTGTAACAAACTGGATTGGAGAAATCCAACACAAGGTTTTCGCATAATTGTCTATCTGGCCAATTTGTTTTTGGTGATCATCTGGTAATCAGGATCATACAGAACTGGTTTCTCAGGTTGCGGAAACATTGAGAATAGTGAAAACCTTGAGATGGCACATAAATTATAATAAGTCTGTTTTTTGCAGCACAGGGTATAGAATATCTTGGCCTTGTACGGCACACTCAGCAAAACTGGGTAAAACTTCCTTCCAACAGGATATTAAAAATTAAATTAATAATTTCCAAGATGTTGAGCAATGGAAGCTTTTCTCTGCCAGAAGCTCGAGAGTTTATTAGGTTTGCTGAACCTTGCAAATCTTTATCTGCCTGTTCAACAAGATCTAAAAAGATGGTTGAAAGCCATAGATTAAAGGTCAATACCAATAGTCAAGAAAAGTGTGGACCACTTCTTTACCATGGATGTGGCAGATTCAGGGTGCGGAGCCCGATTAAACAGCACCTATTGGGAAGGTGTCCACCTTTCCTGTTCCAAAAACCATGGCATTCAAATATAAAAGAAATGTATGTCGTATTAGCAGCGATAAACAGTCAGTTGGCGTCAATCAGCTAGCGCGGAAAATCAGCACTGTACACAGAGTACTTTTGTGGCTCTGTCCAATACACCCAGCATTTTGCTGAGCGCCGGCCGTTTTGCGCGGATGTGTCGCATATCTCACAATAAGTAATAGAGATATTATTGTTTTATTTTTTGCGGTATGCGCCATATTTATCGTAAATAAAATCTTTCTTTCTCTTCCTTCTTTCAGCGGATGACTTTAGAAGGTACACATAAACTGTTCAGGCCGACAACAGGACTCTTGTTGCATACCTCAAAAACGAGGGTGTGTGAATGTGTCCCACATTCCCTTGCACTACTAAAGCCAACAACCAGGTTTCTGAAACTTGCAGAGCAGTTATATTTAACTCTCTTAGCCACTTACCTCCCGGGGAGGCTAAACAGTTTGCGGGTCGCCTCTCAAGGGGCCGCAAAGTACCACAATGGCATATTCTACCCCCCAGCCACGGAGGCTTTACTCTGAGTGTGGGGCGTCCCAGACGTAGACCTATTCTGCGTCAATAGAAACGGCTGTCGTACTAGTATTTATTTATTCATATTACAATTTTCATTGTGTATGAATCATGTTACCTATTAAGTATGTAACATTACATTCCAAAAGCTGTTACGCAGATTTCTGCTAAGCTTTCAGCCGATTATGGGACTATCAGCTGGGCTGGGCATTCCCCCACCCAGCTTAATACGAAGAGTACTAACTCTTTTAAACAGTGCGAAAGGATCGTTGATCCTAATAACTCCAAAATGGACCAAATGCTTTTGACTACCCGGCCTGCAAGGGAGAGCCATTGCAGAGCCACTTCCGATGAAGAACCTGCGGAAGGTCTCAATAGATTGGAACACAGGCAACTGCCCTGCACAAGTAAACGAGTTGACCCTCCTTGCCCGGAAAATTGAGGGGGGGGGGGCAACCAAGTCTCTAACTGGACTATAGCGAAGCAAAACTTATTAAAAAGTAGCTGGCGGACACCTACTTTAACAACATATGAGGCTGCAATTAAAAGATGGTTATTGTGGTGCAACATCAATAAGATTAATCCTAATAATAAATAAATAATAAATCATTTATTGTCAGGCATCTTGGCCCATAGATACATACCTTACAGACTAACATATATAATGTAAATACAATTTATCATTAATTAATAAGACTTAAAACTATGTTAGTAACATTTCACATTTGCACCTTAAGGTCTGAAAGTTGCTAAGTTTTTGGCAAGACTATTTTTAGTAGACAAGCTATCTGATAGAACTATTTTCCTTTATAAATCAGCTGTCTCAACTTACTGTGCATCATCACAATTTCAAAACTCCTTTTCATTCATCAAATTCTAAAAGCTATTCCATTTGGTAAGCCAGCAGCACAAAAACTGCCAATATGGGAGGGACACTGTGATAATATTTAACTGGCTAAAGACACCAGGTAACTGAGGGTCTCTATTTCAAATAGTTAGATGCACAGCTTTAATACTATTGCTAGCCTCAGGTTGTAGAATCCATGATCTCACATTATGAGAAAATAATCCTGATAATCTTATTTCTACTGGGGATGAGATTAGTCTGTAACCAAAAGTTTTAGTTCAAAAATAGATTCAAGGGCACACAGACAGTCAGGATGAGTGTTGCGGAAACACCCAGACTATTGAGTCTACCCTATTAGACATATTATTTAAAGGCACAAAGACAGTCAGGTTGAGTGTTGCGAAAACACCCAGATTATTGTGTCTAGCCTATTAGACATATATAAAGGCACAAAGACAGTCAGGTTGAGTGTTGTAGAAACACCCAGACCATTGTATTAAACATATTATTTAAAGGCACAAAGACAGTCAGGTTGCAACACCCAGACCATGATGATTGTGTGTGTCCTATTAGACATATTCATGAATAATTATTTGCAGAGTGGATATGTAGTATTTTTAAAGATGTTAATATTGATTCCCCACTTGAAAGTATCAAGTCAGCTGTCACCCTCCAAAAGTTGGTTGGAGAACAGATCTGTTCAAGAAATACTTGACAGAGGGAAACTGGAAAGCATTAAAACAGTACAGAAATGTTATTGTCATCCAGTAAAACAAAATTGACATCAATAACTCAAATTTTGATTTATTGTAGTTAAATATTTCTAATAATGATTACATAAAATGTGTATTACTTTTTGAAGTACCTATGTACTTCATGTATGTATTATTTTCATGTATCTCTTTTGTTTATGTTGTTGATACTTGTAGAAGTTACCAACAAAGTAAGAAGTGTTAAATTTTTGTTACCTATGGTAAGATATAATAAAATTTATTCATCTATATTCTAGAACAGTATTATAATTAATTCATCATAGCGTTTGTGTTATCACCAGCAGATACCAAACAGGTCTTCATCTCAACGCTGTGTGTCTTAGAAAAGCACATAATATGACTGTTTTGCATTCCAACAAAACAGGTATTATGTGTTGAATAAGACACACAGCGTTGCAGCAAGTCTCTTGCTGGTGCATTGAAGACTCTATGACATTGACAGCTCCGTGTCAAGCATCCTTCTCTAGAAGAAAAGGACGCACGCTGGTGAAAGAGAGAGACAGGTATAAAACCATGGACAATTTGGTAAGTTTTAACCACAGATATATAATTTAGGGCGAATTTACATCAGCTTTCTTCATCTCAACGCTGTGTGTCTTATTCAACACATAATACCTGTTTTGTTGGAATGCAAAACAGTCATATTATAATTACATTGTGCAATATACTTGTACAGACGCCAGCACGTTAATCTACCCCAATCTGTCAAATTTTACCAATCGAACATTAACCTTCCCATATTGTGATAAAGTTGAAAATCTATTAAAGAAATTTGACAGATTAAGGTAGGTTGATGTGCTGTCGTCTGTACATCCACATCGTCACTCCGTCTACCACTCCGTATATCATTTTCTGAACTGAAAAGTTTTAACTAAATCTGTGTAGGTGGAGATACCTTGAGATATTTATTTATAGTTACGGATTTCGGGAGATTTCTTTATTATTTCGCGAATGCCTAATCCACTCTTCTGTCTTCTCTTTAACTATTTCAAAATTGAACGCATATTGAACGTTGTTCTCTAGCCAGCCAAAAAGGTTTCATTCTAAATCGTTTTTTTTTTTAACCGGATTAAGCCAGCATGGGGCCTGTAACAAATTCTACCACCAGGGCCCACAAAATCTTTTTCAATACACTTACTCGAAAACTGCCTCTTATCGCACTACGATTAGGTTCGATCACGGATATCGAGGGATATGCCTTGGGGGCGTGGCACGTGGCGCCTCGATCTGGGCAAACGACCCATATAATCGAACAACGGCTGTACGCTTCATTCATTCGCTTTGCAATTGCGTACAGGGTACTACTGATACGTAAAAAACCAAAATGCCGAGTTGTGCAGTAATTATATGCAAAAATAGGTCACATATCATCAACCTGAAGACAAATGGCGTATCCTGCCACCGGTAATTAAACAATTAAATCACTGTTTTATATTTTAAATCAATTTTTAAATATTTCACGAACTCAAGTTCGGAACGACACGAACTAGACCGAACTAGCCCGAATCTTCCCGAACGCAATGACCGCAATGACCGTTCAAGATTTAGAGAGGTGCAATCGAGTGCGTGAGGCTGATTTTATCGATATGCGTATTATTCGCAGTTCAATATATTTTTTTACATTTCTATGAATATTGTCGTATTACATGTATAGTAAGAGTTAAATTAGTTATTGAATGAATGTTGTTTGAACGAAATTAAGGTATTGTTATTTCAATACCCGTGAATTTAAATTGACATTATATCTAAAGATTGAGATGATCAAAAATTATAGTACAATATGATAAGTAGCACGATAAACAAGTATAATTTTATACAGTTATTTATTTTTGGTCAAAAGTTACAATATTTTATGTTCGCTATGCAAAACTATTAAATCATTATTTTTTTAAATCTCGGTATTTGGTGTTTTCGTACGCCCTAGTTGTAGTGGAGCTGGACCAGCATTGATCCAAGCATTTTTATCTTGAATATAATTCTCCAACTTATAATAATATAATTTCTATTCCAACTCCTTCTGTTTTCATGCAGTACGACTGTGTAACTCACTTCCAGCAAAGATTTGTGAAGAAAAAAATATCTTTTTTTGCGATTCGGAAAAGTCTTTGAGAAATTTTGGAATTGAACCATTTACATAGGTAAATTTATACGGAATCCTTGGTGCGCGAGTCGGATTCACACTTGACCAGTATTTTTTTGTTAGATGTATTTATTTTGAGTCGTTAGTGTAAGTTATTTCATCATAACGAATTCGATCCTGTCAGCATCAACTACCTACAATTTGTTTAAAATGAAAACGAGTTTGCTAGATGACGCTATTTTGATTCCATAGAAATTTATGTTAACGCTAGCGAGTTTGAATACGTGTATAAAATTTACCTAATTGTTTAAACCAACTCTGAATGTAGGTAGTCACATAAGATTAAAATCATATAGTTAAGATTAAGTAATATATTGTTTAATAATAACAGCATGATATTTAACAGAGAACGTTCCCTTGAACCGGTAATACGATATAAAAAAACTAATTCCTATTTTATTTTATAATCATCACTCACTTTTTGGATAAGTATATAAAAAAGAAATTATTTAAAGAAAATTAGACGAAGTAATTATATTACAAGAATATGCTGAAATTAAATATCGATAACAATTATCGACAATCGGTTCGATGCTCTAATTGCATGCGTGTGCATTGAATGTTTCCGTGCTTACAAGCGAATGCCCCGCCCATTCTATTTATGTGTGCTATTAGAAATTGATTTAGTGTAGCTGCTTTCTTCTTAGTGTGCGTGTACAAAATTTGAGTGTGTGTCGTAAATACACTATTTGTGAATGTTGTAATTATTTTGGTGGGAGATAAGCGGTAGCGCAAGGATTTCTTATTACTTTGCAATGAAGGCATATCTCCGGATATCTATGGGTTCGATATGGTAACCGCGTGCTTTTTTTCAATTTATCAATACAAGGGCTTTTTTCATTCCTATTTCATCACAGTCAAGGGTGATTACTATTTTTTTTTAAAGCAAAGAGGCGGATATTTTTAAGGTTTTAATATTTAATGAAAATTTAAATTGTGTTTTGAACAAAATATAATAAATAAACATGATTACGTAAGCAATAATTTGTTAATAACAACTAATTAATAATTATCTGTGTTCTAAATTTAAAAATATTTGAATTTTTATATTTTTAATATTAGGATACCTTTATACCAGTACCTTACCTTATTTACCTTATAACCTTACCTTATGATACCTTTATACCAGTACCGATACTTTTATAACTTGATACCGGTTTAATACCTTTGCTTCTCCTTCAACCTACAAAGGTTATGCGCGGGAAAAAAGTACACCTAATATTAACTAACATAATCATGTGTGATAGTTGTGAAAAAGAAGATTTGAAGAGAATCATTTAGATGCTACGCCGCGCCGCCAGATTATGTGATTGAGGTAAAAAAATACTTGCGACAGCTTGCTACCATCAAATCAAAACTATCTTCAGTTCAAAATGAACAAAAATGCGTCATAATTTTCCCATAGAAGATAGATTATTGGTGGATTTTTCATCGTATTTCTTTATAAGTGTATTGAAAAACGAGGTTTGATACACGTGGAGATTTGTCACTGCAGCACCCGGCTCCATAACAGGCGATATATATCTATAATATTTCGCCTCGGCTGCAATGACAAACTTTCCCCACTTGTATCAAAATGTACTATTCCCTTGACCAATTAAAAATCATATAATTTATTTTTAAATAGGCTGTGTCTGGGGCCCGTTTGTGGTCTATTACCTACATTGTGTAGAAAATCCGGAATTGATTAGAATTCAGGCACAGGTATTTTGACTTGTTTTTAACGCCTAAACGTAGCCCACGTCAAAGCGCAGGGCCCACCCCAATGTGGTTAATCCGGTACTGATAATACCCAATAACAAAACACCCGGGTCTTGCCTGCTGCCTATGTACAGTCGGTCTGAGTCGTTTACTGCCAATATCGTATCAAGGTCCCGCGGACATGGCCTATCTCCATCCTATTTTTCAATAATTAGTAGAATGACAACAGGTAATTTCACAAAATCTACTAAGCGGAATTCTGTTACCCAAAAAGGAAATATCGCACCTAGCAACATTACAAGCTGTCAGCTCAGTTGATTCTCGTCGTTGATTGGATTTTGCCACCCAATCATCTGTCGTGAATGAACTGCCAATCACAAAGCTACAGGCACTCGTAGAATAGAAAAGATGTCGTCGCAAGTGTATTAAAGTGTTCAACTCTTGAACATTTTCCTATCATATATCAAACCAAACGCAGTTGCATTCACTAGTAAAAATAGCTACGTAACTTATTGTCTTTTTCATTCTAATAAGTAGATAGTGTTGCAGGTACGCCCATGAATTTTGTAATACTTTCTCTTAAAATTGTAGACCCATGACAGCTAATCCTTGACCAGTGTTTTTTGTATTTGTAAATAAAAACAAAGATGTGGATTATTCTTACTGAGTGGTTACTGCTTCTGTCGATAAGGAGGAAAAGTGTTATGTTGACGTAATCACCTTGGGTATTTATTATTTACTTGTCAGCTGACTGTTGGGACGTTCAAGTTGCGAATAAATTGGGCGAAAGTAAGCTTATTGTGTCGAAAGAGCGATTTCTAAGTGTTCATTTTTTGCTTAGATATGGCTGATGAAATGGATCCTTGCGAGTGCCTGTGGAACCATGAGCTGGCGATGCGTCGGTTGATTTCTCTGGTGAGTTATTTGTCCTTGAAAGTTGAGTGATGAGAGGCAATTAAAGTGGGTGGACTGCCTTGTATGTAACATCCACGTATACATTATGTTCGTAATATTCCATACCTCATATTGTTTCGATGTTTACCAACACAGCTTTTTTGTGGCATTGTTGGTAAATATTTAGAGATAATTTGACCTAAATTGAAATAGTACAGACATTGAAAAACATCTTTCATCCTAAGTTATCCAAAAAATGCTAAGAATTTAAGTTATGTAAAAGCATTCATAATAATTATTCTGTTTCCATGTCTGTCTAGAACTAACCATAAGGTTTATTATGTCTTGACAATTCAATTTTAATATCACATAGTGTTTACTATGTCAGTTACTACATTGTTTAATTATATAATTCTAGAAGCTATTGTTATCTAACACCTACATGACAATTAATTCAAAACAATACTGGCAATTATGTATTGTAAATATTCATAATGAAATATAAAACAAATTCTTTCAGTGTTAATTGCTATAACAGCTGTTCCACACAATTATAAGTACAGTGCACTCATTGTACAGACTTTGTTCAGTCTTTATACTTGACATTCACATTCAAAATAATCTTATAACAAGATATACATATAACTAGCTTCTGCCAGCAGCTTTGCCCGTGTGAAAGTTTGTTTCTCTATACAATCTTCCAACTCCCGTTTTACCCCCTTAGGGCCGGAGTTTCGTAAAATCCGTTCTTAGCCGATGTCTACACCCTATAAAGAAACTACCTGCCAAATTTTAAGTTTATAAGTATTATAGTTTCTGAGATTTCGTGATTAATCAGTGAGTGGTATTTGGCGTTTATACATATATATGTATAGATTAAAGTCTAGTTTCTGGACTGACATAACCGAAACTACTGGGACTATAACAGGTGTGTGAAATTTTGCACAAGGTTTCCTTTCATAATGTAGGCAAACACTAAGAGAGGATTTTCTAAGATTCACCCCCTTAAGGGAACAAAATTTTATATATAGAGAAAACTATTTTCACCGCTGGCAAACCTGCTGTTGTGAAGTAGAAGTGAAATCCGTAGAGGCCCAGCCTGTTAGCTGCAGGCAGGCAGGGTTAAGGGCCGTTTTCTGAGAGGACGGCTCAGACCCGGTATGATAGGCAATAGAGGAACAGGGTAGGTTTTTAGTCAGTAAGAGTCTGACACTATTTCCTGCTCTGCCCAAGGGCGGGATTTGTCATTGGATGATTTTACCAACCATAAAAAAAAAGTAGAAGTGAAATTATTAGTTTGTAGTAAGCAAGGTTGACTTCTAGAAAATCACTAGGGTATTGTAAATGAGCACAACATAACACCAATTTTTATTATGCATACATAGAATTAAACTACAATTACATCACTCCTTAACATCAAGTGGGATTGCAGTCAAGCACTAGTTTACATTTTAGTTTACTGAGTAACCAGAGAGTGAGTAGAGAGATGACCAGTCCCAACTGACAGTGACCCAACGGTCATTGTCAGTTGGGCACTGGTCATCTCTCTGCCACGGTTTATTTAAAAAGAAAGGCTTTAAATTATTATTTTTGCTCTGGTTGTTGTTTGGAGGTAGTGGAACAGAGAGTAAAGTCCCGCTAACCTCCTTTGAAAAGGGAGGATCCTCCGACCAGACAGGTGTTATATCTGGTGGGCTACTGCCCGATAGATGATTTCGGGTTTGTTCTATATGTTCCAATCGCGCCGCGAATCTTACTTGCGCGATGCAGGATTACTTCATTTGTGACGACATAGATGTCGTCGCTACATCACTCTCCTCCGGAGATCGGAGATCGATGGTTCTTGATGCTTCTTTGATGCGTCGTGTGATGCGTGCCAAGCCAATGGAGGTTGGTTCCAGTGAGTCGGAACCGGATTCCGCATAGTTCTCGGTGAGTCGGAACTGTCTGCGGTGATGCCCCAGTGAGTCGGGGTGGTGCTATCCCAGTGAGTCGGGATACGATGCTGCAGGCTCCAGTGAGTCGGAGTAGTGCGGCTGGCTCCAGTGAGTCGGAACCGGATTCCGCATAGTTCTCGGTGAGTCGGAACTGTCTGCGGTGATGCCCCAGTGAGTCGGGGTGGTGCTATCCCAGTGAGTCGGGATACGATGCTGCAGGCTCCAGTGAGTCGGAGTATTGCGGCTGGCTCCAGTGAGTCGGAGCGGTGCTGTGCGACGTAGGGCTTGACTGCTGTCGTCGACCAGGAGAGGTTCTTCAAGGCTCTTCAGGTGACTGGCCGAAGGTGCAGGTGTTTAGCCAAGGTCGCTGATGAGGCTGAGGGTGATGACCAGGTATGACCAAGTAGGCATGCTGGTGGTCAGGATACCCATATAGCCGTGGGTGCTGGCTGTATGGCTCGCTGCTCGAAAGCTTGAGGAAGTGATGATGACGTCACGAAGTAGTTGCTGCACGAAGGCTGCGCTGACGTTCTTTGTCGAGGGTCACCAGTTTGGAGGTATTTGGGACAGAGAGTAAAGTCCCACATACCTCCGTTGAAAAGGGAGGATCCTCCGACCAGACAGTTGTTATATCTGGTGGGCTACTGCCCGATAGATGATTTCGGGTTTGTTCTATATGATCCAATCGCGCCGCGAATCTTACTTGCGCGATGCAGGATTACTTCATTTGTGACGACATAGATGTCGTCGCTACAGTTGTATAACACACACTTTTTCTGCATCACTCTCTCACATACATGCATAACAAACTTTTTTTTTTTGTAACTTTCAAATATTTCTGTAACGTAATCTCGTTGATAAACAGGTTGGAAATTAGGGTCAGATTCGCGATTTTTTTTTTATCGAGCCAACTAATTTATATGTCAATTTTAATAAAATATTTTTTTATGGTGGTCTCTTCTATATTTGTGGATTTCCAGAGGTTTAAAAAAGTTCAAAATGAGTAGGACCTGGCCTTAACAATGTAATTATAATTTTGTGACTATTTATTTCTTTAAAACAGTATCTGTGGAATTGCTTGTTCTTTGCCATAGACATCCACGCTTTGGAATGTGCAAATCAATTTTGTTCTTTTTTCTTGTTTGTACCTGACTGACCTTGACAGTTCAAAAGAGCCTGTAAATGGTTTAATTGAATACTTTGACTTACACTCATGTAATTATTATATTACTAGCTTTTGCCCGCGGCTTCGCTTCCGCTCTAGCTTACCCTATTCTACCCCACTCTACTCTACTCTATCCCACTCTACCATAGTCTACCCTACCCTACTCCACACTACTCTACCATGTATCAACAAATGAGCAGGTTTTTTTTTCCTTTAACGGAATAAAAAATATCCTGTGTCCTTCTCCTGGTTCTAAGCTACCTCCCCACCAATTTTCAGCCAAATCGATGCTAACTAACGAGTTTCTTTTATATATATAGATGGGTATAGAATATATACCTTTTTTTAGGTGAAAAATCATCCAATGACTTCTCTCTGGTCTCTAGGGCGCCGAAGGAGGGTGTGTCAGACTCACTGGCTAAAACCCACTTCTATGTTCCTTCTTTGTTTTGCATTCTAAGACCCCGGGTTTTCGTTTTGGAAGCGAACTCATGACAGAATATGTACTTAGTCTTATCATTTCTTACTCAATACTATCTAGGTCGCATTTAAATGTAAGGAAAGTCGTGTGTGGTTATTGTTTGAGCAGCTAACATCCAGTTTTCCCATGTATGTAACAATTAAGCTAGAACTACATAAGACCGACGCACACGTGGGCCACGTACGGCGATCTAGGCACCTCGGTCTCCAGACATTTTAAATGGCAACTAGACTTGTAGAGCTACATTTGATAAACGTCACGCGACGTCGTCCTACGTACAAATCAAGCGTGTTACACGTGTGCGTCGGTCAAATGTAGTTCTAGCTTTAAGGTAGAACTACATTGCGCTCACGTGGGCCACGTACGCCGATCTGGGAGCGTCGGTCTCCATACATTTTAAATGGCAACTAGACTTGTAGAGCTACATTTGATACACGTCACGCGACGTCGGACTAATGTAGTTCTAGCTTTAAGGGAGAACTACATTGCGCTCACGTGGGCCACGTACGCCGATCTGGGAGCGTCGGTCTCCATACATTTTATATGGCAACTAGACTTGTAGAGCTACATTTGATACAGTCCACGCGACGTCGCCCTACATACAAATCAGGCGTGTTACAAGTATGCCTCGGTCTAATGCAGATCTAGCTTTACGGTAGAACTACATTGCGCATATGTGGGCCACGTACGCCGATCTAGGAGCGTCGGTCCCCATACATTTTATATGGCAACTAGACTTGTAGAGCTACATTTGATACAGTCCACGCGACGTCGTCCTACGTACAAATCAAGCGTATTACACGTGTGCGTCGGACTAATGTAGTTCTAGCTTTAAGGTAGAACTACATTGCGCTCACGTGGTTCACGTACGCCGATCTGGGAGCGTCGGTCTCCATACATTTTATTTGGCAACTAGACTTGTAGAGTTACATTTGATACAGTCCACGCGACGTCGTCCTACGTACAAATCAGGCGTGTTACAAGTATGCCTCGGTCTAATGCAGGTCTAGCTTTACGGTAGAACTACATTGCTCATACGTGGGCCACGTACGCCGATCTGGGAGCGTCGGTCTTCATACATTTTATATGGCAACTATACTTGTAGAGCTACATTTGATACAGTCCATGCGACGTCGTCCTAGGTACAAATCAGGCGTGTTACAAGTATTCCTCGGTCTAATGCAGGTCTAGCTTTAAGGTAGAACTACATTGCGCATACGTGGGCCACGTACGCCGATCTGGGAGCGTCGGTTTCCATACATTTTATATGGCAACTAGATTTGTAGAGGTACATTAGATCTACGCCACGCGACGTCGTCCTACGTACAAACCAGGCGCGTCGGTCTAATGTAGTTCTAGCTTTAAACTGCTAACTAGGTTTCTTATCGCAACTGATAAACCTACCAACAGTTACATGTTTTTAATTGAAAACGAAAGTTTACAGTCGTCTATACTGTTCTTTCTAGCTCTTGTAGAATTTGATAAGGATTTGTGTAGGTTACTCGTAACATTTGTATTTTGTCCTTTTATTCTGGGGAAATCCTCATGAATGCCCTTTAAGTGACTAAAACCCTATAATTCCTAATATTACCATAAGTTAGGAGGCCCGGATAAAAGTAAATTTGCGCGCTTCCCTGACTAGAATCTGGCCCTGAAAGCCTTAGTGATGAATTATATCGTGCCGTGCGGTGCCCGGGGTGTGCGTGTACGGATTTATAAGGTTGCACATGTCTTGTATGAAGCAGTTTATATATCACAGTTTTATACGATCCGTGTCCGGCCTGGACGACGCCCGTCTATACCATAGTTGTTGCACGGTCCCAACATTCACAGACGGTGTAATAGTGCGATGGGCTCCGCTCCGGCCCCGCCCCGGCCCGGACACGGACTGGTGTAATATAATTCATCCCTTACCAGGTGCCCAATCCAACGATAGAAAAAAAATAATTGCTAAAACCTATTTTTAGGATGGCTGTCCAGGGTTGCAGTACACAGGTGCTGAAGATACCGATATAATAATCTTAAGTTGTTTATTCACAAATCACGGTATCTGAGGCCTTACCACGAGCTCGTAACGCGATCCATTTGACGACCTAAACTGAACTGTTAAGGGTTGGAGCTGTACAAACTTATTTTAGTATATGCGAAACCCGAAAGACGTGTCTAGTACTTTTATGTAAAGAAACCATGTACAAAATTTCATAAATGTAGTATGAAAAATCACAAAGTTATAAAGGGGATTGCATGAAAGTGTCCCCACCCACCAACAGACTTGAAACAAGTGTCATTCGAAGCGTCTAGCTGAATAGTTTTTTTTATTATAGCGACATACCTGAAAAGCATGGGGTTTAGATTTTATTAAACATACTTTAACCTAACCTAACCCAAGTGTTTTAATACCTTAAATATACACATAATATAGTACGATTGAACGATTGATTGATTGATTTTTGATTGTACGATTCTATATAAATATTTGACAAAAGGGCATTGCGTAAAACTGTCCCCAAAAATGACACCCGTTTCAAGTCTCTCGGTGGGTACCAAGAGAATTGAAACGGATGTCATTTTTGGGGACAGTTTTACGCAATGCCCTTTGTCAAATATTTATATAGGATCGTATAGGGCTCGCTGAGCCAAATTAAAAAATGATAGTACTATGTTATGAGTATATTTAAGGTATTTAAACCCTTGGGTTAGGTTAGGTTAAAATATAATGTCTTATAAAATCTAAACCCCATACTTTTCAGGGAAGGCCCCCTTGGAAAAAAAAAAATCTTCAACTAGACGCTTCGATTGACACCTGTTTCAAATCTGTTGGTGGGTGGGGACAGTGGCCATACAAAATTCGGCATCCCCCTTTGTTATGTTGTTGTCTTCTGGACTATCTTCTGAATTATCGACTGGATAAAAAACTACCACACAACGTAATTTTTTTAAATATCCGTGTTAATGAAGTCGGATTTCCTTTTAAACCGGACGTCACAATCAACATAAGACAACTGAGTAACACTGTTGTAGCAACATCTCGTGAGTGAGTTTAGAACAATGCATATGTTCTGCCGCCGCTTAGTCGTAAACATTGTAGCAATTGTAGACTTCCGAAATAGTGCGCTGGCGAAGAATCAAGCGAAGCCTAAATTTTCTACTGGGTAAGAAGAGCAGTGAAAAGTGGCAAGTGTTTCCACTGTAGCGGAGCGGGGCAGAGTTTTCTTTCTGTCCTGTTGAGTCAATTTGCCTGCTGCGGTATTCCTGTTCGATTATAATTTAGGTGTCTTCAAGGTTACAGTGAACGGGCTCTCAGGGCCGAAACACAACCGCGTTGCGTTGCCGCAACGTTACAATCGGCAGCGCCGCCCGCCACTGGTGGTGTAAAAGCGGCAGGCGTCACTGTCGATTTTAGTGTTTCGGCCCTTAACAAATTAGTGCGCCTCGCTATCAACGATTGTATCACTGCTTATCAGATGGGATTGCAGTCAAGCACTAGTTTATATTAACACTTCGATCCACAACTACCCAACTTGTTCATACAAAAGTAGACTCTAAACATCGGAATTAAGGCCTATAGTGGCGTGGATGTGAGAGGACACCGGTGTCCTCTGAGCTAGGACAGATTAATAAAAAAAAATCTCATTCAATTAAAAAAAATTCACTTGTCATTCTCTAATCAATCTGCCATCCAAATATGATTTTTGACCTATGTTTTTTTAACCATTAACCTTATAAAGTATAAAAACGTTGTCAGTTTGCAAGTTAACAGTATGTGGCCTTAGACGCACATGAGCTACGCCCCTACGAATAGAGATGCTAAGGCCAACGAGACACTTCGAGGCGCTTTTGTAAAATCTTCTTCTGTTGAAATACTCGTAACAACAAACTTTAATGAATCATCTTTAGAATGCATTTCTCAGGGCTTTTTTACGGGAGACGCGGTGCGTTGGGCGTTAGTCGTACATTGCAGCAGCGGGCCGCGTCATCGCTCGCGCAAACACAAACTTAATTGGCAATGTACGACGGACCGCCCAACGCGCCGCGTCTCCGTAATCGAGCACTCAGTGAAAATCAAATCGATTATGTCTGCCAGTCACAGTTTAACTTGAACACGTGTCCGTTTCCAGTCCTGACAAATGCCTAGCAATCGCGTACGTTGTACAGAGAACTTCACTTTTTTTAAGTTTAATTAATTATCGCTTTATAAAGCAAAAACCAAAATAATCAAAGAGTTGATTGGACGTATGGCAGCACAGACAGCTTAGTATTGAAACTATACAGTTGATGAGTATTGCATAGGGGAATTATCGTGACGTGTTGAAATGTCAGTCATGCAATTGATAAAGAGGAATGGGGCTATACAACCTTATTTCTAGTAGGTATATGCGAAACCCAAAACACGTGTCAAATATTTTTATGTAAAGAATCTATGTGAGTATTTCTCAAAATAAATGTACGTAACGAAATGGTAGTAACGAAATATTGTTACGAAATAGTCCTTAGATGTAACTAAATAGTAACCATAAGGCTGGTTACACATTGGCGAAATATTGTGAATGCTCTTCATTTATTCAATACGAAATATTTGTAAGTATGTACCCAAATACTTAAGGGGTTAGAAATAAAATAAGGGAGTAATCATTCATACTATTTTAATCAAATTATTTTTTTTTCCCAATCTTTTAAAAATGAAAACCTGACGTTATTTTAAACATAAAAAAACTTAATTAGAATCACTATCCATTAGCGCTTTATAAATTTCTTCCTTAATAAATTGGCCTAATTTGTTGGGGTAGTCGTTTTTTCAGAATTTCCACTCGCTTTTTCATCCGATTGCAGGCCTGTCTTAAATTTTTATTTCGTCGTTTTAATTGAGTATTTTCTTCAGTAAGCTTTTGTAGTCTCTCCTTTAGGATATTTGTATTATTTTTAGCATTTTTTCTTACTTCCAATGTGTTGTTTTGTTTTGTCGTAGAGTAGGCCTTTTTTTTTCTTTCAGCTCTTATAGCATTGGCTTGTCTCCACTTTGCTCGTAGCTCTTGTTTTTCTTCTTCTGTAAGAATTTCTTTTTTCTTTTTGATATTTTCTTTAACTTTTTCCAAATGTTTGACACGGATTTCCTCATATTTATTTGGTTTATCCTTTTTGAGTCGTTCTCTGTAAGCTTTTTGCCTTTCGGCATTGGTTTTTGGCGGCATTCCTTAAAAAACAAAAGAAGTAATGCAGTTGTATATAAGCAGTTGTAAGTAATAACCAATTTGATAAGTCAAACCAACAAGTATAGTGGGCATCTCTACAGAAGTGTCATTAGCAAGAGTTAAGTATTTGTAACAATCGGTATAATTCTATTCTCAAGCGAATTGAAACAAAGCCGCGAGGTTTTTTAACCGACGAAAAGGAGGAAGTTCTCAATAGAACTTCATGTAAGTAATATCAGGGGTAAAAAGTTATTAAATCACATAAAAACGTAATTTAAATTATTTCATTATTTTTTGCTGGTGGCACTTCTATATAGCAGATAATATCCAATCCTTTAGTTATTGACGCTCTATATATTTTTTTTTCATAAATTAAGTAGTGAATATTACTATGCTTAGTCAGGTTATAACAGTATACACTCAGCTTTATGTTGTACTTTTTCGTTACGTAACGAAATTCGTAAAAAACGTTACGAAATATTAGACAAATTGAGGTCAGAAAAAATATATTTATTGATAAAAGCTGTTACAGCAAATATAAAAGCTTATTAAATATTCGTACAACACGTATTACAAAAAATGGGTAAATGAAGACTTACCGTTCTATGAAAAATCGTTGATTTTACTTCCTGTCTCGAAAAAGTAACCCCACAAAACACACACGTTCTCACTGATTTTCACGATAGATGTAATGGCGGAGACGTCAAACCAATAGCCAATCAGAGTGAAGCTAGTGTTGTCCGTGTAAAAAAATTACGGAATCGTTCAGAAATCATGGGAAAGTAGAAATAAATCGTAACTAAAGAGTAATAACTAAATAGTAAATGAGAGCGACTCATTTTGTTTTTTTGCTTTAAATTGCCAATTCACTATGACACCCCATAGAAAATCAATTTGATACAGAAACTGCGATTACTGTAGAACGATGATACAAAGAAATTTACAATAATTTAGTTACGTATCGCATTTTATGAAACAAAAACACATGAAAAAGGTAGAGTGGCAAACAGGTTTTTGTATGAAAGGTAAAAAAAGCTATTTTTAAAATATCGAAATATTTGATAATAAGTATGATTATAGCTATAATTCTTCGTTATCTTAAAGATTAATATTCATCCTACAAAATTGAGTGTGTGTTTTTTTTGTGTGATGATTTATAAATATAAAACTTTTGAACTGTTTCAAAGCACACTTTTTTTTTCAAAGATGTACATGTATTTTGAGAAATACTCATGTACAAAATTTTATAGCTCTATCATGAAAAATCACAAAGTTCTAAGCTTGTTATACTACCGGGTTGTTCACGCAAACGCATGGTCGCCGGGCCACCAGGGTGACTGAGGGCTTGTTTGACTCCCGCACCCAGCTGTGCGCTGGCTGCTAATGCCCGCAATGGCCTGCGTGACCTGTTTTGTACTTAGTATCGGTGGTGTCCAAATTGTGACTTCTTTTAAAAATATTTTTGGGAAAAATACAACATGGTGTCAAAATTATTATTAGAAACGATTCAGTTACTGATTCTAAACAAACTATATTCAGGTTTCGCATGTACTAAAAATAATGTTGTATTTCTCCATCCCTTACCCTTTGAATACCGTAATTAGAGACACAATAGGAAAAACAATAGGTGTGCGGACACCGGTGTCCGCTTGGTTACAGTTTAATAGTTCAGTTTAGGTTGTACAATAGATAGCGTTATGACATCGTGGTAACTTTGCAGGGCGTCGTTATTGAGAGCGATATTATCTACTAATGTTATGATAATGAGTCTGATAAGATTGTGTTGCAATATGTGACATGTTCTAATTATGAGCACGCACTCGGCGAAGTACAACATAACTAACTGCACTTTGAATGTGTGCACTAACATCAACTGTATTGAAGAACCAATGGAAATGAAAATGGGAAGGTTTTAAAAATATTAATTTATTTTTTATTGTTTTCCTTCAATATACAATTAGTACCATTTCTGACTTACAAGTCGTAATTTCACAAATGATTCACGCGAGGAAAGGGACCTTGGAAGATGCCCAAAAATTGATAAATTAGACTAAGGCCGTGTTTACGGAGACGCGGCGCGTTGGGCGTTTCGTCGTACTTTGCAGCAGCGGGCCGCGTCAACGCTCGCGCAAACAAACATAATTTATGGCAATGTACGACGCGCCGCGTCTCCATAATCGAGCACTAAAGAACACACGCCTTTTGACGAAGCTGATTTTCATAACACAGAAACACAGTCGACAAAATAATAATTGATGATCGAATGAAAGTTTTTCCATTTGAGCACTTTGAACATTGAAGATTGTGGAATCTTGAGGTATATTTATTTGTGTAGTGGTATGTGTGGTTTCTATAACAATTAATGTGACTCTAATTGAGTCCATTACGATTATAACATTAACACCCGTATTTATAAACAAGTAAACTAATTACTTGAGTAAAAGCAACTACTTAAGAAACAATTTGTATTCTATATTAAGAAAAATAGAATTTTTTAATGAAGATTTCTAACCTCAAGTAATGGTTTAATGAGAAATTACTTTGGAACAAGTAATTACTTCTTTATAAATATGGTTGTAATTGTTTTTAACAGGCATATTTAGATATGCTATGCCAATCAAAAATTTCTGTTTAAGGTCTTTATTGGTCAATCGCAGTGCTCGAAATCTCCATTATAGATTGAACTATAAAACCTACAAAATTAGTTTATCCTAGTATCATTATTGTATTCTGTATTCAAAGTAGAATTAGAAAAAAAAACTTTCTGAACCCAATTTAATATTTAATGTTATCGTAAATGTCAAACTCATTAATTTTATTCCATTCCAGTACATTTATCAACAAACCAAATGAAGTGTAAAATATTCCGTGCCCACCACAAATACCTACATGTATAAAAACTTATTTACAAACAAACGAAGGAAATGGGTTTCGCCGACAATGATTCTAAAATAATTAAACGTTCACGTAATGAATGCCTCCTATACGTAAATTACAAATATCCAACATCATTTGGTAGCTATTTTTATTAAATTTTGTATGTATATACGTGACAGTATTTTATCTACTTTTGAATCTATAATGCCTAGTTTACACATGGGCCCAGCCTCGGCCAGTCGCCATTGTGAGGAGGGCTATTGGTCAAGGCTGGGCCCACGCGTAAACTAGGCATAATAAGTACTATTTTTTTGTAGTTGAAAGGCCTCCCAATAAGGTGGACGGATGTCCTGGTAAGGGTGGCAACACAGGTAGTTATGGCGGCACTTGGGGGAAGCCTATGTCCAACAAGACGACGGTTTCCGTCTGAAATTAATAATGATAATGACGTTGACTCATTTTTTAAAGGCTTAGATTTGATGAAAAAAAAAATTTTTTTTTTTTTTAATTTGATATAATCTAGTGCCTGACTGCAATCCCACCTGATGGTAAGCAGTGATGCAATCGTTGATGGTGAGGCGCACTAGGTTAGACACCCAAATTATAATCGGATGGGAAGGCCGCAGCAGGCAAATTGTTCCAGTCCTTCGATGAATGCGGTATAAACGACAAGGCGAAACGCTTAATCCAAACTGTAGAGGTTTCAACAACGTATGGGTGGATATTCTCCGTACGTCGGGTTGTCCGATGGTAGAATTCAGATAGTGAAATCAAGACATGCGATTCCTGCGCACACGCTCTAAAATGCAACCTGTAAAACACTGAAAGGCTGGCTATCCTACGCCTGTGTTCAAGGCTTTGAAGAGTGGACTTAACCAAATCTAGATCACCAAGTTTATTTATTAGCCTCTTCGCACGCCTTTCCACCGAGTCAAAAGCATGGTGGCATTTTGCAGCACCAGCCCAAATGTGGCTGCAGTGCTCCGCAAACGATCGGACCTGTGAAATCCTGAAATCTCCGCTTGAGTCGATAAGCAATGTTTAGTGTGCAGGCAAATTCCACCGTGATGCCTTCTAGGGCTGCGGGATTAGTCGAACGAGTTAACGGGACCCTGGAACTCAAAGGGAAACTTGGTTGTGGCCAAGAAAAATCCAACGATGAATTTCCATCTCAAGATTAATTCAGAGTTAATATCTAGCTTTCATTAGACACGCCGAAATAAGATAACATTATGTTAGTAATATTATATCCAAATATTAGATAATATCCACTAAAAATACCCGTGGAATTTTGATGGTTATATTTCAGTCTTCCACTCATTAGAAGTACAAGTATGTGACGTAACTATACCTCGTAATTTTTTTTACGACGTAATTTCTGTGAAATTAACACGATATCCATGATTTTTGCCTTTATATTAAAGTACTTTAGCAAGGCTCTCCAACATAGGCTGCAGTACACATGGCTGTAACTTAGTATGGAACGGATGCTCAACAGGAATCTTCTGTCATACCTAGAAGCTAATGGCATCCTCAGTGTTCGGCAATACGGTTTTCGGCGGATGTCACTATGGCATGCATGCTACTTGCTTACTTCTGTGTCTTACTTTATGTATAGATTGTGTAACTTTGGTGTACAATAAAATTTATTCTTTTCTATTCTTGTACATTGGTCAATGCCATCTATTGTGCCATGCAATGGAAAATGCATACCAGGGCCCTGCATCTAAGGCAGGGAAGGAACAGGGTAGGTTTTTAGTCAGTAAGAGTCTGACTCTATTTCCCGCTCCGCCCAAGGGCGGGATTTGACATTGGATGATTTTACCTACCATAAAAAAAAAATCTATTGTGGCTTGCATTCAGCGAGTTACTGGCGTGTGTATTTGGAATTTATAGCGTACATTACTATTTTTCACAAAATTTTTCCTTGTCCTCAGCTCCGTCAAGGTCAGTCGTACTGCACAGATAGCGACTGCCTGGAAAGCATGCCGAATCTTCCACAGCCCGAGTCATCTGCCAATAGCTTCATGGTGATGTTCCTCATGATGGCGCTAGCACTCGCCATGTATGCCATGCGCCCGCGCCGCAACCAGATACAAGACGCTGCAAAGCCTAGCCGCAATTCTCAGGTGAGGAATTGTATGATTTTGACGTTTTCAACAGCATTGTTTAGAATGCATGTTTATTTATTTATTTTTTTAACTATCACACAACTATCACAAACAGTATAGTTGTCAGGGCCACAAACTACTAGACCAACAGGCCAGTCGATAACGAGTAACCTGTTTACTCTTGATTTGGGTTGTTGTTGCTAGGAAAGACAGACTCTAATAGGCAATTCCACACCTCAGCTATACGCACAATGAATGTGTTCCAAAACGTTTAGTGCCTATAGACGCAATGCCTACCATGTACCGGTGGTGCGCCGCTATACTTCTGGTGGTCCGATGATGGAACAGGCTTGGCGGAATTAAGTTATGCAATTCCGACGCACAATTCCCGAACTGCAACTGGTGCTAAAGAATTTGAAGCTTTGGACTCGACGAGTGCATCATTGCCAATGATTCTCATGGTTCGGTTCTCGGTACCTGGTTGATCCGTCCCAAAAATGGGAGCAGTGTCTCATACACATTCGAACTTGCATTTAATAATGATGAATACCTGCCGAAGGTATATGTATAAATAGTTGAAACGCTTGATTTCCACAATACATTCCATAATTTTAAATAGTTATCCATGAACGTTACACAAATGTGCCCATTATATATGCCTATCATATTTTAATAGTACTGACTCACGCTCAGAACGTGTTTATCAGCATAACACGTCAGTTATGTTTATGCACTCAATTAAGTAGGTAAAACCCTAGCACTACTGCCGGTCGATAAATGTCACCTCAGACAAAACTGATAAAATCGAATGATATCAACAACCTTTTGACTTTTCATTTCACTTGAATATAATTGTGTGATCTGTACAATGCGGTTCAAAAAGAATAGGATCAATTGCCACTTTGTGAAGTCACGTCATACTGTCAAGGCGCTAGAAATTGGGCAAAATTGAAGTACTCAGAGATGAGCAAAATTGCAGAACTGGATTCAGATTAAACTTCTTTCGTTCACAATTCATAAATATTTTTTTTTTTAATTTTTGGTTCTGCTAACCTTAATAATTCTTCGATTTAACAGTGTGTGCAATGCCTAGTACGAATTAGGTTTACGTTAACGCGATCGACACGTTAATGACGTTCAGCGCTCCGATTGGCCCGTTCCAAGCTCTTAACCAATCAGAGAGCCAAACGTGTTTAACGTTTCAATCGCTTTATAAACAACGCACACACAGTCCACTGATAACGCTCTATAACTTACACTACACATAAAAAAAAAACTACAATATATTTTCTGTATCCTGTGTCTGTGTACTATTCAAAAAATCGTCCACCGTTTATATAAATCCCAACCAATTTATGAATGGGCCTTGACTGTACCGTACGCGGCCATTGTTGTGTTAAATAAAAGCTATTATGTATTTACAAATAAACTGTTAACAGACAGCATTTGATCTGGGTCATGTCACCTAAAATGACCCATAGTTAATCGCTATAGCCATTTTACTGCATTTGCTTACAGAATATCAGAACAAGGTAAATAACAGCGAAAACAAATATCGGAAGAATGGAGTCAATAAATCGCTATTGTTATTTCCTGTTTATACAGCTTACAGAACGTATGAATTCACGTTAAAAATGTATTTCCTTTGCACTAGGTAACTCACCAACTCATTATCAAAATGACAATTTAATGTTTGTTTAAATATTATTGCAACTAGAAAGTTCTAAAACTATTAAGAGAAACTGGAATGCGAGAAGTTAATTGATGCATGTTTCGATAATAAAACCTGATTTTAATCTAATGCCCTTTGAATTTTGCTAGAATAACGGCACTTTTTGACACCCACTGTGAGCCTGACACGGTTCGTTTCAACATTTTAATAATTGGTAGACATTGGCTACAGTGGGTCAGAACTTCCGTGTAGAGTATCCTTATTAGTTTGTCATTTTGTAAGATTATTTGTGTGTTTTGTCTATGGGCGTTAGTTGCCTGATAGATAATAAAGGATTATTATATATTACTAGTTGATCCGGCAAACTCCGTACCGCCTAGTCGATTTTATTTTTTCTTGAAATTTTCCATGTTTTCTCACCTTTTAACCTTCCCTGGAGTATCACAAATATTTCAAGACGAATATTGGCCAAATCGGTCCAGCCGTTCTCGAGTTTTAGTGAGACTAACGAACAGCTATTCATTTTTTTATATAAGATTTATTGTCTGCCTGTATTAATTTCTTTTTAATTTTTCAATACGCTTCCGTTGAATACAGCAGCTCCAGTTATCTTAGTGTTTCTGCTAGTGATCACAGAATTATCAACCACACAGACCATCAAGCAGTTCTATCCTTTAAGAAAATGTAAAAAAAAAATACAAATACATACATTTGTTCAGGTCTAGCCAACTATTATTTTTACGCCTTATGTCTTTAGTTTTGATCATGCTTTAATATGATCATCAGATTATATTAAAGCAAGCTGAAATACCGGACGATGCAATAGTAAAAAAGAAAACCGGTACTTTTTGCGCTTGCACACAATTATGTTCAATTGGGCTAAGTTTATTATACACCTCATCGTACACCACCATTACACATTATAAGTAATGTGTAAGTTATAAGTATGTGTACTTGTAATGTATTACAATTTTATATAAATAGGAAAAGCTTTGATGTTATTTTTGTATCTATTTTGTGGCTGAATTGTGTATCTATCTTATAGCTAGCTATATTATTAGTAGTACCCTGATTCATTTGTCGCAAACTTACAAATAATAATTCAAACATTTTGACAATATACAGCGGCAGTAACATAACAATTCACGACACGAAATTTATATAACTTCGACCAGGAAACAGCTAGACGATAAGCAACACTTGTTTTGACCTGGTTGTTTCAAAAACATTATAATATCATTATCAGTGATAGGAATAGGTAGTGCCTATTAGCCTAAACTTCGAAGAACAGAGACAAAAAACGGAGACTTCCTTAGGACTAAATTATTTCCGGGACATCTGTCTCGAAATTTCGAGACAACACTTAAATACATTTAAAAAAATGTGTTATTTGGAATAAGTAATTCGTCTATATTTATCTAAAGTTTGCGATTAGACATAACATTTATAATTTATAACTCCATAATAACAACTCATCCTATATCAGCCTATCCTATATTAGTCTATATATCCCTCTCCTAGAGAAGAGGCCTGAGTCCCAGCAGTGGGAACATTATAAGGCATCAGCCTTATAATGTTCCCACTGCAATGCAATGCAAATATCAGCCTAGTGACACACACTGCGTGTGTTTGTATTGTTGTGATCAGAGAGGTATTCTTAAAATGTGCATGATATAGATGACTTCCGTATTTTTTTGACGCCTTTATCCCGGAGGAGTAGGCAGAGAACACAGACTATGTTATATCTAATACCTATGCAATTACTAATATTATAAATGTGATAGTTTGTATGGATGGTCATTACTCAATTCCACTGAAAATGCTGAATTTGGTAGTGATATAGATTAAGGTGTGGATTAGCACATAGGCTACTTTCTATTAAAAAAAAAGTATAGTTCCCATGGGATACAAAAACAGTAGTACACGCGGGAAAAGCCGCGGGCATTAACTAGTAAAAAAAAAAGCGTACGGGTCCTTTCACAACACCTATATTGTCTGGCGGTTCTTAGGAGATTTTCATGCAAAAAAAACTCATTAATATTAAGATGATACCACTTTGTATACCTACATTCTGGCAAATAAATGAATTATTTATTTGTTTTAAGTACCTTTTTTAATGATAAATTCTTTCTACTATAGATAATGCTAAAATGATAAAAAATTACCTTTTTATTATTTGAAAGCCTTTTTTTACACTTGAACTTTAGAAATCTCATTAAAAGGTAGCCGAGAGTGAGCTAGAAAGAAGATATTTACTTCGAAACGTGTACGGCTTCTTATAAAAACATTGTGATTCATTGTGTATTACGATCAACAAGTCATTTACAAAATGTTCTCCAAAAAAAAAATTCAGAAAATTTTATGGTTGTAACGGCTGTGTATGTTATTTATTATGATATATCTAGTCGCAAACTTTAGGTAAATATAGACGAATTACTTATTCCAAATAACATTTTTTTTTTAAATATATTTAAGTGTTGTCTCGAAATTTCGGGATAGATGTCTCGGAAAAAATTTAGTCCTAAGGTAAGTCTCCGTTTCTTGTCTCTGTTCTTCGAAGTTTAGGCAAATAGGCACTACCTATTCCTATCACTGATCATTATGTTATACATATTAAACGCAAATAAATTTATAATCTCCACGACCATGCGCGTCTGATCTCTGACCTTTAAAACTGTATTAACTTTGTTAAACTTGATTATTCAGATACTCTTCGTCCACTTCTTGTAACGTTCAAAAGTAAAAAAAGACAGACAATCACGTTTTCTTTTTCGAATAATAGCTGGTCAGGTTACTGCCTGACAGGTTAGTCCCCTCTTATGAACAAAAACTAGACTGCGTGGCTGATCAATTTAGTTACTACAAACTGATATGAAGTCTCTCTGAGCAGACAGCTAGAAAACAGCGATCTCAACTGGTTAAATACATAAGCTTCGCGTGGAAAAGAGTTATTTAAAGGTGAAAGCGTAACCCGCGATAGTTCAAATTTTCTTAAGTTGTTTTTGCAGGTCCTATGTTCATTCAAATATGATTTACGACCGTAAAGCTAAAACTACATTAGACCAACGCACACGAGCACCACGCCTGATTTGTACGTAGAACGACGTCGCGTGGCGTGAATCTAATGTAGCTCTACAAATATAGTTGCCATATTACTCGTATATGGAGACCGACGCGCCCGGATCGGTGTACGTGGCCCACGTGTGCGCAATGTAGTTCTACCTTATCAAATATTTACATATTAACGGAACTTTTATCATTAAAATCATCAATACAACCTTCTTAGTTTTTCTTAACATGATTTTCCATGAAAAATCATGTTTTGATAAACAAGAAAGTTTGAATTTCGCACTATGGAACTTTCACCCTAGAACAATTTTGCAGTATAAATATCATTTATCTGAAAATCTGTACTTTTTATAAAAAATTTAACTGTATAAAATCGTTATTTTTAACCGGCCCCGATGATATTTTTAGTAAAAAATAAAGATTTTTTTTTATTAAAAATTAATTAAATAAAAAGTCATCGGGATTGATAAAATCGTTAATCTAATCAACCTCGATGAAATATTTAATTTTTAAAGTAAATCATTAATTTTTTCACTAAAAGTGTTAGAATAAAGATTTTATACAGTTTAAATTAAAAAAAAAATGTAAAAATATTTTTTTTTAATTACGAAAAAACCGACGAAAAATTCCTCCACTTGGGCAAAATCATATCCATGGTATTCGTTCGTGCGTTGGCCGATGTCAGACACACCTGTATACAAATAACACTACCGTAAACAAATATTCATTAAAAAGTAACTGTTATCGTTAATTTGTTCCCAGGATCACGACGGAGCTCCTCCTACGCCTCCAAGAATATAAGACAAGGAGTCCATCGTCAAGGGGTCACGCTAACAATGAATTCCAGTAATTGTATTATATAGTAAAATGTACCGCACCGTGTTGTGGACACAAGAACGTCATCACAACTAAGTGTAGATGTATAAGATCTTGTATAGGTATTATATACTGATAAGGTTATTGTAATCTATTGGGAAGTTTCGATAAAGAATAACAATTTAGTTTCGCTGTTGTCGCCTTGCCTTTGAAATGAAATTTAGATAAGGCGTCAAAATAATAATTGTTATGGACGTGGAAAAAGAATGGGCGTTTTAAACCCAGAGCTGTATAGAGTAGTGGTGTATGTTATTTGAAAATTTATCATATTTTATTGAAGATAGCATTATTTTATTGTATGACACCAACAGTTGCGAGATTTTTCAAAAGAGTTACGGCCCGTTCACGACCTTGCCGCTGTGAGCGGCAGCTAAACGCGGAGCGGCGAGCCATCAGACCAAAAGTATGAAAATGTTTGACGCACACCACGAGATGCCGCTCATAGCGCCGAGCGCCCGCTTACCGATGCCGCCCCGCTCGCTGCTAAGACTGAAGTCGTAAACGGGCCGTTACCATGGCCCTGGATTACAAAGGGCAACTGACGGAACATTGGTGGGTTTTAGTCAGTAAAAGTCTGAGGTTTCCCTCTCGCTCCAAAAATGCAGCACTGATTAGATTTGAGCAGGCAGTGCCAGACATGATGGTAGGGTCTAAAAATATATGATTTTTGGACCTTCATTTGATTTGATAGCGGCAGATATGAGCAACTTTCCATCAGCTTATCCATTGATATCCAATTCAGTACGCGGCAAATAAGTTGAATCATTTGCTGTGGTTGCGCGCGGCTTCCCATTTCGATTGAGACCCCAAAATCGGTTACTGCGCATTCAAGGTCGGCCGCCATGATGATTCAACTTGTGTGACTAAGATTATAATCGTATTTCGGGTCTCAGTCGAGGTGGGGGGCTGCGCGTAGCCATAACGCATGGTTCAACTTATTTGCCGCAAAATATACTTCAGTTTAGTAGATACTTATATTCACTCTAAACAGGTTCCGTTCACCATTACGCGGCTTCGTTTTATTATCTATAATGAATGACAAAAATGGTGTATGGAATTTAATATCATCTATGTGAGTGGATATACTATTAAAATAAAATTAGCAATAATCATTTCTCTGTATTTGTCAGACTGTTACTATAAAATAAATGAAGCTAATATTATGACGTTTCAAATAGCATTATGCCACAACTTATAGTACTGGGTATAGAGTCCATACAAAAGTGCCCAATGTCCTTTATGACGGTTTATGAATCAGTTGGCCCATAGCTCCTTAATTTATTGTATACTTTTTATATATATTTATTACTTTCTTTTTTTTATCATTTGGTGCTATTTTTTTAACAAGTGTTCTAAAACAGGTGTTTATTTTTCTTATATTCTGTAAAGAATATTAGATATTTTAATAATTTTCAATGTGCACTTAAAAAAAATATTTATGTTTTTGGTATGTCGTGAAAATATAGCACAGGAGGTATTGTTGCGATTTGTCTAGTTATTTTATGCCGACCGTTTATACTAAAAACTAGAACTACACTGCGCACACGTGTGCGAAACACGCCAATCTGGGCGCGTCGGTCTCCATACATTTTCCATTATATGGAAACTAGACTTGTAGAGCTACACTAGGTCCACGCGACGCGATGTTGTTCTACGTACAAATCAGGCGTGGTTCACGTGTGTTGGATCACTAATTCAACAATTCAGAAGTGGGATAAAGTCAGTAATGTTGAATTAGTGATTCAACACGTGTGCGTCGGTCTAATGTAATTCTAGCTTAATAAATGTCTGCCTAGCCTTTTCACATATCACACGCTTCGAGTTTAACCGAATGCAGCTGAATACTTGCAAAATCAATCAGCTGTCCATCTAGACTTCACAGCTCAGCGAATGGGTTACACGATACCGCTATGCAAAACTGGTGTCAGATGTCTATCTGAAACGATTTCTTAAGATCTACTACTGACACCTAGAAGCAAAGGCTTAGGGCTAACGCTGCGTGAAGTGGACGCGGTCCCATACACAAGTGCTCCATCCGGGCTCACCGCAAGGGCAGCCCTGCCCCTTTTGCTACGTAATAATACATTATAGTTCTCAATCGATACGACTACATGCACACTGAAAGTTGAACTATCGATACTGCGCAGGTAATAATCCGGTTACAGCTACGGTGTGGGAGCCGGGTGGCTCTAATAAGCTTGTGACCTTTCCGAAGCACGAATGAATCTCTATGTTAAGAGGGTCACCCATCCAGTGACCTATGGTAACTTACAGTCAACCGTATCATTGTTACACGTATATCAGTCGGTATAAAATGACTTCTCAAATTAACAATGGCTCCTTTAGTACATAATTGGCATCACTGTAAGTGCAATAACGCAAACTAATCATGATCTGAATTTAGTATTTAAGACCAAAACGACAATTGAAACTCGCGATGAAAGACATAGTATTAATATTTTGACTGCCACGTTAAAATAGAAAAGCGTGTACGCAGCGCCAAAGGATAACACGGCGATTTCGTCCTTTAACACCACGAATAAGAAAAACAATACTTTGTTAAGATTTATTAGCTTTTAAGTATGTCATTTAGTCGTGACCGTGGCGTGTCGGACACATTTTTCCTTTGGAGGTCAAAAGATTAATGTGGTTAGTCAAGTGTTCAAAAAGACAAATGTACCGAACTCGATGACATTTACGGCATACAATTAATGTTATCAAGAAAAAATGTTTTGTTGCAGTTATGTAGTTCAAGCTGTATATGCTGCCTTGTTATTGTTTTTTGGATTATATAATATAATAACCCTCAATTGCGCAGGCCATTTAGTAAGAAAAAAAATATGTTTGCAACCGTAAAAGAATTCAGCTAACAAGATCGTAAAACTTATTTAAGTGGGGAAATAAGATTTCTCCTTAATCGTGATAAAACGTACTAAGTTGTTCATAACTTTGCCTCTAACGCAAATTAGAATTTGCAATTTTCTTATAATATTTGCTCGAGTTATTTAGTTTAGAAGTGAGATGAGAAAAATAAAATATTAATGTACCTACGTCGTATCGTATGAACACACACAAGGAGATTATTTTTCCACAAGCCATTTTTTATTTTTCGATTCGAACTTACATATTCCACTAATTTTAGTTTCACTGGGGTTGGGTAATATTTTCAACCACATTTTATTTGTTAGTACCGACTATACATTATACCTATTATATTTTCTTTTCGACAAAACCGATCGAGATTATATTTATCAAGAGAAATAAATATAACTAAAAAAAATAATTTTGTTTTCATTTCTTACACTGAAACTACAACAACGGACCCCGACCGACCTCAAGCCAGTTGGGAAAAAGTTGAGGGGGGGGGGGGAGTGTAGCTGTACACTGGAAGTCGACCCTAAGCCAAATAAATAAATAAATAAGCCAGTTAGGAAAAAGCTCCTCGGGCTAGTAAAGAGCTGATCCAGGCTGAAAGGGAGGCTATGGTGGAGCGGACGAATGCTTCGCTTCAGGCAGTCTCCAAATGGGGCGAAGCCAATATTGTGGGATTCAACGCCACCAAAACACAAGCGTGTCTGTTCACCGCCAAAAGGAGCCCGTTCACCTTGGCTCCTGCTTTCCAGAATGTATCCCTGGAGTGCACCGACCGCCTTCAGCTCTTGGGGGTAGAAATTTCCTCAGACCTCAACTTTGGGCGGTTCATTGAGTCCAAAGCTAAGGTAGCTGCTAGGAAACTCGGCGTTCTAGCAAAAGTCCGGCGGTACTTCACACCGGAACAGCTTCTAATCTTATACAAAGCACAAGTCCGTTCGTGTGTGGAGTACTGCAGCCACATATGGGCTGGTGCTGCAAAATGCCACCTAGCAGCTTTGGACTCGGTGGAAAGGCGTGCGAAGAGGCTAATTGGTGATCCAGACTTGGTTAAGTCCAATCTACAAAGCCTCGAGCACAGGCGTAGAGTAGCCAGCCTTTCGGTGTTTTACAGGATGCATTTTGGAGAGTGTGCGCGGGAATTGCATGACTTGATACCGCCATCTCCTTTCTACCATCGAACAACCCGGCGTACGGCGAATATCCACCCTTACGTTGTTGAAACTTCCACGGTCCGGACTAAGCGTTTTGCCTCGTCGTTTATACCGCGTACATCGAGGGACTGGAACAATTTGCCTGCTGCGGTTTTCCCGGCCAATTATAATTTAGGCGTCTTCAAGGCTAGAGTGAATAGGCTCTTAATAAACTAGTGCGCTTTACCATCGACGATTGCATCACTGCTTACCATCAGGTAGGATTGCAGTCAAGTGCTAGTTTATAAAATATAAAAAAAAAAAAAAAAAAAAAGCTGCCCCCCCCTTAGCTTTTTCCCCAACTGGCTTGGGGTCGGCTTCCAGTGTAACTGGCTGCGCGGCAGAATACCTGTGTTTAAAATGGAGCGACTGCCTATCAAATTCTTCCTGGACATCTTTCTAATGTTCAGACTTTCTGGCGTCTCACTACCTGTGACGGCTGTTACAGATCTACGAATAATAATCAGGACCGAAGGTTTTACGTGCATTCCGAGGCACAGCGTGTCTATAATGTTCTAGATAAACATAGAAAAGTATACATGAATCGAAAAATTCACAATGGTAACTGCCCGGTTTTGAACCCGCAACTTTATGCATGAGAGGCAGGTGGCGTAGTTGTACCGCTTATTAGCAAGTCATAAGATTCTCAACTCGCCAGACTCGCAGCTCATCAAATGTACAGTGAAACAGTACAGTTATAAGGCGGGTCCACACAGAGCGAGCAGCTTCGAGAGGCATTAGCTACGCGAAGCAGCTCGGTTAGTGTGGACGTGCCTCGGCCGAGGCCTAATAAAAAAACCGCCTTGCCTCGGCTGAGGCACGTCAACACTAAAACACTAACCGAACTGCTTCGGGCGGCAAATGCCTCGCGAGGTTGCTCGCTGTGGACTCGCCTAGTTCAGAATCTGGCGACTTGTTCATAAGCGTTATATATGGACTTACCAAACTGAAAATCCTAATCAGTTTTGTTCCTATACATCCCTTCGTTCCTATTCGCCCCGTCTGACGGTACTAATTTTCTGTCTAGCTTTAAGGAAGGCGATAACCTCCTCAAACTAAGAATGGACATCAATATAGGTATCGTGGTCCTACAAATTAAGCGCGCGAAACATGGCTATTCTACTGTATTTGGTTTCTCGTTAAATAGACATCTTTCAGTTATATTTTTTTACTAATTCAATATTGTATACATAGCTACAATAAGATGCCCCACTTTTTCGTCGATCAAGGTGGTCCTGCAGGGGGGGAGGTGTCTACCGCCGGAGTCCGCCCAGTTGCTCTTTTTTTTGTAAGTACCAATTAAGTATTATTTATTTATCACAGCCACAGGCCAGCAGTAGGCACGGACATGAATATTCAACAATTCTTGCTAAACTAATTCAACAATTATTCCAGGATTATTTTTGCTTGGCACTACCTAACTACAAACCAACAACCTACCGCATTCATAACCTTAATAATGAGATCATCTAGAATGAAACGAACGAAGAACGAATGAACGAAGTTAATAACTACAGACATTGTAAATAAATTACACAATCATATAAAAACTGTATGTATTCAGGTAATAGAAAAAAAAAATTAACATTGGAAAATGCAAACTGTCAATATGATTGTGAAAACTTTCAGGATAAAACTTGGTTTAAATTCAATTATACTTACAACGGATTATGCTAACGCACCAGCGACTGGTAACTTAGTACGACTACGCAATCAAAACATTCTTATAAAATATTGCCTCATCCAAAAATGAGTTATCCTATTGAGTCGTATAAAAAATACATTTTCTCAATTTAATATTACTCTTTAACAACAGTTCCGTGCATACACCTTGCATTATAAAACTTGAACAGTTCTGCCCAATAAAGGGGTATTGGGCGTATCATGACTCTTGTATCCTATCGACTTCACCTTTTACTTTTTTGAGTAATGCACTTATTTTCTTGTACTTTCCTGTTGAATTGGGTAGGTTTTCGAAATTAATAACGTCACAAATGTCTTTCGCGAATTTGTCGTCTGTGGGAAGTTTTACGTATGTGGAAGCAATGTTCATGACTGGTGTTCCAAACAGCGTTCCCTTCACATGGCCAGGTTTTGATTCCGGAGTACCGACCACTTCAGTTATGCTGTCTTTTCTCTTATCCTGATTTTCGTTAACTTCTGCAGTAGTTGTTGGTGATGGTTCTGCATCTTCAACAATGCTTTCGGACGGTTGTTGTTCAGTTGTTGGCTTTGCTATTGATTCGCTAGGAGCTTCTTTACTCGTGGCGTCATTCTGTGGTTCTTCCTGCGTCATTGTTGTACCATTTACGTCAGAATTTTTATTTTCATTACTTTCAGCGTCAATTTTAGGACTTTCTGTTTTACTAATTTCTTCATCGTTCTGTTTTTCATTACCATTTGTGGAGTCCATGATTGCTTCAATATCTTCACTAGTCTTGTCCTCTATATTCTCCTCTGTGGTGTCCAATATACTAATAATGGATGTATTTAGCGTAATGTCACTTCCTAATGCGTTTAATAGTAGTTTTTTCTTTTCTTCTAAATCGTCTAAGGTTGGACTGTCGCGACCACTGCTCTGGGATTTTTCCTGCAAAAGGTTGTGAAGTCTTAGATGATGACAGTGGAAGCAAAAAAACTATATAAGATATTGATTGATTTGCATCTAAACTTAGTTCTGATCCGTAATATGAATTTTATTACTTTTGAACTAATAGTCAAGTGACAATAAGTTGAAGCAAAGTTCAACAAATCCACAAGAAAACTATAGAAAGTCGAAGACCTTACTCCTGCGCATTAAATGTCAAAGACACGCGTGTGTTCCTTGAATGTGTACGAATGTCATCGAATCACGCACGCGTACTCTAGGATCATGGAATTCCGCCATAGATAACCATAGACGACAGGTCTGATACATACTATTTACGTAACCGAGCAAACAGGACCCTGGCAGAGAATTCACATCGCTTTTGCAGGTCTCATGTCAGATTATGAACTATTGTTTATAGTCGACGCCTGTAAAAGGTAGGTAGATAGATAGATAGGAGCGATATGTTACGCAAGAATGCTACGACCTAATTTAAATCTGTATTAATAAGTTACAAGACATTTTTAGCACTTTCGGATTACTTTGCAAACTGATCTCAGATAACGGCAGACAATTTGTAAATTTCATAACCGAAGCAACAGTGTTGTTTATCCATCTTATCATTCTATAAATATATTCATTAGAGAAATGATTAAGTTTTATTAATTGTTTAATAAGGCCTAATCTGCTTCTCGAGATAAGTAGGCTGGATGGAATGATGGCCGCCATGACCTACATATAATGGTCATCATGGGCCAAGTGTGGAAACCAAACGCCAAGACCATGATGTGATGGTGGGACATGGTCCGGATAAGGCCAAGCTTTCCATTCCAATAGTACGTTTTCATTTTAGACATCCACGTGGATTAATTAGCTAAGTAGCTGCTGTAGCTAAGATAGGCGCAAGATAAATTTGGTTAGCCGTAATTGACCCCTCCAACATTTATCAAGTTCTTAATTTTGAACATAAAGACAAAGCTGTCCTGAACCGACGTCTATCGCGATCCTTTATATTTTATCTAGTAATGAAAGACTAATCATTGTTCGTTTTTGGGATACCTACGCAGATATATATTAGGAAAAGGGCAATGTACTAATACAAATTGATCTGGCGACTGTAGAATAACTTACTAAACTTACATCATCCTCGTCGATAGTGATGAGATCGGCGACAGGAATGGGTATGTCGCCCACCTTGATGACCTCTATCACCTGGACGTCTTCCCCCTCGCTGTCAGGCTTCTCGTCTGCAGGTGGCGGAGGCAGAGGCAGAGGCGGAGGAGGAGGCGGCGGTGGGGGCGGCGCCTCATCTGGCAGGGGCGGGTTCGACGGGAATTCTGCTATTTCTGAAATCATGAAAAGAGTTTATAGTAATAAGCCTTATGTTTCAATTTTATGTCCAATAGGAGACGAGCCTATTGGAAGCTCCTCTATAGTCCTAATTAATATTCCTAGTTAATATATAATTCTAAACATTCTTTCTTATTCATATTATAAAACCCCACCGCGTTTGTCTGTCTATATGAAGGCGATAAACTCAAAAACTACCAAAATGATTTTTCAACAATCGACTATTTTGCCGGGAGAGCTAGTCTTATATATAAAAATGAATAGCTGTTCGTTAGTCTTGGCCAAATCGGTCCAGCCGAGTTTTACTAGGCTGGACCGATTTGACCAATTTTGGTCTTGAAATATTTGTGATACTTCAGAGAAGGTTTAAACGGTGAGATAATGTGAATAAAATTATAAATATATATATTATTTATACAAATATACAAGATTTTTGTCCATAGTATCTTATATCTCAATATCAGCATGAACTAAAAGTCAAAAGAACAGTTGAATTGACTGATGGATTTATCCATTACTAGCTGACCCGGTCAACTTTGTACCGCCTTATAAGTTTTTTTTTTTCGTGAAAATAACGTGTACATTAAGTTAATTTCTAAATAACATTTTATATCAAATAGGCCTTGGGGCCATACAAGTATTACGTAAGCATTGCAGGGGGGTGGGGTTTTTCTTTTTGCCTAATATTTGATGACATGGGGATAAGGTGCCTGGATGGTGATTACATCAGCAGCAACAAAAATATTGCCCCGAACTAGCCTAATTTGAATTAATATGCAAAAATTTTAAATGAAGTCTGTTTTTAGCAGACTTCGAAAAGGAGGAGGTTCTATGTTCGGCTGTATGTATTTTTTTTTAATATTTGTTCACCGATATCTCGGTCAATTGTGGACCGATTTCAAATTTTTTGTTTTGATTGGAAGATCATACTTCCGAATTGGTCCCATAAAAATGTCTTTTTGATCTGATGATGAACTTCGAAGATATACAACGAAACTCTTCGAAAAATCATAGCAAAACTGTTGTTTTAATACGTATGAAACGTTTTAATTCACCGATATCTCGGTCAATTGTGGACCGATTTTGAAATGATGATTTCATGATGGAACCGAATGGCGGAAGGTACCTGTCTATTTAAGTTTCGCTGAGGGGTACTATAACACATAAAAAAATGCATGTTTACTTTTTTAGAGCTTTGCTCACTTTTGTTGACCAGGGGGAAGGCAAATAATGTGCTTACGTAATACATGAACGGCCCCTTATAAAAAGTATAGGTTAGGGATATTGTCAACTCACCATCTCCACTATCAAGGTCCATCTCGGCCTGTCCCTCGAGTGTGTTGTTGTTGGAGGCCGACGGGAAGAACGTGAGTTTCTTGCGCTTGTACGCCTTCATAGCGTTCGGCGCCAGGTACTGAAGCATCGACATCTTGCTGTCCTGTTCCGACATCGGAGGCAGACTGAATTCTCCAGATTCCTGGAAATTCGGACGAAGGGAATTAATATTAAGGACTGTCTAAAAGTTCGAACGACATGTCTTGGAGTTCTGTGACATGAGTATGTGAGTTTATCTTTAAGTAATGTAATTGGCGGATAGCCGTTTTTTTTTTAAGTAAACAACAAGAAATAAATCAATAATTTATAAGTTGAATCAAAATGGCGATCGATATTTATTTCGAAGTAACAGATGTTTGGCTCTCTATGGTCAAGAAACTCAGTATAAACTCTCGCGCATTGGACAGGTAAAAAGGCTGTATGTCTTCAAAAGGACGCGTCTGTACCCGAAACATAACTGTTAAATTGTATAGACTACAAATTACAGCACATCATCACTGGCGAGACAGCTTAAGCACATCAATAAAAAAAAAGAAATTCTTACATCAATATACCGCGAGCTGGCTGGAACATTGAACCCAGGGAAGTCGAGAATCTTTTTAATATCAAACTTGTCTTTTGACCCAGGTTCTAACACCTCGCCTTCTTCCTCCTCTGGTTCTAATATCGCCGTACCCTGTAGAGAAAGAAAGATAATAGTACATTATGATATAAGTGTGTAATATAGGAGGTTACCATCGAGGCGGTATTAAGACCCGAGCCTTGGCGAGGGACTTAAGAAAGCCAAGAACGGTAACCATTCATTATCACTTATATCATATGACGTTTTTCAATATACTTGTAAAGAAAAATAATATACCTAACTGATATTACAACGGTAAAACTAGTAAAATTGTTCATAACATGGCGGTAAAAAATTAAATCTTTTTTCATAGGCACGCGCTAGGCTATGGCTATATGGTCTTTTGATCATATTGCCTACTTTGCCTAGTCGTCGTTTGTTTTCTTGTGTGAAAAGTTTTTACGGTAATGTCATTGTAGTGACAATAGAATATGGATGTAACATTTTATAATGTTTTTGTAGTGTTTGATTTAATTAAATTAATACAGCCTATGAACTTCACTCGAAAAAATCATGCCAAAAACCGCGCGCATCTTATAATGATGGCCATAGACCACAAACAATTTTTATTATTTCGTATTCAAAATTTGTTTCGCAAACAAAGAGTTTGAACAAAAAGATTATAGCTACATTACAGCACTAGTGCGTAATAGTAATCAAAATTTCACAGTTTGGTAATAGGTGCCATTATATACCTAATCGTAGTTAATAAGAGCCACTTTCTGAACAACTGTATTGAAAAATATTATAACTTAATGCATTGAATACCAACTACACATTACCTAATGGCAGATACAGACTAAGTATTGTTATACTAACATAGGTCTTCACTACAGAATCAGGTAAGCAACCTGAATAAAATAAACGTTAGTGGTGCCTATCTACGCAATATTACGTACCACGGCATCCTTCTATAAATCGGTAACCGTGATGCCAACTACGAAATATTACGTAGCAGCCCATATGTGTGATAGCCTCTTGGTTGTCTTCCAATGAACCTGTACAATAGACGAGTATCTACATCATTCATCATCATTTCAGGCGAAAGACGTCCAGTTTTGGACATAGGCCTCCCCCAAGCGTCACCACAATGACCAGTCCTGTGCGCCTCGCATCCATCAGATCCAGCGAACCTGACCAGATCATCGGTCCACCTTGTGGGAGGCCTTCCAACGCTGCGTCTTTCGGTACGCAGCCGCCACTCCAGAACCTTTTGGCCCCAACGGCCATCTGTTCTGCGTGCAATGTGCCCTGCCCATTGCCACTTAAGCTTTGCGATTCTACGTGCTATGTCGACAAACTTGGTTCTCTTACGGATATCTTCATTTCTGATTCGATCACGCAAGGATACTCCAAGCAGCATAGCCCTTTCCATTGCCCTTTGGGTGACTAGTATCTACACATGGAGAGAATGCTTGTCTGATCCTCACAAACAACTGGTATCAGATTTCCTTATATTTACTATAACTACCCAAGATCTACAAGTAACAGACGGGACCAATGGCTTAACGTGCTAACCGAGGCACGGAAAAACTTCGGTATGTTAAGATGGTCACCCATCTACAGATCGACCTCAGCAAGCGTTGCTTAACCTTGGAGATAAATTCATACAGCTTTCATTATTTGGTCGCTCTGTCAGGCCGTATAATATTATGTATAGCTTCTTTTTTCTAGTCAATGGTCTTCCTACTAATGTTCTTCATAGAACTCTTCCCAGTGCCTCCATACACCATTTTAGTTATTTAGCCCTTACAGCTTTTATAAAGATAAAAGATAGCCATCTCACTGTGTAACTAAGTAATGGGAAAATAAGTTAACCTTGAATAAACTAATTCGTGTTTTTACAACGCAAATTAATTATTAATAGTTCAAAAGCGAGCGAAGCGAACTCGATCTCGACTTCATCTGATTTGATATAACTATTAGATCCAGAGATTGCAATTTCTAAAAATAAAATCAAATCTTCTAATTCTTTTATACAAATATTCCAGCTCTTCCTATACTTTTCTTACCATATCCAATGGGAATAAAATAATAGCGTAGGATACTCCAACACAGACAGAGCGAGCAGAGCGGAGTGGAGCTCCCACATTAGCCTTTGTGGTTATTTTTCCACCACCCAGAAAAGTGGCTACGATAGTATTTTTCAGATGCACGTCAATTATGATTAACTTATTAATTTAGAAGGCAATGTAGATTTTTTGAAGCAAATAATGCTATTAAAAAGTAGTCTGTTAATTTAGCACCCTTTACTTACTGTTGAATCAAACATAGTGATGCCTGAATGTGATATCCTTGCTTCCTCAAGCCATCCAGGCGGATATCCCAGTAAACGCATGCGGTAGATATGCATCGGCAACTCATTCCTCTTCAGTCCTAAGGCATGCCGCAACTGTCCAGATATTCTACCAGGAATGAGATGACCATATTTTTGTTCGTCTTCTACATGGTATCGTCTGAAAAGGAGAAACATAAACTGTAAGTGTTATGTTTGTGAGTAGCTCTTTCCCACGGCTTGATTGGTTTATTCTGCAGAAACCAAGAATTTTCAGCAATAAAAATGTGTAATAGTCTATGACCCACAACAACAGTAAAAGAATATTCGTGATCAGTTAATTTCTTGAGATTCATTTGATTTGATATAACTATTAGACCTACAGCATGCAATTCTAAGAATAAAATCAATTCTTCTTTTAAAAGAAAGAATTAGTGAAATAAGACCACATTCAAATATCCTAGCTCCTAGCCCTTATACTTTTCCTTTCACAATGGAAATAAAATAATTTACTTTTGAAATATTCTATATTTAATCACATACCCAACTCTCTGTGAAGTCATAGCTTTCCTTTTCTCTGCTATTCTGGCATGGTCCCTCGGCAAAGGGCACTCTCGGAGCTGATGACTTCCATCACAATTAAAGCAGCAGGGCCCTCTCCGTAAGGGAGGAGGAGTGGCTTCCTTTACAGGAGCATTTGTTATTACTGTTGATGATGCCTGAAAACAAGAAATTGGTTTTTAAATTGGAGTAATCCCTCCAGAGATGGTATGTGGTCTCTCCACCATCCTTCGTTGACTGGTAGAGAATGCCTAAGAGCTCATACACAAGTGGCTTGTAAACCACTACAGCCGACGACACAGGACATTGGCAGCTGTTGACACGGTAGCGGAAGCCTTCGACACGGCAGCGGCAGCCGTCGACACGGCAGCGACAGTCGTCGACAAGGCAACGGCAGCCGTCGACAAGGCAACGGCAGCCGTCGACGCGTTGGTCGTAGTGTAAATGCGTAAACAGCGGCCGTCGACATTCCGAATTCGAAGATCAGCGGCAACCGTCGTGTGAGTCAAGTGTCAGTGGGTTGATGGCTGCACTTACCTCTGCCGTTGGCAACATGCCGCTTGTGTGTATGATCCCTTAGGCATTAAATCTGCCTTTGTATGTTTGTATAGCATAGAGTTTTAATAAATAAATAAATTTTGTATCCAATTCTGAAATGATTTGAGCTTTATTAGGTGTTACTGCAAAAATATCAAGTACCTAAATATGGTAAAGTCATATTTAATTTTTTTTGTGATTGCTGTAGTGGACAAATATTGTTACTCATTTTAAACAATACAATGGTACAATGACTTACATACAACATGTACCCCTTATTATTATCTAAATAAATTCAAAATAATAAACTAACATTTCTTTATTGTAGCATAAGTTAAAGTGCAATTAGTGTCTTCTATTAGATACATATAAATAAAATGGCTAGCTAGATATCAAATCAATTAGTCATAACAAAACTATGTGATAATACAGACTTTTTATTTAAAGTTCTTGCAAGAAGCGCACTTAAGATAACATATTTAGCCCCTTCATTTGTACACAAATATGTGTTTTAGTCATGGAGTTGTGAACATAAATATAAGGATTTCTGTATATCATGCTGTTGTAAACTTGCTAGTTCAATAAATCATTTTAAAATGAATCAGTTTTTTGTGTAAATCAAACTTTGATTTATCTCATAATTTCGATTTTAGAAAAATACATATATGTTTTTTTTATTAAAAATAGGATTGAGTTTTCATAGTGACATAGTATTTATCTGTTAGTTAATTGTCTATCTATTTAATAAGTTAATTATGTCCCACTGCTTGGTGAAACCCCTCTCCTTTTTCCACACATTGCTGTCTTCCTTCCCTCCGGTAAAAATAAAGTTCATCTCTACAGTCTTCATGATTGTTAAAAAAATTCCTTATTACATAAAATAAGATAGCAAGGCTTACCTGACTATATCTAGGTATAATGACTGGCCGGTCAGCACAGGGATCAGTATCCACAAAGAATAAATTACTTTCTTCTGCTTCCACAACATTTTTACACATTTCAGGTTCTATCAAATCTTCTGGCCAAATGTCGAGTTCTACGTCTGTCTCAGATTCAGAGCCTACACTGTCACCTTCATGGAGCTTGATCAAGTTTAACATAAATGCTTTCACTTGTTCCTTATAATTTTTTGCCATTTTACTATCCTTAAATCGTACTGTTACTAAGGGTGTCCTATTTTCGCAGCCCTCCACACCAAGATCACTATTACCAGGAGAATCTATTACTATATCCTCGTTTAGTATAGTGGTTTTTGAACCGTCGCTGCCAATTTTCTTGACGTTATCAACTTCATCAACGCTTTCTTGAGAACTGGTACCTTTTGGAGTACTTTCAACAGATGCATCGCTCGGTATTTTCCCTCCATTAAGTATTGTTTGTTGGATCGCGTTATCACTGATGTCCTCGCTTGGCTTATCTACGTCAATTAATTCTAAACTATTTTCTATAGTACTTTCTTTGTCAGTTGAGGTAGCGTTTGTACTGTTTACCGTCTCTAAACGATTTATTTTGGGTTCTTTAACCTCATCGTCACTGCTGAGTACGATGTCCTCATTGTCCAATTCATAAATGATATCATTTACACCTGCTTTCCTTTTCGCCATTATGTCAAGGGTAAATCATCGAGACGTTATGCTACACTTGAAGTACAATTTATTACATTATTTTTTCATAAATTACAGTAAATAAGTAAAATAGTCTACACGAAACAATATTTTGACTTTGACAATATAATTTTTTTTTATTTATTCCTAACTTAAGGGAAGGCTATAGTCTATCGACCGTATTGCCTAGTTTATCGCCCGATTCTTGCGTGTCTTTCAAATTAAATTGGAATACGGATGTAAAACATTCCATTGTTTTTTTGTTGCATGAGTCAATCAACCTTCTTGGTTTCAGTGAAGTCGACAGATTGGTGCTGTTTCAGTAAGTCCATTTATAATGTCCAGATACACAGAGTCAGACGCTTGAAATACAAATTATACCAATTTTACATCATAATATTCACTTGGAATCAATCCGCTAATAATTAAAACAGCCACTGAATTTTACTCGAAAAAATATCTCCAGAAACTCGTGAAATCGTGATTTCTTAAAAAAATCGGGAAACATTTCAAGAAGAAGATATTTTAAGAATTCATTCTAAAAAACCGATATTTATTGACCAACAAATTCATAGTCGAGAGGAGCGAGAATCAAAGCGAAATTCAATACAAAAGACTTGAATCCAAACCTAAAAAAATGGCTTTCAAAAAGAAAATAAACATCATTTTTTTAGGTTAGAATTAAGAAAAGATTTGTAAAAGATTAAAATGTCGCTTATTTTTCGAAAGCTAGCTCGAAACAATCCTAGAAACATAATCACAGATGCACAAATACTTGTTTTATCATGTCGCAAGTTGAGCATAGTTCCATCCATTTACGGTAAGTTCATTCACGTAACTTGACTCATTCACGTATCGAAAATAGGAAACTCAAAAACAACAAATCTATTTTTCTGTAACCTTTTTCTAGATGGAGAAGACCCAGCACCAAAGTTTTTCTCATCAAATGTTCAAGTTTTATTGAAGCGATTGACTCGGCCCGATTTTAATAAAGTATTTCGCAAAAGAACCAACCATGGGCTAACCGTCCTAAAAACACCTACTTACAAGTTCTTAACAAATGAAGAGCTTGAAGAAGAAATTGCTAAAGCCAATGAAAGAGCGGATAGATTGCTGCAGATGCCTCCCGTTGTGAAGGTACGAAATAAAAAATATAAAATTTCGATGATTATTTCGGCTTATCTTGCTCTCCGGTTTCACTTTCAAGCCTTTCAAAATGTGTTATGGGTACTAGATAACTGATAAACATACTTATATATTTCTAAATACATACATATTATCGACAATTTACACACAGACACAACAAATGATCATGCTCATCACACAAACATTGGTCCTGGGTGGGAATCGAACCTACAACCTCCAGCGTAGCAGTCAGGGCCACTAAACACTAGACCAATAGGCCAGTCAATGGACCAATAAGCCAGTTTTCTGTTATTTAGTCAGTCATTTCTGTAATTTAAAGGAATGCTCATAATTTTCAGATCCAACAACACATTGAAGATGTTCTGTCCAAAGACCCAGCCTTGGTTGGGTATGATACAGCAAAGTTCATATTCACTGACATCACATTTGGTGTGGCCAATGAACACAGATTTATTATTGAACGGTAAGCTTCTTTCTCTTGTGTCTTGTTGGTGAATTGAATTTTAATTTTTAAATTGGATTTTTATCCCTATCTCCTATTTTTTACAGGGACCCCGATGGCTATCTGCGTAGCTGTGACCACGATGTTAGGAAAAGATTGAACCAGGTATATTCATTTATTTAGAAATTATTTAAGTACTTAAGTCTTCCAACCTTCAAAGTAAGGACCGAAGTGTCAGTAACTTTCAATATTAGACAGTTATACTATATAATATAAAATTAACCATGTAATAAATATTATAACTACATTTTGTCAGCAGATATACCAACATGAAAATAGGTTTATCCATACAAACCCACATTACCCATTGTTCTAGACCACAAAGACAACATATCTGTGAAGTTTTAGTCCATACAAAGTACAAGAAGAAAGTAAAAGAAATAATTTATTCTGCAAAGACAAAACAAATAACAAACAAGCATACAGCACCTTAAAAATATGAGCTTGTTATTGTTGATCCAATCCAAAAACTTCCAGAAAGTTCTTGCCTAATCCTTCTCTATTTTAACCTATTTCAGGTGTACTTCCCACTCCTCGGTCGAAAGCTAAGAGAGCCAGTAATGTTCACTGATCTGGAGAAGTTCAATAGTTTACTGGACCGGGAGCAGTATGAGTTTGTGCTGGACCGTGCATGTGTGCAGTATGAGCCTGATGAGCCTTCATACCAGAAGGTCACCAGCATGACGTACCAGCATGTTGATAATAAGAGCAAGTACGAGCTTTTGAGGTGAGGGACTATTTTGAATTTTTTAACATTACTAACGCAAACTGTCATAGTGTTGCGCGTCGCGGTGCGCACTAAATTCAAACATATAGTACGCAACAAATAACTTGAACCTGTTGCTATGGTTACGCGCAGCCCCCCCGAAAATCGGTTACTGCTCATTTACGGTCTTCCGCTATGATGGTTCAACTTGTGTGTTGGGGATTATATGCAGAACGTGTAAAATCGCTTCTTTATAAACACTATAAAGAAGCGATTTTACACGCGCTTGCTTAATATGCAGTTGGGGCCCGCGTTTGGCACCGCCGCGTCGCTCGCAGCATTTTGACGATCAGTATCAGTGTATGACAAATTTTGCAGCGCCTCTAGCGGTCACTTGCAGAACAAAAATTTGCCATACAAAATATTTACGGTGTCGATATCGAGTAGTGACGAATACTATTGCTTAAAACTCATGGTAGAGGTACTATACCTGCAATTTGCCCTTCACTGTAAAAAGTAGCGACACCTTCAGCGGGGCCCGCGCCGTTTCTCTGTAAACAGTGAAAACGACCGCCGCGCCGCGAGCCTCCACGCGACGTGCGACTCCCCGCATCTCTGTAAACGGCCACTAAAGTTTCACTTTTTCGGCTCTTATCTACCCAAGGGATAAGGTCTGAAGGGGCCCAGTAGGGTCGAAGCCTAATCTGGGGCTTTGGGGAGGTATGAAAATACATACCAGGGCACTGGAACCAAGGCAAAGGAGGAACGGAGTAGGTTTTTAGTCAGTAAGAGTCTGACACTATCTCCCGTGCCGCCCAAGGGAGGGGGATGTCATTGGAAAATAAGTTGAACCCGTTTGCTAGTTGGTTGCGCGAAGTTTGGATTGAGACCCGAAAATCGGTTACTGCGCATTCGAGGTTAACCTACATGATGGTTCAACTTGTGTGCGGAAGATTATATTATTATGACAATTGTGTCATTCCAACCATACCAGCTCCTCAAGGGAGGCCAGCAGCGCCCTCGTTTTAATAATCATTTCGAGGAGGGTACCCGGGTTCTCGAAGTACTTCATCCTGTATCAAGCAACCATTGGGCAGCTTAGAAGCAGATGAGCTGCCGTCTCAAGTCAAAATGAAATTGTAAATTATATCAAAAACAAAAAAAGGGAGAACTACCACCGCACACGTGTGCCTCACACGCCGATCTGTGCGCGTCGGTGTCCATACATTTTATATGAAAACTAGACTAGTAGAGCTAAAATTTATCCACGCCACGCTACGTCGTTCTACGTTCTAATAAGGCGTGTTACACGTGTGCGTCCACTGATCTCTATCTCTCTCTTATCATTAATAAAAAGACGTCAGTGTGTGCGTCGATCTAATTTAGTTCTAGCTTTATACATATAACCTCACTTTTCAGATCAACCCGCCACTTCGGTCCGCTAGTATTCTACTTGACCTGGCACCAGACCATGGATAAGTTAATGCTGGAGTTACTCCAGAGCGGTGCCGTGAGGGAGGCAGTGCTTCTAACTGCTCTGAGGCAGGATATACATGGAGACGTGGCTAATGGAGATGTAGCGCGGACTATCGCACACCAAGTGAGTGTATTTAGACAATTTTCTTTGTGTTAAGCTTCTCCAGGACTGCGGAAATGGTCGAAAAAGTTACTGAAACGCTGACTGAAAGAACACAAGTAGGTTTTAGTCAGTAAAAGTTAGACATTTGTTCTTGCTCCACTCAGAGCGGGAGAAGATATTTGATGACATATCACCTCAAAAAAACCCTTCCAATTTAACAGGCCTGTTGGTCTAGTAGTTAGTGGCCCTGACTGCTATGCCGGAGGTCGTGGGTTCGATTCGAAAACAAATGTTTGTGTGATAAGCACGATCATTTGTTCTGTGTCTGGGTGTAATTTATTTAGAACATGTATGAAGATGTAAAAAGATTGCATGTAGCGGAGATGAGAATGTTAAGATGGATGTGTGGTGTGACAAAAAAGGATAAGGTGAGGAATGAGTATATTATATTATAGGAAGTTTGAAAGTGGCGCCTGTGACAGAAAAGTTGTAGGGGAATCGTTTGTCTTGGTATGGTCATGAAACACATTGTGTGAAAAGTGATATAAAAGAAAAGGAAGTTAACGATAGCATGACAGGTGACAGAATGGAAGAAGAAAACGTGTTGCAGCAACCCCAAATTACATCTGAAAAGGGCAGGAAGATGTAATGACACATATTCACGCAAGCGCTTTTGGGTACTACTGAAAAATTCCATCGTATCTTCTGAGTCTCTGCTTGTCGGATAATGCATTTTATCTCGTAATGGACTTCAATGTCATCATACATACTTACTAATATATACGCGTGGGTGGTTTAGTCAACATAATATAATATTCTATTAGCTGTCCTACGCATTTTGCCTAGCGGCTTCGGTTACTGTTTCGCTTCCGTGTATCGTAGCGTGATTTTATAGCCATTCGTCATGAACCAGACTATCAAAAACAAAGTATTTTTTCCCCCTTAGCTAATTTATAAAAAAGGTTCTTTGCTCGAATAAAACATTGGAATTCATTGTAATTACATTATTATCATTTCTAAAAATAATAGAAAGTTTAATGATATTTTACGCATGAAGAGTGAATTTTAGGGCGCCCCGACACAGACGGCTTAGATTAGAAGGCTAGGTCACAGCTCATGAGAGCCACCCGGAACCCAATCTGTGCGCGGAGTAATTCCGGGTGGCTCTAATGAGCTGTGACTATAAAATGGGAGCCTTCACATTTGTGATTATTTTTTTTACAACTATCCAGAAGTAGGTACACCGCGGTGCAGGGCTCCGTCAAGCTAAAAAGGAAACAAAAATTCCGTTAATATGCAGATTAACTAGGTAAAGTCTTCACTCATAATTATGAAAGTTTGAAATTGGACTTACAGTAGCAGATATCTTACATCACACTTTAACGGATTTTACCTTGCAATTGGAGCAGTGGTGGCCGAGTGGTAACGCCCCCGACTTACGAGTGTAGGTCGCGGGTTCAAACCCAGCCAGGCGCATTACTTTGTGTAATTTATTTCATCACCACTGCTCTCAAAACGGTGAAGGAAAACATAGTGAGGAAACTGGCATGTCCTAGAACCAAAAATTCGAATACATGTGACATCCACCAATCCGCACTGGGCTTGCGTGGTGGATTGCGGCCCATGCCCTCTTCTAGAGAGGAGGCCTGAGTCCTAACAGTGGGAACATTATAAAGCTGATGCTACTGCTACCTTGTGATTTACCGATTACCCAGTTAATGCGCATACTAACTTATTCCGCATTCTAACGGTAACATCTTTAAATTGATTACATGATATACAATAAATATGGTCTATCTTCACAGATACTACCCACACCAGTGCAGCTGACGAAACCGGAAATCCTCACCGAAGAAGATATCCAGTTGGACAGCAAATGTGTGGAATGCCTAGAAAAATACATCGCCAGCAACTCGTCAATGAAAAGTCAGCAAGAGTTAGCTCTGCAGGGCTTCAGGGAACACTATCAGCAACTCGTTGACCTCAGCAGAGGCTTGCAGAAGGCACACGGCAAACAATAAAGCATTTATGTAGTGAACTAATGTGTAATGTACCTAATTAAAAGAATAGTTAAGTTTGAATTTGTGTTTTATTGAAATAATTTTATGTTATACAAGCTTTTGTTTAACTTGAAAGTTTCGGGTCAAATCTTGCTAATGAATTTTAATACCCCTAATCGATAGAGCAGACAAGTTCAGTTTGGGTGTGTGTGCTGAGCACCATTGTCTAATTATTTACATTTTTTATTACGTCATTTTGGCTTGGTCATCGGTCCCAAAGGGCTATGCTCGGAGTTTCCTTACGTGATCGAATCAAGAATGAAGATATCCGCAGGAGAACTAAGGTTGCCGACATAGCACGAAGAATCGCTAAACTAAAGTGGCAATGGGCAGGGCACATTGCTTGCAGAACAGATGGTCGCTGGGGCCGAAAGCGCCTGGAGTGGCGGCCGCGTACCGGAAGACGCAGCGTTGGAAGGTCTCCTACAAGGTGGACCGATGACCTGGTAAATGTTGCGTGAATCCGATGGATACGAGACGCACAGGACCATTCAATGTGGCGACATTTGGGGGAGGCCTATGTCCATCAGTGCCAGTGGACGTGTTTGGGCTGAAATGGTGATAATGATGACTTCATACTAGGTCCAAATAAGTAGGTATGGTGAACTCCTGACGATGGCGGCACCCCCATGATAGAGGTGTCAATTCTAAGGGCTTGATAAAAAACGTCCCAATAATGGATTTATTGGGACGTGGCGTAGGTACTTTTTTTATATATGGCGGACAGTTGTTTTAAAGGTTTTTTATTATCTTGTTTACGATCAAGGATCTTATATAATTATCCTAGGGTCAAACTACGATATCAACATCGGATATCAATTATTACTTTTGGCTGTCGCTTGTTTCGATCTCTAGTGCCGGGTGATAGCAAATTGGAAGATACAACTGACCTCCTTAACAAACTGGCAGATAATTCTCATGTGATAAAAAAATTCAATCATTTAATAAAAAAAAAATAGATAAGTCACTGACCCCTTCCCCCCTTATTTTATACTATACTCTTTGTCACTGTCACTGACATTTTTGTCACACAATCGCAGACTGTCGATCTGTGCAAAGTATTTTGTTAATTTATTTTAATTTTACCAATAAACTAAAATACCATGCCATATTATCACCACCCGCGAACATTTACGCCTCTTTCGATAGCAGCCGACAAGAAAGCTAGAAAGAACGGTCTTCGTCACGCTATCTTTACGTCGAGGTTCGACAGATATGTTGGTGACTGGAAAAACGATTTGAAGGACGGTATGATATTGGCACGGCTTGCAGGTTCTTGTCTCTGACAGAAAGAGGACGGATTCCAAAAGGAGCACATATTAGGGTCAAATGGCGCCGTTCAGATATCTCGGTAGAAATGGGATGGGCCGGATTGTCCACCGGTACGAAGTATTAGTGCCAAAACTGGATTAAGTGTTTTCCGTTATCAACATTCATCCAAATTGCACAGTCAATTCCGTCGATACAACATCCAATGTCAAAATTTTTACCTTTAACCTTGGCAATTTGTCTATTATAAATTAAATTAATCACGCTAACAAGAAAGCACGATTAAAGAAACATATGTCCACAGGCAAAGGAAGATTTCTCACGATCGGCGGGATGTTATACGAAGGTGATTGGTTAAAGGGTTATAGGTAAGAATTGTGCCATTTACAGCCTACAGATGCCTTTGATGGTTTAATTTTAAACGGTACGATATATAGTTTGATTTGTTCCCTTCTCGTTCAAAACAAATCATCAAAGCGATATCCAATCGGTTTTTCGCCGTCAGATAGGGGTACAGACCCGCCGTACGTATTTCTGACGGCGATGACTATAAAATACATTAAGAATATTAATAGGTAGCATCGCCCTATTCCATCGTAACCCCTCTAAATATCCCCTAACCGCCTCTAAGGTAGATATTGGTAGAGCAACTTATCTTTTACCAAGATTAATTGGAAAGTCACTCAAGAAAAGAAAAGACGATCACATGCAGGCCTCCTTAAATCAATAGACAACAAACTAATCCAGCTGTTCTTCGACACCAGACACGGCTTCGGATTGCTCAGCAAGCGTCAGAAAAATGGCACGTTTACACTCGTGTACCGTGGCGAGTGGGTCCGAGGCAAACTAGAAGGCCCTGGCTGGATGTACTATGAAAATGGAGACGTTTACTTAGGGTTCTTTAAAAGGAACAAGAAATGTGGATACGGCAATATGTGGTACGCTGATGGCACGTTCTTCGGCGGTTATTGGAAGAATGATTTGAAAGATGGCTTGGGCTTATTCCTACTGGGTGAGTTTCAAATATCTAATTATATACTTACCATTAAAACAAGTTTAAAAGTTCATAGGCAAAGGTAAAATATAGTTAGTTCCAAAGTGGTGGTGTGGCACAGCACAGCGCTCAAGCAAGTCCGACAAAATGTGGAGACGAAAAATATCATTTTGTCAAATAAAACCGGTCTTGCAAGTTGCACCTGTAGTACTACCACAAGCTCTTAACGCGATCCATTTCACGACTTAAACTAAACTGTTAAAGGGATAGAGCTATGCAGGATGGTAGGATGTTTAGCTGCATCCCGCTTTTTTCGCTCGAAGGACTGACGTTTTATGACGTCATGGTAAGTCCCCTGCTTATAACGAGAAGTATTCTCCGCTCTATTATTTTGAACCACATGTCAAAGGAAATCAGGATGGCAACCAATCGAATGACCTTCAATGTGAAGGTTCGCGAGTACATTCGTAAGAAGTTAGCAGCAGTATCGTTACAGTGCTATTTTTTTCCTATTATTTGTCTGCATCAATTGTTCACTAGATTCATGTATTCTCTTTTTTTTTTCTTTCTAGTTTGAGTACATAATTATAGATATAGTATATTGTATTTATAGTATATAAGTATATATTTGTATAAAATATAGTGTTTAAATAATATATAATGTTTAACATTGCACCTACCACAATTTGTCTCTGCATCACCCAAAGGTTGACTGGTAGAAAATGCCTTAAGGCACTGTACTGTTGTGTGCATAAAGAATTAAATAATTATATGTCCTAAAGTCCCACATTGTAAACGCTCGAAGTTAATATCCCAATCCCACAAATCCCGCGGGATTGCTTACTTCAATCCCACAGATCTGTCGCGATCGCGAATTTGATGCGTCATTGGATTCCCTACTCCACCCTAACCACGTGTTCTGAATTCCTACAATTTTTTTTAACTCCTACGTTATGTAACCGCCGGAAGTAGATAGCACCACATGCGACCTACAGAGGCTGCAGATGTGCCAGCGATACGACGCAACCATAACTACCTAGTTTAAAATAGCCTTCTTTTGTTGTATCAACAGAACATTTTATAAAGTTCCCACGATAAGAACGATACACACATTGTTCTTGGTACAGTCAACAAAAAAGTAGTAATTAAGTACGGCCGTTCTAAATTGACGAGTCTGAAGTTAGGCTCTGCGAACTTAAGCGCTATATGCACTCGTGAAAAAATAAATGCCAATACCAGTTGTTAACACCAATAACAACTGCTAATGGCATTTATTTTTTTCTAAGCATATAGTCAGTGTCCAGCTTAGAAAGTATTTGTTTTTTAGTCAGAATAGTTACTTTGATTTTCGATTAGAATGCGGACCTAACGTTTTCTTTTAGTACCTATCTTATTGACAGTAAATGTTTCGAATCAGCCTTCTCGGCATGCTGATTTAGAATATCATTGTAAGTAGAGTTTGCAGTAAAGTTCTCAGCTCGCACTTGTTTCAATGATCCCACATTTTGTTCAATTGTGTAGATAGCATAGCATAGCATCAGCCTTATAATGTTCCTAATGCTAGGACTCAGGCCTCCTTTCTAGGAGAAGGAATGGGCTGTAATCCACCTCGCGGGCCCAGTGCGGGTTGGTGGATGTCACATGTCTTCAAATTTTTGATTCTAGGACATGCCTCATGATGTTTTCCTTCACCGTGTTGAGATCAGTACCGTGGTGATGAAATAAATTACACAAAGTAATGCGCCTGGCTGGGTTTGAACCCAGCTGGCTGGGGTTGAGTTGTGTAGATACTCGAGATAAATTGTAGGAGGAAGGCAGAATGGAAATAAGCACTCAAACCGCTGACTGTACATTTTAATTCTTGTTTATTTTTTATAACCTTCATTACTTACGAAATTATCTTGCCGCAAATAGTAAACGGGTGCAGATATGAAGGCCACTGGGAGAAAGGCCTTAAGAGCGGCATTGGCCGATACTACCACATGAATACCGGCCAGATACAGGAAGGATGCTGGGTGGACGATATTTGTGTCAAGTCGAAGATGTCGGACATGATTTTAAGACAATCGTGCCTGATGCCTACGCCGTATCCTATACCACCGGTTAGTTACACCTTTAAACTTAGTTACCTAATTTATATAATACTAGCTTCTGGCAGCGGCTTTTCCCGCCTAAAAGTACGTTTCTCCATACAAACCTTGGACACCCGCTTCATCCCCATAAAGGATGAATTTTGGAAAATTCTCTCTTAATGCTTGCCTACGTCAGAAAATTGCACGTTACTAGACCCAGTAGTTCTTTACAAATCGTTAGTATTTCATGTACCGAATCGACCCTCCGCGGGATTAAAACGACCAAAATTTTACGGTGTTTAGAGGTGCAGGATGTAACAAAAAGGGTATATACATCAAGAAACGAAATTAATATGTAGATTACCTACTAGCTTTTGCCAGTAGCTTCGTCCACATGATTCTCAGCTATTATGGATGCGAAACCGAAGTTAGACAACAAGTATCTTATGTCCATTGGGGATCAAGCTTACGTTGTGCCTTTTACCAAAATCAGTTCAGCAGTTTATCCGTGGAAGCGTACTTACAGACAGACAGACAGAATTGCTTTCACATTTAAAATATTAGTATACTGCTTGATTTTGGTCTTTATAATGCCATGATTACTTTTTATGCTAGAACTACACTGCTCACACGAGTGCCACACACGCCAATCTGGGCACGTCGGTCTTCATACATTTTATATGGAAACTGTACTTGTAGAGCTACATTTGTCACTTAGTCCACGCGATGTCCAAATCAGGCGTGTTACACGTGCGCGTCGGTCTAATGTAGTTCTAGCTTTATCCTTCATGACCATACTCCGATTAGTAAATAAACTTTATTATCTGTGCGGTTACTGTATTTATCAATTATGCAAACAGTCGCCAAGCGATATGCTTTGTGACGTCAGCGAGCAGATAATTCTAATGAACCTCCTATATGGCCAGGGACATTAAATAAAAAAATATAAACTACCAACCACTCTTGTTATCCTATCGACTGAGCTTGTAATATGAGATCAGTTTTTTTTTAATGTTACCTTTCATACTATCCCCACGGCGTCGTCACCTTCCGTTTGGCGCAGGTGCTGACCGAACACGGCAAGTTCGGTCCGTACCTGTACAAGATTCGTGCGGACACGACGCCCGGGTGTCGCCACTGTGCGGACCGCCCGGTGGACACGGTGGAGCACACAGTCGAGGTGTGCCCCGCTTGGGAAGAGCATCGCCGTGTCCTCGTGGGGGCGATCTCTCGCGCCGGGGCTTGGTTCAAGCCATGCTCCGGAGCGAGGAGGAGTGGCAGGCGGTCGCTTCCTTTTGCGAAGCAGTAATGCTAGCAAAGGAGGAGGCCGACCGCATTATCAAAGGCGCACACGCCGCCGCCGCCGCCGGGTTTCTGATCCCGATTTCCGGCCACCGTAGGCGCGGGCTCGCGGACGGTGGGCAATGGGTAGCTCGCTGTCCGTCCGTCCGGTAACAGACCGGTCCGAGCTCAGGTCGTCTACGGCGCGCACTGTTCCCGCGCGCCTCAAGGAGTTGTCAGCAAACTCTAGGGGTCCAGCAGGGCCGAAGCCTACTGGGGCCAAAGGTTATGCGAGAGTGTAACCACGGGCCCCGGGACAAAGGCAAGGAATGGAAAGGTAGGTTTTTAGTCAGTAAAAGTCTGACACTATTTCCCGCCCCACCCAAGGGCGGGATTTGTTATTGGATGATTTTACCTACCAAAAAAAAAAAAAACCTTTCATACTATGTATTACTTCTGTATCGTGGGTGCGTTCTCACATGCAAAAGACACAATGACTAGGATCAACTATCTGTAGGCCATATATATATTTGTTCCAAATGGGAATCGAACCCGCGTCACGCGGCGCAGCAGCTATTGCTCAACCACTGCGGCAAACGTGCTGTCGTCATACCAAATTAATATTTATTAAAATTAAATTTATATTATAAATCTGGCTGGTTTGAGGAGGAGGCACAGGAAAATAGTTCATGAAAATTCCAAAAAACTAATAGCTTTTTTTTTGGCGATCCATAAAGTCATGTTCATCATGGGTGGAATACGCAACAAAGCATTATTTTCCAGTCCAGTCCGTAAGCTCCGATAATCTGAGATAGGAATTAACTCTTTTCCGGATAGTTAGTCCAACTTTTGTTAGTGATAAATTAAAGTAGGTATAGTCATGTAGGCAGGTAGCTGCCTAATTGATATTCCACCTTCATTCAGCAGAGAATAGTAGGGACATGGAACCACGGGACGACTGTTGTCATAACAATACGGCTTGAGTAGGTATTGTTATCAAAACACAATGAGTGATTGCTAAATTATGTAAGTGCCGGTTATATGCATAAGACAGGTGTTAAAAGAGACAACGTGCAAATTTGAAGCGGAAAAAACATTAGATCGACGACGCACACGTGGACCACGCCTGGTTTGTAGGTACAGACGCCAGTAAGTACCTCTACCATGAGTTTTAAGCAATAGTATTCGTCGCTACTCGATATCGACGCCGTAAATATTTTGTATGGCAAATTTTGGTTCTGCAAGTGACCGCTAGAGGCGCTGCAAAATATTTTGTATGGCAAATTTTGGTTCTGCAAGTGACCGCTAGAGGCGCTGCAAAATTTGCCATACAAAATATTTACGGCGTCGATATCGAGTAGCGACGAATACTATTGCTGAAAACTCATGGTAGAGGTACAGCACGTCAATATAGCCTAATCTGTCAAATTTTAACAATCGAACATTAACCTTCCAGTACTGTGATAAGGTTGAAAATCTATTAAAGAAAGCCAGATTGAGGTAGGTTAACGTGCTGGCGTCTGTACGTAGCGGCACGTCGTGTGGCGTGGGTCTAATGTAGCTCTACAAGTCTAGTTGTCATATAAAATGTATGGGAGACCAGGAAACCGCCGCGCACAGATCGACATACGTGGCCCACCTGTGCCCAATGTAGTTCTACCAATGCATACGTGATTTCTAAATTTTATGACTGCCAACAGATAGACAGGCCTGCTAGCTTAGTGGTCAGTGGCCCTGACTGCTATGGCCGGAGGTCGTGAGTTCGATTCCATCCCGATTCGATCCGATTGTGTGATGACCACAATCATTTGTTGTTTCTGGGTGTAATTTATCTAAGTATAATAGGTAACTATGTATGTGTTCAGAAATATTTATGTAAGTGTGTTTATTGGTTGTCTAGTACTCATACCTACTAAAATCTTTGTTTAGTTTGGGGCTAGATGGCGTTGTGTGAAAATTGTGGAAATTATTATAATTAACATTTAAAGTAAATCCATAGGATCATACAGAACTTGTGAGTAAGTATTAGGTACCGCCAAAACTAATCTGTTGAAAGAGATTAAGTGCACGACTCATGTTCTCTTCAAGGTCGTAGTGACGAAGGTGACACTAACAGCAAGTAACGTGAAGCAATCAGAATTGTAGAACAAAGGGAAGTAGCTACCGACCGCATGATCGCTTTGTCTTCTTCACAGATAGTGTATTTACTTGACATTCAGGCAGGGAACGCTTTGTCTATTTGTTCTGTCTTTAGGTAAACAGGTGACTGAGATTACAGGTAGCCTTCCTTAGGTGGGTATGCAGTGCCTACTAGGGCTACGAGTTTATCGAGTCCCTGGAACGCATCTTAGGACAGCTGAAGGAACACAAGTGGGTTTTATTCAGTAAAAGTCCGACACTCTTTTGCTTCGGCCAGAGCGAGAACGGTTATTTGATGATATCCCACAAAATAAAAGTTGGTATTCAGTGTAAGTAGGTAGATATAGAAATAGGATCTTTTAATAGGTTTAATCAGAAACTGTAAGAGCAAATACCTAGGTACCTAATGACTTTGAGAACAACGTGGTGCGAAAAGTTAATACCATCTCACAAACATTTGTTGAGCGTTTGCAAAAAATTCTCTAAAGAATTCGTGCAGCGTCTGTCGTGCTCGACTCCTCTAGAGTCGGTCCATAATACAGTTCGGCCAACGTAACTGAAGTTGTTATTGCTATTAACACTGTTTTTTAGTACTTTTTTTTTAAACTTTTTTTTTTATGAGTAAATAAGCGCTAAGTTCGCGGAGCCTAACTTCAGACTCGCCAAGTTACGTCGGCCGTACTGTACACGAATTTCGGCTCGGCTCCTCTAGCGTAGATCCACCCTATGAATCTTGTATATGTTTTTAGTCACTTAATTAAATTACTTAAATGCGAGTATTAAGACTCATTTTAGCTTGATCGATTGTGAGACAAGAATGTATGTGTCGATGACCTAATAATTAGGAGCAAGGAGATAACCAAATGAGCATACATGCGACACAAAAATGGTGGTAATTTATTTTACCAAGTAAGTTACCTTAGTTAGTAAAAAAAAGTTGGTTTTACTAACCAACTACTTACTAACTTTTTTTTTTAGGTCAGAGACTCAGGGTAGCCTGATAAATTCAAATTTTTTAAAGTTTTTTTTATCGTTTTACAGTATAGTTTGTTTGACTCTGGTTTGAGTTGAATGTTTACGGAATAATAAATAATCATTCGAATCATCAATCAATACAACCCACTCAGTTCGTCCTACTTACCCCATTCAATGACTTTTTCATGAAATAACTCCAGCGTTTCTCTGTATACACGGTGTGTCTGACGTCAACGCACAAACGAATACCATGGATCCAGTACATAATTCTGAAACTTTCGTCGGCTTTTTCCTAATTTAAAAAAGATAAATCTGTACTTTTTTAATTTAAATTGCATAAAATCGTTATTCTAATCGACCCATATGACATTTTTCACTTGTGAAAGTAATTCCTTCATTTTTTTCATTAAAAATATTAGAATAACGATTTTATATAGGTACCTACAGTTTAAATTTAAAAAACGTACTTGTTTATTTAAGAAAAAATTGAAAAAGAAATCCACCACTGGGTTGCAAAATCATTTACTGAATCCATGGTGTTCATTTGTGCGTCGGTGTCAGAGACACCCTGTAAATTTTCGTGATAAACTACTGAACGGATTTACATGCGATTTTTACCAATTGATAAATAAATTTATGAAGAAGGTTTAGGTGTATAATAAATACGTGTAACAATAACTAAAAGCCGAGAATTTCGAGGATTACTAAACTGCGGCAGGTCGCTATTCATACATAATAATTACATAGATAGAAGGTACAGAGGTAACTAAAAGAAATCATACATTAGCAAGTATATTTCCTTGTTTCTAAACGAATTGATGATATCATCGGAGCGCAGTGGAATCAAGTTTTAGTCTACACTTGATTTGTTAACTCTTTGAAGGACGATTCTAATATGATGTATGTGGTTGATTGACATGGCTAAGCCTCCAAAAACGAGGTGTCAAGGCCGACGCAAAGTGAAGGTCATAAGTTTAACCGCTATGTGTGTCTGTCTGTAGCACCGAAGCTCTTAAACGGGTGAACAGATTTGGATACGATTTTTTATTTGAAAGTAGGATTTCAGAAAATGTATATATTACTTATCATACTGTAATAGAAAAAAAAATTAACTAGGTTCATGGAACAAAAAATTGTCAATAATAATCAACGATATAATCCTTACATTTTATAAAACAAAGTCCCCTACCGCATCTGTCTGTGTGTATGAATGCGATAAACTCAGAAACTACTGCACAGATTTTCATACAGTTTTCACCAATAGACAAGTGATTTATAAGAAAGGTTGATTGAAGAGTGGTTCACCCGTGCGAAACTAAGGCCGATCGGTGAACTTAGCTGATTATAGTAGCTGACACATGACATACGAGCCACGAACTTACCCAAAGTCAGCCGAAGTATGGGCGATAATTCACGAACGCAGCCTCGGTTTTGCCAAAGGTTCGGCAGGTTTGCTAAAATTGAATATTCCCGAAGTCGAATTATTCAGTCGGTCGCTAATATAAGAAACTTTTTTTATTACAGCATCAGTTGAAGTCCCCAAGAGCTCTTCTGGAAGACAGTGAGTTGTGGATGTTGGCAAAAGTGGGAGACATAGACAAAAACCTCTTATTTTGCATCGACCAAATGTAATAGTAAGTGTTTTACAAGATCATTAAAATATCAACATTGTAAAATGATCCTTACAAAATTCTACAGGTTATTTTTATATGAACATTTTATATACTTAATACTAAAAATTATATATTAACAGATTTTTAATGTCATTCATTATTATATCACAGTACTTATTGGATTAAGTAATAAATACAGTCAATATCATATTATTGCCCTACGTTATCGGCCTATATAATTAATATACTGTATAAACTTGTTTCTAATCAAAATAAGGTACACTGGTATCGAGTTCACCGATTCAATACTAATGACTTGAGGACTTTTTAACACATTAACTTTTCTTTGTGACATTTTATACAGGACTAACTTCTGTCATTGGTTTTGCCCGCGCGATGAGGTTTCTCCGTACAATCTTTGGACCCCCTTTTCATCCCCTAAGGGGGTGAATTTTGTAAGCCAATCCCGATTTTAGGATGAACTAGTTATACTTAAGCCAAACCCGCGATGTTAGTCCAAAAGGGAGCGATGCGAGCTCTGAATTTTTAAGGCACCCCAACACGGACAAACTGTCTCGGGCGAGCAACATTTTACTGTCTCGCCCTTTTACTCGTTACGTGTGATCAAGGCATTTGGGTTGGGCGTTGATGAATGAGTAAGTAACCCAGGACTTTGCCTTTTATGTACACAGATTTTTGTTACTGTGAAAGCACAGTTACACATTTTCCAGCCAACGTAGGCGCGGGCTTGCGGACGGTGAGCTATGGGTAGCTCGCTGTCCGACCATCCAGTAACCATCCCGCACCAAGCCCAGTACCTCTACCATGAGTTTTAAGCAATAGTATTCGTCGCTACTCGATATCGACGCCGTAAATATTTTGTATGGCAAATTTTGCAGCGCCTCTAGCGGTCACTTGCAGAACCAAAATTTGCCATACAAAATATTTACGGCGTCGATATCGAGTAGCGACGAATACTATTGCTTAAAACTCATGGTAGAGGTACTGGTCGTCGACGGCGCGCACTGTTCCCGCGCGCCTCAATGAGTTGTCAGCAAAGCGTAGAAACCCAGCCTGCTAGTTGCAGGCAGGCAGGGTCGAAGCCTACTGGGGCCAAGGGTGTGCTTTTGAAAGGAAAGCTCGGCCCTGGTATCTAAGGCAACGAAGGAACGGGGTGGTTTTTTAGTCAGTAAGAGTCTGACACTATCTCCCGCTCCGCCCTAGGGCGGGAGATGTCAATGGATGATTTTACCCACCACCAAAAAAAAAACCCATATTCGTACCATGGTTACCTGCCTTGACAGCGCGTTGTCTTCCACGCGCGCAAAAAAAATGACAACAAAGTGACAGGGTCCGCTAGAGCTGTGAATGTAGAGGATATAGAATCCGAATAAATACAGATGGAATTTAGTTAGTAAAAGTCAGATTTCCGCTCACGAAGGCAAAGACGGAACAGGGGTGGCTTTTTAGGCAGTAAAAGTCAGACACTATCTCCCGCTCCACCCAAAGGCGGGGATGTCATTGGATGATTGTCCCACCAAAAAAAACTACATGTCCAATATTGGGACATTTTTACTGTCACGAGTGCTGTGGGGTCTGGTATCCAAAAACAGACCACGAGGGAGGACGGAGGGAGGTGTTGAAAATGTTACTATTAGTATTTATAATCAAACACTGATTTGTAACAATGCAACTATTACATTGTGTAACTTTTGATATACAATTAGCCGAACGATTACAAAGTTGATGTTAAGTTTTATCGAAATTTTTAGTTGAGCACGTTTATAGTTTAATACACACTAAACATGAAGCATTAGTAAAGTTTTCCAGTTTAAATGACAAAATAGTGTTGTTAGGTTAGGTTAGCTAATTCCTGTCAGAGCTGTGGGTTGTTCCAAATAGTTACCGCGAACCTCGCAAACGGCAACTAAAGGAACACTGGGTTTTAGTTAGAAAAAGACACTAACTCTCGCTCCTAGAGCGGGAGAAGTCATTTGATAATTTCTCACGTAAAAAAAGTATAATTAATTAACACTTAAAGCTGGGGTGTCCCAAATTTGACCCATTCCTACGTCCTTCTTGCTCTAGTTTTATTATGCGTAGAATCAAATATATATATGATAAATATATTGTATTATCAGTTACCAGTTTAATTTGTATATTATCTCTCCATAATACTGCAGTGAAAATAAAATGGCAAAAATTGACATTGATATTTCGCGCTTCTAGTGTTAATGAACCTTGGAAATTTAACACGAATTACTAACTCATTCAACTCTGGTTTTTGGAAGTGGACTAAATATTAAAAAAAAAACATTTTTGTAGCCCACCTCGTGGGCTTCCCAGTTCCCGGTTATTTTTAGTCATAGTTTTATTTGGCATTCGCCGCGTGGCTCCGCCTGTGGTTGAAACACAACTCCCGTGACATTTACGGTACATTAGCCCGTTCGATGTGATGTGAAGCCTCGGAGTGGTCACGTTTGGCTCAAATGTGTAGTCATGCATAAAATAAGTACCTGCATAGGCTGCGTGGAAAATGTCAAGTTAAATGATATAGCAGTGAATCGGTTAACATCTCAAGCATATACAATACGCGGCATATAAATTGAATCAAAATAGTAACAGATTTTGGGGTCTCGATCGAAGTGCGCCACAGCGGGGACTGTGAGTAACCATAGCAAAGACGGCCATTTTAGTTCAACTAATTTGCCGCGTACTATAACAGATTTTGGTCTCAATTGGAGCGCGTGACTATAGCAAATGGTTCAACTTATTTGCTGCGTAATATACGGTACAGTATTGGTAAGAGAGAGAGAGAGAGTGAGATTAAACTTTGCAATCAATGAAAAAAATAAAAGCAACTAAGTATATGTTTGAACCATACGATTTCCTAGCCCTCAAAATTTAAAGGCACATATAAAAAAATAAGAAGTAAGTAATAGATCAACCAGACAGCTAATTAAGACAATATATATGACCATATACAACCCTCATTCTCATACAATTAAGGATTATAAAGTTAAATAATAGCACGACTTATATTTGTCTAAATATATCCTGAAATTGACTAATCATGTAGGTCCTAGTTACTTAGGTATCTACGTTAATTTTTACTAAACTACTACAAAAAATATTGCAACTCGTTTAATTATTACTCATTTATTGTGTTTAATTTATTCTGAATAAATAATTATTTGAAGGAAAAAAAATATTTATATATATAAAAATTGTGCTGTAAGAAAGCTCCAGAAAACAATTGAAAAAGTAATAAAAGATCATTTATAAATCACACTATTTGTGGTCAAGGCTTTCCGGTTGCTTTAGGAAGTGAAGGCGTTCCAGAATATATTAACTTGAATGTCCTAAAACCTGATTACTGATGACCCAAGTCTGAGTGAATAGAGCTTAGCATAAGCCAAGCTGTGGCAGGGTAGGAGACACATCTGCCTGCGACAACCTAACCAGCCCCCTTAGTCATGTTACAATCATTTCGTTAATCATGAACGCTTGGAATTGGCCACGCCCCCCATTCCTTTGTACTGAAGTCATCTTAACGCTCAGTCACGTGGTCAGAAAAAAGAATTGGGGGTGTGGCCAACTCAAAGCGTTCACACTAAACGAAACGATTGTAACTTGGCTAGGGGGGCAGTAGTCAGTACCTATAAGATACACCTTAAACGTCAATGCTCAAAACATTGCACCTTCAGTTTAACAAGGGCAACATTTATTCCAATTGTACTCGAAAGCCATTAGGAGTTTTTTTTATGCATTCTGTATGATTTTGCTCTGCATGTTGGCATGTTGTTAATAACTATTTGTTATTAGCAAGTAATTTTTGCAAATTTTAACAAATGTGCTCTTGTTTTACCGAAGGTCATTATGATGAAGAATAATCCCAGTTCATCGATCAATGCGAATCATATGCATAATCAAACACAATACCTAGAATACTGAACGAAACAAAAGATTCCATATTGGGGCAAACACAAGGCAGAGCTTGAGTTGGGGATTTGATTAGGTACAATAGGTACTTACTGAAGTTCACCTCTGAAACCAGTTTCTTTTAAACAGACAACACAAAATCCACTTGATACATTTAAAAAAAAACTCAAATAGAAAGTATTTTTCAAATCGAATCAAAACTTTGTGGAAGGGGAAACTGTCAAGAGAACTGAAAAAGGATGCACACACAAAAATGTGACGTCACCGCCATTACTTTACATGTGTACAAAAGAGAGAAATATTCCCACCACGGCCCCACTCTTCCTCATATCAATATTTGAAATCCTAATTGCTCCTCCATTTAACAATCATTTTCGATTATTTGTTGTTTATTAAAACATAGTACAAAAACAAATACCCAATTGGTTGTTCTTTCAGTATTCAATGCTATTATTGGAGGCCGTAGGTAATACCCCTAGGTACCTAGTGGATTTAATGAATCCCATTTATACGGTATTAATTACTCATTGTATAATTGATTGGCGATCGCTTCGCATTCATCGGTCAACATCGGATTCACGGGTCTTTATCAAGCTTTGTCCATAATTTAACGTCAAAATTACATAAAATGTTTACGATTGTATTTACAGAGATTCGTTACAACTAAAACTAGTTGTCTATACTTCTGTTTTTCTACTACCTGTATTTAAATGAGATTTTATGCAAAATACAGAAAAAATTTATAATACATGAGATAGTATTTTACATATACACGAAATCATTTTATGCTGCTGCCAAAGTAAACATGAACGTATGACCTTTAAAAATAACATTGGAACACGTGACTAATGACAGCTGTTTCGTCACACGAGAAAAGGATGAAGCGCGGTAACAACGGCGGAAGATGAGGAATTTGGAAGTTTTACAGCCCGTTTACATGTTGGCCCAGCTTCAGCCAATCGCTTTGTGTAGCCATTGTACAAACGGGGAAACTCCGTCAACATAATGGCGATAGGCCGAGGCTGGGCCCACACGGAAGAACTGGTTTGTCCCACTTTTAAGGGGGGACCCGTGGCCCAATTTTTTTCGATTAAGTTAATCAGCCTCCAAATTACAAGGTTAAAAAACACGTTGATATCGCAAAACATAATTGTATGTATATAGAAAAACAATACTACAGGGCTAAAACATACGAGCAATTACGTTATAACAAAAACATTGGACAATCTCATTAGTGAAATAATTCTGCTCAGTTTCTATAACCCCTGTAACAAATTGTGAGCTCGAGTGTAATTTATTGTGTAACCTGTAAGTTGGCACTCAATAAGTACAATCTTAACAATCTAAGTACATTAACTTACCTAAATAATCAATGGTGTACATTCACAAACAAAAGGTAATAATAACATTCCAAAAAGGACATAGGACACACTTTGACAATCACACGATGCGGCTTTGGTCGAGCAGTGTCAAATTATTCATGCGAGCATCGTGGTCGCCCATTTCGATCTGTTCTTTGAGCAATTCAAGTTCCTTGATGCCTGTGGCAGTAACTTCGTATTTGTGCCTCGCTAGAGACATGTAGAAATGTATAGCGAATGCTAGGAACACGATCATGACTGGAATGAGTACGACACAAGCGGACCAAGCCGCAGTCGGGCTCAGGTCGTAGAACTTCACCCAGCAGAGGATCGCTATCTCTATGAGGAACAATATGAGGCCTAGGAGTGTGGAGAAGGCCCAGGCTATCTCTATGTACCAGTGGAGTCGTTCGTGCGGTGATTCGTGGACGAGTGATATGCTGTGCAGGTTGCCAACGGCTTCGATGTTCGGCAGGATACATGTACTTATCATGAGCGCTAGCATGTGTACAGCTACTAATAGAGTTGTACACACAGTAAAGGCTACAAGCATTTCGCTAGGCACTTTTGTGTTTTCAGGCGGATTTAGTTGCACCTCCACCATCGCTACCTGTTGACAACGATTACTCGTTAAATTCGGTATCGATTTATTTCTTATCTTGATATGCTACAGAATCATTTTGGTGGTTCGTCTGTGATTGCAGACGCGATTATACTCATATTTATTTACCTAAAACGTTTGTATGTAATGAAAAGAATAGTAAAGTTATTATATAGAATTTGCGTTTTATTAGAAATCATTTTATGTGTTTTACAAGCTTTTATTTAACGTGAAACGTTTGTAAGTATATTTGTTTAGGTCGTTGCGAATAAAGTTTAAAACAAATACCCCTAATCGATTGAGCTGAAATTTTGCAGATAAGTTTGGTTGGCAATGCATGGTTAGCTAGCGACGTCATTTTAAATCCAATATGGTGGATCGGTCTAGCAATTTTTTTTATGCACCCCCAAAATATGGGTATCAATTAAAAGGGTTTGTTGAAAATAAAAATCAAATAAAACCAAGATGGCGGACAATTTTTTAAACGCTTGTTTCTGAACTGATTTTCTCCAACTCAAATTTATTTATGCTGTCAATTTGATCCCATTAATGACTGTAATCTGTAGTACTCATTTTAAATAAATAGGTTGTGACTATTTCAAAGCTGAAACCTAGATTAATGTACCAACCATTACGTTATCGCAGAAAATGCACTAACACTGTTAACGATATTAAGCACTAATGTGCATGAATCGGCAGTTTGTAAACAAGTTACAAGCAAAAACGGGTTTCTGTATTTTACTATTTTTTACCCGCGTTTTCACTTGCATTCTAGAAAAGGTATCCTGTCTGTTAATTCAGGCTATAAGCAACTTGTATAAACAACTTTCAGATCCGTTGAGACATCAATTTACCAATCGTGATTGAACTTTCACATACATGATTAATTTTAAGGTTTGTAAATATAAGGTTGTTTGTATGTTTGTAAAAGGCTATCTCTGGAATTGCTGAACCGATTATTAAAATTGTTTCTCAGGGAAGGACAATAGACATATAATGTATTTTACTATAAAAAAATATGCAAGAAAAATGGTCGGTTACTGACTGCTAGAGGGAATCCCAATAGGGATGAAGTTTGGGAGGATGAAATGATGGATGGATGTTTGTTACTCATTCACTCAAAAAGTACTGAACGGATTTGGATGAAATTCTCTCAGAAATAGTTTACAACCTGGATTAACAGATTTTTTTTTAAACGTATCTGAAGTCAACGCAGATCATAACTCAGATGAAGTCACGGGCAAAATATAGGTTACAATTATTTTTTTCTTATCCTATACTTCCCTAAATAGCTAAGCAAGATCTGTTTACCATATTTTAGTTAATAGCATAATGTAATCGATAAATTGACGTACCATAGCGAATCCGGAGAGCAGTGCTGAAGTCTTGCTGGAGGCTTTGAGCTTGGCTCGGCTGAGCTGAAGCTTCCTCCATGACAAGTACGCAGGAGTGTGCAGGGCATCCGCCGACTGGATCGGACTCTCGCCCGACATCAGGCACTTGTGCTGCTGCCAATAGCATAAGACATTAACATTTATTATTCTTCTAGACGCTCCATAATAGCAACGAGACGCCTCACTGTCAACACCTTCTTTATAAGCCAATCATGTCGCTGTTCAATTTCATCGACGAAAGAAGTTCCGCGGCAATAAACGGAACCAACTAATGTTAGAGACTAAAATTCGAGTTTTTGGTCGACTGGACCCAGTTGTAATGGACCCGCGGTTTCTCATTTCACACACTCCGTGACTGTACTTGTAATGGAATTAGACAGTGGTTCCATTTTGTTTCACGGGATCGCGGGTACATTCTGAAGGGTCCAGTTGACCAAAAACCTAGAATTCAGTCACATAGGGAGCGTATAGAAACTGACGGTTGTAACAGAAGTTAAAACATTTCGATACCACGAACTTTATTAGACTTTTGTCTATAGACGTTTCCGGTGTGGCGGTTCTCTGCTCTATGGAATACCGATTTATAAACCGCGCAATGGCTTTAATGGGAAAATCATGTTTTAGTTATGGAAGCATTGTGGGGATATGAAAGGGATTTACATTTGTAAACAATAATAATATCAGAATAATTTTATTTAAAAGAACCGTAACCATTGATAAAAGCCGGTGATTTCCGTCGAAAAGTCCCGAAATAGGACACTTTATCAGTTTATAAATAGTACTCGAATACAATATAAAACACAAAAATTGCACATCAAAATAATACAGTACATAAATATTTTTACAAGTTTTAAGGAACAAAAAAAGGTAAAGGTTATTTACAAATAATATGAAACAAAAACAATAGATATTAAAAGGTATTTTTCTCGCGTTTTGCGCTACTAATAAATTGATTATGACATAAAACCACCATGACAAAACATGTAGCAGTAAATCCCACCAGTTATTATAAACGAATTAAAGATAATTACAAAATTGACATAAACTCGTCAAGATTAAGTTTAGAAACACAGCTGGGTTTTATACAGAAGAAACAAAGTGATAATTAAACCATTGCGAAAGAGAGAAAGAACTATAAAGGGCATATAGTGCGATCCCTCTTTTGCATATTTCCCAGGTATCAATGTTACCACCAGTAGCTTAGATCCAAAAACCAAAGATCCCATAATGAGGATGTGAAATGTTAACTAACGACAATTATGATTGTTAACTTCAAGATTAACTATGTCTTATCACCATTTTTAATAAACTTATAAATGCAGGCATCATAATTAGGAAGCATCTAAATTATTTTACCTAGCAACACACGTAACCTCACTGGGCTAGCGTTTGGCGAAACACGTTTTACCTGCAAAAAGATAATGAACCCTACCTTCCTTGAAATAAAGTCGCTTTAACTACATGCTCCAATTTGATGTGCCTCGAGGTTTATTAGTATTTAAGACTTTATTTCTCCAGCGCAAAGTTGATTTTTCTTTGGCAGATAAAACAGCGCTTAGCCAATTTAGTGGTTACCCAAACATACTACTATGCTATTAGATTTGTGGAGCACATTATGCTTTGTCATAAATAGGAAGTCAATGAATGACTGTCGGCACTAGCCATTTAAAAATTGGTCTTTGAAGAGCATTTATGTGTTCTCCACACAAACCTTTTAAAACTGTATATGGCATAGTAATAAGTCTATTAACTTTGTGTAATTTAATAAGGATTTTTAAATTACATTTACTGCTATTTAGAAAGCAATTCCACCAAGCCCTAAAATACAGTCAAGATATCATCCATATATCACATTTGTCAACTAGAAATTGAGCTCTGAAACAATGATTTAGAATGAGGACAGAACACTATAAACAACCCAAAAATCACCAAAACGTTTCAATATATAAATAAATCTGTAAATGCCAATAATGTAATTTTATCAATAACTAGCGACCAACCCTAGCTTCGCAAAAAGAAAAAAAAACCCCAGCTTCGCACGGGTGCAATGGCGATTTTTAAATATATTATGCATGTATTATACATATAAACCTTCCTCTTGAATCACTATATCTATTTAAAAAAAACCGCATCAAAATCCGTTGTGTAGTTTTAAAGATCTAAGCATACATAGGGACAGACAGCGGGAAGCGACTTTGTTTTATACTATGTAGTGATTACATATAGTATAGTATGTTTATGCTTTGATAAGGCATTGGAGTTAAAGTTATACTTACTATATATTAAAATAAATAAAAACAATTACAGGTACTTTTGAAAAGTCAACTCCATCAGTCAGAAAGATATAGCTAATTCCAAAATGAAAATCATTGGAGAAGAACAAGAACATGCTAGAAACTCCATGAGATAAAAAAAAACATATGCATGTCAATCGCTTTCTGTCCTTGATTTCAATGCCTGATGTAGTTGTTATTATTATCAACAGAAGTTTTAGTTTGGCCTAAAATATGTATATTTTTCCTCAACTTTTTTGTTAACAAACATGTTTTGAAGACTAAGTTTACACATCAATCACAATGTTTGAATATGTCTATTCTCAGTAAAATACACAAAAACGCGTATAAGAATGAACACATCTTTAAACCAACCATTTTAAAAAAAGAATTATTTTGCCTGAAATCACTATACATGTTTACCAAATGGTATAACTTTTTTTTTTTCTGGGTTTATCTGTGATCAGTTACTTGAGATATTAGTACAGGTGGAGTATGCCTCCCAGTGAGGACAACTAATGATATATTTCGATGTTAGGTAAGCACTATGTCTACTCTGATGAAGTTGACAAGATGTCCCTTCTCCTAAGGTGTTTGTGATAAGAGTAAGTTGTCAGCTTGGTTGCAAGCTCGAAAGGGTGGTTCTCAAGCCTGCTCAGCTATGCTTTATCCTCGCAAGGCCCAACCTATATTTAGGTTGATATACATTACTAAAAATAGTTATAAGTACTAGCGGCCCAGAACTTTCTCTTTTTTCTTCTTTAACACTTTTGGGTAAATTCTTTTAAGCAGTTTTTCCTAAACCAAGTTAACTATTTGAGGCAAGAAATATATTGAAATAATAAAATCATGTTAAATATTTTATTTAGATTGTTTAAACCAAAAATTACGATTAACTAACATACTTACCATAATTTTAGGTTGCTGCCCTGTAATTTTAATATTTTAAAAAGTATCTTGGGCCGGAAAGTCTAAATAGTTTTTTCATTAAATTAGGTTCTTTGGGCCTTACGTGGTTAAAGGGGAAAATTAGTTAAGAAAGAATACATTTTATACTATAAAGCATGTGATATATGGATGTTTCTACAAAACCAATGCATGAGGGAAGCCCTGATTCCAATAACAACCATTGTCAACTCACTCTTGTTAGATAATGATAAGTAGAACAATCTTCTGCCTCTGTGTGCCACAAAAACTGATCAAAATGCTCGCAAAATACCTGCCATCCACACCTTTGTGGAACAAAATAAAAAGAAACAATCAATAAAAATACTTAATTTAAAACACTTTAATTACTACATGCAATAATAATAAATTAAAACATAAAATAAATAAAAGGTTAATGGTATAAATATATAAATGTGCAAATTTTTTTACAATTCAAACACATACTTTTTTAAGCAAACAAAGTTAACAGTTATCAAAACTATTTTATTAAAAATAAATGCAAAATCAATAATATTTAATGTAAAATATGACTTCATAGTAATTACCAGTAGATAACAGAATTAGGATAGAAGATAAATAAATATCAAGCATGCTCCTGTGTAATTTAACTAAATCTACGTAAGACACAATAATATCATACCCTTCAAATAATTATATCAAACTATGAACCACAATATTATAAGTCAATTTGAACTGTGCATCACTATGAATATATTCATTGAGTAATACTTTAAATAATTAATAGACAATTTGTTTAAACAAAATTTACTGAGAATATTAAAACAATACAACTACACGCGCGTGTGCAGTGCACCGCACTTTAACACGACTGATATTCCCATAGAACAACTACTAGTAAACAGTAATTAACGTTGTCATTTGCAATCAAATTATGTGCAAAACAAATGACACACTACATGCAACTAAAGTTATATCATACCTTGCTTAACTTTGGACACCAGTTATTAGAGGAACCGTATTGACCGCCTGGCAATGCGGAGTGGTAATTATTTCCAGCTGTACTGGCTGACCAAACCGACATACCTAAATTATTTGCACGATAGTCCTTCGAATTCAGTCGAAGAGGTCAATCTGGTCCTTTATGCCTTTGCTCCGTGTAAACAACGGATTACATAAAGAATCATTACATTTTTTATCAATTTAAGCACAAAAAATATCGTTGGAGTAGTACAAAAGATAAGTAATATTATTTTATAAATTACAAAAAAACTACTGCTATTCCATTTCCATAAAAACCGTAAACGTCATTACCAAATGTCATTAACCTCTTTGTGTCAACGTCATTGTCAAAATTTGACGTCTGCTTATTTCCTAGAGAATTGTATTCTCGCAGCATTGCTAAAAATAATTTTCCATGTTTCTTATTTTCCTAAATTTTGTGGCTCATCATGCTCACTTTATTCAACAAAATGAATTAATTTATAATTCTAATCCTACTAAAATATTAATGTTTCTTTGCTCAATGTATAAGAATCTTTTAAAGCTAAAATGGACTTTATCCTTTCGTTATTTTATAGTTTTGTCTCGGTCTGATACGTATCAAAGGAGAGAAACAGAATCATTTAATAGAAAAGATGGTAAAATAATACAACATGGAACACGCTCGTAGAGATGGAGAAAAAATCGAGTTCATTTTGTAACGGTACTGCGTCTAAACGGGAGTGTCCATGAAAAGTCGAGCAAACACTGCGCGAGAATGATAAGCAAGTGACAAGTGGACGATTTGTTCGGGTAGTGGATAATGTAGGTCGATTAGTAATTTGTTTTGGCTATTGTGGACTGAAGAATCGCCAGTCAAGTGTCGCGTGTGTGTAAAAAATTTATGCTGAACTTAGTATTGTTACCGTTGGTTAAGTGGCTTCCCTCTGTGTCACGATGGCCGAGGCTGCAGGTGCCGCGAGTAGTAATCCCAACGCGGAGATAATTCGGGGCCAGGTGTTCGAAGTGGGGCCCAGATACACCAATCTTCAATATATCGGCGAAGGAGCTTATGGCATGGTTGTGTAAGTACAGATTGAATTACGTTAAAATCACTGAAGCTTGAGAGTTTATAAAGTATAACACTGCACCAAGCTATAATAACTTTTTATGTAATGTAAAAGTACAGTTTGTTTTGTTTCAGTAAATGTAAACTTTGTAGATTGACAGTAGGTGTACATTTCTGTAGTCTTGATTTGTTGTATGACATAAAACATTAAAGAAATGTTTTAAGCATTTTATTGAACTGCATAACATTAAGAGGATAGTTTAAAACTTCAGTCTGATACATAAATCTGCTGGTTCAGAGAACTGAAGTTTATAACCAAGCAAACAGACCCAACAAACTGTGTTTTGCTATTTAAAATTTATAAAAACTGAGACTTTTTGGCACATATTTCTTTAGGTTGGACTCTCAGACCTCTAATATATGAGTAATGTGTTGACAAGAAAATATGATCTAATTGAAATAACTGGCCAATTTGATTCTCATTAAGTTTGAATTATTGAAGCCAGCCATTTGATAGTCATAAAATGTTATACCTATCTATTTTACTAACTGATTTGAACCCCCCTAGAATGATTTAGCAGTGTATAATTGTTTTGGTTCACTGTATTCCAATAAAATAATATTAAGCCGCAAAAATGCCAATCAGTACTCCAAGTTTTGCCAAGAAGTGATGATAAATATGAACTATAACACAATCTATTAATTTCAACATAACAAATTTTAATTTTCTGTTAAGATAATGCACTTGATGCATTATCAACATTGAATGAGTACTAGGCCTGCCAAGCTATACTACCACGCTAATTCAGGTACACCCAAACTAGACATGTGGGAAAACCCATTAAATACCAATGTGACTGCTTCACTTTGTATCGTATGAGGAAATATTACAAAAGAACAGGTTTCTAGAGGTCAAGGATGTGACCTATATTACTGTTGGTAATAAAATAAAAATACCTAATTACGTGTTGCTAATAACCTTTAATGACATAATATGTAAACCGTCATCGCCATGTCTCTGCAATAGTTTCTGAGTGACGCTAGGACATGTACATAATATAGATGAGTCATGTACCTACTGCATCACATGTGCAACAAATGTAAAACATATGAAAAGTGCATGTTTGTAATAATAATGATGTTTTTCTGTACAAGTTTTTGTCTGGAATCATTGGACAGAGAAGTGGCAATTTTGTCAAATAATATTTCACATAATGTCAGTTAATGTCTTCTTTGACGAAAGACCTATTGGTGATGGTTAACACTGGTTAGGGTTTAGCTCATAAACTGTCTATTTCTAATTAGAATAAATTAGTTGTTTAGTTGATTCTAATTAGAAATCAGGAAAGATGTTTATAACTAAATATTTATAGTGACATGTATAGGTGTTCTATGCTTTGTTGCAGATCCTTTTTTAGTAGTTAAGGCTAACCATTCAAACAGGTCATCCACTGAATCATGGATCAGAATAAAGGTGGTTCTGTCCTGAAAAAAGGTTACGGAAGTTGACTTCATGCCCAGTCTAGATAGGTAAATCAAATTGGAATGACTGACGATGATGTTGTTGGCCTTTTTAAAGTGGCTCCACGCCCTGCTATAGCCGAGTTCGAACTCGTGTAGTGTGGACTGACTCTTGAGGATCCAAGTAGATTCGAGCCAGGCGGACGCCTCCTTCTGCGAAGCAGTAATGCTAGCAGAGGAGGCTGACCGCATCTGGCAACGGCGCTCACGCGGCTGCCGCCGCCGTAATTCCGATCCCAATTTCCGGCCACCGTAGGCGCGGGATTGCGGACGGCGGGCAATGGTAGCTCGCTGTCTGTCCGTCCGGTAACAGACCGGACCGAGTCCAAGTCGTTTACGGCGCGCACTGTTCCCGCGCGCCTCAAGGAGCCGTCAGCAAACTGTAGGGGCCTAGTAGGGTCGAAAGCTAATCTGGGGCTCTGGGGAGGAACAGGTTAGGTTTTTAGTCAGAGAGTCTGACACTATCTTCCGCTTCGCCCAAGGGCGGGGATGTCATTGGATGATTTTACCTACTTTCAAAAAAAAAGTAGGTACGAGCGACACTACAAAGAGCTCGGCTCGTGCTCGGCTCCTCTAGTGTAGACCTTTAGATATCTAGGATATATAATCCTCCTTATTGACAACTGTGTTGGTGGGTATAAAGTCCAATCCAGTTTAGTTTGGACTATATTGACAGACTGTCTGTGGTTACAAGATTAACGTGAATGGCGTCTGCATAAACTCCGCGATGACGACGTTATCTACATAAAGGCATTATGTTGCACTGCTTTGAAATGAAGTGCGTCAGAGGGTTGATTTCGGCTGGTCCTTCTACGTCAAATAACTCCGATTTTATTTGTCATAGGGATCTCATCTCACACACTAAATATTTGAACAAGAAGGCGGCGCGATAGAACAGTGTCTAGTGCGATTGTTTTACGTTAATGTGATCGACACGTTTATGTCGTTCGGCGCTCCGATTGGTCCGCTCTAAGCTCTTAACAATCAGAGAGCCAAACGCGGTAAACGTTTCGATCGCGTTGACGTAAATACAACTCACACTCAGCGCACAGATTCGATGCAAAAGGCGGAGAAACGAGTGGTTTGGATTTGGTGCCTATCTTGTCAGCGCATTTTTGCCAGCAGTGGAACTCAACATATATAGTCTGGGGTCGATTGTTTTCAAAACTTGACCTTGTCCCGATGCGATCATGACCTTGTAGTACACGTCCCGGCTTGTATCGAATTTACAAGGTCACACCGCTGAACAAATGGCGCCAGTACTGCGTCCATGGGCAATGTCTAGTGTTGTCTATTTCAGATTTAAACTCTGTAACAACGTACCTAACTCATTTATTATAGGTACCAAATATTATCTATAAGAGGACTACAGGGGAGGCTAATAGCGAATTGTAACGCAAAACTAACTACCTACCTATAGGATCCACTGCTGTAAACAGACTCAGAAAAATTGTATGCTAGGTAGATAGTGTGTTCAAAACATAATAATTAAAGCTAATTTAGTAACCTACGATAAAAAAAAAAACACGAAGATGCTTCTAAAAATTACTTTTATCGATTTAAAACTGGATTTAAAAACATGCAATCGTTCTGGGGCCCAAGTCTGCTATTTTTGTAAATTCTACATTCCAACACAATCCTACTGTCATTTTAGTAAAAGTTCTTAATCTGCTAAATTATAATGGTCGATCATTGGTCGGTTATTGGTCTCGTAAACGAATGGTGGTAGAATGACTTAGTCGTATTCAGACAAATCTAATGGTAAGTCACTAATCAAAGGAACTGACAAAATTTTAGCAGATTATCTCATAAGTCAGAAATTCATTATGTACGAGATTACCATTTCTTTCAATGGTGTGTTTTTTTTAGTGATTGACAAATTAAAAGTATCAAATAGCGTATCAAAAACACGGCTGTGTTGGTGCTGGAAGAGCGCTAATAAACGCCTAAATTCTGTGTCGGTCACATGCCGAATAAACTCAGTTTAACCAGTTACTCAGATAAGGACATTTACAAATAGTGCTAATCTCGGGTTTGTTTTGACCTTGCATTTAGCCCCTTTACCCACATTCCACGTGCAAACAAGAGCTCTGCAGTTTTACACCTTCATGACTCATTATTAATATTATTTGATAAGATTAGTCTGTTTGCATTCCGAGTGAATTTCATGATAATGTGTTGCTTCAATTTCAACCTTTTTATCTATTAGTATTTGGTTCTCACATCTGTGTTTACTTTTATAGTTATTGTTTGATAAAAATATTAGTTTTCTACAAAAGCGACCGACTCGCACTGACTGTTATTAGATGGATCACTTACGTTAAGTAACCAACTGCAGAGTAATTGCGGATATGTGCTAGAATTTCAGCAAACCCGCATTATTATGTGTCGAAAAAGGTCGCTTACTTTTAGCAACCTTGGATGAAAAATCTTGAAATTCTGGATCGTTTCTAAGCCGACTGAAATTCAAAGGGTTTCGGAATTTTGCCCGTAAAAGCGTTATACTATGCAGACTCAAAACCGCAGGTGAAAACCAACTTTTGAAACAGGTATAACTTAGGTCGAGTTGAATGTTTACAACATCACAACATCTATCTGAGAGTGAAAAACACCAGTATTTAAGAGGGAAATCAGCATTGTTAATTAATATCTGATTATAGGTACAACAACAGTTACATTTCCTCATGCCTTTCATTGTCAGCTGCCTAAGTTCTGTTCAAATTGCTCAGATGTCAGTCTCAAGGTTTCCGTTCCAATTATATTTTAGACATTCAAAAGGGGTAAGACGGATGTTATGAATAACGAGGTAACCTAGGCGATGTGTTTGCGGATTCCTGCTTCATCAGCAGTATCGATCTGCTTGTTTTTTAGTCCTAGTCGATCCCGATCAAACTTTTGTGTTTTTTGACGAATTAATTTTTAAAAGTCACTGGTATCAGGGGGCTTACTCTCGAGTTTAATTCCGATCGGTAGACATTGGAATTGTGACATTAGGTACTCTTGAATTCGATGCTAGGGCCAAATTGCGTGACCTTATTGGGAAACTAAGTAAAATGGGGATTAGGCTTGGCGTGTGGTCACGCAATTTTAAACCAATTTGACTGTCTTGGCAACTTGACAATTTGAATGTCTACCGATCGGAATTAAACTCGAGAGTAAGCCCGCTGAAAGGCTATTAAAATTATTAATTTGTTGTCAAGTGATTTGATTGACTGTTATTTCGCTCAATATTACAGCACCCATCATGAAATTTGACATTAGATTAACTACGGAATTTACAGAATTCCCCGGCCTTTCAGAATACGTAAGAATCAGAGGAAAATATTCAATTTACATATAAACAAATTTAATACATTATTTTTCGTACATGTGTCCTGTTTTTTCCATCAGCTGGTTTATCGATCGTTTACGTTCTAATAACGTAAGCAAAATAGTTTTTAAGTCATCGAAATCGATATCATTTGTAGAAAAATTGCTTTTTTATCCTCAATCCGTAAGTTGTTAGCTGGGGTTCTCGCGTCCGGCGTCTCCATCATTGGATCATCGCTATTAGGTTCATTCCGGTCACGTATCTCTCACTCAGTTCACCACAATAATCATCTCCTAATATCGAATTCTATTGTTTGCTATTGTGCCATATTAATTATGGCTGACATTATGTAGAACTAGACAGATATCATACCTATTTATTTCATGATAGAAGAACGGAGAAACTTAAACGCGCTTCTTCTAAGTTTCACTGAAAGTGAGTGCTTCATTATCACTAACCACAACATGACATGTCCCCTACTGCTGAACATAGGCTTCTTTAATTCTTTGTTTTACACAAAAACAACTTTTTTTATGACTGCCCTGTTGGTCTAGAGGTTAGTGGCCCTGACTGCTATGCTGGAGGTCGTGGGTTCGATTCCCACCCAGGACAAATGTTTGTGTGATGAGCACGATCATTTGTTCTGTGTCTGGGTGTTATTTATCTATAATATGTATATATTTAGAAATATATAAGTATGTTTATCAGCTGTCTGGTACCCATAACACAAGCTCTGCTTAGCTTGGGACTAGACGGTGTTGTGTGATAGTTAATAACATAGTGATTTAACAATTCAAGGACAAAGGTGGGCTTAACTCAACAAGAGTTATAGAGAGAGAACATATTCGAGGGTCACATTTCTGTGCCAATCTCATCCAGGTTCTACTTACGATTTAAATCCTTGCTTACTGTATATTTTCTCTACGCATAAAGTTTATATTTCTATAAAAAGGAAATAACTCTAGGCCTGTGTTACCGCATCTATCGGTCACTGACTCCTTTTAGCGATTACACGGGGAAAATAATTAACACTGTAGTAAAGCTCTTTTGTTTACTGTTGCTAAGTGGTTGTTTTCATTCATATTCGAGGTGACTTAATTCGTTTAAAAGGATGTCTGGTACTTTGCCTCAAAAACAAAGACGATTTCTTTGAAACTACGCTCTAAAATTTTTCAAAGGATCAACCGTTAAAATTTCTCACCTTAGAATAGCTTCAGGTACAGGATTGATCTTTGTAGTCGGGATCCCTGTACCTATTTTACTCGTCATCATGTAAAGCTAGAACTACATTAGACTGACGCACACGCCTGATTTGTACGTAGAACGACGTTGCGTGGCGTCGCGTAGCGTGGATCAAGTGTAGCCCTACAAGTCTAGTTTCCATATAAAATGTATGGAGACCGACGCGCCTAGATCGGCGTGTGTGGCACATGTGTGCGCAGTGTAGTTCAAACTTAATTCTCAAACTCTAGCCTCTAGCCTGTCAAAATTTGACTCCTAAGTAGGGTTTGACACGTTCTTAACTCAGAATACTCAATTCAGAAACCCGACCTTGGTCTTTAGCGTCATAAAAAGAAAATCATTTTCAACAACTCTTTTTACCTACTAAAATTCATCATAACCTTTAAGAACGTCTAAGGTCTGGGACAAAGACTCCTCATAATGGCGCCCTGCTAAAGATGGCGTTGGTTTCTTATATTAGGTTCTAGTATTACAAAATTTTTGCCCAGTAACAGTGCATTGGGCAACCTTCAAGCGTTGATGGAGTCGTTATTTCAAAGGCAAATAAAAATAAAGCAATTAACTATGCCGTCAATTGCTTCTGTAGCTACTAAATTAAGCTTAAGTTCGGAATGTTACGCTATCATCAAATACAGCCTGGTTTTTCCATTTTAGGATAAAATGACGAATTGACGAGACAATCGAGTTTAGTTGGGTGTACTGCATACATAATGACTCATGCGGAACGCGTTGTCGTATTCCTTATTCAAAATTATGGAGGGTGGGGGTTGCAAGTTGAAATTATCGTATTGCCTTCAAATTAATGTTTCATGGTTTCATGCACATGCTAACGAGGTTTACGGGAATTTTTGAAAAAGTAACCTTGGCCCCAGAATGCAAAGAGCATGAAAAAGAACCACCCTCAGGTGGTTTTTAGTTAGTAAAGGTTTGACACGCTGCACTCAGAGCGGGAGAAGTTTCACAAAAAAAGGGTGGCAAGTTCTTGTCATACTTTATACCTCTCGAAAAAACTCACATCCAAGCTTCATCATCATCATTTCGGCCGAAAGACGTCTATTGTTGTACATGGCACTCTCCCAAGTGTTGCCATAACAAACGATCCTGTGCGTCTCGCATCCATCGATTTCGCGCAACCCTCACCAGTCATCGGTCCACCTTGCGGTAGGCCTTCCAACGTTGCGTCAAGCTTGAATAACGTTAATTTTCCAAGTTGTCCTTCAAAACAGAATCTTAAACGTCTTGTTATTAGAATGGTGAGTTAGTCACTACAGTATAACTAAGTATAAAATAACAAATAGTTCAGCAATTCCCAGAAGTTTGAAACAAACTCGGCTCTTCTAATGTTGTCGCCCACCTTTGAATAGCTTTCGGCTGGTAAACAAACTCGAAGCATAAACTTACATTGCTTTTCTTTCAAACTTTCCCCTACTTGCGAAACAGTAATTGAGTTGGGTGCACTTTTTAAGAACCAAGTTCCTAATTTATTTCGTCTGTCTTGTTTCGCGACAATCCTTTTAAACAAAAGTTTCGTGGCCATTCACATTTCTATTTCAAATTCGTGATTTTGCTTTATGGTTTTCCCAACTGATTATAAGTTGATGAATAAATAGCGAGATTCTGTCTCTAAGAAACACGTGTAAGCTAGCATCAAATTATTTTAATAAAGAAAAAGCGGAAATAACGTATTATATGGTAGATTCGGTTGGGTAGTTAATAAAAAACAATTCGCCTGGTATATTTTATCACTTGTGTTTGTGGTTTGTCGAATAATTGAGTGTTGCATTTGTTTGGTCTCTCATCTCGGCGAGCTCATTATTCCGCGACGTTGCTTCTCTCGTTGGCAAGTTTAAAGCCTAGCCAAGTCCCTCATAATGCTAAACGAGGCATGAACTCTTCTAATTAATTTCTTAATCCGTTAGCTGCTGTTGCTGGCGTATCATAGATTTGTAGTGAATTACCTTGTAATATTATTTTATTCGACCCCACGACCACACAATGGTGACCGATGCATTGGTGACTGATGGCCGAGCGCACACTCACGCTGAACTTTATTTTTTATTTATTTTATGATAGTTTAAAGAAGGTATAGTAACTATAGATTTTCTAGTCAGTTCTTCGAATTTTACAGGTAGGCTGTATAATAAAAAATAAAATAAAAGTGGTTATTACTAAGTTGGTAGTAGTGACGTGATGAATAGAGTTTCAAGCAAATAAATCGTGACTAGCAATTTATGGTGGACATTAAAATCTTTGAGTTTATAGCGTTTATAACTTTCTTCTTAGCATTATTAAGTATAATGTGGCGATTTCATTGATGGGAATTAAAACCGTGTGGGCGTTTCCGGATTCCATAATGTAGTGTTGTACTGACCCGTTGACCACTTGTTACATAATATTATGTTATTTCAGAAAGCAGTCTCGTGACATACTTAGTACTTAAAGTTAGTAAGTTACGTTGTTATCTTAATGTCTAATTACTTAGAGAAAAATGTTAAATGGAAAATGATACGGGAAAATAGTGGTGAAATAAATAAATAAATGAAATAATAATGAATGATAAATAAATAAAAAGCTTAAACATGAAGCATTAGCGCTGCGTTATTTATAATTTTAAATATCGCAGCATATGCTGAGTTGGGAGCCTTTTTGGCCTCACATAGAATTTAATGTTATTTTTCCATGCCTATCTGTATATATTTCTACTTCTAGTAGGTATATGCGAAATCCTCAACACGTGTCTAATGTTTATGTAAAGAAACCATGTACAAAATTTCATAACTGTACTATCATGAATGAAAAATCATAAAGTTTACTAAGTTAAGCTTGTTATGTTACCCAGGTGGTTGTTCACACAGACACATGTCACCGGGTCGTCCAGGCCACTGACGGGTTGTTTTGCTCCCGCACCAAGCTGTGCGCAGGCAGCTAATGCCCGCTATGGCCTGCCGTGACCTGTATTGTATTTAGTCTTCAAATTGTGACCTTTAAATATTTTTGGGAAAAAATATAACATAATGTAAAAATTATTGGAATCGATTCAGTTACTGATTCTGAACAAACTGTATACGATTGTGAGAGGTACGAATACTTTTTTCTTTCTTTCATTGGTACAGTTACCTAGCTAGAATACTAACTACACAGGCTTTCTTCTAAGACTTGACTGTATCACTGAGGTAATACTGAATGTATGTCAACGAAAATATCTCTGAACTATAATTGCACCTCTTATTAAAAAATAAAGCAAGCCTATGATTTCGATAAAGTAATTTAAAACCCTAGAGACCAATAATTACAAGGGATCCACAAATGACATCTAATAATTGACAAATTCTGCGAAATCAGAGACCAAAATTATTGAGCGTTGTTCGACACGTGTACGATTTAATGCTGTAACTGGATTTATGGTTTTATGGGGATAGGTGGAAAACAGTCGGTTAGGGACAGATCTAACACAATCTAATAAAGGTAAGGTTAACAGGTGAGGGCAAGCGTTAGGTCGTTTGACCCATCCTTGTCCAGAACTTGTCTCTAAAGACGCTCAATATTTCATTAGCCGGCCTGGTCGACCGAATTTTTCTCACTGATTTCGAAGCTCAATATGAATAAAACATTCATAGCTACCACACGATTGGTCCGTTGTTCGTTTTTCATACGTGACATAGAAACTATCAGACATAATTTCTGTCAACGTTTACCTCGATCATTAGAAACGCTATAAACTAACTATGTACTGCGATAGCTATAATAAATTAGCCTTAATTATACTGAACGCGGAATGTGCGTCCTCCTTGCTGAGACGGCTAATGTCCGCCATTCAAACGCTGATGGCTGGTTATTAAGCCTATGAAAAGGTTTTGCGCGGATACCGTCTTTTGTTTTCTCTATGCAATTGATGTCTGGAATCCAGAGACAACGAGTGACATTTCATTAATTGGTAATACAGCTTTATGGAATGTTTTGATATCTATGGTTACGCATTCATAACGATGTTGTGTGTTGTGGCTGGGTAACAGTAAGTGCGTGGGCGCAGACAGTAGTGTACTGGGTGACAGTATTTGGGGACCGGTGAGCGCACGGGCACCGTTTACGGAAGTCGCGTTGTATGTTTGGCCGTAATACAATGACTCATTCTGATTGTACAGACTATGATACTAGTTAAGCTAGTTTGAATGTTTACAAAGGAACTAGGTGATGTAATGATCAGGGTTAGATAATGTTTAGCAATGATTAAAGTCAATTAATTACCTATTGTTTAACTAATGAAGAATTGTAGATGCTGCTTAGCAGAGCTAGTAAGGAGATAGAACAGTATACACAAAACTGTGAACGGAAGCTGACGGATTGGCTGACAATATTAATACTACTTTCTAAAATTCATTCGCTGTGGAAGGCATGAGCAAAACCCACATTAAGTACAACATCGTTATCATTTCAGCCGAAAGACGTCTACTGCTTGACTTAAGCTTACCCCTAATGTCGCCACAATAACCGGTCCTGTGCATCTCACGTCACGTCACGTCTCTCATCAGGTCGTCGATCTACTTAGTGGGAAGCCTTCCAACGCTGCGTCTTCCACCACTCTGATCATCTATTCTGACCCCTGCCACTTTGTTATGGTAATTCTTTGCGCTATGTTGGTAACCTTACTTCTCCTGCGGAAATCTTCATTTCTGATTCGACCACGCAGGGAAAGTCCTAGCATAACCCTCCCCATTGCACTTTGGCAATTGGTTTTCGTCAAATACAAGACAAACTTAACCAAAATAATACTTCTAAGTATTTATAAATGTCCGTTGTTTTCCTATTATTATCAATATAACATGTTATGGCGATTACCTAATACCACAAAGGGTATTAGCGGCCTAATCCCAGTGTTTCATCATGAAAGCTTTTCTCGGAGATACAATTTTCCTTTTTCTCGTAGCTTCAATCTCCTGTCAATATGTTGTGTGTCTCATTTGGCAGTTACATCATTTATCCCGGATCTTCGCCTGCTAGGCTATTCAATTTTCCTGTTACGAGTTTGCTGTACGGTATGACGGATGTCAGTTACGTGCTTAGGCCGCGATCGTCTGTGACGACCATTGTTTACGAATATTGTTCATGTTTGATGATTCATCCTTTATTTTTTTTCGTCTTGTCTATGGCTGGAACACGGGTGTTTAGTCTGAGTGTGAATGATTGGGTGTAGTTTCCGAATCCCACGTTTTGCTGTCGATTTTGGTTATTGGACATATATTTGAGCGTGTTTCACAATAACCAGCTTCGCATTTTTATTTGCGTAATGTAAAGAACTTTCTGGGTTTCAACATTCAGATAAAGAAGATGCCTACAGAATTAAAAGCGTTAAGATTTTCCTGTATGGAAATCCTCACACATATTAAAAGCGTTAAATAAGGAAAACGAAATCAAGAAAACAGAAAGGAAAATAAACAGGTAACCGAGCATTTTATTCAGTTTCCTTTATAAAATGAGGATGCGTAAACAAATATAATTTATCAAGGAGTATTAAATTATGTCGTCCAAATATGTTGGGACACACGGCTCTTGTGGCTCTTGTAAGTAAAATTACTCGGGTTTACCAACTGGGACTCGACAAGGGTCTGATGCGGGTCTTACGGCCTAACACAGAGATAGTAAACATTAATTCATTAATTACCTTTAGATTCATGGTAGAATTTGGTTTATTAAATTATCGTTATAGTTTTGGTTATCATAATGGAAGATCCAAATTACAAAACTCTTGTCTCGATTGGAGGTAGATTTAGAATTGATAATCCTAAAAGTCGGAGGGTCCCCAAAGGCGTATTGAACCCAGAATATTTACTGCTTTTAATCTCAAAAAACATCGGAGTGTGATACCACTTACTTTAGAGATAAACTAGGTCGAAAGGGACTCGACAAACTTCGTGTAAATATTGTAGAGTGCGCGCCTGTTCGGGTTTGTCAGAACTTTGAATTCCAAAAATGTCACTCTACTAGCAAAATTCTTCTACTCTAAACTCGATACTCAAGTGTTAGAGGAAAATTACTGTAAAAGGGATTTCTAAGTACCATTTTAAGCTAATATCATTGATAAGATAATAGCCGATGACGTGGAACATTGGAGCACGTATAAATTCCTTTATCGCGTGTCTGAACACTGCCAGGGGTGTGGCAGGCGAAAGTAAAAGTAACGGCCCATTAGGGTTCACGATGGCTTGGTGGCAAATGCCAAATTTTTATGATGCTATTAAGAAATATGGAACGAATAGATGGTGTTGCTTAGCAAACATAGGCAAATCGAAGATAAAATGCGTCTCTAAAAAAAAAATTCTGTAGTTATTTATATCCAAAAAGTACTCAATAGTCTTTTTATAAGTATGCAGGTGAAATATTTACACGGCGACGATGATACAAAGACTAAAACAAACAATAAAATAGATATAGAAAACACTTGGACCGAGTTTTCGATAAGAATCAAATCAACACTGTCGGGAGAAAAAACAATTGATATTTCAACGAATTTCCCATACAGGTGTCATACCAAACGTATTTCCGTTGAAGGGATGGATAATCTTATTTCTTGACGGATAGATTTTCCACTCTTATTTTAGGGTAGATATATGAGAGTGGAAATTGAAATATGTTGAGGAATACTAGGAGCATGATTTTTTTGTTAAAACCATTAGGTGATTTGAGGCCTCTACTAACTGGACTAATGTTCCGATGATGATAAACTGGTTAAGGTTGTAGCATTCTGCTTGGTGCGAAAAGCATAGCACCAATTGACGTGGCGTAGCTTGAGGAGGTTTAGGTTTCAAGTGAACGACTTTTGACGATTGAAATGAGGCTGAATAGGTGATGTATTTGTCATTTTTTTTTTCTGTTGCCTTACAACCTATATTTTTAGTAAACAATTTGTATAGACTCAGCTGTGACTTTATAAGTAAAACGAGTGGACTGTATTATATAGGATGTATTACTACAATCAACGTCATACAATTTAGAAGAAAGACTTGCATTGAGCTCAAAGAAATGGAGAGATGATTGTTCTTGCCGCACATAAATGATTTGCTTAAGCGGTACACTACCGGACAGCACTTGCTGAGAGTTAAATATCCAGCGCGCGACCTAGTGGCTCACAGATCCTGTCTTTCTGAGAGGCTATGGTTGAGCGCTTGAACTTGTCCTTGGAGGCAGTCTCTAAATGGGGCGATGCCAATTTGGTCAGGTTCAATGCTGCTAAATTCAAGCGTGTCTATTTTTCGCTAAAAGGAGTCAATTCAGCCCTGCTGCAACTCGGAAGGGTATGACTGTGCCGATAACCGACCATCTTAATCTTCTTGGTGTTCGTTTGACGTCAACTCTCAACTTTAGGCCATATATCGAAGCAAAGGCTAAACTGGATGTAAAAAAGCTGGGAATCCTCGTAAAGGTCAACAAGTACTTCACGCTGGAATATCTGCTTAAAGTTTATCACGTGCAAATTCGGTCCTGTATGGAATACTGCTTTCATCTTTAGGACAGATCTGCCCGATACCAGCTTAGTGTACCTGAGACGATTTAGAGGTCAGCCAAGAGGATCATAGGCAATAATGCACTCGTCGAGTTGAGGCTTCAAAGTCTTGAGCATCGACGGCGACGCCGAGTTGCTATCCTGTTGCATTTCGGGGAAAGTGCGTCGGAATTCATAGCCTAATTCCGCCTAGCCCGTTGCATCATCGGACCACCTGGCGTAGGAGGATGCGCCACCGATACGTAGTGGACATCCCAACTATACGCACAAAACGTTTTGGGAATATATTCATTGTGCGTACGGCTAAGGAGGGGAATTTCCTGCTGGAGTTGGTGATTCCTGATGTTTACAACCGGGAGTGTTTCAAGTCAAGAGTGAATAGGTACTTCTAGATAAGCGCGCTTCATCGTCAACCACATTATCGCTTTCTACCTGATTTAGGTGAGAAATTCGGGCAAGAGCGAAACTGTCAAAAATAAAAAAATCGATAAGCTCAAAACTATAGGAAGGAACGGCCTGCAATGGCTGACGATAGACGTATGTGAAGAAGGAAGAGTGTAAGCCTTCATCCAGCAGTGGGAAATAAAGGCAAACTACTATTATCACTAAGTACTAGAAAAAACCAGTTTGCAAAGTTTCACAGTGAGCGAAGTTTTAGCAACTTGCAGTGGAGTCTTAGTTAATGATAATGCGCAAAACTTTCGCCTGATTGCTCAAGAGTGCATTCTCAACGACTAGCTTGATTGCTTTTACAGTTATATTTCAAACAAAGAAGTAAAAAGTTTAAACAGTAAAATGTGTATTTCTCTCTACTTTTCGCAAACTGTGATTTCCAGGGGGATATCTTGGATATCTTCTTAAAACACCTTACTACGCAATATTAAAATAATAAAAAAATCTAGTGGTTTCTTTGGTGCTATAATTCTTAGTAAAGTGGATATAATCATATTCAGAGTTATAATAAATTAAAAATGTTCATCATCATATCAAAATGATTCTAGTTCCCAACATGGAATGCAAGTAACTTAACAAACTTTTCGTCGTTATCTCTAGGACCGATACTTACATATGTTGAAAATTCGAAGCCCACTGGGGCGCTGGATAGTGTGATACGAAACCCCGAGGCCCTGGAACGAAGGCAAAGAAGGAACATTGGAGTGGGCTTTAGTCAGTAAAAGTCTGACACGAAAAAGAGCGGGAGAAGTAAAAGTAATTAGATGATTTCCCACTTAAAAAAAAAACATTCCTAAATTAGATCTCTAAAATGTAAGGGAAAATATTGAACATTTTCCTTTTTCGTAGCTAGCGGGTCATATTTTGGAGTAGCAATTTCAGCGGTTCGCATCATATTTCTGCAAATATTTATATGCGGTTGAGTCAACGCTGAATTTAGTTTAAAATATGAGCATTAGAGTCTAGTTTCTCTTTGAACAGCTGCAGGTTAAACTTTGCTCAGTCACTGGAAGTAAAACGGTGGTTCGTTGCGCGGAAGTTGCTAATTCATCCGCACAAAGTGCTGTAGCTTAAGTTTTTAAACTGCTCTTGATGTAATAACATTTTATTCCTCTGTGAGGTTCTGCGAAATGAATTGTAGCCACCCGTTAGGGCTTTACCCGGATAAAAGAGATGACGAATGACGGACTTTGTTGTGTAATATATCCGGGACAATGGGTAAAAACGTGGAGTTTTGATGTAAAAACAGATTGTTTCGACGTTAAAAGCCTTTCCATTAAGCAAAGTAAAAGTTATCTGAGTATGTACATATGTGTTTATATAAAAATACATCATATAAAGTTAAGTAATTAAGACTGTAGAAACTCGTCCTTTAATTTAAACTAGCTTGTGCTAGCAGCTTCTGCCGTGGGTAAGTAAAAAAAATATCCTAAAGAAATACTCCTGAGAAAAAAAGTATTCTATGTGCTAATCCATGACAAAGGTGGGTTTGATAGTAAAAGTCTGATCCAAACAGAGCGGTTGAAGAGTTATTTTATAATTTTCTGCCTCCAAAAATAAACATGACATGGTCTATTTACTAGGCATGTCGAATTTCTTCTAAATCCGTTCAGCCGTTTAGGCGCTTATCAAACATACATATAAACTTTCGCCTTAAAGGCACTTTCAATTTAGACGCTTCACGCACGCACGTTTACCGTGCCGCACCCAGACAGTTGCAGTACGTTAGAAGCCCGAAAACAAGCGCCTGAATTGAGAACGTATGTGTATGTCGGGCGTTTGTATGACAGTGATACGCTATTCAACATTACACCGCACTATTCAACTCCGAATTGAACATGTGATGCTTGTGATGTTGCCGTCTTGTTGTCGACCGTTCGCCGCACGGTTGCCGCACCGCGCGCATCATATGAAAAATACTATCGTCCGTACGCAGTACGACTACCGCACCGCATCGGCACCGCAGCAAGCCGTCAAAAGTGCATAGGTAAATTGAATGAAAGCGCTCTTATAATATTAGTGAGAGAGATAATGTGATGAAGGTATTTATATACAAAATAATAATTATATTTATGATCAAAAATGTCGTCAAAATGATACCGAAAGAAACACCTGAAAATGAATGCAGTTTCGAAACTAATTTTAACTGAAAGTACATAATTAAATAGCTGTCGAAGTTCACGCTTTATGTTTGCGACATCAAAAGGTTTTCATTCGCATGTTGTATTTTGATAGTACAAACGTTTCATAATAATTAATTTCATTTGTAAATTGACTTGGTAATTTGGACATAGCTTATAGGTATTCAGTGCCTACTGCGAGTTTGTATAACGTTCGGTGTTGCGATTGGCCCGTTCCAAGCTTTTAACCAATCAGAGGGCTTAACGCGGTAAACGTTTCGATCGTGTTAACTCTGAAACGACACGTTTACACTGTACATTTTTAATTTAATCGGTGTTAGCTAAATGATTATTTTTCCTAGTAATTTTGTCGTGTCAGTAAGTTCTACGATGAGTCATAGTGATAAATAATGTGAGCAAACGAAATAGTGTATGTTAATTTTCAATACATACCTGTAGGCACACGTATAAAAATATTATGTGTCACCAAGTCACCATGTTTATGGCTAACGACGTTAAAAAATCCGGGCAAGTGCAAGTCGGACTCGCGCATGAGGGTTCCATACAAACTTACAAATGAAAACAGTTCAATTCCCGAATTGAGTTACGAAAATTTTTACGAGTCGCAAAAAATTTTAGTTTTCAGATTTTTTCCTATATTTGTGCTATGCTTCATGCCAAATTTCAGCATTCTAGGTTAACAGGAAGTAACCTATGAATTTTGATTCCTTTGAGAGTGTCGAAATACACGTTTATGCGATATAAACAGCTGTATCTTTTTCCGGTTACTTAGAAGTTTGATTTTTTCACAGCTTCAAGGGACTGCAGACCTAAGTATATGGTTTAAGTTACCTCCTCACGTTCCCGAGATAAAGGGTCTTGACAGACAGCCAACAAAGTGATCCTATAAGGGTTCAGTTTTTTCTTTTGGGGTACAGAACTCTAAAAAGAGTTGACTATATAAACTGTTTTTTTTTTAATGGCGGTTTTGCCGATTTTGATTTTTCTGCCAGTGTTACTTTGGGGGAGACTAACTTAAAAAGACACTGAAAATCTGTAAAAAATCAACCCTTTTGATATTTTAGGACGAATTTATGACTACGTATATGTACTCCATTCGAAATAGGCTTAGACATTTAAATAAACCTATTTTTCTGTCCGTTTATCCGATTTTGACTTTTATTCCATCATCAAAAGATGGCAGTAAAAGCAAAAAAGTAGTTACAATAGTATCTATTTACTGCAGTTGCCATTTGTCATGCCAGCAACGCAATAAAAGACAAAATTGGTTAAACAGACAGTAAAAAAAAAGTTGTGTGAATGCCTAATCTTATTTCAAAAGGAGTATCCTTTTTTATTGAAGCGGTAAAAGTACTGAAAAAGAAAGCGAAAGATAAACGTTATAAACTTTTATAAAATTTTGTCGCCATTATTCAAAAGACCACCGCCACCCCATCCCAAGTTTTGTTTTAGATGAGATTATGTAAAAAACTTTCATGGAACCCTTTTTTTATTGCGAACACGTCGAAAGTATATTTCCATAAGTCTTCGTAAGTTACCCTGCAGCATTTTATAGTCTTACCTTACTAAGATTGGGCTTAATTGGGCCAGATTTGTCGGCTAGGCAATTGTGTGCCAGTTTTTTGTGCTCTTGGGCGGAGTAGGGTATCTGACTTTTACAGATTAAAACCACATCTATGTTCCTTCAGTTGCCCTTTGCGTTCTAGGATTACTGACTTTAGAAGTCTACCCATGACCCCAGTAGGCCGGCCCTACTGGGCACATTAAACGCTGTCGACGACTCGAGCTCGGTCCGGACGGTTACCGGACGGCTAGACTGCGAGCTACCTATTGCTCGTCATCCGCAAGCCCACGCTTACGTTGGTTAGTAGTCGGGGTTGGTATCTCGGCGGCTGGGGCGTGAGGATATTTGTTCTATCACGCGTGCGGCCGCCTCCTGTGCCAGCATCACTGTTTCGCATGAGGAGACGGCCGCAGCCGATTCACTCTCGCTTCGGACCATGGCCTGAATCTGGGCCCGCCGTGAGAAGTCGCCGCAGCCGATGGTGGAGCGAGAGGAGAGTTTGACTGACTTTTACTGTCTAAAACTCACCTGTGTTTCGTCAGTTACCATTTGCGATCCAGGGCTATAGTAACTCTTTCGAACGATCCTGCAGCTAACGATTATGTGCCCTTCATTTGAAGATCAAACTGTTTCGATTAGGTGACTTAGTTGAGAAAAAAATATTTATTTGGTGTTAGGGCGTCTTCAAATTAGCCGCAACGTGCCGCGCGACAGCAGCGCGGTGGCAGCGCTACCGTCGCGCGCTACGTTGCGGCTAATTTGAAGACGCCCTTACAATATCATCATTCGCTTGTTCTTACCCTTATTTATTGGGGCTCAACGCAATGTCTTTTTCTTCCATTTCTTTCACTCTCAAGTTGTTATCTCAGAATTGTGCTCCGTTCTAATCAGATCATACAATTCTTCCAGTCAGGATTTCTTTGGTTCTCTTGTATCTTAAGTAATTACTGGCGACCCGTCACAGCTTCATATGTGTGTTACTAATCTTTGGAATTCTCGGTCTTTCTCTACTTTCATATCATGAAACACTCTGTCTATCTATTGCCGATAACTGCATGAAACGCTCACCAATTTTTATTAGCTTTTTATCTCGTACGTTAGTTAATTTTATGTGATAAACACTCGCATTTTTCCCGCTAGGGTAGCACATCCACAACCAAAATACATAAAGTATTTCTCGTCAGCTCTTCTGTCACGTCACCTATGAAGATTGAAGAGCTAAATGAGAATGAATAAATTAATATTATAGTTAATTACAAGAATATAAGTAGCTAACAAGTTCATAAGATCTATGGGGTTTCACTATATTCGGCATTTCAGCCGTACAAATATTTAAATTTTACATCTTTAGAATGCAGTAGAATACCAATGTGATGATGAGATGGAGTAGCCAGTTGGAAACATACGACCCTGGCGAATAGGACACGAAAACACTCGTCGGACCAATTTGACGCAAGTGGTTAACGCAAACAGACAGATAAACGTGACAGACTTTGTTTTTTACTTTATGTAAGGTTTTTTTACAATCTTATTAGAAAATATTTTATGGGAATTTGATAATGATGTAAAAAACGGCGTCTTTACAGTTTATTTTCTTCATAGCGTAACGAATAACTGGAAGGAATCGAGGAACATCTGTTCTGCTTTGACGTTAATTACAAAATCGGGCAACATTTTTCCAGCCGGTTGAATGTTATGGTTCGCACATGTTTTGCCATATTATTAACCATTAGGCTACGTGTACACTGTAATAAATAAGAATTTACATTTTAATGGTATTACAAAGCGGTGGGTTATAAAACATGAAATACAGAGATACACAAAAAACATGATATTGTAGTCCATGATGTTGTTTTACAGATTAGATATAGGATACATAATATTATGTAAAATCTCAGGCAGCCAACCAACACGTCACTAGACGTGACTATGTGGACTTTTTTTAATTATTGTTGATAGGTTAGCTCTTCACCACTGATGGAAAGAGCGGTAAATTTTAACAAAAGAGAAGTTATACAACAAAGTTAAATGAATAAAAAGAAAGGAACAAGTAAAATAGCAAGTACTATTTTCATGAAAGCTCCCTAAGTATAAGACTTTTGAACTTATAAGAAAGACATTGTGTTTAAGGAAAATTATAAATAGAAAAGACAAATAAAAGTTTCGATTCAAGAAAGCTCATTAAGACTTATAAACTTATAGCGTGGGCATGTAAAAATGTGTGTCATTTATTCCAAAATGTTTCCCTTGTCGTCGACGTACGGTCGGACGGTGCGTAGTGTTCCACGCACGCCTCAAAGACATGTCAGCAACACCGTAGGGGCCTAGCAGGGCCCAAGCCTACTGGTGTGCTTTTTTTTTTTGAGAAAAATCATCCAATGACATCCCCGCGCCCTGTGGTGCTATTCCGTAAGAAAACGCAGCGCTGCCTCAACGACGAATACCCAAATAGGATACATTGGATTGTCAATCTGATGTACCTATACATTGGATTGTTAATTCAATGTATCCTATTTGGATGTTCGTCGTTGCGGCAGCGCTGCGTTTTCTTAGAGAATAGCACCGCAGGGAGATAGTGTCAGATTTTTACTGGCTAAAAACCCACTCCTGGCCTCGGGTAACGTTTTCATATTAACCCATGGCCCCAGTAGGCTTCGACCCTGCTGAGCCCCTGCGGTTTGTTGACAACTTGAGGCGCGCTTGGAACGATACGCGCCGTCGACGACTTGGGCTCGGTCCGGACGGTTCTCGGACGGCGAGCTACCCATTGCTCGCCGTCCGCAACCCCCGCCTACGGTGGCCGGAAATCGGGATGGGAATCACGGCGGCGGCTGCGGCGTGAACGCCGTTGCGCTCAAGGCTGTTTTCTTACAGAATAGCACTGCTGGGGCCATGGCTTAGCTTCCGAAAGGGAAACTCGGGATCCTGAAACGTAAAGAAAGTAACATGGGAGTGGATTTTAGTCAGTAAAAGCCTCACACGTTCTCCCGCTCCGCCCTTGAGCGCGAGAATTCATTGAATGATTTACCAACTAAAAAAAAAATCCCAAAATACTGTTTTATTTTTCTTTACCTTCACTAGGAACTAAATATAATTTATCTTCCTATAAAAAGATATAAATCATTGTTAGGTCATTATTTATCGATATGAATTATGTTACAAGGTCCCCGATCGCCTTTCAAATTGTTAGGTCCAATGTGTCAAACAAAATAATTTATAGTGGTTATTATTTCACAGGTCCGCGCACGACAATATAAAGAAAACAAAAGTTGCCATCAAGAAAATATCACCGTTCGAGCATCAGACGTACTGTCAGAGGACATTAAGGGAAATCAAAATCTTAACACGGTTTAAGCATGAAAATGTAAGATATATCTTTATGTATATAATTTTTCTGTATATCTGTTTATTCGAGTGCGTTCCTACCCAGCGTTCAACCGCTACTTTAACCGTCCAAAAATGCTTCGAGTTGCAACTGGGTTCTTTTTTTTGTGACTAAAAGCCTGGCTTTCAGGCAGGGCAACATTTGTCGGGACTTCCAGTATATATATTTTTATCAAATTATGCACAGAATCAGGACTTGGGACCCATCCCAACCCATTCGCCCACCCTTTGAAAACCTCCCTGTATTTTGTTATTGGGCTAATTTATTAATTATTATTATATTACGAACTCATGATTATTATTTATAACGTGATTTTTTTTCTACAGGGAGTTACTGTTTTTCATTGACATGGGCAGAAGCAGAATCTTAAATATTACAACCCTTTTCCGTTCACCCTATAAAAGAAATATGAATGTATAGACTAGCAATTTTGACAATGTTTTTTCTTTTTTAGATAATCGACATTCGAGACATTTTAAGGGCTGAAACCATAGACTCAATGAAGGATGTTTACATCGTACAATGTTTAATGGAAACTGACCTTTACAAATTGTTAAAAACACAGGTAATAAAAACATAGTATTAAAATTTTCAATCAACTTTATTAATGAAACAGTAATTAATTAAGCAAATTTTTGTTTGAAACTCTTTTGAACTGAAACTTGATTAATTAAGGTAACACGTTTGTCTGAAAATTTCAATTAATTAAGTGGTACCTTTTTTTTTTGTTGCCGAGGGGAAACCTTCAATAGGCGACCGGACTTTCAGGATAAGACCTAGTAATAAGTCTTTGGGGATTTTTACTTCACAAAAACCACTTCGGTGATCACCATCAGCACGTAGAAGGGGCCCCGCTACCTCTCAAAAGACCATACCATTTCGGAACCCCCTCTGTGCAACACCTGTTACGGCACATCCCTAAAGAGACTGTATAACGGTCTTCTCCAAGCCTTCCTGTGCACGGCAGCACGTGATCACTGTGCAAGGTTCCCTTAGGTTCAAAAGTAAAGCTGACCTTTTAGTTAGTGGTAAGATATTTGAATAAAATATTTTGTTTCAGAAATTAAGCAACGATCACATCTGTTACTTCCTGTATCAAATCCTCCGCGGGCTGAAGTACATACACTCTGCGAATGTACTTCACAGAGACTTGAAGCCTTCCAACTTGCTACTTAACACGACATGTGATTTAAAGGTACAATATCTATGCACGCTATAGTCTGTTCATGACAGAAGGGGTTGTATGACACATGCCAAAGGCTTGTTTTAGAGAGCTTCTTCCGAAATAGGTTCTTCGAAAATCCGTTGTTTACCACAACTTTTATCGATATTAATTTCTAATAATAACATGTTCTAATCGATATAGATAAGCCAATAATAATAAGTTGTTTATTTTTATGTGTCTTGTAATTCAACGGTAGGCTCAGTGACTTCAGATAGCTGTTCCGGGTCGGGCAGTTTTTATTTTATTTTAATAAACGTAATCGTGATTAGGGTTGCCAACTTTTATCAGAAGAAATAGAGTATATCTGGTTTCAAAGGAGGTAAATAAAAAGTACGAAGGGTAGAAGAAGCTGTCCCTAGGTGATCTTATCTCGGAAAATGCATGGTCCCTGTTGAGTGTCCAGAATAGCGATCTACTGAAAAAACCTTTTTTGTTTTGGGTCTAAGAGAGTATCAGGCATTGACTAACCCCACCAGTGTTTGTTCAGTTGCCGTTTGCATTCCAGAGCCGCTCTCATGTTTAGTCATCTTCCGGGGTCTTAGCCGTTTACAGCTTAGTATTATGATTAAGAGCCTGGGATAAGTTTTGAACCAAAAGGTTTTGCGACGTTGCTTAACCATACCCCGTACTGAGCATCCCATCGACGAGGCCGTTAGGCCCCGGTCACGCGCTTTGCCCTGGTTCAATCCATGGTCCGGAGCGAGAGGAAATGTAATAATGTACGGGCCAAGCCCAAGTAGTTGACGGCGCGTAGTTTTCCAAGCGCGTCTCGAAAAGATGTCAGCGCACCGGGTTCCTGGAACGTAAAGGCCAACTGAAGGTTGCGGTTTGCCCAACAAGCCGCCTCATTCAACCTCAGTGCGCACCCCACGCGAAAAAATCTGCTAAGTTCAGTACATTTTCACCAGTTAGGCGAACATAAATGCACAGCGGGCCTAAAAAGGTGACATGAGCAATTCATCTAGAGCAAATCATATTCCGAATTCCTAGCAGATCATAAGCAATTCTTCTAATGTTCGTAAAATGGTTGCACAAATTAGTCGAATCATACTCATTTCACTGCATATCATCAGAATCATATTCCTTGTAAATATTGCCGTATAAAATAATATGATTCATATTATGAATCTAAAAAAGTGGCCTTTTTAGACCTGCTGAACAGTAATATTTTTTTCGCGATTTCAGATTTGGTCCTTTTTTAAAAGTTGCTTGTTATTATGTCTACAAAACGTGGTTAAGTATCGGTCATTAATTGCCTTGTCATCCTATATAGATTACTTTTCTTTGCGCTACCAAGCAAGAAGCGTTCGTTCTTAGTTTTGAAACATAACAAGCGTATAGTTTATCGTTATGGCGACACTGATGCTTGATGGCGCACGTGCATGACTATCACATCGCCACACGCCTAATCTCGTGGAGTAACACTACAAACTCATGGTACTCCCTGTGATTAGGATTTAATACTAAGATTATTAAATTACAAGCTTTTCCTGCGGCGTCGGTAAATGTGAAGGAATTTTTATGATCGGGTAAGCGCTTCCAAAGATTACCTTTTACAGACATATAAAGGCCTACGCAGACCAGGGGGCTTACTCTCGAGATTAATTCCAATCGGTCGACATTTGAATTGTGACGTTAGGTACTCTTAACTCGATGCTAGCGCCAAATTGGTTTAAAATTGCGTGACCACACACCAAGCCCAATCCCTATTTTACTTCCTCCTCCTTGCGTCGTTTATCCTCAATGCTGAGGGTCGTGACTTCGACGAATAACTTTCTTATGGACTATATTTCGCCATGTTGTCCTATCTTAGGCGTTGTGGATGGCGTCGCAGACTGTGGTCTCCAATATAGCACGGATTTAGTCTGACCAACCTATCGGACTCCTGCCCTTGGGTCTTTTCCCGTCTACTTTCCCTGTAAGTAGAACTTTTCCAAGTTATCACTCTCTTTCTGGCAATGTGGCCAAAGAAATCAAAAACTCTTCTATGGCATATGGTAGTGAGCCTCATGGGTGAATTGAGTTCGGCCATTATAGAGTCGTTGGTCCGATGCTCTGTCCAGTGGACTCCGAGCATCTTCCTCCAACACCACATCTCAAAAGCGTCAATCCGGCAACGGTCAGCTTTTTTGAGGGTCCAGGTCTCTGCACATTACAGGAAGATGGAGAAAAATGAGGGTGGTGCCGAGCTTTCTTTTGGTCTTACGCGAGATGTTCCTTTCGGCCCAGATGCGATCCAGCTGAGACTTAGCGCTCTTTGTTATCCTAATACGTCTTCTTATGTCCTGCTCACACGACCCATTGTTAGTTATAGTAGAGCCCAGGTAGACAAACTCGTTTACTGTGTCCAGGTTTAGTGTGCCAGACAGAGTGAGAGACTTGCTTCGGTCTACAACCATGACTTTTGTTTTAGCCCTGTTTATATGGAGCCCTAACTCCTTGCTGATACGCTCTAGTCTTGCCATCAGCACTGACATCTCATCTTCACTAGTCGCAAAAAGTGTGGTGTCGTCGGCATAGCGCAGGTTGGTAATTTTAACCCCGCCAATCGTGATTCCACCCTCCCAGTCTTCGCAAACGCGTCTCATAATGTTCTCTCCATATATGTTAAAGTTAAGTATGTCCATTTTACTTAGTTTCCCAAAAAGGTCATGCAATTTGATCCTAGCATCGAATTCAAGAGTACTTAGTTACTCTTGAATTCGATGCTAGGATCAAACTGCGAAATTGTAACGTTAGCTTTACAATTCCAATGTCGACCGATAGGAATTAAACTCGAGAGTAAGCCCCCAGGACGGCATGGCACACTAGCCTCTTAGATACCACGGCATTCCAGAGCCTTGCCACGGCAAGTCGCATTACATCGAAGTAAGCCACGGCAGCTTCTACTCCCCAATACACATTTCAGTTATAAGTAGCGTATCATAGAATGTTCCTTCGGTATGCTGTTGCCTACCGCAGCTCGGCATGGCACCCAGCCGCGGGAGCCCGCGACGCGTCTTGCAATGCCGTGTGATGATATTCCTTACGATGCCAGTAATTTTTGAGTTTACTCATTAAAAAGAAAAATATAAAAATGCAAATCTTTTCCTTTGATAAGTATATAAAACCTAGTGGGGGCGCATGAATCCGATAGATGCGAGACACACATACCCGGTCATTTTGGCGACACTTGGAGGTGGCCTAAGTCCTGTTCGCCTTTGTCGCTGCGTCTTTCGGCTGAAAAGATGTTATGTTTGTTTAGCCTATACTTTCCCACTGCTGGGTAAAAGCTTCCCCTAAATGCTTCCAGGCTTCTCAAACAAAATCTTGTGGTAGGCGTCTAGGTCGTATTATTTAGGGTCGGTACATATCTGACAGAAAATGCGTTGAGCGTATCGAGTTTATATCATCGGTTAAGTGTGAAAGGTCGAATGTTTCAGTACACACCGTTAAATTTTGGTCGTTTTAATCCCGCGGAGGGTATAGTAAACAATATAGGGATAGTAAACAATAATTTCCTGTTGTTACAAGCTTTCTATTAGCTTGCACTGTATGTAACTATGTATGTTCGGCTCAAATCTTGCAACTCAATTTTGAAGCAGATATCTTCAACCGATTGAGCTGAAATTTTACATGCATGTGTAAATCGCGTGACAATGCAATATTATGATGACATGGAGCTGATCTGATGATGGTGCTGAAATGTGGTCTTAGAAACTCTGTAGTTAAACGACATAACCCCATCGAGTTTGGGCTCGTATTGATCGTCTTGACGAGTGCTTTGGTGCTAGATGATAACGAGAATCTGATGATGGAGCTGGAATATAGTCATAGGAACTCTGTAATAAGGACAATAAGATAAATATCGTGTTTTATCTTTTTGGAATGATTTTGATGAATATTAATTATTACATAACGCGTGTAAGCTTGCTATGAAAAAAATATTTTCATTGAAAACTTGTTTTCTAGTTAAATAAACAGCGGTAATAAACATGAGAAAAGACAAGGCTGACATATTGTTGTACGTAGGCAACTACATAGACATTCTCGTACCTATCTACCTAGGTCTGTATGATATGAAGTTAGGTATAGATACCGGCACGTATCTTAAGCGCTCGGTGAAAGAGCGGGGTACGCTTTGCGCATCATACACATCGGCGAGCCAATCACTAGTACAAGGATTGCACACCCCAACCCCGCGTCTCAAATCATACCAGTAAAGAGACCTGATATTTCACTTCTGCACATGCAGAAATCAGCCATGAACTAAGAAGTCAGCGCTCAAGATCCGTGCCGGTATCTGTACACTTGTAGAACGTAAATGTACCAATACATTCCTTTACCGCATAGCGGGGATAGTACAGTACTGTGACCTATTTTGTTCCAACTGTAATTTTCATTAAATACTAGCTTTTTCTAGCAGTTTCGTTCTTGTTGCTTATTTGATAAGACTCTAACATTTTTCTTTCTTATTCTTATCCTTACATATTATAAAGAAAAGTTCCCCTACTTAGTTTGTCGTTCGGCCTGTCTATTCGCGATAAACTCAAAAAGTACTGAACGGATTTTCATGCGTTTTTCACCAATAAACGGAGTGATTCATGGCTTACATGTATAATACATGCATAATCATTATAGTAGAGAAACCGTGCGCAGCGGGGCGAGTCGCTAGTACTAGGATAAAAAGTAAACTCAGAGAATGAGTTTTTGCAATTAGGTTTAAACATCCAGAGATTACCTTTTACAAACATTTAGAAAAAGAATTCTACCTCTTAGTAATAAAGATAATGGCAGTAAACATTACCTTCTCAGTCGTGCGAGCGGGAAAGGTAGATAGAAAGATGTATTCTTTATTGTACACCAAAAATAAAATTACATAAAGAACTAAAAATTAATAGGGCAATTAAATTAATTAACTGGTCAAAATGTACTGAACTTGGCTGTTTTTTTTTCGCTATTTCAGGTTTGGTCCCATAGTAAAAGTTGTTTGTTGTCATGACTACAATCACGTGTTTAAGTATCGTTCACTAATTACCAGTCACCCTATATAGCTCCTCCCTTTAATAGTTCAGTTTAGGTCGTGAAATGGATCGCGTTAATAGCTCATGGTTGGGCCTCTGAAGTTGACAGTGAAACTAAAAACTTTCTAAAGATTCTTAACTTTATCTTTCCCTCGACCGTCTGGTTACCGTCCTGACCGAGCCCAAGTCGTCGACGGTGCGTACTGTACCCGCGCGCCTCAAGGAGTTATCAGCAAACTGATAGGGGCTCAGCATGGTCGATGCTCACTGAGGCCATAGACCGATTTCTGAAAGAAAAGTCCGGCCCCGATATGTGGGACTAAGAAAGAACGGGGTAGGTTTTTTTTATCATTAAAAATCTGACACTCTCTCCCCCGCTCGGGAGATGTCTTTTGATGGTTTTTACCTACAAAACCTTTTCTTTTCCCGACTGTATATAAAGTATATGTTGTACTGTGTATATTGTTTAGTAGGTATTGGTAGACATGTGTAAACAAGTAACAACAAGACCTCGGGTACTCTATTGTCAGTTAGTCGCTCCAACTCAAACGGAATTGCAAAGCCAAAGCGACCACAGAGTTGTGGTCGGTATGCATGTAATGATATCATTAATAGTGGTAGGCGCAATATTGCGCCGCACGACGTGTTTACTCTAGCAGCTTGCTAGCGAGAGTTGTGCGCTTTCATTACTTTTTTTTGCCTTAACGTTCGCAGAATATTAGCAGTAGATTTATACAGTTTGTTTTTTTAGACTGGTATGGAATATCTTTTCTTCGTATGTATTATTAAAGATAAACGCAAATTTAACACATAAAACCTTTTAAATTCATGACTCAACTACTACAAAACTTCAAATGTATAAGACTGAAAAGGGTGCGTAATTCTCTGCTCGACTTTCAAAGTTGTTAGTGTGAAGGGCAATAATGCGCGACGACAGTAGGGTAGGGATGCGCTCATTCATCGACTTTTTAGTCTAAACGCTTGTTTACAGAGGCGCGGCGCGTTGGACGTTTGTCGTATAGAGACTTAGATATTAGTCTAAAATATGTGAGTAAGGACTTTGCCTTTTATATTTAAAGAAGATACATTGAAACTGTTAATATTACATAATTTTTTTGGCAGTCGTATAAAGACTAAACAAAGGGAGGTAAATAGAACCTGGGAGGTAAAAAGACCTTCAAACTATTCTATCGAGACGTATAGAAATATTTGCTGCTATATTTTGGTAACCTTTCCCCAAAAATGTTCAAAGAAGGGTCGGAAAGGGCTCTATATGATTCGTGTCAATATTGCACAGTATTCGCACTGTTGGTTCTCGGAGGACTGGGCACATCCTTTAGGAAATCATCAAATAAACATTCCGGCCCCGAGTGGAGCTAAAGAGGTAATATTAAACTTTAACTAATTAAAATCCACCTGTGCTCTGTGTCCCTTCAGTTGCAATTTGCGTTTCAGGACCATGGTAACTCTTTCGAATAACCCGTAGTTTCTTTTTACAAGCTTTTATTTAGTTTCACCTGTCCCGATGTTTGTCTGTGATCAAATCTTGCAAATAAAATTTGATCCACTTCCCGGTTACCGATTGAGCTGAAACTTTGCATGTATGTGTAAATCAGATGACAATACAAAATTATTATGACGTGGAGCTGATCTGATAATGGAGTCGGAAGGTGCCCATAGGAACTCTGTAGTTAAACGACATAACCCCATCGAGTTAAGGTTCGTTTGATCCGTCTTAACGAGTACTTCGGTGCGGTGGTACCAGGGTCTGATGATGGAGCTGGAAGATGGCCATAAGATCTCGGTAATAAGCGTAATAAGATAACCCTGTCGCATTCGAGCTTTTTAGAAAGGTCTTGATGAGTATTAATTATACACCGTTATATTTTTGTCGTATTAATCCCGCGGAAGGTCGATTCGGTACATAAAACCCTATCGATTTGTAAAGATAGTTCCTTTTTTTTTAACTCGAATTAATTTACACATGTACGAAATTAATTTCTTTAAGTAAACGTCAGCTGATCGAGGTCAATGAACTGTAGGTAGTTAGTATGCAACGACCGACAACTCCCTACAAGGTCATTGACTCGTTTACTTGAAGAAAATAATTTCGTACATGTGTATATTGTATTGACTCGTTTACTTAAAGCTTAAAGAACATAATTTCGTACATGTTATACACATGTACGAAATTATTTTCTTTAAGCTTAATTCGAGTTTTAGAAAAAAAAGTACTTTATTTTTTAATTTTATCTTTATAAACCGATAGTTTTTCATGTACCGAATCGACCCTCCACGGGATTAAGACGACCAAAATTTAACGGTGTATAGGTATATATCGCGCTATAAATTCTTGCTATGAAAAAATAATTTGAAAACTTGTTGTGTTCTGTCACAGATCAACTTATGTGGTGATCGTCAGATTAACTGGACTTGTCTGTGGCGGCCTTAATAAATTAAAGCCTCTAGCCCGGACTTAAAAGGCTTAGGGCGTCGCTGGGAGTGGACAGCAAAAGACAGGCTGAATCAATCGTAAAACAACCCCGCAAACCAACTGGACACACCCAACACTTAAGTTTTATTTGCATGTAGGCTCGTATCGATGACGAAATACAAATAAATACTGCGCGATAACCAATTAACAAGACCGTGTCGTTGACAAACAATCGACATGCGTAATATTTGTTTTGTTACTTCATTATTATCGCATTAAACGAGGGGACAAACCCTGCGTAAAAAATATTGGAAATACTAATCAGTTTGTCAGCAAGTTGTCTTCACTAAATAATTGCTCGATAGTGATAAAATTTGGCAGTCGGTCCTGAAGAAAAATCCGGAAAAAGGTTGCCGACTTTAATTCCAGAAAAATCATGCAAACGAATCTACTGCCTTAACTGGGAAAAAATAGGGCTCACTTTCCTGTGCGCAGATTTGCCGGCATCTATTAAGTGTCGTTCGGACGCAGTGGCCGATCTACCGCTGTCTTCGAAATTACTCTAAATGGCAGCTGGAGCGGATTTCAGGAAAACCTGTTTAAGTACCTACTTAACTCGTAAAGTACATATTATAAGTCTGGATTCCGACTTTAATTTCTTTGCTTTGGGAAGTGATGAAATAGCCTTTTTTTGCTGTGAACAAAATAAAATTCGATGAGAATAACTAATTTGAGAGAACCTTGCATTTTCCAGGATAACAAAAAAAAAAAAAATGCATTTGACCCTCAAATACAATGTAGTTGTGAAACTGTGCAAGAATGTTTGTTATTTCCTTTGTTAAACAAAATCGTTTTAGAAGTTTTATAAGTGCCTAAAATATTTTAAATTGAATGCAGGTTAAGATCTCTAATGCCTTGTTTTTTTTTCTTAATATATTAATAATAATTCTCTGACAGATTTGCGATTTCGGGTTGGCACGAGTAGCTGATCCTGACCACGACCACACTGGCTTCCTGACCGAGTACGTGGCGACCCGGTGGTACAGGGCACCGGAGATCATGCTGAACTCCAAGGTAAGGATTTCAAACCACTCAACTCATACAAATTTTTGTATGTTTATGTATCTGTGTTTTAGTATCTAAGACATCACATAATCATCGCACCTAGCATTGAGAATGACGTTTGTCGAACGTATACGCTGCGCTAACGCTGCGTAAGGGCCTGTGCATACCACGTTTTTAAACGCGCTACGCACGCCAATCAGACGCAGCCTGTTAACCTTCCATAGGATAAAAGCGCGCCGTCGACGCACGTTTCTAAAACGCGCGTCAACGGCGCGTTTAAAAAACGTGGTGTGTCAGGCCCTAAGCTTGAAATAATTGACGAACGGATGTGACAAAATATAAGTTTTATAGCTAAGTTGATAGGCGTTTAGAACCTTCGCGATATGCTCTATTTTGGGATAAAAATGTTATAAAACAGTTATAAGCCGAGTTATATAAGCACATAAATAGTAGGCTTATGTGGACATTCCTGACCTAGGCCGGATAGTTTTAATAATTTAGATAAAAGTAATATTTAATGTTGCACGTTCGAATTTGTGTGAGTGTTCGCATGAATTTCAGCCACTAAATATATCTTGTCATTACTATTATTTTTAGGTATACAAAAATTTATGTAGTATCTACTACTAAGAGTGTGAAAAGTGTCAATCTATTTAATTCATTTAATTGATCCACCTTCTTTTCTTACGAAATTTATTCTTCTAATGAAAAAGAGATATGCATGAAATCATTCAAACATTTACTTTCCCAGTCCAAAATTAACCAGCTCCAAGTTATTAACGCCACCCGTTCACGAACATGACGCATGGATCAGCATCATTTAGAGTTATTAAACTTATTAATGTAAACATAATATTATACGCTTCTACTAACATTACAGGAAACTGGGCAAAATTGGTCTATGAACCAGTAGAAACATGGTAAAGCCAGGGAAATTAATTTGTTAAACAGTGTGTGCTGTGTCATGGCCAGAGATCGGGATAGATTGAGAATATTATATTTGCTTAAAGTTCAAGGATGTAATTAATATAGAGTAGATAATACACCCTCTAAAATTGTGCAATCACAAACATCACTATTAGATCCCGGGATCTAAGAAATTGTAAATTACTTGTTGCCCTTTTAATAGGTATACCTATTTGATATTTTTAGTTAAAGAACAAAAACAGGATAACTTTCAGAATTCATTTTGTATGTAAAAGCAAAATGAATTCTTGAAAGTTTTGCATAATTATATTTTAATAAAAAGAGCCCTAAGGCTAAAAAGACACGAAGCGGTTTTCACCCGTTTTGTAAGCGTTTGTCTTGCGATAATCGCCCGCACGGTTTGCGGGCGAAAATCACAACTGCGACGGCTGCGTAATCGTAAAAAACTGAAATCTCGTGAGTTTAAGAAATAAAACAGCTGTTTCCTTGACCGCGGCGGGCGCGGGTGAAGACCGCTTTGTGAGTTCTTAGCCTAAAAGTTAAGCCACGCTTGAAAATAAATAATTTGTAACTATAAATCCAGTTCACGTTTTTGTAACCGCAATCACAGTGGTGATTTGAATTTATGGATAGTTAAGTCGACGGTCAATTTCCGAAGTAGTAATCATTTCAGTCGCTTGAACACACAAAATCAACCTTAAATGTTTCTATGCTGGGTCTAACACCCATATTTATAGAGAAGTAATTACTTGTTGCTATGTAATTTCTTATTAAGTTATTACTTGAGGCTAGATATCTTCATTCATAATTTAAAATTATCGTTACTTTAGTAGTTACTTTTACTCAAGTAATTAGTTATACTTGTATATAAATACGGGTGTAAGACCTCTTTTCTGTCAAAGGTAATAAAATACAAGCAATGCCAATTAGTAAATGATTTCGATTTTTTGCCCAGGACATGCGGTTTTCTCACAAAACTTTGTTTTATGGCAATGGTGATGAAAGAAATTACACAAAGTAAAGTCTGCTTGGAATCAAACTATAACTGGCAATATCAAATTACTGCAACCAGTCACCACTGCTTGAAAAAAGAAAAACTAACCATAATGATACTGGTTCATAGACACCTTCCCATACAACTTTGTCCAGTGTCCTTTGTTTCACTTGCTAGCATGTGGAAATATTTCAGGACGAAGGAAAAGGTGTATGGGAAACTAGCGCGTGGCGTTCCGTAGCCTTTGTCAACCAGCTTGGGAAGAGAGGCGTGAGTTCATGTTTGTATGTCTGTATTTCAGGAAACGGATATTACTCGGATTTGTAGTTTTTAGCAAGCGTTTTAATAAGTAAAAGGATCAATTACCTACCGTGCTCGTAGAAAATAGTTTATGAATTTAGACGTTAGGGTTTTTCAATATTTACGCTCGAACTTTGATAGTGTTTATCTTTGTGAAAAGGTGAAAACTACATGTCTATAGAGCTTAAGTTTATCTATATAGAAACTAGACGTAGGCACTTTAGCTAACATACTTAAGCACTATAGCTATACTAAGGTGCATTTTTTAATAAAGGGTGGCGCCCACTATACGACAATAAATTAAAAGGATCAATTACCTACCGTGCTCGTAGAAAATAGTTTATGAATTTAGACGTTAGGGTTTTTCAATATTTACGCTCGAACTTTGATAGTGTATATCTTAGTAAAAAGGTGAAAACCACATGTCTATAGAGCTTAAGTTTATCTATATAGAAACTAGACAAAGGCACTTTAGCTAACATACTTAATTTTTTAATAAAGGGTGGCGCCCACTATACGACAATAAATTAAACTGCGGTATACCTCATGTTGTTCCCAGTCTTGCGTACTAAAAATATTCAAATACATCCAGTAGTCACAGGACATAATAGCATAATAACAGGAAATTATTGTTTACTATCAGCATTTTCTACATGATGTATATGAAGTTCACGATCACTACAAAAAATCTTTTTTGCCACCTGAGAAGAAAATCATCGTTATTGTAACGATATTTATAAATGGCGTTCTTTTTTGTTTACGATTTTATGCTATTCAGTTTGTTTGAAAAAAAACTGTGGTTTTTGGGAAAGGTGCATTTTGAAGCAATTATGTTAAAGTTTAAAGTGGAATGTCTGATTTAAGCAAATACGGTCCTCTATCACGCACCTGTCTGGTCCGGGTAACTGCCCAGTAATTATTTTGGGACATTTATATATGTTCAAATCGCGTGGAGAATTCTAATACCACAGTGCAGAATGATGTATTTTAGTTCAATACACGTTTCTACAATGCATTGTGATTTTTAAAACTTTGTTTCAGAATCAGTGTTCTATTCGTCAGTTCGCCTAACATTTCGTGCAGCATTCAAATCCTCTATAACTCCATTAGCAATCCATCGAGATTGTGTGAACACCGTTCGACTATTTTTTGTAGGACTACGTGAAATCTCTGCTCTATTCCGACAAACCAGAGACGATTGCCTCCTTGAATGCCAAAATACCTTCCCTTTTTTTTTTGTAAGAAATACGGACCATTTACGCATAGATCTCATCCAAAATTGTTCCACTGGGATGCGTGAATACAGCAAACTCACGGCAGCCTTTTCCTCGAAATTATATTCCACGCAAAATGACATAACAGTATGATCAAACAAAAAAAATACCAATTGTAATAGCAGTAACACGGTTTGCTTTGTTTAGTTTCAAAATTCGAGCGCTTGTAATGAAAAACCTATACACGTATATGGAAGATAATACGTCATGTATAATTTCAAAGGGTAGGTTTCTGAATTGAGTATTTTAAGTTAAGAACGTCTCAAACTCTACTTAAATGTCAAATTTTGACAGGTTTTCAGGCTAGAGTTTGAGAAATACTCAACTTCAAATGCTTAAATCAGACATCGAGGGTAAATGCTGATCCATTTATTCAATTCAAAGCAATTCCGCAAATCAAAACTTATTGTAATCATTCTCAAACAAATAAGTATAATATAGGCTAACAAAAGCTTAAACAACGAAGTGATAGCAGCCAAATAAACAGAACCAAATATAGCACTAGACAATTTATGTTTGTAATATATTTGCGCTATTCAGAGCAATCTCGCTGTGGGTGCCACTTTAATAATACTCCTGTATTTGAGACAACAAAAGCCTACCATCACAGAGAAGCCTACCATCCAAGCTATCTGCTGTGCCTCCGACCTTAAAGGCTTTTGACAGACTGAACAATAAAACATTGTCTTTATAAAGCTCCATTTTCCATGTTTTCCGTCATTATTCACCATAATGTTATGAAGCGACTGACGTTCGAAGTTAGAGCGCGAAGTACTCGGTAACTAGGATGAATAAATACCCGCTTTTATGAATATTAAAATACCATTTAATACATTAAGTAAATTCCAAAAGTCGCGTCTTTAGTATATTTTCGGAATGGACATTAAGTTGTTCTTAATGTCTGCAAAAATTGCGTAGCAACGGAATGTTACCTTGGGAAAATGTTTGGAATGACTGATTGAATGAAGGTGGCATTTTTCGCACATTATTTTGATTGGAAATACTAATGCTTTATAAAATACTGCTATCAAGTCATTATACAAGTTAAACAAAACCTATATACCACTCTAAATTCTAATGTGTTATTCTCAGACTTCTGTCTCTGTATTGATTGAATCGTGGATGAAGGCCCTTTACAAAATGAGTCAGCGTTTTTCGCAAATTGAGATCGGATATCTCACCCGGAGAGGCGAGATAGAGATCTGAAACGCTCTCTAAGAAATTAGAATTTTTGATGGGGAATAATATAACACTTACCCTTAGGACCTTCATTTTCATGTTTTGTGTATAAATTTTCAAAGATTTGAATGCTTAATACTGCCGGGATTTCTGCGTAGGAAGTACAACAAATTTGTAAGCTACAGAGTTTACACAAAAGTGGAATAGACACAGGTATCAGGTCTTTTGCAAACGAAAGTGTGGATTCGTATGTAACAAAAAAAGGTAGTGGAAGGTCCGACTTTAGGCTAAAAATTCTTAGAGTACATATGTACGTGTACATTTCCCAGTCATCCGTTAATTTACATGGCATAGCTTTGATAAGTAAGGTCTACTGTCTACGGACGCGTAGCTTCATAGACGCGTATTCGTCATTTTACGCTTCATCTACGCGTACTCACAGCTTACATACAAAATTATGAAGCGGAGCAGCGAAACAACGGCGTGCCTTTGTGCTTCGTCGACGCGTCTATAAAGCTATGCGTCCGTAGACAGTATGCTTAAAGACAGAAATTGCTGCAAAACATTAATCTCACCATAAGTAAGTAACACAATTCCTTGTCCATAGGGTTACACTAAGTCGATAGACATTTGGTCGGTGGGCTGCATCCTGGCGGAGATGCTGAGCAACCGGCCCATCTTCCCGGGAAAGCATTACCTGGATCAGCTGAACCATATCCTGGGAGTTCTCGGATCACCCAGCCAGGAGGACCTGGACTGCATTATCAATGAGAAGGTACGCCACTATGTTTATTTGCTTATTCGTCGGAAAATCCGACTCCATTTTTCCCCATAACTGCAACTGGCACTGAAATAATGTTTTTTATTAGTACAGGTTTCAAAGAAACTCATTTTCTACTATATTGACTGGCAAAATTGTTTTATTTGTCCTACATTGCACTGTCCACTAGATCGGCAAGTTTTTGGTCTAAAAGGTTAGACAAGATCAGAGAATCAGTTCTTAAACTAATTTCAATACCCAGTTATGTCCTTGAGTATTGTCTTTATAAGATTACTAGCTTTTGCCTGCGGATTTGCTTTCGTTGTACCCTACCCTACTCTACCCTACCCTACCCTGCCCTAATCTACCCTACCCTACCCTATTCTACTCTACCCTAACCCTACCCTACCCTACTCTACCCTATACCAATAAATGAGCAGTTTTTTTTTATATAACTTGATAAAAACTAAGTGGAAGAGCGGAGTCTCCTAATATAGGCATTACTTACTTAAAGGGAGGTTCCAATCACTTACTAATGTAAAGCTTTTTGGTTCACAAATAAAGATTTTGTATTTGTTTATCGAAATGTAATTTCAAGTGTTAACTCGAGAGCTACGGAGCGCAGTCGCGGGACAAGCTAGGTAAAACTAAATTGTAGTTGTGTCAACGCCCCAGAGCCGGGGAAATTGGTTTGTGTTAAAACTTTCCAGGCGCTGTGTGTTTAGGGTCCTCTTATGTCGCACGCGGGAGAGCTATACGTACGAACATGCCAATTTTGACGCAAGTTACTAGTGATTCATAGCTTTTTGTAGATATAGAAAAATATAGATTCAGAAAAGGACATTATAATTTTCGAAATAGTGGGATTTAGAAGATTTTAAAGAAATAACTAAATTAACGACAGGAAATTGACACGTACAATAATTTGATAAACATCTCGTTAAAACATTATGGCTTAATATAATAATATGAAAAGATTTATTTAAGAACGAACTAGTAGTATACTTACGGAGAAAAGTGGGACATATCCTTCAGCAAATTTTTCATTATAAGCGCAGACGCTGTATGGCTATAAATAATAGGACTAACGCCAGAAGTGACACAAAATCGCCTTGAATTGCGTAATAGTATCAGGAGGGCTGACTCCAAAAAGTGTACAAGCCAGAGTATACATTGTATATGACTATAAAATAATACCTGATCTGATGCATTGAGAATGGTGTGAAAGATGAACCCCGGTTTCAGCTGAGTATTTCACAAAATTTTACCTGAAAACCTGTCAAAATTTGGCAATGGTTGACACGTTCTTAACTCAAAATACTCAATTCAGAAACCCGCTCAAGTAGGTACTGGGTGTTTTTAATATCGTGCGAATTTCATCACGCATGCGTAGCCCAAGCCAATGTCCTTTTCATATAAGAATTTATTGTAATGCGTGAAATACGCACGCGGGATACGGAGCGCGATATCGGGCAACAGCCCGCATGCGTGATGAAAACCTCATGATATTAAAAAAAAAACACCCTTCGAAAGAATTACCGTGGCCCTGCGTAAAGAGGTTTCCTCACGATGTTTTCCTTCACCGTTTTGAGAGTAGTGATGATGAAATAAATTACAAAAATTTATGTGCCTGGCTGGGTTTGACCCGGTCTCGTAAGTCGGTACCATTACCTCTCGGCCACTACTGCTCTCTACAAGCGATAATAAATTAAAATATAAATAAATAAATAAAAATATCAGACATAATTTACCAATGCATCATATACATCTATTAGATTCTACTCACAATAATTAAAATTCTACTTAGTGCTCGATTTCGAGTCGGGCGGTCCGTCGTACATTGTTGGGAATTGATGGCATTTTTGTGTTTGCGCGAGCGATGACGCGGCCCGCTGCTGAAATGTACGACGTAACGCCCAACGCGCCGCACAACGCGCCGCGTCTCCGTAAACACGGCCTTAGCCTTCATCCTCTCTCCTAACTTTGCTGTGCCCGAAAAGGTCCATATTGATCTTGCAATGTTTTATACCATCTATGTACATAATATAGAATACAATAAAGTATTGGTTATTGAGTAATATCAAATACTCGTATAGGTGCTCGAGACAATTCCACAAATGTTTGTATACATCTCTGTTGTTCATTTCGGCCGTAGTTGCCAGTGTTATCGGTTAGATACACACTAGACATAAATACGTAGACAAACGTCACCTCTTTTTGTTTGGGTCCTAGTCTAAACATCAAACAAAGGGTGGGCTGCAATTTACATTCACAGCCTTTGTTTATCGTTGCACCTTTTGTATATCTAGTTAGATGTACTTAGTAGAGTTTGCATCACATAAATCTATTGTATAGTGTATTAGGGAGAAATAAAGATGGCGCCCTATCGTTTTAGAGATCCTTTTTTTATTATGACATTAAATATCACACTCTGGGTGGAGTGAAAGATATTTAGACTTTTTCTGACTGAAACTCACCTGTGATCCGTCAAGTGTCACTAACTACGTCAATCTTGTCACGGGCTCGTCATCTCTTTAAGGCACGTGGTTTTTATTGGACGGCGAGCTACTTATTGCTCACCTTCCTCAAGCCCGCGCCTACGATAGCAAAAAGTTTCCGGCGATTTTGAGTTCCTATGCCTAGAATTATAACCGAATAAGAAATACAAATCTTGGCAGTGCGATTCTCGAATCGAATCTCCAAGATATTTTTTTGTCTTGCCATCCTAACAAAATAATTTCTCTTGTGGACCTATGCTAAATCTGGGACGTATGTACCTCTCATTTCCTTTGGTATAACAGCAACCTTTTGACTTCAGAGCCGCACACAGAAGATACACGGTTTCACGCTCAAACGGCTGAACAGATTTGAATTAAATTTGACGCACGAGTGGACTGTGTCCTGGTATAGGACAGGAGCTAGTAGCTAATATATTCGTAGAACCACTAAAACTTATTCAGCCATATTCAGCATACATTTACGATGTCCAGTTCCTCTGCTAAATTTTCTTAGTAATAATAAATTACGGACGTATTTATTTTAATGTTACGACGAAGTTAAGTATTACCTAGTTACCGAATAGGTAGTAAAAAAGACTTCATTGTATTACGATAAGGTTGAGCAGTGGTGGCCGAATGCTAACGGCCCCGACTTACGAGTTTAGGTCGCGGGTTCAAAACCAGCCTTCTCAAAACGGTGAAGGAAAAGATCGTAACGAAACCGGCATGTTCTAGAACCAAAAATACGCAAACATGTGACATCCACCAACTCGCACTGGACCCGCGTGGTGGATTACGGCCCATTCCCTCTCCTAGAGCCAAAACTTGAGTCCCAGCTGTGGGAACATTATAAGGCTGATGCTATGCTAAGGTTGCCCCAGAGGCTGACTGATTCACTGCTGTGCGTGCCACGAGTTCGTTTTCCGAAGTTTTGGGACTCTTTGGGCCGGGACCGCGGTCCCAACTTCCACCTATAAAAATATATTTTTTTAGTAGTATTTTAGGACCACGAGAAAAAGCATTAAAGTAGTGAAAAGCCCACTCAACAGGAGTGGTCTTCGTTGCTTTTCATATTAGGGCCGAGTCTTCCTTTCAGAAGCATACCCTTGGCCCCAATAGGCTTCGTACCTGCTCGGCCCCTACGTTTTGCTGACATCTTGAGGCGTGCGTGGAACAATACGCGCCGTCGACAACTTGGGCTTGGTCCGGACGGTAACCGGACGTTCGGACGGCGAGCTACCCATTGCTCGCTGTCCGCAAGCCCGCGAGGCTTAGAGCAATAAGTGTGGACAACTATTTTTTTTTAAAGAAAAAAAGTAATAGTGGTTCTGAGTTTGAATGTTTTTAGATGGGAGTTTCTATTTGTGAACTATTTTGGAGCAATATTTAGACAAAATATAATAAGATAGAATAGCCTATAACCAAGCTTAGACATATAACCAATATACTCGTATATCATACTCGTAACTTTCCACATTGTCTCGTAGATTTCGTTCGGGCACATTCAATGGGCCAATCGGGAAACTTTCCGATCCTTTTCTTGTGAGGCTGTCCTGAATAAGATATGAACTTTGACCATAGATTAAATTCATGCCGACGAGTTTTCCTAAATGCGAAACGGCCACTTTTTGTGACCCTTATTTTCTTTTCAAGCAGTATTATAGAGCTTTTTTTGAGGGTGGAAAATTATCAAATATTTTCTTTCATTCGTAGTTAAGAGCAAGAGGGAGTTTCAGACTTTTGCCAACTAAAATCCATCTTTTTATGAGTCCAATAACTTCTCCCGCTTTAAGCTGGAGCGGGAGGACGCATCAGTCTTTTACTGACTAAAACCACACCTGTGACCCGCAGACTTCAAGTGTCTTTAATGTCGTGCGGATTTCATCATGCATGCGGGAGTGCTCCGCATGCGGGGCTGCTATCCGATATGACGCCTCGCATCCCGCGTGCGTTTTACACGTACTTGTATGAAAAGGATATTTATCACAAAGGATAATTTTTATCCCGTTAAATAAAAATAAAAGATATATATCCAAAACCTGCTCATTTATTGGTATATGGTAGAGTAGGGTGGAACAAAGAGTAGAGTAGGGTAGAGCAGGGTAGAGTAGGATAGAGTAGGATATAGTAGGGTTTTTTTTTATGGTAGGTAAAATCATCCAATGACAAGTCCCCCCTTGGGTGGAGCGGGAAGTAGTGTCAGGCTCTTACTGACTAAAAACCTACCCCGTTCCATCGTTGCCTATCATGCCGGGGCTGAGCCTTCCTCTCAGAAAACGGCCCTTAAGGATATAGTAGGGTGGAGCAGGGTTGAGTAGAGTAGGATAGAGCAGGGTAGAGTAGGATATAGTAGCGTAGATTAGGGTGGAGTGGAGCCAAGCCGCGGGCAAAAGCTAGTAAATAAATAAAAACGTATTTAAGTAATCTCAGATTCAGCACAGATAGATTGTATAAACGATATGCCTAAGCAGTCTACTGGTCAACTGTTATACAGCTTGATAATACTTAAAGGAAGCCACAAATCGTGTTAATGAGCTTTAATTTATGTTCAAAGGCTTTTCTCGGAACGAAGGGCTTACAGTTTGATTAAAAAGCGTTGTTTCATAATCCATTTAGTTTAATGAAGTCGGGAACGAATATTTCATCGACTGCACTATTTTTCGTTACCTACTCTGAGCTGGCTGGTTCAAATTAATACGGTTCATGTTATCTTGTGTTTTTGTTTTAATGATGTAAAATTGTGCTTGACTGCGATCCCTCTTGGTGGTCAGCAGTGATGCAATGAATCAATATGTGATGTGTGTGATGGTGAATCGCACTGGTTTATTAAGAGCCTATTTTCTTGAAGATACGTAAATTGTAAGCGGAAGGGAAAACCACTGCAGGTAAATTGTAGATATAAAACGATTGTAACTGGCTAGGGGTCAGCTCTAGCCAAGTTACAATCCCTTAAATTCCTTTGTTCGAACAAACGGATTGGGGGCGTGGCCAACTCCAAGCGTTCACACAAAACGAAACGATTGTAACTTGACTAGGGGGGCTGGTTATGTAGTTAATACAACCGCCACGAGCCACCTGTCACCGAGGTGGTGATTGAACTGGCTGACCAAAAATCGATGTTCATACTCGTACTTTCAAAGAGTGAAAAGGTTGAAAATTTTTCAGTACTAATTTAAAAAAAAATGACCATTCCAAAAATTTCAAATCACGAAATCCAAAAGTTGAAAAATAAAGGACATAATTTATTGGTAAAATGTATATTTATTTATTTATTTAAAAACCTTTATGCACTAGTGTACAAAGGCGGACTTAATGCCGTAGGCATTATCTACCAGTCGACCTTAGGGTGGTGCAGAGACATAACGTAATAGGTGCAACTTAATGAAAAACAGACAAAATAAATAGAAAACTAATACAACAATATCTAAAAATATAAATACATACTTATATAAATACATACAAATAACCAAAATTATTTTGAGAAACGAATCCACCAAATCAACGCTGCGATGAATCTAGCAGCTTCTTGCGAATATGTTCACGTGCCATTACCTTAAAATACCATAACGTTTTCGTGTAATGTCGTATTCTCTTTTTACCCGACTGCGCCAGAAGGAGGGTTATGTTTTTCGAGAGTATGTATGTATGTATATATGTATGTATGTATGTATGTATGTATAATTGTTTGGCACGCTCTGCAGCCTGAACGGCTTGATGGATTTTAGCTTGAGAGGTGTCGTTAGATTCGTATTTACTGTGAGAGTGACACTGGGTACATCAAAATAAAAAAGACAACAAAATGGCGGATTATTGGCGCCAAGTTCAAATGTTTTGCACGCTCTGCGGCCTGAATGGCTCGATGGATTTTAGTTTGCGAGGTGTCGTTAGATTCGTAATTACTGTGAAAGTAATATCGTAATAAAATAAAACTAAAAAAAATAAAAAATAAAATATTTGCAGATTACTTCAATCTACTGACTAGACGGCTGAGTTTCTAGAATGGGTCCCGACTGCTACAATTTATCTTGTATTTATAATATTATATAGACATAGTTAAGTGCAATCGGGTACAACGACTTTCTTGTTTAGGGCTTTTTCTACTCAGAAAAGCAGTCGGGGTTTTTTTAGTTTTTTAAATTACCGTTTTTTTTACCACATTGTTCAGGTCACAAGCTAGTGCACTAGTTAGTAGGTATCAAAAACTGTATTGATAACTGAAAAACTGTTCCTGTAGGCTCGGGGCTACCTGGAGTCCCTGCCTTACAAGCCGCGCGTGCCCTGGGCGGAGCTGTTCCCCGGGGCGGACGGCCGCGCGCTGGACCTGCTGCACCGTATGCTCACCTTCAACCCGCACAAGCGCATCACCGTGGAGGAGGCGCTCGCGCACCCCTACCTCGAGCAGTACTATGACCCTAATGATGAGGTAAGTGAATATTGTGAATGGCTAGTTTCTATATTACGAATTTGTAATTGATATTGAGGGTAAAGAAAGATGTCGTTTCTTCATACTCAAAGATAAACAGACGCTCCGTGTAAAACACGAGTATTTAACCGCATCCAGCTAGACTGAAAGCCGAACTCAAGCACTTATCCCAACTAGTGTTTCTTTTATCTTTTCTTTGAGATTTCATGGTTATAAAGGCGCTATAACAGGATAAATAAAATATGATGAACCAAACAAAACGAAGCAAAATTTATTTAAATTTGAAATTTCTATTCAATCCAAAGTTCTTACAATTCATAGTGTGCAGTTATAAAAAATGGCAATTTCTTATGTGAAACACGTTTTCATCACCAACGCAACGTTCATTTCATACAAATTGTTTTCATCCGTATTTTGTTGGGTTTTGTCACAAAAAAAGCTGATACAAACAGACACTGTCGAACATTATTCTAAAATAAATTTAAATTACAGCCCGTGGCAGAGGAGCCGTTCCGTTTTGCGATGGAACTGGACGACCTTCCTAAGGAGACGCTGAAAAAGTACATCTTCGAGGAGACCCTACTGTTCAAGAAACTCAACGAAGACGCGTAGACCACTGGTGCGTCCCTCGGCCGGCGGGTAAGGCGTCCGTCGCGTGCGGGATCCGTACTCCCAGTACTAGAAATGACGGACCCAACAAGTCATCTACATACATTACATCATCGACATCTCTATCTTATCTTTACAGTGCTTCGCGATTAACCCAGTTACGAATAATTCCTAAGAATATTTGTTGAATGTTGTAACTTTAAGGATAATTATAACAATATTACAAGTAACAGGAAAACAACTCGCATGGTGATGTGACGCAACCCCGGTCTAATTATGTGGGTATAGATGATGTGTGGTTCTAAGTTATATATTCATCGCCTCGGCCGTAGACCGTAAACCAAAGGTGAATAGTTAACCAACACGTCATTTAACATTTAATAGGTACCTATGCGAAAATGACTTCGTATTTTTTGTATTATGCAGTATGTTATGTAATTTAAATTATGACTGTTAGTCTCAGAGCCAGGAACGGTCAGTTGACAACTGAGCTTCCTTTTTCTATATAGTTACCCGTAATGCGGTGAAACGTAAATAAAAACAGATTTGAATATGACTTCGTTTCATGGACGCAACATTATGTACGCTACAGCGCTTTTATGACCCATTTTTTCGGTCACTGAACGTCTCTCGACTCTGAGACCAACTTAAAAAAAAAAAACAAATTTCATCCAAATGTTTGTATTCAACGTTTGAAACTTTCTTAGGTGTAGTCGCTTTCAATGGCGATCAATAAAGTATTTTTGTGGCGGTATAATGCATAATAATATTTTTCTTATTTTTAAACTGCCAAAATATGTAATAAAAATTAATTCTCGCTTCACTATAATTATGATTCAAAGATTATTCGGAAACGTCATGACGTCTGAACGGTAGGTTTGTGTTCGGGAATATCGTATCGGTATGATTGGTCAGAGCGTAGTTGTAATAGGTATATATTAATGCGTAGCAAACTTATAGTATAATAGATAGGTCTTTTCTGAAATTTATAAACGTTAAACATACCTAGTCGTACAAGTTGTAAATTGTGATGTTCGATCATTGTGTTGACGGGGATTGATGGCATCGTAGGTATTCTGCAGTATTACATGTCGATCGAGTAGCGGGAGGTATCGACGGCTTAGCGCTAGGCTAGCGGGCGCACGGCCGCGTCGCGACATCTGAGGGAGCAGAAGTGATCAGAATGGCATTCAATGTTGGTGTAGCGTGACCAGACACGCATCGTACTCCTCACAGGAGAGATGAATTGTAGAGAGTGTATAAATTATGTAAATTGTTCGTGCGCGTATCGGTGCGCGCCGTGCCGGAGTGCATACTGCGGCAGGAATGATTTTCCTGGTCGGGCGGGACTGCTGCACGGCGGGCACGGACACGTCGCACAACGCACGGGAACCAAACGACGTGGACAGCTAGCGGTAACGGACGACCGATGTAAATATTTTTACATTTCGACTTAATGTATTTAAAGTGTCACCGAGTAATAATTTCAAGCACCACGTTATTATTCATCATTCTAATGTGATTTACTTACGAATAAATGTACTTTCTCTTTAGCGAGCGAGGTGTTCGTTGGAAAACTTGCGTGTTTCAATGATTTCGTAATAATAATTATCGTCTTCCTTGTATTTGCATGTTAGCGCACAAGATAATTTTAGTATAGTTATTCTTCATATCAAATATTTTAAAGTGATGTTTATAGATTAAAATTAAGTTGAGTGTGCGATTAATGGGGTCGCCGTATCAAGTTTTTCAACGAACGGGTGCGGGCGGCGCAGGGAGGCGGCGGCTCGCACCCATTGTTACGACTTCATTATTGTCTATAAGATGTTGTTAGGATCGAGCCCAGATAGTGGCGGATACTGTGCGGTCCTCACTCCGTCTGGCCGATCACTCTACTTCTGTACTAAGACTTGAATACCGTTGTTTGTTGAAAGTATTAGAGAGAAATTTAGCTGCAAAACGTTGTCTAAACTATTTTTTAAATTACAGTTCATGACGTGTTTTCGTTGGACGAAAACATACGTTAGATCTCGAGTGTTATCTTGAGACGTATTACGTGTTGTATAAATGTAAAAGCCATCGCTTAACGCGGTTGTTGCTACATTCGCGGGTAAACTATTTTTAGGTGCATTTAATGCTTAAATGATTCCAAAACACGGAGCATAACCGCACTTGATGTAATCAAAACAGTTCGACCAGAAACAACAACGGTTTTGCCGACGAAATTCAATTTAAACGTGAATTTGCGCCGACCTCGGCGCCGGGAGTGTAGTGACAGTCGCGTCGGAATAATACCGCATTTACTGTTCCATCGACATGAAATTGAGTGTTTTTTTGACTAAAACCAAATAAAAGTACCTTGTTTGCGAGGCAATTCGTCTATTTGTACAGTTATTTTTGTTTTTCTAATTTCTACATAAGTAACGCTTTGGAATATGTAATATCAACTGTATTTTTAGATCATACGCCAATGATTTGTAAAAAGACAAGCTTATTTATAGTGACTAGTATTTTAAATAAGTGGAAATCGTCTCACTGACTGTCTAAATAACTCGTTAAATGTTTTCATTGTTTAGATTGTACCTAACTATAATAATGTCTAGGAGCAAAGGAATGGTATTATTATTAAATAAAGCTGCAAATACATTCGACCCGTGTAATGCTGTGGCTACATTATTGGGACTTCGCGAATATTCCGCAACTAATGTGACCGAGTAGTTTGTCGAATCGCGAAGTATTCGGGCGAACACGAATGCTTGTTGACACTTACCGCATAGAAGTGCGGTTTGCTCGCAGTCAGATAATGTAGCCATAGCATAACAATCAAACATACCTACATTATCAGATGCAGTCGGCTTTGACTGAATAAGAATTTAATCTAAAACCATTCAATGCATCTAAACTTTACTGCAAATTCTATATCCGATCCCTTGTTCCTAGATAATCTCATGACGCATATTTCAACCATAATTTAATAAAGAGCATCTCATATAAAAACGAATTCTACAGTAATATATTTAATTATTATTAAAAATGGTTGCGAATATAAAGCCAATAAAAATAAAACCTATTTCACCACATTCAAATTAAATAAACATTTCAAAAACGAAGTCCACGTGGATAATGTGGAGAAATGGGCGTTTTGAATGTCTCTCCAGTACACATATGACTTCCCTTGCTAATTTTCTATACAACCTCTAAACATCATAACACCAGATTACTATCATGTATTTATTGTTAAAATATGAGTGTTGCCATATTTTCTTAAGTCATTATGTACAAATTGGATATTGTAAGATCATTTGTTATCTGTCAACAGTTGAATATTACGAAAATAAATCAAATCAAATGATGTTAATTGTTTCATTTGTTCCCGAAATGGACACCTTGTATTGAACGAGATAAGTAGGCAAGTTTAAGAGGACTACAGGACCTTAAGCGCGGACACTGTCAGACGGCGTACAAATGAAAGAGGTACGCAAAGACAATGCTTGCAAATATGAAGCATTTTAGCCATTTACTAAAATCTACAGATTTGATTATAAAATTAAAACAATAACGGTAAAACGTTGCTTGTAGAATAATCTACTACTAGGTACTACAAACAATCAGAATGATTACATGTATACGACATACAACTCTAGTTTTTGACAATCTAGCAATTTTTAGAGGTGTCATCATGATTTTTTCTACCGTAAGTTCAAAAAATAAGGCATAATCTTTCCCATTATTTCGAATATGATATTTTTAGTAAATTACTGCAATTAAAATTACAGATAGTTTTTTTATACTTTGAACCCGTCGAGATACTTTTGCGCATTATCAAACACGCGTTTAACTTCAGTAGTCCTATTAAGAGAAATATGTTAATGAAGTTCCTATAATAAACATGCCGTTGTTACAAACTCCATCCAATACATCGAGGTATGGATCAGCAAAGTTTAATGGAGTAAAAATGCTTTTAGAACTAGTAGGGCGTGCTTTTACATTAATTAGGGCGGGTTCCGAAGTACCCGCGGCGCTCGGCGCCTGGGGAGTACACGGCGAACAACGAACTCGCCGCGGTTGTTACGAAAGGACTACAATAGGTACAATAGAATAATTAAAGTTTGGCTTTTATTATACACTGGCCTTCAAGACTTGATAACACTATTTTAAAATTGTAGATACCTAATTTGTTATAAAGTGTTAAGTACCACAGTTTCAAAATTTTGTATAAACTGTAGGTAATTTATCATAAAGCGTTGAAAGTTTAAAAATGAAAGTTTATAGCAAATTTCATTAGTTGACTTTCCTAGAAGCATATAGTATTTTACATTAGTAACTGTTTTTACTTTTATAATGATATTTAAGTACCTAATTAGATATTATATAAAAAACGGTAATTTAAAAAACTAAAAAACCCGACTGCTTTTCAGAGTAGAAAATGCCCTAAACAAGAAAGTCGTTGTACCCGATTGCACTTAACTATATAATATTTTAAATACAAGATAAATTGTAGCAGTCGGGACCCATTCTAGAAATGGAGGCTTAGTGAATTGAGAGCACATACCTATACTACATTGCAGATTACTCCAATCTACTGACTAGACTGCTGACTTTCTAGAATGGGTCCCGACTGCTACAATTTATCTTGTATTTAAAATATTATATAGTTAAGTGCAATCGGGTACAACACCTTTCTTGTTTAGGGCATTTTCTACTCTGAAAAGCAGTCGGGTTTTTTAGTTTTTTAAATTACCGTTTTTTATTTTTTGTTTTTTTTTTTTATTACGATATCACTTTCACAGTAATTAAGAATCTAACGACACCTCGCAAACTAAAATCCATCGAGCCGTTCAGGCCGTAGAGCGTGCCAAACATTTGAATTTGGCGCCAAAAATTCGCCATTTTGTTTTTTTTTTTTATTTTGATATACCCAGTGTCACTCTCACAGTAAATACGAATCTAACGACACCTCTCAAGCTAAAATCCATCGAGCCGTTCAGGCTGCAGAGCGTACCAAACAATTATACATACATACATACATACATACATACTCTCGAAAAACATAACCCTCCTTCTGGCGCAGTCGGGTAAAAAATAGCATTTTTAGGCATATTATTTGGAAGTCTCATATTTGAACTCGTATCATGAATTCTACAGAAACTGCCTGCTTTACACTATGTCGGGACGACCGGCCACCTACACCGTAGGCGTCATGGTTTTAAATCTATCTAAAATAAATAAATAATAATATCTACCCTTATAATAAATCGGAAGAGCTTTTTTGTTTGTTTAAATGCGCTATATCTAATCTTTGGAACCACCCTTCAGATCGGAAAAATGTTTCTGCATGGTATAGCCAGATTCATGAATATAGGCCAGGGGCGCCGACTTTTAGAAAACGTCATGGGTGCATAAACTCATTTAACGACTTGAAAAAGTGGCGAACTGTGAGAAGACAAATGCACACTGATCGCCGGAAAAATAAATAAAAGTCCTAGGTACTTACATATTGCGTACTTAATACTTATCTACTTACAGGCGAGTGGGTGACAATTATGTTTGATAAAAATGTAATTAGATTTGTGTTGGTGCGGGAATCGAACCCTTCGACCCTTGAGTCCCAACGGATCGTCGGGTAATGAAAAAACGCTCATCCCTAAATAGGCGATTACTGATTTCGTTCGTTTCTTGATGTTTATTCTCAGGGGGCTTGGCACCCAGTTTTTATTTATCATGGGTGTTCGAGCCCCCTAACACCCACGGAGTCAGCGCCCCTGGCGGTTACAAAACATCACGGAACCAGAGCAGAACCAAAGACGTGAGTGAAACTGCGGGGGACGGCTAGTATGGCTCTAAAATAGCGGCCACTAATGAGCCATTAAAAGCCCAATCAATCTCTGTCTATAATATTCCAAAGTTTCGATTCAAGAAAATGCTTAATCGAATTATCAACTCGGATTCGAGGCTTAAACGATTCATAATGGGCAAAGTTTTGCTAAACAGTCGCGCCAGCCCCGGGCGCGAACGCGAATGGAAATATTTTAGCCAGTTTGTTTTACGCACAAAACAACGTTACAATTTTTTAGCAATGTTTCGTTCCAAAACACACAATGTACTTACTTTCATTTAAATTGGTATCTAGTTCTTACAGGGATGCCAAACTTATATTTACAAACTGTGTAAAAAATTGGTCATAACGTGCTGCCAAAGAACCTTGTCTTGGCGATTTTTGCACAGAAAATTAAACTATACCTACTCCATCTGTCTATGTGAGAGGTAAACAAAAGGTAAACAATCTTCACAAAAATTGTCTAAAAATGTTTTCAATCAGCTATTTACCTAAAACGATGTTAGATAATTAACTAAATTTAAATAATCTTTGTGTCTTCTATATGATTTTTTTTAAATAAAGACATCAAGATTGTTTACTTTTAGTTAACTACCTAAACCGATAGAGTATAGATGCTATTATTTTTTTTATTTACAGCCTAAAATTAGTATATAGTAATGATATTGTACGTGGCATATAAGTTGAACTAAAATAACGATCGACCTTCAATGCGTTGTAACAGATTTCTGGGTCTCAACCAAAGTGCGGCACAGCGGGGGGCTGCGCGTAACTATAGCAACGAAGGCCTTTTAGTTCAACTTATTTGCGTGTCCGAAATATTTTCCCTCCTATGGCACGCTTTCCATAGGTTCGCCATCCCTGATTTAGTACCTACCTACTTTTCTGTTTGAAGCTTAGTGTTTCGTAGAATTCCGTTTCGTAAGAGCTTACCTAGTAAAGTACCTACTGAGAAAACTGCCAGAGACTCCACGAAATAGGATCCTATACAAGTTTAAGCTACAAAAGCTAGATTTGCATGGCGATGTCTGTGTCTTTTATTTTACGAGCTTTTATTTAGTTTCACCTGTCCCGATGTTTGTCTGTGAATATTAGATGACAATACAATAGTACATTGTTACCCTAGGGGTGAAAGTAACTTATTTAGTCCCGAAAAGGGGTTTGGCGTCCGAGCGTACCGAGGTCGCCAATAGTTCGAGGGACTAAATAAGTCTTTACCTCGAGGTAAACACTGAGCTTTTTATTACGTATACAAACAAAAATAAAATATAAACTAGTAAAACCTAAGTCGTCGTATGGTTTTAGGTATCTTTCTTCTGAATTAGGTGGTAAAAGGTTTTCTCCTACTGCTTTAGCTCCTTCTCTTGTGAAAGCAGGCGTTATATATGAATCTGATGAACTTATCGTGTTAATATCTACAAATATCTGTTGGACGTAAATGTAAACAAAACTCTAGAACTCGATAAAACACATTAATGAAGGTCGGATTGCCGTATTATCACTTTCCCGCCAATTTTTTTTTTTTCTGTTGCCGTATATATTTAGGCTTTATTTTTCATTTTCATTATTGAAAAATTAGTTAGAAAAATTTCTCAATTATTTTTTCAATGAAGATTAGTGTCATTTAAAAAATGTATTCTTTAATTTATACTTAATTAACTTTAAGTTTTTTCAATTTTTCATCGCGCCGTATTTGACTGGCTGTGTAGAAAGTTGGGACATGGTTCAACAATTTCTGTTAACCGAAGCCAAGATAGAACTAGAATTTTTTAATAAATTGACAGCTGTCAGTTGAAAGCGATTCTCCGTAGGGATGAAAATATTAATTCAACCCGCTCCTCGGGCAACTTCAGACCTACTTTCAGAGTATGAGTAATGAAAAATTATTATAACGTGGAGTTGATCTTATTTATAGAATCGGAAGGTGCCCATAGGGACTCGGTAGTTGAACGCATCAACCCGATCGAGCTTGGATTCGTTTGATCCGTCTTGACGAATACTTTAGTGCTAGATGGTAACCAGATGATGATGGAGCTGGAAGATGGCCATAGGAACTCGGTAATAAGCGTAATAAGATAAACCTATCGTATTTAAATTTTTTAGAATGGTCTTGTTGAGTATTCATTTTAAACCGTAAAATTTTGGTCGTTTTAATCCCGTGGAGGGTAGATTCGGTACATGAAATATTACCGATTTGTAAAGAGAAAATTAAAAAATTAAGCAGGTACTTTTTTTTAAACTCGAATTAATTTACACATGTACGAAATTGATTTCTTTAAGTAACTTCTGTGTTACGATATGGGTTGATACTATGGGGAAACTCAACAGACGGTCAGCGGGCATTTCTTTCTCAAAAGCGTTGCATAAGAGCTATTGTTGGCATTCCTCCATACGAGTCCTGCAAACCTCATTTTAAAAGACTCAAAATATTACCCCTACCGAGTATGTACATTTTTGAAATTTGTGTATTTGTAAAGTGTAATCCTGATTTATTTGTGAGAGCTCGTGACATGTATACACGTGATAATTTATATCCTCGTAGTGCAAGACATGGTCAGAGACTTGTGCTAGAATTTGTACCAAAGACTGCAATGTTTAATAAAAATTGTTCAGCCATGTGTGTCAAAATTTATAATAAGTTACAAACAAACATTCAAGATCTTCCTCTACCAAAGTTTAAGAAGGCTCTTAAAGAGCTACTTCTAGATAAAATGGTCTATTCGATTAATGACTGGCTACAGGAATAATATTTGTATATAAATATATATTGAGTGAAATGTGATACGGTTTTATGTTAAAAATTATTTGATTTTTATTGGAATGTATTTTACCAGGTATTATTGATATTGGACACGCAGAATTTTAATGATTTTATGGCTAATTATTATTAAATAAAATAAATTAAATACAATTAATTAAAAAAACAAAGTTCACATGCCATGTAACAGGCTAAATAGAATTTAAGGATGTAAATGTAAACGTCAGCTGAGCGAGTTCAATGGCCTGTAGGTAGTTAGTACGCAACGACCGACAACTACCTACAAGGTCATTGAGTCGTTTACTTAACACGTAGATCCACAACTACCAAACTTGTTCATACAAAAGTAGTCTCTAAACATCGGAATTAAGGCCTATAGTGGCGTGGATGTGAGAGGACACCGGTGTCCTCTGAGCTAGGACAGAAATTAATTTCATACATGCATATATTAATTCGATAGTATTTCATCTACCGAATCGACCCTCCGTGGGATTAAAACGACTAAAATTTAACGGTGTATAGGTATATACCGCGCTATAAAAACTTGCTATGAAAAAAATATTTTCATTGAAAACTTGTTTGGTGAGAAATCAGCAATCAACTGTCAGAATACTGAGTAAACTCCACCTGTGTTTTTCAGTCGCTCTTGGCGTTCTAGGTCCGCGGTAACTCGTTTTTTGACAATTTTGCAGTTCTAGCGACGTCTGTAGGTACAGTTCGTTCGACGTTACTTGGCGCGCCTGAAGTTAGGCTCTGCGAACTTTAGCGCTTGTGCACTCGTAAAATAATAAATGTTTTGAAAAAATAAATGCCAATAGCAGTTGTTATTGCTGTTAACAACTGTTATTGGCATTTATTTTTATAAATCATTTATTTGACGCGCTTATTTTGAGCGCTAAAGTTCGCAGAACCTAACTTCAGGCGTGCCAAGAACTGACGAACGTACTGTACTGACATATTGTCTAAAACAAATTCTCCCAACGTGTCTGTCTGTGTGTGTAATCACCAATAAGCAGAATGATTTATGGAATATTCAGGTGTATAAAACATGCTTAAAAAAAGCCACGAATTTCATTTTTTACATCCGTACGAAGTTGGGGCGGGTTGCTATTGGTGTGTAGATAAAATATCGATCTGCAGATAGTCTGTTATAGCAAAAAGAAGAAAAAATACCGAATAAAGGATAACAATCCATTTTGAAAAGCCTTTCCCCCGTTGTACCTAATATTATTCAACGTTAAAGTGTTTGCCCGTATGACTACCATCAGAAAATTTCGACGTGAAAATGAAAATGTTATGTGAAGTAGGTATATTTTCCGTGCCGTGCCGTATAATACCGACTTGCCCTTTAACAATAGGGACGTAATTTTAATTTGTGTGTACTTTTTATTTTTCGCTTATTATGTTTTTTTTTACCAATGATTGTTGTTTGTCTGGGTTTGGTATTTCAGTTCCGAGTAGAGTGGGGTTACTTTTCCCCTGGGGTATAACTATGGCATAAGCATATTACCCAATAGAAACATGAGAAACTGTGTTTACTGTATTTCTATTGGTTAATGAGTTCGGGTCAAAGTTATGCCTCATGGCCAAAGTAAACCTACTTTATTGTTTTACTTTTTAGAAGAGAACGACGAACGACTTTGGCGACGCTTTCAATCATGACAAGGAGAGGTCACAGGGTGAGATTTATTGATTGCTGAACATTATAGACTTACATAATTATGACGCTGAGCCCGATGGGGCCGGTTCAGGATTGCGGGATTATTTCTAAGAGTTGGGGCCGTCCATTAATTACGTGATGTGTTTGGGGGTCAAATCGAATCTCATCCAATCTCACTTGTAGGAGAAGGGGAATGGCTGCTCTACGGAAAAACAAAGTAACTAAAAATTTTTTCATTAATCAATTTTTTTTTTTTAATTTTTGGTACTTTTAAAGCATAACGGTCGTGGCTTTAGTTTTAGAGAAAAAAAAAGTCGACAAACTAAGTAACTACGAGCAATAACACTCCTTTTAGAAAAACAAAGCAAAACACAATTAGTATGTCAATTAGGTACTTTGTTTTTAAATTGTAAATTAAATGACTGGGATTTTTTGTTTAGTAAAAATGTGTTTTATTGAGATCATAATTAAGTTAAAAAGAAAGGAAAGAGCGCTACATGGTTTTTGTATTGTAAAAAAGAGTTATTTATTATTTTATAATTGAAATCTAGTTCTATATAAAACTTAATAGATATATATACAAATTAAAAATTAATAATATGTACAAACGGGTAGAAAAAGAACTTATTGGGCATCAAAAACGCGACTCTTCGCGAGACCAGAGGGCTGGGCTTTTCTTCGGTCAACGAATCAGCATTGCCATCCAACGTGGCAATGCTGCCAGCGTTCTGGGCACTTTTCCCATTGATATCGATGTGGATGAATTTTTTGATGCCCAAAAAAGAGTAATAAAAAATCTGCCAAAAAACATTTTTTTTTTATTTAAAAGATATTATACACAATTTGTCATAAAATTGTTACGCAATAGGTAGAGCAAACTATTTTAAGCATTATTACATTTAAAAAATGATGGAACGATCAAAACCACGTTTTAAGGAAAGATTTTTCCGTTTTTTCCTTCTACTGTATTTACTTAACTGTAATTACTTTGTTTAAGAGCAGCCGGAAGTCTCGGCAAGTATTACGTACCTATTTTTTTTATTTGCATAATAACTGAGTAATAACCCAGATTTTTGTTTGAGTTTATCCAGTCCTTCTTCTTAGTCCAAGCGATCTCTCTTTTAAATGCGCTCCCACTGAACATCAGGCCGGCTTCCAGTCGGTTCACTTGTAAGGTGAAAGCACGTGAACACATTGGCAGGAAGTTGGTGTAATCATCACAGCGTTGATTGGTTGGGTTCGTTCCTCATGATAACATTGTTAAATTGTGTATTTATGTATCTAAGTCTGTATTTATTATTGTAGGTATTTCTTTTCTAATTGTTTTTCAATAAGTTGCACTACGATATTATGTTTCTGCACCACCCTAAGTTCGACTAGTAGAAAATAAAATTCAGCGAAAGCCAAATCTTACCGCGGCATCGGCATTGGAACGCAAAGGGCAACTGAAGGAAAACGGTGAGTTTTATTCAGTAAAAGTTTGACACACCCTCTTGCTCAACCCAGAGGAAGAACAGTTGATGATTTCCCACCTCACCTAAAGAGGGTCTTTCGGCTGAAACGATGATTTATGAATACCTGTAAAATAGTACATTTTGATACAAGTGGGGAAAGTTTGTCATTGCAGCCGAGGCGAAATTCACCCGAGCCGTACAGGCGAGGGTGTTATGAAGGCGAGTGCTGCAGTGACAAATCTCCACGTGTATCAAACGACGTTTTTCAATACACTTTCGAAGAAATACGATGAAAAATCCACCAATAATCTATCTTCTATCGGTAAATTACGACGCATTTTTGTTCATTTTGTACTGAAGAAAATTTTCCAAAGTTACCTAATAATTTAGTTTTGATTTGGTGGCAGCAGGCTTTTTTACCTCAATCACATAATCTGTTAGCGTAGCATCTAACTAAAGGATTCTCTTCTAATCTTCTTTTTCACAACTATCACAAATGAATAAGTTAGTTAATATTAGGTGTACTTTTTTCCCGCGCATAACCTTTGCAGGTTGAAGAAGAAGCAAAGGTATCAAACCGTATACATCCTAATATTAAAAATATACAAATTCAAATATTTTTGAATTTCGAACACAGATAATTGTTAATTTGTTGGTATTAACAAATTATTGTTTACATAATCATGTCTATTTGTTATATTCTGTTCAAAAACACAATTTTAATTTTCATTAAATATTAAAAACTTATCCGCCTCTTTGCTTTAAAAAAAAATAATAATCACTCTTGACCATGATGAAATAGGAATGAAAAAAGCCCTTGTTTTGATAAATTGAACAAAAACCACGCGGGTGATAAACATGCCATATCGAACCTAATCGTAGTGCGATAAAAGGCAGTTTTCGAGTAAGTGTAAGTATTGAAAAAATACTTTTGATTCCTCATCATCATCATTTCAGCCGAAAGACGTCCACTATTTGAAATAGGCAACCTCCAAGTGTCGCCACAGTGAACGGTACGGTGTGTCTCGCAATCAACAGATTCCTGTGACCCTCACCAGGTAGGGATGGCAGGCGGTCGCTTCCTTCTGCGAAGCGGTAATGCTAGTAAAGGAGAAGACCGACCGCATCAGGCAAAGGCAACGGGGCGTTCGCCCCAGCCGCTGCCGGGATTCCGATACCGATTTCCGGCCAACGTAGGCGCGGGCTTGCGGACGGCGTGCAATGGGTAGCACGCTGTCCCGTCGTCCGGTAACCGACCGGATCGAGCCCAAGTCGTCGACGGCGCGTACTGTTCCCTCGCGTCTCAAGGAGCTGTCAGCAAACCGTACAGGCCCAGCCTACTAGCTGCAGGCAGGCAGGGTCGAAGCTTACTGGGTTCAAGGGCCACTTTCTGAAAAGAAAGGCTCAGCCCCGGTATGATAGGCAACGAAGGAGGATAGATAGATAGGTTAGGAAGATAGGATAGGTTTTTAGTCAGTAACAGTCTGACAGTATTTCCCGCTCCGCCCAAGGGTGTGATTTGTCATTGGATGATTTTACCTACCATAAAAAAAAACAGGTCGTCGGTGTACCTTGTGGAAGGTCTTCCAACGCTGTGTCTTCCGGTGCGATTGTGATTCTCTAATCAGTTTCAAATAACTATAATGATCAAGAAGCCGAAATATTTCGCCCAACATGGCGCCCTTTCTTCCCCCTCATATTATCTAGGAATGGAGAAACAAAGCGCTATGGCCACTTGCACAGACAATGCCGCGTGATTAATAGGGTCAACGATTGTTTTGACTCGTCTCTATCGCGCTGGGATTTAGTAGATCTATTTGTTTAAGCCATATACTCGTATACGGCTTAATTTTGATCGTTTTAATCCCGTGGAGGGTCGATCCGGTACATGAAACACTATCGATTTGTAAAGATAAAATTAAAAATTAAAGTACATTTTTGCTAAAACTTGAATTAATATACACTTGCACGAAATTAATTTCTTTAAGCAATCATCAGCTGAGCGTGTCGAACTATTACAGAAAAAAAAATAGATTGACAGTAAGTAGGTTTTGATTTAGTTCTTTTTTTCTTTCCCTAGTTGTTTTCAGTAAACTGCAAGCTTCTGGTACATCTCTTAACAAGTAATAAATAATTAATTAAAAGCCTTAAAGAAAGAGCAGTGGTGGCCGAGTGGTAACGGCCCCGACTTATGAGTTGTAGGTCGCGGGTTTAAACCCAGCCAGCCGCGTTACTTTGTGTAATTTATTTCATCACCACTGCTCTCAAAACGGTGAAGGAAAACATCGTGAGGAAACCGGCATTTCCTAGAACCAAAAATTCGAAGACATGTGACATCCACCAATCCGCACTGGGCCCGCGTGGTGGATTACGGCCCATTCTCTCTCCTAGAGAGGAGGCCTTAGTCCCAGCCGTGGGAACATTATAAGGCTGATGCAATGCAATGCAAATTAAAAAGCCTTTGGTCCCTGGGCAGCATACTACTCTTATACTTTATAATGCGCTTAACAATACCAAAGTATATAATTTAATTTATATATTTTGTCTATACATACGTACATTTATTTATTATCAGCTTTTAGCCGCGACTTCCTTCGCGTGAATGTCGGTTAACACAGATTCCAGAAGGGAATTGCATTCCTTAGCTGTACGTACAATACCTAAATGTGTTTCCAAAACGGCATGCCTATCATGTACCGGTATCTGTACTGATATAACTGGGACCTTCATCCGTTTCTGCCGAAATAAATCCAATCCAGATTGGAAATTGTGTTTGGACCAACACTATCAACCTATCAACGGGGCTCGGAGCAGTAAATATTTTCTACTTGCCGTCGGCTGCCAATCATCGATTCATCACAAACTGACATTCGATTAGATGCAAACTTCTAACGAAAAATAATGTTTCGTTCATAGTAAATCGTTGTGTGGTGTAGGTAAATATTTATCCTTTATTCTGAAGATATACTCACCAAGTAGGAACCAATTTATGAGGCGTTCGCTACAAGTTATGAAGATAACTAAGCGCTTTAGGTACGATAAGTAATGTTTAGGGTGATTAGGTTGACTTTTGGTTACACTGTGTCAAATGAATTTCGAAATAAAATACGTCCGTTGGTTATGAGGTTTATTGGTAACTAAACAAACAAAGGTCATGCATCTCTTTATAATAGGATATTGGCGTTAACATAGGCCGCCCACCAAAGGACTACAGATAGTCCTTTAAAAACTATAATGATCTTTAAAAAAAATGAAATCGATAAATTATATGATTGACGTATGATACATGCAAAAATTAAACAATTATCTCATCAGATGCTGCGTCGATGGGAAGAGCACACAATTTTGTCACGCATCTCTTTGTTATTGTGTCACCACTCTTTACACTATATACCCTGGTTAAACCATCGGGGCCAGGGTGCTTGTCGGTGATGCGTCCCATGGACCATTTCCCCGGTGGGAGGTTATCTTGCTTGATCAGCACTATGTCTCCCTTCTTAAACTCTTCTTCGCGTTTTAACCATTTGGGTCTCTGCTGGAGTCTTGTGAGGTATTCCCTCTGCCATCTCGACCAGAAGTCACTCAACAATTTTTGGGTGTATTGCCAGCGTGTCAAGCTGCTAATTTTAGCGTCCTTTAGGTTTGGGTTTGGTACGGTGACTGGTGCTTCGGTTATTAAAAAATGACCAGGTGTCAGTGCTTGCATAGTGTCGTCGTCCATTGGGCATAATGGACGCGAGTTGAGGCATGCTTCTATTTCGCAGAGAACCGTCATCATCTCTTCGAATGTCAAATTCGTAGTAAGGACTCTCTTCATGTGATATTTTATTGATTTCACTCCGGCCTCCCACAATCCTCCGAAGTTAGGTGAATAAGCCGGTATAAAATGCCATTGGGTCCCGTCGTTTGCGAGTAACTCAGCGATTTTGCCATCAAATTGTAAACCAGCTTCTTTCCAGGCCTCATATAGTTGCTTATTAGCGCCAACGAAATTTCGTCCTTGATCGCTCCACAGATTTGTGCATTTTCCTCTGCGGGCGCAAAACCTTTTGAAGGCGCCTATGAACGCTGCTGTACTAAGGTCACCAACCAATTCCAAATGAAGTGCCTTGGTGGACATGCAAATAAATATTGCTATATAGGCCTTAGTAGTTCTGGCTCCTCTGCCCTTACTCATCAATAACTGGAATGGTCCCGCAAAGTCGACACCTGAGTTGAGGAATGCTCGTGCTGGTTTCACCCGTACGCTTGGTAAGTCGCCCATTACTTGTGTTCTCACTCTTGCGTTTAGCTTTGCGCATACTAAACAACGATGGATGTATTGTTTGACCAGCATTTTCACTCGCAGTATCCAATACTTGGATCTAAGGTAAGTAAGCATCAACTGTATACCTCCATGCAACGTCTTCGAGTGGGCTTCTGCTATTATAAGATGGGTAAGTTTGCCTTTTCGACCCAGAATTATTGGGTGCTTGCATTCATCAGTCAACTCCGCGTTCCTGAGCCGACCGCCCACCTTGAGGACTCCATTCTCGTCAAGGTAAGGATTTAATGATTTTAATTTGCTTGATTTTTTTACTCTTTTCTTTCTTTTTTAAGCTTTCTATTTCTTCTTTAAATTCTTTCTCTTGTTCTAATTTTATACAGGTTTGCAAGGAGAGTTCGAGTTCTTCAGTGGTGATTGTACTATCTATGCTTTCTTTTAATTTATTTTGTTTCAGGAATCTTCGGCAGTAGGTGATAGTTCGCAGTAGTTCAGTCAGTGTGTCAAAGCCATCGAGTTGCGTAGATAATTTATTACTTTCTTCGTTGTCGTTTTTTGTTACTTTCAGAACTTGTAAGGTGTTTTTCTTTCTTTCTATGTCTGTTGGGGCTATGTTTAGTCTAGTGAACTGTATCTTCTGGTGTGATAACCACTGTGGTCCGTTCCACCATAGCTCGCAATGTTTCAAATTGGCCACTAACATGCCTCTTGACGCAATATCAGCTGGATTATCGTTGGATTGGACGTGATGCCACTGACTAGGACTTACATTGGTTGTGATTTCGACAACGCGGTTTGCCACAAACGCCTTCCATCTGTTCGGATCTCCATTTAGCCAGGAGATGACAATAGAAGAGTCTGTCCAAGCATATATTTGTGTTGTTGGTATCCTCATTGCTTGCTTTATTTGCTTGAGTAGTTTGGATAACAACAAAGCTCCACACAGTTCTAGTCGAGGCAATGAAATGGTTTTCAAAGGAGCTACTCTCGTTCTTGCAGCAATGATTGTGCTTTTCACTGTGCCATCTGAGTTTGTGACTCGGCAGTAGGCCACAGCACCGTAAGCTTGCACAGAAGCATCGCAATATCCGTGGACTTCTATGGAATCTTTCCTTGAGCTCAATGTTCCCATCCATCTATTTATGTAGATTCCGTTTGCATTTTCAAGATCGGATCGTATTGTAGCCCATTTTTCAGCCAGTGTGGTGTTCAAAACTTCATCCCAATCAATTTTTTCCTGCCAGAGTTGTTGAATTAATATCTTTGCCATAACAAGGCAAGGGGCAATCCATCCGAGTGGATCGAATAACTTTTGAATGTCGGATAGAATGCTTCGCTTTGTGACTGCCTTGCCAGTAGCTGGTAAGTTCAGATTATACTCGAATTGGTCTTTACCCAAGTTCCATTGTATACCCAGAGCTTTAACAGTTCCATCAATCTTTAGTTCCAGATTTGCATTTGATGATCTTTCACTTGGTTTGATAGTCTCCATGAAATCACGGTTGTTTGAAGACCATTTTTTCAGTTCGAAGCCACCTAGACGCAGTAGTTTTTTGAGATCTTGACTAATTCGTATAGCTTGTTCCAGCTCATCGTGTCCTGACATTACATCATCGACGTAAAAGTCCTCACGCAATATCTTTGCTGCTTCGGGATATTTGTCACCCTCGTCATCTGCCAATTGCATAAGTGTCTTCACGGCGAGATAGGGTGCGGAAGCTGTTCCGAATGTCACAGTCAAAAGTCTGTAGTCTTTGATGTTTTCCGATGTATCATCTCTCCATAGAATTCTTTGATAATCGCTGTCTTCTTTATTTATCCAAATCATTCTATACATCTTGTGAATGTCAGAAACATAACAAATAGCATGCATTCTCCGTCCAATGATAATGCTTCTCAAGTCATCTTGTAATATTGGACCTAACAAGAGTTCATCGTTCAACGAAATTCCATTGGAGCCCTTGCACGAGGCGTCAAACACAACCCGAGTCTTCGTCGTTTCCTTGTCACTACGGATCACCGCATGGTGGGGTAAGTACACTGATTTATTGTTTATTTCATCCTTAGGTACCTCTTCTATATGTTTTAATTCTTTGTATTCATTGATCACCCTTGTGTATTCTTGCTTAAGTTCTTTATTTTGATTAAATCTTTTTTCCAGCTGAAGGAGTCTTCGCTTTGCTTTTTCTCTTGTGTTGCCTTCAACTGATTTTGGTTGTTCTATTTTTAATGGTAGTTTGACTATGTATTTTCCATGTTTATCTCGCTTGTGTGTCTTCTCGTATATGTTTTCACATAGTTGTTCAGTTAGGGTAGGTTTTCTTTTCGTGTCGGTGTCAACTTCCCATATTGTGGTCAGTAAATCTTCTATGTTAATTTCTTGCTTCATGGCCGTCAATGATTTTTCTCGTGCATTCAGCTTGATTGTTATTCCACCCATTAATATCCATCCCAGATAGGTGTTTTGGGCACATGGTGTGTCTGGTGGACCCTTAATGAGTCCTTGCTTGAGAATTGCTGCATATTCGTTTACGCCCAACAACAGATCAATGGGTCCTGATTCATAATAATTTGCATCTGCTAGTTGGAGGTTTGCTATATGCGGCCAATCAGTCCCCCTCATGGCGCTCATCGGTATGTTCGAAGTCAAGTGCTTGGACATCACGTAGGCTTTGATAGGTAAGTAGAATTGGTCTTCCCACCGTGACAATACTTGAAACTTGACCTCGTGCTTGACTCTCATCTTCATTGCTTCCATTCCGGAGACGATTAGATTTACTGGTTGTTTTTCTAGATTCAGGATCTGAGTTACCTTCTCGCTAATGAAACATGCTTGAGATCCTGAATCTATCAGTGCTCTTAAAACAGTAGTGTGTCCATGCTCACTCTTCAAAATGACTACTGCTGTAGCCAATAGTGATATCTTCTGCCCCGCGGTATAATGAGACGCAACCATTGTGTGAACCTTCTTTTCTTCTACATCTGCTTGGCTGGATGAAGTCAGTTGCTTAGTTTCTACGTTCTGTGCTGCTTCATCAATCTTCTTGGGTTGATGTAAAAGTGTGTGATGTCGTCTCTTACAAGTGCGGCAAGACATTGGCATACGGCACTTGAACACCGAATGTCCCGCCCCAAGGCAGTTGAAACATAATTTGTTTGCTTTGACATGTTCGCTTCTCTCATTAATTGTCATTTTATTGAATGTGCTGCAATGACACAGTGTGTGCGTTTCTTTACATAAGGCACATGGTTTTTGTTGTTTATCATTATCTGTTGCTGTAACATGTAGAACACGCTCTTTGCTAAGTTTACTGGTGGTTGTCGGGGAAATCATTTCAAGCGTCCGGAATTTAGCTTCTAAAAACTCGCGCAATTCCTTCCATGTAGGCAGTTCTTGGGAGTTCACCGAGTAGGCAGTTTGTTCCCATTCTTTGTGTGACTCCGGGTCCAACTTCTGCACAACCAGAAATATAATTACTGGATCCCAGGAATCAGTAGGCACTCCCACATTTTCTAGACTATTCATAACTTCTGTGGTACAATCCAGGAGGGCCTTCAGGTGTACCGCCGTTTGACTGGTACATTTTTTCTGATAGAATAACCGCTTCATTAATGCGTTTACTATGATTCGCCTGTTATCGTATCGGTAATTAAGCGTTCCCCATGCTTGAACATAATTAGCACCCGTCACCTGAATGTGTTTCAGTAAAGATGCCACTTCGCCTGTGATACTGGTCTTCAAATAATGTTGTTTTTCAACTTCACTTAGCGTCGGGCATTCATGAATTAATGATACATACAAGTCTTTAAATGTGGGCCATTCTTCGTAGTTACCGGAAAACGGAGGAAGTTGTATGTTAGGTAGCATCACTTTAGCTCGTGGTTTTCCATCACACGATGTATTGTCGCATGAAGGTTGGTCACGGTCAGTCGTCTTCGAAGTGCATGCATCCAACATTTCTCTTAGGTCTCCTAACATGCATAGGTACAAGTCTTCATGGAGAAGGAATTCTTCATTCACGTAGTACGGCAAATTTCCACGTTGTTCCCGAGTTGTATTTTTCAACAGGTCGTTGTGCGCCTTCTTAAAAGATACCCAGTAATCTTCAATCGTTTGAATACGAGTTCGTAAATATCCAGGCTTCAATAACCGTTCTTTTGGGCACTTTTTAAGGTTTATTTGGGTCTTTTTGAGTATTGACGCCAAATCTTCAAGTACAGATAACGCTTGATCTGCTTCAGAAGTCATTGTTTATATGTAAATCACAAGAATCTTCAAAACGTAGTTCAATGTCTAATCGAGAATAGTCTATTTTCTATGTTATTAATGTTCAAATGATACACCGATACACCTTGCACACACACTAATTGACCAGTTCTAAGAAATTCGTGCAAAACAACACCAGGTGTTCCCTTATCGCGCTATGGAATGCGGTTCTTTTGTTCTCACGTCGGGCGCTCCGTCAATTCCCAATGAGGTTCGATCCGGCTCGTAATCGACCATATGTTTAGGGTGATTAGGTTGACTTTTGGTTACACTGTGTCAAATGAATTTCGAAATAAAATACGTCCGTTGGTTATGAGGTTTATTGGTAACTAAACAAACAAAGGTCATGCATCTCTTTATAATAGGATATTGGCGTTAACAAGTAATTTAATAGCGACATAGACGACGCAAGACAGAACGAAGGACATAGAGTTTCTTTACCGTGAGAACCTGGGCATCGGCGTAGAACTGAGCTGTGGGATAGTCTCTTCTACGGAAGTGCATAACTTTGAGAACAGCTCGCTGAGCTCATTCTAGTCTAAGCATCACGGTTTTGAAGGTTCCACCCTACACTGGTATGCAGTATGTGATAATTGATTCGCACAAGGAACGATACAATAGTGACGCTGTCTCCATGTCAACTGAGTGTCTCAACTCTTTAAATAAATACATTAGCTTTCGATGCCGGGAGCATAATGCATCTGTATGAACACATTATCGAGCAGGTGGAGTAAAAAAAGTATTATGATTGGATATAGACATTATCACCACACTCGGCACGTTGCCTGTTGCTTGCCCGATGCTATTCATCCTCCTGATATATCCTCTAAGAAGCCACGAACGACGCCCGCGAGACGTGAGCTGAGTAACCATATTCGTAACTAAGGCCGAAATATTTATGTGTACACACCCACATTTATATCTCAAGCCAAATATAAATCAGTGCTACGTTTACAAACTGCACAAAGCGATAAAATAATTGATATTTATACTTTGTTCGGTCACGAGTAATCCCGGCGTGGTTTCGTTTTTATTCCCCCATGGAATGCAACTGGATCCAGATATACGTGTTTGTTTAAAACCGCGTTTTCAATATCTGTCGGATATAAATAATCCTCATATTTCCCGTTGCGAGCGAAATAGTTTTCACAGTGGGATTGCATTTCCAGTATTGACGTGTTTCGTAGCCCCGCTACGCGTTCCGTAGCCTCGTAGCGTCGGTGTCGTAGCACCGTAGCTCAGCGCTGTAATGTAATCGCTTCGCTTGCTCGGCGCGTGGCGGTCTTGGGAACGCTTAGCTTAATTAAGGGCTCAATTTCAACGAGTACTAAATCTATCAGCACTAGGAAAATATCATGAAATGGGAAACCAACGAGAAAGATTCCAATGGAAAGTTTTTGCTCGTATTTTAGTTTTGTTTTTAAGGGTAGAAACAACAAAAAACAAATATGCAAAACCGTATTTTTCTTGCCTACCTTTATTAAGTAAGTATATTAACGAACACGAGCTCAAAGTAACGCGGTCAGGGTCAACGTTTTTCTTTGTGTTATCTTTCGGCGAAAATGAAATCAGAATTAAATTTTAACGAATTTTTTGGCACAACGTTTAGGTCCACTTTGCTGGTTGAATTTCATTAACATTTTCGGCAAAAATATCTAATTTGGGGAGTAATTTGATTGCCTGGCGTATCGCGGCTTCACTAGGGCCGTAATTTTATTATATCTACCCTGCTGGCTATGTTTTGACTTGTGTAAGATTAATAACGTGTTTTTGTAAGGTCTAGTTAGCTATACAAACTCTTGGTACAGAAATTGTTATACATCGTAAAAAATAAAGAATTAAATTGTGTTAACAATAAAAACTCTTATCTTTTATAGAATATGTATTTGATAATATTCTATAAAAGATAAAAGTTTTTACGATACATTTATCCGAAAGCCCCCTCTTGTCCCTATCGCTTTTAGGCACGCTACATATTTAATATTTTTCGCACTGGTGCGGAAAAGTGTGCGAACTCGACTCCGTCACACATTTATTACATTTATCCTATCAGCCTGGAAGCTAAGCGACCCCCACGGTTCGCGCGTCAACCCCTGGTTTATTTATTCTCCGTAAGTGTATCTAAACATTTCCATGTGTATTTGATACCGTCGCTTACGGCTCGGGCGAATTCTGCCTCGGTTGCAATGAGAAAATTTCTCCATTTGTATCAAAATGTACTATTATCCCCTCGAAGGCCGATTGTACATACGTTTGTACAACTTGAATAACCTTGAAAATCGTTATCTTACTGTTAACACAAATATGCGAAATTCATTTTTTTGAAAATTTTTGTTTCTTTATTTTCATCATTTTTCCTGAAAAAAACCCGAAAAAAAATATTTTTAATTATTATTATTTTTTTATATGATTTTCTGAAAAGGTGAAAGTTACGTAATAATAATACCCCCCTGCCGTGTGAGGGGATAAAGGCGGAGCAAAAGGGAGGGTCAGTCGGACTTACTGATCGAAGTCTCAGATACATTAGGAGACAAAATGTCCCTGAAATTGCCGCGCAGCGCTCAATCTACGTGACGCTGCAACGTTACCCGGTGTCCCGCAACTTGCCTCCATACATTTTACAACGCATTCACGTGACACGGGACATGTTGTTGGACAATTTGACAGCGTTGCACGTCAAGTTGCAGACTCCGGATAACAATAATAATTATTTCTCATAACTAAAAAAGTAATATAAAGGAACTTAATTTAAAAGTACTCGGTATAAACAATATTTTACGAGATATTATACTGCAGTATATAGGGTGCCTGGTAATTAGTGAACGAGACTTAAACACGTGATTGTAGTCATGATAACAAACCACTTTTACTATGGGACTAAACCAAGAAATTGCGAAAAAAAATCTGTTGGTCAGTACATTTGTGTTCGCCTAACTGGTTAAAATGTACTGAATTTGGCTGACTTTTTACGCGATTTCAGGTTTGGTCAAAGTTTTTTGTGATCATGACTACAATCGCGTGTTTAAGTATCGTTCACTAATTACCAGTCAACCTGTATAATGTGGTGGGTATGATATGCGCCAAACAGTTTTGACTTTATCCCTAACCTATATCTCAGGGGAAAGTATGGACATTAATAACCAGCGTTTAGTTCCCTTTACAAATCTTACTACTTCTTAATTTCTTCTCAGCGTGTCGATAATAAATTAGTAATAGAATCTCAAACGGCGGAAATATAATAACCTCCGTAGAAGTTATATTTTCGTACCGTTTGCGGTTTTTTTTTTTGCCGTTTGCAGTTAAAACTCTTAGACCTTGGGGCCCGAGTACTCACAATTTTTTTAAAGATCTGTCGAAATGTCTTGTTGACATTTTACGTGACCCAAGGCCTGGCAACGGAGAAGTATTGCCATACAGCGTGGCAATGCTGTCAGTCTTTTGGGCACATTGCTAGTCGACAGCGATGAGGAGGAGCTTTTTGGCGCCATATTTTAGTTCGTTTTCGATTAGTTTAGGGTTTTTTTATTATATATTGGTTTTACTGTGAATGTAGTTAATTAAATATTGTTATAAATGTAAAATATAAAATACTACGTAAAGTACTATAGTAAGTACTACGTAAAGTACTTTTAACTGCAAAATATTGGGTAATAGTGTTTGTGACCAAATTGTTTTAGTTAAAAGTGGTTCTGACTAAGAATGTTACTCAAAACATTATTTTGATGATTTTCCTGTAATTTTCACTAACCACCTCAACTTTTTATGAGTTTATAACTGACAATCTAAATTTTAAATCAGGTAAAACCACTTTTGACTGTTTTTTTTCAGTTAAAAGTACTTTTGACCAACGTCCTTAGTTAAAACCACTTTTGACTGCGAAAATCAGTCAAAAATGTTTTTAACTAAGGGCATCGGTCAAAAGTACTTTTGCCTAATTTTTGCTGTCAAAACTGGTTTTGACTGGTTATGAGTTAAAGAAAATAAAGCTGGTAAATAATCCAGTAATAATTTACATTCTATTATAAAACAAATTCTTTGTCTGGTCCATAATTTGGTCACGGTACTGCTGTTTGCTGACTCTGTTATTAGATCTTTACGTGAACAGATAACAGAGCACGTGCCTCAAGATGGAAGGTGAGACAGAAAATAGATAAATAAAGTACAACTAGACACACGACTAAATAGCACTGTATAGGTTTTAAAAATATTTCAGACTAGCTTTTGCCTACGACTTTTTTCGCGTGAATTTTGTTTATTACGGATGCGAAGTCGAAGTCAGAAAAAGGTACGTCGCGTAGTCCATCCGGGCATCGTTCACATGTATATAACATATTGTCCGCTGCCGATTGTGAGTATGCTCACTATCATGTCCCAGTGTGAACAAGAACTCAGTTCGCAATATGCGTTCTCACTAAGCCGACAGTACGCTATAGCGTAGAATTATGTTACTTGTGTGGACTATAGAGTTGTCTTGCTGCATGTATTACAATAATCAGCCACCGAGCAACAACGCACTACATAATAGCGTATAGTCGGTTCGGTGTGAACGAGAAGTTACTATATTATGGAAAATCGGTAAACTATGTACCGCAAGCTCATAGTTAGCGGCCGACAATACGTTTGGTCTGAAGTTATACATAAAGTTGTCTGTCAGCGATAAGACCGATATTGTACCCATAAATTTAAGTTTCTATAACATTTTTAGATACTATTTTGGTGTACAATAAAGTTCTACTCTATTCTTCTTGGGGGTTCAAATCGTATGAAATTGCATTAAAATCGGTTCAGTAGTTTATCCGTGAAAGCGTAACAAACATACAGAGTAACTTTCACATTAATAATTTTTAGTACGGATTTTACAAGTTTCTTGGCTTGTCGCACATAAAGCTTTTGCTTGTTCGTCAGGATCAGCACTTATTCCCGCAAACCGTATCGGAGCACGCGCCCGTCGTAAACGAAACAAGGTTTTTAGATGTCTGTCGCATTTTATGAATATACCTACATAAAGAAAGCGAAGCGCTGACATAAGTATTTACCTACTTTTTTGAGGTGAGTACTCATCTAATAACTCCTCCCGCTCTGGGTGAAGCGAGAGGGAGTGTCAGACTTTTACAGACTGAAACCCACCTACGTTCCTTGAGTTACCCTTTGCGTTCCAGGGCCACGGTTACTCTTTCGAAAAACCTCGCAGTTCTAGCCGATGCCGATGGATTTTTTAGGTTGGAAATCTTCCAATGACTACTTCCGCGCTTGAGCGCAGCGCGAGGGAAGTTAGACTTGTACTGACTAAAACCCACTCCTGTTCCTTTTTGCGTTTGTTCAAGGGCCTGGGGGTCCACTTATATATAACACATGGCCCTAGCTGGTCACGACCCTGCTGGGCCCCTACGATTTGCTGACATGTCCTTGAGGCGCGCGTGGAATACTACACGCCGTTGACGACTTGGGCTCGGTCCGGACGGTTACTGGACGGCTGGAAGGCCGATGGATGCCTACTAGGACAATGAGATGACTGAACTGCTTACCCACTAGGGCCGATTCCATAATGGGTAACCATCCACCTCCTATAGTAGAGTTAGTTAGTTTTAAAGCTTATACATACATCTGTTGTTTTCTTTTAAAACGAGTTTCTTTTTTTATCTTTATCTATATAGGGTGACTGGTAATTAGTGACCGATACTTAAACACATGATTGTAGTCAAGATATCAAACAACTTTTAATATGGGACCAAAACTGAAATCGCAAAAAGAAGCTGCCAAGTTCAGTACATTTATGTTCGCCTAACTGCTCAAAATGCACTGAACTTCGTACATTTTGACCAGTTAGGCGCGCGATCAAAACGACTAAAATTTAACGGTGTATGTTTTTTCATGCGTTACGTTAAACGGAAACTAATTTTGGATGTGATTTTTCATAAACAAAACGACTTTTTTTAAATGCATCGAGAAATTACAAGGTAATAATTTATAACAATCATTCGAAGTCAACAATTTTCCGGTGACATATACGAAAACCGGCCAAGTGCGAGTCGGACTCGCGCACGAAGGGTTCCGTACCATTGAATAGGTAAAAAATAGTATCGAACAATAATAGGCAAATACTGGCGTTTTTTGTATGGGAGCTTAAATATTTATTTTATTATTTACTATTAAAATAAAAATTTATATTTGTATTTTGTGAATATTTCAAGTGCCTATCTGTTGCCATTATTGATATCGAACAAAAAAGGGCAAAGAAATCGCGTTTGTTGAATGTGAGCCCCCCTTAAATATTTATTTTATTTTTAGTACCTATTTGTTTTTATAGCAGCAACAGAAATACATAATTTATGAAAGTTTCAACTGTCTAGCTATCGCGGTTCTTGAGATACAACCTGGTGAAAGAGAGAAGGACAGACGGACAGATGGACAGACAACGAATTTTTAGTAATAGGGTCCCGTTTTTACCTTTTGGGTACGTAACCCTAAAAATGAATCCCTATTTCTCTTGATCACATCATTACGCATAAACGGCTGGGCCAATTTCGCTAATAAAATAAAAGAAATAAAATGAAATTTGTTAATTCAGCCAACATTTTGTACCACAATTTTTATGTTCCGTATTTTCAATATCTCTCTTACGTTCTACTCGATCGATAAGGTTCTCCTCGTTCGCCGCGTTGACAGATAGATGAGAATATACGATCTCAACGCTATCCGAGTGCGAGTTGTTTTTACGTAAACGCGATCGAAACGTTTGCCGCGTTTGGCTCTATGATTGGTTAAGAGCTTAGAGCGGGCCAATCGGAGCGCTGAACGTCATAAACGTGTCGAACACGTTAACGTTAAACAAACTCACACTAGGCTCTCATGTTTTCTATCTCACACAAGTCACAGAACATTTTAAGCGTGAATTCCAAATTGTAGAACAAAAAGGATCAAGTTTGCAAAGGATTTTTATTTTGGCATGTGGATGTAAAACATAAAATAATATGAGAACTCGTTTTATTATTTTATTTGATTGACTCGTGCGGGTTACTGTACCCGCTGACACAATTTTGTGGGACTGTGTTATGTTTATTTTATCCTTTGTAGCTATTAAGTATAATAACATTCACATGGAGGTAAAGGCCCTTGTAGCCAGTTAACCTCAGAATCATTATCATCATCGTCCTTCTGTGCGAAAGAAAACGAACGAACGAAGGCAAAGAAGGAACAAGACTGGGTTTTAGTCTGTAAAAGTCTTTTTTTTTTAAGTGTTGAAATCATTCAATGACATCTCCCGCCCTTCTGTCCAGTCTGACACGTCAGTCTTTTACTAACTAAAATCCCACTCCTGTTCCTGCATTGCCTTTAATACTGGGGCCGAAACTTCCTTTCAGAAACAGACCCTTGGCCCCAGTAGGCTTCGACCCTGCTGGGCCCCTACGGTTTGCTGATAACTCCTTGAGGCGTGGAACAATACGCGCCATAGACGACTTGGGCTCGGTCCGGACGGTTTCCGGGCGGTCGGACGGCGAGCTACCCATTGTTCGTCGTCTCCAAGCCCGCGCCTACGGTGGCCGAAAATTGGGATCGGGATCTAGGTGGCGGTTGGGGCGTGAGGGCCCTTGCCTCACGCGTGAGGCCTCCTGCTTTGCTAGCATTACTGCTTCGCAGAAGGAGGCGACCGCTTGCCACTACTCCTTCCTTCGAACAATGGCCTGTACCAAGACTCGGCGCGAGATATCGCTGCCGCTGATCGCCCCTACGAGGACACGGCGGTGCTCTACCCAAGCGGGGCACACCTCTAAGTCAGTAAAAGTCTGACACGCATTCCCACTACGCTTAAGAGCTGGACATGTCATTAGATAATTTCCCACCTAAACAAAAATCATTTTCATCGTCTCTTACTTGAAAGACATTCATGGCTGGATAAATATAGGCCTAGTTCAAACATCGCTACATCAAACAATTCTTTGTCTATTTGTAAATATTATTTTTGCTAGGTATATTTTAATAGGTCGATTATCTATTTTGATAGTAAACAATAACGAACAATATAACTTTTGTTTATACTTACGAGTATACACCGTTCAGTTTTAGTCGTTTTAACCGCGCGGAGCGTCGATCCGGTATATGAAACACTATCGATTTATAAAGATAAAATTAAAAAATAAAGTACTTTTTTCTAAAACTCGAATTAATATACGCATGCACGAAATTAATTTCTTTAAGTAAACGAGTCAATGACCTTGTAGGTAGTTGTTGGTCGTTGCGTACTAACTACCTACAGTTCATTGGCCTCGCTCAGCTGACATTTACTTAAAGAAATTAATTACGTACATGCGTAAATTAATTCGAGTTTAAAAAAAAAAGTATTTTTTAATTTTCTCTTTACAAATCGATAGTGTTTCATGTACCGAATCGACCCTGCGCAGGATTAAAACGAAACCACCGAAATTTAACGGTGTATTGTATAGGTATGGTTAGGTTATTCTATTTCATGTAGTCTAATTTTATTTCTTTAAAATCATGTTTTATGTGTCTAAAAAAAAAGTCTATACTACGGAAGAATTACCAAATCTAACCGGTGAGTCTGAATTAATAACTGATTGAAGCTTTTATCAACGTAGGCTTATATTTCGGAAAACTAACACCTAATTGGGTAAGTCATTTTCTTTCAAACGTGTCTCTGAGGCAAATACTGAAATTTATCTAATAAAAGCTAGTAAAAATCCAAAACTAGCGTTCATCATTGATAAATTCGGACTTTTATCAGTAGGACTTTTTTTAAGGTAGGACATCATGAAATGACTTCTCTCGCTCTAGGGCGGAGTGGGACGCCGTGTCAAACTTTTACTGACTAAAATCACATCTATGTTCTTTCTTGCCTTTGCGTACAAGGGCCACGGGTTTCCCTTTAAGAAGTAAACCCTTGGCCCCAGTAGGCTCTGGCTCTACTGGGCCATCATGGATATCTTTGTGATTGAGACGTGCATGAAATACTACGCGCCGCCGATGATTTGTAAGACTTGGTAAGATAAGATAAGAGAAGATTTTCTTTATTTGTGTAAACATGGTATATATACAATAGCATGCAAGATTGAAATTAATGTCTGAGTCCAGTCATGTTTAGCCGTAAGTGTCGGCGTACAAATATTTATAACATTGAAAACAAAAATAATATAATAAAACTTCACAAAATATTTACCTAAAATTCCAATTACATTAAATTTATAACTCAGAGACCATTTAATTCGAAGTTATTTGTATCTTTTCACGTCAACATTCAAAATTAATTATAGACAGTAATTGAAAACAAATGGGATGCCATGACAGGAAACCTCCTCGAGTGCCCGCAGGCTGCAGTTCCCTTGCGGATACGTCCGGAGCGAAGACCAGTCTGTGGGCCGGTGCATCCTGGGAGGCGGCCAACTACTTCCCTTAGGTATCTCTGCCTGAAGGGTTTCGATGGCCGTCTGCGAATGTCCTGTCCGGAGTCCACTTCAACGCGTGTCCCTCTGCTTTAGCAGAGGGCACAGTGGCGAAGTAAGAACGGGCCCGGTGTGCACTTACCCTGCCGCCGGGCAGGCAGGAGGGAGACTTGCTTCTCCTTCTGCCACCGTTGTTCTCGTAGCCCCAAAGATTGTCCAAGGTCATGTTTCTGACTTTCGATGGGGGTCGAGGGTCTTGGCTTAACCGCCCGGGCCGCGAGGAAGACAACCTCTATAAAAAATTACCCCAAACCTCCAAGCGGCGGCGCACCGCGAGGGAGGTTGTTAGCTTGACTAATGGGTAGCTAAATTAGTCGCTAGTGCGAACCACTGAATTTGAGCAAGTACAGATTGTATATACTCGTGGGAACAGATATGCAGAAAAATAAATTTAAAACCCAAATCGACGAGGAGATGGAGAGCGATGCGCGGTCGGAGTCCGACGCGGCATCCAAAAGGAGCTCTGAGGGCTCGGAGGCGGAAGTTGTTGAGGTTTCCGGAATAAACTCTCGTTTTTTCCGGAAACGTGGTATATCGGGGGATGGAACGTCCTCCGAAGATGAGTCGGCGTCTGCGCGCAAAATCCCCACCAGCAGCCGGGGTGCGAGCCGAGCGGGAGGAAGAGGAAGGGGGCTTACCCCTCAGGAGGTAGCCGAGCGTGCCGATAGGCTCGCCGCGGAGGGGCGCCACCCCGGAACGACCAGCGCTGGGGCAGGTGCCTCGCGTCCGTCTGACAGTGAGGCACACGTCGGGGCGGATTCCGTCGAGGAGTCGCGCAAGCGCCTTGGCGAGCTGGTCGTGGAGGCCCTGACGGCAATGACCCGGAAACGAGAGAAGGGCTCCAAAAAGAGGGGCATCGCGAAGTTCGCGACCTCAATTTTGGAGGCCATAGATGCCACCTTTGAGCTCAGCCTGAAGAAGCTTCGGGCCGAGCTCACCGGTGCCCCCAAACCCGACCCACGGGTTGAGGAGGCGCCAAAAGAAGGTGGCACGCCGGGTCAAAGGCAGGAGCGACCCCAGCCCCAACCCGAGCCGGAGAGCCAGCTGCTGATGGTGGTGCGGCAGGAGCTGGCTGCTTTCAGGCAGCAGCAACAGGAGCAGCTGGAGCAGGTCCAGCTGCGGATGCAGCAGCAGCTGTCCGTGCTGGAGGGGATCGTGCTGCGTCCCCCGCTCGCGGCCTCCGGCCAGCGCAAGACGGCATCCTACGCCGCCGCAGCGGCTGCACCCAAGGCGGGCCCGTCGGGGCAAGCTGGGCGCGCGGCCGCGGCGTTGGAGCTTACGAGGTCAGCTCCGGCAGCCAAGCAGCAGCGGCGGCGGGGGGTGGCTGCTCCTGCTCCAGCTGCTCCTCCTTCCACGAAGGGAAGGGCAGCTCATGCCGCTAAACAAGTGGGACCTCCTGCAGCGGCGGCGACCAGGCCGCGCCTGCCGCCCCCGCCCGAAGAACCTTCGGCTGGCGCCGATTGGACGGTTGTCGGCGCCAAGAAGAAAGCGGGCAAGGCGGCTAGGGCGGCCAAAAAGAACCTAAGGCGGCGAGAGCGCAGGAAGCGTGCCATGGCGGCCAGGCTTCGCGCCCCGAAATCCGAGGCTGTAGTGATCACACTACAGCCTGAAGCGGAAAAGAGGGGCGTGACCTATAAGTCCGTCATGGACAAGGCGAGGCGGGCGGTGTTGCCCCACCTCGAGGAGCTCGGAGCCACAGAGGGCTTCCGCATGAGGCGTACCGTGACCGGTGCCCAAATGCTGGAGGTCCCTGGCGCGTCCAGTGGCCCAGCGGCAGACGCCCTGGCCAAGAGGCTCAGGGAGTCCCTGGACGCGGAGGAGGCCCGAGTGTCCAGGCCCACGAAGTGCATAGACATGCGCATCATGGGCTTGGACGACTCCGTCGGGGTGGACGAAGTAGTGGCCGCCATCGTCAGGGCGGGAGGGTGCACGGCCGACCAGGTCCGGGCGGGCACCATCCGCACTGACGGCACGGGTATGCAAGCCGTTACGGTTAGCTGCCCCGTGTCGGCGGCCAAAATCATAACAGGGGAGGGCCGAAGGCTTTTGGTGGGCTGGGTCTCCGCGCAGGTAAAACTGCTGGAGCCCAGACCTCTGCGGTGCTACCGCTGCCGCGTGGGACACCACGCCGGGGCCTGTTGCACCGCGGAGGTGGACCGCAGCGACCGCTGCTTCCAGTGCGGTCAGCCTGGTCACAGGGCCGTCGAATGCCGCGAAAAGCCGCACTGCTACGCATGTGCGGCGGCAGGCAAGACGCCCGACCACCAGGCTGGGAGCAGGTCCTGCGACCCCCCCGCCAAGGTCAAGGCCAGGGTCCGGCCTATCCCCGGTGGCGTCCTCACCGCCGCAGCCGCCTCTGTGGCCGCCGCCGCTATCGCCGCCTCAACCGCCGCGGCAGTGCCCTCAAGTAGGGCTCCGGAGGAGACTGTAATGGACTGTCAATAACGGCACCATTACGTCTCCTCCAGGCGAACATCAACCACTGCGCCCCCGCTCAGGATCTGTTGCTCCAGAGCATGGCGCAGTGGTCGATCAACATCGCCGTAGTCTCCGAGCCGTATTATGTCCTGCCCAGTGGAGACTGGATTCAGGACCTGGACGGCTCGGTGACCTTAATCTCGTCGACCGCCGCCGGTACCCCGCCCCTCGAGCGCGTCACGAGGGGCCGGGGTTGCGTGGCAGCACGGTTCGGGGACATTGCAGTGGTAGGCGTCTACCTGTCCCCGAACAGATCTCTCGGCGATCTCCACATCTCCCTTATGGAGCTGAAAAACGTCGTCGTTGGGTTTAGGGACCTCCCCGTGATCGTCTGCGGGGACTTCAATGCCTGGAACGAGGCTTGGGGTTCCCGGTACACGAACGGGCGGGGTCGGTCGGTAGAGGCCTGGGCTGAGGAGTCCGGTCTGGCCCTCCTAAACCGGGGCTCTGTCTCCACGTGTGTGCGGATGCGGGGCGAATCAGTGGTGGACCTCTCGTTCGCCAGCCCCGATCTGGCGCCACGTGTCGTCGACTGGCGCGTAATGGAGGGGGTGGAGACGTTCTCAGACCACCGGTACATCCGGTTTGACGTCTCCGCCCAAACCTCGACCGCGCCGGTCCGGCAGAGCCCTTGTGGTCCGCGGTGGGCGCTGAGGCAGATGGACCGGGAGTTCCTCCTGGAAGCCGCGACGGTACAGGCCTGGGTGCAAGCACCGGACAGGCCTGTCGATATCGACGTCGAGGCAGAGTGGTTCCGGGAGGGCATGTCGCAAATCTGCGACGCGTCAATGCCCCGAGTCCGTCCAGGACGTGCCAAGCGCCAGGTGTACTGGTGGTCGCCGGAGATTGCGGCATTGCGCAATGCGTGCAATCACGCGCGACGCCGGTACGCCAGGTACTGCAAGCGCCGCAACCGCCAGCCGGATGCGGAGGCTATAGAGGCGGAGCTGTACGAGGGTTACAGGCTGGCGAAGCGCACCCTCCGAGCGGAGATGAAGCGGGCCAAGCTGGAGGCCCGCAACGTCTGGCTGGGGTCTCTGAATGCAGACCCGTGGGGACGCCCATACAAGATGGTTCGGGAGAAACTCCGTCCATGGGCTCCCCCGCTGACTCAGAGTCTCCGGCCCGAGCTCGTGGAGGGTGTGGTCAGCACTCTGTTCCCTACGCGGGGGGTACACTCCCCCCCGCCCATGGCTCCGCTAACACCGGCAGTACCTGACGTGGACCACGACGACGACGTTCCAGAGGTGACCGAGGTAGAGATGAGAGTGGCGGTACAAAGGCTAAGTGCCAAGAATACCGCCCCAGGACCCGACGGCTTGCCTGGGAGGGCCTGGGTCCTGGCCATGGAGGCTCTCGGGCCTCGATTGAGGGGGCTCTTCAGCGCATGTTTGGAGAGAGGCCAGTTCCCACTTCGCTGGAAGACGGGAAAACTGGTCCTCATAGCGAAGCCGGGGCGCCCTGCGGACTCTCCGTCCGCGTACCGGCCCATTGTGCTGCTCGACGAGGTGGGCAAGCTCTTTGAAAGAGTCATTGCAAACCGCCTCGTCGCGCGCCTTGCACGAGTGGGGCCGGACCTTTCGGACGGACAGTTCGGTTTTCGCAGAATGCGCTCCACGGTGGACGCCATCATGCGCGTGCGAGCCCTCACGACGGGGGATGCGGTATCCCAGGGCAGGTGTGTCGTGGCAGTGTCCTTGGACATTGCCAACGCCTTTAATTCCCTGCCCTGGAGTAGTATTGGAACGGCACTCCGGTACCACCGGGTGCCCGACTACCTCTGTCGTGTAATCGAGGCCTACCTGTCGGAGAGGTATATCATTTACCCCGGTCACCAGGGAGAGTGGAAACGTCGAGAGATGTCGTGCGGTGTTCCGCAGGGATCGGTACTGGGACCACCCTTGTGGAACATCGGGTACGACTACGTGCTGCGCGGCGACTTCCCCGACGGGGTCAGCGTGGTCTGCTACGCGGACGACACGTTGGTCCTAGCACGGGGAGAGTCGTACCGGACGGCGGTCGAACTAGCGACACGTGGGGTTGCGATAGTCGTTGATAGGATCCAGCAGTTGGGACTCGAAGTGGCATTGCACAAATCCGAGGCCATGTGCTTTCATGGCCCTAGGGGTGCGCCACCACCGGGTTCCCAGCTAACGGTAGGAGGAGTTCACATCAGCGTCGGGTCGACGATGAAGTACCTGGGACTCGTCCTCGACAGCTGGTGGAACTTCAAGGAGCACTTCCGACGTCTGGCTCCCAAACTGAACCGGACTGGGGCTGCTCTCGGGCGGCTCCTGCCCAACCTCAGGGGACCAGACGCCTCCTGCCGGAAGCTGTACGCGGGAATCGTTCGGTCCATGGCCCTTTACGGTGCTCCGGTGTGGGCGCCGTCGCTGCAACAGCAGCCGAAGGCCCAGCTGAATGCGTGCCAGAGGGTCATGGCAATACGCATGGTGCGAGGGTACCGAACGATTTCCCGCGAGGCGGCGACCCTCCTTGCTGGCCAACCGCCATGGGATCTGGAGGCAACAGTCCTTGCACACATGCACGACAAGCGCATGGAGATGCAACGCCGGGGCGAAATTCCACTGCCACGACAAGTCGAGGCATGGCGGACAGAGTTCCGGCGGGATCTCATGGCGAAATGGCGTCAGCGACTATCGCAGCCTCGTTCGGGGCGCGCCACAATCGAGGCGATAAGGCCCATCCTTGAGGCGTGGCTGGAAAGACCTCACGGCACTCTTAACTTCCGCACGACGCAGGTCCTAACGGAACACGGAAAGTTTGCCAAGTTCCTGTTCCGGATTCGTGCGGAGGATTCGCCCGGGTGTCGCCACTGTGCGGAACACCCGGAGGACACGGTGGAGCATACTGTAGAGGTGTGCCCCGCCTGGGCGGAGCATCGCCGTGTCCTCGTGGGGGCAATCGGCGGCAGCGATCTCTCTCGCCGGGCCTTGGTTCAGGCCATGGTCCGGAGTGAGGAGGGATGGCAGGCGGTCGCCTCCTTCTGCGAAGCAGTAATGCTAGCAAAGGAGGAGGCAGACCGCATCAGGCAAAGGCAACGGGGCGCTCGCCCCAGCCGCCGCCGGGATTCCGATCCCGATTTCCGGCCACCGTAGGCGCGGGCTTGCGGACGGCGTGCAATGGGTAGCACGCTGTCCGATCGTCCGGTAACATACCGGATCGAGCCCAAGTCGTCGACGGCGCGTTCTGTTCCCGCGCGCCTCAAGGAGCTGTCAGCAAACCGTAGAGGCCCAGCCTGCTAGCTGCAGGCAGGCAGGGTCGAAGCCTGCTGGGGTTAAGGGCCGTTTTCTGAGAGGAAGGCTCAGCCCCGGCATGATAGGCATGAAGGAACGGGGTAGGTTTTTAGTCAGTAAGAGTCTGACACTACTTCCCGCTCCACCCAAGGGCGGGACTTGTCATTGGATGATTTTACCTACCATAAAAAAAAAAAAAAAAAAAAATTGAAAACAAATAAGATTATTAGAAGATCAAAGGATTATATGATACGAGCAAATACAAAAGGCAAATAAGTTTCAAGGCAAAACCTAGACCTTTTCTAAGCGGGATCGGATGAAAGGGTCGAGATAATTTCAACAAAGTATAAACAAAGCTACTCAGAATCCTGCCAAATACCCTGAGGCGGTCTACATTGTCTTGTACAGATAGATCTGTCAGCTTGTCTTTAAGGATACATACTCGTACAACTTTATAACTAATTTCAGGACTCATAAAAAATTTACTCTATATACGGTAAATTTTGTTATTACTGTTTTAGCGGAAATATACCCGAGCACAAGGTGAGGTCATTTTGGAGATGAGAAATTGCAATGACAAATATGAAACGACGGTTTTTAACACACATTTAGTCCCAAATGAGATTCTAAACGGCGACCAGTAAGTGCCTGAGAACCAGCCTAATATTACAGATATAATAAACTAGTGACCTGCCCTAACTTCGCATGGGTGTTACAAATCTTTGAAATTCTCACCTAAACTGTTACATGATGTATAGGTATTACCTTAGGTAAATAGTCCAATTGTCGAATCGAGTCTCGAAGACTTTTCCAAATCGTAAAAGTGGTTTTTCTGACGTAACTACAAATGTACAGTTTTCAACAGGAAGTATCCTATGAATTTGGAAGTATCCTATGAACATTAATTCTCTTGAGAATGTCAAAATATACGTGATTTACGACATAAACGGCCGTATCTTTTTTTTCGGTAACTGAAACTCTAAAATAAAATCAATTCTTTTCATCCCTTTAAACTAGATGAGGTCTGTGTTTCCTAGAAGAAACACCGAAACAAACTTGGAAGATAAAATCTATTTTAAAGTTCATACAGCGCACTAACTACTTACAGTTCATTGGCCTCGATCAGCTGACGTTTACTTAAAGAAATCAATTTCGTACAAGCTTAAATTAATTCGAGTTTTAAAAAAAAGTACTTTATTTTTCATTTTTATCTTTACAAATCGATAGGGTTTCATGTACCGAATCGACCCTCCGCGGGATTAAAACGACCAAAATTTAACGGTGTATTACACTCTCAAGCCCCAAGAGGACACCGGTGTCCGCACACTTATTGTCTTTCTATTGTGTCTCTTATTACGGTATTGTTTTTTTTAATCTGTTTAGTCTTTTATTATACGTTTTAAACTTTCCTTATCAATCACACTTTATCAATACGTTTAGTAGTTCTGGAATTTATCGCGAAAAGACAGACATGGTGGGGAACTTTATTTGGTAATACACTCGTATATGTAAGGGTGGTTAGGTCTGGCCGTTGGACTTTTCCGTACTTGTATGAAATGCTCTACATTCATTGCAAGCCTAAAAGTGGTAGCGGTATGAGATGGGTTTCGAGTAGGTGTACTGAAAATTATATATCGACAATTTGACCATAAATCCTGTTACGTAATTAGTTATTAAGCACAATCCGCCTTATTAATGTTCCCTGAGCTGGGACTCATGCCTACTCTCTGGAAGAAGGAATGGGCCGTAAAGGGCCGTAATCCGCGTTTAAAAGCGGGCTCAGTGCGGCTTGGTAGGTAATGATTGATTTGACTAATTAAATGATTATGAAATGAGATGCGGCCTTCATCTAAATTACACCGTTAAATTGTGGTCGTTTTGATCCTGTGGAGGGTCGATTCGGTACATGAAAGACTATCGATTTGTAAAGATAAAATTAAAAAATAAAGTACTTTTTTTAAACCCGAATTAATATACGCATGTACGAAATTAATTTCTTTAAGTAAACGTCAGCTGAGCGAGGCCAATGACCTCTAGGTAGTTAGTACGCAACGACTGACAACTACCTACAAGATCATTGATTCGTTTACTTAAATAAATTATTTTTGTTTATGCCCAGTAAAATATTTTTCTTTCTTTCTTTTCTTTCTTACCGGATCGAACCTCCACGGGATTAAAACGATCAAAATTTAACGGTGTATCAATGGAGCAACTACCTGACTCAGATATCTAAACCAAAATTACTGGGAGTAGGTGTGTAAATTTTGCACAATGTTTTTTTTACGACGTAAGCGAGAATTAAGAATAGTACATTTGGATACAAGTGGGGAAAGTTTGTCATTGCAGCCGAGGCGAAATTCACCCGAGCCGTACAGGCGAGGGTTTTATGGAGCCGAGTGCTGCAGTGACAAATCTCCACGTGTATCAAACGATATTTTTCAATACACTTACGAAGAAATACGATGAAAAATCCACCAATAATCTATCTTCTATCGGAAAATTATGACGCATTTTTGTTCATTTTGTACTGAAGAAAATTTTCCAAAGTTACCTTACAATTTAGTTTTGATTTGATGGCAGCAGGCTATCGCAAGTATTTTTTACCTCAATCACATAATCTGGCGGCATAGCATCTAAAGAATTCTCGTCAAATCTTCTTTTTCACAACTATCACAAATGAATAATATAGTTAATAGTGTACTTTTCCCGCGCATAACCTTTGCAGGTTGAAGGAGAAGCAAAAGTATCAAACCGTATACATCCTAATATTAAAAATATAAGAAATCAAATATTTTTGAATTTAGAACACAGATAATTGTTAATTTGTTGGTATTAACAAATTATTGCTTACGTAATCATTTCTATTTATTATATTCTGTTCAAAAACACATTTTCAATTTTCAGTAAATATTAAAACCTTAAAAATATCCGCCTCTTTGTTTAAAAAATAATAATAATCACCCTTGACCGTGATGAAATAGGAATGAAAAAAACACTTGTTTTGATAAATTGAAAAAAAGCACGCGGGTGAAAAACATGCCATATCGAACCTAATTGTAGTGCAATAAGAGGCAGTTTTCGAGTAAGTGTATTGAAAAGGATTTTCCAAAATTCCGCCTCTACGGAGATGAAACGTAAATCAAGTTTGTTTGGAAAACCTACTTTCACGCGGATGTAGGAGCAGAAGTAGTGTTTAAATAAATTATCTATAAAGAAGCACAAGATGGAAATGATTATTTAGAGCCAAATTCACCAATAAACTAATCGCGATTCGTTCAAACAAAACGCAGTTTGAGCGACTAATCGAGATTATAACTTCATTTTGCGTTTCACCGCGATGAATTGAACCTAGTTTACGCTAAACTCAGTTTCAATTCTTTTGTTGTCGCCCATGTTTACGACACGGGTCTTTAAACTAGATTACGCTGAGCTCAGTTTAGTTGAACTAAGTTTTTATATTGAATGATGAAATCAGCCCTTACTCAGAAAAAGGAATATCCTAATCTAAGTTTAATACTAACCATCAACCACGTTTACGACTACGAAGCACGTAAATGTTTTCTACTGTCCGTCTATAAAACTGCCATGCATGTGAAACATGTGTCGACAGACAGGGGACCGCTGGCAATGCGAAACGCGTACTAGTGCGCTACGTAGCAACACGCAAGTAAGCGCAGCGGTGCGTAGCAACTAGGGTTGCCAACTTTCTTTACAACAAATAAAGGTTTTTTTTTCTGAGAAGAATTTAAACAGTATTTTAGAAAAAAATAACAGTATTTTATTTATTTTACACTTTATTGTAGGCATTAAAAATGCAAAAATAATCTGGCTTTGTTGCTATTCTCACGCCGCTATGCATTCATTACTGAAATATCTGTGTCAGTGTAAATGCTGGGGTGGCGGGAACAGAAAGTTGATATGAGGCAATTTTAGTAATATTTTTAAATTCTTTTATGGTAATAAATAGCTCCACTTTTAGTCTTAGCCAGTATTAATTTCTAGAAACCATACATTTGTTTGGACTGATTCGTCCTGAAACTCCATTATTTTGATTTGAAAAAAAAAAAGATGTGTAAGAATTTTGCTACTGAAAACAGTATGTTGTATACTTTATTTTTGTTCAACGTAAAAATTATAATTTAGTGAAAAACAGTATAATCCTGTTTTTAACATTATAGTTGGCAACCCTAGTAGCAACGTGTAACGCAGCGGTGCGTAGCAACACGACACACACAAGTACTTGCGTAGCTCGTGATTTTTTCATTTTTACTACGCATAGTTTCAGAATATTTGGTTTTTCTTAGTTTGATCTTGAGAACGTGCGCTTCACCATCAACGATTGCATCACTGCTACCATCAGGTGGGATCGCAGTCAAGCACCGGTTTAAAACAATTAAAAGAAAATGTTTTAATATTTTTATGTTGATAAATCATCAAATAGCTCCTTCCACACTGGGTGAAGCGAGATCCCAGGAGTATCAGACTTTTATTGACTTAAACTCACCCGTTTTTGGCGTTCTCATCTTTTGCCAGATGCAGGTCCTCACAGGACATGGCAAGTTCGAGAGGTTCCTGTTACGAATTCAAGGGGAAGAAACGCCCGGGTGTCACCATTGTGCGGATCGATTGAAGGACACGGTGGAGGTATGGCCCTGCTTAGGTGGAGTACCGCCGTTTCTCGTAGATACAATCGGCGTTGACCTCGAGGAGTCACATTGCAATCCCCAGCCACCCTACGCGCGGGTTTGCGGATGATGAGTAATGGGTAGTTCGCCATCTTGCAGTCCGTTTAAGGGCGGTTTCGCACTACGTCCGATCCGAATTCGATTCGTTAAAAACCCACTCTTATCCCACCGCTTTAAGGCACACAATTGACAGTTTCCCGCACTAGTGCAGTAAAATGCGCTTGCTCGCCCCCGGAACAATTGTATTATAATGAAATAGTTCTATGGCTACGAAAGTATGGTCCATAACCATACTTTCACGAGTTCGGATCTGATTCGACCGCGCCGCGTCCCCTCTAAGACCGAGTTCGAGTCGTCAATGGCACGAAAAGTTCAAAATGGATATCTATGAATATACTTTCTTACGATGACATAAAATACACTAATCCCTATAGACCGAGTACTGTCCCACTGCTAGGCAACTTCATTTCAAGGCACTAATTTTGTGTTTTACTGACCCGCCGTTCGATCGACACACGGCTGACATGTCCAGCCCAATCTCAATTACACTGGACAGCCTTCTGAGCCGCGTCAACAATCTGTGGTTTGGAGTACAGTAGATATATTGTTTCGACGCCATGCCTTAGTTTAACTGCAAATACACTGCAAAACTTTAGTTGACTCTTACGGCAGGGCCAACTAAGGTTTTGCTGATATACCTTTGTATGGATATCTGCAAATTTGTATGTAGGTATGTCCGTTAGGGCCACGAGGAATTTTTGAAAGGAATACCGGTTTGGTTGTTTGTCTGATGCGTGTCTAATGTAGGTAGTCACTGGGTAGGTGGTGAATAGATAAAAGTGCTTCGTTGTATCACCAGGTGTATTCTTCTCCACACACAACACGACAACACAATTATTACCTATAGAAGAATTTCGTTAGACGTCATCTCAACGCTCAGTCACGTGGTCAGAATAAAGGAATTGGGGGCGTGGCCAAATCACTAACGAAATGATCGTAACTTGGCTAGGGGGGCCTGGGCGTTACTATGACGTGTTAAAACGCCAAGCGTGTGACTGACGTCATCTCAACGTTCAGTGACGTGATGAGAATAAAGGAATTGGCGGCGTGGCCAAATTCAAGCGTTCACGCTTAATAAAGCGATCGTAACTTGCCTAAGGGGGTTGGTCTAAATAATACTCAACACAGCCACAAACTTGCTAATTAATAAGATATTTTCCAACGGCACGGCATGACATAGCTATAATTTGTGCCGAAACAAAAGAAAAAATTAATATTGTATTCAATATTCTTTGCTATGGAAAGATTTATGAATGCTATGATTTGTTTGAAAGGGTTAGCGTGGCTCTAGAACGCTAAAGGAAAACAGGTGGGTTTTTTTCATTTAAGAAATCATCCAATGACTTCTACCGCTTAAGGGGTTTTTTTATATGGTAGGTAAAATCATTAAATGACAAATCCCGCCCTTGGGCGGATCAGGAAATAGTGTCAGAGTCTTACTGACTAAAAACCTACCCCGTTCCTTCATTGCCTATCATAATATTAAAACCTTAAAAATATTCGCCTCTTTGCCGTGCCGAAATGGGAATGAAAAAACCCCTTGTTTTGATAAATTAAAAAAAAGCACGCGGCTGGTAAACATGCCATATCGAACTTAATTGTAGTGCGATAAGAGGCAGTTTTCGAGTAAGTGTATTGAAAAATCTTGACCGAAATACCATAGAATAAGAACGTACGACCATTAGTTCGAACGAGTTTTTCAAATGCATTCACGGCCCACAAAACTAACGGAAACGTTAACCGGAATATTTACGTAACTGCCTGCGTTACGTTTCCGTTATGTTTGCGTTTCGGGTTGGAAATAAACGCGGCCTGACGCTCAATTCAGATTGCGGTAAGCTCTTTTTATAACATTTTGGAAGTTTTAATTATATCGTGCGTCATTGATCGTGTGCAGTTGTGTGTGGAATGCGCGAATTGCTCGTGTTGAAAAGTGAGTTAGCTTTTGGAGAATATAGTAAAAATACACATTTAATACATTTATTGTGTGTACAGCTAAAGAGTAGAATTCCTTGCCAGAGTCTGTTTCCCGATTGCTACAACCTAGGGGTCTTAAGTTGAGAGTGAATGGGTTACTTCTAGACAAGCGTGTTCCATTGTCCACCACATCATCACTTACCACTAGGTGAGATAGTGGTCAAACGTGAGTTTTATTTTTAATAGGTTTGAGCCTATCAAAAATAATAACTGTTGAATATAAAAATAGAGGTTGCCTCACGATATACATCGTGAGGCAACCTCTAGGTTTAAAATTTAACTTTCACTGTAGAGAAAGAGGTAATGAGGATTACCTTACCTTTCTATTTACAAAGTTATACCTATAAAGTGCCTATCTTTTGAAATAAAATCTTACGATATACAACTCAAGTCACTGCTGATTCCTCTGGGCAACTTTTTATAAAAATGTGCCGAACTTTTGGGGGTAAGTCTGGGGAACGTGAGATTTTTAACTCACAAAAACCAGACCCATGATCACCTGTAGGACATGTGTCCCCATTACCTGTTATGAGATCACTCCGGAACCCCCTCTGTACTACGTCTGTTAGGGCCCATCCCTGGGGAGACAAAGGGGTCTCCCCTGAGCCTCGCTGTGCACGGCAGCACGTGATTACTGTGACAGCGGCGCTTTCCCTAAAATCATTGGAATAAATTGAATTTAATTTACTGAACATAATTCTTAAAGATTTACTTCACGTAACATTAGAACGTGAGATGTGCGCATTACAAATACCTCAGTGCTCCCCTAAGACCATAACTCGTATTTTAATTAGGAAGTCCGGAAATTAGAGACGTATAAAAGTTTTATATCGCACTCTCACCAAATTTATACCGTGCACTACGGACTGAAGTAATTAGAAAGGGTACTGGGACTTACGACTCTTTGGTTTTGTTTAGAGACTGTTCAATATATTTACTTGTATGCCCCAGCCGGCCATCGGGGATTAGACCTTCTCACCTTTAACGTATTCTTTTGTGTGTTTAATCTTTGATCTAGTGAGTAATTGCAATGAGAGATACGCGTTTATAACATTGAAGAGTTATTTTGCCCTGGAAAAAGTCATTTTGACCGATGGTCAAACTGACCAAATTCAAAAGTCCTAACTAACGTTTGTCAACGTGATTTGGAGTGCAGTGTACCTATTTATAGTTAACCTAAGGGATCGCGAACAAAACAATATATCTATTGTGCTCCAATACAGATTGTTGCCGTGGCTCAGAAGGCTGTCCAGTTTAATTGAGTCTGGGCTGAACATGTTAGTTTATGCCGATCGAGTGGCGGGTCCGTAAAACACAAAATTAGTGCCTTGAAATTAATTTGCCTAGCAGTGGGACAGTACGCGGCCTATGGGGATTAGTGTGTTTTATGCCATCGTAAGAAAGATGGTGGCCTCATATTTGCATCGTGTACCGGCAAGCTCCAGTAACGGACAGACTTGACGGTCCGTTTCTTAGGTTGGTGGCTTTCTACGTCTCAAACCCTTAATCTCTTAAATATTGACAGGTTTTCTTCTGATATGAGAGCACAATGTAAATAAATAATATAAACAGAAAAAGAAAAATGCTAAAAAAGTAAATTGAAATAAGGCACTAGCAGCTAAGAGATGACCGGTCTCGAGTAACGGTGTCCTTTCACGAACTTGACGCGTGCATCAGCCCCACTCAGCTCAACCATTTTGAAGAGAACAGAATGACCCAATTACACGTGCCACCATTAGCGAGACATAATTAAGAGTGAGTATGACAAAGTCTCAACTACCGTGCTCGTTTATGTCAAACAAGTTGTAACCTAATTAAAGTGTATCATTGAATGTCATCACAAAATTTGAAAACAGTGCTTGATCTATACGATTCTAATGTTTTTTTTTTTAATTTGATATAAACTAGTGCTTGACTGCGATCCCACCTGATGGTAAGCAGTGATGCAATCGTTGATGGTAAGAGCCTATTAACTCTAGCCTTGAAGACACCCAAATTATGATGGGATGGGAAGACCGTAGCAGGCAATTTGTTCCAGTCCTTCGATGAACGCGGTATAAACGACGAGGCGAATCGCCTAGTACGGACCGTAGAGGTTTCAACAAAGAAAGGGTTGATACTCGCCGTACGTCGGATTGTCCGAAGGCAGAATTGAGATGGTTGAATCAAGGCATGCAATTCTCGCGCACACTCTCCATAAACAAGAAGTAATAAATTATCAAAAAGTTATTATGAATACTGGGTTGTGAACCAATGGAATTAGCAGAGTAAAAAGCAATTTCAGTTACTCACCATTGTATTAAAAAAAAAACAGCGTAAAGAAAAAGTAACACAAAAGCAAAGAAAATTGAAACATGTTTAAAATTAATGAAATGTCAGAAAAGTCTTAATTCCAGTTAACGAAATCTTTTTCTTCAGCGTGTTTAGAAAGTAAAAGTTTAATTTATGTAATCTCCTTCATGTAAAGTGATGTGTTCATCTTAAAAGTCTACTCAGGTTCATTTAGAGGATCTTGACAGCATATTAATAAACTTTGAATCTTTAATAAGGTAACGAGGTGAAACAAAGGCGGTGAACTTGAGCGGCGGGCGCAATACGCAACTTTCTTCTATTTAACTTACCCTGCCTTTGCTCTCATTTTAATCAACGAGAATTTCTGAAAGTAATACCGATGGATTATATAAGGATACTAGCTTTGCCTGCGGCTTTGCTTCCACTCTACCCTACCCTATTCTACCCTACTCAACCCTATTCTACCCTACCCTACTCTACTCTACTCTACCCTATACCAATAAATGAGCAGGTTTTTATTTTACTTAACGGGATAAAAATTGTCTTTCTCCAAGTTCTAAGCTACCTTCTCACCAATTTTCAGCCAAATCGGTTCAGCCATTCTTGAGTTATAAATAGTGTAACTAACACGACTTTCTTTTATATATATAGATGGGTTTTGGTTAGCAAAGTCTTACACGCTTTCTCGCTTCACTCTAGACCTATTACGGAGAAGTCTTTGGATGATTTGCCACATTAAAAAATCTCAAACAAGCCCAACATTTGGCAAAAAAATCGCTGACTGAATAATGTGATAATTGACATAAACATGATACATAGAATTTTCTGACTAGGGTCGAATGTGTCAAAGGCTTTATAAAGCACAGCCACCGAATCAAGGCCTTTTTTAGGGTTCTGTACCTCAAAAGGAAAAAACGGAACCCTTATAGGATCACTTTGTTGTCCGTCTATCTGTCTATCTGTATGTCAAAACCCTTTATCTCGAGAACGCGTGGAGGTATCGAGTTGAAATGAAAAAATATATATTATTATTAATTCAGATCTGCGGTCCCTTGAAGCTGTGAAAAATATCAAGCTTCTAAAATAAGGAAAAAAAAGATACGACCGTTTATGTAGCAAAAAACGTTTATTTCAACACTCTCAAGGGAATTAAAATTCATAGGGTACTTCCCGTTGACTTAGAATTCTGAAATTTGGCATGGAGCGAGGTCTTATAGCACAAATATGGGAAAAACGTAAGTTACGCCACCAAAAAAAAAAAATCATTTTTTTGTGATTCGAATAAATCTTCGATACTCGATTCGGAAATTCAACAATTTACATAAATGAGTTTGTTTGTACGGAACTTTAAGTGTGCGAGTCCGACTCGCAGTTGCCTGGTTTTTTTAAATCTCTCAACTCGTCATCAAAGTCAGACTCCATTATTTCCTTGTTTAGCCAAATAATAATACAAAACCAATCAATCAACAGCTAAACGGCGTTTAAAAGTGCTCTCAAGGGTCCTTCTATTTCGCTAAAACTTTCCACGGATAAATGGGAAACGAGTTTACGGAAATTTAATGAAAACCTTCTTGAACACACTCGAGTAAAATGCGACGGTATTATTGAGAAAACTCCACAGAGCATTGAAACGGCTCTCCGGCCGTTGCTCGAGACGGTATTGTGAACATTTTCTATTTAAATTAAGTTTATACACGAGTAAAACTAGCTTCTGCCAGTGGCTTCGCCGACAAGAACATAGGAAAGGACCCCTATTGCCAAAACCCCCTTTTTCCCTTTAGGTGGGTTTTTTTTAAGGGTGCAAATCATCTAATGACTTCTCCCGCTCCGGGCGGAGCGAAAGGGCGTGTCAAACTTTTGCTGACTAAAACCACACCTGAATCCTTCAGTTGCCCTTTGCGTTCTAGGACTATGGGTTTTTGCTGACACTGATCTTTGAGGAGCGCGTGTATGATTACGCGCTGTTGACGACTGGGCTCGGTCCGGTTATTTACCGGACGGCCGAACGGCGAGCTACCCATTGCTTCCTTTTAGGGGGTAAATTTTATAAAATCCTCTCTTAGTGCTTGCCTACGTTATAAAAGGAAACCTTATGCAACATTTCACAGTTCTAGGTCTTGTAGTTTTGGTTGTGCGTTGATATGTCATCGAGTCAGCTTCTCCTTTAAAACACCGTTAAATTTTGATTGTTTTAATCCCGTGGAGGGTCGATCTGGTACATGAAACACTATCAATTTGTAAAGATAAAATTAAAAAAATAAGTACTTTACTGTACACCATCCTCATATTTTTACTGTTTTAAAATGTCATAGAAGTGATTGTATAACGAGCGTTTCTCGCCATCAAACTCTAAAGTTTGGCGAGTTAAACATATGTTAAACTTTGTTAAAAATGTATGAAAGAATAAATAAAAAGAATAAAAAAAACTTAAAGTCTGACAATTTGTTTTTTTTTTGCAGTGGGAAATCATCAAATAACTTCTCTTCCGAAGGAGTCATTCTGAGCTCTGTGGTTTCGATTGACTCCTTTTTCTTTACTTTACCTCCGTTATATTGGCGGGCGCTTGACCACTTTTTGTTTTAAATTATCCATTATGTTGCTCACGAAAGCGAATATAATCCTGTTAGTATTGATATTTTAGTTGTTTGTGTTGCGTCTAGCACAGTCTCATGTTTAAGACATTAGGTCAAAAGGTGACTTTGAATACATTTGCAATCTTTTAAAAGTGAAAACATTGACATTAGCATTACCTAAGTAGACTACATCTGTAGCGTTTGGGTCACTTACACACAGCAAGTCGTCAGTGCCCTGCGGGAACAATGTGTTCACGTTGCTGATGGGACTTCCTCGCTATTGCAGCGCGTCAGTGATGTTTGCCAACGCACAAATACATGGCTTCCACGCTATTATCTGTTAGCGAGCGGCATCGCTGATGCGCAGAGTGAAGGACAGTACTAACAGCTACCTGAAGGTGATTGCTTGTAAGTTAAATAGTCCTTACAGTGGATACTTATCCGTATAAATTTTCTGCATGTATAAAACGTACTCACATTTTCTTTAAATTTTCAACTTTTATGTTTTTTTGCTAACTCTATATGGACACTTGTCTGAAAATAAAGATATATTGATTGATTGATGAAAATAAACCATCTTCTTTATGCGAGCAACCTTGGAAGGCGACAGGGTATTCCGTACAGTTTGGAGAGTTCAGTGAACAGGAATGCACTCATCACCTTTTGGCCCTTGTTCGATCTTACTTAGGAATAGAAATGCACAATTTTTTTTTTAACTATATTATTTTAGTTAGCTCTGATAATATCGATAACAACGCCAATTGAGTACCACTCTCACTTTAAAATACCTTAGAAAATAGCGTAACAATTGAAGCCGCCGTCCGAACATGGAAGGTGTACAAATATACTAAAAACGCGTTTTGCGTCGTCTTTTGTGCCGTGAACATCGATAAACTGGAACAATTTGACTGCCGCGATCTTTACGTCCGATTATAATTTAGGTGTTTTCAAGGCTAACCATCAAATATTGCATCACTGCTTTCCATCAGATGGGATCGCAGACAAATACTAGTTTATATTATTTAAAAAATCAATCCGTGTATTGGGAAGTATGAAAGTAGAACTTGTATATTGTTATAAGATGAACTTGACTCTATATTGCCTTTTCATTTCACTGTAGCCAGAATATATTAGTCGTACAATAATTTATTGAGCACTAAAGGTAAGTTAAAGTGTGATTTATTTTCACAGTAAAAGTGAATAAAAAGTACTTTTCTCTGACTCACAAAGATATAAGAGTAAAGGAAAAAACCTTTCTTATAAATAAAAATTACTCGGAAAGAAGACTTTTAAGACGAATTGGTTTCGTGCTAATGCATAAAGTAAAAAATATCGTTCTCCGGATCTATCGTTTCTTGAAAAATGTTATAGAGTAACTTAAAAATTACGATAATTTTTTAAGTTCCTGTGAATTATAATAATTTTAATGAAGTGTAGGTACCTCCTATATTTTATGCCGCTTCCTCGACTGGCATCTATTAAATTGATAGTTTGTAATTTAATGTATCAATATCTATCGGTCACAACATACTAACTAAAGACCTGACGTGTCACAAATCCTACATTGCAGTATCATAATTCTTCAATAAGAACAATATATACACAATCCTTAAAATCGATAAATAGTCCGAAGCAACTATCGCGCAGTTGCCCAGACCAGATACAAGAACCGTTTGGCCAGAGGATCCTCCCGTTTTAAAGAAGGTATGGCGGGACTTTACAACCTGTTCCAACAACTCTATAACAGGGGTGTCCAACTCTATTCTACCCACGATCTACTGGTTATTAACTAGACTCTGTGAGATCAATAAATTAATAAATTCATGTAACAATAGAATAAAAGAGCAAGCGAGCTCTAAAATTTTAGCATAATACTTCAAAGAGGACCATTATGATAAACTTCTTTGTCATGAATAGTAAAAAAAAACTTCGCCGAATTGTGCTGAAAAATCGGGTAGTCAAAGATGAAAGAACGAGCAAAGTGAGCTCAAAATTTTGAATAGTCTGTCTCGAATACGTGCGATTCCTTTTTGCAAACAAGAAGTTCCTGGGCAACATGGTGATAGATTGTAATAGGACCGATAGTTAGTTAGTTATTGACTGTCTCGCGCCATAGTCTTTTTAGCTAAAAAGTTGCAGGAGAGCAGTGATGGCCCAATGGTAGCGCACCCGACTTACGAGTTGTTGTAGGTCGCGGGTTCAAACCGAGACAGGCGCATTACTTTGTGTAATTTATTTTAACACCACTGCTCACAAAACGGTGATGGAAAACATCGTGAGAGAACGGCATGACGGCAGAACCAAAAATTCAAAGACCGAAAAAACATTCACCAACCCGCACTGGGCCCGCGTGGTGGATTACGTCCCAGCAGTGGGAATGTTATAAAGTTGATTTTTATTATGCTATAGTTTGCCAAGATTGACCGCAATCGATCGGTTGGCCACCCCTGCTCTCATTGGATGATTTTACCTACCATAAAAAAACCCCTGCTCTATAACTTTCATTAAGTTTTTTTTATTGTTATCATAGCCATGTTTAGTCGGCTGAAGTGGAACAATATACCTTCAAAAGGACTTAAAGTATATGTACTGCTAGTAACAGGGGCGAATCGTGAAATTGATGGGCTTTGGGCTAATACCTTCATCAAAGTACTTGGCGTTTTGTTAAAAAACATTCTCATATTTTTTCTGAAGTGTACCAATGATCGATCAAAGCAGAAATGTCGTCCCATTACTTTTTTTATTGGGAAATCCTCTACTGGTTAGTGGCCTTGAATTAGTATGGCTAATTTGAAAGTCTTTAAATATATTTTGATCGCAGTATCACCAACGTTGAGAGTTTGTAAACTATTGTAGTGACCTGACATATACTAGTGCTTCACTGCAATCCCATCTGATGGTAAGCAGTACCGCAATCGTTGATGGTGAGGCGCACTATTATTCACTCTAGCTTTGAAGATACTCAAATTATAACCGGATGGGAAGACCACAGCAGACAAATTGTTCCAATCCTTCAATGTACGCGGTATAAACGACGAGGCGAAATGCTTAGTCCGGACCGTTTCGACAACGTAAGGGTGGTTAAAAAGTTTTATTGTCTAGATTAAACCACATTGTATTTTATTTTCAATGAGGCGTGGGGGCCCTTCACATCCATGAGGCCCTGGATTGCAGCCCATTTAGCTATCAGGTTTTTTTTATGGTAGTTAAAATCATCAAATGAGAAATCCCACCCTTGGGTGGGGCGGGAAATAGTGTCAGACTCTTACTGACTAAAAACCTAACCTGTTCCTTCCCTGCCTTGGATCCAGGGCCCTGGTATGCATTTTCATACCTCCCTCGAGCCCCAAACTAGGCCTCGACCCTACTGGGCCCTTACGGTTTGCTGACAACTCCTTGAGGCGCACGGGAACAGTACGCGCTGTAAACTTTTGAACTCGGTCTGGTCTGTTACCGGACAAACGGACAGCGAGCTACCCATTGCCCGCCGTCCGCAAGCCCGCGCCTGCGGTGGCCGGAAATTTGGATTGGAATTACGGCGGCGGATGCGGCGTGAGCGCCGTTGCCTGATGCGGTTGGCCTCCCCCATTGCTAGCATTACTGCTTCGCAGAAGGAGGCGACCGCCTGCCACTCCTCCTCGCTCCGGACCATGGCCCGGCGTGACGATCATCGCTACCGATCGCCCTCACGAGGACACGGCGATGCTCTTCCCAAGCAGGGCACACCTCTACCGTGTGCTCCACCGTGTCCACCGGGCGTTCCGCAAAGTGGCGACACCCGGGCGTCACCTCCGCACGGATCTTGTACAGGTACGTCCCGAACTTGCCATGTTCAGTTAGTACCAGCGCCATGCGGAAGGTCACGACGCCGTATTTAGCTATTAGGTAGATCCAGCCATCTCAATTTACCAATACCTTGTTAGTTATACCACAAAAGAGAGATAGTACAGAAGGCAATCTACATACAAAGCGCGCTCGAGCAACGCACACATAGACAGCGCTCACGGACACGATATCTTGTACGTGACTAAACCGTACTAAACCAGTGCTAGATCACATAGTACTTGTTTTAGTGACCGCCAAGCGTATATAAAGTGAAGTAGGTACATACATGAACGCCATGAACGCCTTCTGTAACTATCTATTTTGTGGTTATACCTACAATAACAAACAACCGAGCCTTATATTGAAAGAGATAACAGCCTCAAGCCTATGGAGATTACTAAACCGATACTTAAGGCCATAAATATTCATGTTTATTAGGCAAATGCAAAGTAGAGAAACGTCTGTTGGGACAAAAATATTATAACGGGCATTTGATGAAAATGGGTTCGTAGTTGAGCACACCATTTTTTTATTTAGGTCATTTGATAAAACCGTGTTTCGCATAACAATAGGACGCCTTTACCTACCTCAAGTCCTCTATTATCTTGAACCTCATTTTATTTGTGAATTTTTCTATACTTTCAGACTTTTGCTTCATTTTTTCGTAATTGTGTCGGTAACTTGTAATAATCTATATTTGGTTTTTGATTCATCATCTGTCATAAGTGGAAGTCCGCCGGAGTATTTAAGTCAAGACTGAATAGGTTACTTCTAGGCAAGTGTGCTCCAACGTCACCCACACCACACCATCGTTTACCATCAGGTTTGATAGTGGTCAGTCGCGAGCCAATCAGAAACAAAAAAGAACTGGCAAGGGCTATCATTTATTTATATAGCGATATGTTACCTAAACCAGGAGTAAATATAGAAGACCTAACCAGGTGTCCTCAAATTGTGCGTCGCGACGCCCAGAGGCGTCGTGGTTCTGTCTGAGAGCCTCGTAAATCGGTACGTTTAGGTCGCCAGAATATTCAGTTGTCGAGGAGTACCAGCTGTTTTGTGATATGAGCCTAAAACTACGTTTCGATTTAATTTAATTAAATTGTCATTTAATCTTGATGATTAAATGTATCCCAATAATATTATACTAGTATATCTACAATTTTTTTGTAATAATATAGATCTAGTCGCACATGATAATTACATAATTATATAGTAGCGGTCCCGACAAGCGTCGTCCTGTCCAAAGGCTTTTCGTCAGAAAAAAATTGAGAACCCTATGACAGAGCCGACCGTATTCAATTATTTGTTTTTCAAACCAACCAGAGACCCACACAAATATACACACAAAGTTTCATCCAAATCGGTCAAGCCATTCAGGAGGAGATGTGTGACAAACACGCGTACAGACCAATTACACAAATAAAGATATAATTTCTTTTGCAAGGGCGATGCAAGAAAAATAGGTCATATAAAGGAGGCGCCATGTAAAAAGATTAGGAACCCCTGACCTAAACCAACTAACAATTGTTATTTATCAGAAATTACCTGCAGGTACAGTTGGGATAGAAAAATTGTAGTCATCCGGTATTGATCAAACCTGAATCGGGCCGCCTCGCTCGGCAGTATTAGACCCCCAATGGCCCAATCGTAATATAAATTGTTGGGGACCATTACCCTCTTTTGATGGCCGGTGTTGTAAACCTGATGTCCCAATTTTGAGGTAGACATATTTATTAAACCTATTTTATTAGTGCAGAATAGGCGTTCTGCCCGTTTAATACTAATAAAAAGTAAGTAGGTTCTGCGATCTGTGATAGATGTAAAAGCTATAACTGTAACGAATCTTAACAAGCCGGTGCGTACTGACTAGTAGAAAATGTAATACTTTTGGATGCTTTTGAAGTGTCCTGGGAAATCAGTGTAGGATTAAATAAGTTTTCAATCTTTTGATTACAGGCAGATGTATCGTATCTTGGTTAGGACCTTTTGATAAACGGTCTTAACAAAAGGCACTTGGTACAAGATGATTCAGCCATCTTTTCTACGAATGCTTTGGTTCAGCGACGGGAGGTTGAGTAAACAGGAGGTTGTAATGGCTTTAAGACCCCGATCCAGCCACACACCACTCAATAGCTTCGGATTTATCATGCGCAGTCGATTCTGCCCAATTGTGTTGTCTGTGGCACTTACGGGGTTTTTTTTTTTTTTTTTTCAAAGATGTCCGATTTTTGGTAACAGTTTTAATGTAGGCTTCTATAACCGCATTCTAGTGACACCTTTAACAGTTCACCCAGCAGTAATGCTAGCGATGGAGGTGGCCGCCCACGTGATGGACCGGCCTTCCTCACGTCCCTGCCACCGGGATTCCGATCCAACTACTGTAAGCGTAGGCTTGGGGATGGCGAGTAATGGGTAGCTCGCCATCCGCCCGTTTCGTAAGCTTCTCGTCCGAGCTCATACCGTAACATATTTTAATAAACATAGAACTTGAAAACCTGCCAAATGCTAGCTAACGTGGCACTGAAAGGGCCTTAAATAAAAGCTGGTACAAAAAAAAACAGTTACCAAGGTGACAAACCTCTGGCACGTTATAAATTAAAGCTAAGTATGATTTAGCTATATAAAATACATTAACCTATATTTAAGATTTTTTATAGATATTAATTTTGCTATTCATCATCATAATTTCAGCCGAAGTCCAGTGTTAAACATAGGCTTCCCTAAAGTGTCGCCATAACGAACGGTCCTGTGCGTCGCGCTCCCATTGGTTTCTCATGATCCTCACCAGGTCATCTTTTACCGCTGTGGTAGGCCTTCCAACGCTGCGTTCTCCGGTAAGCAGTCGCCACTCCAGCTTCTCCAGCTTCTCCAGCGAAGCAATGTGCCCTGCCTACCCTAAATTTCCATTAAGAACTTTTTAATAATTTCGCAAAAAAAAACTTTTCCAAGTCATCGATTACTTCTTAAAGTGTAATTTCAGAATCTTTGATGTAACTTTTAATATGGCTTTTGATATCCGAGTTATCGAAATTGGTATCTAAATATGAAACACGAATTTACTCGTATTTCTGGTCATACAAAGAGCAACTTCTTTCAACTTTTTCGCCTTTGGTATATAAAAGAACAGTTCTGTACAGACCTACATATACAGGAGCATAATTTCTTTGCGGCCTTCATCGTAGTAATTAACGCAAGAATCTTTTTGACTTTGTAAAAGGCCTAGCGAAAGCACCTTTTTGTTCTTTGGTATGTATATTTTCTGGAGTTGAGATTTCGTAATTAAACGCGTCCATGCGAATTGGAGAGATCAACTAATCACTACATACATATATTAACGTGAAAAGCACCTAGATGATCTTGGCAGAAAGTCTCCTTTCCCGCTATTCATACATTATGTTTCCAACATAGGTGCCGAAGTATTTTCTGAAAATACTTGTTTTAATTTCTGCTAGATAAAGCCTCATCATTTGCCAACCCCTGTCTTAAATTACTTGGGATCGGTGCTACACGTTTTTCGGGTTCCGTACTCAAAAGGATAAAACGGAATCCTTACAGGATCACTTTGTTGTCCGTCTGTCTGTCTGTGTGTCAATACCTTTTATCTCAGGAACACGTAGATATATCGAATTGAAATTAAAAACATGCACTTAAGGCATGCAATTCATAGGGTACTTCCCGTTGACCTAGAACCCTGAAATTAGGCATGAAGCAATAGATCTCATAGCATAAATTATAGGAATAAATCTGAAATAAAACTGTAAATTTGTAGTTACGTTACCAAAAATAAAACTTTTTTCGATCCGGAAAAATATATGTCTATCTCTACAATAATGTCATTAGGGTTATTTCTTTCTAAGTCCGATTTATTTTACTGAATTTATTTATTATATTTATTTTTTATTATGTTTTTGTTTTGTGTTGACATTGTATCATTTGACAATATTAATTTCTGACATCTTACTCATTATTTAGTAGTTATTTTAATTATGGACATTGTATCTTTTGACTGTATTAATTTCCGACATCTTACTCATTATCAACTATAAAAATGAATTTAAATTTGTAATACAATATTGCATGCCTAAGTTGGTAGAACACAATAAACTGCGCATTCACATGACATCCAGAAATGTATTGATTTATTGTATTGTGTTCAGCAATAAAGATTTGACTTTGACTTTGAAAATTCTTCGGCTGGATTGTGTGAGGAGTCACTCAATCTAGCCAAATTTTCTTTAGTCTCCCTCTCCCTCTCCATCCACCCACACGTATACATACTCATAACTCTTTTAGTAACAAGCATTTCATCCCTCTTCTTTACATCACCATACCAAAAACGATTGATCCCCTTTCAACGTTTCAGTCACTGGCGCCACTTTAAAACTTCCTATAATATACTCACTTCTCACTGTATCTGTTCTCGTCACTCCACATTCATCTCAACCTTCTCATCCGTAAGATAGCCTTGCTTGTAATTAAGCAGAAGTCGTTTGTTTTGTCTTAATAATTTCACTCAGACGGTTTGTTTGTGCCTAGACTTTATAATGAAAGTCTCTTGAGTGCTCAAGAAATTAAATACGAAAGATATTGCTACCCGGAAAGAGCGCCGATTGTTCAATTACTTTCAATGAAACAAGTCAAATTAATTTATTTCTCCCTGTTAACGCTGTTCTATAAATATGTAAGATTGACTTTTATGGAAGGCAGTGGCTTTCTTTTATTTGATAGGGTTTGTATGCAGTACGTGTAGTAGCCGCTCGGAAAATTACTTAAATATTATTCCACAATATATAAATATACAAAAAAAAAATATATACATACAAAAAACAAATCAATATTGTTACAGTTCTATTAACTTAAATGCACATCGACACAGATGTGTACAATCTTATAATTGTGTATTTTCCTGTAAACATAGGAAAATTCCCAATTACAAGCTTGTACGTTATGGTACAATATTTTATACGAAACAACAAATAACATTAATAAGAAATGTTTTTATGAAAACCGAATCAAAACTGGATATTAAATGAAGCAACCATTAGCATTTCTAGTGTTGGTATGAGGAAGAGTGGGGACGTGGTGGGAACATCTTGCTATCCATTTTATATGCGCGTATACAACGTACTTAGCAAATAAGTAGAACCATCTGCCACGGCTACGCGCGACCGCGACTGAGACCCAAAATCGGTTATAACCCTCGTCACATAAGTTGAACCATCAAGGCGGTCGATCTTGAATGCGCAGTAACCGATTTTCGGGTTTCAATAGAAGTGGGGGTCGCGCGCAACCACAGCAAATGGTTTAACTTATTTGCCGCGTACTATAACCTAATGGCTGTGACGTCACATTTCAGTGTGTGTGTAAATCTTTTTTCATTATTTCACGGTTTCCTCTTTTGTAACTAGTGCTTGACTGTAATCCCATCTGATGATATGCAGTGATGCAATCGTTGATGGTGAAGCGCACTAGTTCATTAAGAGCCTAGCCTTGAAGATACCTAAATTATAAATCACACGGGCAGACAAATTTATTTATATAGCTAAAACTTTATGCACTAATGAAACATTGTACAAAGACGGACAAACACACAACATTAACAAGATATAAATTGTAGCAGGCAAATTCTTCCAGTGCTGCGATGTACGCGGTGATGTACGCGGTGATGTTAACAATTTAAGCGTGGATACTCGCCATACGTCTAGTTGTCCGATGGTAGAAAGGTGATAGCGGAATCAAGTGTCCAGAAAGGCTAAGAACTCACGAAGTGGTTTTCTCCCGCGGCCGCTGCGGTTGCGGGCCCGCAGCTTCTGTAGAATGCAGATATACGTATATATGTAAAAAATTAAAGCGCATTTCACGATGCGTTTTATGCCTGCGGAGTTCGCGGTTGTACGCGGCTCCCGTTGCATCGGCGGACCGTCTTGCAACCGCATGTCTTTCGATAATCACCCACCAGGTTTTCGGGAGAAAATTGTAACCGCGACGGCTGCGTAACCGCACAAAACTGTGGTCCCGCCGCGGAAATGAAAACCGCTGCTTTATTAGTTAAGAAATAAAGCAGCGGTTTTCAATCGCTTGAAAACCGCTGATTTAAAATGTTACAAACTAACTGTTATAAACTAATATCGATTTGAAAAATTTATTCTAGTTTTGATTTATGATCTGATATTTATTATGTAAATTACTTTTTACATAATAAATATCAGAAGAAAAAATGAGTCAAATACCGAATTCGAACTTAACCCGTTAAGATACATAATGTTTTCTGTGATTTGTTCTAAATTACCTTAACTGTCTCGGTATAACATGTAATTATAATTGTGTTTAGTTCCCTTTGAGCCGTTTCCCGTTTAACTAGTTGTTCAGTTACTTGTTCCTCAGATCCGGAGAGGGAATTTACTTAATCTTCTGGAGAGATTAAGAAAATAGCTGGAGGCTTCTCATTTAGGCAACGAAAATAGTTTCTGTTAATAAAATAAATAAGACAATGCACAGGAAATATATATTAACATGTTCAGACCGGCACCTCAGGAGTAGGTACTTGATATCCGACGGTGCAAATCTTCATATGGCCACATCACCCCATGAACAAAAAATCTTGCTGAGCAGGGAGCGCCACCGGTGGGCACGGACAGGATTAGACAGAAATTATGTTTTCACTCTCTTTTTAATAAGCAAGTAATCGTAATATAAGGTATTTGAAATTGAAAGTATAGTGTGACGTGGCCACCGGTGGTACACCCCGCCGTATTAGCAAATACTCCGTGCTCCACCGGTGGTACACGCTGATCTGAACGTGTTAATCTATAAATATGTACACACTGAACGGATTACGCTAAAATTACTGGCCACTTTAAAGTTTCATAGAAGAAGTAAAGGAAAAAGTCTGTCTGTCACAAAAGAATTACTTTTTTGCGATTCGGAAAAGTATTCTGGAATCGGACTACATACCTAGGTCAGGTTTTACAAAACTTACGGTGCGCGAGTTCGACTCGCATTTGCATGGTTTATTAGTGACCATGTAAACCTTTAGGTTATGAAATATTTTGAATCGAATTGAAATTAAATAGAAGGCACATTTGCGCGTAGATAATTTTAAAACTGGAGATTAAGATTACCGATGACCTGGTAAAGGTTGCGGGAATCCGATGGATGCGATACGCACAGGACCGTTCATTGTGGCGACATTTGGGGGAATTGGTTCAATTGTAGATGTTTTTTGGCTGAAATGATGATGATGATGATGATAATTAAGATTAAGCGTGTGTTTCCTCCAAAGATGTACGAGGAAGCTGAGTGGTGCGTGGATATGCCAGACTTTGTGGGGAAGCGGATTGTACATATTACGTGTATAAACCAATCTTTCGCGCCGGGCCTTGGTACAGGCCATTGGCCGGAGCGAGGAGGAGTGGCAGGCGGTCGCCTCCTTCTGCGAAGGAGTAATGCTAGCACAGGGGGGGGGGTAACTGAAAAACCTCCTTCTTTTTGAAGTCGAATAAAAATTAACATTCCTCGCACACATCACTTGTTTGGTACATTTGTTCTTACAAAATATGCAGTAACTAACTAGGTAGCTTGAAAGTAATAAATACCGAATTGAACTTCAATGCTTCTACCTCTTACAGCTTGGTGGAAAAATAACCTATGCCCATTAATAGACCCGCAAAATTCTTGTTTGTGAAGTCGAGGTCGTTAACTTAGAGTCGGTCGATTGCCTCACGTCATGAAATTTTGTTTACTCACTTGAAGGTAATTCCTTGGTTTGGTTCGCAAAATATTCCACTGGGCCATTTCATAATTACCAAACTGAGATTTATAAACAATACAGTGATTTCGTAGTTAACATTGATTTTCTTTGCGTTTAAGTAAAATTCGTGTTTTAGACCCTTATATATGGAACCCGATGCTTATTTTTATCTTATCCCGTTGGATTGGGCTCAAAAAGATAAAAATATCCACATCAAAGATAAAATCCTTTATATTATTCTTTTCATAACTTAGGTATTTTCGGAGCAGTAGTGGGTGTAAGGATTGCGATGGGATAGAAATAAACAGAATGAATGCTGTTGCAAGACTGATCGTTTATTGGGATAAATTACCATTATATATACGGTTACAATAATCGCTTCGTGAGTTCTGTGTCTTAGGCACAGAACTCACGAAGCGGAATTCCCCCGTGGCGCCGCGGCAGAGGAAAAGGCTATATTATTTCAAAACTCACGAGACGGTAGATTGGCCGCGACCACCGCCGCCGCGACAGCTGCGCTTTTCGACCGCAAGCCCGGCGGCCAATAGGGTGCGGTCGCCGCCATCCGACCGCACAGCGTGCGGGCGTGCATTCTACAGAAATTATTAACATTGAGTCGAAGGAAATACAAAAACATATAAATATTAGGTGTCTAAAAGCGTTTTACTTGTACAAGAATCCGTTTCATGAGATTCCTGAAATGATTATGTCATTTCTAATTCAACAAAACACTAACATAAATAACTATTTCAGTTGTGTCTATTTTGTACTTAATATTAGTTTAATTAATATACCTACTCAATGTTCTAAGATCGGAATAATTAGTAGCAGTTAATCACAATCTATTAAGAGTAGGTATCTAAGTTAGCTGGTACTCAATACTCAATTAGTTATTGCATTCCACAATGATGTACTCGTACATTGTGGAACTACTTAAGTGGTAAAGAAAATAAAAAGAAACATAGAAAGGAAATGAATTAATTTGCAAGGCACACAAAACAATAGGTAAACACGAAACGAAAAAAGGAGCAAAAATACAATTGTGCTGTCTGTCGTAGGTGAAGTATTTCTTATATACAATCTATTCTTATATAAAATAGATGTTGTTGGGTACAGCAAAGATAATAGAAAAGGTAAAGAGAACTTATTCAATCAGAGAACAATCTACGAGTAGCTTATTCTAAGTACAATTTTAATTAATAGTCCACGGCCACGGTAATTCTTTCAAACTATCCCGCAGCCGTAAATAATTTTGTCTCCTCATAACGATGATCATAGAAGGTGCAAAGAAAACAGATAACGTTACCATAAACAATTACGTTCGTAGACGAAAAACATTCCCTAATATTCTGCGTATTTTCCTCAATATGGTAACCAGTTCGTGGAGGTTGGCTAGGCGCTTCCCATGGGAGCTGTAAGACGATACTAAAAGATAATAATAGCATGAGTTTGATAACATTATTCACTTATCAAATTACGATAATTATGATGGATGGATATAGTACCAAACCAAGCACAAACTACGGAAAAGTAAATTTTCACTTATCTCTACAGCTAATCCTAAGATTTATAAAGTGAGTGGTAAAAGTTCGAAATAAACTATTAATCATAATTCCAGCCGAAAGATATCCACAGCTAGACATAAGCCTCCCCCAACTCTCGCCGCAATGAGCGGTCCTATGCGTCTCGCATCCATCGGTTTCCCACGACCCGCATCAGGTCACTGGTCTACCTTGTCGCCCCGCCCGAAGTACACGGTGTAGTATATGCTAAAGATGTGCTTATAGGTTAATGATTTCTCGGGTTTTTCAATTTCTCGAGGCACGAGAAGTTTCGAGGGTAATTTCTCGGGTTTTCTCAGGTTGTCGAGAAATTTACAATTACGTATTGTCTTGCAAATCTTTTCATTGCTAATAATGAAAAATTTAGTCACTATAAAAATTTTGTATCATAAACACGTAAGATATCAGCTAGTGCTGTGTACAACGACAGCGCGTTTGAGTTATTTTTACAAGCTTTTATTTAGTTTCACCTGTCCTGTGATTAAATTTTGTAAATTAAATTTGATCCACTATCCGGTTACTAATTATCTGAACTATCTCCCGCTCCGCCCAAGGGCGGGAGATGTCATTGAATGATTTTTCCACCTAAAAAAAAAACAGATAAACAAGTCATCAATATTTGAATACTTTATAAATATTTTGTAAAAAAGTTATCACGTAAGTATTTCTTCTAGCAGATGGTTTTAAAGTGGATACTGTTCATAATTCAGTTTACGCAAAAGTTGATGGTTAGTCTTTATGTAATATTGTGAACTGATCTCCGCATATAAGGCCGTGGGCAAGTTTTAGTCTTTAATAAGACTCTGTCAAACAAACCCTCGCTCCCAGGCACCGGGTATAAGTCCAGGGGGCCCGGTGTGTGCTCAGGCCGTAGAGCTCGGATCTCCTGTTATTACATTTATTACTTGGGACTTATTTTGAGATTTAATATATGCGACGTCACGAGTTATTTGTGATAAAATAGTGCTTAGTATCACTAAATATTATAAAATTATACACCGTTAAATTTTGGTCGTTTTAATCCCGCGGAGGGTCGATTCGGTACATGAAACCCTATCGTTTTGTAAAGATAAAAATGAAAAATAAAGTTTTTTTTTAAAAGTCGAATTAATTTACGCATGTATGAAAAAGATTTCTTTTAGTAAACGTCAGCTGATCGAGGCCAACGAACTGTAGGTAGTTAGTACTCAACGATCGACAACTCCCTACAAGGTCATTGACTCGTTTACTTAAAGAAGTAGATTTCCTATATGCGTATTTTAATTCGAGTTTTAGAAAAAAAGTACTTTATTTTTTAATTTTATCTTTATAAATCGATAGTGTATCATGTACCGAATCGATCCTTCACGGGATTAAAACGACCAAAATTTAACGGTGTATACAGGTGAAAGTTTGTATGTGTATGTGTTTGTCACACCTTCACGATCAAATGGCTGAACGCATTTGGATGATACGGGTAGACCATATTCTTTTTATCCTAGGACTTTGTTCCCTTGGGATAATCTTCTACATTCATGCGGGCGAAGCCGCCGGTAGCAGCTAGTGTAACCATAAATTCTACCCAGGTGTATTAATATTCATAGCCCAGTGGTAACAGCTTCGACTTACGAGTTGTAGAGCACGGGTTGAAACCCAGCCAAGCGAGTTACTTTCTGTGATTTTCTTCATCATTACTGTTCTCAAAACAGTGATGGATAAAATCATGAGGAAACCGGTATGTCCAAGAAGCTCGCGTGGTCGATTACGGGCCATTTCCTCTCCAAGAGAGACGGTCTGATTTCCAGCAGTGGTAGCATTATGGCTATTTATGGTAATGCTTATATATTATTATTATTTATTTATTATATAAAACTTTATTCAATAGTAAATGACACTGTACAAAGGCGTACTTAATGCCTTTACATTAATATATTATTCAATGAATTCCACACTCGTTCGTAATTATTGTATCATTAATCCCGAATTGGGAGACAAATAGGATCTATATTAATTACCTACTCCATCCATTATCACCAGAGTGTGTTCCCGAGTACTCAAAACATAGTAGGTACTTAAATATGTATTTACTTCTTTGACATAATTATTTGTAGGTTACATCACACGAGGCCAAGCAGTACAGGGGCCTCACTATGATGTGTTAAAACGTCAGGTGAGCGAGCGAGGAAAAGGGACGGAGCTACACGCCCTACTTGGCTCCACCCTTTTAACAGTTCAGTTTAGGTCGATAAATAGATTGCGTTAAGAGTTTGTGTTTGGCTGCCAAATACTGATCAGAAAAACAAAACAAAATATAGGGAGAGAACTCACGAAGTGGTTAGATTAGCATAAAACATGAATATTTTCAGTGTTCAAGATTAAAAAATTCATAAGAATCTTCTGGAAGCACACAGAACTAGCAACTCCGTGGTTTCTTACACAACTGTATCAGGCCTATACGGAATCGATTACAGTTATAGTTTTACGTTTTTCTGTTTGATTATCATTTGACCTTTAGATCATAAATAGAATTATTTGTTAAAATAGTCGTATTGCGTAATTATCGTCAGTTTTTAGAACATTATTTGTTTATTTCTGATATCAGTTAAATTTTTTTTTTGTGAACTCTAAGGGCAGAACTATTACTAAAAGTAATTAGTAACTATAGAACTCGTATTTGTGTACATAAAGCATTTTTAAAATTTTGCTTTTGGAAAAAATGATCTGCTACCAGAAGTTAGCAGATCATATTTTCATTTGACATTTTTATCAGGCAAAACACCAGAACTTTTCCTGAAAAATATCAGGAACTCCAGAAATATGCTGCATGCGAGTAGAACTCTCAGTTTTTCATGCTCTGCTGGAAAATGATCTGCTAAGTTCACGGCCATGTTTTCTTCCGCTGCTGCCACGGTTGCGGGCCCGCGGCTTCTGTAGAACGCAATTATATATGTAAAAAATTAAAGCAATGTTCACGACGCAGTTTACGGCTGCGGTGTGCGCGGATATTCGCGGCTGCCGCTCACCGGCGCCGCAGGCGCCCGCCAGCGCCTCGGCAGTTCGCGCTCGCACGCTCTGCGGTCGTTTGGCGGCAACCGCGCCCTATCGGCTAGAGGCGACGGCGGCGAATCAACCGCCTCGTGAGTTTTCAAATAAAATAGCCGTTTCCTCTGCCGTGGTGGCCGCGGAAAAAAACCGCTTCGAGAGTTCTCTCACTTACTCGATCGAAATGAAAAAAAGAAGATCACACGATAGATGATAAAATTTGAATTTTGTGTAGAGGTGGCTATTATTTGTCAATAAAAAAAATCCGCAAAAGGCTACGAAAAAAGAAGAACGAGAAAATGTTAATCTTTTCCGTTACACTTGAAAGATTAGAATCACGGAACAAAACAAAATCTTTACTAAATTCGTGAGCCCCATTTATCAGCGGATTGTCTAAAGATCCATTCATCTATAAATTGTCTAATCGAAAGCGGCCTTGATAATGATACCCGATACTTTCACGAGATTTATCTTCAAAATAGATTTATCACCGGGTAGCGAAGGCTGAACATGAAACTTTCTAAGATTAGCCTCATGCTGAAAATGGCTTACACGTACCTTCCATTACTTGTTAGAAATTCTAGTATTGGAAATGTTACGTCATAGCTACCACCTGATTATAGCTTCACTTGCTTCTGCCAGCAGCTTCGCTCGCGAGAAAATAGGTTTCTTCATACAAGCTTTCGGGAACCCCGATTCATCCTCTAAAACAAACAATTAAAATATTACTTTTTTTTTTGTTTGTGTACTTAGTTTAGAAAATCCTTTCTTAATACTCGCATGCGTCATCGTATTTTTGTGCAAAATTTCATTGTCTCAGTCCTAGTAGTTTTGGCTGTACGTTGAAATGTCAGTGAGTCAGTTTCGCCTTTTATTTATACACCGTTAAATTTTGGTCATTTTAATCCCGTGGAGGGTCGATTCGGTACATGAAAAATCATCGATTTGTAAAGATAAAATTAAAAAATAAAGTATATTTTCTAAAATTCGAGTCAATATACGCAAGTACGAAATTAATTTCTTTAAGTAAACGAGTCAATGACCTTGTAGGTAGTTGTCGGTCATTGCATACTAACTACCCACAGTTCATTGGCCTCGCTCAGCTGACGTTTACTCAAAGAAATTAATTTCAGACATGCGTAAATTAATTCTTTAAATTTTTCTTTACAAATCGATAGTGTTTTATGTACCGAATCGACCCTCCACGGAATTAAAATGACCAAAATTTAACGGTGTATCTTACAGCGGTGTATCTTTATACGGACTAGCTTTTGCCAGCAGCTTTACCGAGAAAATAGATTTCTCCATACAAACTTTGGACCTCGTTTCATCCGCTCAGGTGGTGAATTTTGAAAAATTGAGAATATTTTTCAAAATTCACCACCAATCTCGTCATAAAAGGAAACTTTGTGCAAAATTTCACACTCCTACTCTACTAGTGTCGGCAGTGCGTTGATATGTCAGTCAGTCAGTTGCTCCTTTTATATATATAATAACGTAGATTTTAGAGAACCACGGTTTTTAATTCTAACTTTGTGGTTTAATACTTAGTCGACAAAAAAATTGTTTTCTTTGCGATGTAAACGAATTTTTCATGAATAATAATTAAGGTCAAGTTTAAGACAGCGAGGTTTGGAAGGAGAAAGGGGAGACCTTTGTCGAGTAGTGAAAGGAAATATAGGCAAACAAAGAAAAATAGTACATTTTGATACAAATGGAGAAAGTTTATCATTGTGACCGCGATGGCATTCGCCTTAGTCGTAAGCGAAGATGTTATGGAGCCGAGGGCTGCAATGTCAAATTTGTACATGTATCAAATGTTTTTCAATACATTTACGAAGACATAAATAAAATGGGGTTGACGCGCGACTTGCGCCCAGCCTGAAACTTTTCCGCACTAGTGCGAATCCCACTAGTTGCGTCTCTAAAAGCGGTAGGTGTAAGAGCGGGTTTTCGAGTAAATGTATTGAAAATAGAAAATTTTCACTTATAATCCCTCAAGGTTCCCTGCAAACAAATAAAGTCGTCAAGTTTTTCAGGAAAAATCACTCGCGCTTCGCGTTCGTGATTTTTTAACCTGAAAAACTTGACTCCTTCATTTGTTTGCAACGAACCTATCGGGAAATATCCGATAATTTTGAAGCTCTTGTGGTATTCGGGGGATTATTTTTCCGTCCCAAATGTCGGCCAATAGAATCTCCAATTTTCACAATTGAATTCAACCTGTCAGTTTGACGTCACGTGGTACAACGAGAAAATTTTCAAAAAATTATCAGTATTATTTTGTGATAATTTGAAGTACCAAATGCGTTATACGAGTATATATATTCTGTATCTGTAATCTGTTTTTCCATTCGGCGAAGTATAATTAGAATCGACCTAATTTTAGACAGCAGCTTCTCTATTGGTATTTTCAATAACCGGTATAATGGACAATCAAAGAGGGGATAATTGTAATGGGTAAAAGCGGGTAAAACTGACAACAATACCTTCAGTATTGTTGTCAATTGACGACAGGATATTGTTGCCCGTCGCTTCGTCTAAACGTAATCCTTTAATCGCCTTTTAGGGTGTGATTCCATTGAAGCGAAGCTGGCTGGAGAGAAACGGAGAAGAGCTGTAAAAAGTGGCAGGTGTGTTTAGGTGGAGTGAAATTGAGCTATCCTCCGTTTCGTGCTCTCCAGTCGGCATCATAGGCCGTTCGACTAGGGTTACATGTTTATTTGTTTGATTTGAAAGTCCGCTTAGCTCATCTCGCTGTTTCTACTGATGCGGAGTGGATATTTTGAGCAGTGTGATTGGTCAATTCACGGTCTGCTTCCCTCTATTCCGCTTAACAAAGTGTCAGCGTAAACGCAGCCTTACGCTTCCCACTGGGTACGTACTGTACATCATGTCTGTACCTTCCTGTGACGTGAACGATACAACTTACTAAGTAATTTGAGCTAAAGCTGTTTGTACACACAGACTGAGGGGCAGGGCGTGTCTCCTTAAGAGGGGCCAACCCAAGGTAAATTTTCATACAACCGCTCTTACACATTACATCCTTCAGATATTTTGGATACACAGATATTTTGTGGTTATTATTTATGCATCTGCGGAAATCAAAACTTAATTTGTATAAAACTAATCCAGTAAAGACCTCTCAAAATCTGCTAATTTACGTGAACTTTGGCCCTCCATAATGTACTCATATATTAAAAATATAAAATGTTCTATAGAAGCCTTGCACATTTGAGATTTTAAAAGATGATAATTTTTCTCAAAAACTTTTAAGGGTTTTAAAAAAAGCACATATTTTCTGGAACAATTTTTGTGAAATATTCGAGTAAATCACGGAATTATCGAATGCCAACAGAGTTTTCAGACGTTATCACTCTTTTTCGTGTTGCCTCTTCATCATACATCGCGTTGGATTGCTTTAGATGGAGCAACAAGCTTTTGAACCATGCTCGACGTTGACGAGAGGCGAGAAGCGAATAGGGAAGGACTACCTTAAAATCGAACTCTTTCAATGTATAGGATACAATTTTTTCCTATAAAAATGCTTTTAAATTATATAAAACCGCAGACAATACGGCGGTTTTTTTTTAAGTATGATATATACTCTTATACAAATAAGTGTTTCTCTTTATTAATTGCCATCTTGATATGCCATTTATTTGTAACTAGCCTGATTCTTCAAGATCGCTGCTTGTAACCTATTCAAGGTAGCCGGTTGATTACGGCTAACTTTATAAATGGCGATATAATTTTTAAACGACAATCAACATAAAAAAACTTGTCAAAAAATAGGACAATTAAAGGTGTTATTGACAGATTGTGACTACGACGCGAATATACCTATATAGGTAAATGAATTCCAGAAACGTACTCCAGGGACGAAACCAGGATATGGTCTGCACGTTTGCAAAGTTTCATCGAAATCCGTTCAGCTGTTCGAGTGTGAAGAAGCAACAAAAAATCACACACACTCACAAACTTAGACTACAAAGCCTTTATTAGCCTCATACCTAATAACTGGACTGTGGGCTAGTACTGAGACAATCCAGAAGGAAATGGAATTATGGACCCATCTAAGGACTGAATTAAAACTGTGGACTGTAGTTTGAAAAAGATGGAGTGCGCGCGCGTCGACTAAGGTTTCCCTCCTTATTTACTATACTCTTTGCCTAAGTAGACGAGTTCCGACCCGCACGCCGCACCTCTGGTGGTCGCTACCGCCACCGCTCGCCGCCTCCGATGTCTCAAGACAGCAGCCGAAGAATGCCGAGTGGCCGAGGGCGCCCGAGCACTAGCGCTTCCAGCTGCTAAACCAACGATGCAGTCATAACATAAAAGTTTTACTTCTACCATTGCTTCTTTCCAAATTTCATAGTTCTAGGTCCACGAACAAGTCCTCTATAAGAATTCCCTTGCGAGCTTTAAAATATGCCTCATAAACGGAAAATAAAATACCTTGTCTTTATATTGCGGTGACTAAAGTTTGATTTTTTCACTGCTTCGAAGCATCAGACTTGAGTATCAGATATTTATCAACTGTATATCTCCACGCGTTCTTGAGAGAAAGGATCTTGAAATATTTAGTGAGTGATTTATACACTTAAAACTTTAAATGGAAGTTAAAATGATATTAAAAAACTGGGCAATCGAGCTGGACTAGCGCACCAAGGGTTCCATACCAAACTTACCTGTGTAAATAGTTCAATTCCCGGATGAAGTCTTGAAGATTTTTCCGAATCACAAAAGATGTTTTTTTTTGACGTAACAATAAATTTACTGTTTTATATTTATTCCTATACTTATGCTATAAGACCTTGCTTTATGCCAAATTTTAGGATCCTGGATTCAACGAGAAGCACCGTATGAATTTTGATTCCCTTGAAAGTGTCGAAATATATTAATGGGACATAAACGGTCGTATCTTTTTTTCGTTAACTCAGAAGAAGAATGTGATCCTATATGGGTCCCTTTTTTTCCTATTGAGGAACCCGGAATATGACTGAATATCACGACCTCACTTTTTTTCGTTATCTGGTTTACGAGAAATGCTGCTATATCTTTCTCGCTCCTTTAGTCGACTCGAGCCGACCTTATCCGAACCAGCGTTACGTGTAACAGAGCATGACGGTTTAAGCCTACCATCCTTGGACGCGTAGATTCATAGATTCATACACTCATAAATTAAGCTCACAATAAGCATATTGATAAAACTTTTTGCCTTTAAAATTCAAAAACTGTCTTGTTTCAAATAACTTTATTACACTGTTTTACATAATTCATATATAAATCATCAAATAGACAACCAACTCGCTTCGTAGCTCAATTCCAACTGACTGTCGTTGCTTGTTGGACGTAAAGTTGACGTAATGTTGCACTCCCCACACAAACGGCAAAATAACGTTGCGTCACAAAGACCGGAAGTCAGAATTAATCCACTTACAAAGTGTAACTATAAATTAAAAATACAAACATTTGGAAAATTCACATTAAAATCAATATGTTTTATGGAAGATAAAACGGTAATTAATATTTTATTTCAATACAACTTCCGTAATAACATAGAAGTTTTAGTAAAATTCACAACTTATATTTATGAAATAACAAAATATCTAAAACAAAATATGCAATAATCACTTGCAATTAAACCTGAACTTTCAACAAGCTAACAATATAATGACGAATACGCGTCTATGAAATTCGCCCGTGGACAGCTAGGCCGTAATCTTACGAGTATTCAAGACCTACAAAATATAGTGCGCAGTGCACATGAAAAGGTTTTAGCTTTTTCAGTGACGTAGATAGTTTCCAGGTTACGTTAATTAAAGTTTATATAACGTTACATCGTTGCTTATCTAATATATACAAGCGACGCAAAATTTTCTTCACTAAATATCCAATATTTCTTTGAACGACAAACACGCGTTCTAAAGAGTATAAACACTGGAACAAAGCAACCTCATTATGAAAATGAACGAGCGACCATAACTCATCATAAGGAGTATAAAAACTCAAATATAATTTTATTTCTATCGCAATACGTTCAGAATGGGTTGCTTTTCCACTAGAGGGGAGCGAGGTAGCTAAGCGGTGCGAGGATGTGTAGCGGTGCTGTGAACGTACCAAAGCTGTGTGAGGTTGTGAAACATAGCAAGAATGTGTAGTGAAACTATGAAACGGTGTGTAACTAAGTGATGCGAGGATGCGTAACGAACTTTTTCCAGTGTACGCGCACACATTCTTAGCTCTGGTCCATTGTTTTGTTCTTTTTTAAGTGCAAAATGACTTAAACGGGAGGGCGAGTCATTCCCTTTCGTACAACCCATACATCCCTCGCAAACATCTATCGCTAACCTAGCTCCGCTAACTCTTTTAAGACAGAGCTGAACTTAAGTAAAAGTAGTTGTTGTTAGCATTTCCCACAGCTGGGCGAAGGCCTCCTTTTCTCGTTTCCACACAAGTCTGTTCTCAGCCATTACGGGCACTAAAGTAGACAAAAAATATTTAGAGGACCCATTAATGAATTTCTGACCACGTAATACACGAGCAGCTGGTTACCTCGCACATCTCTCAAGAGCACCGTAAGGGCCAGTATAAAAACGGCCATAATTTATCTTTTAATTAATCTTTATGTTAATCCCTCCGTTTTGTTCTGAAACGGGTCTTCTAAGTATTCGCCCCGCGGTTTCTCCGTATAATAAACTTATTTAGTAGACGAGCCATACCACTATGTTTACCTACTTATTTTTTGCGATCGTTTGTCAAGGGGAACGAGAATTATTTATTACTTTATTGTACGTGCTCCTTTCTACGGCTTAGGTACACTTTAAAAATTGGATTACTAATCTTTAGCGGGCCAAATACAGGGTGTAGCAGTAAAGTGTAGGGATTGACTATGAGTTCCTTGGACAAAGTTCTTCATTTCGGTGGGCAGAAGTAGTTTTTAAAGTATGACCTCACCTTTCATTTACACCCTGTATAAGAATGATCAAAGCGAGTTAATAAACAGTTTGTAGTCATACAAACAGCAGGTTACTGTTTAGTGGCTTAAATCTAAGCTTGGGGTCGTGGAACGCAAGCTAAAGAAGGAGCGATATGTGTGGTTTTAGTCAGTAAAAGTCTGACACGCTCTTCCGCTCTGCTCTAGAGCGCGAATTGTCATAGTATGATTTTCCACATTAAAAAAACTCTGTAAAGCATAATCTTATGTCACTGTTAGCATAGCATAGCATCAGCCTTATAATGTTCCCACTGCTGGGACGGGGAGGGAGAGGGAATGGGCCATAATCCACCACGCGGGCCCAGTGCTGGTTGGTCACTGACTGCGGGATGTCACTTTTAGTTTTTTAATTTTTTTTTGACGTAGGATATCATTTGTTAAATCTTCCCCTTTTTTAGTCTATTCACAGTCATACCACATTGACAATAACGTAATAATCCAAAACCCAAAAGGTCCTATTCAATATTTACGGCATAACGTTCGATGTTATTCGAATTTCGAAGGACACAATTTGAATATAGAATATCGTATATTTTTAGAATTCATGCCCTTATCCCGCACACAAAGGAACAACGATGCAATGCGAAAGTTTTTCTACACAAATGCACGCTAATTTCAACCCTAAGAACTAAATAATAAAAGTTATTTTTCTAATCTACTTTCGAACATTTGAATTTTAACGACAGAGAGGTATAACGATTGAACATTTCGATAGCTTGGGGACGAAGAATTGCTGCATTAGTCCTCCTGGGACACCATTACGTGAACACATTTCTATACCTAAACTTGCTTTTCCCTAAGGTTTCATTCCTTTGGGCCTGTCCTCCAGGAAATGTATATTTTATGGGATAAAAGATATGTCTACAATAATAATTCATTTAATTTAGGTAACCAGACCCATAAAAGTTTTACAATTTCTGCACACGATACAAAACAAATAAAAATTCAATAAAATTCATAACAAATGTTAAAAATAATAATACATTAAAATTCAAAATAAATAATTGTCAAAAAGTAAAAATAAAAATACAATAAAATTCAATTCATAATAAAAGTCTAAAATTAAAATACAATAACTTATCAAAATTACAAAAATAAAATCCATAATCCTATTAAATAAATACGCTACAGACACCAGGATTAATAACGCCTGCTAAACGGTCTTGCCTGAACATGCTTGCCGCAGCAATGCAGCATGAACATATGTCTATGGCATTAAGGGCCTCTTTGGATGTTCTTTGAAATTATTCATTCATCTGCCTTTTATTTTTGGTACCTATTTATAAATAGGTACCAAAAATAAAAGGCTAAATCTTGTGTAGTTATGTCGTAAGCAACTCAAATGAGTTCTTTTGATAATTAATAAAAATATAAAATCTATACTATAAAAATGAATCGCTGAATGTGTTGCTAAGCGCGGAACAGCCGGACCAATTTCGCTAATTCTTCTTTTGTTGTGTTTGTTATTGTCAGAGGAAGGTTCTTAGGTAGGGTAGAGTAGGATAGAATAGGGTAGAGTAGGGTAGAGCGGGAGCGCAGCCGCAGGCAAAAGTTAGTTGTAAATAAAAATAAACCAGATGAATGATTCACAATCCCTCGGTTTCAAAGAATCACCGTTTTTACCAGTAAAAAGATTTTTTAATATCAGACCGAATCGCATTTTACGTGATTGCCTTCAATACACAAGCGAATAATTTCATCTCATTTAGATTACCATTTTTCATTAAACAACCATGTCGAAAACTGACTCAGGTTTTGTCTATTATAATGTTCCCACTGCTCGGACTCAAGCCTATTGTATAAGAGAGGGAATGGGCCGTAATTCATCACTTGGGTACAATCTGGTTCTATTTTTTGGTTCTAGAACATTCCGGTTTCTTCAAGTTTTTCTTCACCGTTTTGAGAGCAGTGATGATGAAATAAATTACCTAAAGTAAAGTGCCTATCTGGGATTTGAACCCATGACATGAAATTCGTAAGTTTGTTACCACTGGTCCACCACTGCTTTCTCGTATCTCGTCCATCAGTTATGACCGAAAATAATTATTGTAACTAATCCCGCTCAATTAATATCTACTAATACAATATTTGAAAATTGACGAAAATTTTACAATCTTTTAAATAAATATTAATCAGACACCATTTGACATAAATAACTTCTTTCTTGTTATTCACTAACTCCATTTTCTTTCATATCACTCCTCACACAATCCATACATCTCTTCTTTGGCCTCCCTCTTCCTCTCCATCCATCCACATATAAAGTCATAACTCTTTTAGTAACATGCGTTTCATCCTTCCTCTTCACATGACCATACTAAGACACCGCATGATTATAATAAATGTTAAAATTTTGTTATGTTATTTGTTTGTTTATGTTGTGTTCAATATATTTTGTTAAGTGATTATAATAAATGTTTATTAGATTATAATTTCTCGATATATTATGAAAAACCGACCAAGCGCGAGTCGGACTTGCGCACGAAATGTTAAAACGACAATAAATCATCTGTTGTATGAGAGCCGCCTTAAATATTTATTTTATTATGTTTTAGTATTTATTGCTGCAGCGGCAACTGCAGATATGCCATACTGATAGACATATCTGTGGCGGAAACAGCAATACATAATCTGTGAAAATTTCAACTGTCTAACTATCATGGTTCATGAGCTACAACCTGGTGACAGACAGACAGACAGACGGGCAGCGGCGTCTTAGTAATAGGGTCCCGTGTTACCCTTTGGATATGGAACCCTAAAAATCGTTTTGTATACAATAAAACACATTCAAATTCATTAGTTTTCAACATAACTGTGTCTTATTTAGGAAATAATCTACGATTTGTCGCAAATAATGTTATGGCATTTATAATTTTCTGATGACATAAAGTCTTCAATTGAGGACCTTGCAGCAAAAGGAGGGCAGATCCAAATTGGACTTGCCTCCTTTTGCTGCTAGGTCCTTAATTATTATTACATACAAAAATATTATCTATAGAACTAGACTTATAGCATTCGTAGACCCTACTACGCCGTAGCACGCGCGTAGCAACAAAGAATTACTACGAAAGGCACTTCAGCTTAAAAATAAATAGAAAAATATCCCAAGTGAACGAGAGAAGACTTATTTCAGGTTTGCTTAAAATAATATTTACTTAGGATATAGAACCAACTTCCCTCAGTAAGCTAGAGATTAGGGTAGACATAGAATTTATTAGAAAATCTTTTATTAGAATATTTCTTGGGCACTTTCATTGTGAATGTAAGAATCTGAAGATGTTTCTAGATTTATGGGCTAATACCAACTGTTAGCCGATTTTATTCGGATACAAACTTTAATCCCTTGAGTTGGAAAAACTTTCTTATTTATAGTGTCCTCAACGCTCTATAGGGAATGTAAGGCAATAAACCTATATAGAGCGTTACTACTATTTGTGAGTTTTCGTAGACCTTGGTTACTACGCCGTAGCAGGCTCGTAGCTGCGTAGCATGTACTATGAACTTTCTTTTCGATACACTTACTCGAAAACCCGCTCTTATCCCTACCGCATTTAGACACAGTTGGCAGTTTGCCACACTAGTGCAGAAAAGTGCAAGAGCTTGCCCCTGCCACAATTGATTGAATTTATCGTTTCAGCCCTTCTAGGCAAGTTACAATCGTTTCGTTTAGCGCGTACGCTTGGAGTTGGCCACGCCCCCAATTCCTTTGTTCTGACGTCATCTCAACAAAGGAATTAGAGGCGTGGCCAACTTCAAGTGTTCACGTTAAACGAAACGATTGTAACTTGGCCAGGGGGCAGGTTGTTTACTAAGCGGAGTCCCACGAGTTGCACATCAACCCGTTTATTTATTTCTTCGTAAATGTATTGAAACACGTCGTTTGATACACGTGGAAATTTGTCACTGCGGTACTAAGCTCCATAACACCCTCGCCACCGGCTCGGGCAAATTCAGAATCGGTTGCAATGACAAACTTATTAATTAAATTTAAATGTACGTTTTCTTACTTGGTTGTCAGTTGATCTATCAAACAGTCATTCAATTATTTCTACAATATAAACATTACAAAGCGGCTTTGTTTGCATGGAAATTAAAAATTATTCCACGTGAACGCATTACCGGGTCAAAATAAAATATAATATTTATTGTACAATGGCGTAACAGTAAATTCAAAACAGCCTTGCCAACAAGCGTTTCGTGTTGCGTTAAAGCTTGGAGTTGGCCCCAATTCGTTTGTTCGAACAAAGGAGTTGGGGGCGTGACCAACTCCATGCGTTAACGCAAAACGCAAAGATTGTAACTTGGCTCAGGCGGCAGACGTTAAAATTTATATTATTAGTTAGAAGTGAAATTTGTAAGATAAGATGGCGTGCTTGATGGACTAGGCGTTTCGCCTCGTCGTTCATACCGCGTAAGTCGAGGGACTGGAACAATTTGACTGCTTTTTTTTTTTGGTGGTGGGTAAAATCATCCAATGACATCTCCCGCCCTTGGGCGGAGCGGGAGATAGTGTCAGACTCTTACTGACTAAAAACCCACCCCGTTCCTTCGTGGCCTTAGATACCAGGGCCGGGCTTTCCTTTCGGAAGCAAACCCTTGGCCCCAGTAGGCTTCGACCTGGCCTGCCTGCAGCTAGCAGGCTGGGTCTCTACAGTTTGCTGACAACTCCTTGAGGCGCGCGGGAACAGTGCGCGCCGTTGACGACCTGGGCTTGGTCCGGATGGTTACCGGACGGTCGGACAGCGAGCTACCCATAGCTCGCCGTCCCCAAGCCCGCGCTTACGTTGGCTGGAAATCAGGATCGGAATCGGAATCCCCGCGGCGGCTGGGCCGTGAAGGCCGTTGCCTCTCGCGTGCGGCCTCCTCCTTTGCTAGCATTACTGCTTCGCAGAAGGAGGCGACCGCCTGCCATCCCTCCTCACTCCGGATCATGGCCCGTACCAGGGCCTGGCGTGAGAGATCGCCGCTGCCGATCGCCCTCACGAGAACACGGCGATGCTCTGCCGAAGCGGGGCACACTTCGACCGTGTGCTCCACCGTGTCCTCCGGGCAGTCCACGCAGTGGTGGCACCCGGGCGTCGGTTCCGCACGAATCCGGAACAGGAACCTCCCGAACTTACCGTGTCCGGTGAGAATCTGGGTCATGCGGAAGGTTAGGACGCCGTGCGAACAATTTGACTGCTGCGGTCTTCCCGTCCGATTATAATTTGGGTGTCTTCAAGGCTAGAGTGAATACGTTCTTAATAAACTAGTGCGACTCACCATCAACGATTGCATCACTGCTTACCATCAGGTGGGATTGCAGTCAAAAATAAAAAAATATACTATAATTTATTTTTATACCCCCATGTTTACCTCATTAAGTAACTAAGACAAATACTTCACAGTCCTATTATTCTACAAGAATAGAATAGAATAGAATAAACTTTATTGTACACCAAAACATGTAGTAACAATTCACAGGAACAAGCAAACTCGATAAACATTTTCCATAAATTAAAAACTAAATACAGCGTAATTTCTGAAAACAATTTAGAATATTCAAAACACAGCTTTCCAGTTATTTTCGCTCATTTTCCATTTTCCATGCATAAGAAAAACACTTGAAAGCGCAGCACAATTTTCAAGTGGTACAACACTAATTGGACTGCTCAGAATGGCTCAGAACAATGTTGAGAAGTAAATTGCTGTTTATCGAAAATGCAGCAACTGTGGGAGTTTATTTTTCACTTTAGCCGGGAACATGGGACTCAGACTTCTTCTCTAGGTGGATGGGAACCCAGTTTTTTTTTTTTATGGTAGGTAAAATCATCCAATGACAAATCTCGCCCTTGGGCGGAGCGGGAAGTAGTGTCAGACTCTTACTGACTAAAAACCTACCCCGTTCCTTCGTAGCCTATCGTGCCGGGGCCGGGTATTCCTTTCGGAAGTTAACCCATGATAATTGCCTCTATTTTTACGCCGTGGTCCTCGCTGTACTCCTGGATTTCATCACCATTGCTCTTAAAACGGTAAAAGAAAACATCTTAAGAGGGGCCTTCCCTACTCGCTTGTCGTCAACGTCGAGCAAAGTTTAAAAGCTTGTTACTTCATCTAACGTAATCCGATTTTTGATGAAGTGGCAACGCGAAAAAAGAGAGGTAACGACTACAAACTCTGTAGGCAATCGGTAATTCTGTGATTTACTCGAATAGCACAAAAAACTTGTACCAGAAAATACATGTTTTTAAGTTTTTGAGAAAAATTATGATCGTTCGGAATCTCGATTAAATGTGCAAGGCAATAGACGTATTCTTTTTATATTTTTAATATAAAATAAAATAGCAGATTTTTAGAAGTATTTGCTGGATTAGTTTTACACAATTTATGTTTTGATTTCTATAGAAGCCTAGATCTAATGTCTACAAGATATCTGTGTATCCAAAATATCTGAAGAAAGAAGTTCACAATCACGTAAGAGCGGTTGTATGTAAATGCACTTTGGGTTGGCTGCTCTTAAGGGAACCTGTATGTCCTAGAAATGAAAATTTGAAGACATGTGACATCCACTAACCCGCACTAGGCCTGCGTGATAGAGAGGAGGCCTGAGTTCTTGGAGTGAGATCATTATAAGTTTGATTATGCTTATGCGTTTGGCCGTATAGACCTTGAGGCTAACAAACAATATAGTACTGATTTTGTTTGGCCAGACACAAAACTCAAACGTCAAAACATTATGTCACATATAAACAAAAACTAAGGATCGCTGCACACGGGCTACACACGACAGATACAAGCACCGTCACGTGAACCTAGAAGAGGCCACAAGGTAGCTGCAGTCCGCGACAGCCACTCGTGGCCCATGGCTACTACTTTTTTAACTCATGCGCGCATTGTCATAATGAACTCTGACAAAGAACGTTTAATTTGTATTTCGGGCTGGTATCCGCAACTCCACGACTATAGCGCGTATTTTGCGTACCGGTGGGACAAATATATCATACGTTCGACCCCAGCTCCTCAAGGACGACCAGTGGCCCTATAGTGTTACTGACCATCTCACGGAGGGTCCCTGGGTTGCTGAAGTACTTAGCCCTGTAACCGGCGATCACTGGGCTTCTTAGAAAAGGTTTAAATGCGTGAGTAGCGTGTTTTAAATCAGCGTTTAGTGGCGACGTCAACCGTGAGCGGCAAATCCATATAAACTGTATAAAATCTCAGGAAATACTATGCCGTAGCAACGTTTTGTAGAAGTGGCCGGTGGCTCATATGCGATGACCCTAACACTGTAAATACACTCTGCAAATTAAACAAACAATTAATTATTAACGGATAATTTTCCTGTTAAGATTACGTTATATTCACCAAGAAATAAATTAGTAATTATAATAGATATTTCATGTTAAGAGCGCCCAACCCGAGGTACATTTTCATACAACATTATGATATTATTACACATCTTTCTCCAGATATTTTGGATACACACAATCTTATATCTAAATTTGTGTAAAAGTCCAGTAAGGCCTCTGAAAATCTGCTTAACTTTGGCCTTAAATAAAGTACTCATATATTAGAAAATAGCTTATGCCGGCAGCTTCGCCCGCGTGATAGCCTGTTTCTCCGTACAACGTGGTGGAGGGTGAAGTTTCGTAAAATCCGTTCTTAGTGGATGTCTACACCCTATAAGGAACCTACCTGCCAAATATAAAATTTTCAGGTTTTATAGTTTCTGAGATTTCGTGATTAATCAGTAAGTGGTATTACGTTTTTACAGATATCAAAAAGTACATTTATAGAAGCTTTGCACATTTAATCGATATTCTGAAAGACGACATTTTTCATAAAACCTTTTAAGCATTTAAAAAAAAACACGTATTTTCTGGAACAAGTTTTGTGAAATATTCGAGTAAATCATGGAATTTTCGAATGCCAACAGAGTTTTCAGGCGTTATCTCTCTTTTTTCGCGTTGCCCATTCACAAAACATTGCTTTAGATAGCGTTTGATTCACCTAGAAGCAACAAGCTTATAAAACATGCTCGACATTGACGAAAGTGGGGAAAGGCCCTCTTAATACGCCATGTTTACTTCAACTTCTTGCCGTTATAATCTTCATAGGCTTGTAAGATTATTATTAATGTTTACTTAAGAACCATCGCTCGCTCTATGTACCTACACCTTTTTGTTATCCCTAACTCGTGTACTTATTCCGTAAGTATTTAATATCTTTGAAGTATTACTAATTTTGAGGGCTCAATGTTGGGTAGCGGATTGTTTTGAAAAGCAAACAAAAACACACAGAGACACAGGAACAAGCAGAAACCGAGAAACACAGGCGTTTCTTCATTGTTCTTCCCATTAAAAGGCCACAGTAACTGTTTCGAACTCGTCGACTGCGCGTATAGTTCCACGCCTTCGATGAAACTTGATCGAAGTTCCACGCACGCCTCAAGGAGATGTCAGTAACCCATATGCGTCTCGTATCCATCGGTTTCCCGCAGCCTTTACCAGGTCATCGGTCCACCTTGTAGGAGGCCTTCCAATGCTGCGTCTTCCGGTATGCGGCCGCCACTCCAGAATCTTTCAGCCCCAAAGGCCATTTGTTTTTTTTTTTTTTTTAATATATAAGGTGACTGGTAATTAGTGAACGATACTTAAACACGTGATTGTAGTCATGATAACGAACAAATTTTACTATGGAACCAAACCTGAAATATCGAAAAAAAAACCTGCTGGTCAATACATTTGTGTTCGCCTAACTGGTCAAAATGAACTTGGCTGATTTTTTCGCGATTTCAGGTTTGGTCCCATCATTGATATATATGTACTACGCACTAGATGAGGCGTGCCGTACAGTCACTTTACTTCACTTAATTGATCTGCAGGCCGAACACTTTTACATTGATGGCATTAGTGCAGTTTTGACGTTCATGCAGTGTCAGAGCGGCGCTTATAAATACAAATTTAAGTGAACTTGGACATATATAATAATTTTGTAGTCAAGTAAGTAAAACCATTGGTTGTTCAAGCAATGTAATAGCTTCTACTATCCTAATAGTACGTTAGAGAAGATATTATTTTATTTAAACTCTTCCCAATTTTACAATCATAGACTAAAACATGCAGATGTTCCCTCCCACAAAAATCTGAATTAGGTTTTTACCTACAGCTAGTTTACCAAATACAGACTTCGCACGGTCTTTTATACTGTTTGAAATTTTTAAATATTTAATTTAACGCTCTTTCTTTTTTTGTGTAATTAATAACAATGATTTTTTTTTAATAAATTACGACGAAATGTCAGCAAATCATGAGGTATCAGTTTTCATCGGTAAGTTTTGTTGTTAAGCATGCTGTCATTCGTTAGCACTTAGGTAATTTACGTACCATATTACGTGCAGGTTAATATTAAATTGAATTAGGTTCAGTTGAATTTGTAGTCTTATTAGTGATTACTGATTTATTTATTTGTTTTACTGTTATTGAGATCTCGTTTTTACATACACTATAGTTACATTTTGAAATAGAATATTATTGTAATGAAGTATTGTAGGCAAGAAACTGTGTCACTTCTGCGGTATAAAAATCTATATAGATGACATGTCATCACACTAAGTTGAACGAAACGCGTAAGTACTAGGAAATGCATGGCGCTTTAGACCTTTTGGTCGCGAAAAAGTATCCTCTATAAGCTGTCTTAGCGCTGTAAGTTTTAAAAGTTTTGTTAGACGACATAATGGCAATCTAGCGCTGCAGCGATTTATTGTTTGAACTTTTCAGTATTTTGACAAATAGTTTATATGAACGTGCTTGTCTATCGCAAGAGTATAGGTCGATGGGTCCCATAGTGAAAGTTGTTTGTTATCATCATCGACCTATACTCTTGCGATAGACAAGCACGTTCATATAAACTATTTGTCAAAATACTGAAAAGTTCAAACAATAAATCGCTGCAGCGCTAGATTGCCATTATGTCGTCTAACAAAACTTTTAAAACTTACAGCGCTAAGACAGCTTATAGAGGATACTTTTTCGCGACCAAAAGGTCTAAAGCGCCATGCATTTCCTAGTACTTACGCGTTTCGTTCAACTTAGTGTGATGACATGTCATCTATATAGATTTTTATACCGCAGAAGTGACACAGTTTCTTGCCTACAATACTTCATTACAATAATATTCTATTTCAAAATGTAACTATAGTGTATGTAAAAACGAGATCTCAATAACAGTAAAACAAATAAATAAATCAGTAATCACTAATAAGACTACAAATTCAACTGAACCAAATTCAATTTAATATTAACCTGCACGTAATATGGTACGTAAATTACCTAAGTGCTAACGAATGACAGCATGCTTAACAACAAAACTTACCGATGAAAACTGATACCTCATGATTTGCTGACATTTCGTCGTAATTTATTAAAAAAAAATCATTGTTATTAATTACACAAAAAAAGAAAGAGCGTTAAATTAAATATTTAAAAATTTCAAACAGTATAAAAGACCGTGCAAAGTCTGTATTTGGTAAACTAGCTGTAGGTAAAAACCTAATTCAGATTTTTGTGGGAGGGAACATCTGCATGTTTTAGTCTATGATTGTAAAATTGGGAAGAGTTTAAATAAAATAATATCTTCTCTAACGTACTATTAGGATAGTAGAAGCTATTACATTGCTTGAACAACCAATGGTTTTACTTACTTGACTACAAAATTATTATATATGTCCAAGTTCACTTAAATTTGTATTTATAAGCGCCGCTCTGACACTGCATGAACGTCAAAACTGCACTAATGCCATCAATGTAAAAGTGTTCGGCCTGCAGATCAATTAAGTGAAGTAAAGTGACTGTACGGCACGCCTCATCTAGTGCGTAGTACATATATATCAATGGTTATCATGACTACAATCACGTGTTTAAATATCGTTCACTAATTACCAGTCACCCTATATAATGTGACGTTTTTGAAAGAAATATTTAAAAATGTAAAAAATATGTATATAAAAATAAATAAATGGAATAATAATTTTATTTCAGACCAAGGACACAAAAATCCATTAACGACGAATCTCTCAAAATAAAGCAACAAAATAAAATCAGGGTTAATAAAAGCCGAATTGATTAAATAGAAGGCTTTTAATTATCATCCCCTTACACATCATTTGTCCCCTGTCACCGTAGTGCGAACTCATCAGTCGCAGGCGTCAGCGGCTCTTGCTCCCCGTCATCGGGTGACCGCCAATCAATCCCGGCCGACTGACAGCCGTGATCGATTCGAAATGGCAACTGGCTGGATAAAGTTGTTGTGCCTGAATGGACTTCATTAAGCTGAGTATCGAGACATTTTTATGTAGGTTCACGCGCTTTTGTTTATTTGATTTGTAGAAATTATAATCTACACTGTGTAAATTTTGATCGTTTTAATTCAGTGGAGGGTTGATCCGGCACATGAAACACTATCGATTTATAAAGATAAAATTAAAAAATATAGTACTTTTTTTTCTAAAACTCGAATTAATATACACATGTACGAATTTAATTTCTTGTCAATGACCTTGTAGGTAGTGGTCGGTCGTTGCGTACTAACTACCTACAGGAACCCGCCTAACTGACGTATATTTAAAGAAATTAATTTCGGGCATGTGTAAATTAATTTGAGTTTAAAAAAAGTACTTTATTTTTTAATTTTAACTTTACAAATCGATAGTGTTTTATGTACCGGATCGACCTTCCACGAGATTAAAACGATCAAAATTTAACGGTGCATTTATTCGTATATAAAAGCTCACAAAATCTCAGAAAATATAATATCAATATACTTAAAATTTGACAGGTAGATTCCTTATAAGGTGTAGACATCCGCTAACAACGGATTTCATGAACTCCGCCCCTGAGGGGGTAAACCGACTATCACGCGAAAACTAGTTTATAATATTTTGAATGGTTGAAGGTATGTAATTTTTTTGGAGGTTTCGCACTTGAGAACTAGTTTGAGTTTAATGAATTATAATCTCATACCCCCGATTTCTGATTTGAGCATTTGAAGTTGAGAATTACTCAAACTCTACTTTAGCCTGTAAAACTGTCAAAATTTGGCATTTAAGTATGGTTTGAGACGTTCTTAACTCAAAATTCTCTATTCAGAAACCCGCCCATAAGAACAATTATAGTTTACTTAAATTGAGATACAATTATCTTACATTTTTATAAGTATTGTAATATTCACATCTGATGCGTTGGCGACGTCATCTATACATATAAAATGCTTTGTCCTGAATAACTGACGGATCATTGCATAGCCTAAACCGCAGATCGTAAAGACCTGAATTTTGGAGGGTATGTTCTTTGTATGACGTAGATATCTGATAAGAAAGGGTTTTTAGAAATTCTACCTCTTAGGGGGTGAAATAGATGGGCAAAATTTGTATGGAGAAACCTACTTTCAAGCAGGCGAAACCGCTGGCAAAAGCTAGGAGGATATATAATTTCGCAGGACTTGAAATATTTGACATTATATTATACCACTAGCTGTGCCTGTGACTTCGTTCGCGTGGACGACGAAACTTATCAATGAGTTTTTTGGGTAAAGTGCTATTTGTGTAGAACGTTATCTATCGAGCATACCAGTATTAATACTTCTGTCCCGGCGCGGGCCCTTTGTTCCTAATTACGATAGAAACGGGTGACGTAACCTACTACAAACTTATTATTTTCGGTTGGTACAGTAATCGGGTCTAGGGATCGAACCGCAAAATTAAGTTTTTTTTTAATTAAATATACTTTTCCGGGATAAAAGTACCCAGTGTGGGGCCCAGGATATTAAAGAATAATTATACCAAGTTTCATCGTAATCGAACTGGTAGTTTTTGCGCCTGAACAAACAGACAGACAGACAGACAAAAATTTTTTTAATCACAATTTTGGGTTCGGTGTCGGTCGAGTAACAACCCCTGCCATTTATTTTTTTGATATTTTCAATGTACAGAATTTTTACTTCTACAGATTTATTATAAGTATAGATTATACTTAAGATGGCTTAGACGCTTTGAACATATCTGATGAAAAGGAGTTATACCGCTTCCTTGTTAGTACCGGCTTATATAGTATCTAACTAGCATATATCAATTTTTCTTTGTTTTTTTGTTGGAAAATTATTAAATAACTTTTCTCTTTGTACTGACTAAAGCCAACCTGTGTTGTTTCAGTTGCCCTTTGTGTTCCAACGTCACGGTAACATTCGCGTAGCTGAAAGTTTCTGGGGCTCTAGGTAAACTCAAAGTCAATTTTGCCACGCATATCAATGTAGTTATATTATTAGAAAATCATTAAGGTTAAGTGTAATAAAAGTTACTTTGCCAAGAGCCACTTGTCTCAATAGTCTGGAATAGTAAAGTGTAATTAATAGTGGTCTAGAATAGGTTGTTTAGTACATTACTGGAACTAATCGAATTACCGGTCTAGATAATTCAAAAATTATTTCAAGGTACCTTGACAGAAGGCCAAGGTACGTTGAAATAATTACTAAATAGTACTTCAAATAAATGGCTTTTTTTTTATTAAATAAATGGCTTGATGAATTTACTTTAGTAGAATAGAATAGAAAAACTTTTATTCGAGACAGACACAGCACAACGGTTAAAAACAAAAAAAAATGTGCTCGATATACATCAAGGGATGATTATAAAGAATATAATTCACTGCAAACGATGACCGTATAGAAATAGATCCCTTTACCTTCCACCGAAATGTATGATATTGGGATTTAAAAACATATTTTTTTAAATTAGAGTTGATTTGTGTTTTATCCATGATTTCCCTTAGCTAGATGCTGTATTCCTTACGATATTTGTTCTCAGTATTAGATACGATTATTACGAAATTACTAACATTTTCAAAATATCGTCGATACTACCGAAAAGAAATATCGATATATTTTTCACATGAACATCCCTACGTACTAGTTCACGACAATAAAAGCACATACCAACACGAAACTAAATAAGTAATCCTAAATATCAACCACAAACTAAGATAATAACTTTATATACCTACGCAGCATGAATTGGCTTTGAAGTTCTCACAAGAAATTGATTGAGGTTGCTTTGTCAGACGTGTGCATACAGATATTTCATGAGATATATACGCATGAGCAGAATACTCCGTATTCTATGAAATATTACTGTCTAAATTGAAACATCTATCATGTTTAATACGTGTTTTATGAATAAGCGAGACGGTTATTGTGGTGATTTATTAAATTTCTAATCATAAATTTTACCATTTGGGTTGGCAATCGTGTTCTAAGCTATATCAGTTCTAATCTACATATATAAAAACAAAATACCACTCACTGATTAATAAAGAAATCTCAGAAACTATAACTCCTACTAACTTAAAATTATTTATTAATATTACTTATTAATTAATATTTGCAATACAACTTCATTCATCTCTTACATATGTATATTTGTATTAAATAATCTGGTAGAGAAGAAAAGTTAATTGATATACAGAGGCAGTGCACTTGTGAACTGAGTGTAATATATAGGGTGACTCGTATTTTTTTTCCTTTTCTCTACTGCTAATTGGCAATCTGCTTTGTATTGTTATTTAGTACTCACATTACTTGTTCTCTGTTTTCAAGCCTTTTTATTGTATTGCCGTCTGTTAGTTTTTTTTTTTTTTATGGTAGGTAAAAGAACACGTACGAACTATTAATATACCATCAAACGCTGGAGAGTATTTAGCGAGAATTAACAGTAAAATGAATATAAATATATTTCTAAATTAAAGAACAAAATAAAAGAATTTCTTCGCAGACAGAAACTGTCCGTCAGTCAGTCAATCTTACGAGTTTAAAATTTTAATTTCTTCTAACTTTTGTATTTCATGTTTGTTGATTTTCTATGTCAGATGACGTTTGTCATTATTTAAGCTTCTTTCTCAATGAATGTTACTTTGGGACATCAAAGAGTATTTATTATAGCTATTGTTGTATTTATAAGTAAACATACCATGTAAACATATGATTTAATAGAAATAAATTATATGTTTTAATTAAATATTCTTTATCATAATAAAATTAATATCATAATAAAACAAATATAATTGTTGTTTTTAATATTTCTTTTGTGAGACAATAATACTGGCTGACTATTTCTTCAGACTTCATTTTTGAAATTTAAAATTTGAGAAGAGATTACCCAGCATGATGGTCAGAAAAAATCGTGTGGTGGGGGATTAAATGGCGCGTACATAGTGGGATTGATTTTGTAGAGTGTTTTCTATGAGTTATTTATAGTGCGACTCGTGGTCCCTTTTATCTCATTTTACTTGTATTGTACCACTATCGGCTGCTGAACTGCAACCATCTGAGGAAGCTGCATCAGCTGGTGACAAGCAGGAACCTGCACCTGCTGCTGACAAGCAGGATCTTCTTGTCTTGGCCCCTGATGGCCTCACTCTACTGCTTGCTACTGATCTGCCACCGGCTGAGGATACTGCACCTGCTGGCGATAAACAGGACCCTCTTGATAACTCCTGACCTCTGAGGACCTCGCTGCTTCGGCTTACTGCTGTTCAACCTCACCCTGCCGACCTTGGAAGGCTGTAGACTAGGACCCGACAGTCCACCGGTTGTTTCCTCCATTAATCTATATATATAAAAGAAAGTCGTGTCAGTTACACTATTTATAACTCGAGAACGGCTGAACCGATTTGGCTGAAAATCGGTGGGAAGGTAGCTTAGAACCTGGAGAAGGACACAGGATAATATTTATCCCGTTAAATAATAAAAAAATCTTCTCATTTATGGGAACCAATAATGTAGGGTAGAGTAGAGTAGGGTAAAGTAGGATGGGGTAGTCAGTTGACGGGAGCGAAGCCGCGGGCAAAAGCTAGTATTTAATAAACTTAAAACCAAGATCTACTGGATTAACAGCCGAGATCGACAGGTCGATCGCGATCGCCTGGTTGGCCACCCCTGGTATAGATGAACGTTTAAGGTAAGGTAACGACGAACTTAACAGGGTGGCTGACAACTGGAACTGGTTGAGAGTTACCAAGTATCGTAGTGAGTAGTTTACGATAAGAGCGGGCTATGTCCAGTCTAGAAGGAAGGGCGTAGCTACCGCCGTATCAGCCGTATAAATGATACGGGGCGCTCGTGCTATAGGGGCCCCGACGTAAACAAAATTCGCAATATGTGATCTACAATTACCGTCTCGTAGCGTAAACCAAGCATTTGTAAAAAGAACACCATTTTTTTTTTATACGTGGTGGGACCGACCCAGTGGGACTTTTTATACGGGGCCCCTGTGAAAACTTTGATACGGGGTCCCTGTAGGACTTTTAACACGGGACCCCTGTGGGACTTTTAATACGGGGCCCCTGTGGGACTTTTAATAGAGGGCCGCTGTGGGACTTTTAATACGGAGCCCCTGTGGGACTCTTAATACGGGGCCCCTGTGGGATTTTTAACACGGGACCCCTGTGGGACTTTTAATACGGGGCCCCTTTGGGACTTTTAATACGGGGCCGCTGTGGGACTTTTAATACGGGGCCCCGGTGGGACTTTTAATACGGGGCCCCTGTGGGACTTTTAATACGGGGTCCCTGTGGGACTTTTAATACGGGGCCCCTGTGGAACTTTAAATACGGGGCCCCCGTGGGACTAGCTACGTCATTGTCCAGAAGTATAGTTTCTAATAATAAATAGGTACTCATTAAGAGACTAACAAGATAATGTTCAACACAAAAAAAATCCAAAAGAAAGTGAACTTATATTTCGCCATGTTCTTGGGCTTTGAGTTTAAAAACAATAATAGCACTAGTAATGAAACATCACAAGCAACCATGTCACAAACATTAGACCAATTATATTTTAATTGAGCTAAAAAAAAACATTTTTATAATGTGGGAAAATCATCCAAAATCCCTTGGGTGGAGCGGGAGGGCGTGTCAGACTTTTACTGACTAAAACCTACCCATGTTCCTTTAGTTTCCCTTTGAGGTCCAAAGACACGTTAACTTTAACGAACAATTCTGCAGTTATAATAGGCATCCAATTTTGCTGTCATCGTTTTGAGACGCGTGTGCATGCGGGCCGGTAAAGTGCCCGTGCGAGCGATAGCGACTACTTCAACCGCCCTAGCCAAGTTACAATCGTTTCGTTTAGCATGAACGCTTTGAGTTGGCCACGCCACCAATTCCTTTGTTTTGATTACGTGACTGAGCGTTGAGATGACGTCAGAACAAAGGAATTGGGGGCGTGGCCAGCTCCAAGCGTTCATGCTAAACGAAACGATTGTAACTTGGCTAGGGGGGCTGGCCTGAACAAGTTGATAATCTACAATCGTTAACGCTAGTACAAAACTAATCAAATGTATGGGAATGTCATCATCTCAACAAAATTCTTAGTAAAATGACAGAATAAAAATGAAATCGTTTCTACAATGATCATCACTAAATCCTCTAGTTTTGATATGGTATAGAACGAGAGAGACATTTGATGATTCATTACACGTTAAAAATAAAGCAATTGATAATCTAATTAGAATACCTCATTAGACCAATGCTTAGTTTCTTATATTAAAAATATTTTAATACATTAATAGATACTGAAAAATGATACAATAAGTAACAAAATAACGGAAATCAACACACGACAAAAAAAAAAAAAAAACTAAAAACTTATAATTAAAATATATATACAAAAACCAGACAAATCTGACACTGTGTAATTTGGCCGCTCACGGAATCAAAACGCTTCGCTGTGTCCGGCTTTATCCGGACGCCTGGCAACATAGACAAGGGTCATATTTCAGCTGTCGCATCGCAACATAAAACGATCTTGTTTTGATTCGTGAAGCCTAGGGCTATACTTAAACCATAGTTAGATCTCAAATAAATTTCTGTGCTGTGGAAATTTATGTCATCATCATCATCATCAGCCTTTTAACGTTCCCACTGCTGGGACACAGGCCTCCTCTCTAAGAGAGGGAATGGGCCCTAATCCACCACGCGGGCCCAGTGCGGTTTGGTGGATGTCACATGTCTTCGAATTTTTGGTTCTACGACATGCCGGTTTCCTCACGATGTTTTTCTTCACATCATGTGGAAATTTATGTGTTGTGGAAAATTTCCAGAAAAAGCGGTAGGCGGCAGCTTAAATAAAGCGTTCGCGAGGACTCCGTGGTAGGTATTGCATACAACAACGAACACAAAAACGCAGATTATCCTCATCTCAGTACTTGTTGTTGAAAATAAAGATTTAAGCTTACTTTGTTTAACTTAGCTCGTACAGCCGACGTCATATATCGTACTTGTTATGTACATCGTATGCGGTATACGACGTATGCGGTCTGCACACAGTGTTGCCAAGCGTCCAAATAAAACCGGACACAATCAGGCTTTTTTCATATTGACCTTTTTTTTAACTTGTCATGTGTTGGTTTTCGGTTCGCTCGTCTTACCTTGTATCGCTAGCGCAAGCGAACGGACAGTTATATTGCAAAAATAGTCACTGCTAACTACAGTGGTGATTATTAAAAATAATATTGAATGTTTAATAATAAAGAAACCTTATATACTTTTAAAAAATCGTGATATATTATGTGATACTAAAAAATAAGGGTGTCCGGTCTTTTTACTAAAATTTCCAGTTAAACATGCCATTTGAGTAAAAAGTGTGAGGTTTGTCCGGCTATTTGGTTTTAAAACCTGGCAACCCTCTCTGCACTCGAGCATGAAAAATGACCTCAGCTATGCAAATTAAGCCAAACTAATTGGTGTATCTCGCTGCTTACGACCAGCTCTGTTCTCTTACGCTCAATAATAATACAAACTAATGAATAAGGCTTTGCTATTCTCAGAATTTAAAATTATTTTTAAACATAATTTAATGTTGGAATTGCCAGAAATTTAATTTGCAGATAGAATTCAATTTGAAACAACATCGCAGTAATTTTGGAACATAATTTATATACTAGAGAATAATTTTAGCAAAATTGAAACATAAATAAATGAGTTCTTGTAATTAAATTTTGCAGTCAATTTATGGGAATGGTTTAGGTAGGATTTATTGGAATCGAATCCCTGTGCGTGATTTAAATTTATTTTTATGTTGCACTTTTGTAAAAAGCACTTTTTTATCACTTTGATAAAAGTTATTTATATCTAAAATAACTTTTTAATGTTTCGACAAAGTTAAAAAAGTAGTTTGTGTAATTTTGTAATTTTCTGAAAATTGTTAAGAATATCATATTTCACAACGTTGTAAATCTTCGATCATGTGTCAAAAGTGCAAAAAACAAAGTGATATCTATAGACTAGAAAACCAAGGTGATAAAATTTGTCATATAATTGAATTATGATATTTTAGATGCTGCTGCAAACTTGTTGACTTTTTGTATTTTGCACCCTTCGGTATCATATCTGCAACTCCGTCTTGTAACATAAGTGCTATTCAAATGAATAATTTTTTATTTCAAAGGTATATCCTTTTTTATTTATTTAAACTTCATGTACATTAACGTGGTACTACTATACAAAATTATTCTACCATTCAAAAAAAATACTGTGATAGGTGTGCACAATAAATAAATAATTATAATAGATATTATAGACAGAATTAAGTACCATTAAATTAAGTGGCTTATAATTAAATCATCATCATCAGCCTTTTTATTAATGTTTCCACTGCTGGGACGCAGGCCTCCTCTCTAGAAGAAGGAACGGGCCGTAATCCACCACGCGTGTCCAGTGCGGGTTGGTGGATGTCACATGTCTTCGAACTTTGGTTCTAGGACATGCCGGTTTCCTCACGATGATTTCCTTCACCGTTTTGAGAGCAATGGTGATGAAATGATATAATACATAGTTTATATCATTGAATAGCGAATTCTAGGAACTTCAAATTACGCACGTTTCACTTAAATGTAACTTAGAACCCGTCGATGTTGCTAAGTGATGACACTTAGGTAGGTCGGTGGGTGGGTTGTTAGAAATGCCCGGGGCCTCGGTCATTAATCACTTTGCTGGCCGATAGGAAAGTGGCGCAGGAAAATAAAGTGCCTTCATAAGCACAGTTGGAAATTATAACTGTACACAAATGTTTATATAAAGCTTAATGACGAAAACGTGTTTATACCAGAGAGTATTTTAAGATATCGATATTAAAAAGATTTGACAAACAATAATAATAATATAATAATAATATTCCACAACTATCACACAACGCCGTCTAGTCCCAAGCTAAGCAGAGCTTGTGTTATGGGTACTAGACAACAGATAAACAAACTTATATATTTCTAAATACATACATATTATAGATAAATTACACCCAGACACAGAACAAATGATCGTGCTCATCACCCAAACATTTGTCCTGGGTGGGGATCGAACTCACGATTTTCGGCATAGCAGTTAGGGCCACTAACCACTAGACCAACAGGCCGTTCAAATACAATATGTACACAATATTTCAACATAGCAACACGAGTCGTCGACGGTGCGTAGTGCTCCCCGCGTCTCATAGAGACGTCAGTAAAACCATAGGGGACCAGTAAGGCCGATGCACGGCAGGGCTGAGGGAATTTTCGAAAGAGTTACCATGATCTTGGAACGTAATATGCAACTGAAGGACACAAGTGCGTTTTTAGTCAGTAAAAGTCTAACACACCCTATTAGCCCTAGAGCGAGAGAAAACATTTCATGGTTTACCACCTCAAAAAAAAGCGATCAGTTAATGCTTATTTTAGAAACGACTCCAACATAAACGAAACGCATTTCTAGTAGGCATGATTATGTTCAATAGATACAGATTAATGAGTCTTATTTATAACTAGTTTTATTATAGGTCTTTTCTGATAAGGACAAACCCATTTAACACAGTAATGTTTTGTTGGCTCTCATTTCAGACTAGCGCACGAACGATTCCGTACCATCCATAGTTAAAAACCACTTAAATATTTATTTTATTCTGTTTTTAATATTTGTTGTTATAGCGACTACAGAAACACCGTTTGTAATGTGTATTGATAATATAATTATATTTTTATTTAATTTTAATTGGTTTCGTTCTTCATCTAATTACAATCAAACATTTTCAATTTATATAATGCCAACTATATAATTGTAGGTAGGTAATGAAATTAATTTTATTAGTGTGTTTTTGTTTGAGCTTTATGTGTTTCTGTGTATTTGTATTTGTGTCAACCTATAAGTATCTTACCTGGAAAAAATGTTTTTTATTATTATTAATACATCGTCTGTGAAAATTTTAACTGTCTAGCTATCACGGTTCATGAGATACAGCCAGGTGGCAGACGGACAGACAGACGGACGTACAGCGGAGTTTTAGTAATAGAGTCCCGTTTTACGCTTTGGGTACGGAGCCCTAAAAAGACGGGAGAGTAAGTAGTTACGCAAGAAGCGACATCTGAGAACTCATTACTATTTATTGGTTCATTATCTTAGTACATTCGATACTGTGTATAAAATGATTACGTAATATTAGCGGAAAAATATTTGTCATTTTTCTTTACTGTCTTATGAATAATCTGAGAAATTTATTTGTAATAAATTTCTTGTAATAATTTATTTGTAATAAATTTCTCAGATTATTCATAAGAATGACGGCTAATCGTTTTGATCCGTTAACTTAAGCCGAGATGTTTCCGCTAAAAGTATCAATATTCTACTTTTGTACCGACAATGAGACATACAAAATAGCATAGGGATGGACATTACATACACAACATATACATCTATGTTTTTCCCGAAGTAAGAAATCGACCGGTTGCATCGATGTTTCCAAAACATTGCTTTTTTTTCGCCTTGGTCATGTTTAAGCCTCAAAGAAACAGCTAAAAATATGTAAAAAAACATCCACACAGCAAGCCTTTACACAGCAGAAAGTCGGTCGGCCATTTTGGTTTTGATTTTTGGTTTGACTTGCATTCTCCGCGGCAAAGGGAACATAACCCATTCAACCAAACCAATAAATGGTCGGCGTGTAATATAACCTGAACTGAGTATTACGTTCCAGTCAGTGTTGATACACCTCTCGTAGTTTGTATACTTATTCGATGCATCGAATAAAAAACATCGATATATGTTGGATGTAAAGTATTAACAATACATCGGTTCAGTACGATATATTGTTACCATACATCGAGAGTTTACAATACATCGATGTATGTCTATCCATCCCTAAAATGGAATATGCGACCTCCATACTAACGGACTGTGAAAAGGATCGACGCATATTATTCGAAATCATTTATCCGTTTACTACGCATGGTATTATGAACTTTAGGCCGTAGGTTTTACCCCGTGACTGCTCATACATAACTGTACTTAATGAGGCCATGCTCATGGAACGGTACAACCGCAATTTACTTCCAATATTTTAATTGGTTGCATACATTCGACTCATTTTCATATAAGAGCCCCGTAATGCATAACTTTCAGTAATATTATGTAATGAGGTCGAGAATATGATTCAGTACCAAAATACTGGCCGTCTAGCGTATATAAATCACCATTAGCTCGTGTAATGTGTTTCTAGGTACGTCGGTAGCCAGGTTTCGTGAAACTCGATATAATACCTGAAATTTTTGTGTGACATATTCCCATACGTATAGTACCATACTTTGCATACCTGGGCGATGTGTGTATACTTTCATACATGCGCGTAAATACTGAAATCGATTCAGTAGTCGGTTCTGAACATATTTCTTTCAGGATATGCGTGTGTTTTTTTTTAATTACATGTTGTATAACTTCACGCATATTAATAACAAGTGCAATAACAAGCGCACACTGAGGGTTCCGTACAAACTAATTTATGTAAATAGTCCAATTTTCGAATCGAGTCTCAAAGATTTTTCCGAATCAAAATACGTTTTTTTTTTTGTGACGTAACTACAAATTTACAGTTTTCAGATTTATTCCTATATTTGTGCTATAACACCTTGCTTCATGCCTCAAGGTCCCAGGTCTACGGGAAGTACCCTATGAATTTTGATTCCGTTGAGAGTATCTAAATATACGTTTGTTATGACATAAATGGCCGTATCTTTTTTTACGTTAGCTTAGAAGTTTTTCACAGCTTCAAAGGACCGCAGACTTGTATTTGGTTTTAATTTCAACTCGATACCTCCACGCGTTCCCAAGATAAAGGGTCTTGACAGATAGACAACAAAGTGATCTTAAAAGGGTTCTGTTTTTTCCTTTTGAGGTACGGAACCCTAAAAATGGTGAAAGATATCTATTTCAAAACAAATCGGACCAACAGAAGTACGGCGTTGCACCACCGGTAGATACATGATAATCGCTTAAATTACCATCAGGGTAGATAGTGGTCAAACGCGTGCCTATCAATAAAAATAAAAAATAAATAAAAACGGTAATTTAAAAAACTAAAAAACCCGACTGCTTTTCTGAGTATACATAAAAAACCCCAAAACAAGGAAGTCGTTGTACCCGATTGGACTTAACTATATAATATTTTAAATACAAGGTAAATTGTAGCAGTCGGGACCCATTCTAGAAATAGAGGCTTTTTTTTTTTTTTTTTTATGGTAGGTAAAATCATCCAATGACAAGTCCCGCCCTTGGGTGGAGCGGGAAGTAGTGTCAGACTCTTACTGACTAAAAACCTACCCCGTTCCTTCATGCCTATCATGCCGGGGCTGAGCCTTCCTCTCAGAAAACGGCCCTTAACCCCAGCAGGCTTCGACCCTGCCTGCCTGCAGCTAGCAGGCTGGGCCTCTACGGTTTGCTGACAGCTCCTTGAGGCGCGCGGGAACAGAACGCGCCGTCGACGACTTGGGCTCGATCCGGTATGTTACCGGACGATCGGACAGCGTGCTACCCATTGCACGCCGTCCGCAAGCCCGCGCCTACGGTGGCCGGAAATCGGGATCGGAATCCCGGCGGCGGCTGGGGCGAGCGCCCCGTTGCCTTTGCCTGATGCGGTCTGCCTCCTCCTTTGCTAGCATTACTGCTTCGCAGAAGGAGGCGACCGCCTGCCATCCCTCCTCACTCCGGACCATGGCCTGAACCAAGGCCCGGCGAGAGAGATCGCTGCCGCCGATTGCCCCCACGAGGACACGGCGATGCTCCGCCCAGGCGGGGCACACCTCTACAGTATGCTCCACCGTGTCCTCCGGGTGTTCCGCACAGTGGCGACACCCGGGCGAATCCTCCGCACGAATCCGGAACAGGAACTTGGCAAACTTTCCGTGTTCCGTTAGGACCTGCGTCGTGCGGAAGTTAAGAGTGCCGTGAGGTCTTTCCAGCCACGCCTCAAGGATGGGCCTTATCGCCTCGATTGTGGCGCGCCCCGAACGAGGTTGCGATAGTCGCTGACGCCATTTCGCCATGAGATCCCGCCGGAGCTCTGTCCGCCATGCCTCGACTTGTCGTGGCAGTGGAATTTCGCCCCGGCGTTGCATCTCCATGCGCTTGTCGTGCATGTGTGCAAGGACTGTTGCCTCCAGATCCCATGGCGGTTGGCCAGCAAGGAGGGTCGCCGCCTCGCGGGAAATCGTTCGGTACCCTCGCACCATGCGTATTGCCATGACCCTCTGGCACGCATTCAGCTGGGCCTTCGGCTGCTGTTGCAGCGACGGCGCCCACACCGGAGCACCGTAAAGGGCCATGGACCGAACGATTCCCGCGTACAGCTTCCGGCAGGAGGCGTCTGGTCCCCTGAGGTTGGGCAGGAGCCGCCCGAGAGCAGCCCCAGTCCGGTTCAGTTTGGGAGCCAGACGTCGGAAGTGCTCCTTGAAGTTCCACCAGCTGTCGAGGACGAGTCCCAGGTACTTCATCGTCGACCCGACGCTGATGTGAACTCCTCCTACCGTTAGCTGGGAACCCGGTGGTGGCGCACCCCTAGGGCCATGAAAGCACATGGCCTCGGATTTGTGCAATGCCACTTCGAGTCCCAACTGCTGGATCCTATCAACGACTATCGCAACCCCACGTGTCGTTAGTTCGACCGCCGTCCGGTACGACTCTCCCCGTGCTAGGACCAACGTGTCGTCCGCGTAGCAGACCACGCTGACCCCGTCGGGGAAGTCGCCGCGCAGCACGTAGTCGTACCCGATGTTCCACAAGGGTGGTCCCAGTACCGATCCCTGCGGAACACCGCACGACATCTCTCGACGTTTCCACTCTCCCTGGTGACCGGGGTAAATGATATACCTCTCCGACAGGTAGGCCTCGATTACACGACAGAGGTAGTCGGGCACCCGGTGGTACCGGAGTGCCGTTCCAATACTACTCCAGGGCAGGGAATTAAAGGCGTTGGCAATGTCCAAGGACACTGCCACGACACACCTGCTCTGGGATACCGCATCCCCCGTCGTGAGGGCTCGCACGCGCATGATGGCGTCCACCGTGGAGCGCATTCTGCGAAAGCCGAACTGTCCGTCCGAAAGGTCCGGCCCCACTCGTGCAAGGCGCGCGACGAGGCGGTTTGCAATGACTCTTTCAAAGAGCTTGCCCACCTCGTCGAGCAGCACAATGGGCCGGTACGCGGACGGAGAGTCCGCAGGGCGCCCCGGCTTCGCTATGAGGACCAGTTTTCCCGTCTTCCAGCGAAGTGGGAACTGGCCTCTCTCCAAACATGCGCTGAAGAGCCCCCTCAATCGAGGCCCGAGAGCCTCCATGGCCAGGACCCAGGCCCTCCCAGGCAAGCCGTCGGGTCCTGGGGCGGTATTCTTGGCACTTAGCCTTTGTACCGCCACTCTCATCTCTACCTCGGTCACCTCTGGAACGTCGTCGTCGTGGTCCACGTCAGGTACTGCCGGTGTTAGCGGAGCCATGGGCGGGGGGGAGTGTACCCCCCGCGTAGGGAACAGAGTGCTGACCACACCCTCCACGAGCTCGGGCCGGAGACTCTGAGTCAGCGGGGGAGCCCATGGACGGAGTTTCTCCCGAACCATCTTGTATGGGCGTCCCCACGGGTCTGCATTCAGAGACCCCAGCCAGACGTTGCGGGCCTCCAGCTTGGCCCGCTTCATCTCCGCTCGGAGGGTGCGCTTCGCCAGCCTGTAACCCTCGTACAGCTCCGCCTCTATAGCCTCCGCATCCGGCTGGCGGTTGCGGCGCTTGCAGTACCTGGCGTACCGGCGTCGCGCGTGATTGCACGCATTGCGCAATGCCGCAATCTCCGGCGACCACCAGTACACCTGGCGCTTGGCACGTCCTGGACGGACTCGGGGCATTGACGCGTCGCAGATTTGCGACATGCCCTCCCGGAACCACTCTGCCTCGACGTCGATATCGACAGGCCTGTCCGGTGCTTGCACCCAGGCCTGTACCGTCGCGGCTTCCAGGAGGAACTCCCGGTCCATCTGCCTCAGCGCCCACCGCGGACCACAAGGGCTCTGCCGGACCGGCGCGGTCGAGGTTTGGGCGGAGACGTCAAACCGGATGTACCGGTGGTCTGAGAACGTCTCCACCCCCTCCATTACGCGCCAGTCGACGACACGTGGCGCCAGATCGGGGCTGGCGAACGAGAGGTCCACCACTGATTCGCCCCGCATCCGCACACACGTGGAGACAGAGCCCCGGTTTAGGAGGGCCAGACCGGACTCCTCAGCCCAGGCCTCTACCGACCGACCCCGCCCGTTCGTGTACCGGGAACCCCAAGCCTCGTTCCAGGCATTGAAGTCCCCGCAGACGATCACGGGGAGGTCCCTAAACCCAACGACGACGTTTTTCAGCTCCATAAGGGAGATGTGGAGATCGCCGAGAGATCTGTTCGGGGACAGGTAGACGCCTACCACTGCAATGTCCCCGAACCGTGCTGCCACGCAACCCCGGCCCCTCGTGACGCGCTCGAGGGGCGGGGTACCGGCGGCGGTCGACGAGATTAAGGTCACCGAGCCGTCCAGGTCCTGAATCCAGTCTCCACTGGGCAGGACATAATACGGCTCGGAGACTACGGCGATGTTGATCGACCACTGCGCCATGCTCTGGAGCAACAGATCCTGAGCGGGGGCGCAGTGGTTGATGTTCGCCTGGAAGAAATAGAGGCTTAGTGAATTTTGGGCACATACCTATATTACATTGCAGATTACTCCAATCTACTGACTAGACGACTGACTTTCTAGAATGGCTCCCGACTGCTACAATTTATCTTGTATTTAAAATATTATATAGTTAAGTGCCCTAAAACAAGGAAGTCGTTGTACCCGGTTGGGTACAACGACTTCCTTGTTTTAGGGCTTTTTATGTATACTCAGAAAAGCAGTCGGGTTTTTTAGTTTTTTAAATTACCGCTTATTATTTTTATTTATTTTTTAGTTTTATTTTATTACGATATCACTTTCACAGTAATTACGAATCTAACGACACCTCGCAAACTAAAATCCATCGAGCCGTTCAGGCCGCAGAGCGTGCCAAAAATTTGAATTTGGCGCCAAAAATCCGCCATTTTGTTTTTTTTTTATTTTGATATACCCAGTGTCACTCTCACAGTAAATACGAATATAACGACACCTCTCAAGCTAAAATCCATCGAGCCGTTCAAGCTGCAGAGCGTGCCAAACAATTATACATACATACATACGTACATACATACATACATACTCTCGAAAAACATAACCCTCCTTCTGGCGCAGTCGGGTAAAAACAGGGTTTTACCCACGTATTTTAGTTTAAAATGGTTTATATACTACTTACGACTATAGGTTCATCCGATATACAGAATGTAATACGATATCACTTTCAAAATACGAACCATGAATATAAATAAGTACTAGCCGTATTTTGACCAATATACTGCATAGAACGTCCCTACTCGTAGTACCTATGAGTATGAGTATGTTATTCGAATTCTAAGCTTGTTATCATAAATATCATCACTTTATTACATGCACTCCAACTTTTATGACGCTGTCCCTATCGAGTATAAGTGTGTATCGTAAATTCAAATAAAAGGCAGGCGAGTCCATCACACTGCACACTAAAATAATAAAGGCGAAAGTGTGTATGCACACTTGTGTGTGTGTAGGTATTGTACCTTTTTTTAATACCTCGCGCTCGAACAGTTGACAACATATTTGAATGGAATTTGACCCACGTGTCCACCAGGTCCTGAAATATCACCGACTATGTGTGTTTAAATTTTATTGTGTAAAACTATGTGTATTAGAAGCAAGACCCAACAACGTGCATAATAACTGTGTGTGTATTTCATCCTGTTGATTTTATCTCGAAATTTTGTTCCCATTTTTATTTTATGTTTTTAGTTTGGAAATCACCCGATGACTTCTCCCGATCTGAGGCGGAGTGAAAGCTTGTCTAAGCCTGTCACATTTTTTCTGACAAAAATCCAGTCCTATGTTCCTTCTTTGTCTGGCGTTCCAGGACCTCGGTTTTCCCTTTCGGAAGCGAAGCCATGATCCAAGTAGGCTTCGGTCCTGCTGGGCTCCTGTAGTATTCTGCATCTCTTTGAGACGCGCGTGGAATACCTACTAGCGTGCACCGTCGACGACTCGGGCTCTTATTGTTGTAATCATTGTTTACCGAATCTTTATAATATATACACGTTTTCGTCATTAAGCTTTATTGCGCCGTAAGCGGGATGCCATGGAATAATCTTCTATCCACACGCGGGCGTAGCCGCTTGCAGAAGTTTGTACAGTATTAAAATTAGATAATATTGACATTGAAGAAACACCATAATAGTAGCGACCAGAGACATGTAATCATGTATGATTGAAAAGAGTGTCTATGGAGTTTTTTGCACATACTTCTCCATAGAGATCTACGTTTTGGAATGTGCAATTAGCATCATTTTTTCTGATAGACTTTTTGACCATTCAAAAGTGCCTTGCAATAAATGCTTTGAATCTTGAAATATTCCAATAAATAAAGATGCATTCACTTTGATTACCCTTTAGGGTTCATAGATGAAGTAAATATATATCGATGATAGATGACGTCAGCATCAACCCCAAAAACGAAAATGCTTTCATAGTTCAGGTTTGGACTAATGTGTCCATTAAGCGGAGTTTTTTCCATATTCCGACTTTGATCGAAACACTGGCCATGAATAAATGCTTGGAAATGTTTTCTATAAATATCCGAAGGGATTACAAAACCAGAATGTTTTGGATTTCAATTAACTAAACACTTAGTACAGTGGGACTAAAACCTGATGTAAAAATCATTAGTTCGACGGCTGCTGGGCTAACACCGTTATTAAAAAGAACAACACTAATTTTTTTTCGAAAATGAATTAAATATATATTCGGAATCAGAAAAAAATCTGAAATAAAATGTATATATTCGGAATAAAAAAAAAACTGGTTCGGTTATATTATATTATTATTATTATATATTTAACTCAATTTCGAAAAACAAAATTTAGTTGTGCCCTTTTTAATAACGACAGCAGCACGGGTCACGGGTTCGATTCAATTTTTGTAAAGCCTTATAGATAGATGTTCCGGGTCTGGGTGTCTTGTGTATGGGAGTTTACATGTTTGTGAACGCACCCATGACACAGGAATCATTCCTAGAGTGGGGCAACGTTTCTTTTAATAGTAAAAAAGTCTATGTTTTATTAGCAGCTTTTATAATTTTCACAGGCTGAAATGCAGCGAATTATTACCGCGGATAGGTAATAACCATAAGCTCAAACATTATTAAACATGGCGGTAAAACCACAGGTAAAAGCTGGTTTGAACAGAATACTAAATCGAGGGCTCGAAGAGGATTTCATAAATTAGCGTAGTTTAACTCAGCATGGCAACACTCTAGAGACGAATGAATTATTTTGTGTGGCAATAATAGCTTGATGAAATATTTAATTGGTTTATATTGTACTAGCTGTGTGAATCTGTGGCTCTGGGATGAAAGCAAAGAAAGAATAGGAGTGGGTTTTAGTCAGTAAAAGTCTGCCACGAAGGACGGGAGATGTCATTGGATGATTTCCCACCTAAAAAATGCTGTGTGAAAGTAGAAAATTGATCCAAGGGGAAATACTCTCGGGATAAAAACTAGCCTATATGCTGCTCCAGGCCATGGTCTACCCGTAGCCAAATATCAGCTTAATCCGTTTAGCTGTTCGAACGTGAAAAAGTAACAAACATACTCGCAAACTTTCACCTATATATCACTGTGATTTAGAAACCCAATTTTCTCCTGGTAGTTTTAATGAAAAAGAAATATTTTATGTTAAAACCTGTACATGTTCTAATGAAAAAGAAACATTATATGTCAAATAAGCTCTATAGAATTTCCTGAAGGTTGTATGTGTAACTATTTCGCTTCGTTCATTTTCTTAATCATGACGTATTGCCGTGTTAGAGAGCAACTTTGTAAAATAAAGAAACTAGCAACTACGTGGAGTTCGATATTAAAGCACCTACCTTCTGGCAGCTGTCAGGTGCATTTTTCGCTGCGTAGCACCTCACCCAGCACTGAAATAATATTTATTTTTGTACACGGATTCACCTCGTGTTCCGAACCACCATTCAGCTTAAATCTATGCATACCAGGGGTGGCCAACTTGATTCGACACACGATCTATGAGATCTACCAATTACAAGATCAATTTAAAAAAAATAAGAATAATAGAGCAAGCGAGATCAAAAATGTTAGTTTGCTTTGTAGAGTTTCAATATGATAAACTTCCACATAAAACCTTGGTCGATTTATATTGAAAACACGAGTAATTAAAAATGAACAAATATGAGCGAAGTTGCCTCAAATAGTAGGGCTGATAATAGCTAGCAATTTTCCGCCATGCATTAGGGCAGTAGTGACAGAGTGGTAACGGCCCCGACTTACTAGCTGTAGGTCGCGGGTTCAAACCCAGCCAGGCGTGTGTAGTTTATTTCATCACCACTACTCTCAAAACGGTGAAAGAAAACATCGCGACGAAACGATTTCCTAGGACCAAAAATTCAAAGAAATGTGACATCTACCGCACTGTGCCCGCGTGGTGGATTACGGCCCATTCCTTCACCTAGAGAGGAGGCCTGCATCCCAGCAATGGGAACATTATAAGGGTGATGCTAAGCTATCCTACCATAATTGTCTTCTGCTGAATTTAAATACGATACTGCTTGCCAAGATCAGCTTGCTTAACAATCGCGATCGGCCGGTTTGCCACCCCTGACCTATCTATATACCTACCATCTATCTGTGTACCGCAATTGACTAATTAAAAATACATAATAAATGAAGGACAAACGTCAGGATAAATAATCATAACAGGTTTATTTTTCATCACAAATGTTATGGTAAACAGAAGTACTTAATCAAATCTAATATAAATATATACGAGTATATATTATTTTTGAGAGACTGTTGCCGAAATAGGCACAGAATACGAGTACCAATGTAAATATAAGTTTATAAAAATTAGTTTAGTTATCAACTTGTAAATGAAAAAAAATACTGAGTAATAAAATTTAAATACAGAGTAGGCACAGAATGTTATAAAAAAAATAAAATAAAATGTCACATAAAATTACATAGGACATACTCGTACATATACACCGATAAATTTTGATCGTTTTAATCCCGTGAAGGGTCGATCCAGTACATGGAACACTATCGATTTGTAAAGATAAATTAAAAATATAAAGTATTTTTTTTTTCTAAAAGTATACGCATGTACGAAATTAATTTCTTTAAGTAAACGAGTCAATGACCTTGTAGGTAGTTGTCGGTCGTTGCGTACTACCTACCTACAGTTCATTGAACTCGCCCAGCTGACCTTTACTTATAGAAATTAATTTCGAACATGCGTAAATTAATTCGAGTTAAAAAAAGTATTTTTTAATTTTATCTTTACAAATCGATAGTGTTTTATGCACCCAATCGACCCTCCACGTGATTAAAACGATCAAAATTTAACGGTGTATGATTTACATGTATAAGAGAATATGTTTATAAGTATCGTTTAAAAAGAATATTTTATAACTTGGAACCGCATTAATCAAAACTGTTGGCAATGATTTTTAACGAATGCATGACAGACCGCGGCTCCGAATAGTGATCAATTTCCTTTTATCTCTGCAGTTTATTGCACTAGTTCAACCAGGCGATCCGATATTAAATTGACAAAGCGGTTATCGATAAATTACTCGTGGCTAACGTACAAAACGGGCGATTGTGCTATCGATATTGTGTTGCGTAGAGCGTAGAGCAGTCGACCTTTCAACTGTAAAGTGGTTCACTTTAGAAAAGTTGTCTGCATTTTATTGAACTAATTAGTTCATTCCCTCGCAATTTTATTATGTTGTTTTGAAAATTTGAAAGCAGTCGAAAAGGGCGAAGTCATTGGAAGATTTTCAAAATTAAAAAAAAAATGTTTTTATTGGCCGAGTGGTAACAGGCCCTGACTTAAGAGTTGTAGGTCGCATTCAAACCAAGCCAGCCGCATTACTTTATGTAATTTATTTCATCACCATTGCTCTCAAAATGTTATATCGTTCCTAGATCTAAAACCAAAAAAAAACCCAAAAATTTGAAAACATGTGACATTCACAAACCCGCACTGGGTCCGCGTGATGGATCATGGCCCATTCCTAGAGAAGAGGTCTGAGTCCTAGTAGTGGGAAAATTATAAGGCTAATTAGATTATGTTACCATTATGCTATTGTATTGAGACTATTTAAGTAATTTGTAGTAAAAGAAAAAAGGTAGGTACGTTTTAATATCACTTTTAATATTAAAAGATGAAATGTTTTGTGCGTGTGTATATGTCTTCTTGACGCTCAAACAGTTGAACGGATTTTGATGAGATTAAGATTAGCACGTACGTAGTACATAATTATATATCAATGAGCACGAGGGATACTCTTTGTCCCGGGTAATATGATGGTTATATTTTCCATAGGTGCGAGTATAGGTTTTTCATGGTAAATCATCAAGTAAGGCTTCCTTCTCGCTCTGAGTGCGTGAGCGAGTGCCTAGTTAGTTCTTATAAAAAAAAAAAATATGTTACATGTGGATAACGTTGTGAGTTACAAATACACTACTAACTATAAATTCTAAGGATTATTAATAAAGATATTTTGAGTAGATAACTGTTTGTTTTCTCAAAGAAAGAAAAAGTAAAATGTCTTAAAAAGAAACAAAATAAATATAAAATTCACCAAAGAACGAGCTTAAAACATGACTTCACGGATTACTTGTTGAAATGTGGCTAGATATTTTTCAAACTACAACAGAAAGCTTCGACAGGGCAGACATTGAAACGTATAATGTTGCACAAAGCAACTAGCTTTGAACTTTAGAAAATTGTAGTGCAAGAAAATAGTACGGAGTAAATTTTTGCACGAATATACAGGTTTTAATAATACATGAAAGAGTGTGTGTTTTTTTACCGAAACACTGTGTAGAAAATTCACAAAGTTTTTTTTTATGTCCGACGAAAAACCTAAAAAAAATGTGTACTATCGATTTTGACATGAAAATAGATTTATCATAGTGAAATTACAGATTTGAGTGCCCCTTCTTGAACTCAGAATTGAGTGTTCCATCCTAAGGTACGTCCAATTAATTAATACGATACATTATTGTTTACACGTGCCTAAACCGTATCGTCAGGTATGTTGGAAGGGTATTAAATATTCGGAAACGGTCCAGTTTATACATATTCAACGTTGGAATTCACAAATTGATATACCTTAATGATAATACCATGTGGTTACCAATTCCGTTCTAAACTTCCTTCATTAAACCTTCCTTTATTTATTGACTACTAGTTACTGCCAGCGGCTTCGCCCAAGTGAAGGTCGGTTTACCCCCTTAGGGGTGGAGTTTCGTAAAATCCATTCTTAGCGGATGTCTACACCATATAAGGAATCTATCTGCCAAATTTTAAGTTTGTACTTGTTATAGTTTCTTAAATTTCGTGATTAATCAGTCAGTGGTATTTCGCTTTTATTTGAATAGTTTGACCTTAACTGTGACATTAAACAACAATCAACTAATCAGTTATTTTTTTGCATTCAACTGATATATATGACTAGCCTGTTGGTCTAGTAGTTAGTGGCCCTGACTGCTATGTAGGAGGTCGTGGGTTCGATTCCCACCCAGGACAAATGTTTGTGTGATGAGCACGATCATTTGTTCTGTCTGGGTGTAATTTATCTATAATTAGCTTTTACCCGCGGCTTCGCTCTCGCTCTACCTTATACCAATAAATGAGCAGATTTAGGATAATTTTTAAAATTTTATTAACGGGATAAAAAATATTCTATGTCCTTCTTCTGATTCTAAGCTACCTTCCCACCAATTTTCAGCCAAATCAGTACAGCAGTTCTTGAGTTATAAATAGTGTAACTAACACGACTTTCTTTTATATCTAAAGATATGTATGCATTTAAAAAATATATAAGTATGTTTATTAGTTGTCTAGTACTCATAACACAAGCTCTGCTTAGCTTGAGACTAGACGGCGTTGTGTGGTACTTAGTTGTGGAATAATAATTATATTATTATATTGGACTTTAGATTAATGTCTGACTGTAACCACTTTACACCCGTTCGCAGCCGTTTAAGCTTGAAGATCTAACAAACAAATAAACATAGGTATTATTTATTAATATTATAAAGCTGAAGAGTTTGTTTATTTGAATGCGCTAATCTCAGAAACTAGGTACTGATTAAAATTTTAAAAAATCTTTTCAAACAAAGACGCATGTGAAACCGCAGGGGACAGGATAGTACATAGTAAAACATGGATACTTTATTATGTTTATTATTATGTATGATCGATCTCTAGCTCACCATAACAGTTTGAATGTAATAAAAAATTATATTATTTTTTCACTGTTGGGTCTAAGTCTTCCTCTCTAGGAGCCAATGGGCCGTAATCCACGACGCGGGCCCAGTGCGCATCGAAATGTCATATCTTATTTATTTAACGATTTATGTACACACGTAAAAGAAAACAGAAGAAAAGAAGAAGGAAACAGAAAAATAGGTACAAAGGCGATACTTATTTCTAAAGAAATCTCTTCCAGCATACCTACGGAAGGAGAGCTAGAAAAAAATAGAGATGTAGACACCGTGTGAAACAATAAAAGGGAAATTAGTACACATAAAATAGTAGACAAGGATCCTTTGTGTTTGAGAATAAGCTGCTATCCCCTTTCCAATCAGGTTTTCGACCTGGCCATAGTACAGCCACAGCCTTGCTTAAAGTTACAGAAGACGTCAGGAATGGCCTGGAAAACTCGAGGTTAACGGTGTTAGTTTTAATAGATTTCTCCAATGCTTTCAACACCGCTGATCACGACATCCTTCTGGCTATTTTGTCCCAAATTGGGGTTTCTTCGTCGGCACGGGATTGGTTCTCATCATATCTTCGTGGACGTCAGCAAGCGGTACGTGTTGATCAGAAGTTTTCTGACTGGTGCGACCTGCAAACCGGCGTTCCACAAGGCGGTATACTCTCTCCACTCTTATTTTCTTTGTTCATTAATTCTATCACAGCTATCCTCAAATGCTCTTACCATCTGTATGCTGATGACCTACAGCTCTACGCACAAACTGATCTTGACAGCCTCGATGACTGCATCTCTTTAATAAATGCCGACCTTCTGGCAATTAGTGATTGGTCAAGCAGATTTGGGGTTACTGTCAATGTTAGTAAATGCCAAGCTATTCTTATTGGTAGTTCACAATTTTTACGACGCGTTGACACTGGCCGACTACTGCCACTTCTTTTCGGCAATACTGTTATCCCTCTCTCGCCTCACGTTAAAGACCTGGGCTTACATATTGATGATAGGTTAAGCTGGAACAAGCATATTGCTCAGGTTAGCCAGAGAGTCACCTTCACGCTGCGATCTCTCTATAGATTCAAGAATTTCCTTCCATCAAGCACTAAAACCACTTTGGTCCAATCGCTTGTTTTACCAATAATTGACTATGCTGATGTTTGTTACTCTGATCTATCCCAGGAACTTCTAAATAAATTGGATCGTCTTCTAAACAACTGTATTCGGTTCATATTTGGCCTTCGTAAATATGATCACATTTCTTCCTTCCGTTCTCAGCTTAAATGGCTGCCTATCCGCCAGAGAAGATCCCTCAGATCTCTCTGCACGCTCTTCACTATAATGAACGATCCTTGTGCTCCTGATTATTTAAAACAATATTTTAAAGTATTGGGCAGTTCTCATAATCTCAACCTTCGAGCTTCCAAAAATATGCTTCTTCAAATTCCTTCTCACCGTACTGGGTTTATGGCTAATTCTTACACTGTCTCTACCATTAAAGTCTGGAATGTGCTTCCCCTTGACATCAAAAAATCTGTGAGTAAATTTTCCTTTAAGCGTAAAATTCGGAACTACTACTTAAAGTCCTCTCAACCTTAGCTTCAGTCTTCATCATAATTATCATATTTTAAGTTTTCTTAATCGTAATAATTTTATATTTATCATAGTATTTATTAGTTTATAATATTACCTTATATAAGTATTTTATTATTATATGGTACTTAATTTATTTCACATTATATTTTGAAATATTTGTTATTTATTTATTGTGCAAACTACCACAGTATTTTCTTTTTTAACCCAAAGGTTGACTGGTAGAGAATGCCTTGTTGCATTAAGTCCGCCTATGTACCACAACTGTACATGAAGTTTAAATAAATAAATAATAAATAAAAATATTCCAATATAAAAAATATATAAAATTTAAAAATATCTCCGAATTTTTGGTTCTATTACAAGCGGATTTTTTCGCAATGATTTTTTTTTTACCATTTTGAAAGCCATGGTGATGAAATTAATTACACAAAGTAAAGCTACCCGCCAATAGCGCTAATCCAATAACCGCTAACATAATTGGGTAAATTGTTATTGGGTTTCACTTGAACATATTCAATCTCAAATAGCTAATAACAATACATTGGATTCCTTCTGAATTAGATGATGGCTGATCTTTGGTTACACAAAGTGAAATTTCACAAACGACGAACTTATTCATGTAAATATGTAGTTCAATTACCGAATCGAAAATCGAAAATTTTCCCAAATCGCATCAATCAAATCGCGCGAATGCTCAATTTCAGGATTCTAGGTGTTGACCTAGAATCCTGAAATTGCAAGTCGCAATAAAGTATATGACATCCCGTTGGGGATGTCATATACTTTGTTACGTCTTGCGACATAAACGGCCGTATCTTTTTTTCTCGTTAACATAGAAGCTTGATGTTTTAACAGCTTCAAGGGACCACAAACCTGAGTATAAGGTTTTAATTTCAACTTAACGACGCGTTCTCAGACAACAAAATTATCATTTTTTTATCGTTTCTTCCTTAGAGATATGGAACCTTAAAAAATATTTAGTTCTTGATTGATACAGAATGCAGTCACTTCGTTTTCCATTACGGTATTTTTATTTGTGAATAATTAAAACAGCCACTGAATATTTCTCTTTGAAAAATCCCGCCAAGTAGTTCGAAATTTTGATCTTTATCGTTGAAATCCTAATCTTTTTGCCTAGACTCTCTTGCCTATCAATAAAAGCTTTTTTTATTGTAATTAATACATTCAATTATGCATATCCTTTAGAAATATGAAGTAAATCAGTCTGCAGCACCCCTTTGTGCCAGCATGTAATTAGCGCATAGAATTTATCAAGCTACTACTTGAAATCCTTCGTCAGTCTTGGGATTATGCTGAGGAACTTCCAATCACGCCCACGTCGACTGAATGTAACCAATTAATCATGCGGATTATTTAAAAAGTATGAAAAAAAAACTGATTGAATAAGTTTTTAAATTAAAGATATTTACGAATTGGAGTAAGCGGGCTGTAAGCTAGACTAAGTACGCTACTAATATACTCACTTTCTTTTGCCTCATACTGAAAATTTTTTCTGCATATATCGCACACTCCCCGGACTTATCCCCAAAGTCCGGGCGCCTTTTGAAGGTTTCCCCTCGAAAATAAAAAAAAAGGTCCGTTCACAAATATGTAAAAAAAAATGAAAGACGATCATTTATTTGTAACGCGCACAAAACAAACAGCAATACAAAATATATGTTAAATAAACTAGAAATAACTTAAAATAAAAAATTCAACATTAGAAAGAAAAACAAATGATAAAAAAAAAACTGTGCGAGGCCAAAAAGGCTCAATATCAGCATATGCTGCGATAAACTCACATAAACAGGGTACCCAAGCCTGGGACAACTATCTGTAGGCCACACTAACATTTTATCCGTTTTTTAGGGTACGTATATTTCGATCGTCAAAGGAATCAAAATTCATATGGCAGGAATTGAACTGCTTTCATAGGTAAGTTTGTACAGGACCCTCAGTGCGCGAGTCCGACTTTTTTTTATGGTAGGTAAAATCATCCAATGACAAATCCCGCCCTTGGGCGGAGCGGGAAGTAGTGTCAGACTCTTACTGACTAAAAACCTAATCGAATCCGTGGCACGCAGCACAGCAGTCAATAGCAACACTGCGCCAACGTAAGAACCTTCAATCGCCAATAGTATAGCATAGCATGCGTATCTTCGTTATTCTTTCAAAAAAATAAAATATGTAACGTTTCACATGAGCTAAAAATGTAGATGGTTGAAGTGGATAAAGATTCGGGACAGCTTGATATCTGTTTCCGTTTTTTAAATGAAAAATGTCAATAAATGTAGGTCAGTCAATGACCGCTACTGCAGCTGTGTTCAAATGTAAAACCAGCTTTAGTCACATCACGTCTCCCCATTTTCCTTAAGGGGGTGACATAAACTAGAGCTTGACTGCGATCCCACCTGATGGTAAATAGTGATGCAATCGTTGATGGTGAGGCGCACTAGTTTATTTAGTGCTTATTTTCTTAAGTTTTTTTTGCTTTATGCAGGTTAGTGTAATGTCTAACCTTATTAAATGGCTATTCTATGAAGAAACTCATTCAATAGGTTTAGGTAAATTGAACGGGTTTTTTTTAGGTAGGAAATCATCCAATGACTTTTCCCGCTTTAGGGTGGAGCAGGAGGGTGTGTCAGACATTTACTGGCTAGAACCCACTCCTATGTTTCTTCTTTGCCTTCGTTTCAAGCCCCGGGGTTCTCAATCGCAAAACCCATGGCCCTAGTAGGCTTCACCTCTGCTTGGTCTCTACGGAATCTGAAAGGGCTGTATTAATGATTATAATTCCGTAAATAAATACATGATATGGTCAAAAATTAAATTTTAATCAACATACAACTTGATGCTGAACTGCAAAGCAAAAACATCCTGAAAAATTCACTTTAAAAACAATTTATTTTCTTAAGTCCATGTAAGAAAATCTTAGGTATCCGAAATGAGCTTGTAGTAGGCGATTTCCGGCCACCGTAGGCGCGGGCTCGCGGACGGCGAGCAATGGGTAGCTCGCTGTCCGTCCGTCCGGTAACAGACCGGTCCAAGCTCAAGTCGTTTACGGCGCGCACTGTTCCCGCGCGCCTCAAGGAGTTGTCAGCAAACTGTAGGGGCCCAGCAGGGCCGAAGCCTACTGGGGTCAAAGGGTATGTGCAAATGGCACCCGGGGCCGGGAACGGGGTAGGTTTTTAGTCAGTAAGACTCTGACACTACTTCCCGCTCCACCCAAGGGCGGAATTTGTCATTAGATGATTTTACCTAACATAAAAAAAGCATACTATGCCTATTTATAGAGTGACTAGTAATTTGTCATTGATACTTAAACAAATGATTGTAGTAATAATAACAAACAACTTTTACTATGGGACCTAACATAAAATTGCGAAAAATATCTGTAGTTCAGTACATTTATGTTCACCTAACTGGTCAAAATGTACTGAAGTGTTTTAGGTGGTAAAAACATCCCGTGACATCTCTCGCCCCTAGGCGGAGAGGGAGTGTCAGACTTTTACTGACTAAAAACCCACTCCTGTTCCTTCTTTGCCTTCATTTCAGGGGGCCCGGTGTTCACTTTCGCAGAACCTGAGGCCCCAGTAGGCATCGAACCTGCTGGGTCCGGTTGCTGACATCTCCTTGAGACGCGCGTGGAACAATACGCGCCGTTAATGACCGCCCAGAGCAGGAAAAGTTGATTGATGATTACCCACCACAAAAAAGGTAGCGTTAAGGAAAAAGAAAGCAAAAAAAAAGGAAAAGAAGGAACACGAAAGGCAAAAAAAAGAAAAACAAAGAGTCAGAGAGAGGAAAGGAAGGGAGGAAGGGGGTGCGGAAAGGTAGGATCATAAGTTCGAACAAAAATATTGTAATTAATTGAAATGAACCGCAGAATTGAAGTAGACAATCAAGTAAATACAATTACTGATATCGAAAAAGCACAAATAAATTAGTGTTACCTCCTACAAAATTAATTTAATTTGTTTCCATTCATTTGAAAATCAAATTAATATTAACACCGGGCTAATAAATATAGAAAGCAATTTCAGCAATCCGAGCTGTTTCAGACAAACCACATTAAATTGCGGGCTTTTTCAATTCAAATTCTTTTACAATGATTTTCTTGTTTAAATATTTTTAAACAGACTTCGTAAACAACTAGCTAACTAGTTTCATTCCTTCTATCAGTAAAACATCTTAAACTCTTAGGCCGTGTTTACGGAGACGCGGCGCGTTGCGCGGCGCGTTGGGCGTTTCGTCGTACATTGCAGCAGCGGGCCGCGTCATCGCGCGCGCAAACACAAACCTATGGCAATGTACGACGGACTGTCCAACGCGCCGCGCTACGCGCCGCGTCTCCGTAATCGAGCACTTAGGCACTGAACTCACGAAGCGGTTTTCTCCTGCGGCCGCCGCGGCAGAGGAAACGGCTATTTTATAACTTACGAGGCGGTAGATTCGCCGCCGCGGCGGTGACGGCGAGCGACCGCGGCGCAGCCGCGCCGTTGAACGGCAGCCGCGAAAAACCGCGAATACCGTGGCCGTAAACCGCGTCGTGAAAATTGCTTTGATTTTTTACATATTATAATGTTTGCATTGTACAGAAACTTCGGTCCCGCAACCGTGGCGGCAGCGGTAGAAAAAGCGCTTCGTGATATCTCTCCCTTAGATTTCAAATAATAAAAAAATTTCATTATTTTTCAGAATAAATTCTCTCTTTTGTCATGCTTTTGTCAAACAATGAACTCTTTGTGTGTTTTGTTATGCTGCATTGTTCGGCTTGCAGACTAGAATATCTGGCATGCCGTGTTAAAATGTCAGTCGAGCAAGCGAGAAAGAGGAGTGGAGTTATATTCTATCGACAGTTGGACAGTATTTTTTTTTTTACACACACGCTATCACACAACGTCGTCTCGTCCCAAGCTAAGCAGAGCTTGTGTTATGAGTACTAGATAACTGATAAACATACTTATATATTTCTAATACATACATATTATAGATAAATTACACCCAGACACAGAACAAATGATCGTGCTCTTCACACAAATATTTGTCCTGGGTGGGAATCGAACCCACGACCTCCGGCATAGCAGTCAGGGACACTAACCACTAGACCAAGAGGCCAGTCAAAAAAAAAAGTCAGTTATTTAAACTTCATCCCTTTAACAGTTCACTTTAGGTCGTCAAATGGTTCGCATTAAGGCCCTAACTCCTGAGCAGTGCTATAAATCAATGATATTCTGAAGCCTACTCCTTGATAACGGCTAGGTCAATAGATTTGTTTATTGATTTTCAATCTAAGATTTTTTCTTGAGACTAAAACTTTTGCAAAAAAACAAATTTACAACATATAATTTTTTCGCTTGTTTTCCCTTTTCCTTTCAAACGGCTTTGATTTATAGAAATATGTTAACATAAAAAATATGCTGGTTAATGGTCTTCAGAACGTACGTAGCATATTTAAATCTATCAATATTTCGTAAAGAAAATGGATTTAAAGGTCAGTATTGCTCTTTCCGGGCGCAGCAGGCCGGAATTAAATGCATAGGTACTTGTTCGTCACCTAGGCAGAGCCTAGAGTATGTGTACAGTTAATTCCGGCCTGATGTTCAAGGGACTATACGCCTTAAGAGCTCGCGGTAAGGCTTTTGTTACCCGACTGCTTCAGAAGGAGAGCTGATGACGTAAAATATATGATTGAACTTGGACTTTGCAGCTGGTGGAATTGTTTCTTGAGGTGCTGGAGGCGTCTACGGAGGATAAAATGGACTACTCACAGCACAAACGTTTCCATTCTGAAAGAGCTTCGCATCAAACAAAGACTTTCATCGATTGTGCCACTACAAATTATCAAAATGTTTGTACATATCATCCGCAATGAAAGCTCTTTGGAACGTTTAGTGGTACAGGAAAGAGTAAAGAACCAAATGTACCAGATGGACAGACCTCATTATATCATCTTCAAAATGTTTCCTCATTGAATGCACACGCAGTGCCACAAATAGAGAGAGATGGAAAAGTCTTGCAAGACCTGCAACCAACCTACCAGACGATCCATAGCCACGACCACTCCGCCAGGAGTGCATGACTGAGAAGAAGACCTTAAACAGTCCAGGTGGATCCTGGGAAAGGACGTTGGGCCACGTGCTCCCCATGATGGTTTAAATAAAACAATGGTCTGAGACTAGAAAAGCTTAATACATACACTACACTACTTTGGTATCGTTCGTTTTTTTTTTTGCGTAATTTTGTTTAGACACATCAATTAAACCATCATGGTGGTCGACTTTTAATGCTCAATAACCGATTTTCGGAACAAAATCCAGGTGGAAGGCTGCGCGTAACCATAGCATTGACTTCAACTTATTTGCCGCGTACTATTTGTATGTTATAAACAATACCTATATTGTAGGGACTCTTTCTGATGAAAGAGGCACCTCATTATGTGGTATATAACTGACACGTAAGAAATGAAAGAAATAAACACTAATTAGAGTTTTAAGAAAATAATGTTGATTAGAACGATATACTATAGGTAACTACCTGCTCTTTATTAGAACGGCTGTCAAACCGACAGGCGCGAGTAATTTTTATATAGTTTAATACAAAGTAGTGGTCTTATAGTATTAAATCCTATAGTTCAATACACAAAAGCCTTTCGATCCCAACAATATTGTTTATAGTTGGTGGTACCCGTTTATAAGTTTGATTTTACAACTCGACTTAATCTCGAAATATGAAATTGACAGTTGTTTGGTTGACGAATCCGTGATAATGGTGATTACGCAGTAGTTACGCAGTAACCCGCGGTTGCGATTTTTACCCGTAAACCGGGCGGGTGATTATCGCAAGACAACCGCGCACATCGTGGGCGTAAAACGCCTCGTGAAATGTATTTTAATTTTCTACAAAATATATCTGAATTCTACAAAAGCTGCGGGCCCGCAATCGCGGCCGCGGTTGGAAACCGCTTCGTAAGTTCCTAGCCTGAAGATTCTTAAAACTGACTTTGAATGTGACCTAAAAATACTTGAGCCACATCAGGGACACTTCTTACTTGTCTAGCCTTTTGGCCCTCCTCCGTAACAAAACCTGGATCCACCCTTGATGACCTGGATCTGACTGTGTGCCGTACAACCGCGTACAATATTCAATGACGGGTGTATCCTGCAATAAAGCTCCTCTATTGATATTTGCATAGCTTTAGATTTGCATACCGTTGATTAATTCTACCAGTGAAGTCGGGTTTGTAGTGTTCAACATGTTGAAACGACTTTTTAATAAACGGCTTGTTTCACTTTATTTTTAAAAAATGTTGCCCTATACATCAAAATTACTCCTCTATCGTGGTTTTTTTTAAATCATCCAATGACAAATCCCGCCCTTGGGCGGAGCGGGAAGTAGTGTCAAACTCTTACTGACTAAAAACCTACCCTGTTCCTTCGTTGCTTATAGTGCCGGGGCCGGGTATTCCTTTCGGAAGCTAACCCATGACCCCAGCAGACTTCAACCTTGCCTGCCTGCAGCTAGCTCTGCTGGGCCTCTACGGTTCCTCTCCTCTATCGTGGTTGCGCTCACAAACCTTTAAACTCACATACACAAAACACACAAACGCTGAACTGTAAACCTATAAAATAGTTGTTCCGTGCGGAAATTGAACCCGCGAAACGCAGCGTAACAGCTAACCACTTGACCACTGAGCCAACCATGTTGTCAAACGCTTCACTGTGTTCAAATAAGATATTCTCATTAGATATCTACGTTTTTTGGGCTAAGAGATTGTTTGATACCACGTTAATTATAAGACCACAGCTGGGCTTTTTTTATTTTATTTATTTATCTATAATGGCACTCCAACGGATAGTTCGCAGAAACATTTAGTGCTCGATTACGAAGACGCGGCGCGTCGGGCGATCCGTCGTATATTGCCACATGTTTGTTTGCGCGAGCGATGACGCGGCCCGCTGCTGCAATGTACGACGAAACGCCCAACGCGCCGCGCAATGCGGCGCGTCTCCGTAAACACGGCCTTACAGAAGAAAATATAATTTTACTGTAAGCAATTATCACAGCGAATTCTCCACTTAAAGGTATGCACAGCACTTTCAGAATTTAGTGTAATTATTATAATTGTATTTTATATTAATTGTTCATTACATTGGAATCCAATTTTTGTCAGTAAAAGACTGATATTCCATCAAAGTTTACACATAGTCTCCTCAGAACCGGACGAGTTTTAATGATTCTTCAAAAAAGAAGATAGCTAGATTAAAAAAATCTGGCCAATAGCGAGTCGGACTCGCGCACCGAGGTAACTGCACAAACTTCATAAGTATGTGAAAAGATCTACTCCTGAATCGAGTCTCAAAGAGTTTTTCGAAGCCCAAAATAGTACATTTTGATACAAGTGCAAAAAGTTTGTCATTGCAACCAAAGAGGCATTCGCACGAGCCGTAGCCGAGAGAGAGATAGGGAGCCGAGGGCTGGCACGACATTTTTACAATAAAATTGAAGCGGGGGCGAGTATGCGCTTTTTTCCGCCCTAGTGCGGAAACAGTCCATTGTGTACCTAAAAGCGGTGTGGATTTTTGTGATGTAACTACCAGCTTTTGGTTGTCCACTTGATCTACATGGCATTATTTCTTGCCAAACAAGATTCTAGGTCAACGGAAAATTCCCTGTAGATGTTGATTTCCTTGCGAGCTTCAAAATATGCGTCATAAACTGCTCTATCTTTAGATTGTGTTGACTTAGAAGGTTGATTTTTTTACTGATTAAGGGGTAGCAAACTTGAGTTTTTGATAATATTTTCAGCTTGATACCCTCACATGTTCAGAGAAACGCAATGGACAAACGGACAATAAAGTGATCCTATAATTTTTTTTTTTCAGTGGGTATAAATCATCCAATTACATCTCGTGGGACATAGTGTCAGACTTTTACTGACTAAAAAAACCCTGCCCATTTCTTCGTTGCCTTTCATACCTGGGCCGAACCTTCCTTTCAGAAAACGATCCTTGGCCCCAGTAGGCTTCGGCCTTGCTGGACCCTTTGTTGACAACTCCTTGAGGCGCGCGTGAAACAATACACGCCGTCGACGACTTGGGTCGATCCGGACAGTTACCGGACTGTTGGACGGCGACCTACCTATTGCTCGCAGTCCGCAAGCCCGTGCCGATGGTGGCCGGAAATCGGGATCGGACTTCTAAATATGAGTATGAACAGAATTAGTTTAAAATCGTCTACCATTATCTGGTTATCAGGAGTTCTAGTTAGATAAAATATCTCATAGTCAACTGAACAAGAAGCTATCGGTAGAAGATATAAAACTTTCAAGTTCTCACAAACGTTTTATAATAAAAAAAATGTACAGAATAGTTTATGCTCTATATAACATCAAAGAGCTCCTTTGTCCAGTCAAGCAGAAATGTCGAAGATCACTAAAGACTCCAGTACAAACTTAAAGGTTACTTACCTACTTGCTTTAACTGATCAGGGATCGGAAAAAAGGCTTGTAGTACCGTGTGAATATCTTTTTATTTGATTTTTTTTAAGGATAGCCATCAAATAATTTCCAACTTATTTTGCCCGCTCTGGGTGGAGGGAAATAAAATAAATAGACAATCAATAGCACCCATAAAAAAAAAAAAACACAAAACATAAGACACAACAAAAACACGGTCATAATATTATGGGACACAGCCAGCAGCATGCTACACAATGTCCGATATAAGGGCAATCTAATCTTCCAGAAATCATCGCCAGAACTGTATTGGAGCGGCCCCGCACCCTACGCACCAAGGACGCGCACCGCTTGCGCATGTTTAGCACTCTCCGTGTTAGACTTATTTTTTTACTTTATTTTTAAATAGCCCGAGGTTCTTTCATTATTAAATAAAATAATAAAATTTCATATATTATATCGATGTCTCAAAAAAAAACCAGAATAATCACAATTAAAATCAATAATAATAATTCATTGAAATGCCAATATTATCACTACATAGTATAAAAACAAAGTCGCTTCCCGCTGTCTGTCACTATGTATGCTTACTAAAACTTTTCACCGGATTTTGATGCGGTTTTATTAATAGATAGAGTGGTGAAGAGGAAGATTTCTGTGTATATTACATGCATAATATATTTAATATCACCACTGCACTCGTGCGAAGTTGGGTCGGGTCGCATGTACAATAAATTAATTTTTTATTAAGCAAAAATTGTCTGCAACGTCACAAATCCGTCACGTGTCGCATAGAACAGTGCATCATTATGTTGCAGCAATCAAGGCTCTCCGCAAGTACCGCCAGGATGCTATTAGCGCAACCAACAGCGATAGACCAACGTTTGCCAGGTCAGTTAGTGTATAATTTGATACTTGTGGTTTCACTAGATAACAACAACATTTCGCTCAGTTATAGTCATATCTTATAAGGGCGAGTCCATTGCCATTAAAAGCTATTTGCTTACCAACAAATGATATCTACACATGTACAAAACCTTAAATATTAACTAAACTATTTGTACTAAAATCTACCTTTATACATAATAATACAAAAACACAGTACACCCATTCAACACTTTACTTAGGTACTTTTCACATGCATGATTAAGCTACAGATGTTAGCTAGATTAAATTAAGTCCCCCTATGATGATACCACTCATGTACCATCCGCCAGTTTACTTATATACCACTAATGTACACATACATACTACATAACATAGGCGGACTTAATGCAATAAGACATTCACGTCTGGAACTGGTCGCCGTAGTCTGTGTTTCCTAATTGCTAGGTACAACGTGAGGATCTTTAAGTCAAGAGTGAATAAAGTGACTTCTAGGCAAGCGTGTTCTATCGTCGACTACATTATCGCTTTCCATTATCACCGTCACCGGCTCACGCTGAAAACTAGCGATGTAGACTCATCGCATTAAGCGTGTGGTCACGGTATTATGCTGAGCGTTCAGCCGTTTTGCGCGGACGTGCCGCATATTTTTCACAAATAATACTTATAATTTGTATATGGTCTTAATTTCAACTTGTTACCTCCACGCGTTTCCGAGATAAAGGGTCTTGACAGACAGACATACAGACGACAAAGTGATCCTATAAGGATTCGGTTTTTTCCTTTTGAAGTATGGAACCCTAAAAACAAGTCTTAATAAGGAAACCAAACAGATCAACTTTTTTATGGTGTTACATATAAAGCTGTATTTTAATCGAGGAAGTGTATTTCTGTATCATTCAAATCCGTGCAACCTTTTTATACGTGACTAGAAACGTCGTACCGCATTGTCGTACCGCCTAATACTCGTAATCGATTTTTTATCGTCAATTTTTCCATATTCTTTTCACCGTTTAAATCTTCGACCAAAATTAGCCAAAACGATCCAGCCGTTCTTTTAAAAAGAAGATTAAGTAACAAACATCTTAAGAAACTTTTAAATGAAAAGATTAGGATCCTACAAAAGCACTGAAGCATTTAATAGGGTATTTAATTAAACAGAACATCGAGTTCGAAATCAATCTATTTAATGTCACATGTCGTGAGAAGGTTTTTTATACACCGCTTATTGGAAAACTCACGAAAGCTCTTTTTTTAATACACTTGCGCTTGACCACTTATCTTACCTGATGGAAAGGGACGATTGAAGTGATCGATGGTGAAATACGTTTGCCAAGAAGCAACCTATTCACTCTTGTCTTAAAGATCGGGTTGTAGACTGGTTTAGAGGATCGTAGTGGAAAGAGCGATCGTACGGCCCCTGGTGAGAATTCAATGAATGCAAGACGCTAGGGAACCGGTCGTTGTGGCGACACTTAGGGAGAGTTATGTCCAGAAGAGGACGTTCGTAGTGATTGTACCTATATTATGAGGAACCAAAATTATTGTAGTCCGTCCTAAAGAAACATTTTAGATTGATATGTCGGAAAACGTTAACGTCTGATTTTATTTTTTCAAAAACCTCTTCTCGTCGCAAGATTTATCTCATTCGTTGTATAATAAATTAATAATGTAGTAGTCAGTTACAGAACTGAATTACTTATTATACAACGCACAAACCGGACCGACTTTAGAGGAGCCGAGCACGAGCAGAGCACGTGCCGAGCTCAATTTCGTGTAGTGTGGACCAACTCTATAGGAGCCGAGCTCGAGCAGAGCACGAGCCGAGCTCGACTTCGTGTAGTGTGGACCAACTCTAGAGGAGCCGAGCTCGAGCAGAGCACGAGCCGAGCTCGACTTCGTGTAGTGTGGACCAACTCTAGAGGAGCCGAGCTCGAGCAAAGCACGAGCCGAGCTCAACTTCGTGTAGTGTGGACCAACTCTAGAGGAGCCGAGCTCGAGCAGAACACGAGCCGAGCTTAAATTCATGTAGTGTGGACCGACTCTAGAGAAGCCGAGCACGAGCAGAGCACGAGCCGAGCTCAAGTTTATGTAGTGTGGACTGACTCTAGAGGAACCCAGCACCAACGGAGCACGAGAAGAACTCAAATTCGTGTAGTGTGGACCAACTCTAAAAGAGCCGAGCTCGAGACGAGCTCAAATTCGTGTAGTATGAACCGGCTCTAGAGGAGCCGAGCACGAGCGGAGCACGAGACGAGCTCAAATTCGTGTAGTGTGGACTGATTCTAGAGGAGCTGAGCACGAGACGAGCTCAAATTCGTGTAGTATGAACCGGCTCTAGAGGAGCCGAGCACGAGCGGAGCACGAGACGAGCTCAAATTCGTGTAGTGTGGACTGACTCTAGAGGAGCTGAGCACGAGACAAGCTCAAATTCGTGTAGTGTGTGCCGACTCTGGAGAAGCCGAGCACGAGCGGAGCACAAAACGAGCTCAAACTCGCGTAGTGTGGACTGATTCTAGAGAAGCCGAGCATGCGCGAAGCACGAGACGAGCTCAAATTCGTTTAGTGTGAACCGGCTCTAGAGGAGCCGAGCACAAGCGGAGCATGAGACGAGCCCAAATTCGTGTAGTGTGAACCGACTCTAGAGGAGCCGAGCACGAGCAACACTAAGAATTTAAGCTCGACTCGTGCTCCGCTCGTGCTGACCCAGCATTATAAATGTGAGCATAATAATACTATAGAAAGTTTACGCGTCCCAAAAACTTCACGTACCTACTCGGTGAACAAAGCGTGCTAATTCAAGGGCAATAGCTAATATAACTGAGAAATGATTGAATGTCAATCATTTCTCAGTTATATCATGATAAACAAAGAATGCGTAGCCGGTTCAATAACCTTTGTATCGGGTTTTTATTGTTTCTATCTGACCGGCTAAGTGGCAGCAAAGCGCCCGCGTTATTGTATTTGCACACTTGGTTGAACTCATAAAATCGCTCAGCGAAACTTTTCTTGTGTTTCATCAAAGCTGGTAATATTAGCTAGCGTAATGAAATCGTAGAAGCAATTTCAACATTTACTTTTTGATTAGTTAAAAGGGATTTAACTAAACGAGGTGTGGATAATTGAAACCACTGAAAATCTCGTTAGTAGTAATCGTGTTTATTCGTTATCAATAAGCAAGAATAAGTAATAGATTGCGAGTAACCGTGAAGTCGCCAAAACAATTCATTTCCGCATCACCTAAAAATATTACAGCTGATTTTCAATTCACGATTTCAGAATTGGTCTTAGAGAACTTAACGCAGTCACCTCCTTCTGCGAAGCAAAGATGTGCGCGACAGATTTGGCGGGAAGCGTGAAGGAAAGGACATTCTCACGCCCCAGCTACAGGAAATGCCCGTCCACAGTAATCCCCGATTTTTGGACGGCGAACAATGAGTAGCTCACCGTCTGTTAAGTTTTAAGCCTGGTTCTGTGGCGAGTTGTGTTCCACACGCTCCTCAAAGAGCAGTCAGCAACATTGAAGTGGATTTTAAGGGCTTATTCGAAAGGTTTATCGTGGCCCTGTAACGAAAATTTTAACTGAAGGAACGCAGATAGATTTTAGTCAGTAAAAGTCTGACACTTCCTCTCGTTCCACCTAGAGAGGGAGGCGTCACATGATAGAACTACCATAGTACCTAAACATAGAAAGTCCTAAGATAAGTTTACCAGTTATTTCAATTACTTACACCTTGTCTATTTCTTACTTTTTTTTTCTCAGCGTCTTCGAAGCGTAACCGTCTGCGTCGTGTTGTCGCAACACGGAGCCGCACCGTCGTCGCTCTATTCTTCGTTTTTTAATTAAGTACAGATAGCAAATTGTTAACAGCGATTGAACAGTTCTACGCTGTGTGCGAAAGAAGAGATTTACTCCCGGATAAATGAGATCCCCGTTCCGATTTAAACGCGTTTTATTTAACAAACGGAGATTTATTTTGTAAACGGAGAACTTTTTTATGTTCGGTGATTTTACAAAATGATTGCTTGCTAAAATCCTAGCCTTTAAAGGGAAAGAAAGAAAACATGTTTATATGGCACACCATTATTCATGAACAAACAAGTAATTCCGAACTTAAAAAAAGAAAATAAAAATTAAATAAAATCAACAATAACAATATGTCTCACGGCTGCGCTAAATACGTCTAGCGGGGCTATTTCGTAACTCTGTTGACAGCTCAAGTGAAGATCACTTACTAGAATGTCGTATAACTGGCAAACAGCTAATTTCGTATTGCCTATCATTAGTGACCAACTAATATGACGTCGATGAAAAACAGTTTTACCATATGAGAATTAGGCGTTGAGTCGACGATGAAGTACCTGGGCAGAGGCGTAGCTACTAAGGGGCTAGGTGGGGCAGAGCCCCGGGGCCTGCAAGCTAAAACCTGGTTAGCAAACCGCTTATTGATCGAGCCAAAAATTCTTCTACCTTCGAAATCTAAATAAAATAGGCTGCAACACTAATAATGCAACAAATTTAATAAAGCAGAGAAATTCCCAACAAAAACTTGTTTTATTCATTTGTGGGGTATGCAGCTGTACTAATTCTATGATATTTGAAAAAATCTGGGGTGATGACAGTGCACAAAGCAGTGTCGTCACCCCAGATTTTTTCAAAAAGCACACACGATTCTAGATAGAAATAGAGAACACACGACTTCTAGATATTTCAGAAACACAGATAATATCGAGTGAATATCATCTGGGTCTCTACCTAAATAAATAAAAGAATAAACTGACTGACTAACATATCAAAGCACAGTCTAAACTACTGGAACAGGAACATGAAATTTTGCACAAGGCTTCCTTTTATGACTTAGATGAGCATTAAAATGGGGTTTTGGAAATTCAACCTCTGAAAGGATGAAAATAGGGAAAAGAAACAATTTTCTAAGTATGCCAAATCTCATTCCGTGATCTAGCGATCAATCTTCTTATAATTTTAGATTTTTTTTAAGCTTTGCATTTTTAACTATGTTGATTTATTTATTTATTTCTTTTACTTTAACAAAAACGGCTATCCGCCAATTACATTAGACATAACTACAAAAACTCACACACTTACCTCACAGAACTCCAGACATACGGACATGATCGTCTTCCATTCATCCGCGAACACATCACAGTCAGGGTGCGTGTCCAAAAGAGTGTTGAGCGCAAAGACAGTGCGAGGGACAGGAGACTGGGCTCGCGCTACAGTGTGACTCGCAGGCACAGAGAATAAGCTATATTTCCTGACGCGGCTATATTTAACTGGGGCACAAAGTTGAGACACCTCGGCATGCAGCTCTGTAGTATCAATTTTTCCACGAAGGATTTTCAACATATTTGATAAAGCCGTTTAGGAGCCCCCAATTTGTTTTTGCCCAAGGGCCCTTGATTACACAGTTACGCCACTGTGCCTGGGGCTCGTCCTCGAGAGCTGATGGAATTTCGAGGAGCACTTTCGATGTCTGACTCCCAAACTAGCCGGACTGGGGCTGCCCTCAAGCGGCTCCTGCCCAACTTAGGAGTCCAGACGCCTCCTAATAAGTGTACAAGTACGTTTTACTATGCAAAATTTTTATTACAAGAATATTTAAATTATAATAAAGCCAAATATAACAGAATTTCAGCCTGTTCTACTCAAAGCTAGGTGATTTGATTGTGTTTAAACTAAACTCAATTATGCGAGTACCTAACTTGGTTTCCAGTAATTGTACAATAGTTTGGGCGAATTTCCTCTAATTTGCAAACAATTTGACGTGTTAAACGTGTTGAATTAATGTTCGCAAGCTAATGTTCGCAACCGTAGAGTCTCCTGGGTTCGAATCCTGGGTTCGGGTAAAAATATTGTTCAGATCTTAGGGTTCCGTACCTCAAAAGGAAAAAATGGAACCTGTCGGTTTGTTAAAACCCTTTATCATGGGAACACGTAGAGGTATCGCATTGAAATTAAAACACATTTACGCAACGCTAGTCTGCGGTATCTTAAAGCTGTGAAAAAACCAAACATCTAAGTTAACTGAAAAATAAGATACGGCCGTTTAGACAGTTTTTTACGTGGAAAGTCATCCAATGTCTTCTCCTGGTCTGTGTGGACCGGGAGGGCGTTTCAGACTTTAGGCAGACTTTTGTCAGACTGGTAACGCTTTTATTAACGTTTTACTTACTAAAAAGACACCTGTGTCCTTCAGTTGCCCTTTTGTGTGCTAGGACTACGGGTTTCCTTTCCAGAAATTCCGCACGGTCTTAGCGGGCATCGGCCCTGCTAGGCCCCTATGGTTTGCTGACTATCTTTTTGAGGAGCGCGTAGATCACTACCCGTTGTCGAAGACTAAGGCTTGGTCCGGTCGAATACTGGACTGCCGGACGGCGAGCTACTCATTGTTCGACGTCTGCAAGCCCGCTAGCTGTCGGGTACTGGGTTGTAACCTCGATTTGGGGTTTTTTTATTCCTTTTATTGAGTGTCTTTAAAACTAGAGTGAATAGGCTCTTAATAAACTAGTGCACCTCGCACCATCAACGATTGCATCACTACTTGCCATCAGGTGGGATTGCAGTCAAGCGCTAGTTTATATAAATAAATAAAATGACTGATCACTCACCTGATGGTAAGCAATCAAATGAATTTTTATTCTTGTTTATTCTCATAAGTATTTATTATTTAGGTATGTATAGTTTCTTGTTAATTCCCAAAAACTCACTTCATTCATTATGTATGTAAAACATAATCAAAACTGACGAAACGTGGTTGTTCTATCAGCTTACTACTCCAGGGAATACACCACGTGATATTATATCATGTAGATTTTAACAGTAGGCAAATGTAAGAAGTCTATTAGCCTAAATAGCTTACATTTACTGCCAGCCTGGGCCTCCCTAACCCCATAGAGCGGCACAGCGAACTGCCAAGTAATATTATCATAACCTTTACGTTTATAATGCAGAGAAAATGAAAATAAATGTGGTAACTGAACAATGAACGTAATCACTGTACCACGGTTTACATTTAAAAAACAGAAATAATAGAATTGTATTTCTCAGCATTGTATTTTTTGCACAGAATAATTCGTTAAAATGAACATGTACGTACCATTTTTCACATTTAGGTAAAACTAGCTATCTGCCTCAGAATTTTTTGAAATTTCGGCTTTTCTCTAGCATATTTTTGAATTATACACCAAAACCTCGCTCTTGAATCATTCTGTCAATTAATGAAAAACCATATGGAAATGTATTCCAAGAGTTTTTGATTTTATTCTCAAACGTTTCGGGGAACTTTGTTTTACGAGTCTATTTAGAATAATAATTAATTTTATTATCTAAATAATATTTTTAACAATCTGCTTGCGCCACTGTTGTTAACTATTTGTAATCGGCCATTGTCTATACTCTGTCTACTTATAAGTTCATGTAAATAAAATTCGGTCTTTGAAATCAATCCTGCTGTATTTTATTATACATATATAACATTATTTTTAGTATAATAATGCGAAACCTGAAATTAATTTGTTCAGAATCAGTAACTGAATCAATTCCAACAGTAATGAAATTTTGTATATATATTATTTACATAAAAATACGACACGTATTTTGGGTTTCGGTTACCACTGTGTCCTCTTGGAGGCGGTAGGCGGCGGCGGCAGGCCATGCTATGGCGTGAGAGGACATGGAAATAGTCACCACCTTCTGCTAAAAAATAATGCGAGTGGGGGTGATGGAAGAAAACGTAAGGGAGAGGAAATCGTCAGCCTCAGCACCAGACGCATCAGGGTTCGGGACTCAGGAGTAACAGGGCGGTTCTCGGCCAGTAATGGGCTGAATAATATATACCTAACCGCAATCTCCCGGGTGTCGTCACTGTGCGGAACGCCCGGTGGACACGGTGGAGCAGACGGTAGAGGTGTGCCCCGCTTGGGAAGAGCATCGCCGTGTCCTCGTGAGGGCGATCGGTAGCAATGATCTGTCGTGCCGGGGCTTGGTTCAGGCCATGCTCCGGAGCGAGGAGGAGTGGCAGGCGGTCGCCTCCTTCTGCGAAGCAGTAATGCTAGCAAAGGAGGAGGCTGACCGTATCAGGCAACGGCGCTCACGCCGCAGCCGCCGCCGTAATTCCGATCCAAATTTCCGGCCACCGTAGGCGCGGGCTTGCGGACGGCGGGCAATGGGTAGCTCGCTGTCCGTTTGTCCGGTAACAGACCGGACCGAGCCAAGTCGTTTACGGCGCGCACTGTTCCCGTGTGCCTCAAGGAGTTGTCAGCAAACCGTAGGGGCCCAGTAGGGTCGAGGCCTAGTCTGGGGCTCTGGGAAGGTATGAAAATGCATACCAGGGTCCTGGAACCAAGGCAGGGAAGGAACAGGGTAGGTTTTTAGTCAGTAAAAGTCTGACACTATTTCCCGCCCCACCCAAGGGCGGGATTTGTAAAATTGGATGACTTTACCTACTAAAAAAAAAAAAAACCTAACCGAAATACCATCTACGGTATACATCTACGGTTTAGAAGTAATAGAAAGCGCACGGCGCGCGTCTCGTTCATCTCTTCGCTTAAAATATAGACAATTGAGAAATTTATTTTATTTTCCTTTACCATTTAGGCGCCCTCTAGGATTTGGCGCCTGGACCGACTACTCCGTTCGCCGTATGCCCATACGTCGGGCCGACAGGCCGGCCCTGGTAAAATTGACAGGACGCGCTGGGACCTATGCCAGCGACTCTGGTAATGACAGTCCACTTAATGGTCTTTGAAACGACCTGATAAGTATTTTTTTTTTTAATTGATTTCTGAAATAAATTAGTTGTATGAGGTTTTGTTAATAACCGATTGAAAAATACAATAATATTTGTCCCATATAATATAATTAATTTGAATAACTAACACTTATATGTAGTACGAATGGAATGTAATACATTAAACTCGTTAAAATATAAAAGGCCCGTTTTGGCATTTGAGAAAGAACTATTGTAACTTGGAATGAGACTGAAAGAAACAGTAAAATAATAATTAATTAAAATAATTTGTGTAATATGTAATTATAATAACATAATGTAACATGACGGTTACATAACGTAAATAATAAAAAACATCAAATGTCAAAACGGGCGTTTTATTTTTTGACAACTTTACATTACACTGCACAGCAACAAAAGACACAAAACACGACGACGCATTCCAGCTACTCTCGGCTACATTTATTATTCTCAGTTGTTTACCAATAAATATTGTATTATCCAAGTGCTCTGAACAAAACCACACAACTCTGGTAAGATTAAATAACATTTCAGATACAGCCTCGTGTACTTTGCTTTTGGTTTATATTACATTTCATATGTTACATAAAATATACAGTGAAATCTGGTTAATTGTAGCCTGGATATGTGAGAAACCTGATGTCACTGATAATTACAATCAGCTCTTGACACATTAGGCCCTACCACGAGATCTTAAAGCGATCCATTTCACGACCTAAACTGAACTGTTAACTCTGCAATACGCACGCGCCTCAAGGAGTTATCAGCAAACTGTAGGGGTCCAGCAGGGCCGAAGCCTACTGGGGCCAAAGGTTATGTAAAAATGTCACCAAGGGCCCTGGGACAAAGGCAATGAATGGAACAGGGTAGGTTTTTAGTCAGTAAGAGTCTGACACTATTTCCCGCCCCTCCCAAGGGCGGGATCTGTCATTGGATGATTTTACCTACCATACGCGGGATGCGATTTTTTGCCTTTTGAAACTTTCTGCATGCGATGCAACTCCGCATATGTGATGAAATCTGCGTGACATTGAAAACACCCTCAGGATAAATGCTAATAGATAGTGCAATCAAAACATAATACAATTAATTTAGAATGATAGAAAAAATCACGAAGATGCCCCTAAAAATTAATTTGATCGATTACAAACCGGACTAATAATATATACATGCATTCATTCGGATTGTTTGTCACATTATTGTTTTGGAAACGTTTTCCCGTTAGTGTTTTAATTTTATAATGAAATCTGTAGAATTTAAATTGCTAAAATTCTTCATATTTTGCAAGGATTGTCTTTGCGTTTTTCTTTTCTATGCAGTCCGAGAGTGACCGTGCTTTAAGTCCTAAGCTTAGCCGTGTACCTACCCCTCTTAATAAGTATCTATCTAATAAATAAATTGGATTTGGCTATGTCACTATATATGGCCAGGTGACAGGTGTTGTACGTGAAAACGTGAATGTAAGGCTTGCACCGTCATTGATCCACTCAGTGACATTAATCCACAAAGTTAGGAATGTTTTTTTTGTATAATACCACTGTTTTCACTAAACCTGGATAGCTGGGACTTCAAGGGACCTGCTTCACTAGCCTGCTTTGTCTCACTTAAAGAGGTATTCCACTTATCCAGTATCTTAGATATCAAGGAATAAATAAATATCTGTGTCATTTATAGAGGGTTCCATAAACAGAGGTGAGAATAGAGGTAGTTTCAGTTACAGAGGTGGAATAATAAAATAAAATAATTAATATGAGTTGTAAACATATAATGCGAGTTAGAGAGGTGAAAAATTTATGTTATCTCAGTTACAATGCCTATAAAATTCAAAGAAAACAAATTTAGAAAAAGTATCCTTTAAAATAATGTCTTAATTATAGAGGTAACTATGACGATACAATCGAAAGAACGAATCCCAGATATAGAGGTTTGCTTTGTTTCAATAACAGGTATTTTGGCGCTAAAGTGATGGGACCTCAGCATGAGTTCCAGCTAAGGAGGTATTGGGAAGAGCATCGCCGTGTCCTCGTGGGGGCGATCGGCAGCGATCTCTCGCGCCGGGGCTTGGTTTAAGCCATGCTCCGGAGCGAGGAGGAGTGGCAGGCGGTCGCCTCCTTTTGCGAAGCAGTAATGCTAGTAAAGGAGGAGGCCGACCGCATTAGGCAAAGGCGGACACGCCGCCGCCGCCGCCGGGTTTCCGATCCCAATTTCCGGCCACCGTAGGCGCGGGCTCGCGGACGGTGGGCAATGGGTAGCTCGCTGTCCATCCGTCCGGTAACAGACCGGTCCGAGCTCAGGTCGTCTACGGCGCGCACCGTTCCCGCGCGCCTCAAGGAGTTGTCAGCAAACTGTAGGGGTCCAGCAGGGCCGAAGCCTACTGGGGCCAAAGGTTATGCGAGAGTGTCACCACGGGCCCCGGGACAAAGGCGAGGAATGGAAAGGTAGGTTTTTAGTCAGTAAAAGTCTGACACTGTTTCCCGCCCCACCCAAGGGCGGGATTCGTCATTGGATGATTTTAACTACCAATAAAAAAAAAAAAAAAAGCTAAGGAGGTATCTCACTCATCCAGGGCTCACTTAGTCAAGTATTAAATACAAACGCAGTTTATGTCGCAAAACATTTAATTACTAATTTTTTTTTAAATATGAACGTCACAAAAAGGCGCGCAATTCACTGTTCGATTGTTTGAGATACTAGTGCGGGGGCGATGAGACGCGGCAACAATAGGGAGGCGCTCATAGATATTTTAGTCTAACAATAGGTATGTATATTCTGAATAGCATAATATAATACTCGTAGCATAATCAGAATAGTATAGAATAGAATGGAATAAAGTAGAACGGAACGAAATGGAATGGAATGAATGGAACGGAACGGAACGGAACGGAACGGAACAGAACGGAACGGAATGGACTGGAATGGAATGGAATAGAATAGAATAGAAGGTAATAGAATAGAATATAACAGAATAATATAGAATATAATAGAATGGGCTTTAATCCACCATATATATGCCGCTTGGAGCCTAACAACTTTTAAGGTCGCCACAGTAGAAAACAAACACTTGGTATTCGTATATGTAAGTATATTCTGCCCGTATAGACATAAGTAGATATTTCATGACGCGAGAAAAGCTTAACGGATTTCAGTAGAACTTTCATTAGATTTTTATATATCTATTTAATTTTTTTTTAGGGTTTGTAATAAAAACTTACTAAAAAAAAAAAAACAAGGTACTTCTTTACGCGAGAATAGCTGAACAGACTCAATAGAACTGTCATTTAATTTAAGAATAAGTTATTTTAGTTTTTTAAAATAGGAATCTTAACATCGTACCAACTTACTAAAAAAATACTCCTAGAAAAAGTTGAAAGAATACACTAAAACTGTGATTTTAAACATTGCGTATAACTTGGAACTGTCCGGAACTTTGGCCTGTTTATGTAACGAACTTCAAGTCAAGTTAAAGTTGTATCATCTCGCTGAATAACGGGTAAGATTTTCTTTTCATAATGATAACATTTTCCTCAACTTTTTGAGTACTGGTGGCTCAAATCACACTCAAATCATCAACACTCAAATCACAGTCGGTAGGGTAAATTGCTTGACTCAAAAGCGCTCAATCTTTGGTAGATTAACACCCGTATTTATAAAGAAGTAATTAGTTTTTTCTATGTAATTTCTTATTAAGTCATTACTTGAGGCTAGAAATCTACATTCGAAATCAATTTTTTTCTTAACCATAGAATAATAATTGTTACTTAAGTGTTTACTTTTACTTAAGTAATTAGTTTTACTTGTTTATCAATATGGGTGTGCGAGTCATGTTTGCTACTTCTTGCTCGAACAGCTGAAGGAATTTGAATGAAATTTCAGCAAACGGGTAGACTATGTACTGGAATATCAAATAGGATACTTTTTATTTTATTATATTTTAGATGTTTGGACATATCGTACGTAATGAAGCTCTTTGGAACGTTTAGTGGTACAGGGAAGAGTAGAGGGCCAACGTTCTCGCGGCCGATCACCTACCAGATGGATAGACCTCATTAAATCATCTTCAAAGTGAGGATCATTGAATGAACACGCAGTGCCATAAATAGAGAGGGATGGAGGATTCTCGCAAAAGCTGCAACCAACCTACCAGACGATCCATGACCACGACCACTCCGCCAGGAGTGCACGACTGAGAAGAAGAAGAGTTTTTATCCCGTGAGGATGTTCCCTTGGAACGAATTTCTTTCACGTGTGTGGAGTCACTGGCAACAACTAGCATATGATAAGCATAAAACTTGTAATACACGTATATTTAAAATTTTTGAACCTTCCACAAACAATATTTTAGCTCTTGCAGACCATTGTAGGTGGCTAGCTGGGCCGAAGCCTACTGGGACCATGGCTTGATTTCAGAAACAGTAACCCGAGGCTCTGGAATGCAAAGGGCAAAAGGAGGCTCATGGGTGTGGCTTTAGTCCGCAAAAGTCTGACACGCCCTCTCCCTTTAGAGCGGGAGAAAATATTTGTTGATTTAATAGTTTAGTTCAGTTTTTTTTCCATCAAGCATAAAAATAGGAACTACTACTTGAAGTCCTCTCAACCTTTGTTCGGTCTTCGTCATAATTGTCATATTTTAAGTAATCTTAATTAATATGAATTTAAATTTATCATGGTATTTATTATTTTATAATATTAGCATATATAGGTATTTTATTATTATAAGCAACATGTTTCAATGATACTACAATCTATTTGAAATATCTGTTATTCATTTATTGTGCACACCTACCACAGTGTTGTCTTTTTTAACCCTAAGTTTGAGTGGTAGAGAATGCTTTGTTGCATTAAGTCCGCCTATTTGCCACTACTGTACATGAAGATTAAATAAATAAATAAAATAGCCCTTTAAAAAAATCTCTATCCGACCATTAGTAATCCACGGACCATATGTTGGGAACCACTGATATAACAAAACAACTGAACTCATTTGGTTAACTGACACGTACCTAAAGGATGATCCAATTTGTAGGCCTGATGTTTGAACCACTGTAATTTAGACAGCTATCAATAATGCCGCGTGATTCATAGGTCAAATGTCAGCTTGAACAATTCATATACGATATAAATCGCTTGATCCTAAAGTTACTGCTCAAAGCATTAATATTGTACAGATGTTTTAGAAACAGCAATTCATTCATTTTTTTTTTTTTTCAGGAAATGAATGGTCTATTTACTCGTCTTGTGTGGCCAATACGCCAGATAGTTAGCCCGGGTCAGGGTATTTCGTATATGAGTTTACATGATCATGTATTTATTTACAAGAAGTAATACAAGATACAGGAGTCACTACAGGAAACAGGAGTCATTTAAAGTAGTTCGTGGTACCAGTTCCAACCCACCATCTTTCCGGCCACCGTAAGCGCGGGCTTGCAGAAAGCGAGCCATGGGTAGCTCGCAGTCCGTCGGTCCGGTAACAGTCCGGACCGAGCCCAAGTTGTCGACAGCGCGCACTGTTCCCGCGCGCCTCAAGGAGTTGTCAGCAAACTGTAGTGGGTCCAGCAGGGTCGAAGCCTACTCTGGGACTTTGGGAAAGTATGAAAATGGATACCAGGGCCCTGGAACCAAGGCTATGAAGGAACAGGGTAGGTTTTTAGTCAGTAACACTACTCCCGCTCCGCCCAGGGGCGGGAGATGTCATTGGATGATTTTACCTACCATAAAAAAAACCCACCATCTAAGAAAATTCCTTGTGAGAGGACTTTTGACCGATAAGTTTCGTATATCGACGTTTCCGATGACGGTTTAACGACACAGCGCAGCGGAACACGACGCCATATTAGGTATAAATATAGTTCATTGTTTTGTGGTATTTTTAATGTATAAGAGTTATTATTTTGTAAGATTGTAGTTGTATGTATTTTATTTATCTAAGGGCCTTAATTGCCTTACCTTAAAGAAATAATAGGTATTACTTGTATGGGGATTTTTGGGTGGAGCGGGAGGGCGTGTCAGACTTTACTGACTAAAACCACACCTATGTCCTTCAGTTGCCTTTTGTGTTCTAGGACTATGGGTTTTCTTTTCGGAAATTCCACGCGGTCCTAGCTAGCGGGTATCGAACCTGCTAGGCCCCTTCGGTTTGCTGACATCTCTTTGAGGACCACGACTACGCTATTACAACTTGTACTGTCTATGGCAGTTAATTCGCTTAAGGTTATTTTTTACGATTTTTCCGTCGATTTTATCTCGGTTATTACCTACTTAGAGTATTAAGCACTCTAACATTCATCATCATCATCATCATCATCAGCCTTTTAATGTTCCCACTGCTGGGACTCAGGCCACCTCTCAAAGAGAGGGAATGGGCCGTAATCCACCACGCGGGCCCAGTGCGGGTTGGTGAATGTCACATGTCTTCGAATTTTTGGTTCTAGGACATGCCAGTTTCCTCACGATGTTTTCCTTCACCGTTTTGAGAGCAGTGGTGATGAAATAAATTACACAAAGTAATGCGCCTGGCCGGGTTTTATCCCGCGACCTACAACTCGTAAGTCAGGGCCGTTACCACTCGGCCACCACTGCTCTAACGTTACAGTTTGTTATTTAAATAAATTCTTAAAAAAAAACACATTAAAGAACATGATATTTTTTTAATCACTATCCCATACTAGCTTGTGGACGTCGAGCAATGTAGCTCGCTGTCTAACCGTCCGGACCGAGCCCAAATCGTCAACGGCGCGTACTATTCCCACGTGTCTCAAGGAGTTGTCAGCAGCAGTGCTGAAGCCTACTGGGGCCATGGTTAATGTGAAAACGAACACCAGGGCCCTAGAACGAAGGCAAAGAGGGAATGGAGTGGGTTTTTTAGTCAGTAAAAGTCTGACACTATCTCCCGCTTTGCCCAAGGGCGGAAGATGTCAGGAAAGTCAACCCGTGGCTCCTGGCTTCGGCCCTGCTGGGCCCCTGCGATGTAACATGGATGATAATGAATTTATATGGTTCCATGGAGCTAGTCTGATGACGGAGTCGAATAGTGGCGCAATTTGCTATATATCTTGATGAGTTTTACCACGCGACAAAAGCATGTTATGAAAAAGATATTTTCATTGAAAACTTATTGAACAACGAAAGTTAGGAAGCAGCAATTGGATAACCCTTAGTTTGAAGGTCCCTGTTACTCATTTTACACGCGCAAGAAAGCTTTCAAAGACCCTGGGCTATACCAAGCCTTGAGCTGCGTGATAAGCAATAAGACGCCATGCCGCATTCAGATGATAACCGTTAAACTATTACGATGATAAAGCTGGAACTTTCCGTGCGATTTTATGACTGATACTATCAAAGGCTGTTAACAATCAAAGCAGACGTCCAGACAGATTTTATGTACATAAATATGATAAACTATCTACAGCCAACGGCTTTGCCTGCGTGATAATAATCGAAAATTATCCCAAGACAACATATTCCTTGGATAAAAAGCGCTATTGATAAAAAGTGCTGTTAATAAAATGTGCTATTGATAAAAAGTGCTATCCCGTGTACAATACGCGGCATATAAGTTGAACCAAAATAGTAACAGATTTTCGGATCTCAATCTAATTGCAGCATAACTGGGGGCTGCCCGCAACTTACTTGCCGCGTTACGGTGTCCTGCGAAGCGGCGAGCCTCCTTGCTGGCCTACCACCATGGGATTTGGAGGCAACAGTCCTTGCACACATGCATGACTTACGCGTGGAGATGCAACGTCGGGGCGAAACTCCGCTGCCGCGACAAATCGCGGCATGGCGGACAGAGTTCCGGCGGGATCTCATGGTGAAATGGCGAGAACGATTGTCGCAACCTCGTGCTGGGCACGCCACGATCGAGGCGGTAAGGCCCCTCTTTGAGGCGTGGCTGGAAAGGCCCCACGGCGTCGTCACCTTCCGTTTGGCGCAGGTGCTGACCGAACACGGCAAGTTCGGTCCGTACCTGTACAAGATTCGTGCGGAGACGACGCCCGGATGTCGCCACTGTGCGGAGCGTCCGGAGGACACGGTGGAGCACACAGTCGAGGTGTGCCCCGCTTGGGAAGAGCATCGCCGTGTCCTTGTGGGGGCGATCGGCGGCAGCGATCTCTCGCGCCGGGGTTTGGTTCAAGCCATGCTCCGGAGCGAGGAGGAGTGGCAGGCGGTCGCCTCCTTCTGCGAAGCAGTGATGCTAGCAAAGGAGGAGGCCGACCGCATCAGGCAACGGCGTACACGCCGCCGCCGCCGCCGGGTTTCCGATCCCGATTTCCGGCCACCGTAGGCGCGGGCTCGCGGACAGCGGGCAATGGGTAGCTCGCTGTCCGTCCGTCCGGTAACAGACCGGTCCGAGCTCAAGTCGTTTACGGCGCGCACTGTTCCCGCGCGCCTCAAGGAGTTGTCAGCAAACTGAAGGGGCCCGATAGGGCCGAAGCCTACTGGGGTCAAAGGGTATGTGAAAATGGCACCCGGGGCCCTGGGACCAAGGCGAAGAATGGAACGGGGTAGGTTTTTAGTCAGTAAGAGTCTGACACTACTTCCCGCTCCACCCAAGGGCGGGATTTGTCATTGGATGATTTTACCTACCGAAAAAAAAAAGAAAAAAAAAAAAAAAAAAAAAACTTACTTGCCGCGTGCATACTATAACAAATTTTCGGGTCTCAATCAAAGTGCGCGTCACCATAAAAACAGGTTGAGGATATTCGCCTAAGAGTGTTAAAATATACGTTTTTTGCGTAACGTCCGTATCTTTTTTTAGTCAACTTAGAAGTTTGATTTTTTCACAGCTTCACAATAGACATAAATAAATGGTTTTAAATTCAACTTGATACCTCCACGCATTCCCAAGATAAAGGATGTTGACAGACATACGGACGCCCTTGGGCGGAGCGGGAAGTAGTGTCAGACTCTTACTGACTAAAAACCTACGTTTTTTTCCATAACCATTTTTTAATAACCATGTGTTTTAGGTGGATGATAGAATAGAATAAACTTTATTGTACACCAAAATAGTAACAATTGATTCACCATAAAAACACGAATCCAATGACTACTTCCGCTCTTGGGCGATGCGGAACGAAGGGGAATGGACGACGACGCCGTGACGCCTCTCTAGCCACTCCTCAAAAAGGGGACTTACCGACATGAATATGGTGTACCCAACCATGAAATTAGTTCAGTTCAGATACTGATTAGCAGGTTCTTATTTCAAATTTTTATGAAGATTTTGAATTTTTGATCTTTTTAATTAACATTTCAATTAAGCAAGGTTATCGACTTGTAAAATTAATAATTAGTTTTAGGATTTAAGAACCTATTTGCAATTCTACAACTGTCATTAATTCTTATTTAATAAATTCAAATGAGTGTCAATATCCAACCATAACTATCTATCTGCCAGCCTACAGTATGACCGACGTAACTTGGCCAGTCTGAACATAGGCTCTGCGAATTTTAGCGCAAAAATAAATGGTTAAAAAAATAAATGCCAATAACAGTTGATATTGCTGTTAACAAGCATTATTATTTATTTATCCATTTATTTTTTAAGTGCTTAATAGGTGAGTAAATAGGCTCTTAATAAAGTAGTGCGCCTCACCATCAACGATTACATCACTGCTTACCATCAGGTGGGATCGTCAGTCAATCACAAGTTTATATAAAAACATAAATCTCGCCAAGTTACGCCGGTCGTACTGTACAGGTAAGGTTTTAGCAAGCAACATTGCAGTGTGTAGTCACTGTGAACTAGCTACTTCATAGTACTAATCATGGGGTACCAATTAGTAAAGCGATATCGAAAGAGTTTACATGAAAAATAGGTTACTGAGAAGTATTTAACCAGGCTTACAGGCTGGTTAGACAAATATACCTACTTTTAAAGGATTATGAAAAAAAAACATTTTTAAGATTGAAAAGAGAAGATAATTGGTTTTTTTTTTTAAGTCGGATGAGATCAGTCTGGTGCAACTCCCTAAGAAAAAAATGAACCATGTCAAATGTATGGAGTTTGCGCTAATTTTAATGGCGGCCAAATGGCGGCTATCGCTGTCTTGCTCTAACATCTATTCGACTCTGTCGCAGCTTTAAGGCCGCCATATTCATCTTTTGCTTGTCAAGAAGTGAATGTAAACAAAATTAGATTTTCGTTTTTAAAACTGTTTCGTGAATTTTAATCGGCTATTATTTATTGTAACTACTATCTATTATTTATTTGTGTACCCGTGTGAATTAATAAAAAAATATGCATTATAAAATCTGTGAAATATGTGGTTTAAGAGCCGGCCGGTCAGATGGTGAACAAGCAGCGAATATTTATGGCTAAATATCCATTAAATTAAGAGGGGTAAGCGTAAATAAACATTCATTTTCAGTTATAGAAAAGGTTTTGAGATAAATACAAATTTCTGATAAAAATGGTCGAAAATCTAGAAAATAACCAAACAATAGTGCTGTAGTGGATTTTTTATCGACTTTATCGATACTTTTATGTTAAATATTATTTACACTGTCATGCTTTTTCAATAGCAAATATTTTAGCTGTAAATGAAATGCTAATAATAGCTGCTCCCTGGTGTATGCTTTTCGCCGATGACATTGTGCTGGTTGCCGAGAGTGGCCTAGAGGTCCAGAATAGATTGGAGGTGTGGTGGCACAGACTGGAGAGTGTTGGCCTGAAATTAAGTAGAACCAAAACGGAGTACTTGTTCTGCGATTTCGGCGGTCTTTCCGGTCCTGTGCCCTTTGCTCTCGCCGGAACGCCCATACCAATCTGCTCCGACTTTCGGTACCTCGGGTCGCTCGTTCAAGGAGATGGTGAGGTAGACCGAGACGTAACACATCGGATCAACGCCGGATGGATGAAATGGCGACAGGTCACGGGAACAACTTGTGACCCACGGATGCCACTCAAGTTGAAGGGTAAAATTTACAAGTCCGTGATAAGACCTGTCATGTATGGATCAGAATGTTGGGCTGTGAAAAAGATGGATGAAAAAAGACTGCATGTAGCGGAGATGAGAATGTTGAGATGGATGTGTGGTGTGACGAAAATGGATAAAGTGAGAAATGAGTATATTAGAGGAAGTTTGAAAGTGGCGCCAGTGACTGAAAAGTTGAAAGGAAATCGTTTGTCTTGGTATGGTCATGTGAAGAGGAGGGATGAAACACATGTTACTAAAAGAGTTCTGAGTTTACAAGTACATGGATGGAGAGGAAGAGGGAGGCCGAAGAAGAGATGGATGGATTGTGTGAGGAGTGATATGAAAAAAAAAGGAAGTTAGTGATAGTGTGACGGCTGACAGGATAGAGTGGAAGAAAAAAACATGTTGCGCCGACCCCAAGTAATATGGGACAAGGGCAGGAAGAAGAAATGAAATGCTAATAATAGTAATGAAAATTATATTTTTTTTTAGGTGTAAACACTGGGTTAAAATGACTGGTACAGAGGAATGGAGGTAAGGAGGTTATTGGTAAGGAGTATTTCTTTAACCTTATTAATGAAAAAGAGAATAAACTGTTATTGTTAAAATCCTCAAAAAGGCCTTTTCTTTAGTATTAACCACACCCCCACCTTTGGAACCTCACAATTTACCTGTGAGTTTACGTTGACGCAAATAAGGGTAAGCCTCATTTGCGCCAACGTAATTTCGCAGGTTACACTTGGTTTAATTTTTTCATATGAAATATTCCACTTATCCGTTTAACTGGTGAATAACGTTGGCTTAAATAGACCTTAATTTAGATAAAAAAGAGCCTACATTGTTTTTATATCAATATCGACTATCGATAAAAAATTACTATGAGCACCAGAGCACCTAGATACACACCACTATTTCGGTTGTTATGTTGGAAGCCCTGATACGTCAAGTATTTGGTCATGTACGTGAAAGTTGGTATTGAATCTTAGCGCAAACTCCATACTCAGCGTTTTTTTTCTAAGGGAGTCCCGTCTCTTAAACGTAGTGCTTATATTCTCTTTGGATGAGATTAGGACGTCTGTCAAGCGGATAGGCGGATTCGAATAATTCGAATCCGCCTATCCGCTTGACAGACGTCCTAATAATATTTTATTATAAATACTTTTTGATTATTTAAAATTATTTTAAATAATCAAAAAGTATTTATAATAAAATATTTAGTATTCTAGGAATAAATCTAACAGTCTACCGAAGAAACGCCTTTCATTAAATATCTTTCTGGCTGAAAGGTGTCGTATATCGACGTTTCCGAGGACGGTTACGTGATACCACGCAGCGACACGACGCCGACTACATTACGTGTATAATTGTAATTATAGTTATTTATTTATTTTTTATAATATGTATTAGTTTATTACTGTTTATGATTACTTCATGTATTTTATTTATGGGCCTCCGTTGCCTAAATATAAAATGATTATTATTATTATTATTAAATAGTCCGATCACCACAGTATCTACTGTCATTTGTAACGTGTGCAATCAAGATTATTCTACACAAAGTCGATGGTAATGATGTTACCATCGACTTTGTGTCGTATGTTGCTGCATGTGGTTGTGACAACAATTTCCGACTGCATCACAATCTTTTAATTTAATCGCTCGTGTAAATCCTATCCAGAGCATATAAATGGCTGCCGCATTGCGCAATGCACATAACAGTTAGGTCTTTTATTTGCCGTTTTATGAAATTGCACAGTTTAAACCGTGATCATTTCTGAATGACTTGGAATTCTAAATTCAAAAAAGTTTGAATTTATGGAATGTATTCCTCTTTCAAAATTCTTTATTTCATTTATTTCTTTAGGCTTAGATTTTTCTGTAATATTGCCGTTTTTATATAATTATTAAATTAGAAAATAGTATATAAATTTTAATACAAGTGGAGAAAGTTTGTTATTGCATTGGGTATTCGCCCGCGTATCATACAGCGTCTATCATCCACAGTGCAGACGCGCATTTTGACCTTCTTCGGCCGTGGTAAAGACTCCATAGAGCGTCTCGTAGTGCTGCGCAAAGTTGAGGGCACCAGGCCACGTGGTAGATCACCATTGAGATGGACAGACCAGATCAAGGCCGCAACTAAATGTTCGGTCTACGAATTTACCCGGAAAGCTGCAGTCCGCCATGAATGGCGCTGTGTGACCAAGATGATCACTCATTGTGATTCACAGTGATGACCACGACTACTCTGACAAGAGCATACCGACTGAGAAGATGAAGAATTCGCCCGAGCCATTGGCGAGAGTGTTATAATTTCCACGTGTATCAAACGACGTTTTTAATAAAATTACGAAGACATAAATTATAAGCAGGGGTTGACGCGCGCCTAGTGGGGGGCGCCCTAACGGCTAACCTGATAGGATAAATGTAATAAACTTATTATGGAGACGAGCACGACCACTTTATCCCACTTGTGGTGCGGAAAACAGTTAGTTGTGAGCCAAAAAGCGGTAGGGTGCGAGTAAGTGTATTGAAATAGTTAGCATTTTGATACAAGAGGAGAAAGTTTATCGTTGCAACCGAGGTGAAATTGCCGAGCCGAGCCGTACAGGCGAGGGTGTTATGGAGCCGAGTGCTGCAGTGAAAAATCTCCACGTATATCAAACGACGTTTTTCAATACATTTACAAAGCAATACGACGAAAAATCCACCAATAATTCTATCTGCTATCGTAAAATTACGACACATTTTTGGTCATTTTGTACTGAAGAAAATTTTCCACAGTTGCCATATAATTTAGTTTTGTTTTGATGGCAGCACTCAGCAGACTATCGCAAGTATTTTTTACCTAAATCTCAATATCTGCCGGCGTAGCATCTAAAGGATTCTCTTCAAATCTTAAATTCGACATTTTTTACAACTATCACAAATGAACGGGAACCGAACACTTTTTTTTGTTTTTGTTCGAATTTCATGTGAATGAAAACTGTTCACCGACGTCTTTTTGCTTAAATATTTTTATATCATCGAAGTATCACGTGTCATAAGTAGGTATCATTTTACCGAATTACTATTCAAAATCAAAAAAAAACAAAATCAAATCATTTATTTGCTTGAGTATGGGTAAAACATGCGATGGTGAAATAAAATAGTCGTTCTTTGGACCATACCCTACCATTAGAGGTGTACAAATATTACAGCCTTAAAATATAAACATTTTATAAATAAATATTATACATGCATTTCATTATTACAATCGGTATTAAATATAAATTAAACACAAAAACACATACAAATACCATATGTATATGACTATTGGCCGAAGCCTCTCTTGAACTTTTTTCATTTGCCAAGCGATTTAAATGCCATATTTTCATCACACTGAAACAACAGTTTATCGAATTTTGGTCACAAATATATCGACGGTTATAGTACGCGGTAAATAACTTGAACCATTTGCTATGGATGACGCAACCCTCCACTTCGATTGGGACCCGAAAATCGGTCACTGTGCATTCAAGGTCGACCGCCAAGTTGGTTCAACTTGTGTGAAGGGTATTATAACCGATTTCGCGTCTCAGTCGAGGGAGGGAGCTGCGCGTAGCCGTGGCGGACGATTCAACTTATTTGCCGCGAAAAAAAAAAATACCGTTGACCGTGACGAAATAGGAATGAAAAGTCCTTGCGAAAAATTTAAAAAAAAATCCCGAGTGATATACATGCCATATTGAACCTAATCTTACTACGATAAGAGGCAGTTTTCGAGTAAATGTATTAAAAACAGTGTTTCATAATATGAGATCATTTTGTGAGTATGAAGACGTGTACCCATCGAAAGCGAAATACCACTCACTGATTAATCATGAAATCTCTAATTTGGCAGGTAGGTTTCTTATAGATATAAAAACCCCTAAGGGGGTAAAACGGAGGTTGGAAGTTTGTATAGAGAAATATTTTTTCACGCGAGTGAAGCCGCTGGCAAAAGCTAGTTTAAAAATAGAGTTAATTTAATCTTATAATTTCTCGGGTTTTTTATGGTAGGTAAAATCATCCAACGACAAATCCCGCCCTTGGGCGGGGCGGGAAATAGTGCCAGACTCTTACTGACTAAAAACCTACCCGGTTTCTTCGTTGCCTATCATACCGGGGCTGAACCTTCCGCTCAGAAAACGGCCCTTGACCTCAGCAGGCTTCGACCCTGCCTGCCTGCAGCTAGCAGGCTGGGCCTCTACGGTTTGCTAACAACAACTGAAGGGGTCAAATTTTTCACGTCTTTAAGGTGTAGGTTAGGTTTTACTTCCAGTCTATTGTAAGATTTGCCCCTCTACCAAGCAACTCTAATAAAGGCTACTACAAAAGCCTTTTACATAGCAGAACGTGCAAATGTCAAAAGGAAGGAAAGGCTTGTTTGACTAGTCTGCCGGAACAAACCAACTTGACTGCTGTACTCATTCACTATTATCTTCTCTGAACGATTTTCATCGAACACGTTTGCAATAATTTGTCTTTTGTGTAGAGTCTGTTGAACTTATCTAAGTATAAAAAAAAATAAAAATTAATACTTTACGCAACACAAAGGTACACAGGCGGATTTAATGCCTTAGGCATTCTCTACCAGTCAACCAAGGGTGGTGAAGAGAAAATATGGCAGGTGCATAAAAAAAACAATAGATTAATATTAAATGGTGACTGACTGCTGCCAGCGACTTCGCACGCGGGAAAGTAGAAAATTATCCCAAGGGAACATACTCCTAGAATAAAAAGTTTAATTCCAGGAGATAGTTCATCAAAACCCCTTCAGCAGTTTTAGCGTGAAAGAGTAACAAACACACACACACAATCTTTCGCCTTTATAATATTATTGTGATATACCTAACTTCGTTGTGTATGCGTTTTTGCTATAAGAGTGTGCGAGTTTGTCGCGATCGACACATTTAAGTAAGTAATAATGTGACGTTGTGCATTGGTTGGATTCGCGCTAAAAATGGCTTTTGACGCAATTCGGAACGAGGGGTTATTTTGTGGCGTACGGCACTCAAATTAGCCCGCTCCATGCACGCTCTAATTAGAGAGTCAAACGCGGCAAACCTTTCGTTCGCATTAACGATAGAACAAATAACACTCAGCCAGCACTCTGATAGAGTTTGATGGGAGTTTTTAATATCATACGGATTTCATCACGCATGTGGGTTTGCTCCATAACATAATTCGGCAAAAGAAGTTTAAGCTTGGTAAAGCAATTACTTGGTAACTTGTGGGGATAGTTTTTTTTTTTTTATGGTAGGTAAAATCATCCAATGACAAATCCCGCCCTTGGGTGGGGCGGGAAAAAGTGTCAGACTCTTACTGACTAAAAACCTACCCTGTTCCATTCATTGCCTTAGTCCCAGGGCCCTTAGTGACATTCTCACATAATCTTTGGCCCCAGTAGGCTTCGGCCCTGCTGGGATGGTGGTAATTTCCCCTTATATAGAAACATCCCACAAAGTATGATAAATGCTTTATAGGTTCCGAGCTTACCTAGTTCGTAAACTAGAGTTAGCCTACTCGGTCCGGTGACACTCTAACTTCGACGTGAATTCAAGTTTGATCTCTTGGGGGAGCTTGTTAAGAGCAGGCGTCAAGTTATCCCTGTTAAATGTTGTTGCTTGCGGTTCGTAAAGCGTCTGGCTAGTTTGTAAACTATAAAATTCAATCTCCTTCCAGCGGCGTAAAAGTAGAAAATATACTTATATAGCTTATAATATCACTCAGTGACAAAGTAATATTGTACTGTTAAAGGAATTTAAAAATTAGTCCTGTAGCTTTTGAGTTTATCCACTGCTAAAAAAAACTGGCAAATATTGCCTCTTTATTATATTAGTATAGATATAGAAGTACGGATAGAACACATTATGCTTATATTTCCTAAACGGGTGGCCAGAGGGACGAGAGGGCCTAGTACATAGTTTACGCACACACAGATTGATTCAGCTTATTTCCATTAACAAGATCTGTTGGAGTAATTTCGCCATTGATAATTCAATCCTCCAATAGTTGTAGGTTGTAAATGATTGACACCAAAATCACTAAGTAACACGTTAAATATTTGTGTTTAGTTTTTTGACGCGTGATGTAAGTGTAGTTAGAATGTATTTTTCTGTAATAAGCATTATTGGCTCGTACAATATCAAAATCAAGACTCGAATCCTGTCTATTAGTGAGAATATCTGCAAAACTTTGCCTGAAAACTGACCTCCAGTTTTCACGCTTAGGACTACTATAACCGCAAAACAGTCAACTCTTTCGGGCTAAAGTTCTGACAACTCTAAAGGTCCAACCTCACATACCGTGCGCCACATTTTAAACGAACTCGTCCGTGTCACTGCCGGGACTCCAATAAACGAGCCGGACCGCCCCGACCCGGTATTGATACGTGCGGTTTGACCCAAAGCGAAGTTAACCTCAGCGTCCAAGGCTATGCCTGGTCCGTGACAAGCTGTCAGTTCCGATACATTGCACTATTAACGAAATTCGATTATTACGGAGATATTTAATTTTATTGTAAATTGATTCAGTAATATTAAATCTATTATTTGATTGTATTCCATTTTTATTTATTTTATAAATTATTGACACTCCTGTATTACTGGGGCAGTGATTGGAACATATAAATGTGACACCTAATGACGCGAACGTCACCAAAAATGACAACTAAAAGATATATTAAATAAAAGTAAAAAAGTGAACTTAATGTATATGTTACAGTAGTATTGTATAATACGCCTTAATACATATTAGCGCACCGTATTGAAAAACGTCGCTGTAATCTGGCTGAAATAAAGTACGCCGCAATGTGTGCGCACTTCATGTTCGTTAACGCGATGCCGCTTACTAAGCAGTAACGTGCAGCCCATTTACAAAACGGCGAATCGCGCATGTGCGGAATAACTGTAACTTCGGAAGCCGATTGCTTTCGGTTTTGTGTCTTCGTTATTTAATTTGCAACGAGATTCCTGCCCCAGCACACTAACACTTCTGGTTTTATTTTTTATTTATTTAAACTTCATGTACCTACAATAGTGGTACATGAAGTAGTAGACTTAATGCAACAAGGCATTCTCTACCAGTCAACCTTAGGATTAAAAAAGACAACACTGTGTTAGGTTTGCACATTATATAAATAACAGTTTTTTTTTTTTATATTGCTCTAAAAAAAATCCTGTGTAACGAATACCTACAATTACAATCTGCTGAATACAAAAACATAACCCTTTATTTTTAGTTCAACTCCATTGTTTTAGAGCTGCGCAGAACAGAATACTGTGAATTGGACTGAGAGTAAATTGGAGTGGTTTTATCGGTTTCCTTTGGTTTTAAAGAAAAAAGAAAGGATAACATGTTCTTTACAAGTTTTATCTTAGTCTTATAACGGTCGTGGCCTTTAAAGTAAGATACAATAAGTACTTTCTTAATTGTCTGAAACATCTGTTTAATACTTAGATTAAATTTAAACAGCGGAATCTTTCGCTCGCACGTCAACGCCGGCTCTTAACTCTGTCCTTGTCTATCAGTGACTACAGATAGTGTAGATGTGTGAGTTTCGAATCCAGGTTTTCTGATTACGATGTTATTGCGTAACGTATCAGATAAACATATAAACATATTTATTGGTAAAAGGACAATGGGCAAAAATGTATGGAAGCTGGTACACCCCTCCAATAGCTATGAGATATATATCGTTAGATAGGTCTTTTTAACTGGAACAACATTTACTATGACAGCTTTGTTGAAATGTTTGTCCGTTCTGAGTTTTAGGTTAAAAACAAAAGTTAGGTTAGGTTAGGTAGTAATTGGTAAACCCCACCAATAGCAAAGACATGTATATCTTTGGATAGGTCTTTTTAACTGGAACAACATTTACTATGACAGGTTTGTTGAGAGGTTTGTCCGTTCTGAGTTATAGGTGAAAAACAAAAGTTAGGTTAGGTTAGGTACTAATTGGTAAACCCCACCAATAGCAAAGACATATATGTCGTTGGATAGGTCTTTTTAACTGGAACAACATTTACTAAAACAGGTTTGTTGAGAGGTTTGTCCGTTCTGAGTTATAGGTGAAAAACAAAGGTTAGGTTAGGTTAGGTGTTAAAAACAAGGTAATTGGTACACCCCACCAATAGCTACGACATATACGTCGATGGATAGGTCTTTTTAACAGGAACAACATTTACTATGACAGGTTTGTTGAGAGGTTTGTCCGTTCTGAGTTATAGGTGAAAAACAAAAGTTAGGTTAGGTTAGGTACTAATTGGTAAACCCCACCAATAGCAAAGACATATATGTCGTTGGATAGGTCTTTTTAACTGGAACAACATTTACTAAAACAGGTTTGTTGAGAGGTTTGTCCGTTCTGAGTTATAGGTGAAAAACAAAGGTTAGGTTAGGTTAGGTGTTAAAAACAAGGTAATTGGTACACCCCACCAATAGCTACGACATATACGTCGATGGATAGGTCTTTTTAACAGGAACAACATTTACTATGACAGCGTTGTTGAAAGGTTTGTCCGTTCGGAGTTTTAGGTTAATAAAAGTTAGGTTAGGTTAGGTTTTAATTGGTACACCCCACCAATAGCAGAGACATATATGTCGTTGGATAGGTCTTTTTAACTAGAACAACATTTACTATGACAGGTTTGTTGAAAGGTTTGTCCGTTCTGAGTTTTAGGTTAAAAATAAAAGTTAGGTTAGGTTAGGTACTAATAGGTACACCCCACCAATGTCATAGTAAATGTTGTTCCAGTTAAAAAGACCTATCCAACGACATATATGTCTTTGCTGTTAGTGGCGTGTACCAACTACCTTATTTTTAACACCTAACCTAACCTTTGTTTTTAACCTAAAACTCAGATTGGACAAACATTTCAACAAAGCTGTCATAGTAAATGTTGTTCCTGTTATAAAGACCTATCCATCGACATATATGTCTTAGCTATTGGTGGGTATACCAATTACCTTGTTTTTAACACCTAACCTAACCTTTATTTTTCACCTAAAACTCAGAACGGACAAACTTTTCAACAAACCTGTCATAGTAAATGTTGTTCCTGTTATAAAGACCTATCCAACGACATATATGTCTTTGCTATTGGTGGGGTGTACCAATTAGCACCTAACCTAACCTAACTTATTTTTAACCTAAAACTCAGAACGGACAAACCTTTCAATAAAGCTGTCATAGTAAATGTTGTTACAGTTAAAAAGACCTATCCAACGACATACATGTCTTTGCTATTGGTGGGGTGTACCAATTACCTTGTTTTTAACACCTAACCTAACCTAACCTTTGTTTTTCACCTATAACTCAGAACGGACAAACCTTTCAACAAACCTGTCATAGTAAATGTTGTTCCAGTTAAAAAGACCTATCCAACGACATACATGTCTTTGCTATTGGTGGGGTGTACCAATTAGTACCTAACCTAACCTAACCTTTGTTTTTCACCTATAACTCAGAACGGACAAACCTTTCAATAAACCTGTCATAGTAAATGTTGTTCCAGTTAAAAAGACCTATCCAACGACATACATGTCTTTGCTATTGGTGGGGTGTACCAATTAGTACCAAACCTAACCTAACTTTTGTTTTTAACTTAAGACTCATAACGGACAAACATTTCAACAAAGCTGTCATAGTAAATGTTGTTCCTGTCAAAAATACCTATCTAACGATATATATCTTATTGCTATTGGAGGGGTGTACCAATTAGCCCATTGTCCTTTACATTTACAATTCACAGTTGTTTTATAATTAAATGAAGTCTGAGTTGCGTATATTATTTCTACAATTAAAATTAATTCATTAATTAATAAAATACTTTATCAATTATATAAAATTTCAAAAATTGAGTTTTCGAAATTAATTATTTCATTCCCTATTCCCTATCTTCCCTTATAATCAATCATTGATTTAATACCACATTAGTTTGCCTGCTGCGGTCTTCCCGTCCGATTATAATTTAGATGTCTTCAAGGCTAGAGTGAATAGGCTCTAAATAAACTAGTGCGCCTCACCATCAACGATAATTTCTACTTACGTATAATTGTTTTGCTGACGGAGTAAAAATCATATAAATATCAAGAAAGTAAAATGATTGTTTATTGCATAAATTGTATACACATTCCAATTTATTTTGTATTTTCGTTTATAATTGTGAATATGAGGACTATGTGGATCGTTTTATTCTTTTCAGTTATTTTGAATTATGTCTGATAATTTGAGTATTTCTACGACCTGCCCAAATGTCCTTTCTTTGGTATTGTTCATCAACTCGTGGAGGCCCTTGATAGTCCTAAGTTGAGCTATACGAATACTGACAAATTCTTGCACTTACTGGACAGGTCCACCCAAATCTGCGTGTTTCTTTCCTCAGAAGATCATGTCTGACACAAATCTGCATGGTTCTCATATGATTTGATCATTAAAAGTTTGCTGTATGGACTTTTAAAAGAGACTTTGATCCCAAAGTTTATTTCGGTGTTTCTTCTCAGGGTAGTCAGCTAGGAAACACCGGCCTCATCTAGTTTAAACTGTCGAAAAAAATGACGTGTAAGTGTTTTTAAAAAACCTATTTGGAAACTAATAATAATAATTAGAACAGTCAGTGGACACAGCAGTCATTGTGCCGATAGTCGTGAAGGCCAATGGCTTAATAGCCAAGAGCCTCGACCAACATCTTAGGAGGCTCTCGTTAGGCAGTTGGATCGGGAGCCTGATTCAGAATAACTCCTGGACACGGCGCGTATTGTCCGGAGGTTCCTATCTCAGGAGCCCTGACCACCGGCAGCTACTATTTTTTATATTTTAAAATGTTTTTTTGTTGTAAGTTTTTTAAAAAAATATTTAGAAATGTAATTTGTATGTGTATAAAATTAATAAATGATGTAATAATAATATTCCACAACAATCAGTAAATATCAATAAATATCATTTAAGTATGTTTCTTACTAAATCACGACTCAACGGCTAACCGGATTTAAAAGACATTATTTTAAAAAACACAATGGACCCTGACCTGAATTATGACAGAAGATAGGTACATACTTTGTTTCCCAGCAGAACATTTTCGTACGATAATATACACCTAAGCAGGGGGTAGCCACGCGCAAAACTTGGTATCACAATTAAATTCCACTTTAGACCTGTTTCCAACACGCGAAAAGTCCGTATTTTTACCCTGAACAAGCGGGTCAATAACCGGCAAGCCCTTTCGCGCTGGCGACTCCATAATACTATTTGCATATTCCTGCCATAACCTTTTATAAAAACCTTTAAATTGCATTAATTTCTTATTAAAATGCTTTTAACACAGTTCAGTAATTTGATTGAAAGCAAACATTAATTAATACTAAAAAGGTATGTACACATTAAAGTGGAAGCTATGTGCCCGAGCGTTAGTCAGAATTAGGGATGGCGATTCTTCCTGAAGAAGATCAATCTAAATCGAATTCTAAGGAATCGATTCAGTAGTAAATCGAGTTATAATATATCGATTTCTTGAGGCTCGATCTGTTGGTTACTGTGCCGATGTTGCAACTCGCCCAGCAGACGTTTAGGGTCTACTTAAAGAAATTAATTTCGTACATGCGTATATTAATTCGAGTTTTAGAAAAAAAGTACTTTATTTTTTTATTTTCAAGAACCTTGTTTCTTTCAGTTTCGTTCCAAGTTACATTGTGTCTTTCTCAAATGTCAAAAAGGACTTTTTTATTTTTTAACGAGTTTAATGTATTTACATTCCATTCGTACTGCATAACATAAACGGGATCCTATTACTAAGACTTATTTATTTAAACTTCATGTACAGTAGTGGTACATGGCGGACTTTATGCAACAAGGCATTCTCTACCAGTCAACCTTTGGGTTAAAAAAGACAACACTGTGGTGGACTTCGCTGTCTGTCCGTTCGTCTATTTGTCACCAGGCTATATCTCAAAAACCGAGATAGCTAGACAGTTGAAATGTACTCAAATTATGTATTTCTGTTGCCGCTATAACAACAAATACTAAAAACTAAATAAAATAAATATTAATAGAGGCTCTCATCCAACCAACGCAATTGTTTTGCCCTTTTTTGCTCAGTATCAATAATGGCAACAGGCACTTGACATATTCACAAAATACCCAGTTTTGTTTTTACTTTAATAATAAATAATAAAATTAAAATAAAATAAATATATAAGGGGGGCTCCTGTACAAAAAACGCCATTTTTTATTATTTTAGCTCGATATCAATAAATGGTAACACTTAAAATATTCATAAAATACTTAATGGTATATTTACTTTAATAATAAATAATAACATAAAAATATATTTAGGGGGGCTCACATACAACAAAAGTGATTTTTTCTAGTTAATGATACGGAATCCTTCGTGCGCGAGTCCGACTCGCACTTGGCAGGTTTTTCTTCTTTCTTTGCTTTTTATATTTTTTTTTTTTCGTTTTCTCAAAATTTTAAAACACAAAATGGAACATATTTTTTATAATTTCCTTCCTCTTATTACTTTGATGTAGGCGCAAAATTATTATTATTATTTATTTATTGTGAGACAACTAAAGCCCATAAATAAAATACAATCTTGCAAAATAATAAACTAACACATGATATTAAAAATCACAAAACCATAAACTGTAATACACGTCTATTAACCCACCGTCAAGAAGCCAAACTACCGTTAACTGAAAAAATAAAATTTAAAGTTACGTACAAAAAGGCAGCGCTGAATTACATACGAATCAAAGGAACGTAACGATAAAGTTATTTATTTATATCGGAATCTATTGATTGTAAAAAAATACTACTTGGTTAAAGCGTTACAGATTTTTTGGCTGATATCGTAGCGTCAAAAAAACAAAAACCTATCAATATCCAGAGAAAAAAAAGAACTGGAACGCAAACGGCAAACGAAGGAACACCGGTGAGTTTTAGTCAGTAAAAGTTCCTTTAGTAATTTCTAAAATTTACATTCATTTATTCATTTTCAAAGAAAGAAAATAGGTATGTACACTTTCGGTGATCGAATTAATAAATCTTTCTCAATTAATATCCTACCCTCATAACTATATCTGGCGAACAAAAATACAACGGAAAAGATCGTAATAACATAGTCCATGAATATCACCAGAGAACGACCTCGTGTAACCCCGACACTATGACACGTACATAAATATACGGCTATGATAGACGCCAGTTGTCACGCGTCGCAGCTTCGTCAGCCATGAGTTACGACATCAGATATTTCGATAACCATAAGGAATGAGACAGAAGGACTGGTTTCGATAACTTGAGAAAATAACCGGTAAACTATCAGGAACCGTAAAATATTTGCACAGTTCTATTCAAATTTCAAAGTCAACACTTTGAAATTTGAATAGAACTGCAAATATATGCTAGGTACAACCAGGGTTAAAAGTGTATATAAAATATCTTTGTAGTAGAAGTACAATGGTCAATTAATACCAACTAATTGATTTTTAGATTCTAACCTAAAGTACTAAATAAACTAGTTGTGGAAGATGCTACAAATTAAATGAATAATGAACCATTGAGATTCTTCTACAAGGACATTTTAGACTTTAACATTGGTTGAGTGCAACTGCACTTTTGACCTATGACTGTACTGCATACAATGCACAGCGTAATTTTTTATCACCATCCAAAAAAAATCAGGCCTTATGTATTTATCAAACACACGATTAATGAAAATGTAAGATAGACCATACATAAATTAGAGCCAGGGTTTCCTCGAAGGAGTTACCGCGTTCCAGGAGCACATAAAATGGAACTGAATGAACACCTTTTAATTTGATTTTTGTTACCATAATTGTTTAAATTATTTCTGACAAGACAAATTATTTGAAAATTGCCTACACAAAATATTGTTGACTGGACAGGCTATATAGTTATTGACCTTCTGTGAAGTGTATATCAACACACTCAAGTTACGTGCTGTGTATCGAGTTGTGGCCGTGTTAGTACACGAACCATTTGACGAGCCTCATTAATATAGAGACGGTTTATCTATGTTTGTGTGTGTATAACGGACATTAAGTTGATTATGTTTACCGCACGACTGTAGGTTTTGTGGTAATTATTTGTGGAGTTTTCTTAGATGGATTTATGTCAGAGTTATATTTTCTTTGTAAGGTTAACTAAATTATTATAAAATTGTGTGTAAGCACATCGTTTGTGTATAATGTTGTTTCCAAATAATGTTCATCCGGTGTTGACGCACCAGTGTACCATTTTTTTTTATTTATAAAAACTTTATGCAGTAATAAAAAATACTGTGCAAAGGCGGACTGAATACCTTAGGCATTTTCTGCCGGTCGACCTTAGGGTGGTGCAGAAACATCCATACGAGTACACCTGTTCCTACAGTCAGCTCAATAGTCATTCCTTTCCTGACTAAATAAAACAGTATGTCATTCTCCCTGCTCGCTTGGGCTCGCAATAGTCGTCAAGTTCCTTACTTGGCCCCTATATACATTACGTTGCCTCTATCACATGGTCCATCCATCGTGTTCATATGCAATATTTTGGTCGTTTTAATCACGTGGAAGGTCGATTAGGTACATGAAACAATATCGAATTGATAAGAGAAAATTAAAAAATAAATTACTTTTTTTAAACTTGCATTATTTACGCATGTACGAAATTAATTTCTTTATATAAACGTCAGCTGAGCAAGGCTAATGAACTGTAGGTAGTTAGTAACGCAATGACCGACAACTACCTACAAGGTCATTGACTCGTTTACTTAAAAAATATTTCCACAACTATCACACAACACCGTCTAGTCCCAAGCTAAGCAGAGCTTGTGTTATGGGTACCAGACAGCTGATAAACATACTTATATATTTCTAAATACATACATATTATAGATAAATAACACCCAGACACAGAACAAATGATCGTGCTCATCACACATACATTTGTCCTGGGTGGGAATCAAAAATAAAATAAAATAAAATATTACGTACAGGCGTATATTACCTCGACTTTTAGAAAAAAAGTACTTCATCTTTTATTTTTATCTTTACAAATCGATAGTGTTTCATATACTGAATCGACCCTCCACGGAATTAAAACGACCAAAATTTAACGGTGTACTGTAATACGTATAATTATTCAACAGTCATAAAAAATAAAGATATCTAGAGGAGCGTAGCGAACCACTTGCTACGAGACAGCATAGCAGTGACGCTACGTTTGCAGCTACGCCGTAGCAGCGCAGACGCAGTTCTACAAACTAGACAAGGCGAAAACTGTAACGCAGTATAACTCGACCACGTTCCCCCACACGTGCTGCCGCCATCTTCGCTGGCATTACTGCTTCGAAGAAGGAGGTTCGACCGCCTGCCATTCCTCCTCGGTCCGGATCATGACTTGGTTACATGGCTACCATGCAACGTATAATGATTCTTTTTCAGATTTTGCGATATTTGTAATTCTCCTTGAAGACAGAAACCTTTTTAAGTAAGCTTTAGCACAGACTCTAGTCAATTTGAGATAAGCCGTGTTAAACATTGTATGCTTACCGAAATTCCGATCAAGTTAATATGAAGGCGGTAAGAGACGCTTGGCTCGACGCCAGCCTCTTGAGACAGTTTCCAACTTCAGCTTCAAAAGGCCGATGACAATCTCTGCATTACAATTTTTATCTGAAAGTTACGTAACCGTTATACGATAAAAACACGTTTGGGTGTATTTTAGGACACTGCCATTTTCCTGAAAAACAGAGCAGAAATAGGTTTAAATTCAAGTAGCTGGAAAACTACGTATATGTCGGCGCATGATGGCCATCGATATCGACGTCACACAAAATTCACAGTAATATAGAATGATAGGAAATGTTATAGTGATAATAACAAAATACCTTACTTCAGTTCAAGGTGTTTATTCCAATGGCGGCGAAAGAGTGCCTTTCAAAACACATTACATCGGTTTTTATACACAGAAATTGACAAGCATCAAAATTCACAATGAAGGTAGAAAACTATTTTAAATAAATAGAACGGAAAACGTCACAGTAAATTCTTATTTAAATATGGCCGGATGCTCTGATATTTTAAAGAAATAAAAAGGAACTGGTCAAGTTAAATCCTCACAAGTTTAACCAGGTACTGTAATATGTTTAAAATAAGAAAGGAAGTCGTCATTTGATTCGTTATAAATTCAACAGGATATCGCAATATTTTAAATAATTCGAAGGAATGTTATCAAATTAAATCCTAGTTTAAATTCAACAGAATATTGCAATATTTTAAAATAAATAAACAGGAAGTGACCAAATTAAATCCATATCAAAATGATCAAATATTGGTTTTGCGCCCATACGGCCATTCTGATTTCAGCGCGCTCTCTGCGCTGTACAAAACTTTACATTAACTCAGTATCACCCTTATTGGGTTTAGTCTTCATTATAGAGCATCCGACATTTTACATACAATCTATATCACCCAGATCGGGTTAGCCTAAAATTATACAACATTAAACATTGTGTGGGAATCACCCTTGTCGGGTTAGCCCAAAAATACACAGCGTCAAACATTTTACTGGCGTCAACCACATTGAGTGAGCCCAAAATTACACAGCATTAAACATTTTACCAGCGTCACCACATAGGGTCAAAATCAAACATTACCAAATATTTTATCGACGTCACCCATAAGGGTTAGCCAAAAACTACAGTGTCAAACATCTTATTGGCGTCAACTACATAGGGTTAGCCCAGAATCTAACGGTATCAAACATTTTTACGGCGTCACCCATATAGGGTTAGCCCAAAATTACACAGTATCAAATATTTGATGTGAATTGGCTGATTGACATTACATGGCATAACTCGCCTTTTAGTCCTAACTTGGCAATCACCCGCCTAGGATCTAGCCATACCAAATGGCATCACCCGCCTTGGATATAGCCCCCTAACTAGCATCACCCGCCTTGGATCTAGCCATACTCCATGGCGTCACCCGCATTGGATCAGCTCTGGTAAGGGAAAAAGGATACGCATGGTGGCCAGCCAGCGTAATGGGTGGGAAAGGGACTAATTAAGCTAATGATTCTAGATCGCGCTTAAACAAAAAATGGTTTGAATAGGTTCGAACCAAGAAATCAATGTATGTAATTTATTTTAAAAGCAATAAGCCAATTCACATTATAACCACCTATCTACGGCATCACCCGCCTTGGATCTAGCCATATTCCTTCATGGCATCACCCGCATAGGATATAGCCCCCCTAACTAGCATCACCCGCCTTGGATCTAGCCATATCTCATGGCATCACCCGCATTGGATCAGCTCTGGAAAGGGATAAAAGAATACACTGGTGATCAGTCAGCGTAATAGGTGGGAAAGGGACTAATTAAATGCAATAAATCTAATTCACAAATTCACCGCCCATACGGTCGGTTCATTATCATTACAAACTAAAAATCGTGAACAGCGATTTTTTCAGAACATCTTAAATAATAACCGTAACCGTGCTTCAATTTATAGCACCATTTGACAGTACTTGTAAAATTTTAATAGAAACTTCTAAATCTTTGATCAAGTTTTGCCATTGTTTTTCATGTGGATACATAAGACATCCTTCTTTCAAAAGGTCTCATTCTATCTTAGCTCGCGTCAAATATTAACTTGTCTCGAAATTATCGCTCGTCCATCCTTAATTTACATGAAAGCTTAAAACTCAGTGGCAACACGTTAATGCAACACAAATATGGGAAACTCACGTACTATTTAACGTAACATAAGTATAGTCAACTACAAATCTCTAATAATGTTGCCACTATTTATAAGCTCTACAAATGTCGGCGTGACAGTTTGCCCGACCAGTATCGTTAGCTATGCAACTATGTTTATGATTTTTATTTTTGATTTGAATTTTATCAAAGCGGTTTATATTACGCAAATATCAGTCATGTCAACAAAACTAAGTTGTCGAACTATATTTAATAATTATGTCCAGTTTTGTTGTACGAGACGCTAGCCGTTATGATTAACCGTAGAAAACTTTACTTTCGCAACAAAATATTAACTTATGGCAACTGGATATCCTCATTATAAATTTTACAGGGACCTGCACTTTACCAGCGACTTCGTTCGCGAGAAAACTTTACTAATCCTTAAACTGCAGTTTTGAGGGTAGTTTTGAAAAACGAATAATTACAGTCTTTACTATTGATTTTGATTAGATTTGTGTTAAGTAATGTTACTATAACATAACTACAACTTAATCAAATGAAACGGAGCCCAAACCCCTAATCAGACCTAAAATAGTCAATTACTTTATTCGATCTCAGGATGGCAGTACATCCTAAACAAGATTGATTGTCTAAAGAATGGATTTAGTAATAAATCAAATTCTAAAAGAGCTGTCCGCTGGTTCCCTGCATATAGGTTCCGAACCCTAAAAAGCACAGTATAGATGAACCTACAATGTTCATTTCGCGATTGAATATATAAAAATTAGCTTGATAAAAATAGAGATTTTGAACGTTTACAAATAAAATCGTTTCAACAATCGATCCAACAACCGAACTATTTAATCGAACTAAAATCGATTCAATAATTTAATATTATTATTTATTAATTTTAAAGAAGGCTTACAAACAAATTGCAAAAATGATATAAAAATGTAATGTTATCAAATTGCTAACTAGAATCTATTCAACAATCGAACCACTAGAATCGATTCAACAATCGAACCACTAGAATCGATTCAACAATCGAACCACTAGAATCGATTCAACAATCGAACCACTAGAATCGATTCAACAATCGAACCACTAGAATCGATTCAACAATCGAACCACTAGAATCGATTCAACAATCGAACCACTAGAATCGATTCAACAATCGAACCACTAGAATCGATTCAACAATCGAACCACTAGAATCGATTCAACAATCGAACCACTAGAATCGATTCAACAATCGAACCACTAGAATCGATTCAACAATCGAACAACTAGAATCGATTCAACAATCGAACAACTAGAATCGACGATCCAGAATCGATTCAACAATCGAGCCAAAAGTCGATTCAATAATCGAACTAAAAGTCGATTCAATAATCTAACTAAAAGTCGATTCAATAATCTAACTAAAAGTGGATTCAATAATCGAACTAAAAATTGCTTCGATTTCCTTCACCTGTATAATTGATTCATTTAATCGGTCTTAAATAGCTATTCATTCATAATTCGAACATTATTCTATTTTTCAGACCGTCTCGTGGTTACTAGACTAGAGGGGCCATTCGAAATATTTTAAAGAATTTCCCAAAATATCTATGGCAGAAAATGAAACTCACTTTGTCTAGTTGGTATTTTTAAAACAAAACTACCTACAGCGAACGATATATTATTTGAACTGATAGTCTGCGCGTCGCGACACAGATCATGCTTAGAAACTATGGCACTAAAATCTTACTTTTTGCTAACCAAAACATCCAACGCATTACCTATGTTTTGCTTGCATTACTTTTTTTATTTTTTTAAACGTTTAAATTTTACTAGCAACCTTACAACGATCAAAACCAATTGGAATTTCACTAATTGTGATCGACAATTTGCCTGGAGTTGAACCAGTACTAACAAAAACAAATCTAAATAGAATTGAAATGAATGTTTAAAGTTTTAGGCGGTTGATTTTAATCTTTCGTTATCTGGTTTATGGAAACAAGAACACACCGATATATTTTTTTTTAGCCTTATTGACAGTCAAGCTTGCGGTTTTATTTTAGCCGAAATATTTCATTTAAAAGTTGTCGGTTTCTCCCTGCATTAACGGATAAGTTGACCAAATTTTTAACATTGAAAACAAACGGAAGACTGGCCCTGCGAGTCAGGACTAAAAATGATAATGACAGCTACTAAACACGTTTTTGATTTGAATAATTCTTGTTTGTACCGTTAGTTTTCGATTCGTCATGTTTACGAAAAGTTTTAAAAATGGAGACTAGTTTGGGCAAAGAGTCAGGACACAAGTATTTCACTACAATACACATTTTATAAAAACAAGATAAATACCAGTGATTAGAGAATCAGTTACCTCACCATCCGTTTGGCTGCAAAGCGACCATCTTTTGATTGCGTAAACCGCGTGGCTGTTCAGTTGCGGCGCCGCTGGACGTCGTCAGCAGACCGGGACTCTTCGCTCAACGTCTGGATCAGGTCCTGCTTGACTTGCTCCCATGTGTTGTTGCAGCCCAGGTCTTCGGTCTTCCTTTCAGTGTGAGAGCGTACCTCGGGATCGAATGGCAGTAGGTAGGAATTGCCATGATCTCCGGAAAGTAGAAGAGTAGCGGACAGTGCTGCAGTCACGGCACTTGATTCGGAATCCAGAGGACCTCAGTAGGAGCGAGCTGGATCCCACCGCTGCTGTCGGCGCATGATGGCCATCGATATCGACGTCACACAAAATTCACAGTAATATAGAATGATAGGAAATGTTATAGTGATAATAACAAAATACCTTACTTCAGTTCAAGGTGTTTATTCCAATGGCGGCGAAAGAGTGCCTTTCAAAACACATTACATCGGTTTTTATACACAGAAATTGACAAGCATCAAAATTCACAATGAAGGTAGAAAACTATTTTAAATAAATAGAACGGAAAACGTCACAGTAAATTCTTATTTAAATATGGCCGGATGCTCTGATATTTTAAAGAAATAAAAAGGAACTGGTCAAGTTAAATCCTCACAAGTTTAACCAGGTACTGTAATATGTTTAAAATAAGAAAGGAAGTCGTCATTTGATTCGTTATAAATTGAACAGGATGTTGTAATATTTAAAATAAATCGAAAGGAAGTTATCAAATTAAATCCTTATATAAATTCAACAGGATATCGCAATATTTTAAATAATTCGAAGGAATGTTATCAAATTAAATCCTAGTTTAAATTCAACAGAATATTGCAATATTTTAAAATAAATAAACAGGAAGTGACCAAATTAAATCCATATCAAAATGATCAAATATTGGTTTTGCGCCCATATATACGTTAAAGATGGTTTTGTTTTTCATTTTTAATGATAAACAAATAACCAAAAACAGAAAGAAGACATGTTTATTTGGCACACCATAATTATAAACTAAAAAAGTGATTGCAAATTTAAATTAAACGCGCAAAAAAAAATAGAAATATAAAGAAATAAAAATTAACAGAATATTAATAGAATTAATAGAATCCAAACTTCTTCTTTCGAATACAAAGCTACTTACTAACACCCGCTCTACCCTACTTTACCCTACTTCACCCTACTCCATCCTATCCTACCCTACTCAACCCTACTCTACCCTGCTCTAACCTACCCTACCCTATCTAAGAACCTTCTCCTGACAATAACAAACACAACAAAAAAGAATTAGCGTTATCAGTCCAACCGGTCTCGAGATTTGCGATTCATTTTTATGTTATAAAATATGAGTGACCTCTTCTTCAATTTATCTTTTAGTTAAGAATGAATAGCTTTCTTCTAGGTAAGCGCGCTCCATCGTCGACCGCAACGTCGCTTTCCATCAGGTGAGATAGCGGTCAAGCGCGAACCTATCAATAATAATAATATTTTTATTGTGTTTCTTTTTAATATTTTAAAATATAATTTATATGTATATTCAATTAATAAAAAAAAACATAGTTACACTCCTATTCTCACATATCATAAAACGATGTCCTACACCGTCTGTGTCGGTCTGTTTTGCGATAAATTCCAAAACTACACAACGGATTATAAAGCGGGTTCACTAATACACAGAGTAATTCACGAGGAAGGTTTAAGAGCGGCCAACCCGAGGTACATTTTTATACAACCGCTCTTACGTAATGTTAATTACCCGACTGCGCCAGAAGGAGGGTTATGTTTTTCGAGAGTATGTATGTATGTATAATTGTTTGGCACGCTCTGCAGCCTGAACGGCTCGATGGATTCTTGCTTGAGAGGTGTCGTTAGATTCGTATTTACTGTGAGAGTGACACTGGGTATATCAAAATAAAAAAAAACAAAATGGCGGATTTTTGGCGCGAAATTCAAATGTTTGGCACGCTCTGCGGCCTGAACGGCTCGATGGATTTTAGTTTGCGAGGTGTCGTTAGATTTGTAATCATTGTGAAAGTGATATTGTAATAAAATAAAACTAAAAAATAAAAAATAAAAACGGTAATTTAAAAAACTAAAAAACCCGACTGCTTTTCTGAGTATTCATGAAAAAGCCTTAAAACAAGAAAGTCGTTGTACCCGATTGCACTTAACGTTTTAAAATTTTAGATTTTTATTATTACAGATTATTTTATAAATGTACATAAATAACTAATTAAATTATATCTACACATGTAAAAAACCTTAAATATTAACTAAACTAATTATACTAAAACCTACCTATGTACATATAATACAAAAACACAGTACACTCAGGCGTCGAAGTACTCCTCCACATCGCTGTCATCCGGAAATGTACCCAGAAGACTGGCAGCATTGCCACGTTGAATGGCAATGCTAATTCTTTGGGCGAAGAACGAGCCAGCCCTCTGGTCACGCAAAGTGTCGATCAGACGGCGTGAAATTTCCTTAAAAAGGAGACGCGCACTCGGATTGCACTTAACTATATAATATTTTAAATACAAGATAAATTGTAGCAGTCGGGACCCATTCTAGAAAGTCAGCCGTCTAGTCAGTAGATTGGAGTAATACAGGTATGTGCTCTCAATTCACTAAGCCTCCATTTCTAGAATGGGTCTCGATCTTTCTTCAGATATTTTGGATACACAGGTTTCTTGTAGATATCTAGGCTTCTATAGAAATAAAAACATAATTTTTTGAAAAACTAATCCAGTTAATACCTCTGAAAATCTGATATTTTACGTGAAATATGGTACCCTCCATAATGTACTCATATATTAAAAATATAAAAAGTACATTTACAGAAGTCTTGCATATTTAAGTGAGATTCTGAATGACGACAATTTTTCTTAATTTCTTTTTTAAGGATTTAAAAAAAAACACGACTAAATAACGGTAATACCGAATACCAACAGAGTTTTCAAGCGCTATCTCTATTTTTTCGCGTTGCCTTTTCATCAAATATCGCCGACGGATTGCGTTAGATAAAGCAAAAAGTTTTTAATTCATTCTCGACTTTGACAATAGGCGAGTTGGGAAGGCCATTCTTAAGTGTATAAAACATGCATGTAATAATAGAGAAAAGCTGATAATCTCAAAGATTTATAACACTAGTGCGAATATAAGGTGGGACGCTAGTCATAATACGAGTAGGTACCGCTATTTGTGTATTAATACGCTACTTAAAATCGTCTACGAATACAAACCCGCCTAATACCTACTTAGTTTTCAAAGCAACACAATATCTATGATTGATTGAGAGATATACCAACAAAAGGAATTCGTTAAGTAAACTAGGCTAGCCAGTTTAGTCTGGATCTAGGACAATCTACGTTAATACATCTACTATGAGTAAATAACTTGGCATTTGTATAAGGCATAATGCTATTTTTCTTCTGATATTGTTGTTAGACGCTTAGATAACAGTATAAGAATACTAACATAGTTTATAAGTTCAAACTGTTACATTATGGATCATTGTTATCTGAATAAATAAATTATTATTTTTATATGTCAATATATATCAGAACCCTGAAGTCCTGGACCTTTGGAAGGCATACGAGGAGCTTAAATGGAACATGATACCAATCGATGGTTATTCCTGTACGTGCTATGCTAGTACACTCAAGGACAACCCAATAGGTAGGACAATAGGTTGCTTAAAAACTATTGCGCCATATGGAAAACAAAGACAATAGGGGTTTTTGGAGTCTTGAGTGGACTGGTAACCAAGAACTATGTTAAGACTATGGCCCCTGCCTTAATACCCATCGATAAAAACGAGAGGGAGTGACTTGCACACTCAATAAATGGGCCCCTAATAACGGCCGCTAGCACGAAGTGACGTAGCAACAAGTGGGTAAAATATACGTAGCAACAAGAGGGCAACCAGAGGGCAACATATAACAATTATTAATATTATCAACAATATAGACAAACTAAAAGCCTTTTAACTTCATCACAACAGTTGGCAAGTTATCAAATTACGTCACAAGTGAATAAAGGCGATAACTATCAGCAATCTCGTAATAAAAAGATTAAATTCAAATACAACGTTACATCATCCCATTTTGATCGATGAGATTGAGTCATCATGGTGAAATGATAAGTCAGCTAGACTCTGTATTACCAAGTTCTAAGTTTCCTTTCACGCTGAGTTCTGGTCAGGTTATTGTTCGTAGTGAGAGGGAATGTTATGCGTTCACTTCCTTCTACTAAGCAGTAATGCTAGTGAAGGAGACAAATCCATCCTTGGAGATGCCCCGGGCGTCGGGAGTAAAAGGGCGATCCCTGGCCCCAGTAGGCGCGGGCTTGCAGCCGAGCTGTAGGTTGCTCGCAGTCCGGCCAGGACCGAGCCCGAGTAGTCGATGGTGCGGAGTGTTCTACGAGTACCTCAAATAGATGTCAGTAAATCGGTTGGTTAATCATTGTCTTACTACGCGTAACGACTGTCTAAGATTATCAAACCAAAATAATTTTTATTTCACATAGGCCTACTTGACCAATGGCGTAGCTACCGAAGGGCTGGGTGAGGTAGTGCCATGGGGCCCCTAAGATTGGGGGGTCCTCAAAATCTATTTAGCAACCCCCTCATTGAACCTTAGAGCAGTGATGGCCCAGTGATAACTTCCTCGATTTAAAATTGTAAGTCAAACATAGGTACAGTGACGTAGCCTAACCTAGCTACGCCACTGTACGTGGGCACTCATAAAACATCGGAAGCTAGTGCACGCATATGACAGCCGGAACTAACGCGATGTACGGTGGAATCTTAGTATTAATGAATGGGCACCCATCCACGGGCTGACCTTTGTTACTGTCGCTTAACTTTGAAGATCGACCGGTCTCTCCGTTAATTAGCCACGAACTCTACTTTAGTAGCCTTTGTGAATATGACCATTTATTGTGCATATTTATACCGAGGCAACCATAACAATTGATCAATTTATCGGTTTGTTATTCCCCAGAGTATATTTGTAGATAAATAAGATTAACTAGAGTACGTTCATTAGAACATTATTTTCATGTACGAATATGTCTCGTCGAAGCGACGGTGTGAAAACATTGATAATTTAACAACAAGAAATTAATTTATATGTACATGTGTACATTAATTCGAGTTTGAAAAAAAAGTACTTTATTTTTCACTTTTATCTTTACAAATTGATAGTGTTTCATGTACCGAATCCACCTTCCACGGGATTAAAACGGTCAAAACTTAACGATGTATATATATTTTTACCCGACTGCGCCAGAAGGAGGGTTATGTTTTTCGAGAGTATGTATGTATGTATGTATAATTGTTTGGCACGCTCTGCAACCTGAACGGCTCAATGGATTTTAGCTTGAGGTGTCGTTAGATTCGTATTTACTGTGAGAGTGACACTGGGTATATCAAAATTAAAAAAAAAACAAAATGGCGGATTTTTGGCGCCAAATACAAATGTTTGGCACGCTCTGCGGCCTGAATGGCTCGATGGATTTTAGTTTTCGAGGTGTCGTTAGATTCATAATTACTGTGAAAGTTATATCGTAATAAAATAAGACTAAAAAAAGAAAAATAAAAAAACAGTAATTTAAAAAACTAAAAAACCCGACTGCTTTTCTGAGTATTCATTAAAAGCCCTAAAACAAGAAAGTCGTTGTACCCGATTGCACTGAACTATATAATATTTTAAATACAAGATAAATTGTAGCAGTCGGGACCCATTCTAGAAAGTTAGCCATCTAGTCAGTAGATTGGAGTAATCTGCAATATAATAAAGGTATGTGCTCTCAATCCACTAAGCCTTCATTTCTAGACACAACTATATAAGGAAGATTCTTCCTTATATAGTTGTTTGTGTTAATTAGTTTTAAGCTTTGCGTCATTTCGCGTAAATAAACTGTTTTTCTTTATTTCTTCTTCCATCATTTTTGATACAGGGCCCCTGTGGGACTAGTTCAGGTCCCACATATTACCCCAGCTTTTCCAATTACAAGATCAAATAATACGTGAAGCTGATTCAACCATATTATTCGATTATACGAGTAAGATGTCACAGACCAATATATTTGTCTCCGAGCGTATCTTTTTGGACCAATTTATCGACAGAAATAGGTCGTAGGTGGACAAAATAAATAAAATATCCTACCTGAGTCCGTAACAACGTATTTCGTCCAAACCATTTGGTCGACACGGTTGTTCGTCCAATAATTTGATCGATTTCAGTTCCAAGATGGCCGAAGAATTATAGCGGGATTAAAACAAGTTACGGCATTTCGGGAGGCTGCGGACGGCCATGGCTGTAATCCATTGCTATCAGGAGACGGATTATTATCTATAAGTAGCGGTTACTAGTTTACAGAGAGGGAATAAAATAAGATATACCAAATAAAAAATAGTAAAAATAGAGAAAAACTGGTCAAGTGCGAGTTGAACTTGCGCACTAAAGATTCCGTGTAACCTACCTGTAAAAATAATTCAGTTCCCGAATAGTCTCGAAGATTTTTCCGAATCGCAAAAAGGTTTCTTTTTTTGGTGACGTAACTACACAGTTTTCCCTATGTTTGTGCTATGAGACCTTGCTTCATGCCAAATTTCAGGATTCTAGGTCAACGGGATACTATGAATTTTTATTCCCTTGAGAGTGACGAAATATACCTACGTTTTTGCGACATAAACGTCCGTATCTTTTTTTTCGTTAACTTAGAAATTTGATATACGACGAGGTATACGGTTTTAATTTCGACTCGATACCTCTACGCGTTCCCGAGATATAGGGTCTTGACACACAAAGTGATCATATAAAAAGGGTTTTTTTTTATGGTAGGTAAATTATCCAAAGACAGATCCCGCCCTTGGGCGGATCGGGAAATAGTGTCAGACCCTTACTGACTAAAAACCTACCCCGTTCCTTCTTTGCCTATCGTGCCGGGGCCGGGCCTTCCTTTCAGAATCTGACCCGTTTTTCCTTTTGAGATACGGAACACTAAAAAAATATAGATTCCGACATCTACATGTTTTTAGTGGAAATCCTTTTCAGGGTTTTTATTTAGGTGGCGATTAGTGGGTGACGAGCAATAAACAAATTATTCCAGACAACGCAACAAATTTATTATGATGTAAGCTTTAGGTACTCACTTCACAACAAGCCGTATGAATGTTTTTACAACCGTGTTGCCTACGGGGCTACCAACAATTTGTTTTTCTATAATTTTACCAATCTTAATCTACTGTTTTATTAGTTTTTTAAGAGAACGATATCGATGTTCCAAAATCACACGAAAGCAACAAAAATCGAATTTCCTTGAAAATTTAGAGTCAGCCTCTATTTCTAGACTTTTATCCACTCCTCATAAATTAATAACGAAACCAGAATACATTGAAAAATGCTTGTACCAATGTTTACGTAAGCATGATTAGGGGGGATAGAGAGCTTTGCTTACTTTTGCTGGAAGGGGGAGGGGGGTTAATATTTGCTAAAAATCTGCTTACGTAAGTAATACTTGAACGGCCCCCCTAGCCTTTTCCAAACTAAATTAGAGTTCGCTTTTAGCCAACGGTTTGACTATACACAGTTAGATAAAAGTACAGATAGCAGTAGATAGCACGGAGAGACTACCTATCTGACCTTCACAGCCCACCTACTGAGTAAAACGATACCTAGTGTATTCTCCAGTAGTGGTTGTAAGGGGTCATTAAAGTATTACGTAAGTACTACATTGGGGTGGGGGGCCTTTCCTTTGCTTATTTTTGATGACATGGGTGATAGAAGAGTCTGGATGGTTATTACGTCAGCAGTGCCTATATTTTTTTTTTGTTTTTTCTAGAGAATGATATCGATTTTTTCAAAATCGCACGGAAGTGAGGATACACACATCACTGAGCAGCAAACATGTCATTGAAAACTAATTAGTCATGAATTCGTGTGTCATGGACTGATGACTGATAATTTGAATTATTAAACGATAGTAAAAGTTGTTTTTTTTAGTATCTCTATTTCAAGACTATTGCTTAATTTTATACTATTAACTTTAGCCCATTAAATTAACTAAGTAATAACGAAACCAAAGTACATTGACAAATGCATGTATGCCCCAATGTTTATGTAATCATGAGGGGGGTGAGAGCTTTGCTTATTTTTGCTGACGAGGGGGAAGGGGATTTAATGTTGGTTAAAAATCTACTTGCGTAATACTTGGACGGCCCCTATGTTTTAAATGACTAACACCAAACAACTAAGTAACACGTTTAAATGTTTATTTGTTAAAACAGTAAAGATATGTTTGATTATCTGAACCGCACTTATTTATTACTGACACATTATCGCGTGACGCATGACGGAGGTGTAGTTACGACTAATTGAAATTGTTGCTGTATAAGCATTATTGGCTCGTACACCCCTTGACAAGACTGGTGCAAGATTAATTAAATTATACTATACAAACGGTGTGAATAGGGATAAAACTTGAAACGCCATATAATCGTAGTCCCGGAACTACATTTAGATCACGTTTAATTGTTATTAAACCTAGTAATAGTCCCGGAACTACATTTAGATCACGTTTAATTGTTATTAAACTTAGTAATAGTCCCGGAACTATATTTAGATCACGTTTAATTAGTATTAAACCTAGTAATAGTTCCGGAACTACATCTAGATCGTGTTTAATTGGTATTAAACCTACTAATAGTCCCGGAACTACATTTAGATCGCGTTAAGTTGGTATTAAACCTAGTAATATTCCCGGTACTACATTTAGATCGCATTTTGATTATGGCGGTAAGAGTATTTTCTTTTTCTTATAATATTGTTTTCGTCATTTAACTATGTACCCAAATAAAAAAAAAATCGAAGAATAGTTAGAAACTTATAGTCTGGTATCAAAGCGAAAAATCTAATTAACAGCGAGTGTCTATCCTTACGTTGTTAACACCTCTACGGTCCGAACTAAGCGGTTCACGTCGTCGTTTATACTGCGTACCGAGGAATTGGAATAATTCACCTGCTGCGGTCTTCCCGTCGAATTATAATTTAGGTGTCTTCAAGGCTAGAGTGAATAGGCTCTTAATAAACTAATGCGCCTCAACATCAATGATTGCATCACTGCTTACCATTAGGCAGGATCGTAGTCTATATGATTACTAGTACTAGTTTATATGATTAAAAAAAAGTGTCTTCTCTACTCACCTCTTCATCTCTATTCACCCCGTTTGGTTTACGATTTTACCAATCTAATAACGGGAAAGTCATGAAAGCTTTAGTACTCGTACAATATTGTAAGTAATTTTAATTCTTGTTAACACAAACACTAAGTTGTGTTAGCTTTGTATTTCAATCTCTAACATTAACCTTACTTTGTAGAAGTAGACTACACACAATACCTACCTCGTTCCACCTCACTCGAGTACTTTTAAAAGGAGATTTACGAAATAAGTAAAATATTTTATTTACGATCCATCAGAGACGAGCGAAGATTTTCTTGAAACGGATTTTGGAGGCGAACAATTTCGGCTATTACAATCATCGACACACTCTACGTCGGTATATTCTCGCGCAGTACCGTAGTTAGGCGTGGGCGATGTGGTCCCTCACCCACAGCCTCACACCCAAAGGGGCCTCGCGCAAACAGTCGTTTCTTTAACACTGGAAAAACCAAGACCGTACAGACAGCACGGCGTTTCATTTTAAACCGTAATACGCAATAATTTCAAGAGTATTCTAACTGAATCTCTAGTACCGTCAAATTGACGGCTGTGGTCTTTAAAGGTATAATATGAAGCCCAGGCCTTCTAGTGTTAAGAACAAGGGTTTTTTTTTACAATAGGTAGGCTCTCTTTTGACCACTTTTTAACCTGATGATAAGCGACGATGTGGTCGAACGCTGGGTTGCGATAGTGGCCTACTCGTTTTCGAATTTATGAAAGAAAAAGGCCTCGATAATGTGCCATGACCCACGTCTAAACTAGTCCACGTTACGCCACTGATCTCACGTGTGCCAAACTCCAATTTTTACAGGAGAGCACTCTGTAAAAGAAAACCTGCCAAACTTTTTAATAACATGCTAAAAGTTTAATAAGATTTTGTTGTTTTTTAAACAATTTTAAGAGAAGTATTTTTTTTATTCGGGTCGGCATATCAAATGATGCTCCTGCTCTTCGTGGAGGGAGTAGGAGTATCAGACTTTTATAGACTATAACCCAATTGTGTTCCTTCATTTGCCCTTTGCGTTCCAAACTCTTTCAAACAGTCTTACAATCATCAGTCACGTTTGCTGACATATGTTTGAGATGCGCATGGAACACAAAACGGAATACCTATTTATATGGTATGACAAAAATTAGTACCACTATTTAATTGATGCATTGCATATCTTTTACAATACACTTACTCGAAAATCCGTTCTTATCACAGGTTCTTATCCAACTGCTTTAAGGCACGCCATTGACTGTGTTCCCCACTAGAGTAAAAAAATGCGCGTGCACGCCCCCCCACCCCTCCAAAATTTTATCACATTAATTATCGTTGACCCCCACGAGGCGCGTGTCAACCCCTCGAGTTGTAAGTATATTTTCACCGCACACGTGCTTTTTCACCGCAGCCCTCGGCTCCATAACACTCGCCTCGTGCGAATTCCATTTCAATCACAATGACAAACTTTCTGCATTTGTATCAAAATAAACCATTTCTGATCCCAGGTTTATCCTACAGCTGATCCCATTTAGTGCTAATTCAGAGGCACTCATTACCAAATATTTTTGTTAAAATGCTGGTAATGCAGTGGGCCACAATATAGTTATCACTTATATTTGTTGTTAATTTATTTGTAAGCACTGTATAATATATTGTGAAACAATGTTTTTCATTAGTACAGGTACCAACTAAATTTCTTTTCTGTATTTACAGCTTATTATTTGGTATAACTGTTTAATCAATCGAATCTTCTGTATATGTATGATTTTTCTGAAATAAACTATTATTATTATTTGTTATTTTTCATCTTTTTCTTCCCATTCAAGAGAGATATACCTGACACACGGGCCGGGGCCAAGTATATAAGGTGGATTTAAAATTGAAAAGGTAGATGTAAGTGTTGAAGAAGTCAGGAACTTTCTAGCGATGCGGCAGGTGTTGAGGATTGTGGCTTTTTGAAGCATATTATTATTATTAAACATCCACAATATATTAAACAATACAACTGACCCAAAATAAACAAAATAAAATAAAACACGTACGAAGGTATTTACAGATAAGAAAATATAATAGGAAATTTTACAACACTTTTTTCGCAGTCGTTGTCGCGCCTGTGACCCTGATTTCCTCGTGTACCCACATCCCCAGAGAGGAGACTCACGTGTAAAATAAGCGAATAAAAAAGAAAACACCATATATTAGGTGTTAGAGCTGTCAATTGTAGTAAGATTGATTGCGTGCGAAATTGCTGGTTCCTCACTTTATTTACACGTCGTAAAACTTACTTAAAAGACAAAATTCCAACACAATTTGTTTTTTTTTTGCTATTCTAATCTGTTCCACTCCTGAGCAAAGGCCTATCTCCCCTTTCCATCTTTCGCAAGATCATCACCCCTTACTCTAAGGCAAAGCTACCCACCGTCATCAGCGATCGGCGGCGATCTCTCGCGCCGGGGCTTGGTTCAGGCCATGCTCCGGAGCGAGGAGGAGTGGCAGGCGGTCGCCTCCTTTTGCGAAGCAGTAATGCTAGCAAAGGAGGAGGCCGACCGCATTAGGCAAAGGCGCACACGCCGCCGCCGCCGCCGGGTTTCCGGTCCCGATTTCCGGCCACCGTAGGCGCGGGCTCGCGGACGGTGAGCAATGGGTAGCTCGCTGTCCGTCCGTCCGGTAACAGACCGGTCCGAGCTCAGGTCGTCTACGGCGCGCACCGTTCCCGCGCGCCTCAAGGAGTTGTCAGCAAACTGTAGGGGTCCAGCAGGGCCGAAGCCTACTGGGGCCAAAGGTTATGTGAGACTGTCACCACGGGCCCCGGGATAAAGGCAAGGAACGGAAAGGTAGGTTTTTAGTCAGTAAAAGTCTGACACTATTTCCCGCCCCACCCAAGGGCGGGATTTGTCATTGGATGATTTTACCTAGTACGCAACGACCGACAACTACCTACAGGTCATTGACTCACTCAGCTGATGTTTACTTAAAGAAATGAATTTCATACATGCGTAAATTAATTCGAATTTAAAAAAGTACTTTATTTTTTAATTTTATCTTAACAAATCGATAGTGTTTCATGTACCGGATTCACCCTCCACGGGATTAAAACGATCAAAATAATTTAGCTATGTATAATCCATCACGCTTGTCTTCTGTGGACAATGAACCTGCCCACTGGCTTCGGGTATAATGCGGTCTAAAATTAATATGGACCGTCACCATTCAAAATTAATGTCCGTATAAATAATGTCGTAGTTTCGAAACTATTCATTTAGATCGAGGTGTTTTTCCACCTTTAAGTGGAAAAACGTCGGCAAGACAAAGTGGACAAAACCGCTCAAAAACAAGGATCATAGACGTAGGAAAAAAAGCGGCCAGGCTAAAATAGGATTGGGCGGGTCACCTCATCCGCGTGCACATTGACCGGTTGACATTGATAGTGGGTAGACGCCTACCACAAGGGCTAGTTCGAAGTGGCTTGAGAAAAGAATTATTATAATTATTCTTATACCTAGCCTATACTGCCTCACAGCTGGGCAAAGGCCTCCTGGCTGGAGAAAAGAATACCTGGTAATATTTGGGAGAGGCCTTTGATAGCCGTGAGAGAAAATAGTTTAAATAAAAAAACCGGGCAAGTGTGAGTCGAACTCGCGCACTGAGGGTTCTGTACAAACTTATCTATGACAACAGTTCAATTCCCGAATTGAGTTACGAAGATTTTTCCAAATCGCAGATTTTTTTTGTGACGTAACTACAAATTTAGAGCTTTCAGATTTTTTCCTCTACTTCTGCTATTGGACCTTACTTGCATGTTATGCTTTCTAGATTAACGGGAACCGGAGAACAAAAGGAAGTACCCTATGAATTTTGATTCCCTTAAGCGTGGCAAAACGTGCGTTTATTGCGATTTTTCACAGCTTGAAGGGGTGGCGACTTAAAAATTTGGTTTTAATTTCAATTCGATACCTCCACGCGTTTCCGAGATCAGGTCTTGAAAGACAGAGAGTCAGACTGACAACAAAGTGATGCTATAAAGGTTTCGCTTTTTCCATTTTGAGCTACGGAACCCTAAAAAGGAGCAAAGGCAGGCAGAAAAAGATTTAGCTTTTTATTTCTTTCTTAAAACACTTCAACCGTCATCTTAGTATTCACGTAGGACGTGTCTTAGTCATATCCTTTGATCTTTTTTCACACAATCCAAGATGGACGAGTACAAAAGCACCAACGTCATGCATAACGTGTTGGGTACAAAATTTATGGAGAAGGTAATGAGATCCCGGTCCACAGATAAGGTACAGTTTCACAGGAGTTTATAGTTCTACTTAACAGATAATTACCATTTGTCGGTGTCACGCGGTCCCGTTATTACAGACGAGGTCCGGGACGGGAGGAGTCCCGTGATCCCGTCCCGCAATCCCGCCATCTCGCTCAGACTCTCGTGTCTTGACCTAGTTCAAGTACATTTGGATCTAATGATGACAGGCGCAAATAATAATGGATACGGAGAGGTTTATTTTTAGAGGGAGGTTATTCTTATTTTCGCATGGTCTAAGAATTTAGATTCGATGAAGTTAGGATTTATTTCCAACACATTTATAAGAGATGGTACCTTACCTATATACTTGTTTTTTTCGGTGGGAAAATCATTACATCTCCGTGTCCTTGAGCGGGGCGGGAGATAGTGTCAAACTTTAACTGACTAACCAACTCCTGTTCCTTTTTTGCCTTTCATACCAGGGCCGAACCTTCCTTTCGGAAATCGATTCGATCAGTCAGGGTAGGGACCCAGCTGGGTTTGCTGACAACTCCTTGTGGCGCGCGTGCAACTATATGTGCCGTCAACGACTTGGTCTCGGTCCGAACGGTCGGACCCCGAGCTACCCACTGCTCGCCGTCCGCAAGCCCGCTCCTACTATGACCTATATACACCCTGTTGGATACCTAATGACGTACGATGTAAAATTAGTTTAGTTTTGTATATGAAGTGTCTGCGTAACTGGATAATATGTGGAATCATTGAAACAGGCGTGGTCTCGGTATTTCGCTGAGATTTTTCTTGTACCTCAGCGAAGTTTGCCTAGGAGGCTGACTCAGTACATTTGCTGCCAAATACGTTTTAACTGTAAACAAAGTAATATGTAACTGTATTCAATGAAAATGAAGACATGACCTAAACGTCTTATTACCTTCTGGTATTATTACTTTGCTATTATTATTCATTACTTTACTATTATTATCATTATTACTGGTGGATTATTACTTTGTTTACAATTAAAGCTCGGATGTAATAGCTTCTAATGGTTTTGTAGTACATGAAATGCCAAAAAAAAACGTTTAACTGAAAATCTACGAGTAATATAGAAGGTAAAAAAATTTATTTCATGGGAATTCATCAAACGACTTATGTCACTTTGGTTGGAGTGAGAGGGAGAGTCGGCCTTTTACAGAGCCACCACCCATCTGTGTTCCTTCAGTTGCCCTTTAAGTTCCAGGGCTACGGTAACTCTTTCGAACAATTCGAAGGTAAAGTGTTACCAAAACTCTTTGTACCGTATGGGTGGGTCTCCTCCAACATGTACCGGTGGCGCAACGCCGTACGTCTTGTAGTCCGATGATGTAACGGACTTGGCAGACAACTCCAACTCTTGTCTCTCAACTTGTGCAACTCCAATGCACATTCTCCGAAATGTAAACGATAGAAAACCGATAGGCTAGCAACTCGGCGTCGATGCTCAAGACTTTGGAGTTTTGATTTGACAAGTGCATCATTAAAGCGAGCCAAGGTCACCGGGATCTTGGCTCGCTTCTCAATCGACACTAGTATTTAGTTTTTTTATTACAATTTTTACAATAAAATATAACCAGCTTTATAATGTTCCCACTGCTGCGACTCAGGCTTCCTTTCTAGGAAAAGAAATGGGCCGAAATCCACCACGCTGGCCCAGTACGAATTGCTGGATGTCACACGTCTTCGAATTTTTTGTTCTAGGACATGCTAATTTCCTCGCGATTTTTCTTCACCATTTTGAGAGCAGTACAGAAACAAATTACACAAAGTAATGCACCTGGCTAGGTTTGAACCCGCAACCTACAACTCATAAAGTTGTCAGGCAGTGTCGAAGCCTACAGGGATCAAGGGTCGGCTTCTGAAAGGAAGGCTCTGCCCCGGTATGATAGGCAAAGAAGGAACGGGGTAGGTTTTTAGTCAGTGTCTGACACTATCTCCCGCTCCGCCCAAGGGCGGGATTTGTCATTGGATAATTTTACCTACCATAAAAAAACTCGTAAAGTGGTCAAAAAACAATAGGCCCGTTTTGAGCGAATAGGCTCTTAATAAACCAATGCGCCTCACCAACAACAATTGCATCACTGCTTACCATAAGGTGGGATTGCAGTCAAGCACTCATCATCATCACCCTTTTAATGTTCCCACAGCTGGGACTCAGGCCTCTTCTCTAGGAGAGGGAATGAGCCGTAATCCACCACGCGGGCCCAGTGCGGATTGGCGGATGTCACATGTCTTCGAATTTTTGGTTCTAGGACATGCCGGTTTCCTCACGATGTTTTCCTTCACCGTTCTGAGAGCAGTGATGATAAATTAAATTACACCAAGTAATGCGCCTGGCTGGGTTTGAACCCGTGACCTACAAATCGTAAGTCGGGGCCGTGACCACTCGGCCACCACCGACTACTACTTAGCGGCTTATCCGATGTAATACACTATACGTCACTAGTACCTAGTACGTTATCCGTACTTTAGCTATTTTGGAGTTGTAGGCCCCGTTACCATTGGGCATCCTCTACTGCTCTCATACAAACACCACACGCTCCAATTAATCAAAAATGTTCGTAATTATTCCTCGCTGGGTTTCAATTTAAATAAATTGACGTAAACAACGATACATCACTATACATATACCAACACATGTAACATGGCTTAGCAACCAAACTCCTCGAATTATTACTTACCTAACATGTGTGCTATTGTGGCTTGAGAAATTACATTGAGGTTATAACTTAGTACATAACTACGAGTAAATTTCATTACAATGTTAGCCGATTTTGGATTAATGGATTCTAAACACATTCAGCCTGGGAGCGTTTACGCAGCATAATGTTTCTGAGTAAAATTGTAATAGGCAGAATTATTTGTACAGAATATACACCGTTAAATTTTGGTCGTTTTAATCCCGCGGAGGGTCGGTTCGGTAGATGAAACCCCGATAGGGTTTCAAAAAAAGTCCTTTTTTTTAAATTGTATCTTTATAAATCGACAGTGTTTCATGTCTCGAATCGACCATCCACGGGATTCAAATGACCAAAATTTAACGGTGTATAGTTCATTAGTAAGGTATGTATCTTTATGTACCTTTTGTTTTAGGTGGAAAATCATCTAATGACTTCTCCCGCCCCTAGGCGGAGCGCGAGGGTGTGTCAGACTTTTACTGACTAAAACCCACTCCTGCTACTTCGTTGCCTTTCATACCAGGGCCGAATCTTACTTTCAGAAGCAGACCCGTGGCCCCAGCAGGCTTCGACACTGCTGCTGACATCTCCTTGAGGCGCGCGTGAAACAATACGCGCCGTAAACGACTTGGGCTCGATCAAGACGGTTACCGGACGCTGGACGGCGAACTACCCATTGCTCGACGTCCGCAAGCCCGCGTCTGCCGTGGCACCGTACTCCTCGGATAAAAAGTATCCTATGTGCTATTCCAGGGCATGGTCTATCCGTGTACTAAATTTCATCCGAATCCGTTCGGTCGTTCGAGCGAAAAGAAGTAACAAACAAACAAATTTTCGCTTCTACATTATTAGTGTGATGAAAAATCACACTAATAATATAGAAGCGAATATTTGTTGGGGGGTAATCGTTTGTCTTGATATGGTCATGTAAAGAGGAGGAATCAAACGCTTGTTACAAAAAGAGTTATGAGTATACACGTGGATGGATGGAGACGGAGGCCAAAGAAACGATGTTTTTTTTTTTTGTAGGTAAAGTCATCCAATGACAAATCCCGCCCTTGGGTGGGGCGAGAAATAGTGTCAGACTCTTACTGACTAAAAACCTCCATTCATCAAACCACCCTTCCATTCATTGCCTTTGTCCCGGGGCCCGTGGTGACATTCTCACATAACCTTTGGCCCCAGTAGGCTTCGGCCCTGCTGGACCCCTACAGTTTGCTGACAACTCCTTGAGGCGCGCGGGAACAGTGCGCGCCGTAGACGACTTGAGCTCGGACCGGTCTGTTACCGGACGGACGGACAGCGAGCTACCCATTGCCCACCGTCCGCGAGCCCGCGCCTACGGTGGCCCGTCCGCGAGCCCGCCCCTACGGTGGCCAAAGAAAAGATGGATGGATTGTGTAAAGAGTGATATGAAAGAAAAGGAAGTTAGTGATAGCATGACGTGTGTCAGGGCAGAATGGAAGAAGAAAACGTGTTGCGCCGACCCCGAATAACATGGGAAAAGGGCAGGAAGATAGAATGATGATTATTATTAGTGTGATGCAACCATTTTCGTCGAGCGAGTAAAACCGCGGTCTTATGGCTCGTCGCTAAGGCTCGCCGGTGTATCACTGCAATGCGAACGACGAGCCTAGTTCGTGGCTCGTCGTATTTGCTTCATTTTCTACTCAGCTCGTCGCTCAAAACTGTTTTACTCGCTTGTCGAGCCGCGAGTAAAACCAACGCGCGACGTTCAGTTTACCATATTGAATGGATTAAGTTTTACATAATACAAACATCCAAATATTTATACTGTGGCGCCATTTTGTCGGTTACGTTTCACCCCGCAGCGGTTCGTGAAATAACTACATGAAAATACAGCCCCGGCCGGCGGCATTGATTCATTCGTTAGTAAATTCTATGGTTCCGTATTTTATGATAAATTTTAATGAAATAGCATTATCAATACGATCTCTTAATTAATTAATTAATGGATTCAAACGAACTCGACAGATCTCAACTTTATTGGAAAATTGTTTTTTTTTTTTTATTTAATCAACCGCTGTGTGATTTATGTCTAAAATTGTGTTGAAATATAATACTCAATATCCAAATAAGGTAACGTCAAATAAACTAGTTTGGTCTATGATTTCTATTGTCTATGATGATTATTGTTTTTTGTTCTTTGGTTATAATGTAATATTTTTCGCCATTACAAGCCCTCCCGCTCTGGATGGAGCGAGAAACACACACAAGTGTTTTAAAACTGCGGAATAATTCGAGAGAGTTACCGCGACCCTGGAACACTTATGGTAACTAAAGGAACACAGGTAGGTTTTAGTTAGTAAAAGTCTGATACAGGGAGTGACAGACTTTTACGTAGCCCTAGAACAGGTGGTCGGGTATGCCAAATTTATCCAAATCCATTGAGTTGAAACCATTTGATAACGTTTTATTTAGATAAAGTATGAAAACACGAAAAATAAATACAAGTAATTAAAACTACATATATTTACATACACCAAAGGCAATTTGGTCCTAGCTTAATCTTTTGAATACCGTAATTAGAGACACAACAGAAAGACAACAGGTGTGCGGACACTGGTGTTCGCTTGGGGCTTGAGTAATTCATATGTTGTCATAAAACTCCTGTAATCACTTGAGCCGTTTAAGTGTGTATGAGTAACAAACGTACAATCTTTCACCTTTATGAAATAACCAGCTGGTGCCAGCGGCTTCGTATGACACTTAAAAATATCCCATGTGCTATTCCGCCACATCAGTGCCGGATTAGCCACGTACGAATATCTATGGCCACGTAGCAAGAGCAAATGCTACGGGCCCCGCGCTTCAGGGGCCCACGGTCGGTCGTACAAAAACAAGTCAGGATACCTCTTGTATCATACGATGCAAGAGGTATCCATTCCGGAATATTCATACAATAAAACACATTCATTGTGCGTACAGCTAAGGAGTGGAATTCCCTGCCGTAGTCTGTGTTTCTTGATGGCTACAACCCGGGAATCTTTAAGTCAAGATTGAATAGGTTACAGGAAAGCGCGCTCCATCTTCGACCACATCGTCGCTTTCCATCAGGAGAGATAGCAGTCAAGCGCTTACCTATCAACAATAAAAAAAAATTGTAAGCAAATACAATGGGGCTACCGTTACCTAAGAGTCCTGCGGCTTGTGAGAAAAATAAGTTGGGCCCTTTGGTAGAATTTGCTACAGGCTTCGCCGGATTAAGCAGGTTCGCTTGCTTAATCCGGCACTGCGCCACATGGTCTACTAAGTTTCATCGAAATCTGTAGAGCCACACACAAACACACTCACAAATAAAAATCTTACTAACTAACTAACTAATCCATTAAAATATTAATGTTATTATGTATTCGGAATAGAATTTCCTTTTATTAATCTATCTGTCTGCTGGCCAAGCAAACAAAACTAATTCAACAATTCGTTTGTAGTTTTTTTTAATCAAATCTTATTAGAAAAAACCACAAACGAATTGTTGAAACTTTTCCCAAATAACAATGACCTATTTACATTGTTAATGTACTTAAATGGTTTTGACATCCTCGATAACAAGTAGGTAGTAATATGTTCTCACTAATTCCATGCAAAAATAATAAACAGATAATTTTCAGCTGTCTATACATAGTCTAACTACATTTTGCTAGTTCATAGTTCTATGATAAACGAGAAACGAATTTAATTAAAATGTCTTAAGACTGTTATAATATTGTGATTATCTTGTTTTTGTTAATTATAGCGATTTCAACACAATAAAGTTCGAAGTTTTGATCCCCAAGAATGCTTTTCGTAGGTTTCCATGGGCTGTTTTTTGGAGGTTGCTTTTTATAGGCTTTCCATAGGCTGCTTTCCATAGGCTGCTGTTTATAGGTTGCTTTTTAAAGGTTGCTTTTCATAGGCTGCTTTTTATAGGATGCTTTTTATAGGATGCTTTTCATAAATTTTCAATAGGCTGCTTTTTATAGGTTGCTTTTCATTGGCTTTCATAGGCTGCTTTTCATAAGCTTTCCATAGGCTGCCATTTATAGGTTGCTTTTCATAGGCTTCCCATAGGCTGCTTTTTCAAGGTTGTTTTTCATAGACTGCTATTTATATGTTGCTTTTCATAGGCTGCTATTTATAGGTTGCTTTCCATACGCTGCTATTTATAGGTTGCTTTTCATAGGCTGCTTTTTAAAGGTTGCTTTTCATAGGCGTTCCATAGGCTGCTTTTTAAAGATTGCTTTTCATAGGCATTCCATAGGCTGCTTTTTAAAGGTTACTTTTCATAGGCGTTCCATAGGCTGCTTTTTAAAGGTTGCTTTTCATAGGCGTTCCATAGGCTGCTTTTTAAAGGATGCTTTTCATAGCTTTTCATAGGCTTTCCATAGGCTGCTTTTTAAAGGTTACTTTTCATAGGCGTTCCATAGGCTGCTTTTTAAAGGTTGCTTTTCATAGGCTTTCCATAGGCTGCTATTTATAGGTTGCTTATCATAGGCTGCTCTTTATCTGGCTTCGACTACGACTTCGTGTTTGCAATGCACGACATTTACACCGAAGAAGTCGCGAGTAAAAGCTAGTATGATATAAAAGCTTTTTGCGAGATTGTTGATTTACAAAGGAAAATCTTGCACTAAGAGCAGCAACACTAACGGCCGCTAGTGTTATGTACTGTTCATAGTTAGCGAAAACTACATCCATGAACACCCTTTTAATTGATATCCATATAGGGAGCTCCATAAAAAAAACTATAAGTTCGCCATATTGGATTTAGATTTCCGCCACTTAGCTAATCACGCATTGTCATCCAAATCTAACATGTTTGTAAAATTTCAACTCTATCGATTTAGAGCAACTGTTTCAAAAGATTTGCCCCTAACAAACTTTACACTACATACAAAAAATAAAAAAATAATTAAAAAAAAATGTTTGTAAAAGTGTGCAAGTTAAATGGGTTGAACTATGGTACAGTCGACCACACCGGTAATAACACTTTTACCTTCAGCTGGTCTAGCGCAGTACAGACTTTCAATAGACTACCAGTTCAGCCTCAGCTTATGCTGGTTTTATTACACAGATGTGTGCTGTGTGGTTAAAAAAAGGGGGTGATCACTGGAAGTTTACACTTTGCCATCAGGTAGAATTAAGGCTGTTTTTAATATCATGCGGGTTTTTTTTTTTTTATATTCCACAACTATCACACAACGCCGTCTAGTCCCAAGCTAAGCAGAGCTTGTGTTATGGGTACTAGACAACTGATAAACATACTTTTATATATATACATATTGTAGATAAACTACACCCAGACACAGAACAAATGATCGTGCTCATCACACAAACATTTGTCCTGGGTGGGAATCGAACCCACGACCTCCGGCATAGCAGTCAGGGCCACTAACCACTAGACCATCAGGCCAGTCTTGCGATTGACTTTGCGAGACCAGTGATTGCTCCTCATGCGTAGCCCCCGCAAATATCCTTGTCATACAAATATTTATTATAATGCGGGAAATACGCACGCGGGATGCGGAACGTGATATCAGGCAGAAGCTCCGCATTCGGAGCTATTCCGCATGCGTGATGAAATCCGCACGATATTAAAAACACCCGTAGACTATCTGGTTGGAAGTCCTAAGTGTGGACATAAAGTATGTGAGTAAGTAAGAATGTAAGTAGGTACTGTAGGGTAGATAAAAGTTTTATATGCGTACAAGTGTAGGATTTATTTTAAAGAAATTACTCTTGCACATCAACATAAAAGAAAAAATGTGGCGTCTAACCGTCTTCCTAAATTCTCAATAACAATCTTTACAATTTTGAAAATCGAATTTGCTTATTTATATTCGTAATATGCTTAGATTAAATCAAAACAGAGGAAGGCAGGTTTTTTTATGGTAGATAAAATCATCCAATGACAAATCCCGCCCTTGGGCGGAGCGGGAAATAGTGTCAGACTCTTACTGACTAAAAACCTACCCTGTTTTGCCCTGCCTTGGATCCAGGGCCCTGGTATGCATGTTCATACCTCCCCAGAACCCCAGACTAGGCCTCAACACTACTGGGCCCCTACAGAGAGGAAGATAGGTGACTTGCCTCATCGCGTGGACCGCTGAAATCAGGCCCATCGCCTAATTGCGGTTAACGCGATTTCGCTCGCACGACAGCGCCAGCTCTTATCGCTGTCCTTGTTTATCAGTAGGCTCAGTTTGCGACTGAGATGACACTGATCATAGATGTGCGAGTGTCAGAGTCCAGGTTTTCTGATTGCGATGTTGGCGCGTAACTTATCTTCCCTTATAACCTGTCTAAAGAGATCGGACCGCAAATTGTCAGCAAACTGTAGAGGCCCAGCCTACTAGCTGCAGGCAGGCAGGGTCGAAGCCTGCTTGGGTCATGGGTCAGCTTCCGAAAGGAATACCCGTCCTCGACACGATAGGCAACGAAGGAACGGGGTAGGTTTTTAGTCAGTAAGAGTCTGACACTACTTCCCGCTCCGCCCAAGGGCGGGATTTGTCATTGAATGATTTTACCTACCATAAAAATAAAACCGTCTAAAGAGATACCGATAAAAGACGCTCAATAATATACTTCTAACACAAAATTATCCCATTAAGATTACTAGTATGTATTTCCAACAGGTACCTAAGTACATTGTTAGCTTTATATAGTTTATGTATTATGAGAAATACGGAGAGCTCAACACAATAATATTTCTCTCAAGTCAGAATCGTCTTATGAAAACACGGTGCAAATAAGCTGAAGCGAAACGGGATGAGTAAATATTTAACCAATAGGGAAATTGAAAATATTGATAGGTAGAAGCTCCTTTAAGTACTGATATATCGGCCAGGAATAGGATATTATTGTTCTACTAGTGACCTATCCTGGCATCACACCGGTAGAATAAAATCTAAAATGTCAAGCCCTAGCAAAATTACGACTGTTTAGTTTCGATTCTCTTGCGTCGAACGCCTCGAGTTTACTACCCCTCCAGTTCCTTTATTCTGGCGTCATCTCAACGCTCAGTCACGTGGTCAGAACAAAGGAATTGGAGGCGTGGCCGACTCGAGGCGTTCGACGCAATAAAATCGAAACGAAACGGTTGTAACAAGGCTAGGGATTTTCGAAGTGGCGTATCAGATCATCATCATCATTTCAGCCGAAAGACATCCTCTGCTGTAGACAGCGCTCCCCCAAGTATCGCCACAACGACTGGTTCTGCGTATTTTTACCGTATCGGCTACAGAAATTTCACTAGACACACATTAAAAATTCCCTAGATTTATTGAATTTAAGTACATATAAGTCGGTAAATTTCGCTAAACCTTTACGAATTTCTAATAAAAAAAATTTATATCGATAAAAAAACATATATTTGTAAAATCAAGGGGTTTTTTTATGGTAGGTAAAATCATCAAATGACAAATCCCGCCCTTGGGCGGAGCGGGAAGTAGTGTCAGACTCTTACTGTCAGAATTTTGTTGATTTAAGCCGATCTGTGTTCCTTCAGTTGCCCTTTGCGTTCCAGGGCCGCGGTAACTCTTTCAAAATATCCCACAGCAGTATTTTATAGAGCAATACACACTCTATGAAAAGTTCAGCTGTCAACCTATTACAGTTCATATGATATCTACTATTATCTACAGCCTGCTGACAAATAAGCAGACATTAGCCCCTCAAGTTACGATCGCTTCGTTAGCGTGAACGCTAGGAGTTGGCCACGCCCCATTTCCTTTACTCTGACCACGTGACTAAGCGTTAAGATGACAAAACAAAAGAATATGGGGCCTGGCCAACTTCAAGCGTTCACGCTTGACGAAACGATCGTAACTTGGCTAGGGGGACTGAGGCTTAGTAAAAGAATTCAGTATCTTACCCGTCATACTGAACAACTTTCACTGTGACACCAAAATCCGATTCTTATAATACTCTCTCAGAAATATGACCATCTTATAAAGTTCTAGGCTCGGGATTTTCGCCATTGTGTGCTATCTATTGTGAAAATATTCTATGAGGACAATACTCAACATTATAAATAGCGTTTGCAATAGACATACGTTATAAAAATGTACCTACCTACTTATCTATTTTACTATTTATGTACACAGATATACAATAAAGACACAAAGAAAAATAACAGATAAATATGTAAAATTTATGCCTACTTCTGAAGAAATCTCTTCTGGCATAACTGCAAAAGGAGAAAAGAAAAAACAGAAACGATGTTTTTTTTTAGACAACTTTATTTCTCTAAAGAATTGCATACATAATTACTGAGAAACTATACCTAAAAGTATGGTAATATGTCATGATCAGATCATAAAAATTGATCACTTATTGGCCTCATAGCGAAGCCTGGGCGCCCTGCGGACTCTCCGTCCGCGTACCGGCCCATTGTGCTGCTCGACGAGGTGGGCAAGCTCTTTGAAAGAGTCATTGCAAACCGCCTCGTCGCGCGCCTTGCAAGGGTGGGGCCGGACCTGTCGGACGGACAGTTCGGTTTTCGCAGGATGCGCTCCACGGTGGACGCCATCATGCGCGTGCGAGCCCTCACGACGGGGGATGCGGTTTCCCAGGGCAGGTGTGTCGTGGCAGTGTCCTTGGACATTGCCAACGCCTTCAACTCCCTGCCCTGGAGTTGCATTGGAACGGCACTCCGGTACCACCGGGTGCCCGACTACCTCCGTCGTGTGATCGAGGCCTACCTATCGGAGAGGTATATCATCTACCCCGGTCACCAGGGAGAGTGGAAACGTCGAGAGATGTCGTGCGGTGTTCCGCAGGGATCGGTACTAGGACCACCCTTGTGGAACATCGGGTACGACTACGTGCTGCGCGGCGACTTCCCCGACGGGGTCAGCGTGGTCTGCTACGCGGACGACACGTTGGTCCTAGCGCGGGGAGAGTCGTACCGGACGGCGGTCGAATTAGCGACACGCGGGGTTGCGATGGTCGTTGACAGGATCCAGCAGTTGGGACTCGAGGTGGCACTGCACAAGTCCGAGGCCATGTGCTTCCACGGCCCTCGGGGTGCGCCACCACCGCGTTCCCAGCTAACGGTAGGAGGGGTTCACATCAGCGTCGGGTCGACGATGAAGTACCTGGGACTCGTCCTCGACAGCTGGTGGAACTTCAAGGAGCACTTCCGACGTCTGGCTCCCAAACTGAATCGGACTGGGGCTGCTCTCGGGCGGCTCCTGCCCAACCTCATGGGACCAGACGCCTCCTGCCGGAAGCTCTACGCGGGAATCGTTCGGTCCATGGCTCTCTACGGGGCTCCGGTGTGGGCACCGACGTTGCAACAGCAACCGAGGACCCAGCTGAATGCGTGCCAGAGGGTCATGGCAATACGCATGGTGCGAGGGTACCGAACGATCTCCCGCGAGGCGGCGACCCTCCTTGCTGGCCAACCGCTGTGGGATCTGGAGGCAACAGTCCTTGCACACATGCACGACAAGCGCATGGAGATGCAACGCCGGGGCGAAATTCCGCTGCCACGACAAGTCGAGGCATGGCGGACAGAGTTCCGGCGGGATCTCATGGCGAAATGGCGTCAACGACTATCGCAACCTCGTTCGGGGCGCGCCACAATTGGGGCGATAAGGCCCATCCTTGGGGCGTGGCTGGAAAGACCTCACGGCGTTCTCAACTTCCGCACGACGCAGGTGCTTACCGAACACGGAAAGTTCGCTAAGTACCTGTTCCGGATTCGTGCGGAGGATTCGCCCGGGTGTCGCCACTGTGCGGAACATCCGGAGGACACGGTGGAGCACACTGTAGAGGTGTGCCCCGCCTGGGCGGAGCATCGCCGTGTCCTCGTGGGGGCGATCGGCGGCAGCGATCTCTCTCGCCGGGCCTTGGTTCAGGCCATGGTCCGTAGTGAGGAGGGATGGCAGGCGGTCGCCTCCTTCTGCGAAGCAGTAATGCTAGCAAAGGAGGAGGCCGACCGCATCAGGCAGAGGCAACGGGGCGCTCGCCCCAGCCGCCGCCGGGATTCTGATCCCGATTTCCGGCCACCGTAGGCGCGGGCTTGCGGACGGCGTGCAATGGGTAGCACGCTGTCCGATCGTCCGGTAACTGACCGGACCGAGCCCAAGTCGTCGACGGCGCGTTCTGTTCCCGCGCGCCTCAAGGAGTTGTCAGCACACCGAAGAGGCCCAGCCTGCTAACTGCAGGCAGGCAGGGTCGAAGCCTACTGGGGTCATGGGTTAGTTCCGAAAGGAATGCTCGACCCCGGCACGATAGGCTACGAAGGAACGGGGTAGGTTTTTAGTCAGTAAGAGTCTGACACTACTTCCCGCTCCGCCCAAGGGCGGGATTTGTCATTAGATGATTTTACCTACCATAAAAAAAAAAAAAAAAAAAATCACTTATTGGCCGGCCGTAGTGAACACTGACGAGGTACAGAGATGGCTCATTCTACCGAGTGATAAAAAAATTAAATAGTTTTATAATTTCACAAAATGTTATTGCGAATATCTCCGCAAAAATTGAAATCAGAGATCCAATCGAATCCAATCGAATCCTATCGAATCCAATCGAATCCAGTCGAATCCAGTCGATTCCAGTCGAATCGAGTCGAATCCAGTCGAATCCAGTCGAATCCAATCGAATCCAATCCAATCGAACCCAGTCGAAACCAGTCGAATCAAATTGAATCCAATCGAATCTAATCGAATCCAATCGAACCCAGTCGAAACCTGTCGAACCCAGACGAATCAAATCGAATCCAATAGAATCCAATCGAATTCAATCGAACCCAGTCGAATTCAATCGAATCCATTTGAATCAAGTAGAAACAGATCGAATCCAATCGAGTCCAATCGAACCCTGTCGAATCCTATCGAATCCAATCTAATCCAGTCGAATCCAATCGAATCTAATCGAATCCTATCGAATCCAATCGAATCCAATTGAATCTAATCTAATCCAGTCGAACCTAATCGAATCTAATCGAACCCAGTCGAATCCTGTCGAATCCAATCGAATCCAATCTAATCCAGTTGAATCCAATCATATCTAATCGAATCCAATCGAATCCAATCGAATCCAATCGAATCCAATCGAATCCAATCGAATCTAATCTAATCCAGTCGAATATAATCGAATCTAATCGAATCCTATCGAATCCAATCTAATCCAGTCGAATCTAATCGAATCCTATCGAATCCAATCGAATCCAAACGAATCCAATCGAATCCAATCGAATCCAATCGAATCCAACCGAATCCTATCGAACCCAGTCGTACCCAGTCGAATCTAATCGATCGAATTCTGTCGAATCCAATCGAATCCAGTAGAATCTGATCGAATCTAATCGAATCTAATCGAATCTAATCGAATCTAATCGAATCTAATCGAATCTAATCGAATCTAATCGAATCTAATCGAATCTAATCGAATCTAATCGAATCTAATCGAATCTAATCGAATCTAATCGAATCTAATCGAATCTAATCGAATCTAATCGAATCTAATCGAATCCTATCGAATCCAATCGAATCCAGTCGAATCCAAACGAATCTAAACTAATCCTATCGAACCCAGTCGAATCCAGTGAATACCGCCTAACTGGTCAAAATGTACTGAACTTATAACTACAGGTATGGTCCCATAGTAAAAGTTGTTTGTTATCATGACCACAATCACGTGTTTAAGTATCGTTCACTAATTACCAGTCACCCTATATTTGTGTATTTGTGAAATTAATAATATTTCTATCAATAAACTCAATTTTACATATATAAATATGATATAAAAAGAAATACTAGTCCTGAATATTGTGTCTATAAATTTCTTGGATAAATCATTTTTAGTGTCCAGGCTACTCGTCTGTGAAATAAATTGCCAGATCCAATTAAACGCCCAATCAATGTCTGTATTTACTTAAAGAATCGTATAATTATGTATCTATAAATTGTGCTGAATACTTGTGAGTATGACCGAAACAATTCTTTTATCATAGACAGTGCGAATAATATCTCCTCAGTTATTTTCTTTGCCAATATAATGGTGTGCTTTCATTTGTAGGTTAAATTACTGTTACACGTGTATACTTTGATTTATATAAAGATTATTATTGAAAATTGTGTTCTACCGTTGTTCTTTATTTTCATTAAATAAATTGGGTGATTCGTCAACTCGTACCACATACATACGGCCCATGTGGTACGAGTTGCACACAGTAAAAATTAATTATATTTTTATGGGTCAACTCGTCCCACCTTACTATAACAATGAGGGCACAATCAGTAGCAAAAGTGTAAATGTAGAAATTAGGGGTGTTACGGATATTCGCAGCCGCATCCGCAAATGCGGAATATTAGCATCAATTCTGACGTCTACGTCTTTATCCGCATCCGCATCAAATTAATGCGTATTTTTAACGGATGCGAATTTATATTTGCGTCAGGTAAAAAATTACTTATGTATATTTTTAAGTTCTTATTGTAATTTTATTTATAAGAACATAATTCCCAGGGGGACACAAAACATAATATTATTAACTCCACGCGAACGAGTCGCGGTAACCGGTAGTAAATAACAAAAATATATATAAATTAAGTATATTATTTATTACAATTAACTTTATTCTCATTGACAATTTTCAACAGAACAATAGCGTATAAATTGGTAGTACAAGACACAATAGGCTTGCCTAAGACATATTACACAGCTGTCATTACCACAGCAGCTCGCACGTAAGCTGTCTGCGATCCCACTGAAAACGTAATTATTTTCACAGAATTCGATTCCATTCACAAACGCCTCATATATTTGGTTCTATTAAAATGAACGGACATGTACGCTTTCAATTTTGGGCTTTTCAATTTACTTTTGATTATTTTCTTTGTATTCACATGTGGACAAACTGGCTCTCAAAGCCTTTAATAGTATTACTGGGGAAATTGAAACTAATTTAAATATGTTTGATTCAGAATTTGTTCTGCAATCATAAACCTCGAAGCAAATTAGAGCCTGTACCTACCTACCTATGTTATATAATTATTAACATTTTCAGCCTTTTAATGTTTCCATTGTTGGGACTCAGGCCTCTCTAGGAGAGGGAATGGACCGTAATCCACCACGCGGGCCCATTGTGGATTGGTGAATGTTATATGTAAACGAATTTTTGGTTCTTGGACATGCCAGCTTCCTCACGATGTTTTCCTTCACCGTTTTTGAGAGCAGTGTTGATCAAATAAATTACAAAGTAATGCGCCTGGCTAGGTTTGAATCCGCGACCCCTGGTAAGTCAGAACCGTCAATACTCGGCCACTACTGCTCTCGAATAATATAATAGATACCTACAAATAATAATAACATAATTATTATTTTCTCACTATAATATATAGTTCATATTAAACAGTTTAATGAGTATGTATACAAAAAACCAGTAACAATATCTATATACTACTATATACTCTAGGCCTGTCTTTCAGGACACCTGATTCCCACCCCTTAACTTTATAAGCGACTTCGAAAAGGAGGAGGTTCTATGTTCGGCTGTATGTATTATGTTTTTAATGTATGTTCACCAATACTCGGTCGATTGTGGACCGATTTTGAAAATTTTGGTTTTGATTGAAACATTATACTCCCAAGTTGGTCTCATAAATGTATTGTTTTGAACTACGAAGAACATAGAACGGAACTCTTCAAAAAATCATAGCAGAACTGTCGTAACAAGTAAAATTGCTTTGTTTCTACATGTAGTCGGTGACTGACTGAAGGAAGAAGGGGAGGGGATACATAGAACTGATTTGATGATGAAACCGGAAGCTAGGTACTGGAATTCTGTAATAAATCAGTGTATCCTAGCCGTGTTTGGTAGGTAAGTATTATTAGAATTGTCTTCATGATTTGATGATGGAGATGAATGGCGGAAGCCCAACGGAAACAACGATTTTTTTGACCTATCAAGAAGCAATCATGTAAGTCTTTGTATATAATTTACATCTGTACGAAGCCAGAGCGGAAAACTAGCTCTAAACTGAAGCAGGAACCAAATTAAATATTCAGTAACAAATCCATCTATTATCCAAACTACCCGTTTTACAATGGAGCATTCCGTCCTTTGACAATCAATTTTCGCAAAGCTTTTGGACTGGCAACAGCGACATCTAAATTGTGCACGTATGTGGTCTGTCCACTCAGTAACAGGGCAGTACAAATGGCGAACGAATGACGGAGTTCAGAATTAGCAAGTCAAATGCTTCGTCCGCGCTACGCAATGAATATACGATGGGACTAAACTCAAATAATGTCGTAAAACGCTCGTATATTTTCATGATCAGCTTTAAGAACAGGTCTGTACTGTATTTTATGTAGAATCCCTGTCTTTATTGTTATTTTTGCCATTCTAGTTTTAATATATAACACGCCGTAAACTACCCGCCACAGGAAACTTTCCGCCATATCGACTTATGTTTACACTTAGGAAAATCTGTTTACCTCAGTGGAATTGTACTGAGTATCTTTTCCCTCTCTATACGAGACAAGAATGTTCTGAGGGGTACATTATAGGTACAGATGTAAAACTAAATTATAAATAAAAAATCAACTAGGTTTAAAGATTATTTGTTAGCCTATAGTGTTATATTCGCATTAGCAAAAAAGCTCTATATATAAAGATTAAAAAAAGAACAATAGAAACGTAATTCACCTAATTATGAGCTTAACAATACATAATAAACGTAATATAACATACATAGATTGAGCAATTATTAGTTTTTATCATAAATGTTTTATTTTTTTCATTCTATTGCCTTCTTCCAATTGGAAAGAGTATAAAATGACACGCAAGATCTATGACTGCTCAAAGCAATTTTATGAAAAACTGGGCTAGTATTAATATTGCCGAATCTTTTATATCGCAGCCGAAACGAGAGCTCAAGGTTTTCAATACGAAAATTAATATGAGAGAGATATTAAAATGCGATCCACGGATTTATCTATTTCAAAAACGTTTTTCGCTCAGTTGATCAGATTGCGCGGCCAGTAGGTACCTATCGTCAAAGGAATTTTTTTGGCAGTCACATGTAAATTAATCTTCAGCATCGTTTAGAAATCACCTCATTCCGTATTACCCTGAAAAGTTAAATCGAATCACGAAATTCTGCGAACTTTATTTTATTTCTTTCTACGCGTTCTATATAGAGGTGAAGCAGATTTTTAGCTTTGTATAAAATAGGTAACATGCTTACCTATTTTGTTATTTTTCATTTTCTAAATGATTTTTATGAAAAATAATATGCAAAATATAACGAAACAATAAATCATTAAAATAACTTAAGAAATTAAAAAATCATTCTGCAAGCAATTTTCCCTGCTCACTGCCATTTGGCAGTTTTTCGGGCTATGTCGGTCGGTAACTTTGATTTTGGTGATAGGTATGTACATTATCCGGCGTTGCGTAGTGCATAAACTTAAATAGTTAAATTCTGAGTCATTATAAAGAAAAGTCTCTGAATAATTGTTGCTGATCTATATTTTAATTTATTTTCCTTAAACAAGATTTTTTATATTTGTCTCTGCTGAGGCCAGTGACAGCCGGAGTCATGGATGTAGTAGACAACCTAGACGACTTGGTTGTCTATGGTCACAAGGTGGAATGTTATGCCCGTTTCACATATGGCCTGACAGGGAAACTGTTTTTTTGTAAATAATTTGTGCGTCTATTTTAAGTAGAATAAACGTATTTTCTTTCTTCTTTCTTTCTTTATATTAACACCATCACGACACTTCTACATTCTGTTTGACGTGGACGCATCAATTCGGAGAAAGTACCTAATTTATAATTTACTCCTTAATGGAAATTGAACCCACAAAGATATATCCACCCTAATAAATTGCTTTATTACCGACTTTATTATAAGTGATTCGATTTGACGAAGGTTTAGTAAAGTATGTTGCCAGTTTTGGGCCCACCGCAACCCTTTCATGGGGCGCGTAAGTGTGTCAAGTCATTTATCATTCTCTTTTTGCTTCATTTATTATTCTCTATTATATTGCAACGGCTTTTCGGTCCTATTTGAATATAACATGATGGAAACGCGTTATTTATTACCTAAAGATAGCAGCTATTGGCCTTTTTCTTTGATGTAGTTAAATACAAGGCTTTTACTAAACCTACTACGATACCTACTCAAGATTTAAAACTTAATCAATGTCTTCATTCCGGTACACTGATTATTTATTTAATTATTTAGGTTCACCCACAGCACATATACACCGTAAAATTTGGTCGTTTTAATCTCGCGGAGGGTCGATTCGGTACATGAAACCCTATCGATTTGTAAAAATAAAAATGAAAAATAAAGTACTTTTTTTAACAACTCGAATTAATTTACGCAAGTACGAAATTGATTTCTTTAGTAAACGTCAGCTGATCGAGGCCAATGAACTGTAGATAGTTAATACGCAACGACCGACAACTCCCTAAGGTTGTCTGGTAGATATCACTGTCAGCGATAAGACCGCCATTGTACCCATAGATTTAAGTTCCTGTGAATTGTTACAACATATTTTGGTGTATAATAAAGTTTATTCTATTCTATTTTATTCTATTCTATTCCCTTCAAGGTAATTGACTCGTTTACTTAAAGAAATTAATTTCGTATATGCGTATATTAATTCGAGTTTAGAAAAAAAGTACTTTATTTTCTAATTTTCTCTTTACAAATCGATAGTATTCCATGATCGACCCTCCGCGGGATTAAAACGATCAAAATTTAACAGCATAGCAACACATACATTAAACAAAATCTTAAGTAGGTATGTTCTAATACATATGCCAATTACAGGTAAACATAAAAGTTACAACACTGATATCAGATTACCGCTACGTTACTAACAAATTGTGATACAATTCGAAGATCAAAGGACAATACAGAAAACCGGTTACGAGGAAAAAAAATTAAAACAAAACAAAGTAAGTACAACAATGGACCGTTTTCTAGTTCAACAAAAGAAAAATGTGTTTTAATAATTTTAGGTAGTCTGATTATGAATTTTCCTCTTTTCTACACAAAGTCTAGACGCTCCAAGTTTGGTTTAATATGAATAAAAGATACTTTTAATAATTTTACTGTGGTGGGGCAAATCATCAAATAACTCCTCCCGGTCTGGGTGGAATAAAAAGTTAGACTTTTACTACCCACCTGTTTCAAAAAAACCTGTGTTTCTTCATTTCACCAGATTTAAAAGGTATCCAAATGACCCAATATAGAATAGTTTTATTTTTTATTTTGGACAAACTACCCTACCCTAACCTACTCTACCCTACTCCCTTTCCAAAAGAACTTTCTCCTGACAAACATAAAAACAACAAAAAAATATTAAACGAAATTGGTCCAGCCGTTCATGCGTGATGGCGTAACCAAAGGAAATAGGAAATAATTTTATTAATTTATAGACTATATAGGATATATTTATTTATCTCATAAACTATTTACATTATATAAAATACTAATAAAACTATATATACACTTAAACCTACTCCTAACTAAAAAATGGCGTCATAAAACTCATCCGCATCGCTGTCGACTGGAAGTGTGCCCAATAGGCTGGCGGCATTGCAACGTTGAATGGCAATGATGAATCTCTTAATTTATAGACTTGAAAAAATTGAGTCAAATAAGCATTCTGTTTTTTGCTAGTGCGAGCCAGTCCGATCGATAGGAGACGAGCTCGACTCGCCATTACGAGACTCAATTAAAATTAAAACTAATAGTAAACTATAAGTCTAGCCGCTCCAAGTTTTTTTTAATATGAATAAAAGATACTTCTAATGATTTTTTTAAACTTTTGACGTTAAATATATTTTAGTTTTAACTTTTAGCTAAAAGCCTTTATTAGAAAAAAGAATATTTTGATTAAAATTTCTCTGTTATGATTATTCATAGCTTTCGTTATCGTTTCAACCAAAAGACGTCCTCTGCGGACATAGGCCTCCCCCAAGTATTGTGCGCGTCTCGCGTCCATCAGATTCCTGCCACCTTTACAGATCATCAGTTCACCTTGTGGGAAGCCTTCCAACACTTCGCCGGAGTAAACCTCGCGTGCCGCGGTAGCGAGCGGACGTGCCTACGAAGCGAGCGCTCACTAGAATTGACTCACGCGCACGACTAATAATATTAAGCTACCGTCATTTATAAATGTGAGGACCGGAATATTCCACACTAATGCGAGTTATAAAGTGAACTTTTTATAGTAAATTACAGATTGTGAAGACACCGGGGGGCCTCGTAACCCCCGGTAAGCTTTAGGAATAGTGTAATAATTAGTGTAAACGAAATTAAGAATTAAAAACAGTAAAAAAAAAAGTTTTCTGAGAATAATAATGCAACTTCGGTAAATAACAGTGATATGGACACGGACCCACTAAATTCAGGATCAGACAGTGAAATAGTTAAGGACAAAGTGAAATTAGTGAAAGTAGATTTATCTGACTTTAATAAAAACATAGTGCAGTGCTGGGAATGTGAAAGTACCTTCCAGATGGACACTCCCCTGTGGGGCACAAATCAAATGAACACCAAGAAAATCCAGTGCAAAGTATGTATGAAATTCTTTCTCATCAAGGCTGCGCTTAAAGCAAAACCGAAATACGATAACGGTACACTAAAGCTTGAGTCTTCAGTAATAATTTATACGGCAGGAATAGAGAGCGGCGTGAAAAACATCCGGTCATGTATTAGCTGTAAAATAAAGAAGGAATTGATTACCATACCCATCAAGACTTTCACATCCGAGGAGTGGTTCATTTGTAAGTGCGGTAAAAACCAGTGTGCACTTATCGAATTCATTCCACAAAGCGAGCAACTGCCTTTAGCGTCTAGAAGAACAAGAATAAAGAATAAGCACGGAAGTAAAGCGATTAAAAACATCGAAACTTCTAGAACGCTTCTTGCCCCAATTACCCGTGTGAATGTGGACCACCAACTCCCGCAAGCGCCGCTGCAGATGCACGGAGTAAGGTCAGAGATAAACGACGGCGCGCCAGTTCCCGCCGCCATGCAAAAAACTCTGCATACTAGAGAGATACTAACAAGAGACAGTGACCGCGCATATGTGCCCGCTATTAACAAGGAGAGAGACAACACTGCTGGAGTCCAAAGTACACAAACAAGTTCCCCGATCGTAAACAAAGTACAGACTACGCTAGCCGCGTGGAAAAATCCACAACACGTCCGACCGCCGACTAAATTACAAAAACCTATGTGTGACAACAACCGCACTGCGCAAATCAACCAAACAACGTATCAATTGGTAACTAGAGGAGCCAAAAGACAGCGTACAAGCGCATCCAATTATACTATGGCGACACAGAGAAACACCCATATCCCTAATATAATTATCAGAGACGAAAATGTAATAAAGAATCAAGACACACTAAAGAAAATCAGAGAATCAGTAGCGAAGAATAGCTCAACGCTCAACGTTATGAGGGGCCAGATAAAAATTAACCCCGATAATGCGACAGCGCGCCTGAACTTACTCACTATGCTTGAACTTTGCGGGATAACCAGAGTCATTGCACCAAAACCCAAGGCTGACAGACAACCAGCAACCAAGATCGTGCTCAAGAATGAGACTTATGGAGAACCCACCGATACTATTGCTAACGAGATAGCAGACTGCATCGGTGTTAAACCAACAGCAGTCAAGCCACTTGGAAGAGCAGGGAAAATACACCTACTGATTTTTGATGGCAAACTCAAATCGAGAGATCTTTTAGAGAACTTCAAAACCTCGGATAGAAAGTTCTTTTGCGCACCCTCCATCAAGGTCGAACCATTTAGAGAAAACCCGAAGCATATTATACAGTGCAAAAAATGCTATGCATTTGATCATTCGAAACAATCGTGCTACGGTAAACAAGAGGAACCACAGATTGTTATTACCACGCAAGAGGGTACGACTACGAAAGTCTGCAGAAATTGTAAAGAAGAAGGTCACGGCGCGAACAACGCCAAATGCTCTGTGTTCAAAAGTGTAATAGCTAGGCAATTAGAACAAGCAGAGGCTAAGCAAACAAAGAAAGAGGAGAGAATTAAACGCTCAGTGGTAAAACTGGGTGTTAAATACGCAGATGTTACAAGCACAAGTCAATTTCCAATTCTACCACAAAAAGAATTAGCACAACCACAGACAAAATCATCACAACCACTAACTGAATCAGTACAACCTACAGTGGGCGGCCTCACACTAGAGGGCCTCTTTCAGATGCAGACACAAATGCAACAGACACTTTTGATGCTGACGGACACTATAAATAGGATACACTTGCGCCTCAATGGCTAACCACGGCAGTAAGAAAATACAAAATCTGAAAATCTTACACCTGAACACACAGGGAGTAAGAAACAAATTCAAAGAAATAAAAGCACTAGTCGAGAAACATAGACCGGCTATAATTGTATTGAACGAGTGTAAGATCGACTTTGAGACACAACAATATAATATTAAAGGGTACGACAAACTCACCCACACATTGAAAAAACACTTAGCCACTGCCATGTATATACAAAGGGGACTAAGGTGGGTCGAAACGGAAGTTACCCCAGGTTGGCACGATGAAAACAAGAAGATAGAAGGCGTAGGCATTAAAATTTTCACTAACCACGCAACTGGACAATATATCAAGATCAAAGGAATATATATCCAAATTCCAAACCAACACCATGCTAGAGAAGAACTGGAAGAAACTTTAGCCGATGATCCATCGATCATTATTGGCGATATGAACTTACGTATGCAAATCCTTGGCCACAGTAGGAACTCCGGCCTCGGCAATATCATTAAAAAAGCCGCGAAAGACAGAATCTGCTCGTTGAAACACGCCAATGCTCCATCTAGACCTTTCAGCCAAGGTAACACCATCTTGGACCTGGCTATAATAACACACCAACAATTAGAAACGCAGGCCAAACAGGTTGAGAGCGTTGGTTCGGATCACCTCCCTTGGTTGCTAACAGTAAAGATCGAACATAATGTAGAGGAACACCTATCCCGTAACACAAAAAAAATCTACGAGGACGCGAAACTCAGAGCGGCGTACCAACAGACAATGTGGGAAGGTTTCTGCGATCTTAGCAAAGAAATCACAACAGAATCCGATTGCGAGAAGTATGTCGAAGCAATGGAAAACGCAATTATTGCAGCCCTCGACACTCATGCACCCCTGAAAAATTCAACAAGGCAGGAACGACTACCGAAGGAAATAAACGATAAGATAGATTTTAGAAACAAACTTAAACAAATGGTATGGCAAGCGAGACACTGCAGTTGCAGACTCCAGCACGAACTACGCAGTCTTTACAACCATGCTAAGAGAGAAGCTGAAAAAGTCTTGAAAGAATACTCAGAAAAAGGCTGGCTTGACAAACTCCATGATCCACGGGACAATGGGTCACAAATGTGGCGAATCCAACGAAACATGAAGAAGCCTATCGTCAAACTTCCAAATATTAAAGGATGCAGTACAGAACTAGAAACAATAGACAAGCTTACGGATACAGCTATAGTTAAGGAAGCCAAAATAGCGAAAGATGATGAGGGAACTGAAAAGACGACACCATTCCAACCGCTCGACCCAACATCAAAAAAAGAAGTACAACTTGCACTCAACAAATTCAAAAACAAAAAAGCCCCAGGGCCAGATGGAATAAGAGCAGACGCCCTCAAACTTGGGGGAGAAGTCTTCATCGAGGCATTTGTGCCTCTTGCTAACTTTGTTTTGTCCACAGGTTACTTCCCTAAGCGATGGAAAACAGGCGTGTGCATATTCCTGCACAAGTCCGGCAAAGATCATCGTCAGGCATCATCATACCGCCCAATCACACTGCTCAACATCATGGGTAAGCTATGTGAGCGGCTGATCCTGTCAAGACTTACTGCTACAGTCAACCGACTGCAACCAACTTTCCAGCACGGCTTCACAAGAGCAAGAGGCACAGCGACTCAGATTCTTCGTACCGGAAAAATTATCACTGATGCGCTGGCTACGGAAAACAGTGTCTCCATGATACGAGTATCTACGGACCTATCGAGGGCCTTCGACTCGATCAACCACAAGGGCCTGATCAAGAAACTTCAGAATCAAGATGTTTCCAATAATATCATTAAAATAATTGAGAACTACCTTGAAGGCAGAAACATAAGAGGTAGATTTAGAACTACCACAACCAATGATAAACCGTTACCTCACGGCGTGCCCCAAGGCTCGATCCTGGGACCGATAATCTTCAATTTATACGTTCATGACATTTGGGATATACAAGACCACATCAAAGGTCTCAAACTCTCACAGTACGCGGATGATCTCTGTATACTCAACAGAGACACAAATCCAGAACATGCGACTATGCGTGCTGAATGGGCAGCGGAAACCATCATTGACTACTATACGAGATGGGGTTTAAAGTGTAACATAGAGAAAACGGAATGCATCATGTTCTCGAAAAAGAAAAAATTCCGGCCAACGGTGAAACTGAAACAACAGACGTTGCACTATCAAAAACAGATAAGATACCTCGGTGTCATATTCGACAAACACATGAAAATGAACCAGCACACCGAACAAGTCGTCAAAAAATTGAAACGAATCAGAGGAGCACTCGGTCCAATAATAGGATACAATGCGAAGACGGAATTAAACACGAAAATAGCCATCATTCAGGCCTGCATTTTACCGTTAATGGACTACGGAGTAGTGCAACTACTCTCAAGGTATAGCGCAACGAACCTAAACAAAATTGAACGCCAATACAGATTGGCACTGAAAAATGCCGCACAACTACCAAGGCGAACACCCACGGAAGTGATCTGGGAGATGGCTGACATAGAAGCCTGGCACCTACGAGCCGAGGACCTAAACACCAAAATGTTGGAAAACATTGCAAAATTAAAAATAGAAGATCTTGAAATTCCTGGAGACGCCTACCAAGCGCACGGCGAATTCAATCCTCTCAGGGTTAATCACAGAATAGGCGAGATATTGTATGACCCCAATAAAAAAGGATACAAGCGATGGCCTAGCGACAAAACGAAGGCGCCACGTCCCCTTAAAATAAAATAGGAAAATAATAATAATGATCACACAATAACATAAATAAAACACGTAATCTGGTTGTATATTCTAACATATTGCGAATAAATAGAACACAGCAAACATAGATCCATTAGGACATAAGTTAGCTGACTCACCTCTGCACGGCCCACCGGCTACAGAGACATTTTGTAATACACAAAGTAGGCAAATAAATGTTATTCTGATTCTGATTCTGATTCTGATTCCAACACTTCGCCTTTCGGTACATGGTCACCACTCCAGAACCTTTCGATCCCCTCGACTATCTGTTCTGTGAGCAACGTGCCCAGCCCACTTAGATTTGGTGGTTTTTCGGGCTATGTCGATAATCTCGGTTCTCTTGTGAGTATCTTCATTTCTGATTCGATCACATATGGAACCGCCGAGTATTATAGCTTAGTACATTGCCTTTTAGGTGATTTTAAACCTTCTGAAGAGGCCCATTGTAAGCAACCATATTTTGGTTCCATAATTTATCACGGGCAACACGCACTGGTAGACTTTCGTCATGAAACACTTCATATATTTCCACTTCTGGGACTCTAGCCTCCAGTCTAGAAGAGAAAAAGAGCCGTAATCTACCACGCTTGACTCAGTGTGGATTGGCGGATGTCACATGTCTTCGAATTTATGGTTCTAGGACATTTTTGCTGTGTAGTTTCCTCACGATGCTTGAGACACTGTGCTATGTGAGACTAGAAGACACCACGTGTTCGCGTAACGATTTACCTAATTCTCGAAATTATGCTGCCTATGCTGTGTTTTATTCAAAAATATTATAATTTTGAGATATAATGATGCTAAAACCAAAAAGAGCCCACGTATGCTAAGCATTATGACATCTAGACTCTTTACTGGGGTCATGGGTTAACTTCCGAAAGGAATACCCGGCCCCGGCACGATAGGCTACGAAGGAACGTGGTAGGTTTTTAGTCAGTAAGAGTCTGACACTATTTCCCGCTCCGCCCAAGGGCGGGATTTGTCATTGGATGATTTTACCTACCATAAAAAAAAAAATCTAGACTCTTGAATTTGCTTGAAAACTGTTGACGACTTACTTAGGACTCGTGTGATAGCGTTACGTATGTCAAGTGTAGAGGCCCAGATAGTAAATTAAAGACAAATGGATTGTATTGAAGGGGTTCATTCCAATTTTTAGCAAAAGTTGATATATAGGTTAAGGGCTCGGCTATGCACGGTCGTGTCGGACGTAGAGTTGTAAAAATACCGTATAATACCAAAAGGCTATGTATTAAACCGGTATTTTATTATAACTTACGGTATTATTGGTATTTTATGTATTTTATATTTTGATTCATTTTTTAAGATCCTGCATTTTTACGAAGAGTTCTAGGTTAATAAATAAAATGTATTTTAACATTCGATTGTATTCTATATTTTAGAATGACTAATTCTAATTTAATGACTACATAATAATTAAACTTCACAAATATTATTACAATATAACAGTTCTGTCTAATTTTCATTATTGTGTTTGTTAAAAATATTTAAATGTACCGCACAGTAGGTACAATTTACCACGTGATCAGCCCGCCCACGGCTCAACGTTGCATTCGTCGCCGTCGACACGTTAAGACATGTTCTACCGCGCTGTTTTCGCGCCGTGTAGTGTCGTCTCAATCTCGCCTGCGCATTGACGTCATACTTTTTTGTAGTACTGGGTCGTTTCGGGTTTTTCGTAAAACGAAACATGACAGTTTTTTTTTTAAAAAAAGACCAGTTCTATGAAACAGTTGCATAAAAAAAACTTTACGTTTACGATACACGGCATATAAGTTGAACCATAATGGCGATTGACCTTGAATGTACAGTAGGTAACAGATTTTTGGGTTACAATTGAAGTGGGGGAAATCTGCGCATAACCATAGCAACGACGGCCATTTTGGTTGAACTTAGTTGCAAATGATATCGAACAATTCATACGCGCGCGCGTTTCTGTTGTCAATTGATTTTAGATTTCAAAACAAATAAAACGAACGCTTGATCTTCATCAGTCAACTAAAGCGAACAAAACCAGATCTTATTGATCTATTACCATTAGGGTATCTTAATTGATTTCTACACAGCTGAAAACAGTCATTTTAACTTACCTACACATAATTCAAACACGAAAACCTAAAAACTTTCAATTATTATAAATTTAGGTCTTATCACAATTTCAATATGGAGTATATTCCTATCACATCCGAAAAAACGAGCGAATGGTTTATTTCGTTTAGTCGTCCAGCATTTGTGGTAGTTTCAAGTGTTTTTAACAACCTAATGTTGGCTAATTGCAAAACTTCGTTCGTTTTTCATAGAAGAACCGTCCCTGAATAAAACGCCCAGAACCATTTTTATGTAATGTATAAATAATACAAATTTAAAATACCATTTCATGTTTTATTTCTGTGCATTTCCACCGTATTCAGTATTTTAATGATTACTCAGATAATGTACTTAAAAAATATAGACCCAATCGATTTATACATAAAATACCGTAGTAAATGGTATAATACCGTATTATACGGTATTTTTCGTTTTATTCCTTGTGTTGCAAATGGTATAATACAGCACTTACATCTCTAGTCGGACGATACAATGCTTGCTGTGTGCTGGTGCTGCGTGCTTGGTTCCCCCCGCGCCTCTGCCCGCCGCCGCGCCATGCCGCGTCATCGTAGTTTGTGTGAACATCAAATATGATTCTAAGTTATCCGTTTTTATGCGAATCCAAAAATCTAGATGTCATAATGCGTAGCATACGTGGCATAAGTGGACTCAGTTTTTCTTTAGCTTATAAATAACCAGCCTGATAATGTGTCCACAGCTGGGACTCAGGCCCTCTCTCTCGGAGAGGGAATGGAACGTAATCCCCCACTCGGGCCCAGTGAGGACTGGTGGATGTCACATGTATTCGAATTTTTAGTTCTAGGACGTATAGTTTCCTCACAATGTTTTCTTTAACCTTTTTGCGAAAACAGTGGTAATGAATGAATAAATATGCGCCTTGCTAGGTTTTTCCGCGGTCTACAACTTGTAAGTCGGGGCCGTTACCACGCGGCCACCACTGCTCTCTGTAGCTTAAAATACATTAATTTACTTTAATGAAGGAGTAAATAATGTATTAAATATTCTCTCAAAATCTTTTGATTATAAATTATTGCGAATCTCCTCTGTGTACTAGTAAATGCTTTTACAAATAGTTATTTCAATTCTCTTTAAACGGGTACCTTTTAAAGTAAAATAAATCTGCGACAATTTGCATATTTCATTATTAGAACATAATTTAGTACAAAAATAATATTGTATATTTTAGCTTAAATATGTATGCCGCTGGTTGTATTTCAACAACAGTCTACTTGTAATTATTTCTCGGAATATTTTTGGAGCAACTTCTACCCTAATTAATTACAAACATTCAGAGCTCCTCGTGTATTTCATGTTGATAGAAGCAATAGAACTTTATGGGCATAACTTTTCATTTATTATTTTTCATAAGGTAAAACCAGTCGGTAATGAACTCTCGCGACACACGCGTTTTTTATATTGTTACTTATTTTTGTAAAAGTTTGCGCTTGACCGCTATCTCACCCGATGGAAAGCGACGATGCGTTCGACCATGGGGCGCGCTTACCAATAAGTAACCTATTCACTCTTTGACCTGCATGCCCTGCCGTGTTCTTCTTTCGTCCTGCCCTAGTCCTGGCCATAGTACGAAACGAGAGGGAATTGGAAGCAGTCACATTATGCGAAGCTGTAATGCGGGCAATGGACGTGACGGAAATAGACAAGCCCGGCCCGGTCTTCACCAAAGACGCCCTGGACGCCATAGGAGCGGGCTGATGGAAGGCGAGCAACGTCTAACTTGCCATTCAATGTGTGTGCATGGGATGGGATTAATTACTCGGAGCGGGTTATATGATGATATCCTTTCCACAAAAAGAGGTTCAAGGACCTTGATTATAACTAAATACCTAGTAGTTTCACGAATGAATCATACTATTTTACATATCAATCGATACGATTACTTACCGCTAAATTGACCGCCTGTGACTTTATGTCCTGAGGGATATAAACTGATTTCAAAAAAACTGGTAGCTATCCCGATCTTACCCATTATATTTTTGTACTGATTTACCTAGATAAAGCTGTGTCCATATTAGACATCTTGAAACTTATTAACTGAAAACATTTAAGATAAACAGTTTAATATGTAAGTAGCATGAAGCATATTAATAAATATATAAAAAATCTATAGGTATAGCATTTTTTTCCGCAAGATCTCTATATTCTACAGACACAAGTGTAAAATAAAACAAATTTTTTTACAAAAAAACATATAACGGACTTCAATGTAAAAAAAAAACACTAAATAGTGCAAAATATCGGTTTTTCTATAATAGTTTTGTCTCTTCGTTATTTAACACGGACTTCCGATCATAACAATATTTCTATGTTTCAAAAAATTTACAAAATCTGTCCACAATTAGCCGAGAAATCGGTGGCCATACCTCCTTTTTGAAGTTGGTAAAAAAGTCTCACAAAACTGCTGTCCTAAGAACTTATGTCATCCTGCAAAATCCATCCATATATTTTTACATGTGTCTGTTTATTTTGCCTTTCTTATAAAAAAGAAAACTAAAAGGAGAATTAATCACACACATCTATACATATTTTATAGAACATACATAATTAATTCGTACTAATGCGTACTCTGAGGAAGGTGGTAAATATCTTTTCTTTGAGGAAATGGGACTGTTCATTTGTTTGTCAACGTGTGCACTCAGTTCAGTGGCTATGAGTAGATAAATTCAAGGAAATGGAAATTAATCTTGACAACAATTCACTGTAAGTTGAAAATTTACGGTAAATTTTAGTAGTTTAAAACTATTCAGCTGTCTCATAGACAAGTAGACCTTTTGAGGTGAGGGATATCATCAAATAAATTCTCCCACTCAGGGTGGACCGAGAGGATGTGTCTGACTTTTACTGATTAAACCCATCTATAATCTCTTTTTTATTATTATTATTGATAGGCTCCCACTTTTTTTTGGGTAAAAATCATCCAATGACATCTCTCGCCCTTGGGTGGAGCTGGAGATAGTGACAGACTTTTACTGACTAAAAAACCCACCACATTCCTTCTTTGCCTTTATATCAGAGCTGAGCCTTCTTTTCAGAAATAGACCCTTGGCGCCAGTAGGCTTTGACCCTGCCTGCTGGCAGACTGGACCCCTACAGTTTGCTGACAACTCCTTGAGGCACACGAGAACAGTACACGCCGTCGAAGACTTTGGCTCAGTCCGGGCGGTCAACTATCTTATGATTTTGTCAACGATGGAACATGCTAGCCTAGAAGTAACCTATTCACTCATGATTTAAATACTCCAGGCTATAGCATAGCATAGCATCAGCCTTATAATGTTCCCACTGCTGGGACTCAGGCCTCCTATCTAGGAGAGGGAATGGGCCGTAATCCACCAGGCGATCCCAGTGCGGGTTGGTGAATGTCACGTCTTCGAATTTTTGCTTCTAGGACATGCCGGTTTCCTCACGATGATTTCCTTCACCGTTTTGAGAACAGTGGTGATGATATAAATTGCACAAAGTAATGCGCCTGGCTGGGTTTGAACCAGCGACCTATAACTCCAAACTATATATATACTCCAGGCTATATCAGGTCAAAATTACCCATTTAAAGGTCAGGTCAAAATCATTCATTTCATCATCATCAATCGGTCATTTCAGGTCAAAATTACATAAAATTATTATATTTTCTATCTATCTTCTTAGTTGTACGCACAACGGCACAATGACGTGCATATGGGTGGGATCGCGGAATAAATCTATCCTCTGTTCTGTGGGTGGGATGTCCACAATGTACCTACCGGTGACGCATCGCGACTAAAAGTAAAATAACGGCTCTTTGGTCCAGAACGATAGAAAAATCCGAATCATGAAAAAAAAATGTGGTATTGAGCACGTAAGACTAATCTTTGGCAGCGCCAAGCTATCTCAGATAGTGTTTACTTTCTGAAAATCGTTGTCGCAGATAGAACTTTGCTTTGACTAGCGACACTCATCGTATTGCTAGGCAAATTCAGCACTTCTTGCGTGCCTACTAATATACTTGTGAGTTGGTATAGAATACCATTAGGAGTAAACGCTCCGAAGGTATAAAAAGATATAAGATAAGATAAATTATTTTATAGTGTACCTAGAAAAGAGGCTTAAAGGATTTTTCTGGCTTTATCAAAATGTCAACCCTGTTTGTCTTCTAAAAGTACAATCTTAGGGTTTTGATTACCGGTGACGGAGACTGTCAAAATTAAGAAACCCCAGATTTCTGATTTAAGCATTTGAAGTTGAAAATTACTCAAACTCTACTTTAGCCAGTAAACCTGTCAAAATTTGGCATTTAAATATGGTTTGAGACGTTCTTAACTCAAAATACTCAATTCAGAAACCCGCTCTCAGACTTTAAATAGTTCTTAAACTGAAGCTCCATATTGAATGCAATTCGAGAAAATGCATTACAGGAAAGTCAAAAATGTCCGGAATGGCTTTTTGAATAGGATGGTACTGTATGGACTGCGCCTTTTTGCGTAAATCTGGGGGCATGGGAGATCCTACCATGCCCCCAGATTCCTGCTTGCGCTTACAGTCGATATCTAAGTATTAAAACTTGAGTCGAAGCAAGCAGCAAGCGCCAAATTAAACATTACGTTCCCCCGGTGCCATTCATTCGTCAGCTTCAAAAAGACGCTGGGAAATAGGCACGTGGAGGGCTACGCTTAATGAAAATAAGTAGGATTTGGATAAAGAATCGTTTGAACTTTCTGCATGCTATTGAGATTATATTCGACTGCTCATAACTTTCTGTTGCAATAAAAATAAATTTTAATAAGAAAGTATTCAGTTCATTTTTTGTGTTTTTTTTTTAATGTCAATGTGATAAAGTCTGTCACGCGCCACACAGAGCACGAGAAGTTATTGGATGATTTGTCATCTAAAAAAAACCGGGCAAGTGCAAGTCGGACTTACGGCGCACTGAGGGTGCTGTACAAACTATCTATATAAACATTTCAATTCCCGAATTGAGTTTCGAAGATTTTTCCGAATCGCAAAAAAAGTTTGTGACGTAACTACAAAACAGTTCTCTGATTTTTTCCTATACTTGTGCTATGAGACCTTGCTTCATGCCAAATTTCAAAGTTCTAGATCAACGGGAAGTGCCTACCGTATGAATTTTAATTCCCTTGAGTGTCGAAATACACGTTTTTTAGGACATAAACGGCCGTATCTTTTTCGCTTCCTTGAAACTTTCCAGACTTGAGTACCTATATGATTTTAATTTCAACTCGATACCTCTACGCATTCGGAGACAAAGGGTCTTGACAGACAGACAGAAAGACGGACAAGACGGGCAAAAAAGTGATCCCATAAGGGTTTTCCGTTTTTTCCTTTTAAGTACGGAACCCTAAAAAGTTACTGTGTATGCCTTGCCTTTACGATGATCGACAAACAAACCTGCAAATAAACTTATTTTCATCTTCCTGTAGGTCACGTCATCCTCTTTTTACCTACGACCCTCGGGCTCGCCTTCGGCAACTTCACCTAACTGACAGTTAAAAATTAAAAACTTATATACACTGTTAAATTTTGGTCGTTTTAATCCCGCGGAGAGTCGATTTGGTACATGAAATACTATCGATTAGTAACGAAAAAATTAAAAAATAAAGTTCCTACGGAGAAGAATCGCCAAGAAACTCCATGGTCATCCTTTAAAACAATTATTATTTCTACGATATCATCAATTATTCTACAATGTTTCAGTTGTTTTCTTAACCAAAATGAAGTTAATTAAGGACAATAGGTATTCTCAATTTCTATGATAGTAGTTCGCTCTAAGATCTTACGTAATGGTTGGTTGGTTTATTTTACGTCTTGAAATTTCATCTCTTGTAATACAATTATTTATCTAAGTAACAGAATAGTCTTTTAAGTATTGCTTATTTAGAAGTACAGAGTCGTACAAAAATAAATATTAAAGTACTATTATGTATTTAAAATTTAAAAAATTAAGTATTTACTACTAATTAGCTTCAGCCAGCGGCTTGGCCCGTGAGATAGTCGAAAATCAACCCAAGGCGACACACTCCCGGAATCATCATCATTGATAAGTACGGGACACGACAATGAAACAAAGCGTCTCAACGCAGACTGATTTATTATATGTTTAGTTACATCTACCCACATACATAACACTTTTCCCTCCCAAATTTCGCACATAATGCTCATTCAATAAAACATTACATTACAAAAGGTGAATAGATCACATAAACTAAACATAAATAAATATATAAATACTAAACAAAAAAAACTAATTTTATAGAAGTGCAAATAACTAGCCAGAAAAATAACGAGCTTACAATTTATTTATTACATTTTTTTTTTAAGAATTTCTTGACAACGAATAGCCGCTTTCCTGCGCACGCGATAAGTGTTATCAGTAGTAGATGGCGTGGACGACGGAGGCGGCGGGCTCAGCCGCGCTGACTGCTCCGCGTTTTCCTCCCCGACACTATCAAAGAACTCATCATTGCCGTTGGTATCAGTCTTTGATACTGAGCACTCAGAAACATCTATTTTGCTGTTTTTTTCATCATATGATGTTACATTGATTGCTTTACTTAAAGAATGTCGCGATTTACGAGTTTGCAGCTGGTCAATATGCCTTTTATGGGTCCGTCCGTCATTAGTTGTCACCGCATAGGAAACGGGCCCCGTACGCTCGGCTACAACGCCCTCAGTCCACTTTCGGTTGGATTTTGTATAATCTCGTAAAATGACTGGTTCATTCTGAGCCAGCGTTCGCAGCGGACGTTTGTGAGTATCCTCGCGCCGCAACTGTTCGCTGCGCACGCGCTCTGCTGTATTAGGCCGCAGCAGATCAAGGCGTCCGCGCAGTCGCCTGCCTAGAAGAGCTACAGCCGGTTCAATTCCGGTGGCACTTTGTTCGGTGTTCCTATACATGAATAGAAATCGGTTTAATGCGGTATTAAAATCTACACCTTCTAATTGTGCTTTTTTGAGAATGCGTTTAACAGACCGCACCGAATTCTCTGCGGCTCCATTGCTAGAGGGGTGATACGGGGGTATTAAAGTATGTTTAACACCATTGTGTTCCAAATATTGAGCAAACTCAGTGGATGAAAAAGGTGGCCCATTGTCGCTTACAATGCGCTTAGGCAATCCGAAACGAGCAAACAACCGTCTTAAACATCCAATAACAATCGTGGCAGATGTCGTGCTGACAGGTTCCACCTCAATCCACTTAGAGTGAGCATCAATAATTACAAAAAAATATTTATTGTTAAATGGACCGAGAAAATCTAGATGCAGACGTGACCACGGCTCGGAGGGCCACGGCCACGAGTGCAGCGGCGCGGCGGGGGGCGCGGGCCGCAGCTCCTGGCAAGCCACACACTCGCGCGCCACTCGCTCGATGTCTGCGTCTATGTTCTCCCACCATACGTAATTACGCGCGATTTGTTTCATTTTGACGATCCCCGGATGACCATCGTGAATCTCCGTCAAAACTTGCTCTCGTAATGACCTTGGTACGACAATGCGATAACCCCATATTATACAACTTTGATCAATATGCAAATTATCCCGTTTATTGTAGTAAATATTTTCTGTTCTATCAGCCCATTTATCAGTGGGCCACCCGTACATTATAAAACCATATATTTTACTGAGTAATGCATCCTTCCTAGTCTCAGTTTTAATGTCTTTAAAACTAATAGGAAAATGTTCCTGCGCGTAATTTAAATAGCTACATTCCTCCCCTGTACCTCTTACTTGACGCTTTGTCAAGTCTAGAGGAAGGCGAGAAAGTGCGTCAGCAAAACAGTTTTTGGTCGACGTTACGAATTCAATATTGAAGTCGTAAGCAGCCAGCTTCACTGCATAACGCTGTAAGCGACTTGCAGCGGTCACTGGTATTCCTTTATTTTTTCCAAATATGTAACTTAAAGGACGGTGATCACTGCGCAGTGTAAAATGTCTGCCATAAATATACTGGTGATGTTTAGTTACACCGAATACAATTGCCAGCGCCTCCTTATCTAACTGCGAGTAGTTAATTTCGGCCGAGTTGAGCGTCCTTGAAGCACAACACACCGCGCGCTCGCAGCCGTCAGCGTGGCGCTGCGTCAACACCGCGCCCACGCCATATGCACTGCTGTCCACTGACAGGATTAATGGGAGACTTGCATCATAATGTGCTAAAACAGGAGCGCGGCTTAACACTTTTTTTATCCTATTAAAGGCCCTATCACACTCGTCTGTCCATAGCCACTGTACATTTTTCTTTAACAAACTGTAAAGGGGCTTTAGAATGTCACTCATATTGACACAAAATTTTGAATAAAAGTTTACAAGTCCCATGAAACTCTTGAGTTGTGTTACATTTGTAGGTTCTGGTGCTGCTACAATGGCGTCAATTTTTTTACTATCCGTATGCAACCCATATTTATCAATTTTATAGCCCAGATAGGTAACACTGCTCTTAAAAAATTCACATTTTGCAAAATTAATTCTTAAACCATTTTGATTGAGCCTTTGTAGCACCGCCTTTAAGTTAGCTAAATGTGTATTTCTATCTGTGCCGGTAACGCAAATATCGTCCGCGAAAACAACCGTTGACGGCAATCCACTCAACGTTTCTTCCATAATCTTTTGAAAATTTTCTGGTATACATTTAATGCCAAATGGTACTCTTTTGTACACAAAAGTGCCAACGTGAGTTGTGATTGCCGTCATCGGCTGAGAATCCTCATGTAAAATACACTGTTGGAATGCATTGGACAGATCCAATTTACTATACTCCTCTCCACCGCCTAAAGCTGCAAACAAGTCCTCAATGCGCGGCAGCGGATAGTGGTAATCTTTCAAAAGTGGATTGATTGTTACTTTATAATCTCCGCAAAGTCTTATACTCCCGTTGGTTTTAACTACTGGCACTATAGGTGTGCCATAGTCCGATCGCTCCACTTTGTAGATGACCCCCTCCCGCTGCAGCCGCTTGAGCTCCTGCTCCACAGGCTGGCGTAAGGCCAGAGGTAATGACCGTGCTTTGACAAAAACTGGCGTGTCATCTTTTAAATATAGGTGAAATTTAGTTTTAAATGTGCCTAAACCTTCAGCAAACACCTCTGGAAACTCATTACGTAATGACATTGCTAAAGAGTTGTCATCTGTTAAATGGTGACATTCAACAACAGCTAGTTTTAAATGTTTGATCCAAATACGGCCCATTAACGGTGGACCGCCATTATCAATTACATACAACTTAAGTTTAGCATAATGTTTACCACATAAAACATTGACTATAATATAACCGTCTGTCTCGATTATGTCACCTGTGTAAGATTTCAAAGTTAACAGTTTACTTTCAAGTGGTATGTTTGAAAAATATTTGTTATAATAACTTTTTGAAATAACTGACACTTTGCTTCCAGTATCTATTTCGAATCTACATTTAATATTTTCAACGATCAAATTTGCGTAATACGGTCCATCACCATCATTGCAAACTACCAAGTTATAGAAATTACAGATGTCATCTTCCAAATCTGAATCATTTAAAAAGAACTGACCTTTAGATCCTTTTGCGTTCCTATTTTTCACACACACTGCTTTTAAGTGGCCCTTTTCACCACACACATCACAACTATCGGAATGGCCCGATTTACCACATCGCGAACATGGCCGCTGCGCCTGCGTACGGCTCGTGCCTGAGTTGCCGCCACCGGCGCCGCCCCTGCCTCCGCGCGAGGCACCCGCGCCCGCGCTTATCCGATGCAAGCCGTCGTCATCCAGCTGCGCCTGCGCCGCTGCCGGGCCGGGTCGCGAGGCCGCCGCGCCAGCCGAAGCACACGCCGTAGCTGCATGCCGCTCCGCCGCCTCCAGCGCCAACGCCAACTCCACAGCGCGCTTGTAATTGATACCTCGTTCTGCGAAGATTCTTGACCTCATGTCTTCATCGTTCAGCCCCGATACAAATTGGTCTCGTAGACACACTTCCAAACAAGCCCCGAAATTGCATGTTTTTGCTAAATGTTTTAGTGCCTGTAGGTATTCACGAATATTTTCTCCTTGCCTTTGTATTCTTTGACGAAAAATGTGCCGTTCCGCTATTTCGGACCTGTCTGGTTCGAGGTGCTCCTTTACCAATGCAACTACTTGCTCGTACGTTTTTGATTCTGGGGTGTCGGGAGCACACAAATCACACATCAATTCGTAACACTCCGCGCCTACCACCGTCACTAAAGTTGCCAACTTTAAGTTCTCGTCAATACAATTCAATGCAATAAATTGATCGACACGTCGTACATACGCGTCCCAATTATTACTTGCTATGTTAAATGGTTCTATGCGTCCAATTGGCATTTTTTTAACAATATGTCGTCACGCGTGGGTACCGTATCGGTAATAACTCGTCGCCAGTGATAAGTACGGGACACGACAATGAAACAAAGCGTCTCAACGCAGACTGATTTATTATATGTTTAGTTACATCTACCCACATACATAACAATCATCATTTCAGCTGAAGGACGTCCAATGTTGGATATAGGCCTCTCCCAAGTGTCGCCGCAACGAATGGTCCTATGCGTCTCCCATACCCCGCATTCCCGCGACTCTCACCAGGTCATCGATTCACCCCGTGGGAGGCCTTCCAACACTACATTTTCCTGTGCGCGGTCACCTCTATAGAACTGTTAAGCCCCATCGACCTCTATTCTACAAGCAATAAGCCCTGCCCACTGACACTTTAGTTTGGCGGTTCTACGGGCTATATCGGCGACCTTGGTTCTCCTGTGGATATTTCCGACGACCCGCCCCAGCTTCGCACAGGCGCTACGGTGATATTATATGTAGTACATTATGATATGTGTGTAATGTTGTGGTTACCGTCGAGGCGGTATTAAGACCCGAGCCTTGGCGAGAGCCTTAAGAGAGCCAAGAACGGTAACCACTCATTACTCACGTATCATACGACGTTTTTCAAAACACTTGTGAAGAAAAATAATTTAGCTAACTAATATTACAACGGTAAAACTAGTAAAATTTTTCATAACATGGCGGTAAAAAAAAACTGTTTTCATAGGCACGCGCTAGGCTATGGCTATATGGTCTTTTGATCATATTGCCTAGTCGTCGTTTGTTTTCTTGTGTGAAATATTTTTACATTAATATCATTCATAGTGACAATAGAATATGGATGTAACATTTTATAATGTTTTTGTAGTATTTATTTTAATTAATAAAGCCCATAAATTTCACTAGAAAAAAACACGCCAAAAACCGCGCGCATCTTAAAATGACGGCCATAGACCACAAACAATTTTTAATTTTTTCGTATTCAAAATTTGTTACTAGTGCGTAATGGTAATAAAAATGTCACAATTTGGTAACAGGTGCCATTATGTACCTAAATGTAGTGCAATAAGAGCCACTTTCTGAGCAAGTGTATTGAAATAGTACATTATGATACAAGTGTGTAATGTAGAAGGTTACCGTCGAGGCGGTATTAAGACCCGAGCCTTGGCGAGGGTCTTAAGAGAGCCAAGAATGGTAACCATTCATTACTCACGTGTATCATACGACGTTTTTCAATACACTTGTGAAGAAAAACTATTTAGTTTACTAATATTACAACGGTAAAACTAGTAAAATTTTTCAGAATATGGCGGTAAAAAATTAAATCTGTTGCCTATGAGCACGCGCTGGGCTGTGGCTATAATATATGGTCTTTTGATCATATTGCCTAGTCGTCGTTTGTCTTCTTGTGTGAAAAGATTTTACGTTAATGTCATTCGTAGTGACAATAGAATATGGATGTAACATTTTAAAATGTACTATTTGATTTTATTTTATTAACACAGACCATGAATTTCACTCGAAAAAATTACGCCAAAAACCGCGCGCATTTTAAAATGACGACCATAGGCCACAAACAATTTTTATTTTTTCGTATTCAAAATTGTTTTGCGAACAAAGAGGTTGAACAAAAAGGTTATAGCTACATTACAGCACTAGTGCGTAATGGTTGTCAAAATATCACAGTTTGGTAACAGGTGCCATTATATACCTAAGTGTAGTGCAATAAAAGCCACTTTCTGAGCAAGTGTATTGAAAAATATATTATGCATGTATTATACATATAAACCTTCCTCTTGAATCACTCCATCTATTAAAAAAAAACTAGATCAAAATCCGTTGCGTAGTTTTAAAGATCTAAGCATACGTAGAGTGTAGTGATGATGTAGTGATGTGCTAGAAACTCCATGGAGACTCTCATATATATTTTTTTAGAAAGAAAGAAAGAAAAATATTTTACACATATAGACACACACAATGCAGAAACAACATGTAGACACTTAAGATAAAAAAAAGGATAAAACTAACATTGTGTGAAACATCTTGGATATCTACATATTTCTTATCGCTACAATAATGCAAGAGATCAATTGTACGTCCGATCTCAAAGATGTTCAACCGAACAAGAGAGCTGTCGCCTGCCATTATGCTACATCGACAGCTTTACAACAATTAATCACAAATACGTTTCGGTATTGCCTGCATAATTAGTCGATTGAAATGATAATCGAATACAAAATAAATTAAATTCTTGGTTACAAAAATCAGAGTAAATGATTTGATTATGTATCAAAACCTAGTACAGAATATCCCACAAAGCTCGCTTCACATGACAGAAACATGCCTCAAATAAATGATGCCTTTCTTGCCAAAGGAAGTGCATGTCGCGCAGTAGATACATCAGACGTTGGGACACCTACGAATATTTCCGGAAAGCGCCGGAAGAAACCGAGCGACCGTCTCTCTCTGAAGGCTAACATATTCCGCCTGATTTCTATATTTTACCAGTGGGAAGGACTAGTTTTATCAATGAAATTACGTGTCTTCGTCGTAAATAGTTGTTGCAATACACTTGCTCAGAAAGTGGCTGTTATTGCACTACACTTAGGTACATAATGGCACCTGTTACCAAACTGTGACATTTTGATTACCATTACGCACTAGTGCTGTAATGTAGCTAAAACCTTTGTTCGCAAAACAAATGAATACGAAAAAAAAATACATCCTCATTGGTGGATAAAAAGAAAAACGGATCTTATAGAAATCTCTCAACATAAACAAGTTTAAAAGGCTCCAAATACTAATGACCCCATTTCACTCACCATTAAAGGGACTGATGATGTAATACATTGTTAGTGAAAGCATAATAAAATGTTTGACTCTTGATCATTCTTCATTCTGGCAGGCTCCTGGCCCACTGCCAAGAACCGCTTTGCGGGCGCTAAGGAAAATGGGCTTATTAGCACAATAGCAGGTCAAATTCTGACATCATAAAAAAGGCCACACATAGAACCCAATCTTTACAAAATTCGCAGCTGCGATGTGACACGTATTTTTTAAAGAAATAGCTTTAGCTTAGCTTTATCAGCCTTGTTCCCACTGTTGGGACTCAGGCCTCCTCTCTAGGAAAGGAAATGGGCCGTAATCCACCACGCGGGTAAAGTGCGGGTTGGCGAATGTCACATATCTTCGAATTTTTGGTTCTAGGACACGCCGGTTTCCTCATGATGTTTTTTTTTCACTGTTTACAAAGAAAAAGCGCCATATATAAAGGTTTATATCGTCGGCCACATCATCGCTTACTATTAGGTGAGATAGTGGTCAAACGCGAGCCTATGAATAATTAAAAAAAAAAAAAAATAGGCATACAATAAACGGAAATGACTTTCGTTTAAAAAAATAAAAAAAAATGTTACAACAATACAGGCATTTGTAACAAACAACAATAGGTCAAAATGATTTTTTTAAATACCTTTGAATGGTTTTTTTAGTACTATTTTATAACAATATTAGATTACTTATTATATTCAAGTTACGACCGTTTCGTTTCAATTCTCTTGCGTCGAACGCTTCGAGTTGGCCACGCCTTCAATTTATTTGTTCTGACGTCATCTCAACGCTCATTCACGTGGTCAGGACAAAGGAATCGGAGGCGTGACCGCCTCGGAGGGTTCGACACAAGAGAATCGAAACGAAACAGTCATAACTTGGCTAAGAGGGCAGATGGGATCGCAAGCACTGGTTTGCATCATTTAAAAAAAAATACTTCCCATCAAGTCTCATTATCCTTCCATGAAAATGTACCAAATAGTATTAAAAATACTAACACCCAAATGCTGTATTTGAAATAAAATCAGGTACTATTTTTTACTTTAATCATTTTTATTTTAATAATGAAAAAAACAATACAATAAAAAAAAATTACTTCGATCAACTATTTCTATTTTGTGGCGGTAATTGAAAGGTGGATCATGGGTTATGTAAAAGTGAACCTCGGGGCGCGGGAACGAAGGCAAAGAAGAAACAGGAGTGCGTTATAGTCAGTAAAAGTCTGACACGGGCTCCCGATCCACCCAGAGCGGGAGATGTCATTGGTGATTCCGCAGCTAAAAAAAAAATTTTATGGTTGATACCACAAATGTTTGGGACTTTTCTATCCATTCCATTAACTATTCATTTCACTAATCAATTAAATGGGTTCCAAAAGCGTGCCTCGCTGTGCAATTAATTACCTGAATTACGTAATCAAGTCATTTTTAAAGCAAATTATGACGCAATGGATTAATGATTTCCTTCACATATTGCTTTGGATTGTATTGGAACGTGTGTTACGCAATTAGAGGATTGGTTTACGTATGAGTATATATTTTCCGTAGATAAATTCCTATAAAAAGTGGTGGTCACATTGTCACCTGTCTCCGGCAGCCTGTGTAGCCAGTTGTTTTATTTTTGCCCAACTACGGCACAGCTAACTTTGTCGCACCAGGCGTCCCGATAAAAAAAAACAGACTTTTTGGTTGAGTCTACGGCCAAATGAAAAGGTATGCGACCTGATTTTGACGAATGTTTTTATAAACGTATAAAAAGCCTTTAAAAATATCATAATTATAATACATACCTATAGGAAATAAAATCTAATTTTTAGAAAGAGTAATTTTCAAAAAATAAAAGCAATTTTACTTGTAACGACAGTTCTGCTATGATTTTTTGAAGAGTATTTAGTAGTAGTAGTTCTGTATCTTCGAAGTTCATCATCAGATCAAAGCGATATTTTTATGGGACCAATTCGGAAGTATAATCTTTCAATCAAATCAAAAATTTTCGAAATCGGTCCATAATTGAGATTTCAGTGAACATACATAAAAAACATACAGCCGAACATAGAACCTCCTCCTTTTCTAAATCGGTTAAAAATAAGGGTTCCTATACGATTTCAAACCTTACAATAGAATATAAACCTTTATTTTTTGTATAGGTCTGTCCCAGTTTTCAGACCTAGCAACCCTAAGCACAGTGAGAACAGTAATAAAATTTACAGTTTTAATTTACACAAAGTTAAATAAGTTACCAAGAACATTGTTCATTGCATTTGCTAGCGAAACAAGAAGTCTATACATACTTAATATTAATATGTATATACGAACACACTTCAATAGTTAAAATTTACTTCATCAGTACGAAGAAGTAGGTAAACAACCGAATGTTAGGACTAAGGTACACTGTAGTACAATTCTGTAAACAGTTTGAATGAATGAACCGTCAATTCGTATATCGTTACTGATGAATGACAGCTAGATTTGAAGGGTATACCAATTTGCACGACGCGTCCCAATTGTCAGGGGTCTGGTGATATCTCCCTAATCGCCTTTGATCGGAAACCAAATGTCGACCTCGCCTCTGATCGATGATTTTTGAGATCACTGTCTCAACACCTAAATATGTATCGAATATGATAATTAGTATCGTGCTATGATTTCGATACCACCGTATCCTTACGTTAAATTTAATTTTGTCGTTGTAACGAAATCGTAACCGTCTTCGCTCAAGATAGACTCCACTAAATCCCGACCACTGGCAGCAAATTGTCAGTCAAGTGAAAATTACGCATTTGCAACAAGGTCATAAGTTTCATTACGACAGACGATTGCCTTGTCTTCACGCATACCTCCATAAGATGCAGATGCTGAGTGCTAAGAGCACCCTATTTTGTTCGTAATGTGAATCAACACTTAGACCTCATAATCCTCACCAATCCAGCAACAGCTGACACCTTAAATGATTCTTTGACACTCATGTAATATACCAAAACCTCCAAATCGCATCTACAAAAGATTGGCCATCCCAGGCATATTATTCTTGTCACTCCTGATGATGCTATCACCCTAGAGAAACCGGCACCCTTCGTAAACACAGACTGCCTTCGATTAACCGAACTTTGGACCCCCTCTAACATCATTAAGAAATTATATTGATGAAGAGTAATCTATACTATATATTAGAGTTATATGTTTGACAAAATTTAAGTCGTATAAACAAAAATCCTGATAATATATGTAATTGAAGTATGAAAAGAAGCGATTTTTTGCTTTTGTATATTAATTTCAGTGTTATTATACATTACAAAAAAGGTAAGCCCTTCAACTTCATAAGTTGACATCATGCAAGAAAACACTCTTCAAAAAAGAAAAAGTTGTAATGAGCAACAATATTTCAAATCCCGATAGGTCCGCACCCATCGGGATTATGTGTTACTAAATAAATAAACATACGGGAAAGTGACAGTAATCCAGTGGTGTTATTTCCAAATCCCTCCAAGTGGACCATCGACAGTACATTGAGCCGGAAAACCGAATTCATCTGTAAACTCTATCCTCTATCTCACCCGTGTGAAACTGGAGCGGGTTGCTAGAATTACATTTCATAGTGCAAAGAAAAACTAAAAAAAAAAACCTGTCCGAGGTGAATATTAATTATAGCTTGCTTCACTAGCTCTAGTATTTTCTATTTTACTCAAACATAGACGTCAAGATTTTTTTTTGCGTGAATAGGTAACTCAAAAGAAAAAATATGTGATCTATATAACATAACCTTCAATTATTCCTATTTATATATATAAATTCAATTAATATAAAGGCAACTTTTTTCAGGCAAATGAATGTGTGGAGTTGGTGTTTGTTATATGTGTTAAATGTGCAGCAACTTTTAGTTTAAATCTATTCGTAATATATACCTATCCTTCTAGCTCTTTCATTCCATGTTTTCCTACTTCTTAAAATGTTTGATACCCAAATCTTGCAAGCCATCACTTTACAATTACTACCATCACTTAGAAATTTGTAGAGATTGTATGTTAAAAAAAACTAACCTTCTAATAAAAAGAAATAGATGATTTGCAAAAACTTTCCCGATTTAAAAGCCTATTTTCCTATTATTTTTATGTACCGTTCTGAAAAAGCTCGCACTTCACCTGTTTTCACGATGAGATTTTTACAACAATAGACCAGCTGGTTTATTCAGTTTTTTCATAATATTCATAATATTACTAAAAATATAACGAGTCATTGGTAAGTATTCATTATAATGAATCACCTTTGACAGGTTTTTATTGAACAAATAACAGATGAATACAATACGTGGCATACAAGTTGAACCAAAATGGCGATTGAACTTAAATGCGCATTAACAAATTTTTGGTTGTCAATCGAAGCGAGGGGCTGCGCGTAACCGTAACAACGGCTATTTTGTTATTTAAACTTATTTGCCGCGTACTATAAATGGGCTTTTGAAGGAAAATTACTTGTCAGTGTGATCATGTTTTAATTTTATTACTTATTCTTTTGTCTTTATATATTTTGTATATACCTATCTATTTTAGCATTAAGTACCTACCTATTAATTTTTTGTACCTTTATATTTGCACCAAGTGCAACTCCATTTTGTTTCTAGGCAATCTCTGTCCATTCCAGGTTGCCTGGAAGAAATCACGGTAGTGCCGCCGATTGTATGTTTTTACAAGCTTTTATTTAGTTTCAACTAACCGATGTTTGTCTGTGATCAAATCTTGCAAATTAAATTTGATCCACTTCCCGGTTACCGATTGAGCTGAAATTTTGCACGCATGTGTAAATCGCGTGACAATGTAATATTATGATGAGATGGAGCTGATCTTTAGATGGAGCTGAAAGGTGGACACACCCGCCTCGAGTTTGGGCTCGTTTAATTTGTATTGACGAGTATTTAGGTGCTAGATGGTAACCAGGGTCTGATGATGGAACTGGAAGATGGCCATAGAAACTTGGTAATAAACGCAATAAGATAACCACATCGTGTTTGAACTTTTTGGAGTGGTATTGATGAGTATTAAATATAAATATATACCGCGCTATAAAAGCATGTTATGAAAAAAATATTTTCATTGAAAACTTTTTTATTATAGGTATGATTTCCTTTCGTAAATTGTAGTCTTGATGTACAATAAAGTATAATGTAAATAAGTAAATAAGAATCTTCTCATTTAACGCCAGACAATTAGGAAAAGTTATTATGACAATTGCTCGCAAAACTCGTTATCGGCGGAATCCAAACGCTACGGGCGAAGTAAACAATGGTTTGTAGTAAAACAATTGAAAACAGTTGGAAATAACATGCTGGGCCATTAAATTGTGTTTGCTGTTTTGCTCACTGAATTCATAAAATTAAGACAATCCAATTAAAATAACGAGCTACAAGCAAAGCAACTGTTAAAATTGTAAAACTTGTTGTACTAAATTGAATTTTGCTGTGGAAACTTTATAAATTAAAACAAATTCATTTTTTGTTTAAGCTTTAACAATATTAGACAGTTAAACAAAAAAAAATGCAACCGACTAAAATGTCACTGAAGTCGGTTGTAGTTTTTTTTTTTTTTTTTGTAAAAAGTTTTCTATTTCACACTTTTTAGTTGCAGTACCCCTTAGCCAAACTTAAATAGATACCTTCCGGCATTCAGTTCCATCATCAATCAAATCATCATGACAATTCTAATAATACCAAACACGGCTAGGATACACTGATTTATTACATAATTCCGGTTCTCACCTACCTTCTGGCTTCATTATCAAATCAAAACAATATTTCAATGGGACCAACTCGGGAGTATAATCTTTCAATCAAAACAAAAATTTTCAAAATCGGTCTACAATCGACCGAGATATCGGCGAACAAACACATACAAACGACAGTTCAGCTATGAATTTTTGAAGAGTTTCGTCCTATTGTACTCTCGAGTTGGTCCCATAGAAATATTGTTTTGATCTGATGATGAACTACGAAGATATAGAACGGAACTGTTCAAAAAACCTTAGCAGAACTGTCGTAGCAAGTAAAATTTCTTTGTTTATACATGTAGTCGGTGGCTGACTAAAGGAAAAAGGGGAGGGGTACATAGAACTGATCTGATGATAAAGACGGAAGGTATGTAAGACCCGGAACTTTGTAATAAATCAGTGTATCCTATCCGTGTTTGGTATTATTAGAATTGTCATGATGGTTTGATGATGAAACCGAATGGCGGAAGGTACCTATCTATTTTGACTGGCCTGTTGATCTAGTGGTTAGTGGCCCTGACTGCTATGCCGGAGGTCGTGGGTTCGATTCCCACCCAGGACAAATGTTTGTGTGATGAGCACGATCATTTGTTCTGTGTCTGGGTGTTATTTATCTATAATATGTATGTATTTAGAAATATAATAAGTATGTTTATCAGCTGTCTAGTACCCATAACACAAGCTCTGCTTAGCTTGGGACTAAACGGTGTTGTGTGATAGTTGTGGAATATTATATTATTATTATTATTTAAGTTTGGCTTAGGGGTACTACTACTAAAAAGTGTGAAATAAAAAACTTTTTACAAAAAAAATTCAACCGACTTCAAAAACCACCAAAAAGTGCAAAATAACTTTTAATTTCGGAAGTCGGTGTTAAATAACGAAGAAACCAAACTATTAAAGAAACACCGACTTCCGAAATTAAAAGTTATTTTGCACTTTTTGGTGGTTTTTGAAGTCGGTTGAATTTTTTTTGTAAAAAGTTTTTTTATACAGAAAAACAATTGATATTTTAAATTCTTTTGTTAGATCTTTTGTAATCTATCATGCGTCTATTCGAGCAGAATAAACATGTTTCATCTTTTTCTTCTTTAAAATATTTGATTTTTAATTGAAGAATCTTAGAAAAAAAGACAATACGTTTTATTAGAAAAAAGATTTCGTATTTTCAAAGTGATCTCAAACTTTTTTTGATGTGTGTATGTAATATCATGGTAAAAGAGAATAAACTCTATTATATACTAAAATAACGTTTGAACAAACTTAAATCTATGTGTACAAAGGCGGTATTATCCCAGCCATAATCTACCCCGAAAACCTTTGAATGGAATGTAAGAACTTAAAATAAAAAGGGAGATACAGTACGGTCGACGGATCTTGGCGCGTCTGAAGTTAGCCTCAGCGAACTTTAGCGCTTGTGCACTCGTAACAAATAAATGTTTTGAAAAATAAATGCCAATAGCTGTTGTTATAGCTGTTAACAACTGTTATTATTGGCATTTATTTTTATAAATCATTTATTTGACGCGCTTATTTTGAGCGCTAAAAAATTCTACAAAAATGTTTAATTATAAAGAGACATACTTAACAGGAAAAGCTTTATTGAACAAAATAGCTCCGGTATTCATGAAATCAATCAATCAAATCAGTTTATTGCAAACATGATGTACAAGGATGGAAAAAGAATTAAAAGTTTCAAACATGCAGAAACACTAGCTCTAGCACTAGAAACCAATTAGTTACAGTAAAATAAAATACATTTAAAAATTCATAATTACTTATTATACTTATTCTTTTTGAGTTAAGTATGTGTGTGAAACACATACTTAACTCAAAAAGACTGAATCTGAAAACATATGATTCAAAAATAGGGTAAAGCAGGTTAGTTGCCCCACTTTTGAAAATACATTATATCTCTTTGTACAAAAATCAAGAAGCAAGAGAAGATGCAAGAAGAAGCATTATTTGTAAAATGGCCTACCCATTTTATACTTTGGTTTATTATCTTTATATTTATGAAAGGAACAAATATTATCTTTGATGTTTCCAGAGTATTGGCGATTTTTGTGGACCTCCAAATTTTTTTTAAATTATTTTACAACTTTCCCATATAGGGGATAGTTGCCTAATCCACGTAAATTACATTTAAGATAGATGCTCCGTCGAGGAAGAGGACATTTATCCCGTAAAAACTCTGATCGCACCTAGCCGTCCCATGAAATCGCACAGAGACATGCAACACGGTCAACTTAGTTGTAGTTGCAGAGTTTCTCGATAGACAAATAAAATAAAAGGACATTTGCCCCCGGGGCGACTATCCGGGTTTAACCCTAAGGTAAAATTTTCAAATACCCGCGTGTTTGTGCCGACATCGCAATCAGAAAACCTGGACTCGAAACTCACACATCTATGATCAGTGTAATCACAGTTGCAAATGTACATTCACTGATAGACAAGGACAGAGATAAGAGCCGACGCTGTCGTGCAAGTGAAATCGCGTTATCCGCCGAATGTTTGCGATTATGAATGACGTGAGTTCTATCAATCTCGCTTTCACAAAATGGCGACACAAACAATTGGCGAAATTAGAAATATCATTAGATATTTATTTTTCATGTACTTACGAGTGAAATGTGATACCATGAGATTAGTTTTTTTTATTTGAATAATTTGTACAACGCATAAAAGCACACAAATGCATTTTGATATCCTTTATCCCAATTAAAACAAAAAAAAAAAATTTTGCGTAACAAACTCGCCTCGTTTATATCACTCGCCGATTGCGACTGAGTGAAATTAGGACAAACTATCCTGATTTCAGCGGTCCACGCCCTAGATGCGAGTCACTTATCGTCCGCTGTTTTGACTATATCTGTCAATGGTTGATATACATGTAAGGCAAAGTCCTAACTCACTGACTCATCAACGCTCAGCCCAAACCCTTGGACCTAGAAAGCAGAAATTTTGCATAGAGGTTTTCCAAAAATCACCCCTTAAGGGGACGAAACGAGGGTTCAAAGTTTGTATGAAGAAAAGTAGTTCCACGCGGGCGAAACCGCTGGCAGAACCTACTTGAAAATATACTATACGTAGGTAAAGCTATGTCAAAGACAATACATAAGCTAAGAACATTGCTAAAGAAGAGGAATATATAACAATAAACCTAAGACGAATAGACTCACTTATCCTACTTAAAGTTTTCCTGGGGACCGAGTTCATTCACCTTGGATTCGCGTAGCCAGGTCAAACATCTTCTACGGATGGAAGTGAATAATTAAAATTAGCTTCTAGTTCGGTATGCTTATCCATTTATTTAGTTACCTAGAATATAAGGACATATTGTTCTCATCTAAAGAACAATATATTTTATACTAGCTGGTGCCTGCGACATCGTCCGCGTACCCGTACAAAGCTGAAGAAAAAATTGATATAGTTTTATTTGACCGGAAAATCTCGTTAATACTTGTAAACTATATCTACCTAACTAACTATACCTAATTTACTATTTACTCGTCAATGTACCTTAATTTACCTACTTAATATTTGTACGCCTATGCGGTAGAATGTGATAAGACTATAATAATATGTTGAAACTCAAGACCACCTTTTTTTTGTCGGTGGGAAAATCATCCAATGAAATCCCGCGCCCCTGGGCGGGCCGGGAGACAGTGTCAGACTTTTACTGACTAAAAAACTACTCCTGTTCCTTCTTCAAACCCAGCCTGGCACATTACCTACTTTGAGTAATTTAAGTCATCACCACTGCTCTCAAAACGTTGAAGGAAAACATCGTAAGGAAACCGCCTTACGATGTTTTTCTTCAACGTTTTGAGAGCAGTGGTGATGACTAATGAATGTCCTAGAATCAAAAAATCGAAGACATAGTGTCACAGGTCTCCAACCCGCACTGGGCCCGCGTGGTGGATTACGGCCCATTCCCTCTCCTAGAGTGGAGGCCTGTGTCCCAGCAGTGGGAACATTAAAATACTGATTATGCTTATTATATGCAAGACCAACTAACATTTATTATTTATTTATTTATTAGCCTGTTCCGTACCATTTACCTACTAAAAAATAAATGTTTATGATTATTATAAGTAAAGGCAAGATATTGGATTTTTTGGGGAATTTTCTTGACGTTCAAAAAATTTCTGGCTCTCAGGCTAATTTAAATAAATGGCTATGGTTTTCGATACGAGTATTGAAATCCCTCGCCCCATTTGTGTAATCTAAACTATGAATCATGATTTAGCGGATTTTCATCCATATACTTAATAGTTTTACATAGTAATGTACATATTTATGGCTCGCGTTTGACCACTATCTCATCTGATGACAAACGTTGTGGCCGATGATTTATGTGTTGACATTCCCACACTTCCCCCATAACTTGTTACCTAATGACTGAACCGATTTTGATAAAACAACCGTGATCCATCGTCGGCCACATCATCGCTTACCATCAGGTGAGATAGTGGCCAAACGCTAGCCTATGAATAAATAAAAAATAAATTTTTAAAAATCATGTCCAGCCATCGCTAGAAAACCAGCGGCCTAATAAAAAAAAACCTATCGAAATCGGTTCACCCGATTAAGACGTACGGAGCTACAGAAAGACACACATATATAGCGCTCCTCTTTTTGCGTCGAGAGCTATAACACTCTGTATTACGACATACGACAGATCATTTATCTAAACAAATATTCCTACATGTTAGTGACACTTATCTACGTTTGAGGTGGCTTTTCTCCTGTCGTCAACGTCGAGCATGATTTAAAAGCTTATTGCTTCATCTAGGTAAAGCAATCCAACGCAATGTTTGATGGAGTGGCAACGCGAAAAAAGAGAAATGACGCCTGAAAATTCTGCATATGACTACATTATGGAGGGCCAAAGTTCACGTAAACTAGCAAATTTTCAGAGGTCTATAATGGATTAGTTCTATACAAAATGTTTTAATTTTTACAGAAGCCTAGAGAATATCCACAAGTTAGTTGTGTATCCAAAATATCGAAAGAAAGATGTGTAATGACATCATAATCACTCAAAATGTACCTAGGGTTGGCCATACTTAAATTCAAAACAAGCGATACAATGGACCAAATATCTGAACCAATCTACTAGCCGGCTGTAAGCCGATTGCATTAGGCTTAGACATTTAGGTGTGCCGTGCATCCCTGCATTGCAGATGAGCTTTGATGTATGTAGAGGTTGATACGATACATGTCTTAGAGCGAGTGTATTTTTTATGTAATTGAACTCCGAAGTATAAATATAACATCAATGTGTCAGGTCGATTTTTAGACTGGTCACCGGAGGAACAAAAAATATGTTCGTAATTATTTTTCCAATATTTGTGTTGAAATCGTCGTCGCAATCGGATTGGGTGTCTGTTCTGCGATTGATAGCATACACGCATCACATCACATCACATCGTATGCTATCTAACACTAAAAAAAATTAAGGTAACTGTGATTACCACGTTCAACAAAACAAAGTTACACAAAGCTTCATAATATTTGTATAGATTTTTTACAAATAATTGTTAGAGATTTTTTGTACAATAATTGGTACAGAAACTACCTATTGCAGGCTCGCAGCCCACCACATTATGTTGGCGTCTACAACCATACACATAGCAAGCAGTCACGTACAAACGCGCGGTGTCGATTTCTAAAGGAGTTTTATTATTTTTAATGTGTGGGTACACCTACCTTACATATCACCTTTCTAAAACTCTCGACTAAACGTTCTATATCGCTCCGTACAAATTTATTGTAAAAAATTTAATAATTATTGAAATACAAGCTTAAACAATCCGAGGGCTTTCATTTATGTCCAAAACGAGACACCTTACACCAAAGTTCCAATACGGTTTTGCATTGATTGAAACACACGACTTATATAACTCTTCTCATTTTCATTACATTTCCAAGACAAAAGCTTTGATAAGAAAATGAACAGGCAAAGCGAGGCACGCGGAGCGGTAGGGTTGTAAGATAACCACATTAAATGCATTACACGTTAGCCGCTTCAGACAATCTACTTTGTTCGTTACTAGATAGAAACTAACTGCAGCCCCAACTACTAAGTTCTTCGAGTTCTCGTGGCTTCTGAATTTAGAACAAAGAGATAGGTATATGTGAAGCTGGTGAAGCGTAATATCTTTAAGTACTTATAAAGGTTTGAAGGATACAAAATAAACTATAACCGAAAACTCGCACTGTAAAATAATTGGCTTTGATGATTCAGTTGCTGCCGTCGGTCTTACACTTATACACCGTTAAATTTTGATCGCTTTAATCCCGCGGAGGGTCGACCCGGTACATGAAACACTATCGATTTGCAAAGATAAAATAAAAAAATAACGTATTTTTTTTCTAAAACTCGATTAATCGGTCGAATCGACCCTCCGCAGGATTAAAAAGACTAAAATTTAACGGTGTTTAAAATGATTTAAACTTCAGCTGGGCGAGTTCAATGACCTGTAGGTAGTTAGTACGCAACGACTGACCACTACCTACAGGTCATTGAAATCGCCCAGCTGCGTTTACTTAAAGAAATTAATTTCGTACATGCGTATATTAACTCAAGTTTTGGAAAAAAAGTACTTATTTTTTTAATTTTATCTTTACAAATCGATAGTGTTTCATGTACCGAATCGACCCTCCGTGGGATTACGTGAAACCACCAAAATTTAATGGTGTATATTATTGTTTGCTTTACTATTCTTAAGTTTATTACTAATCCAAGTGTATAAGTTTTAGCATAATAAAATAAAATGTGTAAGTACCTACTAGCAAAAACGGTTACTATGTTATCCCAAATAAAACGATTTATTAATACTAATATTTTTATATACTACCGGGATAAGTCATAAGTATTATATGTGCTATTCCAGGACATGATCTACCTGTGTGCGAAATTTCATCCAAATCCCTACAGCAGTTTCTGCGTAACCGAGTAAAAAACACACCAACTCACAAACTTTCGTCTTTATAATAATATTGTGTTAATATATATATATAAACGAAATAATTAATAAATTAATTAATATTATTGGTAATACTAGTAAACGTACTTAACAATAAATGAAATCTACATGTTTTTCTTCACTATAGGCAAGGGCGTTGCCAAGGGGGGCAAAGGCTAGAGACTTGCTTTACGGCTTCAGAGCCTAGTTTAGGCACCAGTCTCCCATCATATATGTTACCGTAGATATAAGGCTAGCAATTAGGAGTTATATTGTGGAGAAAAAAAACTTTTATTATTATTTCCTTTTATTCTTCGTATAGGTATACATATGAATTACATTTTTAAATATTTTTTTATAGAAGATTATACAAAAAAAAAACATTTAAAAATATAAAAAATAGTAGCCCACCGGCATCGGGAACAAGGTCCAAGCTACCGGTGGTCAGGGCTCCTGAGAGAGAAACATCCGAACAATGCGCGCCGTGTCCAGGAGTACTGCCTTCTGAATCAGACTCTTGATCCAACTGCCTAACGAGAGCCTCCGCAGATGTTGGTCGAGGCTCTTGGCTATTAAACCATTGGCCGTCACGACTATCGGCACAATGACTGCTGTGTCCACATCCCACATGTTGACAAGCTTGTTACGATGCCAAGATGCTGGCTCAGCACACCTGCAAACAAGCGCGAAGCATCAAGTTCCACGAGTAGCGCTTCCCACGGTAACGCCGATTCCCGGGGCTTTTTCCATCCTAACATCGGTGGGAACAGACACTCGCGCTCATCGCGTATAGTTTTAGTTACTCTTATTTTACATTTAATTTTGATAATTTTTTAAGAACTTTTGAAACCTTTTTTGTGAACATTAATTAAACTTTTTATCATACGAAACGGACTTTATTCTAAAAGTTTCCCGACACGCCCCACACACGTATCTAGCTCGTTATTATTATTATTTTTAAACTTTTTTATTATTCTCTATACTCCCTTGATCATCAACTGGCAACGCCCTTGACTATAGGTCTATACTGTGGTGTACAAATATCTAAAAGCTTGCCACAAATTACAACCCTTTTTCCTCCAATCGCTTTTAGCACTCCCAGCTTTTACAGATATTGGGCCCACAGGGAGCCATAACAATAAAGGATTTAAGGACCGTATGCGACAGTAAAAAAGTAAATGGATAAAAACTCGTTGATAATATTTCTCTAAGAATCAATTTGTTGTGAAACAAAACCTTTTCAAAATAGTTGCATAATTCATACTGGCAACACTAGGTTTAGTGAATTGTTGTTTCATATGGCAACTGTCTTTTGTAATAGAATACACGCGAATATTATAGAGCAGTGAAATTTTATTAATCTTTCTTCAGTACTAGCCCTTCAATACAATTGCCTCATTCTGCGAAGCAGTGATGCTAGCGAAGGAGACGGCTGCACGCGCAAGAGAACGGCCCTCACGCCCCAGTCACCGGTATCCCGATCCCGATTTTCAGTCACCGTAAACACAGGCTTGCGGACGGCGAGCAATGGGTAGCTCGCCGTTCGGCCGTCCGGTAACCGTCCGGAGCTAGCCTTAAATTAATCGTCGATGGCGCATAGAGTTCCACGCGCGCCTCATAGAGATGTCAGCAAATCGTAGGGGCCCAGCAGGGTCGAAGCCTACTGAGGCCGTGGTTCTATGAAAGTGAACCCCGGGATGATATCCCACGTGAAAAAACCTCTTCAATATAATATTTATTCCCTCAAACCATCAGTCTACACGTCAAAGATATCAGAAACAATAATAGAATTAAATAATATAGAAGTAGCTTTTCCGACGGTTTTGCTCCGTAGAAACTGTTCACTACCCTAACTCTATACTTCCAAAGAAACTGTATTTTTTTCTGTCTTCATAATAACCTATGATATAGTAAAACCTCTTTCATCAATAACTACCTCTTTAAAAACTTGTTTTCTAGCAATTTCTTTAGCTTCTCAAACGGCGCAAATACTGTAACCTTATTGGTAATTACAGTTTTGAGCTGTTTGGGATCGAAACGCTTGGATCATGGTCATGAGGTCCGAGTGCGCGTATCCTTTTCAAGGAAATTTCACATCGCTTGATCGACACTTTGCGTGACCAGAGGGCTGGCTCGTTCTTCGCCCAAAGAATCAGCATTGCCATTCAACGTGGCAATGCTGCCAGTTTTCTCGGTACGTTTTCGGATGACAGCGATGTGGAGGAGTACTTCGACGCCTGAGTGTATTTTGTGTTTTTGTATTGTATGTACATAGTTAGGACTAGTATACATTCTTAGTTTAGTTTTTATGTACATAGGTTTAGTATAAATAGTTAATATTTAAGTTTTTTCTGTTTCAAACATCAAAACTTCCAAAATTAAAGTGGTTTTGTTTGGAACTAGCACATGATAAGTAGAATGTAATATAGGTATGTGCTCTCAATTCACTAAGCCTCCATTTCTAGGATAGGTCCCGACTGCTACAATCTGCTGATCGAGCCGTTCAGGCCGCAGAGCGTGCCAAACATTTGAATTTGACGCCAAAAATCCGCCATTTAGTTTTTTTGTTTTGATATACCCAGTGTCACTCTCACAGTAAATACGAATCTAACAACACCTCTCAAGCTAAAATCTATCTAGCCGTTCAGGCTGCAGAGCGTGCCAAACAATTATACATACATGCATACTCTCAAAAAACATAACCCTCCTTCTAGCGCAGTCGGGTAAAAAGAAATAAGACCTATTACTTCGAGTTTTAGAAAAGATCGTCTTGAGCCGTCCTAATCTCGTCTGACAACATTTCACTCCAACTCACTGAAAATCTGTTTATCCATTTCGGAGCGCCCCGCCTCCTTGTCCCCAGGAAATAAGTCAAGTTTTGGCAGAATAAAAAGCAGCTTAAGTTACTTATTGTTGCATTTAAATTAGCCATATCCTGCAAAACCTGACATTTCGTTTATAATCTTTTTTTATTCTTTTACTCCATTCCTAATTATCGTAGCGCACTTTTGCATTATAACTTATAATCTTCATAAATGGGCTATTTTGGTCGTTTTAATCCCGCGGAGAGTCCATTTGGTACATGAAATACTGTAGTAATACGGCCATTGAACTGTAGTTACTTAGTACGCAACGACCGACAACTACCTACAAGGTCATTGACTCGTTTACTTAAAGAAATTAATTTCGTATAATTATGCAGAGATTAATTCGAGTTTTTGATAAAAAGTACTTTATGCTTTAATTTTTCTTTACAAATCTATAGTATTTCACGTACCGAATCGACCCTCAGCGGAATAAAAACGATTAAAATTTAACGGTGTATACATAATTGCCCTTATTAGGGCATTCAACCAAACTTTTCAGCTTTTTCACTAGCCGTACCGACAAATTACTGCTTGAATGCTTTCGGACAAGACAATGTCCGAAAGCTGACCTTTCGACACAAAAAAAAAATGCGTGTACTAATTTATTTTTTGTAGCTCCACCTACCGGTTTGAATTGCGCTTTCAAAGCTCCCAGGAATCCACTCAAATATAGACATATTCATCTAGATCAGTCAGCCGTTTAGGAAGATTCATGTGACAAAAACGCCTACGGAAGAATTATAGAAAGATAGAAATCTTTGATATCCTCGGGTTTTCTCTATTATAATACGCTTTATAATTTAATACACCTATAAAGTTTAGAAAAGTTTTCACCAATAAACACAGTGATTCATGTCCTCATAAAAACTGTGTTTTGTTCTTTCTTTCTGTCTTTGTTCAGGAGTTTTTGAGTTTATCACGTTCACACAAACAGACAGACATTATTTTATAATATGTAAGAATAGATTTGCTTAAGGAATCGCTAATAGCCATTTCTGTTAATAAGTCCCTGAATAGAGGAAATTATCTTAAGTAGGTTGTCGAAAAACAGGCAAATAGAATAAACAAAATTAAACATTAAACTGTTAACTTAAAGGACGCAAAGTGTACCCGACGTCAAGAATGTTTTAGCTGAATATTCTCTCGAGCCAAAAGAAAGGTAGACACGCACTTAAAACTGCAATTATAAAGTAGACGACCGGAGTCCTAATAATTAATGGAGACTGAGACGACTTAAAGTCATTAGCTGGGTCGAGAGTCGCGAGAAATAACATTCATTTTATCCTAACGAATAAAAATAAAACGGTAATTATTGTCTTTAAAGACTAAATGACAAAGTCATGACGATTCCGGGAATCCAATATACGAAAGACGTAAAAAGGCGTATTTATTTTCCAACCCTGGAAATACATATTTTTAGGAAGTTTGAAGAAAAAATCGCAAATTAAAAAAACGCTTTATTATGCCGGTCCTTGGTGCCGGATTGCGCGCGTTTAAAAAGTAAACGCGAGTGTTGCAATAGGTTGTATGAACTAAGTTGGTTTTCTGAACTATTTGTCAACTAGATTACACTCCTGCTCCAGGAATCAACGGTGGTATAACTACAGACTGTACAGACCATAGCACCCATCACAACGTGGTAAGCGACGCCCTCGTGCTGGTGGTGTCTGTGGGCACGGCCGTGCTCCTATAGTGGTGACGACGACGCCGTATGTAACGCATGGTTATTTCCCCTGACTTCGAGCTGCAAATTGTCAACGACGCGAGTGCAAGTGCTTGTGCGTGATAATATAACAAGGCTGACCGTCATGCCAGTACAGAAAGTGTAATGCAAGTGTACGTAGTTAAAAAAAAATAAAGCACTTTCCACAATCTATAACTAATACAATATAAAAAAAAGAATTTTACAAAAAGGAAAAAAGTAATTAAAAATAACTTTAATTTTGGAAGCCGGTGTTTCTAGATAAGTTGCTCCGTTTATTAAGTGAGTTGGGTACCACCTGCTTTATTGGAAGTCGGTCAAAAATGTCTCGTATCATTACTGTGTGCATCTTTTTCTATTTAAATTCAAGTATAGGTGTGTGAATTAGATAAGTAGGTGCCTGATTGGGATTCTCGCTTTCTTATTTTTAACGTCATAATCTTCAATCTCACGTTATTCTAGATCAAATTTTCCCAAGATCCAGTGTTATACCTATCCATTTATATTACGTTTGTCAGACTCGGCTACACTTTACGATTCTCGAGAGGCAGAAGGCTGAGTGACTGGGGCCATCCTAACCCTGATTAACTTGGCTTTTGGCTTTCCCAAATGTAGATACCTACTCCATATTCATAAGGGAGTCGGTACGTTGCTAATGTCCATAACTTTTTAATATCATCACTGTTTAATATTCGTTAAAAAGTTTATTTTAATGTGATGGTCTTTTTGGACCCCTTGAAGTCTCCAAAATGATGAAAATGTGGATAATAAAGTCTCATTATCAGGTTAAGCTGAAGTTGTGATCAAATGAGCAACTCAAGAACCTTTATTTATCCTATGGAAAAACATAAGTATTAATAATAATATAATTAGCGTCAAGTATTTCAGGCGATTTCTGGCCACAGTAGACCCAGTCTTGTGGAGGGCGAGCAATAGGTAGCTCGCGGTTCGACCGTCCGGTAGCCGTCCGGACCGGGCCCAATTCGTCGATTCGCTTCAAGGAGATGTCAGCAAACCGTAGGGCCCAGCAGAGTCTAAGACTACTGGGGCCTCAGGTGTGCAAAAGAGAACCCCGGGACCCCGGAACGAAGGCAAAAAAGGAACAGGGGCCTTTAGTCAGTACAAATTTGACACACCCTCTCGCTTCGCTCAAGAGCGGGAGATGTCATTGGATGATTTTCCCACCTAAAAAAACCATGACGTGTTAAAACATCATGCGTGCGAGCGGGAAAAAGGGATGGAGCTATACACCCAGTATAGCGCCATCACTTTTACAGTGCAGTTTAGGTCGTAAAATGGATCGTGTTAAGAGCTCGTGGTAGGGCCTCTGCGTCTAACTTGGTATAACTACTCCAAGGCGATCGAATGTGAGGATCAACAATTAAATAAATAAAAAGTTTATATTTAGGATGCGAAAATGATAAGAAATCATAAAATAACTCGTCCCGCTCTGGGCGCAGCGAGAGAGAGAGAGTGTCAGACTTTTACCGACTAAAACCCACCTTCGTGTCGTGTTCCTTTAGTTGCCCTTAGCGTTCCAGAGCCACGACAACTCTTCCTAACTCGCCATATGTAGCAGTAGCTTTTTTAGGTGGGTTATCACCCAATAACTTCTCCCCCTCACTAGGGCAGAGCGGGAGGAAGTGTTTGTCTATTACTGACTAAAACCCACTCCTGTGTTCCTTCTTTGCCTTGTGTTCCAGGACGCCTGGATATCCTTTCGGACTACCCATGATATAGCAGTGGCTGTGGTTGACTTCAGTTTCAATTAATTAAATTATTTGTTCGACTAGAAAAATAGTACATTTCACATCACAATTGGAAAAAGTTTGTCACTACTACCAAGGCGACATTTGCACGAGCCATAGGCGAGGGTGTTATGGAGCCGAGGGCTGCAGTGATACGATTTAATATGTAATAAATTGTGGTGGGGGCGAGCTGCTACACTTTTACTCACGAGTGCGAAAAACAGTAAATTGCGTTCCTAAAAGCCGACGAGATAAGAACAGGCTTTCGATATTGAAAAATATACCTATTTCACGGATTCCCTCCCTAGAGCATTATAACTAAACCTTGAAAATCCATTAACCACAATATTGCGCCCTTTCCGTCTCGATCCGCCATTATGGAAGGAATGTTCCTATCGTTTATATCAATTTGATCCCTGTAATAAACGCTATAGCCCATCTATGAAACTCATAACGGTTTTGTTTTACATAGCTTCAACGGACTGACGACCTTTACCTTTCTGCCTGGTTTGATTTGGTACTTTTTTTACCGTGGCGGTAAGTACCCGCCGATATAAATGGCACTGGTATGACATTTGTATAGCTATTAGCCGCTCCTGGCAAAACATTATCTTCTGCTGCCCTCTACAATATTATTATTATAACACCATAAAAGAATAAATATTTTCTGAAATAAGAGTTCGTACGAAAGAGAAAACGGAGAGTTAAGGGTTTTTACAACATTGTGGATGCTTTATTTCTAAAGTTAATTAATGGTGGTCTTACTAAAAACTGGTAGCTCCGCCCCTCCCCCTCTCCTCTGAAATAACTCTGCCAAGACATCAGGGCACGTGTAGTGATAGGAGTAGGCCCTTGTTGCCCGCTACATGGACACAAGTCTATTACACAAGGTAGTGACTAGAACAAGATCAAGGTGAGATTTTCCAATAAGGCCGTGTTTACGGAGACGCGTCGCGTTGAGCGTTCGTCGTATATTGCAGCAGCGAGCCGCGTCTTTGCTCACGCAAACACAAACATATATGGCAATGTACGACGGACCGTAAACACGGCCTAACTTTTCACCCGACATAGGACATAGGTTTAAACATAACTAAGGTTGCTGCTACTACACGCGTGTGTGAGTGCAAACTCTAGATTAAGTACCTGCACTTGTCGGTACAGTCAACACCATCTAGGCTCCAAAGTGAGCAGAGCTTGTGCTATGAGTACTAGACAACTTATCTAGACAACTGATATAGCTACATACATTCTTATTAAATCTATTTCTAAATATATACACATCTTAAATAAATTACACCTAGGCATAGAACAAATGATCGTGCTCAGGTGGGAATCGAACCCATGACCTCAGGCATAACAGTCAAGGCCACTAGCCAATAGACCAACAGCCAAGAATGCAGAAGCAGTTTGTCCATGTAGATATCCATTTTTTGGCATCAAGACATGTCTGCGTGGCCATGAAATCTCAGTGAGGTATTGCTCGCCATAAATCGACGAAGTTTTTTGCAGTAACGATGATATATTTTCAACTTTAGTCTGCCTACAATTTACCAGGAATATATGTTATCAAAACTCGTACCTAAGCAATTAATGTAATATGTATGTAGCTACAAAGTCAAAGTTAAATCGTTAATTTCAATTAGGGCATGAACAGGTAATTTTGAATATAATATAATGTTCCACAACTATCACACAACGCCGTCCAGTCCCAAGCTAAGCAGAGCATGTGTTATGAGCACTAGACGACTGATAAACATACATATATATTTCTAAATACATACAGATTATAGATAAATTACACCCAGACACAGCACAAATGATCGTGCTCATCACAAAAACATTTGTCCTGGGTGGGAATCGAACCCACGACCTCCGGCATAGCAGTCAGGGTCACTAACCACTAGATCAACAGGCCAGTCAATTAATGATATCCCGCAGCCTGCTCATGGACATTCATGAATGTCCATGAGCAGGCTGCGGGATTGTATGAAAGGCTTATTGTAGCCTTGGAACGCAAAGAACAACTGAAATATGTTTTAGTCTGTCTTAAAAGTCTGAGGCTAAAAAGCGGGAGACTTTATTTGATGCTTTTTGAAATCAAAAAATAAGAAAAAAAGCAGTGTCCATTGACGAAGTTAGGCAGACACAATTTTACTTTATACCACACAATATATCGCCAAATACGCCTATGTCACGAAATAAATGTGGAGTAGGTAAGTGTGTGATAAATCCCCCTTACTTGATTTGTTCATTAGCAACAGTTTTACGAGTGTTTGTCCAAGGAGAACAGCGAAACGCATCTAATAGAGAGGCTGGCGCGTCCCGTGACGTCAGCGACCGTGACCCAGTCTGTCCGCTCCTACCTTTTACCCAGACCAGAACACGTGTCGAGAGATAATCTATTGTGTTTTCTCTTTTGCCTCTATATATGTATATGGCAAAGTAGGGACGGCGATCTGAAATCAATTAAACGAGGAATCGGAAAAAAGATTTTTAGGACTCAGTATACCTGCATAGTGGCGGGTATTGTCATTGGATGATTTTACCTACTATAAAAAAAAAACCTGGGATCTTTAGACTTCAATTTGAATCGATTTATAAATCGAATTTTTTTAGGAAGAATCGCTATCCCTAAAGCAAAGTCCTGACTTATCAACGCCCCGCCTAAACCCTAGAACGCACATACGGGTATTTGAACCTTAAAGCTGGCCAAAAATAATTTTCGCGAAATCGTTGATATTAAAAATTAAAATCGGTGCTTAAATAGTTAAAGGTACTGCGCATCCCGTAGCATACTGTATTTGACTCGACTCCCGCGCCGCCGCCCGCTGGTATGAGTCGGAAGTTACCGTTCGCTTGAAGTGTGCGCGTGATTGTTCGATATTTTCCCTGTGTCATCTCACAATAATTGTTATTATTTGGTCTTTTGAAACTGCATATAAAATATTTGTGATGGATCTGTCAAAACCAGGTATGTAGTTATATTTTAAACTATTTCTAGATAAATCTACTTTGAGTTTTAGTATTTATTGTAAAGAACAAAAGTTCATAAAAAATATGTGAATTTAGACGTTTTGAATATAATTTTTAAGAGTTTTACTTAACTTCTAAGCTTTTCTATGCAATGAGACATACATATAATTGAAGAAGACTAATTCAGTAATACACTCAATGCAAAATTTGCCGTGGAATACCGCGGATGTATTTTTTATGTTTTTTTTTTTTTTTGTAGGTAGGGTAAGTAGAGAAAGTATTTTTTTTTCTTTTTTTTTCTTTCAGGGCCGTCTGGTGTTAACTTTTTATTCCGGAAAGACATTTATAATATGGTGGAAAGTTCTCAGGAACCAAATTTTGATAAAAAGTTGAGTTACATGGAAGAAACTGTGATCAGTAAGTTCTGTAAAGATGAAGATCAACGAAAAGATTGGAAACAAAAATTATCATTGATAAAGCATCAGTTTAAATCCAGATGGCATGCAGCGCATAAAAGGAAAGATGTATTTGAAAAAAAAAACGGTAATTTAAAAAACTCGACTACCGACCCGACCGAGACTAGACGGCTGACTTTCTAGAATGGGTCCCGACTGCTACAATTTATCTTGTATTTAAAATATTATATAGTTTAGTGGAATCGGGTACAACGACTTTCTTGTTTTAGGGCTTTTTCATGAATACTCAGAAAAGCAGTCGGGTTTTTTAGGTTTTTTAAATTACCGTTTTTTTACTATGGTGGATGGCAAAATATGCAACACATACAACATCGACCATGAGGTGTTACATATGTTACGACTTTTTAATAAATTTTAATTTTGGTTTATTTTTTATTTTATTTATGATGTGTGACGACATAAATGAAATTAACAATACATTCGTAATGATTGACATCTAATAGGCCCATTTAGAGACAAAAATATTTTTGGCCAGCTTTAAGGTTCAAATACCCTTATGTGGAACGCTAAAAGGAGGTTCCTTTTATGATACATAGCTACAAAAAATAAGAAAGGATTATTCAAGATTTACCCCTCGAGGGGATTGAACGAGGGACACTTTCACGCGAGTGAATTTACTGATAGAAGCCTACACATAGTTTCAAACATTTGGAAAAACTTGAGTTTTTACAAGCTTTCTATTAGCTTGCACTGTATGTATTTATGTATGTTCGGCTCAAATCTTGCAACTCAATTTTGAAGCAGAAATCTTCAACCGATTGAGCTGAAATTTTACATGCATGTGTAAATCGGGTGACAATGCAACATTATGATGACATGGAGTTGATCTGATGATGGAGCTGGAAGGTAGCCATAGGAACTCAGCAATAAAACAATATAACCCCATTGAGTTTGGGCTCGCTTGATTAGTACTGACGAGTACTATGATCCTGTATGATAGCCAGAGTCTGATGATGGAGCGGGAAGGTGATCATAGGAACTCCACAGTTAAACGATACAACCCCATCGAATTTGGGCTCGTTTGATTCGTATTGACGAGTACTTTCATCCTATATGGTAACCAAGGTCTGATGATGGAACTGGAAGGTGGTCACAGGAACTCCGCACTTAAATGACACAACCCCATCGAATTCAGGCTCGTTTAGTTTGTATTGACGAGTACTTTCATCCTATATGGTAGCCAGGGTCTGATGATGAAGCCAGAAGGTGGTCATAGAAACTCCTCAGTTAAACGATACGACCCCATCTAGTTTGAGCTCGTTTGATTAGTATTGACGAGTACTTTGATCCTGTATGATAGCCAGGGTCTCATGATGGAACCGGAAGGTGATCATAGGAATTCCGCAGTTGAACGATACAACCCCATCGAATTTGGGTTCGTTTGATTCCTATTGACGAGTACTTGGATCCTATATGGTAACCAGAGTCTGATGATGGAGCTGGAAGTTTGCCATAGGAACTCCGCAATTAAACGATATAACCCCATCGACTTTAGGCTCATTTGATTTGTAATGACGAATACTTGGATCCTATATGGTAAACAGGGTCTGATGATGGAGCTGGAACGTGATTATAGGAACTCCGCAGTTAAACGACACAACCCCATCGAAATTGGGCTCATTTGATTTGTATTGACGAGTGCTTGGATCCTATATGGTAACCAGGTTCTGATGATGGAGCTGGAAGGTTATCATAGGAACTTCGTAAGAAATCGACACAATCCCATCGAGTTTGGGCTCATTTGATTTTTATAGAGTAACTTGAAAAATAAAGTGACATTACTCTAAATCCAATATCTTCCTTTTCTCAGTCATACTCTTGGTGGAGTGGTAGTGGTCATGGATCGTCTGGTAGGTTGGATGCGGTTTTTGCGAGAATACTCCATCTCTCTCTATTCATGGCACTTCGTGTACATTCAATAAGGGAACACTTCGAAGATGATTTAGTGAGGTCTGTCCATTTGGTAGGCGATTGGCCGCGAGAACGTAGGCCCTCTATTCTTCCCTGTACCACTAAACGTTCCAAAGAGCTTTCATTGCCTATGATATATCCAAACATCTTAAAAATTCGCTGTTGCACAATCGACGAAATTTTTTGTTTTGATGCAAACCTCTTTAAGAATGTTTAAACGTTAGTACGGTGAGCAGTCTGTTTTATCCTCAGTAGACGCCTCCAGCGTCACATTTCAAGATCGTCAATCTTTTTACGGTGCTTGAATCTTTTCCGCATTTCCCAGTATTTGTGATTGTGGATCCCAGGTAAATAAACTCTGGACAACTTCGCAATTGGCTATTTCATGTAAGTTAGGTTGATTGTTAGTCTTACGATCCACCACCATAATTTTTGTTTCATAAATCCAACCTAGTAGATTTCTCAGGTGGTCGCCTCCTTCTGCGAAGCAGTAATGCTAGCCAAGGAGAAGTCCTACGGTAGAGGTGTGCCCCGCTTCGGAAGAGCATCGCCGTGTCCTCGTGAGGGCGATCGGTAGCGATGATCTCTCGCGCCGGGCCTTGGTTCAGGCCATGGTCCGGAGCGAGGAGGAGTGGCAGGTGGTCGCCTCCTTCAGCGAAGCAGTAATGCTAGCAAAGGAGGAGGCCGACCGCATCAGGCAACGGCGCTCACGCCGCAGCCACCACCGTAATTCCGATCCAAATTTCCGGCCACAGCAATGGGTAGCTCGCTGTCCGTTTTTCTAGTAACAGACCGGACCGAACCGAAGTCGTTTACGGCGCGCACTGTTCCCGTGCGCCTCAAGGAGTTGTCAGAAAACCGTAGTGGCCCAGTAGGGTGGAGGCCAAGTCTGGGGCTCTGGGGAGGTATGAAAATGCATACCAGGGCCCTGGATCCAAGGCAGGGAAGGAACAGGGTAGGTTTTTAGTCAGTAAGAGTCTGACACTATTTCCCGCTCCGCCCAAGGGCGAGATTTATCATTGGATGATTTTACCTATCATAAAAAAAAGCAAAGGAGGAAGCCGACCGCATCAGGCAACGGCGCTCACGCTGCAGCTGCCGCGCCGCCGTAATTCCGATCCCGATTTCCTGCCTCCGTAGGCGCGGACTTGCGGACGGCGGGCAATAGGTAACTCGCTGTCTGTCCGTCCGGTAACAGACCGAACTAAGCTCAAGGGCAGGGGATGTCATTGGAAGATTTTACCTTCCATAAAAAAATAAAATAAAAAAGGACCTGGCAGACTTCTAAAGACTGAACGGACTGAAAGAACTTAGTCTGCTAAGACTAAGTTTCTTATGCTTTCCTATAATATGGGTATCAAATGAAAGGACTTGCTGCGAATAAAAATGTGATTTAAATAAAGTACGAGTATAACTAAAATTAAAAAATAAATTATAAATAAAAAAACTTTTTTAAAAACAAGCTTTCAATTAAATGGGCTAAAAAGAAGAAAATAAACTTTTCCTTTATAACTTTTACTATCAATTTATAACGGCATTACACAATTTATATGATATAAAAGCTTGTCGCGAGATTTAACTGTGTAAATACACTGCTAAATAACTTCGTTAATTAAATAACTTCATCTATTGATTTTAATATTTTCAAAATCTCGCGACAAGCTTTTGTATCATATAAATTGTGTAATGCCGTTATAAATTGATAGTAAAAGTTATAAAGGAAAAGTTTATTTTCTTCTTTTTAGCCCATTTAATTGAAAGCTTGTTTTTAAAAAAGTTTTTTTATTTATAATTTTTATTCTCTATAAGTTCTAGTCTAATTTACGAGTAACCAAAGGGTTTCTTAGGATTCCCGAAACGGTCAAATTGCAATTGAGAATATTTTATAGATGATAATGTTTAAAGTAGGTACGGTAGGCATCAATCACGTAAAATATTGGCAATCGCATTAACTTAACCGTTTTCTGTATGATAAAGGTATCCCTCAAATCAGACGACCGAGGTTCTTGGCCAAAACCAATCCTTAGAGACAGGGGCGCCGACTCCGTGAAATAATAGAGGGTTAGAAATAAACAGTGGGTGCCGAACACCCCTGAGAATAGACATCAAGAAACAGATCAGTAATCGCCTTCTAGGGATGGGCGTAATAATAAAATTTTTGTCATTCAGAATCTCGATTAAATGTGCCAGGATTCTATAGAAATATTTTTTTAATGTTTTTAATTTATGAGTACATTATGAAGGGCCAAAACTGATGCAAAATAGCAGATTTTCAGAGTTCTTTACTTGATTAATTTTACACAAATTTATGTTTGGGTTTCAATTGAAGCCTAGATATATCCACAAGATATCTGTGATTTCAAAGTATTTGGAGAACGATGTGTACCTAATAACGTCTTTCACGTAAGAGCGGTTGTATGGAAATTTATTCGATCGTAAGTCACTGTAACAAGTGGTAGGGGAGATGAACGTAGCCTCAACGTAACTAGGTCAAGGATAATACATTGTAGACATTTTACAATCATGGTAGTGCCCTCATAAACCAAAAAACAATTATATCTAACGACTTGGTTTCTCCCGCGGCTTTACCCGCATCTTATGTTACTGCTCTGCTCTAGTAGGTTATAGCGTGATTTTATATATATAACCTTCCTCGATAAATAACCCTTTAACCTTCCTCGATAAATGAGCTATCCACGACAATATTTTTTTTTTCAATACATTTACTCGAAAACCAGCTCTTACCCCACCACCGCTTTTAGGCACGCAATAGACTGTTTTCCGCACTAGTGCAGAAAAGTGTGCAAGACAATTTTATTAACTGGGCGCGTGGCGATCTACACGTGGCGCGCGTCAACCCCCGTTTATTCATTTCTTTGTAAGTGTATTGAAAAACGTCGTTTGATATGCATGCAAATTTGTCACTGGAGCCATAACACACTCGCCTACGGCTCGTGTGAATTCCGCCTCGATCGCAATGACGACCTTTCTGCATTTGAATCAAAATGTACTATTTTCAATGCAAACCAGTATTTTCTGAAATTAACCCGTTCAAACAAACAAACTATTCAGCTTTTTATATAAGTAAGTATCGATATAGGTGGTTAAGAGATTGGCAGGGACTTCGAAAAGTTCTTTTATTTATTTTCATATCGTAAAGTTCCAATTATGGGATCAAAAGTATACCTACGTTATTTACAAACTTTATCAATCCATAACCATATAGGTTTTTCTTGACATTGACAAAAAAAATAATTGAATTACAAACTAATGGAACTTATAATAATTGAAAATTAGGTAAAAACAACGTGACCCGTGAGTGGCCGTGAGGGTTGCGTGGTGACTAACCCGATTTGATAAATACTTATAATAAATTATGAGATCAGGCACTTTTCCGCACTAGTGCGGAAAACAGCAATTTGCGTGCCTAAAAGTAGTAGGGATAGGACCCGGTTTTTGAGTAAGTGATTGAAACAAATATTTTTTTCCGACGTAGGTATGGTCAAATACGATTAAATAATATTAATATGCACAACAGTTTCGACACGTATGGTAGCGTTCTCTGCATAAAATGCCAGCACATAGTGAGTATATTTTTTTGTTTCAAATAGAACGTGTACGAGTCTGCGTTCGGATCTAACCTACCCGTCAAAGATTATAATAATGCCCTGCTCCCGTCATTCCAGACGAGGTGGAGGACATTATCAAAAGACTTCAGCCTCGGAGAAAGCGCCTTGTTCTGAGAGTATATTATTTTATTGATAGTCTCGCGTTTGCGGCTGCGTGTACGATATCACCAACAATGTGGTATCGTACCACCATCACCACCAAGCACGTGTCGTGTGCAACGGTCCCCGTCGCGGAAACCGGATTAAGTATTACGATATCACCAACAAGGTGATCCAACTCTTCCCCGCTCGACTCAAAATGCTAATAACCGCCATCATCAACGGCACATTCATGAATAACATGTTCCCCCAAGCGTGGAAACAACAGGCCACTAGTTATTGGTATTCTCAAACCAGGCAAACCCAAATCTAATCCCTGCAGCTACTGTCTACTCAATGTACTCGGTAAATTGTACTAGAAGCTTATTTACAAGGGACTAGGGTAGAGTAGGATAGAGCAGGGTGGAACAGGGCAGAGCAAGGTAGAGTAGGGTAGAGTAGGGTAGAGAACCCGAGAGGGTAGGGTAGAGTAGTTAGTTGACGGGAGCGAAGTCGCGGGCAAAAGCTAGTATTTTATAAAACAAGCTGTATAAGTAGGTATTATGTACTAATACTCCATTTCTATTGAGTGTAATGGAAATGGATGGTCATATTTAAAATGCTGTTTCTGCTCATTGTAATGACCAAAACTAAAAATATCAATCCCAAGTAATTTTGTTCAGAATACACCTGTTAACATTTCAACACTTTAACTTTTTAATTTCTTTGAATCGCCTGGACCACGGACAGAGCCTTCCTGATTTAGGTACTGTCTGTCGAACACAACTTTGATAATGTTTATGATATTGTAGAATTTAACTTTAATTTATATTACATATTGATTTTGATAATCGTGTATAACTTCTAATTATTTTTATTTTCTCATTACCTATAATGAATCAAAAAACGAAGGCTCGACGCGCGTCCTCAAGTTCATCTATATTATATAGTGAAGAAGATTTTGAAACCTGTATGATAGAAATATTCACAAGATTTCACAGTCCAATTCCTGTAGTCATCATTAAAGAATATGCACGGCGTGGTAAGAAAGTTCCCGCAAGTGTAACTATATCTAATGGTCAGGCTCTTGATGCGTTAACATTGTGATCACAGCATGTCTTATAAAATTTATAAAAATAAATGCTGCGCTCAGGACCAAGGGAAAGGCTGTTTAAAGTTCCGGTAGCCCGCACTAATTTGTTAAAGTTCGCACCCGTGACTCGGACAGTAGAAATACCTACATAATACTATGTCGCTGCGGTTAGGTATTTTTACTTGCACATTGGCGGAATTCGAGAGGGTGATACTGTGTTATCCTCTGTGTAATCTGTGCCGGTTCTCCAAGGCGCTGCCTACACTGATGGATATCTGTTCAGTCTGTCGGTGGCGTCTCTGAGTGCGGCTATTTTGCGACTACATTATTTGTTAAAACAATTGTATGTGTTAATAGATAAATAAATAAAATATGCAGTCTTATCGCACGGGGCAATCTCTTACAGACAATCCTAGATGGACTGAATGAAAGGAAAAGATTTAATAGGGCTGGCATAGCATTGCAAGACAAGCGTACCGATGGTTCAAAACAGGTTCTCCAGGATTGATACCTACCATGGTTGCGGGATTGCTCGGGAGAGTTACCGCAGCGAAGAGAGCCACTATAGGAACATAAGTGTTTTATTTAGTGAAAGTCTGACACTCACTGGCCCATAAAAAAAAAGTTATGGCTGAGATGGCACAGCTTCATGTAGCATTTGTTGTTAACCATACGTACCTAGGAACAATAGAATTTTAACACGCTTGACAAATCTCTTTCTTCTGCCGCTGGAGGCACAACTGAATCAGATGAGGGTACCCCTAAAAAGCACACAATTGTGAAACTACAGGGGCGTGGCACCCGCGTCCGTACGAAAATTCCCTTTGCCATTCCCGGTGGGGCGCGACCGTCCCCGCATGCTCCAGAATAGCAGGTACTTCAAAGACAATAAGTTAGCAGCGTGGAACCACATCTCACTTCCTTCTCCTGTCCTTCCTTCACTCTTGTTATACAAAATGCCAAGAATATATATTTGAGGTCTGCACTTAAATCTCGTCGCAGTCCATCACACAGTACAGCATCGTGCAGTGAGTAGTTTAAACACAGCACCGCTTGATTTTAATTATTATTGGCTTATGTCATGGGCGTAGCCACGGTGGGGCAGGATGGGGCGCTTGCCCCACCCTGGCTCTGACCTGTACGGTACCTAACCAAACCTAAAAAGATGAATGGAAAATTTCGTGGGGTAGGTAGGTGAGCGAGTAGAGTGTTTTGGATAATTCGAATTATACACACAGAGTGCTATAGGGTGTAACCTTCTTTTAAGAAAAATATAACCGGGTAAGACCGCGGGTATATATATTGCTAGTTACATATTATTTTAGACTGCTGCCCCACCATGAGCCAACGGCTGGCTACGCCGATGGCTTATGTTTAATTCTTCTTTTGTTTTTCCAGATAGCAAAACTCAAAAGAATCGTTTAATTAAACCAACATACAAACCCGTAACTCTTGCCAGTGTTTCTTCAGTTCTCTCGGGAACCACTGATGACACTGAAGAAGTCACTTTACCAATAACTACTTCATATGACTTACAAAATCATCTTTCAGCGATACAGATAATTAAATTTCAAGAAGAAGCTATACCGAGAGAAACTATACATCTCATAGCATTAGTTCTGCCGAACTATCAACAACTTAGAAAGTTTACGATCAAAAAATGCCGTATCGACATGTATGTGGTACACGAGATCGGCAAGATGCTTCCTTACACCACAATCACCGATGTGTGTTTAGATGACTGTCCTCTGAAAAAAGCCAACTATGAAGAACTTTTACAGAACACAACGTTTCTTAAAAATCTATCTTTATGCAGATGTAACATAACTGATGCTGTGTGCGAGCGAATGGCTGCAAGGTTACACTATTTAGAATCAGCTGAAAACAGTTTGATAACTTTAAATCTATCTTCAAACCGCATAGGGGATGAGGGTGCCAAATATTTTGCAGAAGCCCTTAGAAGTAACAGACATTTGCGGTATTTGAATTTAGCTGATAATCTCATCAGCGACGAAGGTGCGAGTCACATATTTAACATTTTGATAGACTTTCCGTTGACCTACGCCGAAAACATTAACCGGCGACAACGCTACATGGTCTATTTGAAAAAGAAACTCGAAGTTAACAAGGAGTGTTTACGTAAACTTCGTCTGCCTCAAAAATCAGCAGAAAAAAGTCCCTCCAATGATAAAATACCTGTATTGCCACCCAAAAAAAGTTCTTCTACACAATCTCAAATACAGAGAAAAGGTAAAAAAAGAGATAGCTCCAAAAGCCTAAGTATGAGCACGCTGATACTGAGTGAAGATAATTTACCCAAGAAGGCGGAATTACTATCAGGAGAAATAGTAGGACCATTTGTGGACCCATTTTGCCCTACTTGTGTGACGGTTGAAGAAAACCCTCGCTGTGTCGGCAATTTCGTGTTATGTTATCTGAATTTAGCGTATAACGACTTAACACTCGCGAGTGTTAGTAAATTGCTAAAAGTTATTGACTACCAGAGATCTCACTGTACGCCCGACGCATGCGGGCTCGTTAAAGTAGTTTTGGAAGGTAATGTTTTACCTGTTGCTTGTACGGAGTTGCAGGTTTTACAAGAAATGCTGAAACAACATGTAACATCTTTGCAGAGGAAATAGAACATGAGGACATCCATACCAAAAGGGTGACCGCGGGCAGTAGGTACACTCTGTACTGTTCATTTAAGAAGTTTGCGTTCGGAGCTCCGATTGGCCCGCTCCAAGCTCTTACCCAATCAGAGCCAAATGTGGCATAGTACGCGAAATTTCAAATAATTTGAACCATTCGCCACTTCGATTTTTGATTGCTGACACACAAGTTGAATCATCACGGCGGTCGGCCTTAAATGCGCAGTCACCGATTTTCGGTTTTCGAATCGAAGTGGGCTATGCGTAACCATAGCAAATGGTTCAACTTATTTGCCGAATACTATAAACGTTTCGATCTCGTTAACGTAATAAACCACTTGCACTAAGGCTTCTGGACGCGCAGTGTGTAGGACCATACCATCAATTGTTGAGTGAGTTCAACTCCATCTAGCAGGAGCATGGCCATGGTCGGACCCACGATTTCATCTTAACTATAAACAACTGAATACACGTTTGAGATAAAAAGAAGACCTGGGTAAGCGGCGAATTAGTTAAATTAAAATGGCTGTCATTGCTATGGTTATGTGCGGCCCCCCGCTGTGCCGTACTTTGATTGAAACCCAAAAATCTATTACTGCGCATTGAAGGTCGATAACCATTTTGGTTCAACTTATTTGCCGCGTATTGTAAACAGTGACCACATAAAAAATATCTCTTGATTTCAATAATTGCTTATTTAATCTAAGACTATTAAAATAGCTACTCTATAATTACAACATATTTCTAACTAAGCCAAGCCTTCTCTTTTCTTCCATTCGCTTTTCATTTGTGCCATTTTCTTCTTTTTATATTCTGATTTTTTGTATTTAGTACTGTCTAGTCGTTTTTTCTGGGCAGTAATGCTGTCTTCGCCATTCAGGACTTCATCTAACTTTGCAATCAACAATTCCCGCGCTTTCTGTCGGTTTTCATCTTGACATCGGCTTGTGTGGCATTTTATTACTGTGCCTGTAAATGTGAAAAAAAAAAACAATAAATAACCATTCTTTATTTAAATTTTAATTAATATTTTTGTAATATTTTATACTTAGAATGGATCTCAATGCGACGCCGCCCCCGAGCAATAAGTCGGTAATCGCAAAACAAATTTTTGCGATTGCCGACTTATTGCCTGGGGGCGCAGAATGTATTTTTTTTAAGTTTTCTCACTGACATATTGCTGTAATTTTAAATTGAATTTTATTTAATTTTTATTGGATTTTATAGATTGAAATGTCAAATCAATCAATTTATTTTAGGATAGCTTACATTATGTTTGAAATAAAATCATAAATAAAAAGAACATTATTTAAAATTAAAAAACTACCATGTAATTCAATAAAACATAGATATTTTAATTAAAAAGATAAAACTAGGCCTAGCCTTCATAAAAAGTATGGTATGCGGCAAGTAACTTGGACCATCTATAGTTACGAGCAGCCCCCCACTTTGATTGAGCACTGCACATTCTAGGTAGACCATCATGATGGTTCAACTTGTGTGATGAGGATTATAACCAATTTTCAGATCTCAATCAATAATGTAGTAAAATATATATAGATAAGGTCCACACCTTTTGATAGTAAATAAAAATTTAATTACCTGTCGGAATATGAGTCAGAACTACACAATTAGAATTCTTGTTGACTGCTGATCCTCCTGGCCCACTTCCTCTTATGAACTGTTCAGTCAAGTCACTCTCATTGATCTTAGGCACTTTGGAGTAGTCTATGGTATGTTTGAGTGCAACACACATGCGGGACACAACCCCTCCTTGCGGATTCCACAGCCGGGTGAGCAGCATTTTAGACAACAGATCGACGTTTTAATAGTGCTTCGCCTTTCTGAAATTATTAAATAACATATGTAGGAGGATCCAAAACACATAATTATAGTGATTTTAGGCCAGTCTGCTGCAACATTAAAATAGAACTGAGCTGCCAATGGATAAAAATTACCTCACAGGGTATCCCAAATACCTGGGAATGACAATGTGATAGTCTCAGAAAGAACAAACTTTGGGGGACAAACTTAATGTCAGATAAATCACAAAAAAGCTATTGCTATATTTAAATTAATATTGTTTTTGATTTTTTAAGTGAGAATATTGATTAAACAGAATAAACGTAGGTAAGCTACATTAGCTGTTTAAAGTAAGCTAGAGTAAATGAGGATGGAATTTGTTATATATAACAAACCTCATCCTCTTATATATATACAGCCAGCTTTGCGTTGTGGTACTGTCACATGGTACCCTCACATGGGGTGAATAAAAATGCAGAGGTAGTTAGAAACAAAAATTTGATTAGGATGTTCACTTTGGTATTTGTCTGTTATTGATTTATGTCATGCCATCAACTTTTAGTACAGTTAATGAATAAATTCGAGTACTTAAATGCTGGGAAAAACTGATAGTCAGTGTGAAAATTCCTCCTCAAATGTTTGTCTCTATTCACCCCTAAGTTCCTATTCAACTGGTTTGACTGTACTCTTTCTCTTTAGGTAGATTAATAATGGTATAAAAAACATACGAAGATTATTAAAATTTAATTAATTACCTAACAATGGTTTAGGTAAATAACTTATTAGTAAACATTTTTATATAAAATTTTTATACAATTTTTAAATAAAAGATATGTGAAAGTTGTTTACATTTAGTTAAGTACCTAAACAGATGGAGTAGAGCTGTAAACTTTGCTAGTGTTGGGCAATTTACATCTATATATAGTTTGAATGTGAATGGGAATTATGAATGGTAGGTACCATGTGCACCTGATTAGGGTTTTTATATCAGTAGATTTGACACTGATTAAAGTGCAAGGTCAAACCCTGGCAAACATGTGTTTCGTCAAGATATTTTTTCTAAATACATACACCGTGTAATTGACAGGTTGGCAAAAACTGAAACAGTAGCTTCATGACCATGATTATGACTGTACCTGACTACAGTTTGTTGCGTCTAAGCATGTGGAATATGACCAACGAATAAGATAGTTTTTAGATAAATGTTGAAGGTTAAATACCTGGTACGCAAACGTTATATCTTTGGGTTTAGTCAACTCTTTGTTTTTTCTAAATTCAGTGCCAACTCTGTGTCTAAAGTACGCCGGATCAGTCAGTGTCAGCGACTTTGAGTACTGAATAAGATGTTTGTAAAGTCTCAATACCTCTGATCTTGTAACTTGCATGTTAGAAAATTATACGATGGTAACTGGCAGCAAAACTAGTTCACATTTATTTAAGTTTAATAAATTTAACAGCCAAATTACAAATAACAACCTAAAATATAATGTTGACACAATTTTGACACTGACACTGACAGTTGACACCTGACATAACGAAAATGCACAAAGTAGCTGCTTTGTCAACACAAACAGCAATTTTTCAGCTCCTGGCACAAACTTGTTAAATACTACACAATAAATATTGTCATCGGAAGACGGTATTGGCGATACCAATACAGACTGCCGTTCCCTGAGTGTCGGTGATACTCAAAGGACGGCAGTGAGATTACTTTCAATTTACAAGCACCTATCCAAGCTCAAGGAATATATCAGGGTATAAAAATTTTTCGACCAAACAACGACACTGAACTTTTTATTGAATGCACCCATAACACTAGGGAATCCCCAAAATTACATAGAAAATGGCAATAATAAATTAGTGACGTACCAATCCGAAAGGGCATCATCGATATATGTAATATTAAATCGAATTAAATATTTATTCAGGTGATAGAATTAATTATGACTTTTGAAAAATTTAAAATAAATATGAAAATAACTAACTTCTGATAGTAATTCAATGAATAATAACTACGTAAAACCCAATTATAGGTTAAGTTCGCCTGTGTACATCGCTTGTCCTATTTTTTTTAACTCTTTAGTCTTGTGTACAATAAAGAATATAAGAAAATCAATAGGTAATATATGGAAATCATTTCAATATATTATCTATTGATAGACATTTGAGTTTTATATAGGTTTTTTGTAATAATAAAAGTTTTGTCACTTCCAAAATGTATTTCATGGGCAAATTTTTTACTTAGTTGATTACTTGTCAGCTAAAATTTTGATTAGCTTAAATTGGTTTTTATACAGCTATGCTATGTTACTGGCAATCTGTATATCCCAAAAAATATACTAAAGAATACCTAGGAATCTTCTAGGAATTCTATACAATGATCAAATGATGAATGTTCAAGGGACCATGTACTGTTGTAAATAATAAGTCAGTAAGATAAGCCTATTTCTGTCTGGAGGATTCAACAGTGACTACAATTATTTATTCAGTGTAATTGCAGTAATCACAAGTTATCAAATAGCATGTATAATCCTCATCACACAAGTTGAACTATCATGACAGTCGAACCGCGAATTATTATTATAGCAAATAATAATTATGTTTTGATAAACATACCTGAATAACACAATAATGATTTATGGTCAATCGATAACGAAATTTAATTCAACAAAAATCGAGTTTAATCGAATGGACATCTCTTGGACAAAAAAGAACCGAATGACGTAAAAATAGTAAAAACACGCTGATTTACGAGTGAAAAATACCGAGTTACAGAAAATAAGTAGTTAAAATTATATTTTTTACTGTGCACTGTGTATAGTTTGATCTAAAAATGATGCAGCCAGACTCTCAAACACAGGGAGGCAGTGGAGTAAGTGTAGAAAACATCATTGGGAACAACGACGTTATGAACTTTGATATGATGGCAGAAATTGAAAAAGAGCTACTGAACAATCCTTATGACATGATATCCCTTGTCTTTCTTCTGTACGATGTCCCAGATACTGCACTGCAGCGTCTGATCGTGTTTCAACGAGTTTCCAGTGACCCAGGCTCTTCCACGAACCTGAACATGTTACACGATTGGTTCCAACATGCTAAACACACCCCCAACTGGAAACACGAATTTGTGGAGGCCCTTCTGATTTGCCAACTTTACAGCATTGTCAGAAAAATAGGGTTCAACGTACCTGCAGCACGCAAGTTTTATCAGACTGACTCCATTACTGTTAAAATGTATGTGAACCCCATGAAAAAAGCCTTGTACAAACTATGTGAGAATATTAACTCTGATAATCTTTTGAAACTGAAAAAGGCACTTCTGACATATGATATTGACACAACAGAGTATGACTCCTGTGAACTAGTTTTCCTTAAACTCATGTGTGATAAGTTTATTATGATTAACCAATATCAGTACAATAAGAAAGTATTAGGCTTTAAAGTTGATGTAGACAAACTGATTAAAATTGTGGAGAGCCTACCAGGTCTAAGGAAGTTAGTTTTAGAAATAGATATGTTGCAAGAATCATTGAATGATTTACCTAAAAGCAGCATTACAGTTGCTACAAGTACTCCATCACATCACATGAAAGTAGATGAATCACGACAGGGAGCCGAAGATCAAGATTATTACAAATTGAGTTTTAATGATATATATGAAGAAATTACTGCCTTACAATTAGATGATAAAGAGACAATTGAAACGTTAAAATCAGACCGAAAGCAATTAGATAACGACATTTATGAAATTAAGAGTAACAAAAAGGTTGGAACTTGTGTCATTATAAATCAAGTAAATTTTTATCCATCTAAGTATAGCATAGAATTCACTGGCCGAAATACAACATTAGATAAGCGCATTGGATCCGACTATGACTTAATGATTTTAGAAAGGACTATGAGATCATTGAACTTTGAAGTGATCAGTGAAACGGATTTGGATCATAAAAAAATGATAAAATTTATTATGGATGTAGTCAAGAATAAAGTAACTGAAGATGACAGTATTTTCATGTTGTGCATACTGTCTCATGGAGTCAGGGGCCATGTATATGCAGCAGATTCCGTGAAGGTCAAAATGGATGATATTCAAAATATGTTAGACTCCGACGATGCAGTGAACATACACAACATTCCCAAACTACTAATTGTTCAAGCCTGCCAAGTTAATGAAGATCTTCACCCTGATTTAGTAGCTGACAGTCCACAAAGCACCTATGTGTTAAGGAAAACTAACTTCCTTATTTATTATGCAACAGCACCTGATCTAGAAGCTTACAGAAATGAGAAAAAAGGGTCAATTTTCATTCAGATGTTATGTGCACAAATTCAAAAGTTTGCGAATATTGAGCATGTACATGACATCTTTACTAAAGTTAATCACAGGGTAACAGCCCTTTGCACTAAAGCAAGGTGTGCACAAGTGCCAATATTTCAGTCTACATTAACAAAGAAACTTTATTTACAAATTCCTCAGTAAAACTATCATAATTATTATTGTATTTATCTAGGATTAAAAGAATAACATGTAGTAAGTTTTATAAATTTTAAGGCCTTATTGTTTTTAATTTTTAACAATAAGATGAGAGATGAAAAATTGTGATACTGGTACTATCTATTGTGATATGTTTAAAAAACTGAGACAATCGAATTTTATGTAATTTGTATTATACTGTATGACAGCCTGGTGTCTGAAACTCCATATCCAAAACTCGTATATTTTGCATATGGGTAGAACAAGTATGTAACTGCTGTTTCCAAAGGACTTGTACCTTAGTATTTTTTGACAAAATCGTGTTTGTAAGCTGGCCAGAGGTAGTTAAACACCTATTCTCAGCAATCTAATAATTAGTGCCTTTTTGTTTGATTTATTTTGTAGAAAAAGATATCGCTGAAACATTAGTATTTACCAAAAAGTGAATGATGATACTCTGGTCTGTAGGACCACATTTACACTATACCGTTATTTAATTGAAGATTTTTTATTAATTACTCAAGCCCCAAGCAGACACTGGTGTCCACAAACCTATTGTCTGTCTATTGTGTCTTTAATTATGGTATTAAAAAACTTACGTATTATTTACAAATGTTGTATTTAAAAAGAAATTAACTTTTATCACTACATCTTTACCATACTAAATCTCGAATGAAAGTAAAATCATACTGAACTGTTTACTGTCATTAGATACAGTCATTACAATTATATCAACAGTTCAGTATTTATAATTTTCAAAGAAACTGTACTTGTGTACTATAAAGTAATGGCAAAATAACCAATACCATTGAAACCTATAAAATAGCAATTGGCGATGGTGGTAGCCAAGGGCATAGAAGTAAGCTAGGTACTTAGTACTAGTTATGACATCAGCAATTATGTGCAATATTTATATTGGATTTTTTTATTAATATTATAAATATTTTTAACACATGACTGGTCTTTATTTCTTGCTAGCTTTCTATACTATGATCAAATAAACAGGATATAATCATAACAGCAAAATAAAAGCAATAATTTAAGCAATATTTTCTATATTTATGGCAACATCTGTTTTTGTGTAATCCAACACCGCTGCTTCCAACTGTTGTCTTTCTTCATCAGTTTTTAGTTTGGACCACATAGAATCTAAATAGGCTCGCTGGTGCTTTTCTATAAACTTAAAACTATGTTTTAGGGTGGCACCAACATGTAATGTGTTCAGCTTAACATCTAGTTTACCTATCTTAGTAATAAAAGGTAGACTACTTGTGACAAATCTATGTGGGCCATGTCTTGATCTTATAATAGCTATCCTAGTATTTTCATTACAATATTTTGTTAAAAATCCATTCGTTACAGCAGCAACACCAAAGTCACCATGCAGCAGCTGAATTTTACCAAGTAAAGTGTCGTGAAATATTTTTGGCTTCAAGTATAATGGTTTATTTTCCGACACATATGGACAAACTATTTCAACAGTAATGTATCTGAAAGACAAAGAACACGATGGGTATTAATACAAGTTTATAAGTACCTATAGATTTATTGTGCTTCATGTTTCTCAGAGGTTAGCTTGAAGTTATTGTCACAATCCCCAGCGTAACTAATATATGCATCTCATACGTTCTGGCTTTGCTCTCTAGAAAGCATGGGTATCATGAAAACAATCAATCTAGCAACGCATATCCCTCTACTTTGATTTTCATTCAACATGTACATTTTATTTTTAATAAACAAAAATTTCTGCACTACATGTCCACAAAAAATCAATCGTAACGCACCTGTTTTTGAAACGAACCATGGCTAAATTAATAATTTTACAATAATACTGATAAAGTGTGTTTTTATTTTAACACAAATTAATCCTGAAAATTAAAACACCGCGACAAAGAGAATATAAGCACCAGTCTGGTGCAACTCCCTAAGAAAAAAATGAACCATCTCAAATGTATGGCGCTTGCGCTAATTAAGATGGCGGCCAAAATGGTGGCTATCGCTGTCTTGCTCTAACATCTATTCGACTCTGTCGCAGCTTTAAGCCCGCCATATTCATTCTTTGCTTGTCAAGAAGTGAATGAAAACAAAATTTGATTTTTGTGTTTTACACTTGTTTTACAACTGTTTCGTGAATTTCAAGCGGAAATTTGTATTATTTATTGTTACTTTTATCTATTATTGGTATTTATACGTGTACCCGTGTGAATTAATATGTAAATATGCATTAAAAAACTTGTGAAATATGTGGTCTAAAAGCCGGCCGCTCGGATGGTCAACAGCGAATATTTATGGCTAAATATCCATTAAATGAAGAGAGGTAAGCCTAAATAAACATTAATTTTCAGTTACAGAAAAAGATCTGGTGATAAATACAAATTTCTGATAATAATCGGTCGAAAATCTAGAAAATAAGCTATCAATAGTGCTGTGTAGTGGAATTTTTATCGATTATATCGATACTTTTATATTTAATCTTATTTACAGACAGGTTTAATTTTGTTTCAAATTTTATTTAGTTTTATTCAAATAGAACTGTCATACTTTTCGAACAACAAAGGTTATGCTTAAATCTTAAAAAGTTTTTTTTTTATAGAAAAGCTTCGTCAGACTCCGTACTTCTATTCGTAGGGAGATTTGGCGCAGATATCGAGAGATTTTAGACCCACTATTGCCCTTAATAACTCACTAACTAGCAAGATAATACTTTTTAAGGTTTATGCATTATATAGAATAGGCGAATAGGTTATAGGTACTGTATTTTTTTAACATTATTAAAGAATAAACTGTCATTATTAAAATCCTTAAAAAGGCGTTTCCTTTACCCACACCACCCACCTCCACCTTTGGAACCTAAAAATTTACCTGCGAACTTACGTTAACGCAAATGCGCCAACGTAAATTCGCAGGTTATACTTGGTTTAATTTTTTCACTTGAAATATTCCACTTATTCCTAGTTTAACTGGTGAATAACGTTGGCGTAAATAGATCTTAATTTAGACCCAAAAAAAGGAACCAAATTTTTTATATATATATATATATATCGACTATCGATAAAAAATTACCATGAGCACCTAGTAACACCACTATTTCGGTTGTTATGTTGGCAGCCCTCATGCGTCAAGTCTTTGGTTATGTATGTCAAAGTTGGTATTGAAGCGTAGCGCAAACGCCATACTGAGCCATTTTTTTGTATGGGAGTCCCGTCTCTTAAACGTAGTGCTTATATTCTCTTTGATAAGCACTACGTATATAAATAAGCACCATGCCCTCGTAACTCAGAACATTTTTTTTTTTTTGCGAAAAGCGCCATCTATCCCCCAAGTAAGGAACTTTTTTATTACAGTGTTACCATTATTTTTTGCTTGTGAAATGTGGTAGTTTACGCAAATTGTTAATTATGCTATTTTTCTTTAATTACTCTAGTTTCATAAAAAAAAATTGATTTATTATCCAAGCGGAAATTATTCCCAGTATATTTTATTAAAGCTTTGTATTTTAGTGATATTTTACGATTTTATAATTTTATGAGTAATTTACCGATACTAACCGTTAGCAACACTGAAGCTTGACGTCACAAGAAATTTACTGCCGTTGGGTTCGTAACTTCGTGCGTATTTTTTCTTGTACTTTTTGGAGTTTTTGGTGTTTTAGTTGTTATATATGTTGAGTTGAGCTTTTGTTCCTCCATATATTGCAGAATAACCGAAATTCCAGCACAGATTGCATTTTGTGAAAGTGTAAATAGGCCCTCTGCAAAGATTTTGGACCATATATCTCAGTGTAGTTATTTTACGCTTTACACAATGTCTCGAAACACATGCTGTGTTCCTGGTTGCCCGGTAGTAGCAGAAGATGGTGAGCATAGATAATACATATAATAAGGGTATAGATGAGCCACTGACAGATCAGTTTTATTTTTAACTACTCGCCCTTCCCGCTAGTTGGCGCTAGTGTCTGCGAAAGCATGATATGTATAGATATAGCTATGTAGGCGCCATCTACGTACACACCTATAGGTATATTGGTGATCTTGCATAGAACGCATTTTTCCATGTAAAAAATGTACCAAGGCGAAAAACCATATGGTTTTTCACCTTAGTACATTTTTTACACGGATATGATAAGGATATATCAATATAAAGGGAAATAAAACAACGGAAATTGAAATAGATTATTTTATTAATTACAGCTCTTGACAATTTATACAGATAATTATTTAACGTCTCTAATGTATTGAAATTAAACCACTTTTATGCTTTAACCACTTTTATCCAAAATAGCAATGAGTGCGAGGGTTTTTCGGTATTCTCGCCATCGTAATCCAAAAACGTAGCCAAATTTGATCAAAATAAACATGCACGTCGAAGTCCATAAAACGATGCCAGGGTCAAGCGAAATAAGTGTATTCGTCGGTATCAGTTTACGAAAAGCCAAGTAACTATGTAAGAAACACTCTCGGGGTCCAGGAAACACGCAATGGTCAATAAAAGACAGATAAATCGAACAGAAAACTCGGAAAACTCACGGCACACACAACGAACGTCCTCGAAATAATTCAAAATAAATTGAATGAAAACTTTGAAAAGTTTTACCTACCCGTATTATCTATTGTCAGTGTTGCCATTGGAAAAATAAGTATTAAGTATTTATATAAAAAATGTTATAGACTTTTAAAGACCGAGGACGAATCGAAAATAATGTAAAATTAATTTTTACTTTCTATTATTAATTTACATTTCACAAATTATTAAAAAAATAAAATTTTAAGACAGAGGTCATATATGGCGACATCTAGTAATATAAATGGAATATTTTTGCCTTAGTTGGCACGTCTTTCCCGCTAGATAGCACCACTTTCCATACATTTTCTTTTCTTGACTTCAAAGTACTGTACTGTCATCCCCATGATGGTGAGTGTAGTGTGTTTTTATATGCTAACCAACTGTACCCGGCATGCATTGCAATACATTTTTTCCTACCTACCTCTTTATTTGGGGTTGTTTTTTTTTTTAAATTGTTTTAGTGATCTAAAACCATCTTCCTATTATTGCTTTCCTAAGAAAGGGAAACCCCTGAAATACACAACGACATAGGCTTGAAAGCATATAACCGTATATGCTTTCATTCCTATGTCGGACATACATTTATTATTATTTATTTATTTATTTATTTATTTATTTATAGTTAATTAAAACGGTACATGCCCACTTACATTAATTAACATAGAATTGTGAAAAACATAACAAATAATAATACATAATATTGGTAATTGCATGGAATTTTAGATTATGAATTGATTTTTATATTCAATTAAAATTGTTTCAATAATACATCATTTAAAATTAATAATACAACATTGAACACAATGATACACATTAACATGGAACAGTGGACACCCTTGCATACTGTCTCTCACAGAACACCAGACAAGCACGAATTATTTTATTCCATTCGTCCGCAAACACATCACATTCAGGGTCGGCATTCAGGAGGGCGTTAAGCATCCTTAGAGTGCGACATACTGGGGATTCGGCTCTAGCGACAGTTCTAGATGGCTGTGGCGCAAATAAATTATGACGGCGGCTCTGACGGTGTGCAATGTATTTATCGGGTACAAATAACCGACAGAAGAGATCGTGGAGCTCAGGACAGTCAATGCGTCCGCTCAGGATTTTACAAGCCACTACGAGCTGATCGAAGCCTCTTCTCACCTCTAACGAATTAAAACCCAGCACACCCAAAAGGAAATTGGTAGGGTACATGTAGGGAAAGAAAGTGTACAATCTTTGAAAAAGAAATCTCAGGAAAGTTTTCTGCACCTTCTCAAGCATCAGTGTCTGAGCCGCGGTATATGGATGCCACACACAGGCACTGGCCTCGAGTTTACTTCTAACCAGAGTGGTGTATAATAGACTAATGACACTGGGATTGCGAAAGTCTCGAGCGTTCCGCAAAACAAAACCCAGGCGCCTGAAAGACTCCTTTGCAAGGGCAGAAATGTGATTCTTAAATGTCAGACAGCGGTCGAAGGTCACTCCCAAGTCTTTTATGACGGCAACACGAGTAATTATTTCCCTACCTAACCTGCAGTCGTAATAGATAGGTCGTGACCCCCTACCGTAAGTCATGACGTGGCACTTGTTCGTGTTAAAAAACAACTTGTTCTCGATGCTCCATTCGTAGATGGCATCAAGATCCCTCTGTAGGAGTTGGCAATCTTCGACCGATCCGATTCGCGAAACTAGTTTTAAGTCGTCGGCATATAGTAGGCAACTTACATGCTCAATTTTAGCGACGAGGTCATCGATCATGATCAGGAACAGAGGTGGTCCCAATACGGTTCCCTGACTCACGCCTGAACGAGTATAATAAGGCTTAGACTCAAAGCATCCATGGCGGACGAACTGCTGGCGATCCCGGAGATAGTCAGCAAAAAACTTGAGAAAGCTGGATGAGAAACCCAGTTTACCCAACTTCGTTAAGAGCACATCATTATCGACTTTGTCGAAAGCCTTCCGGAAATCGAGATACAGAGCGTCGACTTGCTTACATAAATTATTCATACCTATCCTAGTGCCTAATACACTCAATTTTTTAAAAACTGAGTAATACCTTTTTTATTCAGTAGTCAACATGTCTAAAAACCATTGGTTCTAACTTCAAACAAACTTATAAAAACACTCAGAAGTCATAAATGCCGGATAGCTGTCAGGCTTGCTGGAGAGTTCAATTTTTTTCCAATCAACTTATTTTAGAAAAATAACCATTAGAATCGTTAGTTTTCTTCGCAGATTTTAGTGCTTTTTTTTAAATTAATTTTTTAGTTAGTTAAATATGGACCATCCGCCTCCCCCTCCAGCTCCTCCTGACCCTCCTGACGCTGTATCCTCTATGTTTGGTAAGCAACGACATTTGGTAGACTCGGAAACAATCAAGGTTGTTTCCAAAAAACCTATTTTAGACAAAGACATGGCTGTTGCGGCCATACAAACTCTATTTATTCACCCTTCTCTGATGGAGGGTATCAGATCTTACAGTGCTCTAGAAAAGGGCCCGTTTTTAGTTCACGTTTCTCGATCCAAACCGGATCCTTCTGTAGGGACTTCGATTCGTCCAATTAAGTTTGGCCAATTGTTAACTAAATATAAAATAAACAATATTAGCAGGGATGGTATAAAAATGTGGGCAGAAACAAAATTTCCGTTGAATTCATCTCTCGTGAATTCTCGTGAGGCGGCAAACAAGTTTCTATCCAACCCAGTGTTAGGAACCAAATATGTGGCTACGATTCTGTCATATAACATAACTAAAATGGGTATCGTCCGTCAAGTGCCGGTCGATATGTCTATGGATGAATTAGTTGAATCAGTGATTCTTCCTGATGGGTGCGGTATCATATTAAAAGCGCGACGTCTAAATAGGAAACATAAACAGGATGGCAAAACGATGGATCCCAACTCGAAACTGTTGTTATCACTTTCAAGGGACAAATTCTTCCTCAAAGGGTATACTTATTTCATACTTCTCTTCCAGTAGATGTTTGTTCAAAGAGTTTCCTCTAATTATAATAATTGGACTACTATATTTACTGATGCTTCCAAAGTCTCCGATGATAGCCCTGTAGTAGTTGCTGTTTGGATTCCTCATACAAAAATTATTTTAAATTATAAGTTCTGTTACATCTGTTTTTACAGGTGAATCAATTGCCATATTTGAAGCCATTTCATTTGTTATGTCTCATAAGTTAAATAACTCCATAATTTTCTCTGACTCAAAAAGTTGCCTTCAAGCCATTTTATCTAATCCTTTCAGATCTAAGTCAAGATTCCCTATAATTTAAAAATTAGAGATTTACTATTTCAATGTCATGAACTTGGTATTAATGTTGTCATAGCTTGGACTCCTGGTCATGTCGGTATTCTTGGTAATGAGTCAGCTGATTCATGCGCCAAAAATGCTGTTCTCACTGGTTCTCTTGCCCACTCTAAAATTTATTCCCATGATATTTGTACTACCATTCCCCACAAATCGTGGTTTTTCAAATATCAATTGCAAAAAAAATCACTACCTCAACTATCTGTCGTTTACGCTTAAATCATTGTTGCTCTCCTCATTTCTTGGCCAAACTTAGGATTAAGGATAACTCTCTCTGTGAATGCGGTTTGGATGAAGGAAACGTGGACCATTTATTTTTCTCCTGTCCTAAATTGCGTTTCTCTTTTCATGAAATCATTGCTTTCCATATCCCTCGTCCAACCTCGATCAAATATCTTCTTCCTTTTGTGTTTACACGTTTTATATTTAATTTAAAATATAAACAATTTTCAAATTAAAAATTATCAATTTACAAATAGACAAATTAAATAAAATGTCAAACGTCAATGAATAATCCGCCCCTGATCGTTCCTGGTGCAAAAGTTCCCATAACACTCGCCGCATTACCTCGCTGAATAGCGATAGCCAACCTTTGCACCAAGAACAACCTAGACCGGGAGTCACCCGTTGCCTCTTCGAGCCTACGGCCCAAATCCCTTATAAAACACTTTGCCTCCGTACTCCAACTGCCCAGAGTTTCCACAGCTACCGGCACGAAATGATAAAGCCGCTCCAAGGAAGCATACTTAAGCCTTTTTTTAGAGCAGGCGTCTTCAGCAGCGGCAGAGGCAGTGTGCATAGTGCGACTCAGATGACTGGCGGCGACAGTGCTGACGCAAGTTGCGTCCCAGATCAAGCACTTCCCGTTTTGCCATGGCACCAGAGTTAGCCCATCCGGCCTCTTACCATCAGATCTGCTAAGACCTGAAGGCTCAAGCACGCAGGGAATGTTTGCTGATATAAGGGCTCTACGGACTATGTCGTTCAGTGCATGGTGACGCGGAAACCTTCCTGTGCAGCGCCGACAACTCAATGCGTGATGGCCATCGGCCTCCACCATGGAACCGCAGGTGCATGTATGAAGTTCGCACACCTTACAGCCCAGGCGGAGAGCCACCGCCACACGCAAAGAGTCATCGTCAAGTAGAGTGCCCATGTGAGGTGAAGGAATCGCCTGTAACCACGCCCCAGACTCAGGTTGCGACACTGCTCGTAGTCTGGCCTTGTCGACTCCCACCGCACCCTCTAACAATTTCTCTTGAAGCAGCTTTACCCCTATGTCATCCCAAGTCCGCTGAACATGATCTGATTCCGGGATTACTGCCCCCGAGTTGAGAGTCAACCAAGCTGACACAGCATCCGACACAAAGGGCATGCTTCCCCCGTCACCATTAATAGCGAGTAATACAGTGACTAGGTTGGCAACCCCATGCGCAGACGCCAAGAAAGCCGGCAGACCCACATCCCGTGCGCACCGCACCCCGAGACCACCACATCGGATTGGCAGAGCCGCCTGTCTCCACTGGGGCCCATCTAGGGAGACATTAAGTACAGACTCCACCACCAATTTCAAGGCGTTGTCAAATGAGGAAACTTCCTCCGGACAGAGCCAAGTAGGGGTGGTCCGCAACAGATATGTAATTTTTGGAAGAGCGAAGCACATGCGCAACAGGACAATCGCAACGTGTGCAGAAAGATCTTTGAGACGTTCGTGAGCAGATAGGAGGAGCCGAGTTCGAGAAGTAATGGCTTCAGGAACTGCCCTGAGAAAAATAGGGGATCCTAAAAGATTGAAATTTGAGCATGAAAGTTCTCTGAGGCCAGGAAGAAAGGAATTGAAGCGAGAAAAGTGTTTACGAGCCTCAGTACTACAGGGGAAGAATTCGCACTTCGAGGGATTCACCTCCAGACCGAGGTCTCTGAGGCGAGGGACTAGAGCCTCTAAGTCCTGAAAAACGTCTTCAGGTCTGCCCCCGATAGTGCCATCGTCAAGGTACCACACGTTGAGGCCGGATTTTAGTTCTACAATTGCCTTATGAATGGCCAAACTGAAAACAAGTGGCCCGAGCGGGTCCCCCTGCTGGGCTCCCACTTTTGAAAGAATAAGATTTTTGTCAAAGAAAAGATTAGAAGGCAGCCTATAAACTTGATGAAGGAAGGGATATAAAAACGGGGTTTTTTCCTTTACCTCGCTCAACAGAACGTCTCTTTCCAAAGTATTGAAAGCGTTGCTAATATCGAGCTTTAGCACTATGGAGTCTTCGTTCTTCGGGTCCATCACAAATGTTCGCGTGGCGTGGATGGCCGCTTCGCATCCCAGACGAGTGCCAAAACCCAACTGATGAGGCTGCAAGTAACGGGCCATATCCTCTTTGACTGCACGACAAGCCAATTTTGCAGTAAGACGGCGAAAGACACTACCGACTGCAATTGGTCTTACTCCGCCATCTTTTTTTTCCAGTGCAAAGAGTGATGCACCGTACATGAACGGACAAATGCCTGGGTTCAACTGACCACTCAGTAAGAAATTTGCCAGCCTAGTCAGTCCCCCCATGAGGCGTTTCCCATTCTCCCCTGCTGACACAGAAATCAACTCCTTGAGGTGCCCCGGCCGGATCCCGTCCAACCCCGCTGCTGATCCCGTATAAAAAGAATTAAGCGCCCATAGGACATCCTCTACAGTGACTAACAACGGCGTTAAAGAAAGGTCAGGGTCCGGTGGAAAATTGAGAGGACGCGAAGGATCAGGATGCTTAAGTTTCAATGAAGCAAGGGTGTCGGCATCCCCCCGAGCGAACGAGTCGTCTGACATCAAAAGCCGTACCGCCCCTCTCAAATCTCCCTCGAAAACTTTTATTTCAATATTTTTTTTAATAGATCGGGAATCCGACCTCCTTCTTGCGTACAATTCATTGTCAGGACAATACACAAGAGATATTATATTGGCTTTGACCTTAGATGTCATATTACCGGGCAACTCTTTTGCTGGGACTCTTAAAGCCGTGTATGCAAACGACAGAAGAGCACTCCATTCATCTATCCCATTACTAGCAATACACGAGTCTATAATGTCGCAGAGTTTTCCTGCGGCCTGATTCCGGGCACCCTTAGGTATATGTCGCAGGACAGGAATACTTGCCTTGGAACCAGCGAGCCTATCTAAGGAACTCTGGGCAGGTGAATGCGCCAGGGGCACTCGTCCCGATGATGAAGTGTTAACTGTGTCGACTGGCGGAACCTGTGACACACTGTGTGCACCTGAACGCAGGGCATGTTTGTGCATGCGCCCGATGTGCACCTTCAGCCCGTGCGCAGAGAAAACGCGAGAAGACCCTGGGCAGTGGCGGCAAGTTAATAATGGCAAACTCATGTTGGACATTAATATACGAGTATATATATATAAATATATATAGTGCTCGGGAATCGGGAAATACAAATAAATTATATAAATAAAATCGAGTTAAGATACACCCAAATAAAGTTCCAACAACAAACAATACAACAATAATTAAAAATAATTCAGCATTTTAAACAATGTCAGATCAAATAAAAAATAAAAAAAATACAGATATTAAAGATAGTACAAAATGTCAAAAAGAAAAAATACAGCTATTAATTATAATTATTAACTACTAATAAAAGCAAGTTTTTGACAAAATTACATAAAATTGACGTATAAAAATATGTCAAATAATAATAAAAAAAAAATGTGATGGAAAACTGAACAATGTAGGTATAGAACAGTTATGTTCTAAATCATTCAAAAAATTACTTTACAAAAAAAAAAAAAATAGATGTACCTAATAGATCTACCCTCTGCTGTCCTCTACTGGAAACCTGACGAGCTTGAGCGTTGCAAATTCAAAGTGAATCCTGATTCCTCTGGCAGACATAATGCCAAACTCGGCCTCGTACAGGTAGCATTGATTTAAATAGTGTATTGGTGTGTCGCTGGTGGATATTTATTGGTCTCTTTTTGCACGCTGACGCGTCGCTGTGAGGTAAGTCGTTTTCGCACTTTAATGTTCTTGGCTCATGGTTGTGCAATTGTCCAAAGATAGCCCTTCCCCGATTTTGGGGAGATTTCAATAACCTGGCAACACTTTTATCTAACAGATATCAAATGTCAATGTCAGGTGTGACAGTGACAGCTGCCATTTGAAGTTGACAGTAAAAAAAAAAAGGAGCCGTATGTGGGTACTTCGACAACTTGTCACTGTTATTATAGATTTTTTTCAAAAATAATGCAGTACTTGCGGCTGTATTTTCTCCTGAAGGCAACAGCGATCTTCACAGCTAACAATAATAGGTGATCCCACGATGTTAATTCACACACTGAAGTGGAATGTAAGTGTTTTTGTAACGAGATTGTCACTTTTTCGAAAATTGTAACTTGGACTATAACATTAGCAGTGTTAGTCTTATTAGGGTTGCCAATATATCATATATATAATTTAAAATTGTAATAATTATTTACAAGTCCGTGATAAGACCTGTCATACTGTATGGATCAGAATATTGAGCTGTGAAAAAGATGGATGAAAAAAGACTGCATATAGCGGAGATGAGAATGTTGAGATGGATGTGTGGTGTGACGAAAATGGATAAAGTGAGAAATGAGTGTATTAGAGGAAGTTTGAAAGTGGCGCCAGTGACTGAAAAGTTGAAAGGAAATCGTTTGTCTTGGTATGGTCATGTGAAGAGGAGGGATGAAACACATGTTACTAAAAGAGTTCTGAGTTTACAAGTAGATGGATGGAGAGGAAGAGGGAGGCCAAAGAAGAGATGAATGGATTGTGTGAGGAGTGATATGAAAGAAAAGGAAGTTAGTGATAGTGTGACGGCTGACAGGATAGAGTGGAAGAAAAAAACGTGTTGCGCCGACCCCAAGTAATATGGGACAGGGCAGGAAGAAGAAGAATTATTGTAAATACTTTTTTTTCCAGTCTTTCGAGTTTCTGTCTTGTTTTTAATTTACTTAATCATAATCTGTGGTCATAAGATTGACTGACTGACGGACGGTTTCTGTCTGCGAAGAAATTCTTTTATTTTGTTCTTTAATTTAGAAATATATTTATATTCATTTTACTGTTAATTCTCGCTAAATACTCTCCAGCGATTGATGGTATATTAATAGTTCGTACTGTTATTGGCAAAATTGTGGTGTATCTTCCACAAAGGCCATTAATGAAGAGTTGAAGTTGAAGTCATAAATGCCTCTTGTATTCTGTCAGCTTTGGTAAACAATCTTGACATGTCCCTTTGCTCGATTTTTATTTTTATTTTTTTAATTATTGTGAAGCGTGTCAGTCCCGTTATAGTCATTTTAATTTATTTTCAGGTGGAATTCTACACTACTTTCCGCATCCTGAGAAAGATGCAGAAAGATTCCAAAATTGGGTGAAGATTGTAGGAGGTGATATTGCGAGTCTGGATAGCAACACTATCCACAAAACTCGAAGAATCTGTCATCGACACTTTCAGGAAGAGTTTCTTTACCCAAAAAATAGACTGTGTAAATTGGCTGTGCCATCTTTGCTTTTACCCTCTGCAGATGTTTCAGGTAAATTGATTTTTGATTAACTTTATACTAGCAACTGCAATAGATTCACACAATTTTAAAATAAATAGACAATACACAGAAAATGGTCAAATAAACACACAAATAAATGCGGTGGATGCACACGACTGTTTGTTGCATTTAGAGGAACTTGGGGTCGGCCTATGTCCAACAATGGATGTTGTTCCGCTGAAATGATGACGATGATGATGATGATGATGACACAGAAAACTTAAATATCACAGAAATATCCAAATTAACGCGCGCCAACCTATGTATATATTCATTGTTACTCATTTAGTTCCTTGCTTGGCGTTCAGAGGGCGTTGCTCACTAACTAAACCAAAAAACGTCAGTTGCCGGTCTATCTCATCTTATAATATATTAGTCTATGATAAGCACTACGTTTAAGAGACGGGACTCCCATAGAAAAAAAACGCTCAGTATGGAGTTTGCGCTACGCTTCAAAACCAACTTTCACGTACATGACCAAATGAGGGCTGCCAACATAACAACCGAAATAGTGGTGTGTATCTAGGTGCTCATAGTAATTTTTTATCGATAGTCGATATTTATATAAAAAAATGTAGGCTCTTTTTTTGGGTCTAAATTAAGGTCTATTTAAGCCAACGTTATTCACCAGTTAAACGGATAAGTGGAATATTTCATATGAAAAAATTAAACCAAGTGTAACCTGCGAATTTACGTTGGCACAAATGAGGCTTACCCTTATTTGCGTCAACGTAAACTCACAGGTAAATTGTGAGGTTCCAAAGGTGGGGGTGGGGGTGTGTTTAATACTAAAGAAAACGCCTTTTTGAGGATTTTAACAATAACAGTTTATTCTCTTTTCCATTAATAAGGTTAAAGAAATACACCATACCAATAACCTCCTTATCTCCATTCCTCTGTACCAGTCATTTTAACCCAGTGTTTACATCTAAAAAAAATATATATTTCATTACTATTATTAGCATTTCATTTACAGCTAAAATATTTGTTGTTGAAAAAGCATGACAGTGTAAATAATATTTAAAATTAAAGTTTAAATAATAATATGTATAAACGGGTAGAAAAAGAACTTATTGGGCATCAAAAAATTTATCCACATCGATATCAATGGGAAAAGTACCCAGAACGCTGGCAGCATTGCCTCGTTGGATGGCAATGCTGATTCGTTGACCGAAGAAAAGCGTTAAATTGATTTTATAATATAGAAATTTATTTGTTGATAAATAAAATAACTTACAAAATTAATATCGATAAAGTCGAAAAAAAATCCACTACAGCACTATTGATTGGTTACACATAGTTACAAGGATTTTTTTCCGGACGGTTAATTAGCTTTTATGTAGACATATGGCACCCTGACTCTGAAAATAAAAATTGTTTTCATCTATCAGCTTTAGTTTTTGAGATATGGCATATGTGTAATTTTGTGGAAAAATACAAAAAATTAATACCATAAAAAATATTTAATTTTTAGAAGTAGCCAAAAATGATCTTATTAATGATTTTCTTCCATGAGATGCTTGTGGTAGGTCTCGTTTCAAACTCCAGCAATAATCTGCCATGAAATGCACATCCCATCTGCCCTTATATTGTTCCTCCATGGTGCGAATTTCTTGATGGAATCTTTCTCCTTGTTCATCACTAAAGTGGCCAAGATTTTCAGGAAAGTGGTCCAGATGAGAGTGTAAATAATGAAGTTTTACGCTCATGTTGCAACCAAGATCTTTCAGACATAATAACATATGTTGGACCAAGTCTCGGTAGTTTGGTGCTTTAGTATTACCAAGAAAGTTTTTCATTACTGACACAAATGATTTCCATGCTTTGGACTCTTTTTCATTCATTGTTTTAACAAAATTTTCATCATTAACTAGCAGTCGTATTTGTGGTCCATCAAATATTCCAGCTTTTAATTTTTCTGTAGTTAGGCCAGGGAATTTCTGTGCAATATACTCAAAACAATCACCATCCGTATCAAGCGCCTTGACAAACTGCTTCATTATACCAAGTTTTATGTGCAGTGGTGGCAAAATAATGTGATCTTTGTTAACGAGAGGAGAATGTATTATATTCTGCTTTCCAGGCACTAATTTTTCTCTTAGAGGCCACTCTTTCTGAGTCCAATGATGTTCTCTATCTCTGCTGTCCCAAAGACAAATAAAACACGGATACTTTGTAAACCCACTTTGCTGTCCTAGAAGAAAATTTACCATTTTAAAATCCACACATATTTGCCAGTTATGTTCATGGTATTTGATTTTCTCTATAACAGAAGAAATATTTTCATAAGCTTCTTTTAATGTCCTGGAATATGCAATAGGGAGAGAACCGAATTTATTGCCGTTGTGTAACAAAACACATTTCAAACTTCTTTGGCTGCTGTCTATAAAAAGACGCCAATCATGTGGATTATACTGTTGTAAACCCATGTTATTCATTAAGGCTTTGATATCTTGACAAAATACTAAGTCATTTTCTTGCGAAAAATATTTTAACAAATCCTTTTCGCGCGTACGGTATATCGTGACTTTAGTATTGGGTGCAAGTACTTTTTTTTCTTTCAGTCTAGAGGCGAGTAACTCGGACTGTTTTTTTGTCAAATTAAGATCTCTTATTAGGTCATTCAACTCGTTTTGGTTAAAAAATTCTTTGGTCGGGACATTGGGGATAAAATCAGGATCATTCGACTTATCATCGTCTATTATGTCGTCTGTTTCCATTTGGCAAGAAGCTGCTGCAGATGTCGAAGGTAAAACTGGTGGTATACGCTCTTGAGCTAGAATAGGTAGCAAAGTTGGTCGTTTAGCAGATGGTAAATCAGGATAAATCCATTTACTGCGATTATTTGAATTAATGCCGTTTACATTAACGACGCAAAAATAACAATCATCATGATGGTTTTTCGGTTCTCGCCAGATCATGGGGGTTTTGAACTTCAGGGAACTTCTTTTTCCACATGACCATTGTCGCAAACTAACAACACAATTTTGGCAAACAGTTTTAGGCACCCACGGCTTGTCCAAATTACACACTTGTACTTTAAAATAGTCGGTATACGCGGTTTTTACGAAATCTGTCACCGATTTTCTATAATTTTTAAAAACATATTCACCACAAATAAAGCAAAAACACTCTGGATCGTTTAAACAACGTCTCCTTGATGTAGACATCGCTATAATTTTATCTTAACTGATATCAACACTGTGTTAAATTCGTAAATGTGCGCCTACCCTCACATAAAGTATCAAAAAGCTGTGTACGGAAAATAAAAGCTGATAGATAGAAACCGCTGGTAGATTTGAGTTTACTGTATCAAAAGATAAAGGAAAAGTGAAAAAAACTTCTGGAAATTTTAAAAAGTAAAATTTTGTAACTATGTGTTATTTTCTAGATTTTCGACCGATTTTTATCAGAAATTTGTATTTATCTCAAAATCTTTTTCTGTAACTGAAAATGAATGTTTATTTACGCTTACCTCTCTTCATTTAATGGATATTTAGCCATAAATATTCGCTGCTTGTTCACCATCTGACCGGCCGGCTCTTAGACCACATATTTCACAGATTTTATAATGCATATTTTCAGATTAATTCACACGGGTACACAAATAAATAATAGATAGTAGTTACAATAAATAATAGCCGATTAAAATTTACGAAACAGTTGTAAAAACGAAAATCAAATTTTGTTTACATTCACTTCTTGACAAGCAAAAGATGAATATGGCGGCCATACAGCTGCGACAGAGTCGAATAGATGTTAGAGCAAGACAGCGATAGCCGCCATTTTGGCCGCCATTAAAATTAGCGCAAACGCCATACATTTGAGATGGTTCATTTTTTTCTTAGGGAGTTGCACCAGACTGGACGGGACTCCCATAGAAAAAAAACGCTCAGTATGGAGTTTGCGCTAGGATTCAATACCAACTTTCACGTACATGACCAAATACTTGACGTATGTGGGCTACCAACATAACAACCGAAATAGTGGTGTGTATCTAGGTGCTCATAGTAATTTTTTATCGATAGTCGATATTTATATAAAAAAATGTAGGCTCTTTTTTTGGGTCTAAATTAAGGTCTATTTAAGCCAACGTTATTCACCAGTTAAACGGATAAGTGGAATATTTCATATGAAAAAATTAAACCAAGTGTAACCTGCGAATTTACGTTGGCGCAAATGAGGCTTACCCCTATTTGCGTCAACGTAAACTCACAGGTAAATTGTGAGGTTCCAAAGGTGGGGGTGGGGGTGGTTAATACTAAAGAAAACTCCTTTTTGAGGGTTTTAACAATAAAAGTTTATTCTGTTTTTCATTAATAAGGTTAAAGAAATACTCCTTACCAATAACCTCCTTACCTCAATTCCTCTGTACCAGTAATTTTAACCCAGTGTTTACATCTAAAAAAAATATATATTTCATTACTATTATTAGCATTTCATTTACAGCTAAAATATTTGTTGTTGAAAAATTTAATATTAAAGTATCGATAAAGTCGATAAAAAATCCACTACAGCACTATTGATTGGTTATTTTCTAGATTTTCGACCGATTTTTATCAGAAATTTGTATTTATCTCAAAATCTTTTTCTGTAACTGAAAATGAATGTTTATTTACGCTTACCTCTCTTCATTTAAAGGGTATTTAGCCATAAATATTCGCTGTTTGTTCACCATCTAACCGGCCGGCTCTTAGACCACATATTTCACAGATTTTATAATGCATATTTTCAGATTAATTCACACAGGTACACAAATAATTAACAGATAGTAGTTACAATAAATAATAGCCGATTAAAATCCACGAAACAGTTATAAAAACGAAAATCAAATTTTGTTTACATTCACTTCTTGACAAGCAAAAGATGAATATGGCGGCCTTAAAGCTGCGACAGAGTCGAATAGATGTTAGAGCAAGACAGCGATAGCCGCCATTTTGGCCGCCATTAAAATTAGCGCAAACTCCATACATTTGAGATGGTTCATTTTTTTCTTAGGGAGTTGCACCAGACTGGCCATATTCATCTTTTGCTTGTCAAGAAGTGAATGTAAACAAAATTTGATTTTCGTTTTTACAACTGTTTCGTGAATTTTAATCGGCTATTATTTATTGTAACTACTATCTATTATTTATTTGTGTACCCGTGTGAATTAATCTGAAAATATGCATTATAAAATCTGTGAAATATGTGGTCTAAGAGCCGACCGGTCAGATGGTGAACAAACAGCGAATATTTATGGCTAAATATCCATTAAATGAAGAGAGGTAAGCGTAAATAAACATTCATTTTCAGTTGCAGAAAAAGATTTTGAGATAAAAACAAATTTCTGATAAAAATCGGTCGAAAATCTAGAAAATAACCAATCAATAGTGCTGTAGTTGATTTTTATCGACTTTATCGATACTTTAATACTACATATTATTTACACTGTCCTGCTTTTCCAACAACAAATATTTTAGCTGTAAATGAAATGCTAATAATAGTAATGAAATATTTTTTTTTTTTAGATGTAAACACTGGGTTAAAATGACTGGTACAGAGGAATGGAGGTAAGGAGGTTATTGGTAAGGAGTATTTCTTTAACCTTATTAATGAAAAAGAGAATAAAAAGGCGTTTTCTTTAGTATTAAACACACCCCCACCCCCACCTTTGGAACCTCACAATTTACCTGTGAGTTTACGTTGACGCAAATAGGGGTAAGCCTCATTTGCGCCAACGTAAATTCGCAGGTTACACTTGGTTTAATTTTTTCATATGAAATATTCCACTTATCCGTTTAACTGGTGAATAAAGTTGGCTTAAATAGACCTTAATTTAGACCCAAAAAAAGAGCCTACATTTTTTTTATATAAATATCGACTATCGATAAAAAATTACTACGAGCACCTAGATTCACACCACTATTTCGGTTGTTATGTTGGCAGCCCTCATACGTCAAGTATTTGAAAGTTGGTATTGAAGCGTAGCGCAAACTCCATACTGAGCGTTTTTTTTCTATGGGAGTCCCGTCTCTTAAACGTAGTGCTTATATTCTCTTTGAATATGGCGGCCATAAAGCTGCGACAGAGTCGAATTGATGTTAGAGCAAGACAGTGATAGCCGCCATTTTGCCGCCATTAAAATTAGCGCAAACGCCATACATTTGAGATGGTTCATTTTTTCTTAGGGAGTTGCACCAGACTGATAATGGCTTTTGGCGCAAATCCGAACGCAGGGCATATGAGATTGACAGATTCATATTGTTTTTTTTTTTTTTAAACCCCTTAAGGGATGGCTACAGTCTTAACCTAAACGGCCCGTTTACGACCTTGCTGCGCTGGGAGCGGCAGCTCAGCGTCAGGTGGCGTGTGGCAAAATCAAAAGTATGAGAATGTTTGAAGCACGCCGGGAGACAGCGCTCATTTTGTACTAAATTTGCAAAATTGAATATTCAAACAATTTTTTTTTAGTAAGGCGCCCATTACACGGTCATTCAAACGTCAATCATTGCCATCAATCATGAATGATGGTGAATAATGGTTTCCGTCAAACAGTACACTGCTACGTCAATCATCCCATTACACGGTAGGTTATTCGTCAATCAAAATTTTGACTGTGGCAAAACTGATAGCAAAATCTATCGTGTATTGGGCTACTAACTCTTTCAATTTCAATTGATAGGTTATTTTGATATCCTTATGGAAGCACTAATATTCAGTTAATGAAAAACACATGGCGTGATCTTGTACTTAGAACATTTTTCGTCGGGTTATTTCTTTACATATCGATAATTTTCATTTATCGATTTAGGACATAAGACCCATAAGACCTTCTTAGGCATATTTCGCTCAGCTGCACACTGTGATGTGAACACTGAACCCACAGATTACTGATATGCAGCAAGCTACAGTTCGTTCGACGGTTCTTGGAGCGCCTGAAGTTAGGCTCTGCGAACTTTAGCGCTTGTGCACTCGTAAAAAAATAAATGGTTTGAAAAAATAAATGCCAATAGCAGTTGTATTGCTGTTAACAACTGTTATTGGCATTTATTTTTATAAATCATTTATTTGACGCGCTTATTTTGAGCGCTAAAGTTCGCAGAGCCTAACTTCAGGCGCGCCAAGGGCCAAGAACCGTCGAACGTACTGTAACTGAACCTACAATTCAACTACAATCGCATAATTATTTTATTCTGACAGTTGACATCGCAGGTATTACGTTAGTTATTGACATATCAATCGAAGACTTACACCTCCATAGTTACTTCGTTTCAAGCATATTAATTATTTGTGTTAATGATTCACATACTTGCTTATCCAATTTACTTTTGTTTGACATTGGCAGAATAGTCGACATCGGCTCTATTTGCCATTTAAAAAAAAATAGAATAGTTATTGACACTGACATATAGACTTTTTAAAGCGGCAAAATTGAAAACTGCAACTCTTTCAGCACAATAAATATTTAATTTGAAATAAATATCAGATTTATTATATAATGTTAGTATAGTTAATCTTGAAGGCATCTTTGCAGAAACATGCAAATTTTGAAAATTAACTTGTGAATATACCTAATAGTTAAAAAAAACTTTATTCGTGTTGACGTTATGTTTACCAGATGATAGCTGTACGGTTAGAAAAGTTCAAAGGACAACAAGGTTATCTCACGAGACTTGATTTTATTACTTGATAACTTATATCTACAACACCAAGGCCGTTTTATCAATTTGTTTTTGTCATCGCCCTGTGCCATTCAATCCTAACATTCACCACATGTTGTTTGTCTCCAAGGTGATTTATTACTTATCCTTTTAAATTGTGTTATTTTTATTAATTGTTTATTTGTTTATTCTATACTCTTTGTCTTTGTATAAGTTAGTAGCATATTTTTTCCTTTTCTACTGTTACTTTTGCTATTGCACAGTGTGTCCAAATGAGTAAAGAAGTTTATTTCATTGGTGTTGATGTGGGCTCTGGCAGCGTAAGAGCAGCCTTAGTTGATGATAAAGGTCACATCTTAAATGCATGTGTTAAGGAAATTCAGACATGGAAACCTAAAGTTGATTATTATGAACAGTCTTCAAAAGACATTTGGGAATGCTGTGTATTTGTCATTAAGGTAAGCATCATACAAAAAAAACAATAAAATAACTCAGCCTTAAAGTTAACATACTGAGCATATATGTGTAATTGTAAGTACTTACATAATTATGTGTATGTTTGCTACTTCTTCATACTCAAGCAACTGAAACAATTTGGAAGTTATTTGACACATACACACATGGGACATGGGATACTTTTTATCTCTGTAATATGTTCCCTTGGGATAATTTTTAACTTTCATGCGGGCGAAGCAGCTGGCAGAAAGTAGTATTAAATAAATCTTAAATTGACTGCATGTTTTACAGAATAAACTATATCTCTAAAAAGTACACCTTCCTTTTCAGAATGTAGTTGCAAACATAAATCCTGCAAGTATCAAAGGTATTGGATTTGATGCTACATGTTCGTTAGTAGCTTTAGACAAACACGGCAAACCACTGTCTGTGAACACAAACAATAATGATCAAAATATAATAATGTGGATGGACCATAGAGCACAGGCTGAAGCGGACATTATAAACAAAACTAACCATGACATACTCAAGTATGTTGGTGGTAAAGTAAGTCTTGAAATGGAAATGCCCAAATTACTGTGGTTAAAAAAACACCTTCCGAATAAATGGGATGACTTTGGATACTTCTTTGATCTACCAGATTTCTTAACATGGACAGCAACAGGTTCATTGAGTCGTTCTCTATGCTCATTAGTTTGCAAATGGAATTATGAATGCTCTATCGATGGAAAACAAGGTTGGAACATAGGCTTTCTGCAGGATATTGGATTAGAGGACCTAGGAGCAGATAACTTTAAAAAGATTGGCAATAAGGTTTTAATGCCTGGAGAGTTCTGTGGAGGTTTATCTACTGAAGTCGCAAATACTTTGGGACTGAAGCCAGGTACTCCAGTAGCCACTTCAATTATTGATGCACATGCTGGAGGTTTGGGCATGATAGGCACACATGGTGAAGGAATAGATAAAGAAATGTCTTCCCGTCTTGGATTAATCTGTGGAACGTCTACCTGTCATATGGCTGTTAATAAAAAACCAGTACTAGTGCAAGGTGTGTGGGGGCCATATTACAGTGCAATGGTTCCAAGCATGTGGTTGAATGAGGCTGGACAAAGTGCTTCAGGGATGTTATTAGATCACATTATTTCAAGTCATCCTGCTGGTGCTGAACTTTTAAAAGCAATGTCTTCTGGCGAGTAAGTAACTGCCTTTAGAAAACATAATATCACTTATTGTTTTTAAATGTATTTTACTATGTAATTCAATATTTCAGTACCCGAAACCACTTGAGAGGTTTACTATCAAAAATGGCAAGACTGGAAGGGTACAATGACGTTAGCTATTTGACAAGGGATGTTCACGTCTGGCCTGATTTCCACGGCAACCGGTCGCCTCTAGCAGACCCGTCAATGCGAGGCATGATCTGTGGGCTATCAATAAATAACACTGAAGCTAACCTGGCATTGCTTTACTTGGCCACTTTGCAAGCGCTGTCGGTAAGTTGCTCATCATGATGCGCACTTCGAGTTTTATAAATAGGGGCTACTTAAATATTATGTGCATGAAAGGAGTCTAGAGCACCCTGTACAGCTAGCATCATTTTATATCAGCCTATCAGGAGCAGGTTAATTTAAATTATTAAAGTAGTCCCATTAAGTATTGGTGTATTATAGATTCTTTATGAATCAATCTATATGAATAAGTTAGCCTTGAAGCCGTAAGCTATTCAATTGCTTTGACGTGATCGTAAAGCCGGTTACAGACTGCTGTAACGTAACACGCAATGAAAGAATTTGCCGTCCACACTGTCGCATTGTATCTTGCAATGTAACAGAATTCCCATAGGGTGGTCTCCTTGCGCGCGCAAACCGTGCACTCTGTGGTACACACTACGCACGCGAACAGAGCATTTCAACTACGCAAGTAAGTAGGTAAAATGCTCGGATAGTGCGCGCGCGCGCGTAAATTGCTTCTTTCATGTTACATTACAGCCTAGCAATCTGTACCCGGCTTATGGAAACGAGCGATAAAACAATTGGTACTATATTAAAATACATTGCACCTACCTTATGATAAAATTTAATCCCTGTATCTTTATTGCAAACCTTTGTTATAATGTACGTAAAGATATACAACAATTATACCTACATATAGTTACATTCATATGAGTCTATTGTAACTATATGTAGGTATAATAGGTGTTTTTTTTTTATGGTAGGTAAATTCATCCAATGACAAATCCCGCCCTTGGGCGGAGCAGGAAATAGTGCCAGACTCTTACTGACTAAAAACCTACCCCGTGCCTTCGTTGCCTATCATACCGGGGCTGAGCCTTTCTCTCAGAAAACGGCCCTTGACCCCAGCAGGCTTCAACCCTGCCTACCTGCAGCTAGCAGGCTGGGCCTCTAAGACTCAGTAGGTGTATCATTTTTACCAGAACGTAAATAAAATATATTTTTTATGGTCTCTTTCAGTATGGCACGCGGCACATAATAGAGGCACTGGTTCTGGCAGGGTACGAGCCATTCAAATCACTCCTAGTATGCGGTGGCATCACGAAAGATCCACTCTTCGTCCAAATACAAGCCGATGCTGTTGGTCTGCCCATTCTACGGCCGCATGAAAAAGACTCCGTTCTAGTTGGGTCTGCAATCCTAGGCGCGTGTGCTTCTCAGTACTTCAAAAATGTACAGGATGCTATAGAAAATATGGGTGGAACTGCAGACGTCATACCACCTAACATGAGCACTAAAGCATACCATGATAAGAAGTACAGAGTCTTTCTACGAATGTTTCAGGACCAGTTGAAGTATAAAACTGTCATGAATTCTAATCTCTAGTAAAATATTGTTGTTTGGGATTTCGATATATTTCGGATTTCAGGGTGATTACGTAGTAGTAAGCTGAATTTTTATTTCAATATATTTGTATTGTTATTTACTAGATATTAGTATTACAACTATAAATAGAATCTGGTTTGTTTTTATATTTTAATGTTGTACTGACTACTGGTGCTATCTTACTAACTGGCGGACCACAGGACTGTGCCTACCACAGTTTTGTCTGCACAAGCGGATTTGTACAAGGAACACCATGCGTGAGGTGGTTGGTAGTTGGTAAAATATAGTCATACACGATCTTCTACGAGTCTAAGGTAGTCCGAAAAATTCACTAAGGCCATAAGAGCATTATTTTCTTCAAGGGCGTCGCCAGCCGATGATCAAGGGGGGGGGGGGCGAGAATAATGATAAAAGTGTTTTTTTTCTCCACAATATAACTCCTAATTATTAAATTACGTTAACATGTAGGATGGAACATTATATTGTAGGAGACTGGTGCCTAAACTAGGCTCTGAAGCTGTAAAGCAAGCCTCTAGGGGGAGGAGGGCCGTAGCCCCCCCTGCCCCCCCTTGGCAATGCCCATGATTTTCTTCCTCAACCTATGAAAAAACTCCCGCTTCAGGAACTATGCCTAGAATTTGGACAATGTTGGGTAGAAAAGAAACGTTGTATGAACCTTTATGTAGTTACTCATTTCTATTTTCACTGCTGTGATCTAGATTTACGCTATTTATCATAAGTGAAACGTCTATTGGCGTGGGCGCACCTCGGCATAGTGGTGACACCTTTGGCAACGCCGCACATACAGGTATTTGCACGATCTACGCGGCCAAAAGTCCCAAAAACAAAGTAATAATAAAATTTGTAAAATCGGGTTCCACGAATAGATAACGAACTCGGACACAATACCCGTACTTTATTTAACTGCTACTGCGCAACCCCACCCCGTGGTGTCAGTCAGAATTTAACCGTTTCACCAAGTGCATGTGTCTGTTCTCGGCATTTTTCTGAACATTATATTTCTAAAGTGGTTTTTTATGTTATTGAGTTATTCTTACGAATTTAAAGTGATGGATTCTGATAGACAAGGTAAGAGACTTATTAACTACAATAACAAAGTAATGAGCAATTATCAAACTACCTTTTTTTTGTATTATAAATAAACTAATTTTAATTACATGGTTTTATTCATACTTTTTTCTTTACAAGTGTTTTTGTTTATGTATCGGGAAAGATCGGGCTTTGGTTTTTTATGCACGTTATTGCTTGATCCTTTATCTTAAAACTGCTACCAAATTTACTTCCGGAAACGTCCGGATAAATACAGTTTTTGGAACTTAAAGTTATTAAGTACAATTTCCTATAAAATGGGAAATATTTATTATTGATTTTAAACATAGTTTATCTTTGTTTTATTTTCAGGAGGTTCATCAGGAGCAAGAATTGTGACCCGAAAATACTTGTTCGACTGCATGGATAAAGAAAACTTGCCCAATTTAGATGCAAAATTAAAATACTTAAAGGATCAAGTTCTGTCATGTGAAGATTACAATGCAGACCAAATTAATAATTTAAAACAAAGTTTTGCCCATTTTAAATCAGAATTAAAAAAAAAGGTGGTCCAAAGCTCATTATAAAAAAGATAAATTCATGAAATACAAACGTTCTTGGCTAGAAGGTATTTTTGAAATATCTGTTAAAAAAAAAAAACTTCACAAAAGCGACCAGGAAGACCATCGAAGTCTTTTGAAGACGCAAGTGAGAGGAGCAAAAGGCGAAAGACTAAAGAACTTCGTTCTAATTTTGAAAAGGAAATCATATTACATGCTGCAAAATAGGCCTAATAGTAGATTTCCCTAAATCAAATTTTGGAAATACAAATGATGGGAATACAAGCAGAAGGTTCTTCGAGAACCCAAAATTAGCCTCAGAAATAACTGGCATCAATTATGAGCTAATTTACAGACTAAAAGTCATACTAGAAGCAATTTCGAGTGGGTTCCAAATTGATCCTGTAAAATATGAAAAATATGCTTTAGAAACTGCTCGTCATTATGTGAACCTATATGATTTGCCAATCATATAGGTTCAATGACGCCAACAATGCACAAGATTTTAGTCCACGGCGCAGTCATAAACGAAAAGGCATTATTACCAAACGGACAATTGTCTGAGGAAGCAACTGAGGCTCGCAATAAACACTTTAGATGTTACCGCCAAGACTGCAAGGAAATTTTCCAGGGAAAGTTGTAATCAAGATATTTTTAATCGCCTTCTACTTACTTCAGATCCTCTGCTCAGTAGCATGCGAACTATAAAAAAAAGGAAAGCAGGAACATTTTTGCCCGAAACTTTGGCCATGTTTGTATCTGCGGAATCCAATATATCAGAAAATTTGTCAGAGAGCGACGAAGAAAGTCAAAATACTTAATTTTATAATGTGATTTTTCTTTGTACCATATTTATGTAATTTTTATGTATGGTAAATATATGTTTTTAATGTAAAAAAAAGGTTTTTGATTTATTGACGTCATTTATATACCAATTAAGCATTAAAATAATTTTGGCCGCGTAGATCCTACAAATACCTGTATGTGCGCCGTAAATGAACTAAACTACGAAATCCTGCATGGCGCAGCCAGAGGTCTTCACGCGATTTGAGCGTATACATCAGCCTGAAATCATCTCTCGGACATTTGCCATCACCAGACATAATAGAATCCTCACTTATTAGCGCAAGTATTTGGAACTTTACACACTGTTCTGCAAACCGCTAAACTGGTGACCCCGACGTGAAACCGACTTGAATGTTATTACGGTAAACGGCATGATGCTGCTAAGCACTCCTATGATAATTATAGGAGTAGGGCATCATAATTATTATATAGTACTCTGTGCCCCCACTGCTTTTCCAAAATTTCATACGTTTTTTGTGTCTAACCTCCAATCCAGTGCCAATCGCAGTGTAGCCATTGTGTAAACGGGGCTTCCCCCATACACAATGGCTACACAATAGCGATTGGCTGACGCTGGGCCAACGTGTAAACCAACCATTAGAGCGGGACAAGTCATTGCTCATTTGATGCTTATTGCCCCTCGTTCCAAATTGCGCCAAAAGCGATTATAGCGCGAATCCAACCAACGCGCAATGTCACAATTATTACTTAAATAGCCCTTATATTTTGTGACTATTAAAGGAGATCATTTATTTTGGTCCAAATTCAAAAGTCCAATAAAAAAAAATATGGCCATCTGTTAGAACTTGAACCCTTGAGCATTTTTTATTATCGCACCAAAACTGTAGGACCCCCGGGATTTATTTAAGTTTAAAAAAACACATTTTCCGTACATTTTCGGTAACATGAATTTATTGTAAAAACAAAGAGTTAGAGCTTGAATATAAACTTCCATGTAGCTGCCGTTTACCACCACACAATGTGGTGATCTCTCCTTCCCTAGCCACTGAACGCTCCCCCACCTCGAATATCTTATCTGTTACTTTAGTAGGTACCTAAAGCAACACGTGTGATATTGTATCACTCCCGTCCCAATTGATCATGGACGGGAAGACCAAAATCTATCATATGGAATCAGTTAGATTCCATCCCCGATTTCTTGAGTCTCAGTCGCTGACACGACAGCAGCGTTCGATTCACTTATGAACCACGTACGATCCGTCCTGAATGATTTTTCAGGGGAGATCACAGTGACTGATGACCATCGCTGGAAACTCCTGGGCGATGTATGTGGTCTGAAAACCGAAAAGAATGCAGCTCCTAGCGAAGTAAACAAAGGTCAAGCAACAGAGCAGCGTGCCGCGCGCTGGGATAAAATGTGAGCTAGAACATACTCACCTTGCCTTCCTATCTCCAACCTTCAGAGAAAGTAGAGGCTTCTATGTCTGTTCTTATTCGCCCCGATAAGAGTATCGCTTTCGATAACTCTGACAAAGCGAAATACTTAACCTACAGCCTACAGTTCCATATTGTTTCTCAAGCCCTCAACAAAAAATAGACAAAGCTCACCTTGATATGAGAGACCCTAAAGTTGAACTTAGAGCTTCCCTCGCACTCATCGAAGATCCTTATGATCCTTTGTCCCTCTTTATCTCAGAGGAGGTGGGAATATTATCAAAAAGCTCCCCATATTCCCCCAAGCATGAAAAAAGGTCTCTAGTTAATATCGATATTCCTAAACCATGCAAGTCCAAGTCAAGTTTGACCCCTCCTTTTCATCAGTCCATTCAATGTCCTCGATAAAATCTACGAGAGGCTTATTTACAAGCGGCGCAGAGATTATACTGAAGTTAAGAGTGTTTTCCGAATCGAACAATTCTGGCGAATCGTTGAACATTAATGCGCTGGTTTACAGCATAACGCGATGATGGACGTCTAGTTTTTTGACTCAACGAAAGCTTTTGACAAAGTGTAACATAATGGTTTATCATTTAAGTTATATCAACTCGGTGTGCCAGATTGTCTAGTACTTACTCGTCTTGCGAAACTTTTTGTTGAATCATACCTTCCACTATTGCCTACCAGATGGTAGCGCTCTCTCTATGCGATAGTGGGGAGATTCCGCCATCTCAGTTTTACCATCGGACAACCCGACGTACGGCGAATATCCACCCTTATGTTGTTGAAACTTCTACGGTGCGGACTTAGCGTTTTGCCTCGTCGTTTATACCGCGTACATCCAGGGACTGGAACAGTTTGCCTGCTGCGGTCTTCCCGTCCGATTATAATTTAGGTGTCTTCAAGGCTCGAGTGAATAGGCTCTTAATAAACTAGTGCGCCTCAACATGAACGATTGCATCACTGCTTAACATCAGGTGGGATAGCAGTCAAGCACATAGTTTATATCAATTAAAAAAAAATGGGGATTTTCAGGGGAGATCATAAAATCCCCGTCATCATGAAACGCTTTCCAAGGGTTTTTTAACACTGCTAGGAGACACCGCAACCCCGCCTTCTGATATTGACCGTCCACTCATTTTCGAAATTCGCCGTCATATGCTTTTTATTTTTATTTTTCTAAAAGATATATGGGTACTTGTTATGACTTTTCTAAACAATTAAAGCATTGAGCATTACTTACACCGGTATTTTTATTCTTCGAAAACAAAGACCTTAGAATAATAAGGACCAGAAATACCTACAAAATAAGCGTGCATACCTACTAATAGCCGGGAACTAAAGATGGCAGCCATTGCTAGGGAAGTAGTTAGATAATCAAAACCAAAATGTATCGATATCGATACCAGACTTTTTATATTTTTATCATGAGAATTGGTTTTGGAATTCGACATTGTTTACAGATATTTAATAATGTTAAATTTAAGTAAACGACAATAGAGTCTGTCTAACGAAAGCGCGACCTGAGAAAATGAGGTCAAATCAAAAAATATTGAATATGGTATTACTGTCATACTAGGAGAAAAAAAATTTGATACTTGAGTATTTTTTTGTATTTGCGACAATCGTATAATTCTTTTTGATGAACTATATTCCTAATATGAGGAACACAAAATGTTTAGAAATAAATATACTCAACCAATACGCTTTTAACAGCATCACACACTTAGAAATATTCAATTCCCTTACAAAACAAAAAATAGAATCTACACATACTTCTTCCAGCAAGTTAGAGAGATTAGATCCTATGTTTCAAACAGAAATGAGTCAAACAGGGCGTCCCGTTGTCCCCAAAGCTATTCACCACTTCTTTCAGACATTGGCAGTCGAATGGGAAGAGAAGGGCATTGTCATCAGCGAAGCTAAGTAAAGTAATTTGCGTTTCTCTGATAATATTGTCCTGTTCTCTCCTACAGCCACAGGACTAGAGCAAATGCTGGTTGGTCTACATATAAAATTGTTGAAGACCAAAATTATAACCAGCAGCTCCAAAAGGAACGTACACGTAGGCGGACGGAATATACAATACGTCTTAAAATATATTATTGTCTACTTGGGCCAAGTAGTCTCTTTCTGGGCCAGGTAAGACAAAGAAATAACGTGTCGAACAGAAAATACCTGAAAAAGTTACTGGTCCATCAAGGAACTATTTAAGGGCACTTTGCCCATTACACTAAAGCGTAAGCTTATGGACATGTGTAATCTCCTCATTTGACCTATGGTGTATACAGACTTGGTCTTTGACTAACATCCAAAAGTCTAAACTCAAGGTTTGCCAACCGACCTGGATGTCTTTCTTAAGAAATGGAATATGAGTAAGGGACTGAGACCATTAGAAAGAGTGGATGGCTTTTGCACAGCAGTAGAACAATACTGGATAGCTATAATAACCAATACAATACAAAAACGAGTAAAGATTTATTTATTGGTATATTACTATTCTATCAAGAAAGTCACGGGAAAAGGTGAATAACACAAAAAGTTGAATTTTATCATCCTCAAAGTATGCTATTTCATCACATCAATTCGACCGCTTTTGAACGTATAAAGTGCGGTAGTGAAGATATTTCTTCTTAAAGCTGAGTTTTAAGTGTAAAGGTTTTTTCTCCAAATTCCTTAACGATTCAATGTTTTTTTATTTATTTCGCGCAGTCCTTGAGTATCTTCAAGATTATCTATAAACATAAGAAAAAATATTATCATATATCCGTTGACATATATATTACTAGCGTAAGGACCAGGCCAACCGCGCGATTAAATGGCACTAGCGCGCTGGCCCTAAAATTACAGTTTAGGGCCAATGCGTCTCAGTTGACAGTGGCCCGTGTGCGGGAGTGAACGAATATTTGCTTGTCATAAAAATGCCTAGTTGTGTGGTAAAAGGCTGCAAAAATTGTGATACTAAGGTTAAAAAGGAACATGGGATATCGTATCATCGGTAAATAACCTTACATTAATTTTGTTACCATTAAGTTATTAAATAAACACATTTTAAAGCGATAAATATTTTACTACCGAATACCACAATGGCAGCCATTGTGTGGCCGGTACTGCACGCGTGAAGTGCACGAAGTAAACTTGTACGGACGTAATTTTTACTTTATTGTTGTACTTAGTACTTGTAATTTTGAATTTTAGTATCTAATGTGTTTTATATTCAATAAGGATAAAACAAAAATATATTTAAAAGAAATAAGAATCTTAGAAACGATACCTATCTAATTGAAATTGAATATTTTATTCTTAATATATTTTGAAATATAGTTTTATTTGCTGAGATGACATTTAAACTACCTAGCTTTCGCTCACGACTACTTCCGCGTAAATTACGAAAAAATAATAATAATGCTACATGCTTTCTTGACGCTCAATCTTAGTCCGTACCACATAATTATCATCGAAAACGGTTCTTAATTTAACCGTAAAAACGCGGTAGACAGTTATTTTCGCATTTGTAATATAAGTAAGTAAAAGTATGGATATATGGACCAACTTCCGATGACGATGATTTTTTTCAATTACATATTTCCAAATGATGCAACGCGTAAAGAGATTTGGAGTCGCATTATTCGGGAACAACGACCGAACTGTACCTACCTTTATGGGCATGCAATTGATTTAATTGTACCTACTGACTGCTAAAATAAGAAATAAAAAACCTATACGCGCGAACAAGGTTACGTCGATCACCTATGCAGTACGGCAGTCACGTAATTCGAATGAGTTATCACAGATGTCGCTATTTTTGCTTGTATTATGAAAGTTTATAAGAAATGTTCAGTTGGGCGCATCCTTCCTTTCGAAATCATTGCATATATCTAATAGTCAGTCAACAATGATCAAGATTATAATGTCATACTAACTTAAAAACCCGAGATCAAAAACAACTACTTTCTCTTCTTGTTTTTCTTTAAACTTACTGATCATAGTATTTCACAGCTTTCTAACATAACTTTTTATTGTTTTACCCATGATAAGCAAAATATTTTTAAAATCAATCTTTGTTACACAGATTACAGAGAGATACTACGTATCAGATGGGTAACTTGGAACAAAATTTTTGGACCGTAGCGGCGCTGGCCATAGACAACTGACGAGTACTCGAATAGAACTTGACGTTTGTTTTTTTCTTAAATGCGGCCGCGAATACTGGCAAAGGAATACAGCATGAAATGCCGTATTTTTAACCGACCTCAAAAAAAGGAGGTTCTCATTTCAGTTTTTTTTTTTTTTTTTTTACTTTTATTAATTTTCTGATCTGATTGCAGGAAAATAATTAAAACACAACATTTATTTATTTATACATTTATTTATTGCATACACACATTATTGCAACTCAACCAATTTTAAAAATTCTTGCACCATTAGAAAACTACATTTTTACTGAATGATATTTTCAAAAAATTGTACATAATATACAAGTTACTTTTAAATTAACAGGTATAATAATTATATTACAGTAAGAGGAAAGATTACAGTTGTGTGTTTGTTACGATTTAATTCAAACTACTCAAAGGATTTTAAAAATTCTTTCACCATTAGAAAGCTACATTTTACTGAGTTACATAGGCTAGAATTATATTTTCAAAAAATTGTACACATACAATTTACTTTTAAATTAACAGGTATAATAATTATATTACAGAAAAAGGAAAGATTACAGTTGTTTGTATGTTACGATTTAACTCAAACTACTTGACCGACTAAAAATTCTTTCACCATTAGAAAGCTACATCTTTACTGAATAAATCAAAGTATTTAAAATTCAATTAAGACTTTGCATACATTAATCAATTATTATGCTGAAAAATTGAAAAATAAATCATTTAATAAGGACTCAGCCTTATTTATTAAATGATTTATTTTTCAATTTCTTTTTATATTTTTCAAACGCTTTTAGTTGCATCGGCGGTAAATTACGTGTACGTAACCTATGAATATCCGTGCCCTTCAAAATTTTATTTATAACATTGCACCAATTAACTATTGTAAACCTCACAGTTAATGAAATTAAATGATTGAGGATTATCGCCTTGTGTTCGGTACAGTTAATAAAGTCAAATGAATACTTAGACAAAATTACATCTTTTACATGTAACGCTACATTATTTTGATGGGCATTGCTTTCCAAGTACTCATTTGTTTCAGTTATTACTGTACCAAAACACCTTACTACACCTTCGGATGGATAGTTCAAGCTTTTTTTGCCACTGTGTATTCGCGGTGGTTTATCCAGTCATGGATAGTACTTTGGTCACTTTTAAGACTATTTCTACAGGCGTTACATTTAAGTTTCAATTTATCAAAAATTTTGCGTACTACCCATCCCGCTGTGTAAGCACGCGAATGGACATTCAGTCGTTCACGTCGAGCCTGCTCTACAATCATTTCAACATTTCGACCTGTAACCGAATGACCTGGCTCGACAATTTCTTTAATTTCTTCAGTAAACAATGGCTGTAAATTTATAATTTGGTCTGCCGGATCATCCTCACAATTGAAAGTTTGATTGTGGAACTTTATAACTCTAGTTATCAATAATGATTTAAAGGTACAGTTGAAGCTGTGGCAAGTTGGGTCATTGTTGCGGTAGTTATATGCCCTTACCTGACCAAAAAAGTTTTCAATTGGATCTGAATTAAAATATCTGGGTCTCATTATTTTTAAATTATGTTTTTTAAAAATCTGCCACAACCTCATGTAGCTTTTTAGTGTAACAATAAAATTTAGTAAAGAAGGCACTGACTTTTCCTTTCCATTCGAATCCACATATTTAATTTTTTGTAATTTATTAATTGCCTCTTTCCAAAACTGATGATGAGCTGATTTTTCTACCACCGCTGTTCTTAAAATTTTTCCCTTGCTTCTTTTAGAGAATATTGCAGATCCATTAACGCTGTCGAATAATTGGTCAAAAAATAGAACGATCTCTGCTGTATTTGGCAATGTGCTACTGACCGGTCTTCCATCAGCATAATGGGCTGAAATAAATAATTTATTTATATAAACTTTATTGTTCATGTTTCTTTTACTATGTGTTTAATAATAATACCAGTGCTTAATTCTACTGATACAATTGAGTAGTTACTTTATTTTTGTGGTAAAATATACCACAAAAATAAAATAACTACTACTACTACTATAACTAGGAATCGAACTTGTTCAAACATGCAAAACATTATTTTCATATGATGTTACTTACAAAATTTTGCTGTATATGATAAGGCTGCAGATACAGTCGCGCTGAAGACCTTCACACAATTTTTAACCTGAAAATTAAAAATACAATTTTGAAGTACTTTTATTTTTTTAACCTAAAACTCAGAATGGACAAACATTTCAACAAAGCTGTCATAGTAAATGTTGTTCCAGTTAAAAAGACCTATCCAACGACATATATGTCTTTGGTATTGATGGGGTGTATCAATTAGTACCTAACCTAACCTAACTTTTTTTTAACCTAAAACTCAGAACGGACAAACCTTTCAACAAAGCTGTCATAGTAAATGTTGTTCCTGTTAAAAAGACATATCCATCGACATATATATCTTAGCTATTGGTGGGGTATACCAATTACCTTGTTTTTAACACCTAACCTAACCTTTGTTTTTCACCTAAAACTCAGAACGGACCAGCCTTTCAAAAAACCTGTCATAGTAAATATTGTTCCAGTTAAAAAGACCTATCCAACGACATATATGTCTTTGCTATTGGTTGGTTGTACTAATTAGTACGTAACCTAACCTAACTTTTGTTTTTAACCTAAAACTCAGAACGGACAAACATTTCAACAAAGCTGTCATAGTAAATGTTGTTCCAGTTAAAAAGACCTATCTAACGATATATATCACATTGCTATTGGAGGGGTGTACCAGCTAACATACATTTTTGCCCATTGTCCTTTAGGCTCAATTTACTCTTAATGTAGCAAATTTTAAAATAGTATAATAAATGTAGACCAAAGTATTTTAAAATTCAAAAAGAACGGCCATTATTGCAACAAAATGATGTTATCCGCCAGTGTCCGCCACCTATTGTCTTTCTATTGTGTCTCTAATTACGGTATTCAAAAGGTTAATGTCCTTTGTCTGACAAATGGATGCAAGATGCACAGAACGTCTATTGGCTGAAATGATGATGATGATGACAATACAAATAATCATGCTTATCACATAAACATTTGTCCTAGATGGGAAAATGAACCCACAACCTCCGGCTTAACACTCAGGGCCAATAACAACTAGACTAACAGGCCAGTTAGATGTTAGTATATCTGTAACCGGCAATCTGTATAATTTAGGTATTCTACTCAAAGAATACCGGATTATACAGATTGCCCGTAACATATCTATTGATTCTAGCACAATCTTCAAGTTATGCTAATAACAGAGTAGAACAATTCTGATAAAGTAAAAATGTACTTATTTAGATGTAGATTGGGAAGGCTTTACCTGAGCTTTGATTAGTTGATGAATTTTATTAAACTTGTGGTAAAGTTTGGAAGTCACGAGAGCTCGAAGCAGTGACATCTGAAATTGACAAAAATAAATTTATGAAAGATGATACTTCACTACATAGCATAAAACAAAGTCGCTTTCCACTGTCTGTCCCTATGTTTGCTTAGACCTTTTAAACTAAGCAATGGATTTTGATGCGGTTTTTTAAATAGATAGATTAGTTCAAGAGTAAGGTTTATTTGCATAATATATTTAATATCAGCACGCATGCGAAGCTGGTACACAGAATAATACTATAAATAGTATCAAGACAAAAATTTACTATTAACAAACCTTTCAGTGGTTCAGGAGTCTGAATATTCCTTTTGAAGAAACCCATTTTCTGAAATAAGAGAAACAAATCAATTTCAGTATCCATATCACAGATTTCAATCTGAGAAGGTATTTTATAGAAGGAAATACTTGAGGTTATAATTACATTTTTACCAAACATTAATCTAGTAGTTGTTAAGCTTTTTGTAGTTTATCAGTAGCGTTAAATTACTGTGACTGTAACTTGAACCAATTTTTGCATTCTACACTCAAAAGTATCAGGATAATTTCACCGAAGTTTACAGCTAAAATAAGGATTTTATCCATGGAATAAAATTGATGCCTAATAATTTCAATACAGTAAATCTAAAAAAAATAACAAAATAAATAGGTAGGTTACTTATTACTCGTAACTTACTCGTAAAAGTTTGGCGAAACTTGCCCAAATTTACATTGAAATGTTTTTGATGTGGATTGTTGTTGAGATGACATCATGAAAGAAGGCTTTTACCCAGCAGTGGGACAATTTGGACTAAATTAGTTAAAGTGACCTTCAGATCAAAGACCATTGAGGTTAGCTTCGTCACTTATTCACATGCTAATAAAAGTACTTACCGGGTCTTAATTTCCTGGAGTTTGTTCACCTGCAATATTTTTTATTGATTTTAAAGTAAACTTTAGAATCCAGGACTAGAGAAGCTGATTTTCAAACTTACTAGTTTGAAAATCAGCCAAGCAAGAAGTAATAATCACGAAGATTTACAAACACAGCGCAGTCATCACAGAGTACTTTGTAATATACTGAAAGCCATATTACCAAAAGTTATTGCAGAGAAACTTTTAATAAATACACTAGAAAATAAAATAAATGAAAATAAAATGGCGGTTCAGAAACACACAGACGTACTGACTGTGTGACGTCACGTCGCAGAAGCAAATAAATATATCATTCATTCATTCATTCAACGTCGTGTAATGTTAGTGTAATAAAAATGGCCGCTACGACCCACGTTTTTTGTATGAAGATTACCGGCCGTGCTTTGTTACAAAATAGTGACAATTGCAATCATAGACTTTGACGTGCTTTTGACGGCAACATTGTGTTGCCAATTTAATTTTTTTAAAAATCTCCAGGTCGCGCTTTCGTTAGACAGACCCTAGTAAAGTATTTGATGAACTATAAGGAAGAATAAAATCGGTAGGAAAATTTAAAAAATATGAAATGTGTAATGAACAGACACACAATGCTTTAATTCCAGGTTTGATATTTTCCATCCGAATGACTTCAAGCCACTTCTGGCGCAGCACATCACTTTTAGGGAACCTGTGCAAATAAAAAACATGCAAAATTATTTCAGTTGGATGTAGGTAGGTAGGAGTAATACAAATCACAGACTGAACTAAATAACCACCACCTACTATATGACGAATGACACTGTATTGTTTTGGTAACTAATAGGTCTCGCTATTTTAATTTCTGTTAAAGTTTTATTTTCAGAATCGTCTCTTTAACATATTTTACTGGACCCTAAACACAAACTAAAAAAATAATAGTTCTTTATCGATAGCTTATTAAATAAAAGACATCACTATTTTAAATTGTCAATAATATTGTGGGGTTTTTGGCGGATTTCTTTAAGTGAAGTTTAGTGGCTGTTTTAATTATTCGCGAATTGATTCATATTGGATATTGTGATGTAAAATTGGTGTAATTTTGTATCTCAAGTGTCTGCGCAACTGGACAATATGTGGAATCATTGAAACAGGCGCGATCTCGGTAAAATGGAGCTGAGAATTTTATTGTAGTGTTGATTACCTACCTCAGCGAAGTTTGCCGAGAAGGTTGACTTGATACATTTGCTACCAAACACTATAAAACAAAAAAAAAAAACAATGTGTACATCCATATTCTAATGGTAAACCAAAGTTTTTACACGAAGACATGGCTTAAAGGACTTAGTATCCAAGCCAAAAATATTAACAAAAAAAATCCAATAATATTGTAAACAAAACGTAAACAGAAATAATTTGTATGTACTTTTAGGAACTTTCATTATATAAATAAAACAAGGACACTTATACGGAAAAAATAACAATATGATAAAGTTTTTCATAAAATACGGCTACTAACCTATGCATGGTTAAATGAGGTTTATTGATGTTTTTCCTTGCACCACACTGAATTATTAAACACGAAGGCATATTCAATTTGTATCCCTTGACACTCACAGCATAAAACAAGTTGAGAACGTTTTTAGTCCTATAAATCGCAATCCAAATCAAATGTTTTTGTTTTTTGACGCCTGACGTACTACAAAACCACGGGCACTAAAGATGGCGGATGGCACGCGAGGTACAGCACGTTCGACGGTTCTTGGCGCGCCTGAAGTTAGGCTTTGCGAACTTTAGCGCTCAAAATAAATGATTTATAAAAATAAATCCTAATAACAGTTGTTAACAGCAATAACAACTGCATTGGCATTTAATTTTTTAAACCATTTATTTTTTTACGAGTGCACAAGCGCTAAAGTTCGCAGAGCCTAACTTCAGGCGCGCCAAGAACCGTCGAACGTACTGTAGGTATGTTGACGGAAATGTAAAAATGTTGCCAGAGAGAGAAAAAACAAACAGCATGACATCTCTTTCTTCAAACGACATTACAAATTAGTTAAAAAGAGACAAAATGTAGTTTTTTATATGTACATCGATTTAATACATATTTGTATAAGCAAGGAATGTATAGAATATTAAAGGCGTCTCTATATATTCAATTCTCTAAGTTCGAAAATCTCAACAAATACAATAAAAAAAAATAAAACAATAAAGACACAAAGCTACAGACTGGCTGTTTTTTTTATTGCATGTTATGTATAGGATATTTCATTTTTTGAGAACGTTTTTTTTTTAAACCAATCATTTTTAAACTTAAATAATACCAAGGCTAATGCTCCCACAGCATTGTTGCCATAATAAAAAATGTTCGTAGCAACAAGTTCTAACAGAATAATTTGTATTTTTTTCTTTGGCACTTTTACATTTGGACCAAAAATATATGGACCGGGACCGTGGGTGATCTCTTTTGGTCAGATTCGCGCTATAATCGCTTTTGGCGCATTTCGGAACGCGGGGTTGATTTCCCATATTTCACCGCGCGATGGCCAACATTTTTTATGCTTTTCACGGTATTTAGTCTGAGAGGATCAAACCTACAAGTATTAATAGTACTATCCATAATTTTAAGCACGTATGGGAAGAGTGGGCTGTGGAGTAGACTCGCCCAGCTATATATATGTACGGCATACATGCGTTATTGGGTTTAGTCGATTATTAAGCAAAACCAACTAAAATTGTAAAACATTAGGGATAGATATTTATTATTGGATCATTCGATTTCGTGTGTTATTATTAACCATAATATTTTACTATTACAAGGTATATAAAAAAGTTGCAAAACGAAAATAATAAGTTACTATTCATCGATTCCAATCGACTATCCGAAATACGCCATTGCTCTACTCATCCACATCACTAGTGTCTGCTCGGACGAGGACGTGCGAGACGAGTAGGTTGGCAATATTTCGGGTGGAGCTTGGCGTTTTTAGTTTGTTTTCTTCTGCCTTCGTTAGCAAAATGATATTTATAATAGTTTATTGTAAAATTAAGATTTCTCAGCTAGAATACTTGAATTAAAACAACAATTAACAAGATTGTCAATATTGACAAGCAGGTATGTATATAACCCAGCCAAACCAAGAAGAGCACAATTGCTACTTATTTACCACCTCATAACCTCTTTCGAAAATGACCGGGTTATATTGATCAATAGTTTTCGTAATAAGACTACAGTTTTCATTTTTTGGGATTTGTAGATTTCACTTTTTCTATGTTTTAGGTCAAAATGTCGAAACGTACAGCAGAAGACGGCGGCAATGGCAGTAGCCAGCCACCGATCAAGAAAGTTCATTTTGAGCCCCATCTTATCGGCCCTGTGTCCACTTTGGAGGAAATGGACATAAAAGTTCTGCAGTTTCAGAATAAAAAGTTGGCTCAGGTACTCAACGAGAAGTAGTTCTTCAAGTTTTAACACTTATTATAAGTATCTCTGTTGATTTGCAGATTCAATTAATGAGAAACATGTCATGATCAGCTGTTTATCAACACCTAATTACATAGCATTTATGTACGACAACAATGTGTAATGTTATTCTGTTACTTTTATGATTTGAACCACTGAAGAGTTTTCAGTTTATTTTGTTGTAAACTTATCCTTGTTTCATCATGGAAATGATCAATATAATGACCATTGTTAGGTTTCTTTTGTGTTGATAGTTCATGGCTAATACATTGCTTGGGTTGAATATTATCTCTTGGTAAGAATAATATTTTATTAGATGACAATAAATGTTTTGAAACAACCCTCTAACCGATGAACTGGTCATTTAAACAGTATCAATAGAATTTACTTAAACTTCATCAACTAAATTGTTATTATAGATGAAAGTGGGACTAAAAAGAGTAAGCTATCATTTGTGTTTTGACTGTTATATGTGTATGGTATGGATCAACATCTAATTTGTAGTATACACAAATAAATTTTTTTCTAAAACTAATATTTATATATTCTTTATTGTACACCGCATAAACAACAAATATAGGACATGTTTAAAGATCCTAAATTAATTTTAATACAAACATTGATACTATTTCTTTATGAGTTAGTATTAGTAGACCCAGTTCCATGGCTTAAGGCGCTGCATGCTGAAATACAGGTTCCAAGTCTAATTTGACAGCATATGTAAAATTATTCACAATTATACTGTAACAATAATTCTAATTGAACCACCAATTGTAAGAAGGGAATAAATCCAAAAAACAAGAATGGAGATAATTAAAAAAAACTATAAATTTTTTACTTTCGACATAAAGGTTCATGTGATATCAATGATATTGAAGAAAATATAAATTCTGATTTATTTACTAATAGATCTGGTAGAAATATATAATATTATTGTATATGTAAATATCATGGATTTATTCCCTTCTTCCAATTTGTCATTTACTATGCACAAAATAATTTAAAATAATACACAATATAATGACAAAACCTCTATTATTCATCTACTTCTTCACTTTCGGATCTTGTAGTTGTCCAGGTCAGAATAACATCGTAAAAATCTTTGAATTCGTTAGGAATATATTGGATTACTTTTTTGTACGTCGTTCATTTTTTTCTCTTTATGGGTATTTTAGTAACATAACATAACGGGTTTCTCGTATTTTCGGGTTTGTAGAAGGTTTTTGGAGCAAAAATGTAGCTTTAACGAAACCATCGATAAATTCGTAACATGTCAAGTAACCTTTATGACTTGCACTGTATTCAAAGCTTCTATATTGCGAAATCTTGAATGTTGTTGCCTTCAAGAAAAGCTGCGATGTTTCAAGAAAAGCTGTATATCATTAGACTTACAGCTTTTCTTGAAACATCGCTGCCATAAGTTTTTAAAATCAAGTATGTCATTAGATGTAACGGGTTTAACTAAAAAACCCCTGACTTTTGCTGCCGAAGTAAGATTATTATATTCATTTGGAACGTAAATTCTGTCCTTTCTCCTAATGAGTCTTTTAGCGGTCCCGAAATTTCTGTCACACTGTAAAAACGAATGGCCACGCACAGGAAAGTACTGATATATTTTTTCGACGATTCGTTGCAACAAGAGTGAGAAAGAATCTTATGAGGGTTTTTTTTATGGTAGGTAAAATCATCCAATGACAAATCCCGCCCTTGAATCTTATGAGGGTGTTGTTTCACTATAATTTAAGAAACACTATTTCTATAGTCGTACAGTTGATAGTTGGAAGAAGGGAATAAAGGAAGGATTTGTTTCCTTCTTCCAACTAAGTATTTTTACGGCCGCATGAATCTATACGAAGCGACATGTTTTTGTTCCTTACTTCGAACTCACAAATTAACCCTACGTCTAAAGAATGTAAAAGTGTAGAAAACTGAATATGTCAAAATATGGCGTTTATTCCCTTCTTCCAATTGGTGGTTCAATTGTAAACACATCAAAAATAACCTCCAAAATGTCATAAAAGACCCACCACTACAAATTACGAACTTCTGTATAAACTACAGGACTTGTAGCCACATTGTTTTTGACTTATATCATTGAATTTTAGTCCAATAAGCTTTCTGTTAAGGTTGACACATACAAGAATTTTCAAATAGAAATTACTCATATTGTCCATACAAAAATAATTACACAAATTTTACTCACTTGTGCCCTCCGTCTGAGTCATCCCAAACTAATCCCAATATTTTTACATTTATTCATATGTAATCTGTTTCTTACAGAGAATAGAACAACGCCATAGATGTGAGGCTGAACTTCGTGCCAGGATTGAACAGCTTGAGAAAAGACAGACCCAAGATGATGCAGTCCTGTGCGTTGTTAATCGTTACTGGAATCTACTCAATGAGGATATCAGAGTACTCCTGCAACGCTTTGATGCAGAGACAGCAGATGAATCCGAGAATAAGAGTAAGTAGTTGAAAAATTTTCATTTTAAAATAATATAAAATAATATCTGCATGCTTACTACTTTTACAATATTTAACACTAAACTTATTGATGTTATTACTATCATTGAAAGAAATTTTATAGAATGGAATATTTTCTTTCTGAGCAAAGGTATATGTTGCAAAACACTTCAGGGTGACCAATTGTCAGTCTTGAATCTATTGAAAAGTCTTACTTATGATTTAAAAGTTCCATGCAGTAAATTAAACCTCATAACTGTGGAGTAAACCTTGTGACGATTTAAAGTTTATCAATGCAGAATTTAATTTAGATGGCCAAATAAGTAAATATATTCTGACAAATGACACTTATAAAATATACCTATTCTTACCCTAAGCAAGTTTCTCATGATTTCAAGGAGACTAGTGTGAAAATAACTATTAACAACGAATTGTTTGTATGTAATACTAGGTTAAGGCCATCTTAAACTGTCCTCAAATCCATTGTGTTTATTTGACAGTTAATTAATTCGAAAAACATACGAAATTGTAGCCTTTGGCTTGTTTGAGAATGGTTAAAAACAAAAACACCTATGTAATAACATTGAAGCTATGGTTCTCCAATTATTCTTTCAGAGATTGAATGCAGTTGAGTTCTCATTTGTGCAGGGGTTCAAGCATATTATCTCACTAGCTGTCCCCTGCGATATCATCCCCGTATTTTGTTACTGTACCGCTCCTTACCGCTCCTAATGGTCATAGTGTGATTTATTGAGGACATATTAAGGCTATATACACCTATAGCCTTCGTAGATAAAAAGGCTATCCATAGCATAGCATCAGCCTTATAATGTTTCCACTGCTGGAACTCAGACCTCCTTTCTAGGAGAGGGAATGGGCCGTAATCCACCACGCGGGCCCGGTGTTGATTGGTGGATGTCACATGTCTTCGAATTTTTGGTTCTAAGACATGCCGGTTTCCTCACAATATTTTCCTTCACCGATTTGAGAGCAGTGGTGATGGTGTTGGTACACAAAGTAATGCGCCTGGCTGGGTACGAACCAGCGACCTGCAACTCGTAAGTCGAGGCCGTTACCACTTGGCCACCACTGCTATGGCATCCTAGACTCTGGGATTACTCAGTAGCAACTGGATAAATGTAAGTCGGGTTGGTGTTCGCAACCCTGCATCCAAAGCGCGTGTTTTGCTTACGGGTGGGACAGGTAGGTCATTCGATCCACTCCAAATATTTCCATTCACCATTAACCCATATATTTCCGAAGTATTTTGATTTGTATCCAGTGACCATTGGGCAGCTTAGAAGCAGATGAGCTGCGCTCTTTTCCTCTCAGCGAGCGAGCTGTTTGTTATAAAGAGGTTTTTTTTTTATTGTAGGTAAAATCATCCAATGACAAATCCTGCCCTTGGGCGGAGCGGGAAATAGTGTCAAACTCTTACTGACTAAAAACCTACCCCATTCCTTCGTTGCCATCATACCGGGGCTGAGCCTTCTTTTCAGAAAGCGGTCCTTATTAAAGGACTTGAGATCAAATGGCCCTAATTTTACGCAAATGACGTTTATTCAGTCGTAAGGCCCATTTCCTTGACCAGCCTACACTCCCTATGGTAAACCCATGGTTTGTGCGTAGATATCAAAGAGGAGCGGCACGATGGTTTTTCGGCTCTATCGCTACCATACTCGAACCCCTTCTGGCGAGTTTGTGCGCTGCATCGTTTCCTCGAGAATCACTGCATTATTTGATCCACTTAACGTCTAGTTTATTGTATTTACCAACCTGGTTAAAACGTACATCCTTGCAGGATGGCGATAGTAACCGAGAAAAAATTAAAATGTATTCTAGTCATGCATAATATTAAGTGGTCCTTAACTACCTTGTCTGTGATTGCTAAAGCTGCGAGGGATATAAGCAAACAATCAGCTTGGAACACTGATATTAAGACCCTGAATGGTGTGTCTATGTGAATGTTGATATCCTCTGTGAAGTTCCTCTCGTCCGGCCAGTACTTATTTTGGATCCATCAGATCCGCATAACAGGTATACGGGGCACGGTCCCTCACAGCGGTGATCGCCACTCAATTAGATTTTGTATTTTTGTCGATGATTATTGTTTGGGTATCTGTTCGTTGATTGCTTTCGTTAAAAGGTATTCATTATTGAGTCCTATGAGCAGAATATTGTTGTATTCCTCTCTTACTACGGCGATCCAGTATTTTAAGGCGCACTGTCTTCATCGTCGCTTCCTGTTATACGAACAGGTGGAGTGGTGGGAGTCCGAGCCTGACTTCTAGCGTTGTAGTCGTAGTTGTTGTCATGTAGTCCATGTTTAGAACATGACACAGTCTTTAGTCGTGATCAGTTTAACTTAGTGCACCCAGATTTGTGTAGTACCTAACGATTTGCGTTGGGTTTGGTGATGAGAGTATGCATCACCAGATTCTAAGGGGGGAAAGCACACCTGTGGGCAGTCTCTAGCTTCCAGAACCAAATACTGTTCTTCCTCAAGGCGCATGCTTGGAGAGGGCGGCACTTTTACCGGAGCTTTTGTCTTATTAAAGACTCCTTCGATGTCTATGATCGCGACTAAGCAGTAAGAATCGATTCCACTATCTGGTTTACTATAAGTCGAAGAGCAGACTCTACGTTGGTTATCGTACAGTGGTACTGTTTCACTGCATCATTACTGTCGTTGTCGCATGCGCCTAAATTGAGTGTGTTGTCCTAGGATTGAAAGAGGAAGAATTAAGAGGGAGAATTACTTTGTCGGAGTTTAGAAGTTTTACGTCTGATTTCTGTCTTCTTGAGTGTCGGATTGTCGTCCCATTAGAATATGAAAAAACAGGTAAATGAACAGAGAATGCAACTGTGTTTGCGCACACATTTGTACGCTATAATATCTCGTGCATACCTGGCTAATCTCTGTTAAAATTGGCCACCGTAATCGAAACACGATCGGGTGGCTATGTAGAAATGTTTTTAAACAGCTATTTCGTAGCTCTCTTTCACACGAGTCTTTCCAGCGTTTTTAGTAAGGAGGCCAGACTTATAGGGCGGTAGGATTTGGAGTTTTTTAGTCGTTTTACCTGGTATAGGGATGAACATTACTTTTACTAGGTACCATCCATTCTTTAGGAAAGTATTTTAAGGTCTGACATGCTCTTTTTAATATTATTATCATTACTAAGCCTATTGTAACAGTGGTCCCGCCTTATTGCAGAAGGGCAAGAAACGTATCATCGGTACCAAATGATTTAAAAAGATGGAAGCTTAGGATAGTCCATTGGAGTTTCTCCAGAGTAATCATATTTGGCTGAATAACATCTAACTAATCGGTTACCAGTGCTTCAACGCTTCCTGGTCGCAGCTGGGGTGCGTCTGGTTTCTTCAGGTGACGTGACGCAAACCTGACAAGTGACAGCACAGTGCTCTTAAATTCCCGGAGCGTGGCGAGCCCGGAAATTTTTGTGTTGCGCGAATATTTTCCAGAGCCTGTTTGCTTGTTGGCAGGATTCAATGCTTCCACAGAAAGTTCGCCATAATGTCGTACGCCTGAATCTGATGCAATTTTGTAGCTGGATATAGATATCCAAATACTCATTTGCACGTGTGCTCATGGCCTTTCCTACTTACATTAACAGATCCGCGATCCTTCAGAGTTGTATGCCAAGTTTATTGCGCAGTGAGGTTTTTGGGCAGGAAGTTTGGCAGCTGTTTATCAATGATTCGGTGTGAGCTGGCTTAAATCTGCGTCTTATCTGCGTCTGACTACAAGAGTAATATAGCCTCATACCCCACAATCTATCTTGGCCATAACTTTCAGGAGAAACAGGAGTGGTAGGAGTCAAGAGTAAAACTATACATTTATTCTCAGATGAAAACGAAGCAACAACCTCGTTCCTGATGCAACTGTCGACTTGGGACAAGGAGGAACTAGACGCTCAGCTTGCAAACCGGGTTCAAGTCAGTAAGCGAGCGGTCGCCAAAGTGTTGCAAGCATTCGACCGGTTGCAGCAGAGGAACGATAAGATCTGGAGAGCCATTAAGGGAGAGAGTGAGGGTAAGATCTATGGTTAGTTTAGTTAAACTTGAATGTATATTTTTTGTAGCTTAATGTGGCCACGTGTTGATGATTTTGTTTTGTCATAAATATGTTGTTGTTTAATAAACGTAAAAAAAAATCATACTAAGGCGGGTATAAGAAATTTTCTTTGCGTTTGCTGCAGAAGTCTATCAGAGCTTATACTTTATTGTATATCGGTCTGTGTGTTAAGTTCGAGTTATTTTTTTACTTAAACGCGATCGAAACGTTTACCGCGTTTGGCTTTCTGATTGGTTTAGAGCTTGAAACGGGCCAATCGAACGTCTAAACCCTGTCTCAGCAAACTAGCTCTAGGTAAACCTACTCTGGTGTTCGTAATTCGAATCTAGCGCGTATTTTGTGCACCGTTCGTACACCGCTTGAACCTTTTAGAGTTGAAAATTGGAGCGTGGTTTTTTATTTTGAATTATTGACCAATTTAGTGGTGGCCACAAACGATTCAAATGTCATCAAAAAAATTTTTACTGTTTTGTTTATTCTTTCTGAGATAGTTTTGTTGTTAAAAAAAATACGCGTAATTAATTCTCCATGCAGGCGAAAAATTTTAGTTTTACTGCACTGCAATACCGTATGTTGCTTGTTTCCTCAGCAAAGAGGAATCTAAAGCGGGAAAGATGTTAATCTTGCAAACCGCCCAATATTTTTCATTAACTTATTTATTGACATACACAAATTTTTAAAGAAATATACTTTTGAGAAGAAGACAAATAGAGAACACATTAAAAGTAGCCATGGGCTTTAAACTAGGCACAGCTTGTATCTTGGTGGCCCACATAAGCTCACGAGACAAACGTCTTCCAGAATCCGCCCCCGCCCCAGTATTGGATGACGTCATCCGCGCGACCAATGAGGAGGTCACAGCGGAGAATCGGCGCCTCCAAGCTCTATGCACCACCTTACATGAGAGCCATCACGCCATGACCCTGAGGGTGGCTCAGCTGCAAGACGCCGTCAACAGCCGGGATACGGAGAACGCTGAACTCAAGAACCAGATTGATGATCTTCAGTATGAGCTGATGAAGGTTGGTTGTACTAAGTAATTTATTGATATAAATATAATAAAATATTCCACGACTGTCACACAACGCCATCTAGTCTCAAACTAAGCAAAGCTAGTGCTATAAGTACTAGACAGCTGATAAACATACCTAAATATTTCTAAATACATACAGTAGATATTTTTTTATTTAATATAAACTAGTGCTTGACTGCGATCCCACCTGAAGTTACACTCAGACACAGAACTAATGATCGTGCTCATCACATAAACATTTGTCTTGGGTGGGAATCGAACCCACGACTTGCGGCTTAGCAGTCAGGGCCACTAATCACTAAACCAACACCCAGTCAGACCAGTAATTGAAAGTACAGTATATATCAATTATTATTGCACCAATATTTTAAATCTCACTATCGCCGACAGGTGCGCTCTCGCAATGACAAGCTGGAAAATCATCTCGCTGAAGCTATCGAGAAACTAAAAAGCTACCATCAGTCGGGTGCCACCACCGTCCCAACCGTCCCTACGTCTGGGGCCAGCGCCACGCCGCTCACGACGGCCGCGGCCGCCAAGCTGGAGGATGTGGCGGCCGAGCTGGAGGAACAGAGGGAGCTGGCCAACAACCGCCTCGCTGAACTGGATAGGCTGCATCGACAACATCGGGACACGCTCAAGGAAGTTGAGAAGCTGAAGATGGATGTGAGTATGAGTAATGATTATTTAATGCGATTTAGTACATAATTTTGGTTCGTTTACGTATCGATGCGTCCACACCGTAATGTAGGGTGTTTCGTTTTTTGTTAATTTCCGATTTTCATTTGACTTTGATTCTTGGTAACATTTATATACAGTGTTCATATACCAAAAATCACCATAAAAATTATTACCTATGAAAACCAAAACCAAAGTCATGATAAACAGCCATGTAGCACCCACCCTTATCAAGATGGGAGACTCTACACTCGAAGTTGTGGACGATTACGTCTACCTCGGATAGACAGTCCAGTTGGGTAGATCTAATTTCGAGAAAGAGGTCAACCATCGAATCCGAGTCGGCTGGGCAGCTTTCGGAAAGCTCTTCCAACATAACACAGTGTCTCAAAACGAAACTCTATGTGTTGCCAGTGATGACATATGGCTCTGAAACGTGGTCGCTTACAATGGGCCTCATCAGAAGGCTTAAAGTCTTCCAAAGGACAATGGAAAGGCCTATGCTCGGAGTTTCCTTGCGTGATCGAATCAGGAATGAAGATATCCGCCGGAGAACCAAGGTTGGGCGATTGTTCGTGTTATGTCAGCAATTGGAACAAAGGTTGCGGGAATCCGATGGATGCGAGACGGATGGGACCGTTCATTGCGGCGACATTTTGGGGTGGCCTATGTCCAACAGGCTGAAATGGTGATTACTTATGAAACCGCCGTTTTTTAAAACGGCAATTTCAATGCTTTGAAGTGTTATTTAAAGATATATGTTTATTAGAGCTTATAATTTCAAGTCAATCCAAAAGTTCTTTTGCTAGACGAAAGTCGTAGGTATATGTCATTGATGTTGCTTGCCCTTTGAAAAACATAGTTTCTATGTTGTACTCTTAATAAGAAAAAAGTTTTTTTTATTAGCTTTCATGGTTATATATACTGCGATATTACAGAAAATACCAAAGAAACCAATAAATACCTAATTTCGAAAAAAGAATAGCAACGAAGGAACATTGCAGCGGATTTTAGGCCACCACCCATTGTATGTATGTGTTTTAGTTTTAAGTTTCTTCTGTATGTGTAATGGTGTACAATAAAGTATATAATAATAATAAGTCTGATACGCCCTTCTGCACCTCCCTAGAGAGGGAGAAGTCATTAGATGATTTCTGATCTGAAAAAGAACTAATAAACAAACATATTAAACAATTTTTTTTCTTTGTCAGATCCGCCAGCTACCAGAATCTGTGATAGTAGAGACAACAGAATACAAATGCCTTCAGAGTCAGTTCTCTGTGCTCTACAACGAGTCCATGCAGATGAAGACAGCACTAGACGAGACGCGGCTGCAGCTGCAGAACGCCAAGAACTTACACATGAGACAGATTGAGATGATGGAGGTTGGAATACAAGTCTTTATCATTATTTTACTTTGGTTAGTTTTATAAGGTTGGGTTTGCCAACGAGCAATGAAGCGCAGCATTCTGAGTGTCAAAAGAGCCGACAGAATGAGGAACACCACGCTGCGCTTAAAGACGGGGATCATAGACGTGGGAAAAAAGGCTGCCAGGCTGAAGTGGGATAGGGTGGGTCACATCAGCCGTATGCACACTGATCGTTGGGCAAGAGTCTTCACAAGATAGGTACGTGAAGATGGACGACGCCGCCGAGGTCGACCTGGGAAGAGGTGGCGAGACGACCTGGATGCCTACCGCAAGGGCTGGTTTGAGGTGGCCTGTGAGAAAAATACCTGGAAGGAATTGGCGGAGGCCTTTGCCCAGCAGTGGGAAAGTATAGGCTAATAAAAAAATAGGTTTTATAAGTGCATTCTAGGGCAGCATGGTTTAAAAGTAAGGAGATTTATTATAGCAGCAATTGATGGACCAAGGCTTCCTTTTGTTTTTTATGATTGATAGGCCGGATGGTAATGTTGAGGAATACTGCTTTACTAGTGCCCTTAGCACAATTTTTCCAAACAATAATAACTCCTTTAATTGCGAAAATAAGACTGTATTTATTGACGTATTTTTACTCTGGAAAATTCTAAATTTTCAAAATAAAGCTAAGGTGGATCCCAAATGGTATAATTTCAAAGAGGGAAAAACATTACAGTGATGAAAGGTTTAGGAAAATTTCTGAATGTAAAGGTCTATTTTAAAACTTCTGCCAGCGGCTTTATCTGCTACAAAGCAGAAAATTATTCCGAGAAAACGTATGTTCGTGTGTTTCGGGAGTATTCCTGGGATTAAAAGTAGCTTGAGTGCTATTCCAGGATATGGTCTACCCATATGCCAATTCGTACGGAATTTGATGAAGCTTGGTACACAGACCATTCCCTGGAATAGCACATAGGATTTTTTTTTATCCAGGATGTATGTTCCTTAGTATTCTATACAAAATCCGCACTTTCCCGTAAAATTAAATATTTGATTTTATTTATACACCGTTAAATTTTAGTCGTTTTAATCCCGCGGAGGGTCGATTCGGTACAGAGAAAATTAAAAAATAAAGTTTTTTTTTTAAACTCGAATTAATTTACGCATGTACGAAATTAATTTCTTCCAGTAAACGTCAGCTGAGAGAGGCCGATGAACTGTAAGTACTTAGTACGCAACGACCGACAACTACCTATAAGGTCATTGACTCGTTTACTTAAAAAAATAATTTTGTACATGCGTGTAATAACTCGACCCGCTCGGGATTAAAACGACCAAAATTTAACGGTGTTGCGAACAGTGCTGCGATCCCACCTAATGGCAAGCAGTGATGCAATCATTGGTGGTGAAGCGTACCAGTTTATTAAGAGCCTACTCACTCTAGCGTTCAAGATAATAACTAACCAAAAACAATTGATTACTTTCAGAGTGAAGAACTATCAAGACAAAAGACGCTAAGGGCTGAGATGATTCAACTAGAAGATGTACTAGGCCAACTTCGGAAAGAGTACGAAATGTTACGCATCGAGTTTGAACAGAACCTAGCGGCTAATGAACAGACAGGCCCAATTAATAGGGAGATGAGGCATCTCATCACTTCGCTACAGAACCATAACCAACAGTTGAAGGGAGAGGTGCATCGCTACAAGAGGAAATACAAGGATACTAGTCAAGAATTGAACAAGGTAAGAGTTTCATATCATTCACTCATTTTTAATCGTGAGGTACATTTAAATTAAAGCAAGTGTTTGTTTGTTTGTAGGAGGTAATTTCGAGAAGTACAGATCCAATTACGAAAACTCTTTTTGGCTGATAGAAATCTACACTAACCCTGAGTTCCATCGGCTACTTTCCATCCCGGGGAATACACGGTTCCTGAGGCGTAGGTCACTGTAGCGATGCTGCGGGCAAAAGCTAGTGTTGATTGTCATAATGTTTTGAGTTGATACACCTTTGCCAGTTAGCCCCGTTAAATCCATAATGACTGGAATATATTTTTAATACAGTTGTAAGATGTATCCAATATGACAATGCTTGAATTTGAGTATATATATTTTTTTATTATGCCCCCACTAACTCCTGTACCGTGGATGCGTCCAAAAATAAGTAATTTCGCATACACAAGACACTGCAAGTCATAGAAATATTTGTACCTTGCGGGAATCTAACCCGTGACAGACGCCGCAGCAGTCAATCGCTTACCACTACTTGTCGACACGATAATAAAAAAGAACCATTTATTTTAGGGTCTGTACTTGGGGTAAAGACACGACTTTAATGCTATCAGTTTGTCTGTCACTAGGCTGTAATTTTATGAACCGTGAGATAATCTATATCTGTTGCTGTTATAACAACAAATATTAAAAACAGAATTAAAGAAATAGTTAAGTGGTCTCCCATACAACAAACATGTTTTTTTTTTTTTGCCGTTTTTTTGTTGCTTCGTACGGCACGGATCCTTCGTGATTGACAGACATGATTTATCTCTACCATTTGCTGTATTATGCTTTTGCTACGATGTATAGCAATATGTTAGGTATTATCTGAAATGATCCAGTGAGTGTTACGTTTAATCTAATTCCTGTTTATAAACAAAGTTTGTATGAGCCTTCTAGTGAGTGTTGGAATGTCGAGTGAGTTGAAGGTGTGTTGGGCAGGTGCGCAAGGAGCTGGAGGAGGCGGGCGCGCGCGGCGCGGCGGCCGGCGACGCGCCCGACGACAAGCCGCACGCGCTCAAGAAGGAGGAGCCCGACCCCGAGGTACGCAGTACGCTGCCCCCAGCTACATTGCTTTTTGCCTTTATTATTAAGAAATAAGTTGAACCCGTTGGGTATGGTTACGCGCAGCCCCCCATTTCGATCGAGACCCGAAAATTAATTACTGCGCATTCAAGATCGACCGCAATGTTGGTTAAACTTGTGTGCTGATTATATTATCCTGTGTTTGTGTTTATACTATAATTATTATTTTTTATATTTAAAAAAAACATTACCCCACACTAGGAATTACTCCTATATCGTGAGTGCGTTCACAAACATGCAAACTCACATACACATCACATCAATATCATACAAGTGTTTATTCCGCGCGGGAATCGAACCCACGACCCGTAGTGCTAATCGCTCAAGCACAACGTCTAACGCAGAGGCATAGTAGAAACTAGTTTAGACGTGAGCGAAGTCGCATCAGTGAGGCCTTTTTTTTCATAAATTCAAAGAGGAGACAGCCACTGTCGCAACCCGACGTCCGGCCACGTCTTCGCTTACCATCAACTCAAAAAGTGGCCATAAGAGAGCCTATCCATAATAAAAAAAACCGTCGTTGATAAAGAAGTGAGAGCTTGCGCGAGTCCCCTTTGGGTCGCATACGCCCAGCTACGCTACTGACCAAACGTACCGTCAAATTTTATACTAAACAAAAAATAACACTATGACTTTTGTCTGAAAACGGTATAGTAATTTGTTATTAAATGAAGCAGCAATTAGAATTTCAATGATTGATTATTGTATGTTCGTGTCAGGGCGAGGAAGGCAGCAGCGGCGGCTGCGCGGGCGCCGCCGTCAGCAAGGAGCACGCGCGCCTCAAGCTGCAGGAGCAGGACCAGGCCATCAAGGAGCTCAAGCAGCAACTCAAGTAACGAACGCTTTTTTTTTTTACTTTCCTTCACACTAGGCTTGCCTGTTGTATCGTGGCGTGGGTGCGGTTACAAACATATAAACTTGCATAAACGTGTCACTCAGGACCGAAACTGCGTAAAACAGGCGCCCGCGCGCTCACATACAAAAGTGCGGTGAAGCCACTGGCAGGAGTAGGTAATACAAAAACAAGCCATTTTTTATAAATTCTTGACAAGCTTTTATTGCGTCACTGGCGTGTTTGGGTGTACGCGTGTTAACAGCAAAACCAATGCGCTACCAACGTATTGCAACGATGTCCATAGATTTTGGCAACAATTAGGATAACTAATTTCTTAAAAGCACTGCCTAAAAGTGCCTTTAAGTGAAAATTTCAGTACTTAAATTATGATTGTAAATTAATTTTCTAATTGGGGTTGATAACAGTCCGTTCACGAATTCGGTCTGAGCGGCGAGCGACGTGGCGGGATCTGTAAGCGGGAAACCGCGCCGAAACACGTTCGCAAGGTCGTGAACGGGCTATAAGGGTGTACAATGTACATAATTCTAGTTACTTTTTGTATATTCGTAAGAACCCTGAAAAAACCTGTAGGTTCCACTCACACTTCCAACTGTATTCTGAATTCTAATTAGATGTTCTCTCTTATAGTCTTTTTTGCAAAAATTTTAATCAATCGTTTACCGTCGACAGAAAAGCAGTAAACGAGCAGAAAGAACTGAAACTCCTACTGGACATGTACAAGGGCGTCAGCAAGGAACAGAGAGACAAGGTGCAGCTCATGGCGGCTGAGCGCAAGGCGAGGCAGGAGCTCGAGGACCACCGGCAAAAGGCTAAGATGGCGCAGGTATTCATTTTTTTAAATTGTTTAACAAACGTCGATACTGCATATGTTCATCTGCATTACCAGACTAATGCTCAGAGACAAAACTGGTATATACTTTACTAGCGACTCGCACCCGCTTCGTACAGGTTCCCGTCTGTTTGTATATTCGCAATAAACTCAAAAACGAACGACTACATTTTCATGCGGTTATTACCAATAGACAATGTGATTCATGGGATTATTATTATTTGTTGAAATATGACGACGAAATCGATGACTATATCGGAAAAATTTAAGTCGCCTTTCGCCAAGGCAAAATATGTAGGCATAATACGCTCTACTACCCGTGTGATGGGGTGGATCGCTAAAGATATGCAAAACCATAGGGGCTTAGCAGGGACAAAGTTTACTAGGTTCATGGTCGACTTCTGAACTGGTGACCCGTGATCCTGAAACGCAAAGCTCAACTAAAGGAACCCAGGTGGTGGCGTACTATTTTCTATTAGTGTAGCAAGTTAAAGGTATCGTTCTCTAAATAGTCTCAAGCGGCGATGACAAAGAAAACGCTAGTCAAATTGTAAATGTTGGAAAGGGATGGAGCATAGGTAGGATGATTTGGCGTTAGCAAGGCACTTTTTTTTTGCAATATTGACTTAGAGAAAATTCAAGCAAATCAGAACCTTCAATACATGAAGAAATAGACTTAGAAAAATTTAGAAGTAGTTTGGAATAGTTTCGCAAAAAGTCAACAGACAAGGAATCCAAGCCGGTTTTTCTACAGAAGTGCCAAACACTTAAATTTTCATGAAAACGTTCATTGACTTATTTTTTTGAGATCGGATATTCAAGTTAATTGAAAATTAAACTAATAATTTAAATAATGTAAACTCAAAAACTTCTAAAGATGGAAACATATTTTGCAATTCAAGATAATACGAAACTAAGATCCAAAAGGCAGGAAGAGCATCGCCATGTCCTCGTGGAGGCGATCCGCGGCCATCTCTCGCGCCGGGGCTTGGTTCAAGCCATGCTCCGGAGCGAGGAGGAGTGGCAGGCGGTCGAGGCGACCGCCTGCCTGTTGGTAAAGGCAGAAGCGAGAACAGCTACTTTTGTTTTAAGATCACTCTTAGACCAAGGATCTCAAACATCGTTTATTACCGAATCCTCGGTACAAATTCTTGGTTTAAGGAAGATAACAAGCAAGAGCTTTATTGCAGGACTTGGCAGTGACCAGAGTGCAACATCGCACTCTAAATGTTTTGTAACCGTAAGGCTTCAGACATGTCATGATCCCAACTTTATAGTTGTTGTAAAGGCTCATGTTCTTGAGAATATAAAATCATTTCTTCCTGAAAGGAAGATTGTTTTGACAGCGTTTTCACCTGAAATGTCGGTCTGAAATTAGCTGATCCTTCATTTAATACTCCAAAGAAAATTGATATTTTGCTTGGAGCAGAGGTATATAGCTAGATCTTAATGGATGGTGTTATCAAGGGTCTACCTGGGTTTCCCATGGATCAGCATACCAAACTCGGATGGATCCTGTCTTGCTGTATAAATTCACAAAGTAACCAAGGTTCTCCGCAAGATAAAATCGTGAACATGCACACTACGATAGTGACTAATGATCTGTGTAAGAAGGTTTGGGAGTTAAAGGAATCTTCTTCTGAAAAAAGGCTTCTCTCAGAGGAAGAGCAAGCCTGCGAGGACTTCTTTATTTACAGAATCTGTTACAAAAGATTCATTAGGTCACTACGTAGTGAGATCACCTTTCAAGTCATATAATCCAGAACAAAAGGAAGAACAGAAGGATCTGATCTGATTAAGGTTTGGCAACTCTTTCGAAATTGCTCGAAAACAGTTTTATCTACACGAGAAACGGTTACTTAAGAATCTTGAATTTTGGACTAAACATTATATGGGATGAGATACGTCTGAAATTCAAATTTGGAAAAATGGCCCTAAAAGGCTACAAGAAAATAAAGTCCATTATAGTAAGGGGAAGTTTAGAAGAAAGAAAAAATAAGGTCTTATGACACAGCAACTGAAGACATTTATTTATTTACATGGTTTTGAGTTAAAGTAGGTTAGTTAGGGTATTTCATTTGTAGAAGGTTTTTAAAAACAATTAGATATTACATTAGATCTACCAGTACACGCAAGCTAACGTAATAGAAGGAATGAAACATTCTATCTTGCTTCCGCGTAAGTCACATCTAGCAAAGTTGATGGTTGCTGATGCCCATGAACGTACTATTCATGAGGGCCCTCAGTTAACTTCCATAAGAACGCGTTCTGAGCTTGGCTTTTGATTCACATCGTAAGTGCCTTGCAGGCTCCTCATACTTTTAGGGAATTTGTTTTGCAGAATTTGGAAAGGGATGGAGCATATGTGGGATGATTTGGCGTTAGCAAGGCACTTAAACCTTACCCTACAATAAAAATTATGAAAAGTACGAAACCCAAAAATAGGTATGGCAAGTCAGTAACAGTCTAACACGTTCTCCCGCTTGACCCTAATGCGGGAGAAGTCGGATGATTTCCCACCTTGAAAATGGGTGGATCGCTAGTAATATTGAAATGTGATATATAATACAGTGTGTTCTAATTTATCTAACAGTACATTACCATGACCCAGGAAAGTAAGCGCGAGCGTCGCCTGGCAGACGAAGACGCGCTCCGCAAGATCAAGCAACTGGAGGAGCAGAAGTACGAGCTGCAGAAGCAGCTGTCGTGCGCGCGCCCCAGCGCCGACCCGCTGCACGCCTTCTCGCGGCCCTTCGCCGGCTCTCCGGTATGACATGACGCATCATGTAGCCCTAGCCATTACAGATACACACACACACTTGCGGATGATCAGCAATGAGTAGCTCGCCGTCGGGACCGAGCTCAAGTCGTCAACGGCGCGTAGTGTTCCACGCGCGCCTCATAGAGATGTCAGCAAAACCGTAGGGACCCAGCAGGGCCGAAACCTATTGGTGTGACCATGGTTTCACTTCTGAAAAAAAAAAGAACCTGGAGTCCTGGAACACAAGCCAAAGAAGGAACATCGGAGTGGGTTTTATTCAGCAAAAGTCCGAAAGTGGGTGAAGTCATTGTATCATTCCACACCTAAAAAAAATGCATTACAAATTAATACAGATATTCTAATCGCAGCATACATTACCTCGCTGATAACGTCTAGAGCACAGATGTTACGGAGGTCCGATTTTAAATTGATTTTGCACCTTCGATTCTGATCAATTATAATCGGAACTGCGAATAAGTTTATACTTGCCGCATGAGTAACCTCCCTCCGTGCCTTCTGTCGCTAAGTCTTGCTGTTTGGTTTTGTAACGTTCGTTGTCAATTCGCTCTTCATTTATAGTAGTAGTAGTAGAAGGAGTAGTTATATCAGCCCTAATTTAGAAACGGAGTTTTTAAATTTGGTTTATCGGAATCGAAAGCAGAAGCACCATATGAAACACCACACACAAAACACCACACACAAATTTAAAAACTCCGTTTCTGAATTAGGGCTGATATAACTACTCCTTTCACATGCCAATTCATCATCAGCATGACTTCGCCCACTGTTGAGCATAGGCCTCTTATTTCTTAAGCCAATCAATCTTATAGGTTTCTGAAACTAAATTAATTGTTTACTAAATCTAAGACTGACATCACTCAACAGCAGAATTATAAATTTTTAACTTAATTAGTAATGATAATAATCCTTTATTTTCCGGCAACTAAGGCCGTAAATAAAATACACAAATAATCTTACAAAATAATAAACTATTGCACACGAAGTGACGGCGTCGTGTTTCGCTGCGAGATCCAGTATTCATCCACGAAATCGTCGATACACAACGCCCTCTGGCCAAAACTCTCCTTTGAGAAGGATCACTAAATGATGAGTTGGCACCCGCACCACGAACGACTTAAAATTATCGTACAGAAACCAATGATAACCATAAACATTAGTGTAATGATATTATTGTTTTACAAAATATTCTGTAAACCGTGCTTTTCCTTTTTTCGAAAAGAAAAAGAACAGTTCTATATGAGGGGGGCCTAAGACAGTGTTTTACAGGCAGCGTAAAAAATATCTGAACGACTAGAAAACTGAATTCTTCACAGTCAGTTTTTAATAGTCTCATATTCTGACAAGAATTGAAATATTATTTTGATCAGTTTTCCTAGTTGTCCAGTTGAATTTTAAATGTTCTTGCGTATGTTTGATAAAAATTAACTCTTGGGCCGATCGCACATAGCTCATCGCTTCAGCGTATACACCATAAATAAATTATGTGGATACATTACAGTATCCACATAAGTTATTTATGGTGTCTTCAAAACTTTTAGAATGCATTTGTATGATTCGGAATGATAACCGCTCTTGCTGCTACGGAATAAGGACGCTTTTAAGGTGTTTTTTCTAATGACATTCCTGATACAATATGTATCAATTAGCATCAAAGTAGCTTGTTCTTGTCGCCAAATATTCTCAGACGACTCTTCTTCTGTCACTGTACTCCATTCAAAATCAGATTAGACATTTAAACAAACTCTTTTACTATACGGTCAACCGATTTTGACTTGCTGTAGCCATAAGCATGGCATTAAAAGCAAATAACGGATTACAATACCAATTATTTACTGAACTTGCCATTTGTCATGCCACCAATGCAATAAAAGTCCATCCGTTGAACAGACAGTAAAAAAGGTTTGTTTAAAGGCCAGCGCTTGTGTTAAGAGAGGCGCGGGCGCCCGTCGTGTGACTACGCGCGTGTGTTGTGTGCGGCGGTCCCCGTCGCGGAAACCGGATTATTACCTGCGCAGTGTCGCTCGTTCAATTTGAACAGTGTGCATGTAGTCGTGTCGATGGAGAACTTTAATGTATTGTTACGTTGCAAAACGGGCGCGGGGTGCGTTTGCCTGCGACGGCAGCCCGCGACGGTGCACTTTTGTATGGGACCCAATACTATGAAATATCGACGCAGCGGCAACGTCGAACCGTCCGTAGATAGTAGACCTAAGCGTCTTTATTCCGTGACAAAAGGGGCGGTATTCTTAACGTATGTGTCGTTACGCAACGATGACGCGAGAAAGCCCCTACTAATCCATAACTTCTCTCCATTCCTTCTAGGTCTTGCCAAAACAGGAATAAACTGACTAAAAGGGCGGAATAATAAAAAAATAAAGTATTTTTCCACTGCACAGGAGGAGGAAGCTCTCCTCAATGAGATGGAGGTGACGGGGCAGGCGTTTGAAGATATGCAGGAACAGAACTCCAGGCTTATTCAGCAGCTGAGGGAGAAGGATGACGCGAACTTCAAGTTGATGTCGGAGCGGATAAAGGCGAATTCGCTGCACAAACTGCTGAGAGAGGAGAAGCAGCTGTTGCAGGAACAGGTATTTTAGTTGAAAAACCTTAAAGGGAACTTTAAGGTTTTTCAAGTACAAAGGAAGATATTATTATGACTTCTACTCCATTCACATTAATATTATTTTTATTATTATTTCATGCTCAAAAGGCAGAATGGATTTGGATAAAATTCAATTGAAATAATAAAATGTAATGGGTAAAAAGAATTGTTTTTTTTTTTATTATTCATTATTAAAAAAAAGAATATAAAGTATTGTTTTTTTAGTAGCACCACACGAATTACTCCTGTGTGTCGTGACTGCGTTTACAAGTATTTAAACTTACATACAATACACTCAGACCTGAAATAGCTATTTGTAGGCCATGCAAATATTTGTTCCGTGGTGTGGGAATCGAACTGGCGTCACGCAACGCAGGCAAACACTCAACCGGTATTACACCGGTTGGTGCAATACCAACCGTTGATACCGTTCCGTGTTAATATTATTCTGAATGGAATGTAGCGTTATAAATTGATTAGGTCAACTCCTGATTAACGACGAACGATTCTGTCCCATATTTTCAAGCAAGCTAAAATGAATAACTGTTTTATTTGTCCAGGTATTAACCCGGGACCAGCAGATAGAGTCCATGGGCGCGGTGGCGCGCCGGCTTGAGGAGAAGGAACGTTTGCTGCAGGCGACGCTGTCGGCCGTGGAGAAGGAACTGCTGCTGAGGCAACAAGCCATGGAGATGCACAAGAGAAAGGCTATTGAGTCTGCGCAGTCGGCAGCTGATCTGAAGCTGCATTTAGGTATGTACAATATATACAACCAATTTTTGGTCTATGCGAGACCCGAAACACGTATCCAGTATTTTTATGTAAAGAATCTATGTAAAACAATTTCATAACTGTATCATGAAAAATTACGAAGGTATAAGCTTGTTATTTTACCTGATTGTTCACACAAACACATGGTTACCGGGCCATTCCTGAGACTGAGGGGTTGTTTTGCTCCCGCACCCAGCTGTGTGCTGGCGTCTACTGCCCGATGATTTTCACCTGCCATGCTTATCACAGTTGAGAATTTCAAAGATTTCCACCCACATCCATACATAGCTGGAGCGTCTCGCTAGTTTTTTAATAAATCTCCGTTAGTTATTCGTCATGATAACCCTGTCCATAATAGCATAGACAAATTCAGTATCCCCAAAGAGCTCACAAACACGCAGCTAGAGTATGGGTCCCTCGGTGCATGTCTCGAAACAGTATCTGTGAACTGTGAAGTCACAGTATAATCAGCTTTTCAATGTTCCCACTGATGGGACGCAGGCTTTGTCTCTAGGAGAGGGAATGGGCCGTAATTCACCATGCGGCCCCGGGGCAGATTGGTAGATACATATCTTCGACAAGCCGATTTCCTCACGATGTCCTCCTTCACCGTTTTAAGAGCAGTGATGATAAAATACAATAAGTAATGTTTGAACTCACAACGTAGAACACTAATTTATTTTTATTCCTTACAGAAAAATATCACGCGCAAATGAAGGAGGCGCAGCAAGTAGTGGCGGAGAAAACTAGCGCTTTAGAAGCCGAAGCGTACAAAACAAAGAGACTTCATGTAAGTATAATAAGTTCCAATATCAAAATATCAGTTAAGAATGACCGCGAAATTGAAATTTTCGCACTTTTTTGCAATTTGCAGTTTAATATCGTATAATAAAGTAAAAAAACATATTGTGATAATGACATTTATATATTAACACTATTTTACTAATTTAAAACCATAATTACGCCACTATACTAATTAAAACCATTAACATAACTTTCTAACTCGCGAAATTCGCTAGTTAGTCCAGTGACCAAAAATGGCAGGTTCAGTGCCGCCGTTCTTTGCGCCTCACTCAGGGCGGCGCGCGGTGGTTTCCTTCGATTAATATTACGTGCTCACCGTCGTCGTCGCACTTGCTTGACCGTGTGGTTTTTTTTTATCTGAAACTTATCATCAAGACACAGTACCCTTAAGGCCCTGATCGACGGGCGAGTAAAACCGCGTTCTTATGGCTCATCCATAAAGCTCGCCGATGTATCATTGCAATACGAACGACAAGCCTGGCTCGCGTCTCGTCGTGTTTGCTTCATTTTCTACTCGGCTCGTCGTTTACTCACTAGTCGATCAGCACCAACGAGCCGCGAACAAAACCGACGTTTTATAAAACGGCGGTATTGGCTCGTACGTCGATCACCCACTTTAGGCACTTGAAATTAAATCCTTCAAGGATTCCGCTTTTAAAATGTTAAAAATCAAGTCATCACCGCTATCACTTCTTCCATACATATATAAATTAAACAAATAATTTCAATGTTATCAATGTTAACACTATTTCTGCAACAGGAGGAGTTAGCAATACTCCGTCGAAAGGCGGAGCGCATGAAGAAGATGGAGCAAGCCGGCAGCAGCATGGACGAGGTGCTGCTGGAAGAAATCAGAGAGTACAAGGAGACGCTCACTTGTCCCTCGTGCAAGGTATGTATGAACAAATGCAGCCTGAGACACATTCAACTTTTTATACTCCCCACATACCACATGTATAGTCTCAAGATGAGAGTCCATCAGCCAGCAGTGCGTGTGGCCAGTCATGATGGACACATGGCTTTGAAAGGTGATTTGTCTGCAGTCTGTTTCATCAGATGGTTTCGTCAACCAAAGGGCAATGGAGAGGGCTATGTTCGGAGTTTCCTTGCGTAATCGAATACGGAATAAAGATATCCGCAGAAGAGCCAAGGTTACCGACAGAGCTCGCAGAATTGACAAATTTAAGTTGTAATATCTAGGGCATATTGCTTGCAGAACTGATGGGCGATGAAGCCCAAAATCGGGAATGTTTAGCTGTGTTGGTCCTATACCTGATCTCTGATCTCTAAACCCGACCAGGTCGTGACGGATTGCCATCCCGCTAAACTGTAAAAGTGAAGCAAGAGATTGCGCACCTGTGTTTGAGCGCACATTCGTGTACAATTATCGTGACAAAGCTTTGCTGATTACAAAAATTGCTTCCCATTTTGTGGTATTATTTGTTGCGCGTTTTATTTTGTACTTATCTCTTCCATTTCTCACGCAGGTGAAACGCAAAGACGCAGTTTTAACGAAGTGTTTCCACGTGTTCTGCTGGGACTGCCTCCGCACGCGCTACGAGACGCGCCAGCGCAAGTGCCCCAAGTGCAACGCCGCCTTCGGGGCCAACGACTACCACCGCCTGTACCTCTCCACCTAATCCTCAGGTACTACATACTCCATCGGTCAAACTAGATCTTTATTGTTATTATTCCCATCACAGAGGCCACTGTCCAACAGTCGGCTTCAACTTAGATAAACGTGCAATTGTACCTAGCCAAAGGAGATAGGTGAAACGGATGTATCGTAGACTCACTTCCGTGAGTGCTAGTAGTTCAAGATGAACCTTGTGTATTGCAGCATTTGTTTGCGAATTAGTAAGCCAAGCAACGTCAGTCATTTACTTAGAGAAATGGTTTGTGTTTCATTCGGGATCTCTGTAATTTATAGAATCGAATTTGGATCTAACACTTGCTACACTTTGTGTTTTAACTCGAAGTTACTGTATAAGATCGGCGTGATGACGAAATAATACTAATTATTATATTAGACAATTGAAAACTGATATTTAACACGTTATATTTTAATAGATAAAATATCGCGAATACAGTATGTATTAATAACTGATAGTGTACAGTATATTTATATTGGGTGATTATGATTGGTCAAATATCTCTATTTATGTTGAATTGCAAATATTATACAATGTTAAGATTGACGTAACAATGATGACTTCTAAGGTCTAAATCGAAGTTTGTTGATGATATCAATATCCTACCGCGGTCCACTACCGGACATGGCGTATTTCGAAAAAGGAAGATAAAAGTGTTATTAGATGATCTCAGGACTACCTCCGACGATTACTTTACCGGTGTCGATGTCGTAGCAAAGTATGGCAAGTATTAGATGGGAGCAGTATTGAACAAAATGAATGTTCTCATTGAACAGGGTTGTGAGATGTACTGTAAGTGTGGCAAGTTTGTAGACATGTCACAGATTGGGCGTATTTCCGTAAGATTAAGGTTCGTTTTTGCATGTTCGTGACATTCATGTTTACATGGATTTTTAATTGAAAGGCGCGCATAAACAAGTAAGTAAGTGCGTGCCTCTTGTTTCCAGTCAGTTGTACAAAACGCATCTACCTACTGCTTGTTAGCGATTAGGGTTCACGTGTCGCCATGATGCGAATTTACGATTATGCAATGACAGTCGATCCTACAAAAATACGTCTATATCTGTAATGACCCTTGGCGAGCCAGCTTCCAATTTTGAGTTCGAGAAAACCTCGAACAGTGTGAGATTGACGAAATGACGATGCTCAATGACGTTGATGTAAATTTTAAATTATTGGCGTCATTGAGGGTTAAGATAAGGAACTGTGTGTAGAGAAGGACAGTATATACTGAGATAAGTGCACCCGTTGACGGCAGTTTGTAGAGTGCAACTCAATTGCAACTTTTTGAAATAATGTATACACAAATGATTCCTGAGAGCCGCATATTTCAGTACTAGTACCGAAATGTGCTTCTCTTAAGTTTAAGGTGAAAGGGTAATCCGCGAAATTATTTTTATTTTCAAGTTGGTACTACTCCATTGAATAACTTTTTCATAAAATAGTAAATCAATAGGATAATGCGAACTGAAAGGGTTTTGTTAATAATTATAATTCCGTAAATAAATACGTATTACTATGGCCAATCATATTTCAATCGACATACAATTTGATACTTACCTGCAAATTGCTAAAAATAATCAAGAAAATTATAATCGCGGACCTTAAAGGCGCCTTCGAATTAGTCGCAACGTGCCGCGCGACGGCAGCGCATTTGCAGCGCTGCCGTCCCGCGGCTTTGTTATCTATTATATATAAAAGCGCAATACCACATACTGATTAGTCAAGGAATCTCAGAAACAACACCTACAAACTTAAAATTTGGCAGGTAGATTCCTTATAGGGTGTAGACAACCGCTAACAACGGATTTTATGAAACTCCACCTGAATGGATGAACAAGGGATGAACTTTGGACCCCCGGGTCCAAAGTTTGTATGAAGAAACCTATTTTCTTGCATCTGGCAGAAGCTAATTCCGTATAAATAAAAACTTGCGACTGTCGCGCGTCATTTATCTATATGAAATAATAAAGCAGCGCTGAAGCCGCACTTCTGTCACGCGGCACTTTGCGACTAATTTGAAGGCGCCCTAAATCAAAAAAATATTGATAAAAATTGGCCGTCAACGGGGGCCAGGCAAACGATAGTCAATATATTATTTAAAAAAATAAAAGACGAAGACAATTTCTTCTGTAACTGAGACTAATTTGTAACATAATTCATATGATTACAATAAACTTGATAGCAATAAAATGGTTCACGAAACAATGACGAAGCTTTTGAACATATTTATAATAATATTTAAAAAATTCAAATGCACGTCAATTAAAATGTTAAATGTTCATTCCTTGTCTATACATGTTATTTTTGTATTAAAATAGCTTTCCATATTAAATATGAATTACATTGCGTAAATGTATCTTAAGAATTTTAATTTGCATTTCGCGCTCTTATGTATATTGGATACATAATTCTATTGATGTTGTATATTAAGGATAATATCATGAAATCGAACAAGTGGATATAGTTTATATATCTATATTTAGTGTATGAATACATATACTTATTGTTAAACAAATTCTTGAGGTTAGTGTGAATGTGGTGATAGTGCGAGATGACTTATTTGTACTGTAGTTAGGGAAATAGAATTAGCTTACAGCCCACTGACTGATATATTTGTATATTTTAAGTTTAACATTTTGATCGGGCTTGCACTCCTGCTTCACTAAGCCAGAAGTTGTCGATACAATAACCAAATAAGGTCAGCCTTTAACAATTACAAAATGAAATTGTACGCAATCAAAATTCTGTTATATAGGTTAATTACGACTAAGGAGGTTTTTGTTTAGAAAAAAAATAACATTTTCACTAAGAATACTAGAAAATAAAAATAATATAATTAAACTATCTTTTACACGTGCGTGAATAATGTAATGGGTTAATTATAATAAAAAAAAATATGTTGTAAAGTTATTGCAAGGGAACAATTTATTTGACAGTATTGAATGAATTATCAATAGAGAATCGCTTTATCTATATGTTAGTCTTCGTGTTAAGTTTCTACAACTATGCAATATTACCGAAGCCCCAGATTGTACGCGATATTCTGTAATTCTGTTCCTACCTATAGTTAGAGGCAACTCAGTTATAGCGGTGAAATGTAATTGGTCGTTTGCTCTTACAATACGTGACATATAAGTTGAACCATACTGGCGATCGCCCTTGAATGCGCAGTAACAGAATTTCGGGTCTCAATGGAAGCTGCGCGTAAACATAGCAATGACGGCCATTAAGTTCAACTTATTTGACGCGTACTATACTTGACGGGCATTGTAGCAATGATGCTATTGTTACATGTATATCTGACTGATCAATGTTATTGTGCGCGTAGTAATTGAATTACTTCTAGTAATGTTACATTAATCCGTTACATAATACGTCATAACTATTGTCAGTGTGGCATATTTCCTTTTTCTGCGTTCAATTCGAGACACCCTATTGCGTGAAATAACCACACTTATATCACAATACAGTTGTTTACACATTGCGTGCTCAATTTGCTTCAATTTTACACTGCAGTCAGTTTTATAAACCAAAACAGTGTTATTTGGATTACTAAACAGTCATCATCAACTCCCTTGCCTTTTCCCTACAAACTTGTGGTCAGCTTCCAGTCTGACCAGATGTGCCTGATCAGACCTCCACCACTCAGTTACTATGCAACACGATACTCCTTAGATAGACTGATGATTACGTTTTGAGCCTAGGAGTATCGTGAATTCGTGATGCCCAATAACTGGGTTGTGGATGATGGTCAATCGCTCCATGTAAAACACGGGTATTCGAATTACTAAACAGCGTATCATGTACATACTTTAAAACAAAGTCGCTTCCCGCTGTCTGTCCCCATGTATGTTTACATCTTTAAAATTACGCAACGGATTTTGATGCGGTTTTTTTTATAGATAGAGTGATTCAAGAGGAAGGTTTATATGTATAATACATGCATAATATATTTTTAATATCACCATTATACCCGTGCGAAGCTGGGGCGGGTCGCTATTAATTAATATAAATTGAGCACGCAATGGGCATACATTTTTTTATCTTGCTATAAAAGTGTCTTCATTTTACACAACCGGGTGTCTCAAATTGAAAACGGAGTAGGAGGTATGCGTTAGTGTGTATATTTTGAATTATCTCTGAAATCACTTTTTAATCATTTCTAAAATCTATAAATCAAGGCAAAAATGTGCAGTAATAAAAGTCTTTACTGTAATTTTCGAAAATCAGGTTAATGCACAACTATAGTGACAGAATTCGTTGTAAAGTTGGCTGTAAAAACATATTTAATTATTTAATATTCAGTGGAAACTGTATAACTATTTAAAATGTAACATTAATGGACTACGTCGAATAAATGTCTCAACAAATAAATGCATAGATCTGTTATTTTATCCCTTTTCAGCGATTACCTTTGCAGCATCACCAAACAATTGCAGATTTTGATACAAGCGCAGAAAGTTTGTCAATGTGACCGAGGTGGATTTCTATCACGTGTATCAAACGACGTTTTTCAATACACTTACGAAGAAATACTTTAAAAATTACGACGCATTTTTATTTATTTTGTACTGAAGAAATATTTCCAAAGTTGCCATACATTTTAGTTTTGATTTTCATGGCAGCAGGCTATCGCAAGTATTTTTTACCTTAGTCACATCTATCTGGTGGCGGCGGCGTACAGTTTATAGAGTTCTTATAATTCATCTCTTCAAATCTTAAATTCAATTTAATTTAATTCAATAAAGGTATCAAACCATTATACATCCTACTTAAAAAAATTTTTTCTTTATTTATTTTGGGGTTTTTATCCGACCAGATATGCCAACCCCGTCGTACCTTTTAACATTAATAATATTCTCATCACTTATAATTACCTATACTAAAATAATTAGAGTATTATGTACATTATAACTACAATAATGGAATGGAAGTCACAGATGAAGGGCTGTTATTAAATAACACAACTTTTTACCATCATCTGAAGTTGGTCGAGACAAAATTGACTGGATTAGTCCCACATTAAGTCTATTTAGGTTTAATTCCCTTAAAAGTGACTCCCTCTCATTCCTGTTCCGGACACAATCCATCAGCAAATGTTGCACGTCCAGGGCGTCGCCAGCCGATGATCAAGGGGGTGCTATTGGAAGTACAGAGAATGGGAAAAGTATGAATTGTAGGCAGTTACTGTCGAGAGCAATTGAAGCTGTAAAGCAAGTGAAACCTACAATACGCGTGGCGCCATATTGCCTGCCCCCACCTTCCTTCCTTCCGGCCAGTGAAACGTCAAAACCACCAAAACCAAAGTGGCCCCCTTGACGACGCGTTTTACTTGTTCACATGTTACTTTTAACTAAACGAGTTTTTATAAATGATCAGTTTACAAGTGGTTAACAAATGTCACGAATGTGAAAGATCAGATAAAAAAAAAATAAAGACATTTTTTTTCTCAATTCTCTAGGGGATGGCCATAGCCCATCCCTGCCTCCCTTGGCGACGCCCTTGTTGCACGTCCTCAATCTGATTACATTCTCTGCAATTCGGCGATTTCTTTATAAGGAATCCAAATGTCGCCGATGGGTAGTGTCCGGAACAAAGTCTTAAAGCTAACTTAATATAATTTTTACTCAGCCGACCATCATCAAACCAAGGCACATAAGGGCACACGCTTTGTATAGTTCTGTACCAAATACCCTTTTGACTGACATTATCAAATTATTGTTTCCAGGAGTTGTAACATATTACTTACTTTTCATCTAGATATGTGTTCCCAATAATCAGGCAAATAGTCAATTGTTGTACCCTCTATTGCTGATAATTTAGACACACGGTCAGCCTCCTCATTTCGACGTAATCCAATATGCTCTGCGGGGCTATTGCCTAACTCTGTTGACAGCTCAAGTGAAGATCACTTACTAGAATTTATATCGTAAAACTGTCAAACAGCTAGTTTCGTATTGCCTATCTGTAGTGACCAACTGATATGACGTCATTATCCACCGGTGCCTTTGATATCCACCGTAACACGTTTTGACAGATGTTATATATTGTATCGATATTTTTAAAATTGTGATTGTGTAAGCTTTAAGCTGAAGATGCGATATTCAACTTAGCTGTAATAGTCGATAAAAACTAAAGCCGGGACAATATGCACCGTTAATTTTTGTTAGCCACCACTTATCCACCGCAGTTTCTTAGCTACTTGATGTTATACGTAATACCAAAGTTATGAAATAGTTAGTTGACAACAAAGTTTAGTGTACATCAAATGCCAGTTGTCAACTGTTTTGAAAAAGTTAGCCAATAACCCTGCTGGAACCAATTTCTATATTAGATAAGAAAAGAATGAAGATAATAAAATAACCAAATATAATACTTATAATTGTGTAACTCAAGTTTCTAAGGGCCTATTTCACCACCGTCAAGTAAAGTGACGAGTAGGCTAATCGTCAGTTAAAGTCACCCGTAACTTCACGTTCGAGTTTCACGATGTCCGAGTAACTGACCAGTAACTTACTTGCCACATGCTCTGCCAATTAGGGTACTTACTTGGCAGTTAACGGTGATTTTTTACTGAATATTGTATTGTGTATTTTTTACTGTAGTGTCTGTAGCCTTTCTGTTGTCATTTGCGCATATAATCGAAGAAAGTTTTTAAAATATGGTATTGATTTCTTTGATTATGATTTGGATGAATTAGAATATTCCACGGCGCTGCATATACCGAGGATTCGCGTCTTTAAATTCCATGTTGATTATTTTCCGAATCTAGATGTAACGGATTTGCTAGATTCCGTTTATCAGTGAAGTAAGTGCATAATTATAAAACATTAAATTATACCTAAATCGCAAAGGTGAGTGGTGGTTTTTCTAAGTGATTTTACTAATAACGTAGCATATAATACGCGGCATATAAGTTGAACTAAAATGGCGGGTGATTTGAGCAAGAGATACCAAAATATCCCTCTCATTTGTAGAAAAGTTTGCAATTCTGTCTCTTTTATAAGTTCACACGCATTATTCTACAACACAACATTCAAGACGCAACCGAAACCGACATTACAGATCTAAAAAATATACACAAAAAACAACTCACAATGACATCTGGCGAGTACGATGTATTATTGAACGAATGTTTCGAATGATTTGGTATGTCATTCACTTAACCCATAAGTAGTTACTCGAAGCTTTATTTTCGCTTGTGAAATTGATAGAGGATACTCATAACTTTTACTTGCCAATTAACTTTAATCGGAAAGTAACTAATCAACGCTTTACTTGGAGATGGTGAACGAGGCCCTGAGTGTATTGAACTAGCAGTGAGCTCTTATCACTTTTACTGCGATGGAACTCAACATCTAAGCAAGGTAAGCGCTCTTCACCCCCTCGGGGAAAAGAGACGGGACCATCATTTTATGACCCATTCGCTCAATCCACATCGCAACTTACTTCACAAGTGGTATTTGTACCACAGATCATGAGTGTACAACGATCACCTCCTGGAAGTGGCCTGAGTGGTTCGGAACCAAACCTTAGTGAAACTGGTTTACAGAACAGCGGTTGTCAAGTTACGTTCCGTAATAAGATAAAGTTTTCTGACTACGTTAAGGAAGAACTAAGCGATTTCCAAAAACAAATGTTGCAAATGATGTCTACAATCTCAGCCAACCAGAAAGAATTTATGGATAAAGTGGCGGCGATATCTCAACAATTAAAGAAAAAATGGATGACATTCAAACTACAATAAAAAACCTTGCTATTGAACAAAATAAACTGAAATCATATGTCTCAGAAGTACAATTAAAAGTCATAGCCACCGACAAAAATCTCGAAAAAATACAAACTGAGATTGACACGATTAAGGAGAGCTCAATGACCACTACACCATCGCTTGTAACTCCAGACGCATATGAGTCCATTATGTTGGAACTCAAAGAACGTGAACTAAGGAGCAAAAATATTATAGTCATGAGAATAAAAGAGCCTATTTCTGCATCAAAGGACGAAAGATTTGATGCTGATATGGAACAAATTATAAAAATTGTAAAGATGACAGGAGTAAATTGCTTACCTGAGAAACTTTTCCGTCTCGATAAATACAACCCTGCCAAAAATCGTCCTCTAAAAGTATGCTTTAAATCATCGGAAACCGCAATAGCTGTTTTGCGTGGAAAAAAAGGTGTTAGCTGTGATAATGTCAAAATTTACTCGGACCAAACACCCCAACAACAAACATTTTTGAAAAGTCTTAAGAATGAAATTAATTGTCGCTTTGAAAATGGCGACAAAAATTTAACCATTAAGTACGTTAGAAGCGTTCCAAAAATATTCCGAATACCTGCAAAAAACTAACGTCAAAAGTCGCCACCGTTAACAAAAGTTCTCACGGAACAGACAGTATAACTTACCAGATAAATGACAACTATGACGATGTCACCACGAGCAATAAATCTATAAAATTCTTATATGCAAATGTGCGTAGCATTGTGAGACCAGGAAAATTAGATGAACTAAAGTGTGTAGTGGAATCTTTTCGTAGTACTATACATATTATTATACTTACTGAAACATGGATAAAAATTGATGATGAAGCTAAAAGACTCCAAATTCCCGGCTACACACACTACTATATTACAGAAACGGCGCAAGGGGTGGTGGTGTATCAATTTTTGCTCATGACAACTTAAAGCACCACTTGATTGAGGAACTATCTCTAAATGATAACCACTACATCTGGATACACCTGGAAAAGTATTCCCTTGACATAGATCACAGGCATCTATCGAATGGTGCCTCAAATATCAAAGGGTTCCTTGAAACATACACCAAGCAATTGCATAAGCGGAAAAGAACTATCATATATGGAGATTTTAATATTGATCTGCTGAATTTGAATCAGACAACTATCAAGTACAAAGAAGAACTGCAAACTAGCGGACATAGACTTCTAAACAAAATCGAGGAGAATTATTGTACCCGACAAACCTCTAAAACGAAAACTATAATCAGATAACTATCAAGTACAAAGAAGAACTGCAAACTAGCGGACATAGACTTCTAAACAAAATCGAGGAGAATTATTGTACCCGACAAACCTCTAAAACGAAAACTATAATAGACCACGTATCCACATGACATACACTAAAGGAACACAGGCAACAGAAAACTTGGTCACGCTATCACAAATGAAACCATGCGCCTTAGATTAAATTTCAAAAATAATTGATAACTTAAAACTAAATACTAGCTCTGGATTAGATGGTATAAACACAAAATCTATCAAATGCGTAAAGAACTTAATACTAAGCGAACTAACAAATTGTATAAATAAAAACTTAGAGTTAGGAACTTTCCCCGACAATCTCAAAATTACCAAAGTCAGTCCTACCCACAAGAATGGAAGTAAATCGGATCCAGGAAAATATCGTCCAATTTCAGTCTTACCGGTTTTATCAAAAATTTTTGAACGTGTTTTATACAACCGCCTCGATGAACATCTAATACCACTAACTTTCTCTTTAAAAAACAATACGGTTTTAGGCCAAAATCCAATACGCTTTCTGCAACAATCGATTTAATAACCAAAATTAAGTTAAGTATTGATAAAAATCAGATAGCATTGGGAATTTTCATAGATTTAAAAAAGCCTTTGACACAATTAGTCTTAAACTGTTATTAAAGAAACTTAATGATATCGGTGTCACTGGTAGCGCTTTTGATATCTTCAAATCGTATCTGTCAAATCGTTGCCAAGTAGTTAAGATTAACGAAAACCAAAGTAGTCCTAAAAATGTAAATTTTGGTATTCCACAAGGATCAATATTAGGGCCTCTGTTATTCTTGATTTATATAAATAACATGCATGAGATTGGACTAAAAGGCGATATATCATTGTATGCAGATGATACAGCTTTATTTTACTTTGGACACTCCGTAGACGCTGTTATGTGTGACGCTCAAAGTGATTTACAACTTTTAAATATGTGGTTTCAGTGCAACCTACTCACCAAAACCAATTACATATTTTTTTCCGCAAAAAATAAAAATATATTACACAACTCACAGTTTACTATAAATAATCAACCAATAAAAAAAGTTGACCACGAAGAAAGAAGTTGAACTGGAAATTGCATTTAGAAAGGGTTAAGTCTAAGTTGACGTCTCTCACGGGAGCCCTACGGGGTGTTGTTCGATGCCTTCCTCGTCAAGTACGTTATAATATATATTACGCTCTTATAAAACCTCACTTGGACTACCTAATAGAAGTATGGGGAACAGCGGCCAAAACCAATATTCAAACACTACAAATATCACAAAATAAATTAATAAATATACTTTTCCACTATGATTACAGTACACCAAGTCAAAAAATATACAGTGAAACTAAGCTAATGAATATATCACAAACGTACTTATATAATAATTGCATTCTAATAAGAAAAATACTTAATAAAAACATTCACACACAAATACATTTTCTGAAAAAACATTATATACACAAAATTAGGCTTAGAAACACAAATGACATACAATTATACTCACCACGCACAAACTATGGCAAACAAAATGTAATGTACGAAGGTGCTGCGCTGTATAATAAATTACCAAATAATATTAAAAATGCTAAGTCAATGTCAGTATTTAAAAAATACTTAAAATTACACATCTTTAACAAACCGAGCGCACCTTAGTATATGCCACTTTCAGTTGTTCGTACTCCATGTATGTTTATGATTAACTATGCAAGTATTTATCGACTACCCTCCACTTTCTGATTATTTCTTTTAAATCGTAATTGATTCAAAACTGTTACTGTACGCTTCCAATAATGTTTGTAAATTAATTTAAGTTTTCTCATGTAAGTGAATTGTAAATTCTTATGGGAAATAAAGATATCTCAAACCTCATAATAAAATAATATTTTCAAGATATCTTAAGCTATCGATGCACCTCTGACACCAGAGGTGCATCGAGCAATATGTCGTAGTGCGCTTTTACTGTCTGAAAGAATAACAACTGTTTGTAAGTTCTGATTTCGACTGTAAAATATCGCTTGGTGAATTGCAATGAGTTCAAGCGTCATTCTTCATACATTGCAGTATACTTTACTTAATATTAACCCCTCAAAATACTCAATTCAGAAAACGTGGTTTCACAATTTGAAATCCCAACAATAATACTTTTGCTAAGCGAATGTTCAATGTTGATTAGTTACAGTTATTGCATGTCCGCTGTCTTCGATTATAGTTTTAACGGTTCGTCTACAGATTCGTCATTTTATATATATTTACTTTATGTAATAGTAAGCGAATTAAGAAATAAGAGCTCTACCAATCCATAAAAAAATGCTGGAATTCGAAGAATCAATAGTTTTGTTTAAAAATAGAAATTCAAATATTTTTGAATTTAGAACGTGTGAAAATAACCACATTTCTATAGGATACTCTGTTCATAAACACAATTTTCATCAATACTAAAACCTTAAAAATCTGCATCTCGTTACATTAAAAAAAAAAAGACACCGTTGACTGTGACGAAATGGCAAAGAAAAAAGCCTTGTTATGGTAAATTAAAAAAAAGACACGAGGGTGATTAGGTGATAGTTCGCATATCGAACCTAATCCTAGTGCGATAAGAGCCAGTTTTCGAGCAAGAGTATTGAAAAAATATAATAGATAGGTAGGTACAGTTTAAATTCAAACCGCATAATAGACATACAAGCATAATGTTTACCATCTATTGCACCGTATTCTTAGAAATAAATATTTTTGATTTTGAAGAAGGTCGGTACAATTACAATGTTATTTTTTGCGATGGTTGGAGCAAGCGGTGGCACTCGGCTTATTAAACAGAAATTAAAACAAGCGACGGAAACAGATAGAATCCTATAAAATGTCGTGCGAGTGAAAGTGATGAGATGAAGCAGAAAAGTCACAACCCACAGCATTGAGGAATACGAACGACGCAAGGAGGAGGAAAACACGCGAAGCAAGTACTTAGATATTGATAAAGCTGAATAGTTTTATTGGTTTGTTTGAATGTGCTATTCTTAGCAACTGCTAATTGAAAAGAATTGAACAAATCTAACCCTTTTATTGGTGTAAGCTATTTGCTAAATACCGTCACGCTACGATCGATGAGAACGGAGCAGTAACCAAAGACGCGGGGTACAACTAGAAGAGAAAGAAGATTTTAAGCTACAGCAGTTCTAAATTTTTGCTGGAAAGGGCTTTGCTTTTCTAATAGATCAGTAGTTTTATGAAAAACAAGTCCAAAGCCGAAACTGCGTTAAGCGGTCACCCGGGCGCCCGTGCGGTCCCATACTAAAGTGTTCTTGCTGTGTCCGCGCCGCCAGCTCACCAGCTGTACCTCTACCATGAGTTTTAAGCAATAGTATTCGTCGCTACTCGATATCGACGCCGTAAATATTTTGTATGACAAATTTTGCAGCGCCTCTAGCGGTCACTTGCAGAACCAAAATTTGCCATACAAAATATTTACGGCGTCGATATCGAGTAGCGACGAATACTATTGCTTAAAACTCATGGTAGAGGTACTGGGCTCCGCGCCCGTTTTGCTACGTAATAATACATTAAGTTTTCCATCAACATGACTACATGCACACCGTTAGAGTTGAACTAGCGACACTGCGCAGGTAATAATCCGGTGTCCGTGACGAGTATACCCGAGCACACGACACACGTGCAACGTCACGCGACGGATGCCCGTCGCGAGTGCCAGCTATATGCAGTTTCGGCCCCCAATATTTTTAGAACTTTGCCCGCGGCTTCGCTCCAGCTCTAGCCTACACTACCTTACTACTTCACCTTACTCTACCCTACCCTATCTAAGAACCTTCTCCTGACAATAACAAACACAACAAAAAAAGAATTAAAGAAATCGGTTCGGCCGTCCTCGAGATTTGCGCTTAGGAACACATTCAGCAATTCATTTTTAGAAGATAGGAAACAAAATACCTATTCCTTCCTGCAAAAAACGCGGGGAACTATTATATAATATATTCCATAACTATCACACAACACCGTCTAGCCCCAAGCTAAGCAGAGCTTGTGTTATGGGTACCAGACAGCTGATAAACATACTTATATATTTCTAAATACATACATATTATAGATAAATAAAACCCAGACACAGAACAAATGATCGTGTTCATCACACAAACATTAGTCCTGGGTAGGAATCGAACCTACGACCTCCGGCATAGCAGTTAGGGCCACTAACCACTAGACCGACAGGCCACTCAACTACTGTCGGTTTCGATTTTTTTTTGTTAATATATTTGGCTTGGATACTAAGTCCTTTAAGCCATGTCTTCGTGTAAAAACTTTGGTTTACCATTAGAATATGGACGTACACATTCTAATGTATTTTTGTTTTGTAGTGTTTGGTAGCAAATGTATCAAGTTAATCTTCTCGGCAAACTTCGCTGAGGTAGGTAATCAACACTACAATAAAATTCTCAGCTTCATTTTACCGAGATCGCGCCTGTTTCAATGATTCCACATATTGTCCAGTTGCGAAGACACTTGAGATAGAAAACTACACCAATTTTACATCACAATATCCACTAGGAATCAATTCGCGAATAATTAAAACAGCCACTGAACTTCACTTAAAGAAATCCCGCCAAAAACTCCTGTCGGTTTCGAAGTCCTCTCAAGGGTTGCCCACATTTTTTTTTTTCAAATTACGTACTTATCGCTTTTTTGGAGAGAAAACAAAATTTGATAGAAAAAAGAAAGGTATCTCCAAAATTTTATTTGTCTAATTCTCTGTCTGTAAAATTGTATGTCATGTGCTTCTCAAATACATTAACAGTGTCATTATTCTTCATTCATTTAAGGAAGCTATTTTTATACTTCCAATTTCAATATAAATAACAAGCAAACCATTTCCAACTCAACTTGATTGTTTTAATTTCACTTTAAACAGAGCGTATTCGTGTTTCAACATAGAAGTATCGTTAATTTGTTCAGTAATTATTCATATTAGTGTTTCATTTTACGCATCATAGCAAATATTGCAATATTTTATTTTTATACAAAAGTACAAAGTATATTTACTTACCAAAAATAAAGATACGTTATTATAAAGTATAGTTGGCAACCCTATGTACAAAGCGTTCCAAATATAATTCGAATCGATTGCCATAATGTTACGTCACATCATACTGTCAAATCGAAAAAAATGGGTACAGTGAGCAAAACAAGATTTTCAAAATCCAGTTTTTCAATTTTACTCTTCTCTGTGTCACTGTGTGAAGTGTCTGAGAAGTGGCAAATGTAAAAAGAATTGTTCCTAAAAATTATAATAAAAAGGAAAATAGTTTTTTTTATTAACTAATTATGACTTAAAACAATATATTAAGCTAATTTATACTAAAGAATAAAGTTTTTACTTCACCTAGATTTAACTATGACATAAGTAGTAATACAAAGAAAAAAAATACAAAGGGTTTTTTATTCTTTGTATTACTACTTAAGATTGATTTGATTGATACGCAAATAATTAGTTTTCTTTGCAGACCGTACTCAACATTTGATAGATCGAGGGATAATTTGACTTTCCTATTGTATTGTTATTTAGACTAGACTCGAGCCATGAGCTGAAAGAGCAATTACTACAGATTTGATTTTGTCTTAGTTTTTTTTTTTAATATTTTTTTCCACATGAGGCTTCATCCGCGTCTTTGGTTAGGTTACCTAGGTAGTGCTTTGTTCCTATAGCTTTCCTCGATAAATGGGTTATCCAACATTAAATATTTTTTTCAATTCGAACCAGTAGTTCTTGAGATTTTTCAGGTTTGATTATCCATGATATACCTAATTTACTTCATCAAAAGTCTGGTAGTTAACTATTTGTATCGTACAACCGATTAATAAAGCTTGTAAAATACTTATTTAGCTTATAAATTTTGATGTTTGTCTACCACACGTTTTCGTTCGCGTCACATGCACACTTGGTAGGTATGTAAGTACACCGTATCAAACCACGTACTAGGAACGTGTCATACAAAAAAAAAACTGTTCTTTATAACATTGAAAAATATGAGACAATGCCCATTTGACCGTTCCGTCACCGACCTACACCGTCGCGTCATCGCGTGCCATGCACAGAGCGGCAACAAATATTGTTTGCGTGAATAATAATATTATGCCGAGCGTCTAGCGGCGAATGGCGATACGCTTCATGCACGCTACGCGACGTTGCCAGACCGGTGCACACCAGCGCGCAGGCGGTGAAACGGTGAACATACAGGCTATAACCGCGTATGATGAGTTGACTGATCTTAGCCCGTTATAGACGTAAATCGTGTTGCCACTCTGCTACCGTCAGTTCAACTCGTCACACGAACGTATTTGGTGTTAAAATGGATGACGAAAAACTAATTGAAATGGTTCGCAAATATGAATTTCTATATAACTTAAAACATCCAAAATATATGGATAGTGCCAAGAAAGATATGGCGTGGAAGAACATTGGGGAGCAACTAAAACAATCTGGTAAGTAAGTAATCTATTATTTATTTTCGTTAGTAATGTATAGGTGGTGTGTCAGTGTTATAATTATTATAATTAGCTCGTATTTGATAATTAAAAAGCCTTCCTATTATTTTTAGTGTGCTTTACAGCAAACCTTTTTTCAGTAGGTACTAGATTACATTTCATAAAGGTTGATGGTTAGGTATAAATGCAGGACTAGCTGGTGCCCGCGATGTCGTTCGTGTCAAACTTGCACAATGACATTTGGTTTCAATTTCAATTTTTTTCGTGTTGTTCTATAATTTTTATCCAGAAATAAAAGATACTCCTTGTTACATCAGCTATCCTTTAGTGAAAGATCCGTCAAAATTGGTCCAGCCGTTTCGGAGATTAGACAGAGCAAACAGCCAAAAAAAAAGAAATTTGTTACAAGTATCGAATATAATATATTTATGTTACCGTTAGAGTGTGGAATACGTTAATATGCAAATTAACTAGGTAATCTGCAAATTACTGTCTACAATCCGTTAGTGTAAAATTTCACTTAAAGTAGCAAATTATCTCTACTTAACTTCTGAGTGGTTATAAAAAAAATATTCCTATCCGTGTCGAGGCGACCTAAAATAAATATGTCATCAATCTATAAATATTGTTAGTGATTTCAATTTAATAATTACAATGAATTCAAACGTTTTCGTCAAACAAAGATGCAGTTTTATAACTTAACCGGTCGCTTAATTGGTTAGACATGTGTCCACGCTCAGTTGGTCATTTAGTGACGTCATTTTGATTCGACCGATTTATTTGCCGACCAAACTTTCCCAGCTAGCTTTCCGTATATTGGGTACAAATATTTTAGTCTGCTGATTACCCAGGAAGTCTACCTACCGATTATCTATTCAATATAAGAATTTAAACATTTTTTCCACTTTAATAGGCTCAATCAGATAATCTGCAGATTACCAAAATAAACACTTTTTATTTTGGAGCAAAAACGAAAATGTCACACTAATACCTAGGTATTATAGAGGCGAAAGTTGCAAACTTTCATACTTTACTTGATTTGGATGAAATTTGCACTATGGCACACTAGGAGACAATGTCCTGCATCTATACATAGGTCACTTTTTATTTCGTGAGTATTTTCCCATGAGATTTCTTTTTACATTCATTCAGACGAATTTGGAGAAATATTGTATAGCGATCGCGAGATTTTGAGGGTCTTAGCAAAAAGGGTCTTAGCAGGGTCCAAACCTATTTCATTCTTCATAGTTCGTTTCAAAAAAAAAAAAAAAAAAAAAAAAAAAAAAAAAAAAAAAAAAAAAAAAAAAAAAAGTCTATTCTATTCTATTCTATTCTATTCTATTCTATTCTATTCTACCATCCATAACTACTAATACATCCAATGTAATGTTATGACATGTAATTTATTAGTTTGATTATTTTGTTTTACAGCTGTTGCTTGTAAACAAAGGTGGCAATGCCTTAGAGATGCCTACAGGAGGGCTTTGAATAAAAAAAAAGGAAAACAAGGACAAGCAGCGAAAAATATAAAACAATGGAAATATGACAGCGAAATGGCGTTTGTGACGCCCTTTTTAATGGAAAGAAAAACTCAAAATTCTGTCGAAATTTCAAGCGATGGTGAACTGTCCGACAATGCCTATGAAAACTATGCGATAGAATATGACGCATCAGAAATGTCCAACACCAATATAGACGTCGACTGTGCCCCTGACATCACTAATATCATTAGTGATAGTAACAGTACCAGAATAATAGAAGAAGTTCCTCAAAAAAAAAGAAAAACTGTCCAACCAGAGCCATCAACATCAGCTATGGTAATGGCAAATTTACTTGATCAAAACAAAGTTGAGTCCCCCCGGGGACATGACGAGTTAGATCGCTTTTTTTTGGTAATTTCTGATACTGTCAAGAAGTTCCCACCGTATGTACAAGCATTGGCAAAAAATAAAATATTCTCTCTGGTGTCTGAAATGGAATTACAACAACTTGCTCCAACTGGCGCAACTCCTTTTGGCTTCAAGTCTTCCCCGCAGTCGACAAGTCCTCAACACGTAAATGAACAGACACAATTTTTTTCATAATTTTAAAAAAAAACGAAATACGGCAAAATAAACGAATATTACTCACTAACAGATTTTTCCTTACTAAAATTAATTACTGCGTATAAATGTTGCTTTGAAATTTTGTATACAGAAACTATAATACTATACATTTAAGGGCCCTGGGAAAAATTGGTGTGATTATCTTTCACAGAATCGATATCCGTGGATTCAACAAAAAAATCGTCGTTTTGACTTTAAGACCTCTTATGAGTAATTTTTGGGCAAACCTCTTTATAACCCTGCCTTTTAGATATTTTGAAGCTCTAGGGAATGCAAAAGCTCTCATTTTGTTTTGGGGTAAAAAAGTGGTGTTTTTTTTTTATTTTTTTTGAAAAAGTGGTGTTGCCAATAATGACATATAAGAGGTCTTAAAGTCGCAACGACGACATGCAACAACTACCGCCTTATTGCACTAATTTCCCATGCAAGTAAGATCATGCTACATATCCTTAAAGAACGGCTGAAAAGCTTATTATGGAAATAATACCAGAACAGGCAGGATTTGTTAAAGGTAAAGGAACTCGGGAGCAAATACTGATAGTCCGCCACATTATTGAAAAGTTTTTGCTTATTTTATTTCTCGAAAGAATTTGATCCAGTGAAATGGCCTAAATTTTGGGACACTATGTTGCAAATGGGTATACCGAAACACCTAGTGCAATTGTTGAGACGCCTGTATGAAGATGGCACTGCATCAGTGAGAAAAAAATAAAATTATAAATATAATTATTTTTTGCCTTTATGTGGCAAATAAAAGGTTTTTCTTCTTTCTTATTTTAACAGATGGAGTTCTCAGAAGGATTCTCAGATAGCTTTCATCCTAGCGCTGGAGTTCGACAAGAGTGGATAATATCCTCACTTTTGTTCAACATATACACCGAGCTGATTATGCGCATTAGCTTTGAAGACTAGACAGACAGTGTGGACGAAAGATTGACAATCTACGCTACGAAGATGATACCACTTTTTTGCCCTAGTGGAAGTAACTCTAGCTAAATGGAACGGCTGCTCTCGAGAATGAAAATTGTGTTAGCATATAATTTGGTTTGAAGATTAACCGTAGCAAGACCAAGATGAAAATTGAAGACAGAGCTTACAACAACTCACCTCACATAACGCAAATAGCGAACTGCGACGTCGTACAATCTTATGTGTACCTCGGGGCTCTAATCTCAAATCAATCAAATTGTGTTGAAGACATCAAGCGATGAATGGTTCTGTACAGAGCGGTAATTGATAAGCTCAACAAAATATGGAGAAAAAACAAAACAAAAGCTACAAAGACCAGGCTCGTTAAAATATTAGTGCTTCCCATATTTTTATACGCTGCTGAAACATGGAGTTTCGAACAAACGCTTTAATTCTTAAAAAGATGCTCATAGAACGCTTGTCTACACTGGTGCGCAGTCGTATTTTTAAATACTTTGGCCCTATCTGTCGACGTGGAGGTAACTCCATCGATCGCCTTGTTATACAAGGGAAGGTGGAGGGAATAAGGTCGCGTGGCAGATCACCGATGCGATGGACTGACCAAATCAAAACGGCTGTTGGCGGCCCATTGAACGAGTGCGCCCGGATGACTGCCAGCAGGCAAAAGTCGCAGGAAGTGGTACGGCGTACCCTGACGGCTTCCAGAGAGCGGACCTTCGTGATAACCACGACCACTCTGGCAAGAGTGTAACGACCAGGAAGAAGATACAGAAACTCCTAAACCGTCCGAAAAAAAAAAGATACGCGTTACCTGATTAATAAAAAATCAGCACTGAAGCAAATATGCAAAAAAAGAACGGTAATTTAAAAAACTAAAAGACCCAACTGCTTTTCTGAGTATTCATGAAAAAGCCCTAAAACAAGAAAGTCGTTGTACCCGATTAACTATATAATATTTTAAATACAAGATAAATTGTAGCAGTCGGGACCCATTCTAGAAATGGAGGCTTAGTGAATTGAGAGCACATACCTGTATTACTCCAATCTACTGACTAGACGGCTGACCTTATAGAGCAGAATTAGACCTGCCGAAAATTACATTATTTGCTGATGAATTTTAAGCTTTTTGCTGGCGTTATATCACGATATTTGCTTCTTAATATTTCGTTCACCACTGTAGAAACATCGATGTCGCCCTTCGATGTCGCCACATAGTTACTGGAACCTTCGAAATTCTGTACTTATCGCGGTACCAGAGTACTCTGCTCGAATAGAACATAATATACAATAGAATGAAATCAACTATTGGGCAACTGCCTGGACCAGACACAACACACATCTGGTCGGAGGATCCTTCTTTTTAACCGACTTCAAAAAGAAAGAGGTTCTATGTTCGGCTGTATATATTTTTTTTTATATATGTTCTCTTACGTCTACCTGGGATAGACAGTCCAGTTGCGTAAATTTGATTTCGAGAAAGAGGTCAACCGTCGAATCCGACTCGGCTAGGCAGCGTTCGGAAAGCTGCACGGTCTCGGTCAGCTCGGTCTCATCCAACATAACACATTGTCTCAAGATTAAAGTCTATAACCAGTGTGTGTTGCTAGTATGTGGCACTGAAACGTGGTCGTTTACAATGGGCCTCATCAGAAGGCTTAAAGTCACCCAAAGGGCAATGAATAGGAATATTGCTCAGTTTCCTTGCGTGATCGAATCAGGAATATATCTGCAGGAGAAGGTTGCCGACATAGCACGAAGAATCGCCAAACTAAAATGGCAATGGACAAGGCACATTGCTCGCAGAACGGACGGCCATTGGGGCTGAAAGATTCTGGAGTGGCGGCCGCGTACCGGAAGAAACAGCGTTGGAAGGCATTCTAAAAGGTGGACCGATGACTTGGTAAAGGTTGCGGCAATCCGCTGGATGCGAGACGCACAGAACTGTTCATTGTGGCGACATTTGGGGGAGGCCTTCGCTAACAGTGGACGTCTTTGGGCTGAAATGATGATGATGAATGATGATCGATTTCTCGGACAATTGTGGACAGATTTTGAAAATGTTTTTTTGGCTGAAAGATTATACTTCCGAGTTAGTCCCATGGAAATATTGTTACGATCTGATGATGAACTTCAAAGACATGAAATGGAACTCCTCAATTCCTCATAGGATCACAGTAGTACTGTCGTATCCAGTAAAATTGTTGCATTTATGTTATTCATAAATCTACAAAATGCCGCGTGTCTGTGTTAATTCTAGCTTATTTTGTTATGTTTGTGGTTAATTTACACCTAAAAGTGAAAAAAAAACAATTTCGCCTCTGTCAAATAATCGTTTACTGCGCTGTCCCTCACATCGCTCTGGGTTTATCCATTCTTCCTTTTTTGTACAGGCGATCTCTCTTTGGAACGCGCTCCCGTTGAACATCGATGGCTTCCAGTCCGTTCTCCTTTAAGGTAATGGCACGTGAACATATTCGCAAGAAACTGCTAGATTCATCGCAGCGTTGATTTGGTGGATTCATTTCTCAAAATAATTTTGGTTATTTGTATGTATTTATATAAGTATTTATTTATATTTATTAGATATTGTATTAGTTTTCTATTTATTTTGTCTGATTTTTCATTAAGTTGCACCTATTACGTTATGTCTCTGCAGACCACCCTAAGGTCGACTGGTAGATAATGCCTACGGCATTAAGTCCGCCTTTGTACACTAGTGCATAAAGATTTTTAAATAAATAAATAAATAAAAATCAAGACAAATCATGGGTACCGAAAGTGTGTTGTTTCAAATGTTATAAATATTTGACGGGTTGGTACAAGGGTAATATTAAACAGATGCCTTTTGGTGTACCCATGCAGTGGCGTGAACACAAAAATCACGTAAATGACTGTTACTTCTGTTTAACAACTGTGAAAGGTTTTTCAAAAAAAAATCAAAACATTCGGTGAACTACTGTGTCATCAGTGTCAATGCCGCTACCACATTCTCCAGACATTCCAGTATCGAAAAGATTTTGCAGATCTTCAAGTTTATCGAGTTCTATTGAAGAAGAAAACGAAGCAGGCCTTTCCAACAGCGGAGAGGTACTTATAGATGAAAAATATAATACAGAACCACATTTGATAAGTCAATCAGAACTAAATGACCTTGATGAGATTTAGATTTGACCAAAGAAAAATCTGAAATATTAGGCTCGAGATTAAAACAGTGGAATCTATTGCAAACTGGAGTTAACATTACAACTTATCGAAAACTTCATATTGCTTTAGCTACCTTTTATTCAAAAAAAGATGGATTAGTGTTCTGCAATAATATTGATGGATTAATGTCAGCATTAGGTCACAAGCATATATCGAAAGAGTGGAGATTGTTCATTAACGGATCCAAACGAAGTTTGAAGGCTGTTTTACTCCATAACGGTAATAAACTTCCATCTTTGCCTGTAGCTTACGGCGCTCACTTAAAAGAAACTTACGATATTTTAAAACAAATTCTGGAGAAGGTCAACTACGAAGAACACAAATGGCATGTATGTGCAGATTTAAAGGTAGTGGCTTTAATTTTAGGGTTGCAAACCGGCTATACGAAATATTGTTGTTTTCTCTGTGAATGGGATAGCAGAGCGCGTTCAGATCACTTCATAAAACAAAACTGGCTTTTAAGATCCGGTTTCGTGCTTGGTCAGAAAAATGTAAAAAACGAACCATAAATACCATCTGAGAAAATCATTCTACCGTTACACATCAAACTTGGTTTGATAAAGAATTTTGTAAAAGCACTCCCCAAAGACGGACCTGCATTTTTATTTCTTAAAACAAAATTTCCAATGCTAAGTGAAGCAAAAATTAAAGAGGGTATTTTCATCGGTCCTGATATAAGGAAATTGCTCAATGATCCTGCTTTTTTATCGAGCCTCAGACCTATTGAAAAAAATGCATGGTTGGCTTTTGTCGACGTCACAAAAATTTTTCTCGGCAATCACAAATCACCGGTTTTCTATGAAAAAATTAGCCGGATGCTGGATGCGTATCAGAAACTTGGATGCAATATGTCGTTGAAAATTCATTTTTTTACACTCCCATTTAAGTTTCTTTCCTGATAACATGGGTTCAGTAAGTGATGAACACGGTGAAAGATTTCATCAAGAAATTGCAGAATACGAGAAGCGTTACCAGGGTAGATGGGAGCCAGCCATGCTTGCAGACTACTGTTGGAGCCTCCAGAGGGATACTGCCACTACTGATTATAAGAGAAAAGCCCGTCGTTCGAAAAAAAGATTTTTTTAAATGTAGAATAACAATTTATGTCAATTATGTAAGTAATTTTAAGTAAAATCGATAAATGCGTTTCACTATTAAACTTGATGTGATAGAAAAATTTTATTTTGGTAGGTATTTCACATAGTTTTAAGGTGGCAAAACATAATTACATACTGTGAACCCAGTGAAATATTTTTTTTTTTACTTTGTTGCATAGGCGTCCGTATGGTGTTCGGACGTAAAGAATGGCACCATCCCATCTCTTCCCGTGGGTGTCGTAAGAGGCGACTAAGGGACATTTCTGTGACCGTGCGTACTATGAAGCACCGAAGGTCTCCGCATGGTGGTGCGTAAACCACCAACAAAAGCATTCCCAAGGAGGGTTGGTGTCAGGCTGGCGGCCGACTATAAAACAGTTGCCAAATCAACTGCAACATGTTAAGAATTAATAGAGTGCGCGATAGGGTTAGGGCGTACCCCACAGGCGACGCGCAGGGGCAGCACCCGGCTCCTGTGGGAAATGGACCAGGGTTGTTGCACCATCCCGGGCGGGGGCAACGTAAGAAGCTACCTCGGGAAATAAGATTGAGGTATGCAAGTTGGAATGTTGGGACAATGACTGGAAGGGCGAGAGAGTTAGCGGATGTACTGAAAAGAAGACGGATAAACATAGCATGCTTGCAGGAAACGAAATGGAGAGGAACAAAAGCGAGGGAAATTGGTGAGGGATATAAGTTTTATTATTGTGGAAGTGATGGAAAAAGAAATGGTGTAGGAATCGTGCTTGATAGTAAATTGAAAGAAAGTGTGATGGAGGTACAAAGGATGAATGATAGATTTATAAATGTGAAAATGATGTTAGAGAATGTCATGTTGAATGTAATTAGTGTGTATGCACCTCAAGTAGGATGTGATGATACGATGAAAGAGAAGTTTTGGGAGGATTTCGATATGGTTTTAATGAACATCCCTGTGCATGAGGAATTGATAGTGGGAGGTGATTTTAATGGACATGTGGGAAGAATGAGAGGTGTTTATGAAAGAGTACATGGGGGATGGGGTTATGGAAATCCGAACAATGAAGGAGAGATGCTCCTGCAATCTGCTACTGCATTTGACCTAGCAGTAGCCAATACGTGGTTTCAGAAAAAAGATGAACACCTGGCCACGTACAAAAGTGGTAACCATAAGACGCAAATTGATTATTTTCTAGTTAGGCGCAACCACTTAAAACACGTCAAGGATTGCAAAGTGCTGCCAGGAGAAGACCTAGTCTCGCAACACAGACTCCTGGTTATGACATCAGTGGTCCAAATACTGTGTAGAAAAAACAAAGAGCGCCCGCCCCCTAAAATAAAATGGCACATGCTAGAGAGGAATGACTGTGCGAAAAAGTTCAAAGAGCGAGTGGTGGACAGAATGATAGAGATGGGAGACATGAATGATCGAAGTATAAATGAAAGCTGGAATGAGATGGCAGAGTGTATCAGGCATGCAGCGAAAGATATTTTGGGAGAGACGAGAGGAAAAGGCACAATAGATAAGGATACGTGGTGGTGGTCGATAGAAATTCAGAATGTGTTGAAAGAAAAGAAAAGAAAATTCAAGGAATGGCAGAGTGTAGAAGCGGAAAATGATAGTTTGAAAGCTGAAAAAAAGAGGGAGTATGATAATTTGAAGAAAAAAGCTAAGAAAGCCGTAGCTTTAGCGAAAGCAAAGGCCCAAGACAAATTATACGATACACTGGACAGTCCTGCAGGCCAAAAAGATCTGTACCGGCTTGCTAGAATAAGAGAGAGAAGGACGAGGGATGTTTGTCAGATAAGATGTGTAAGGAATGAAGCTGGAATGGTCCTATCGGATGATGAAGAAATCAAGGACAGGTGGAAGGACTATTTTGAAAGACTGATGAATGAGGAAAATAATTGGAGTGGGTCTTTAGAGGGTAAACCAGTGAATGTAGGGTTAGTGAGAATGGTTAGTATGGATGAAGTCAGAATAGCAGTAAATGGTATGAAAAATGGTAAGGCCACTGGTCCCGATGGAATTCCAGTTGAAGTGTGGAAGTTATTGCGAGTGGATGGATGGATGTGGTTAGCTTTGTTCTTCAATAAGTTGTTGCGAGAAGAAGCCATACCTGATGATTGGTGCAACAGTTCTTTGGTGCCCATCTTTAAAAACAAAGGTGATGTTCTTGAGTGCAACAATTATAGAGGAATAAAGCTAATGTCACATACCATGAAAGCCTGGGAGAAAGTTATTGAAAGGAGGTTGAGAGAAGAGAGTGAAATTTCACAGAACCAATTCGGTTTTATGCCTGGTCGAGGTTCAACGGATGCCATTTTCGCTATACGTCAGCTGTGCGAGAAATACAGAGGTGCGCATAAAAACTTGCACATGGTATTCGTTGACCTCGAAAAGGCATACGACCGGGTACCTCGTGAGGTTCTGTGGTGGGCCCTTAAAGAGAAAGGTGTGCCTGGGAAGTATGTTCAGTTGATCCGAGCGATGTACAGTCAATGCCGTACCCAAGTCCGGTCTACAGTGGGCACCACTAGCAGCTTCAATGTGGCTGTCGGCTTACACCAAGGGTCGGCACTCAGCCCTTACCTCTTCCTGATGATAATGGACGCTCTGACGTCGGACATTCAGGAAGAGGCTCCCTGGTGTATGCTTTTCGCCGATGACATTGTGCTGGTTGCCGAGAGTGGCCTAGAGGTCCAGAATAGATTGGAGGTGTGGTGGCACAGACTGGAGAGTGTTGGCCTGAAATTAAGTAGAACCAAAACGGAGTACTTGTTCTGCGATTTCGGCGGTCTTTCCGGTCCTGTGCCCTTAGCTCTCGCCGGAACGCCCATACCAATCTGCTCCGACTTTCGGTACCTCGGGTCGCTCGTTCAAGGAGATGGTGAAGTAGACCGAGACGTAACACATCGGATCAACGCCGGATGGATGAAATGGCGACAGGTCACGGGAACAACTTGTGACCCACGGATGCCACTCAAGTTGAAGGGTAAAATTTACAAGTCCGTGATAAGACCTGTCATACTGTATGGATCAGAATGTTGGGCTGTGAAAAAGATGGATGAAAAAAGACTGCATGTAGCGGAGATGAGAATGTTGAGATGGATGTGTGGTGTGACGAAAATGGATAAAGTGAGAAATGAGTATATTAGAGGAAGTTTGAAAGTGGCGCCAGTGACTGAAAAGTTGAAAGGAAATCGTTTGTCTTGGTATGGTCATGTGAAGAGGAGGGATGAAACACATGTTACTAAAAGAGTTCTGAGTTTACAAGTAGATGGATGGAGAGGAAGAGGGAGGCCGAAGAAGAGATGGATGGATTGTGTGAGGAGTGATATGAAAGAAAAGGAAGTTAATGATAGTGTGACGGCTGACAGGATAGAGTGGAAGAAAAAAACGTGTTGCGCCGACCCCAAGTAATATGGGACAAGGGCAGGAAGAAGAAGAAGACTTTGTTGCATAGGCACTCGATTTGGGAATTGAACTATCTACTCAAGTAAGTTTGTACAGAACCCTCGGTGTGCGAGTCCGAATTGCATTTGCTCAGGTTATTACATTGAAGTCGATTGTATTTTTTTTTATAAAAGTTTTGTTTTCAATGGAGGTTTGCGGGACGACAACCAGATCCGCTATCTTCCAAGCCGGTAACAGCTATAAAAAACATAACCCTTCTTGCAGTCGGCTAAAAACAAATGCGAGTGGGATTCGCATTTTGTAATTTATGTTATTTTTATTTTGTTAACTGGTTCTTCGTTGTGTTGTCAACTTTTGACGGCACTGTTTTTCTTTTTTTAATTAGCCTATACTTTCCCACTGCTGGGCAAAGGACTCCCTCAATTCCTTCCAGGTATTTTTCTCTCGGGCCACCTCGAACCAGCGCTTGCGGTAGGTATCCAGGGTCGTCTCGCCACAGCGTTGCCAGACGTCCCGATTTTTAAATCAAAATTAAATGCCCCGCGCGGGACAGCCTCAGTCCCGCTTTTCGGGGATAACTCGACCGTGTGTGCAGTGTGCTGAGGAAGCTCGGCCGGGTGGCACAGACAAAGTGAACTGGCCGCCCGCCGATAGGGTAAATCTGATTTTAAATACTTATCATATTTTTGTTAAAATACATTTTCTATGGCTATTTTTGCTATCTATTATCACGTACACGTAATTTAAAATTAAAAAAAAAAAAAAAACTTCTATCTTCTTTACAAGTTTTTTTACTATGTCCCGCTTTCGACGAAAGAATCCCGCTTTTTTTACTAAAAAGTTTCAAAATCCCGACTGGGTTTAGAAAAAATCTGGCAACGCTGTCTCGCCACCTCTTCCCAGGTCGACCTCGGCGGCGTCGTCCATCTTTTGAAGACTCTTGCCCAACGATCAGTGTGCATACGGCTGATGTTACCCACCCTATCCCACTTTAGCCTTGCAGCCTTTTTTCCCACGTCTATGATCCCCGTCTTTAAGCGCAGCGTGGTGTTCCTCATTCTGTCGGCTCTTTTGACACTCAGAATGCCGTGCTCCATTGCTCGTTGGCAAACCCCAAGGCGAAACTTTTGCGACTCGGTGAGTGATGGGTGTTTTATTAACATGCGGATTTCATCACGCATGCGGAATTGTCCCGCATCGCATGCATCCCGCGAGCTTATTCCCCGCATTACCCCTACAATAAATACTTGTATGAAAATGACAAGCATGCGGAGCAAATCCGCATGCGTGACAAAATCCGCATGTTAATAAAAACACCCCTAGAGTAGTGAATGAGTGATTGGCTGCTGCGCTGTGTCATGGGTTCAATTCCCGCACGGAACAAATATTTGTTGCCTACAGATAGGTGCTCCGGGTCTGGGTGTCTGTCTAATAAGTTTACATGTTTTTGTGAACACGTCCAGGATTCAGTTGTTCCTTGTGTGAGGCAACGTTTTTCTTTTTTTAAAATAGATATTCGTTTTCTTTTTTTTAAATAATTTGCACTTTTGCACGATTGCGACCCCACTAGATGCAATTTAGCTTCACTTTTTTTTTTGAATGACCGACATTTTGACTATTCAAAAGTGCCTGTAAATGGTCTATTTGAAATAAAAGAGTTGATTTTGATTGATTTTGATGATAAGCAGTGATGCATACGTTGATGGTGAAGAGGACTATTTTATTAAGAGCCTAAACGAGGAGGCGAAATTAGGCTTAGTCCGGATCGTAGACGTGTCAACAACGTAGGGACACTTGCCGTACGTCGTTCGATGGTAGAATCAAGACATGTATTTCTCGCGCACATTCTCTATAGAACATAAACTGTGGAAATTAATTTTAAATAAAACTGCAAAAACGTCGCTCAATATATTTTATTAATATTTATATACACTAATGTATTTACATCGCATAATTTTCACGATTTAATTCAAAATAAATTCAAGTTCACCTATGATATTCCACTGACTTGGGCAGTTGGGTGTTTGGAATAAATTCTGTATCGATAAATTTGTTAAAATATACCTAATGATTACGTATCATTAGCACCTGAAGCAAGCAACGTGGATGGACGAAGCGATTCAACTGATTTTGTACTATTTACAAAAAGCGTTTGTATTTTTTTTTATCATACAGTTTATGTGTTGCATTAGAAGGAATTTACGCAATAAGAGTTATTTATCTAAAACAATATCTTAACATTCATTTTTACCAAACTTCAACACGACCGTCAACGATTCGTTCAACGTAAATACAATATCAGTCTCATTTGTTACAATTTTGTCTAACTTGCAACGCGATTGTATTTCATAAACTGTGTACAGAGCGTACAATACTATACTACATAGGTATATGTCATTGAATGCGGTATGCTTGCCAAAATTTAATATCAATAATAATAAAAAAAGAGGCAACACAACATCTGTATATGAATTGAGTCAAAGTAAATTTCTATATTTAATTTACAAGACAATAGATTTCTCATAATAATCTAAATCGAATTAAAGTATCGAATGTCATTGACTAGATCAGAAAAATAAATATTGTGATATACTTGTGTAGTGTACCATCCATATTATAATTTACATTTATTTTAATTCATATAAAATATGTTTTCTGTGATGTCGGCTGGCTACGCTATAGGCTTTTAATATTACGTCGTAGCTGTTATATGGGACGCTCTTGTCTTTTACCGAAAATAGCTTCTTTTCAAAAAATAATTTAAATATCGTATTTATTCTATTTTTTTTTAATTTCCCAATTGTTTTTTATTATTAGTTTGTATATACCTTAATTCAAGGGTTTTTAAATTGGGTAATAATAATTTACTTTTTTTTTAATAAGCGTGACTGTTTTGAACACTCTTTTTTGTACTGATCTATTGTCCGGAAAAAAGAAAGAACGTCCTATATATGACTTGGACAGCATTGTTCGATTAATGTAATTCTGTAAAACTTATGTGTGCATTAAGTAACATCTATAGAGGTGGGAGACTCAAGTGTGACCTAGTTATAATCGATATTTGTGACGTAATACATGGTTTGCTTAGGCGAATAAAAATATATTTAGACCCAAGATCAGCACTACGATATACTACAAGAGCTAACACTAATGGCACTTAAAATACTTTAGTCATGGAGCAGGAACGGATGACAGTAGTATTATGGACGCGACGTTTTATACAACGATACAATCGCTTACAGTGCGGCATTTAAAGAAAATTCTTACATGATACTTAAATAATACGGACAAAACATACGTAAAGTTCAGCTTATAAATACTACATCTTGTTCAAAATCATACAATGCAATTGCAATGATAGAAGACTTGAGATGAAACGTTAAATGCAATTAGGAATGAAAATGTTAATGCAAGTACCTAAAAATTCTAAAAATTGTACAGAAACCAAAGAAAGTATTAGTATATTATGACACTACATTGTTCTATCGTCAAATAATTGATCATTGCATTGTTGCGGAACAACTTTCTGAAGACTCACGCTTTCCTTGCGAATTGAGATCCATCAAACATGATCACTACACGTAACAATATTAGTAAAAGATTACTATTTTGTTTATCGTACACACTAGTCGCAGTTAAGTACGCAGGCAACGTAACATGTGCAGTATTCAGGTCGAAATGTATTGACTGCTGTGAACCTCGAACGATTGGCTGCGCAATAATTCTTTTTAAGAATTATAATTATTATTATGGCGGTTTTTTTTTCAAGCATGTCCGTTATTTGGAACGCCTAAGTTCAGAGTGGCCAACATATTTTGATCGTACTATAAGTGCGTAAAGCAAAAGTGGCACTATACCAAAGAGGTGATTTTTTAGAACAGCGACATAATTTACTCGATAAAGTTGTAAATTGATTACGGTGGAATATCAACTATTCGAACAAAGATTCGACCATCATACTTGTATTTGATACATTAAAAAGTTCAATGTTTGCCTAAAAATTGCAATTTAAAAAAGTTCAATATGCTATTTTTATTTTAAGTGTATATTTTTTTAATTTACTACACAAGTTCAGACGACTGAAGACAAAAGTCTTGGGCATTTGGATCACACATCATTTTGCTAAACGGTTGCCTGCATATTTAGCTATTTTTATACTTAGTCATGGGCGATTTCACGACTAGACCGTTTGCTACGCCAATAATCTTCTACCGCCATCATTTCATTGTTACAAATAAGGTGAAGTCAGTACTTTACCTAGTTTTACAACGTTTTCTATGCACGTCGGTCCTTTACTCTAGTCATAGACTACGCAGGACGGATGACGTACTTCCGCGGAGGGCAAACATAAGCTCCACAATACGATATAACAATTCAAAACCACTATCCTTAGCTACAATAATTATGACAAAAATGGAAGTTTTCTCAGGGTTCACGCGGAATCCGGTGACTGCAGCGGTAAGCTGCGATTAAGTAGATCAATCAACAAATGTAAAAGAGGAAGCTCAAAGTTAGAGTCGGCGTAAATGCAACCCATATTGAACCAGTTAGGGCCTATGTATTTGGCGTTTTTGAATCATCATTTGTGTCAAGGCAAAATGGCTATTATTGCTTGGAACGCGTATTGAAAAACGACTTATGCATAGGTCCTTATACTATACACGCAGATTTTCCTCAGATAGATATTATTTCAGACGGGTCTGGTTGTCGTGAGATTGAGCAGAGGAGTCGGCTAGTTCATATTGAGTGCGGTGTTACGCCGTGCTCTGCAGCGGCGGCGGCGCCAGCGGGGTGGCGGGCGCGGGCGCGGGGGCGGGGGGCGCGGGCGCGGCGGCCAGCGCGAAGGCGAGGCGCTCGAGGCGCGCGCGCGTGGCGGCCAGGCGCGCGCAGCGGGCGGGCGCGCCGCCCAGCGCCGCCAGCGCCGCGTCCAGCGACACGTACAGTGCGCGCCGCGAGCTCTCGCTGCATGCTGATAACTCCTGATCCAAATAATGATTACATTGTACTCTCTATATCTATTTATCTGATTAACTGAGCACATATCTGTGATACACAAATCGAAATACTAGGTGCAACAAGGGATTAAAAGACAAGGACCGTCTGCACCTAAACTCTGTTTTATAATATTACAGCAAAAGAAGCCCAAATAGTTTCTGTTCGTATTATGGTTAATTATATATTCTACGATTTATCTTTGTAATTGTTAACACTTACCTCCTCAACGGCTTCTATATCATCCTCCTCACCGGCCTGTGCCAGTTGCTTCTTGAGCATCTACAGAACAAAAACAATTATTTATGAAAACAAATATAACACTGCCTATCATATATGGCAACATTCATAACAGTCGCGGTCATAAACCGTGAGAGCGAGATGACACGAGGCATTTCCAATCGGAAATACTGTACCAAATACTTGAGACGTTCTACTCGCACGTTTTATGATCGTGACTGCCACAAGTCTTCGTGTTTAATACAATATACAGGATTAACTTTTCGTGTGCTTGATCCACGCTCGTAATAATTGCCATCGTATGTAAACTACTTTTTTCGTGTTATTCCCGTAACGGAATGTGACAAATGGCCGCTCGAGATAGATTCATCTAATACAAAGAAAATTAGACCCATTTTCCCAACGACTACAGCCACAAGACGCCGCATGCTTGCTCTAACGCATAAAAAAAATCTGTCAACTAGCTGAGGTGCGCGAAGCGGGGTACTGCGTTATGATTGGTCCGACCAAGATCATTACGACACTCTAGGGATGGGATAGATTTAAATAAATCGCGAAAGTATCGATTTTTTTTTTAAATATTATTTAGTACAATTATTAATTGTATTTTTTACCTTCCAAGTTCTTAATATAATTTTAACACAAAATGTACATACTTTATGTTATTAATAAATTTTGAGTGGTAACATAAAATTAAAAAAATAAACAAAAAAGAAAAAGAACTGAAAAAATCCTCTCTATTTATAAAAACGTAACATAGGTACATTTAATTATATAAAAATAGTATCCAAGGAACCATTTTTCTCGCTTGTTTGCAATTATCCATTTATTTTTAAAATCGGAATCATTCGGGAACCTAAAATCAAAATAGTAATTAGGTATTTTGCTTTATCGATAACAGAGGCGGTCATAAGAATTGGTACATCACTACACACATCAGATCTATTAGTCAGATGTGTTGACAAATATGCATCGCCTGTTATTACACGTCTAGTGGCTGTAAGGTCGTTGCATTTTCCAAATTACAAAATCAGATTTAGGCACACTAGTGTAAAGCTTTATGCTAACGTGGTTCCACGTCTTAAACAAACAAAAGGTTAAATTAAAATATTGCAGATGACATTGCAGCAAAATTGCTCATATATGCGTAAAACATGTTTTCTTCAACACCATTTCCCTTTTCGTAGTAAAATGTACATTTTTAGCAAGTTCTATATACAGGTCTGCTAGTGTATATGTATATACAGGTTGTGCTTGGTCAGGGGCCTTACCATGACGTGTTAATATATCAGTCGTGCGAGCGAGGAAGTAGGATGGAACTATACATACACCCTATATAGCTCCATCTGTTTAACAATTCAGTTCTGATGGTAAAATGGATCGCGTTAAAAGCTCGTGGTAGGGCCTCAGGTCGCGTCAACGCTGTAGCTGCAAAGCTATGCAGAATGGAGTCAATACGTTCTCTCCTACACGTCGGAATATTTTATTGTTAAATATAGTTTAGGTATGATTGTTGTCGAATGTGTGACAGAGGTCGACAAGGTAAAGTAATAATATTATGTTCGGGGTAGTAAGTAACAAAGTAGATAATACTTCCTTAAAAATCCAGAATCATAAAAAAAAAAACATTAAAAAAGTGCGTAATGAACATATACCGGGAGCTTCAAGGTGAATCTTATACCTAACCCATTAAAATTCTAAACTGTAGTGATCCAGCAGGTACTCACTAACAGATTTTAAACAGATGTAATTTTTTGGGACAGTCTTACGCAATGCCCTTGTTTAAATATTTATGTAGGATCATACAGGGCTCGCCGAGCTAAATTCAAAAATGTATGATAGTATGAAAAATTTATGTAGTTATGTGTATATTTAAGGTATTTAAACACTTGGTTAGGTTAAAATATTATGTCTTATAAAATCTAAACACCATATTTTTCAGGTATGTCGCCTTAGTAAAAAAAAAACTGTATTCAACTAGACGCTTCGAATGACACCTGTTTTAAATCTGTTGGTGGGTCCACCAGTGGGGACAGTGGTCATAAAAAATCCGGTATCCCCCTTTAACAGCATTACTACAGAACTCTAAAAAAACAATAAGACTTCCAATATAACATTTCAGTTCAATTGTATTCTAAGCGCAATTAGTCATCTGCAATTTCATAAATCCCGGATAATAGAATGGTCGTCATGTTTATGATTTTGGGAATTTAGAGGGGGTATTATCAACTCTCTGTTACTTACTTCCACGAACTTTAGAAAATATACTCTACCTATTCTGATCTCTGGTGTTAAAAAACACAAATTAATACAAATATTAATAATACATGCGATTAAATATAGCCTACAAGATATATTATGTAGCAGTGATATAAAATAAATATTTAATATATATTTTTAAGTAATAGTGAGAAATGGCCTTCAGGAGACTATTAAGCCCAGGGGTATATTTAACTGTTATTTTATTGTAATGAATATTGCATGTGGTCAGGGTTAAGGAATTATTCAAGAGTTACCATGGATCTGGAACGTAAAGAGCAACTAAAGCTACATACATGGTGGGTTTAAATCAGTAAAAGTCCAACAATATGACTTTGATGATGACTTCCCACTAAAAAAAGTGCATGTAGGCTATATTATTTTATCAGTGCTATATATTTGTAAATGATTCAGGGAGAGAACATAAGACGCGCTGTGCTATCTATAATTATAAATATAAGCCGTGAGGAAGGCGTTCAGCGTAGAGTATAAATGTATTAACCTTGGCGCCTTATTCTTGACTCGAGATCGCCAAGCAGGGCCTGAATGGTGTAAATACCTGTTTCATATTAAACCAGTTAACGGTACTAACAATATCAGGATATTGTTTACAGTATTCGGGTAATATGATGATTGTTTTTGTATCTTACATAAATATAAAAAAAAAAACATACATAGTAAAAGAATTATAAAATAAGTAGTAATTACTAATTTAGAAGTAAAACTTTGACCATTAATAGTCACAGTTAGATTATAATCTATCTTGCGAGATTTTTGTAAATATTCAGATTTTCAATTCTGGAGATTGATTATAATCTAACGGTAATTACAATTTTAAGATGACAGATATAAAATACGGAATACAGAAGTCACATAAAATACTTGTGCGTTTTACGTTTACGATCCATAGCGTGCGCATAAGATACGATATATGTAATAATATGGGTAAAAACATGAAATTGCCGTTTTAACCTACTGTCCACTTAGAAATGAAATTAAATCTCCATGGTGTCAGAATTCAGATTTATTTTTCTTCACATGAAATCTGTAACATTATAAAAAAATTCTATCACAAAGGTTTTATGAGCGACCCCTCCCGAGACACATTTCCATACAACCGCTCTTACGTAATTATGACGTTAATACACATCTTTCTCTAGATATTTTGGATATTATCTACGTTTCTATTGAATTAAAAATTTAGTGTAAAAAAAATCCAATAAAAACCTCTGAAAATTTTGCGTGAACCAAAGTTCACGTAAAATAGCACATTAATTATGTTTTTATGTTTTTTTTTTTTTTTTTTAATAGCAAAGAAACAAAGCTATTCATTATACAGTACCAACTCATAAATTAAAAAAAAAAGTAAAAAATATGTTTATAGGAACTGCACATTTAATCGAGATCTGAATGACAATTTATTTTTCCAAAAACTTAAAAAACACGTATATTTATTTATATTTATTTAATCTTCATGCAACACAAAGTACAAAGGCGCGTATTACACGCCCTCGCACGTACACACGCACGTACGCGCGCACGACGTACGTACACACACACCACGTACGTACACACACACCACGTACGTACGGCACGTATTTACAAGTTTTGTGGAATATTCGAGTAAGTGACTGAATTACTGAATGAACAGACTTTGAACAGACCATTGAGGGTTTCTCTTTTTTCACGTTGCACATTTATCAAACATTGCATTAGATTGCGTTGTATGAAACCACAAACTTTTAAACCATGATCACGTTGACGATAGACGGATCGGGAAGGGCCCTCTTAAATGATCTTCAAAATAGATGGCAAAATGTATTGAAAACGAGGGCAAATAATTTTTATTTAGTTTTATCTTACAAAAAAAAAGTGTTTTTATATTTCAGAAAAAATGGCAATTTCATACTTTAATTCCAAATACTGTGTGGTGTTAAAAATTAGAAGTCAAAGGTGTTGCCAAAGATATTGGATTATACGGAGTTGCTTTTTAATGTTCCAACGACTACGGAATATTTCTTTGACGAGATGTGTTTGGAATTAACACTGAACTAGTCGTCCGTAATGAAAATGAGAAGAAATGACGGCTCTACTACATTCTCTTACTTTTTTGACCTAAAGGTATATAGTAGAGTTGCCTTTCCTAATTCTATTAAAAAAAGAGCGTAGTACCTATTTATAAACAAATGCTAGGTGTACTCACTTCAACAGACTGCCGGTACTGCTCCATCATATTTTTGCTGGCGTCCAACTCGGCTAGCTTTTTGACTACAACGTCAGCTACATTCTTCTCGGTCATGTCTATTTTGTCTCTGAAATAGCGATACAGGGAATGATACCATGTGAATGATGCATGGTTGATCTGTTTTGGTGAACCGTTATTTTTTTAAGCATAAGATGATATGGTTTTAAAAAGATTTTTATACATAATTAGCAAGTTAGTGTCGAGTGATGGTGTCAAATGATATTACTATCGTAACTATTGATGATAAAAAATTATGTTTTTTAATTCATGTCTACCTTGATATGAACTAGGGGAAATGACATCATTATGACGAGATTTTCTTGATGAGAGTTTGGTTTAGTATAGAGACTAGAACTGGCTTGAAATTACAAGGTTTGGTGACAAGTTTTGTAAATTATTCTGGGAGTTTTGGTCACTGAAATCAGTTGGAGCTTAAGTTAAGTAATGAGCCTTGAATGAATAGGAGTAAGCGCGAGGGAGAGATGAGGTTGTATGTTTGAATAGTATGAATGAACTGACTTGAGTGCAGCAGCCAGGCTGGTGGAGTCGGGGTCGCCCCTGGCGGCGGCGCTGGCGGCGGCGAGGCGCAGCGCGTGCAGCAGGCGCGACAGGCGCGCGTCGAGCGCGAGCGCGCGCTGCAGCACGCCGCCGCGCTCGCCTTCTAGCGCCAACTCGCACGCCTCCGCCTCGGCTTCCGACCGCTGGCGCTGAGCGATGGCCGCCGACAGGGTGCGCAGAGACTCGCGTTCCGATACTGATACTGATTCCGCATCTGCACAATAGAGGTGAATATAATATGCTTCTTTAGTAAAATGATTTAGTTTCGTAAAATTGCAAGAATAATTATTAATGGTTGAGTTGGTTATTCGAATGGTCGAATAAAAATTTGATTAACAAAATTCACTACTAAATTGAACTATAATCCCCTTGAAGTACTCTGAAATTAATTATATAAAACCCTCACTGCATTCAGAACTAAAATTTGGCACCCTTCGTTTTGTTCGGAATTCAACATACCACTCGCGACTTAAAAGACATGCTGGCTTGATTTAAATGCTTCATCCCCTAGGCTAGATCCTAGGGGATGAAGCATTTAACTCAAGCTACACACGAATATTAACCTCACATAAATACTATTTTAATTTAACGTCTATACTATTTTTTTTATACTGTTTAAAAATATTTTTGTACCTTTATCATCCACGTAAAAGTCTCGCTCCGGTGACAGTTCATCTCCACTCCAGGCGCCAGCACCCTCTGCACCGGACCACCACTCCTCAGCGCATTCTGAGGAAAAATAACACCGATCAATCACTTGTAAATGTTTCATGGAACATTTTTTCCATATCGCAACTTATAATGTATTAATAGTAGATTGTATTATAAAGGAGGATCCTAGATTAGAATCCCGAGCGCAGCGAGGGATTCTTTAGTAGAATCTTGAATGTAGCGAGGGATTAAAAGCACGTCGCCCGAACCAAAAATATATTTGCGTCCGAGTGATACACTTTACTTTTCATCACCCAGTATGAGAAAATAAAATGCCCCTCATATTTAATTATTTATTTTTTTATTTAGCCGCCTGCTAATGGCTATGGGCCGCCGTACCAGCCAAAAACTGGCTGGTAGATTCAAACAATATTTGCGTTCGATTTCTTTGGCGCTGAACACTAAGATGTTCCAAATTCAAAAAATGCGCGGCAAAGATAATTGCGGCGCATTTATTAAGAGGATTAAAAACTCATTACTGCCCGCTAAAAGTGTCTTATAGAAAACACCACCTTTGGGCGCATTTAAAAGCGAACCAAATCGTCCATTTCGAATAGGTGGCATGAAAAATTATAAATATTTATGCCGAATGCAGTCGTGGTCATAAAACGTGCCAGTGGCATCTTCACAATTTTTTTTCACTTGCTTTTGAATTTTATGACCACGGCTGCTACAAAAGGAATACTTTATCCTTACCAGGATCGGTGACTAGGCAAGGCTCAGTCTCGGAATCCAGCAGATCAGCAGAGTTGTCGTTATCGTCGGACACATGCGAGCGATCGTCATCCTTCCCTGCAGGGCCCGTGGGGTTGGCGGGCGTGGCGGGGGCGGCGGGCGCGGGGGGAGGCGGCACGGAGCGCAGCGCTCGCGCCACGCTGACGAGAAGGCCTGCGCCGGCTACTTCTTCTTCGGGAGATAAAGCTTCGCCGCTGTCACTGCGACTGAAATGAAAGTGTTCTTTAGTTTGATACAAGCTGGAATTCTAGAGAACCGTAGAATCAGGGCAACGTGTTTGGTGTTATTAATTAATGCAGAAGCCGGATTTTACGGGCTGCTGATGCCGAAAATACAAAATCCAAGAAAGTGGCCATGTATAGCTCACCTGTAGAGCTCGTTGTGGTAGACTGTAGGCTCCAGGTCAGTGGGCAGGCGGTAGGCGAGGTGCACGGCGCGGGTGAGGCGCGTGAGGCGCTGCGCGAGCGCGTCGAGCGCGACGAGTGCGCGCGCCCCGCCGCGGCCGCGCGCTGCCGCCGCCAGCGTCTCCTGGCGCCGCTGCTCACACATGCGAACCAGCTGACGACATTCGGCACGCCTTCAAAGAAACATTAATGGGTTGGGTATTGGTCTAACTGACTTTTTAAGAAAAACATTGTTTTATGGTTGTCTTAATTAATCTCGAAAGTTTAAACACCTTAAATAGATTACACCGTCGGTTTTGGACCACGGAAGCGACGATTATTATACTCCGTAGGTGACCGGGGCAGAGTCGACAGTGTGGCGGTATCAAGGTTGAAAATATCATTCCAAGACCAAACAGCTTACCTGGGAAAGCCTGGGTCTTGGCCGCAGAGGCTCTGGGACCTCGACTGAGAGGGCATGTTTGGAGAGGAGCCAGTTCCCACTTCGTTGAAAGACGGGGAAATTGGCCCTCATAGGAAAGCCGGGGAAGCCTGCAGGCTCTATGTCCACCTCCTGGCCCATCGTGCTGCTCGACGAAGTGGGTAAATTAAAATTTTTTGAATGAACCATTACAGACCGCTTTGCCCTGTGGCAGATGCGGGTGGGGTCGATTCTTGCGGACTGTAAGTTCGATTGTTTTCAAATCAATAGTGTTTCATGTACCGAATAGACCCTGCACGGGACAAAAATGATCAAAATTAACGGTGTATATCCATGGACACACTCAATAAATGGGCCCCCAAAAACGGTCACTAGCACGAAGTGACATAGCAACAAGAGGGCAACATGTCCTGAGGTGCTTGAGGAGTGGAGAGGTATACCACGGCTATCAGGACAATCCCGGAAGTACGGTCAAGATACAAGCAACTTACTGGATTATACATCCTTCTCCCGAGCATATTTGCTCTTGCGAATCTCCACTCAAGCCAGCCAATAAAGGCAAGAGAGAGGTGGGAGCTCTGTTCCTCGTCAGTATTCACTACGGCCGGCCAATAAAAGCAAGCCGGAGATGAAGAATAAGAATTCTCCCGAGAGATGGGGTCCGTGGGATCGCTTATGCCCAACAGTTGGCCATAAAACTGCCCTGCGGATTGTACTCTCTTAGTCTGGCCCCTCACCCTAGGCATGTTACGGCAAAGCGAATGTTACCGTAACAGACCTAGGGTTTATTGGAGCGCACAAGCCCCATCACGACGTCAATGTAGAGATACGGCGATGGGGTTATTATTATTACCGGGTATCTTCGTAATCATACGATCGAGACCTGTTTGGAAGACAGGTTCGTCATCTACCTCGGTTACCAGGAAGAATGAAAAGGGTGAGAGATATCGAGCGGTACCCTGCAGGGATCGGTATTGGGGCCGCCCTTGTAGAACATTGGCTACCCCCCAGCGGTGTCAGTGTGATATAGCAACATATATTGCGTCACATAAGAACTAATCCTGCATCGCGCAAGTAAAGTTCTCCACGCGATTTGAACATATAGAACAGTCCGAAACCATCTGTCGGGCAGTAACCCACCAGACATAACACCCGTCTGGTCGGAGGATCCTCCCTTTTCAGCGGAGGTTTGCGGGACTTTATTCTCAGTTCCACACACCTCCAAACTCGTGACCCTCGACAAAAACACGTCAGCGCTGCCTTCGTGCAGCTACTACTTCGTGACATCATCATCACTTTCTCAAGCTTCCGAGCAGCGAGCTATACAGTCAGCACACTATAAAGTGTATTCTGCCCACCAACATGCCTACCTGGTCATCACCCTCAGCTTCACCAGTGACCTTGACTAAGCACCTCTACTAGTCGACGCCAGCGTCAAGCCCTACGTCGCACAGCACGTACCACTCCAACGTACCACTCCAACTCACTGGGGTATCACCGCAGACAGTTCCGACTCACCGAGAACTATGCGGATTTCGGTTCCTACTCACTGGAACCAACCTCCGCTGGCTTGGCACACATCACGACGCATCATGAAGCATCAAGAACCATCGATCTCTGATCTCCGGAGGAGAGTGATGTAGCGTCACATAAGTACTAATCCTGTATCGCGCAAGTAAAGTTCTCCGCGCGATTTAAATATATAGAACAGCCCGAAATCATCTATGGGGCAATAGCCCACCAGACATTACACCCTTCTGGTCGTCGGTCGTCGTTCGGTAGCGTCGGTGTGGTAGCTGCGAAAGCGACCGGCGGTCAAGATGAACGCATCTCGTTGAGTTTGTATAGCTTCACCATTAAATTTAACAAAGGCTAGAAATTAATTTCGCTTTCATCAATGTGGACACAAATAAATGTCACTTATACAATACCTTCTATCGAGATCAGCATTAACTCTGGCTAGCTCTGTCTCGGCGTCCCGCAGCGAGTCACTTAGGGCTCCGGTCTCGGCCGCTAAGAAGTCCTGCATCTCGGCTGCCTCACGCTCCGCCTCGCACAGCCGCGCTTCCGCTACGCGCGCGCATTCACGAGCACTGCACGACTCCTGGGATAAATAAACATTATCCAGACGTTAATATCAAGCAGATATATGGTTGATATGGTTAAACTTTCCAAAAGTGAAGTATTATTTATTTGTATATTTTTTTTACTATAGTTTATTCGCGTTATGAAAATAGTGGCTGATCATCAGTGCAACTACAAAATATAGGCGTATTCATACTGAGGTCAAAATAGACTATCAAATTAAACTTTTCACAACACAGTATTTTAAAATAATAATAGGTACTAAGTATTTTAAAACTTAATCCGAATCGAAAGAATTTTCACTTTTGTTTTTACGAGTATTTAAGGTTTTTTATTTATAAAATTGACAATAGTGACTCCATACCGTCTGAAAAGCTTACTTCAACTGGTCATTGTGAACACGACTTTCTATTTTACTATGATCTCATTGGTTAAAGTGCGTGCCTAAGCTGAGTGAGAACGATGAGTTACTATTTTCTTAATGCGAATTTATTATAATTAAAAAAAAAAAAAACATGTAATTCTGGTACCTATATAATAAATCATCCACATTTACACTAAAAAATAAATACAAAAATCCCATAGTACGTAATAGTACAGTCGCTAGGTAAATTGACTGCTGTTCTATTGTGAAGTTTTGATACTCCATTTTACATTCCAATATAGTCATCTGTTTTAATTTCATTGCTATGTGTTTGTTTATTAATAGTGTGTATAATTACAATGCAGTTAGTTGCATTGTTCTTACAATGCGTCTCTTTTGACGCGTACAGGAGGCATGTGGCTGTGGTAAACAGTTGCTTATCTTCCATAGAAAAGGTAGCAATATATCTATGAGAATATTTTGTATGTTCGGAAAAATATTCATCTTTTTACTAAGATAAGTGACAGGCACAATTTTAATACTAGAAATAGGGACAAATTAGATCAACCACGATTCAGATTGGCTAAAGTACATAGTTCTTTTATGGGGTACTGTGTAAAATTTTATAATAAAATACCACTTGAGATTCTCAATCTCAATGAGTCAAAATTTAAAACATGCATTAAACGCACACTATGTAGACAAGCGTATTATAAATTGGAAGATTATCTCCTAGATAAAAATGCTTGGCTAAATGCCTGTCCGGCTCCACGTGCACAGCCATTTTTGCCTAATTAGTTTTTTTAAATATATAAATATACAAGATGAGATGACCCTTTTTGTATTGTTATTTTCGAGATGTTTTTTTTTATTTATTTATTTTAATGAAGCTTTTGACAATTGATTACTTATTGTATTTGGAACCAATAGCATTGTATAATGTAGAAGCACTTTTTCAAATTTTGTGAATGTGAAGTACCATGGAGCATTTTTATTTTTAATTGGTTACAAATATATTTGAATTTACAAGTATGGCAGTTGAGAGTTTGTCATGCTCACTTAAATGTCTCGCTGATGGTGGCATAATTGGGTCATTCAGTTCCCTTCATTATGGTTGAGCTGAGTGGGGCTGGTGCACGCGTCATGCTCGTGAACGGGCGCCGTCATTTGAGACTGGTCATCTTTTAGCTGCCAGTGGCTTATTTCAATTTCTGTTAAAATATTTGCATTTAGTATTTTCTTTCATTATTTATCTACATTGTGCTCACATAGTAGAAGCAACATGAATTATGTAACCAAGAATTATGTAACTAATAATATGATTTAAAAGAGTGTCCATGGAGTTTCTTGCACGTTCTTCTCCATAGAGATCTACGCTTTGGAACGTGCAATTTAGCTTCACTTTTTTTTTTGGACTGACCGACATTTTGACAATTCAAAAGTGCCTGTAATTGGTCTATTTGAAATAAACGCTTCTGATTTCTGATTTCTGAGCATCATCCGTTCAAATGGGTGTTGGGTCAATTGCCTTATGGTTGTTTTAGGGTGTTTGTACATATTATGGCTAGTAGCGTGCTTATAGCTTTATTTGCATAGTGCAGGATTTATATGACATTTGGTACACAGTTGACACGCGATAATCTGAAAATTATCGCGAGTCAACTGTTTGTTTTGTTGTAACGAATTTTGTAAAATAAAAACGGTAATAAATATATATATATATATATATATTACCATTTTTATATATTATAATATATTATTATATATGAGAGGCATTAACGCACTTGTAGAAATATAAGTATTGGTGCCCATCAATAGGTGTGTCAGATTATGAGGGTTGCCTTATTAGACAGGGGCAGGATTACCTAGGGTTAAATGTGTTTTGTAGATCATATGGGCTTTATATATGTTTCCAACAAAACATAGTAAACGAAAGCATAGTAACATACTAATTGTAAGTATTAGACCGTAATGCGTATACTAACAATGTGCAGTTTATTGCATTGTTCCCGCAATGCGTCTATTTCGGCGCGTTGCTTGGCTGCCAACTCTCCGGCTGATCGAAGTTGCTCCTCCAACGCTCGCAGGCAACCATCTGCACCAGCGCCGGCGCCTGTGGAACAAAAATTTGGATTAATATTTAGTATATTGTAAGCATTATTAAACATGTTTTCTTATCCTGCGGAAGGGGGGAAGGTCGATAGCGGGGACGAAAGGTTCTGTATTGGTGACCGCGTACCCAAAGACGTCGTGTGAGAAGGCCTTGCACCAGTTGGACCAGTGACTTAGTCCGACGTGGAAATCCAATGGGTATGAGACGCTCGTGACCGGTTGTTGTGGCGACACTTGGGAGAGGCCTATGTCTAGTAGTGGACGTGTTTAGGCAAAAATGATGATGATGAAAGGGTTTTTGGTGGGGTACTTAAGCCTCCTTCTCCCTTGTACTCTACTAGTACAAACTATCTATAGACGTCAATATTCCATCGATTCATGCCCGTTTGTTCACGTTTAGTAAAATCATTGACTCATGTTACCATCTGTCTTCCCAATTATCACGCACAAAATCTACACCTATAATCTACACACGCCATGTACTTAATTTAGTCTAATTAAGTAGATACGTTGGGGTTACTTAATTGCATAATAGCATAGCATAATCAGCCTTACAATGTTCACACTGCTGGGCCTCCTCTTTTACAGAGCGAAGATCATAATCCCCACGTGGGTTCAGGTTGGATGTCATATATCTTCAAAGTTTTGGTTCTAGGACATACCGGTTTTTCTTCCTTTAGAGAGCATGAAATAAATTACTCAAAGAAAAAAAACTTAATTGGATGCAACACCAAATTAAATGAATTTATGATAACTATTGAAAGGAAAAAGTACAGATAAATCTTTCAGTGTTTCGAACCTTTTTAAATTTCTCGAAAAATATACATATAAATGTATTATATTCGTTAAGTAGAGCGATTTATCGAAAAGATTACAGTAATTAAAGTTTTTCTTGAAGATAATGTCGAGTAATAATGCCCTATTTAATAGCAATCAATTAAATACACAAAAGGTTCTATTACAAATATGTTTAATCAGGTGGCGCCATATTTGATAACATTTTATCGAAAGAATCTGCAATAACACTTTACAATTGTTTTTTCCTTTCATCACTTATAATTATATGTCAATAATTGATAACGATAAAATATCGCAATAAGGATACCTCGATAACCTTTAAAATCCGAAAAAATATAAACAAAAAGCTGTTTTTAAAAGTAATTATCATTTTCTGATTTCTGCAATCGCCATGACATATAAAGAGGTCGCATCGGCAATTAGCGCGAGAATTGAACCGGAATTGATCGGAGTTTAAATTTTATTATAGTGTGGTGCGAGGTGTTGACCCCAGTGACCTTATATGCGAAGGAAGAGAGGAATGGACTGAGCAATACAGTCATAAGCTTGACTAGTCTAAGTCGATCGTCGCGACGTAAGTGATAATGCGGCCAGTAGCATGTTGTCTCAACAAACAACTTGATACAACTTTTTGAAGACAACTTTTTGTAGAATTCTTGTCATGACATTTTCTTGGTATATAATGTGAGGTCTCAAGAGGTCGCAGCTCTGGCTCTTATTAACTTGTAAACTGGCAAGACAATTATACTTTTTAAGGTTTATAGTTTGTCTAATTTAGGTGTTCATATTTTGATACTAAGAAAAAGAGGGTTGTTTTTGAGATGTCAAAGAAGTCAGGACGGCTATCAAGCCGATAGGCGGATATAATTTTATATATCTAACAATAAACCAAGTAAATTGAAGAACAAGCGTTTCAAAGCGTAGCCGCCCTCTACAGATGTCTAGAAAAAGACAACAAGCTACTAGCCGCATTATCGCTTTGTGTCCTCTCTCACACTTTTTTGACCATACTCACACTTTCTGAGCAAAACGCTCAATCCATTCTTCTGGCTACGCTTATTGCACACAGGGTCGCTAACTGTGCGTAGATCGTGTGTTCGTAACTCAAACGTCGAACGATTTTGAATGAATGAGGTCGGATTTGACTCAGCTAACACGCAAGTTAAATCTATTCCTAGCTTTAATCATAGTAGTTGTTACTACTCGTACCTACAAACTGGTTATTTCAGTTTTAATATGAAACCATCACCAAAAAAAGTTGTTCAACGTTGTTTTTGGTCGGGTTTTTCTTTGGCTGTTGACAATTAAAAAAAATTGAGCTCTTTTTAAAATAAAATGTTTGCCGAGTTTCGTTTAATTTTTCATCTGTAGTGTTGTAAAAAAAAAAGCTTATTGTTCTTTTCTTTTTCATTAATATGTGGCCCAGTTTCAATACAAAGAGATACAAGACAATACAAAATATCTAAACCACGCTACACAACAGACATGCCCACGAAATCTGTAAAAGCCTTTTTTCCGACTACAGATATGTCTAATGTTTTGGGGTCTCATCTAGAGATATGGCTAACGTATAATTTGTTTTCGGGGGTTAATTTTTTTGTTAAAAATGGTTTTCTTAACTTAGACTGACGCACACGTGGATCACGCCTGATTTGTGCGTAGAACGACATCGCGTGGCGTGGATCTAATGTAGCTCTACAAGTCTAGTTGCCATACAAAATGTATGGAGACCGACGCACCTTGATCCTCTTTATGGGGTGTGAGAGAGAAAGAAATATGTAATAGGGCTATGGCATTAAGGGTAAAAGATAATAATCCTAAATGGAATGGTATGAAAGCTACAGGAAGCTGATAATAGGAACTGAAGCCCTACCACGAGTTCTTAGCGCCATCCATTTTACGACCTAACCCTGAACTGTTAAATGGCTGGTTCGCAAAACTGACATTTTAACAAGTCATGGTAATGCTAATGTCCCAGTAGCTAGAAAATTGTTGCAAACAAAAACTAGCATTTGATAAGGGTAATACTGTTTCTTTGCAGGAAGTTATAACTATGGATGGAGTAAAAGAGGCATTGTCGACGATGAAGTGACAAGAACTCTTAACTGTCAATTTTGCGAGTTTGTTTTTTTTACGTAGATAGACTTTAAATCAGTCAGTTAGGAGTTCTTGTCACTTCATCGTCGATGTGCTTTTTACATCAGTAGCAGAAATAGATATATAAATAAAAAATCTTTTATTTTCAGGCATCAAGGCCCATAGTGAGTTAGTGAGTTTGATATGATGGTGGCTTCCCCGGTTAAGCTCCTTTACATCTTTGTAAAGGAGCTTAACCGGGGAAGCCACCACAGTTTCTTTTTTGCTTCGCACAGTTAGCCAGTGTTAAATTTAGAAAGTATTAAGTTTTCTGTCACTTTATGTTACATTGAGGTCGATTAGAATGCGGATGTAACACATTGTATCTAATCTTTATACAGTATTTGGCAGCAAATGTATCGAGGCAGCCTTCTCGGCCAGCGTCGCTGTGGTAGTTTTTTTTTTATGGTAGGTAAAATCATCCAAATCATGACAAATCCCGCCCTTGGGCGGAGCGGGAAGTAGTGTCAGACTCTTACTGACTAAAAACCTACCCCGTTCCTTCGTAGCCTATCGTGCCGGGGCCGGGTATTCCTTTCGGAAGCTGACCCACAATACTACAATAATTTTCACCTCCATTTTACCGAAAGCTCGTCTGTTTCAATGATTCCACATATTATTTAGTTGCGTTGACACTTTAAATGCAAAACTACATCAATTTTACAAAACAATGTCCACTAGAAATCAATTTGCAAATTATTAAAACAGCCATCTACCAACTTCACTCGAAAAAATCCCCCCAAAAAAAGTTGTAGGTACAAATTTTATCAAAAATTCTAAATTCATATCTGACTTACCAGCGCCAGCTAGTTCGAGCAGCCTCTGGGAGTTACGGTCCAGCTCCGCTATGGCAGCAAGGCGGGCTGCCCGTTCCGCCGCAAGCTGCGCTTCTGCCCGCTGTCTACGCTCCCTTTCCTCGGCCGCCGCAGCTAAGGCGTTGGCGAGGCGGGTGGCTTCAGCATCCCGAGCGCTTGCCTGCACCCCGCGGTGACAGCGAGTCACTTCTACGCGACTGGAAGGAAGAAAAAATAACTAATCAGTGTCTTGGAACAAACTTCTTCATCTTGATGATTTCATTACTTCGTAGTAGTCCATAAATCTTTAAGAAAAACTTATTGTTTGTTTTTTTTTTTAGTTCGCGGATTAGCAGACAGTTGCGGCTGTTTTAACTATTTATAAAGACAAAGATGAGCTTCAAGCAGTGCTTAGCAACACGCGTGTTAGCCACATCAACAGCCTTTGCGTTAGCCTCGCAAAAGTCTTTCCTGGTGCATGAGTTTTTGCACAAGCTAAAGTTTAAGTTTGTTTCATGTTTCTTTCACTCTTAACTAAATTCTTTCGTACTTCCCAAAAAGTCGTCAAAGTTTGTTTGCTTGCAATTCAAACATTACTGAGAAGTCATAAAACGTAAAGGTTTGAGTGCCTTTCCGTATTATGGCTTTACACTGAAATCACATTCGAATGAATTTCATAATAATATGAGCTTAATATACATCCGCCTAAAGTTACGCTAGGTTCAGTGAGCAACAAACCACATCATTATGCTTTATGGCTAGGCAAGCATAATGATGTCGTTTTGTAAATGTGACTTACTTCTCAATATTTGGCACAATCCCTGCCAGTGCTGATTCAATGTCACTGCCGACTAGCACTGTCTGTGAGGTCTTCTCCGCGTAGATGCGAACTCGCGTCTTGATGGTGGAGCGGGATGAAGCGGAGCGAGTGACGGTGGGCCGTCGCGAGGAGGGCGGTGTACCCTCGTGTTTTGGAGAGCCCTCGGGATCCGCATCACGCCTCCTGCGAGGTAGAGTCGCATACTTGTCGGCAGCAACTCGCGTCGCGTTCGCGTCCGTCACAGTAGTCAACCGCGGTCCATTCGATGGCCATCTTTTCTCCTCACTCGGCGAGTTCGGCGTCCGGCACCGAGCTGTCGAGGTCTTGGTAGGTTTCGCGCGAAGCGCAGGGCTCTCGCGAACGAGATTTGGCAAGTCGGCTGTAGGCCGGATACGAGGTTTCGGTGTGAGCGGTCGAGGTTTTTCTGGTGGAGTCGGCTTCTCCCGACTCCTAGCACGTTCACGGGTGGCCAGGTTGGGGCCGCGCGGCGCCGTCACGGGTCGCGGGGCTGCCGAGCCGACAGGTGAGTTGCGTTTCGGCTCAGCGACGTTGACATTGACGCGACGCCGCGGGCGCGGTGGAGCACCGGCTAGTGACGAACTTTCTGAGCCACATCCGGAGCCGCACGACACTACACTGGAGGCACATGACCGAGACCCGCCGCCGCTGCTGAGCGCGCGGCCGCAGCCCTCTACTCCGCTGTCACTGCCCGCAGCACCAAGAACAAGTTCATCTCCAGCTGGCAAGCTATCGAGGTCGCCCAACGACCTTGCGTCGTCGTTAGGTTCGGTGGGCTCATGCTCAACCAAAGGCTCCTGAACTACTGGTGCTGGGCAATTAGTTTCCGCATTCACGGTTTCAAGAGTAACAGCACCGTCCTTTTTACTTTCATTTTCTTTTTCGTCAATACAATTATCCTTATTATCACTTCCGTCTTTAATATCTACATTTATAACACTAGTAGCGAGGTTTTCTTCATCCGGCTTTGTCTCTGTGCTAGGAACATCTTCATTAGGCTGTACGTCTTGTGCCGGCGGGCTGGCCTCGCCGGGGCAGGCTGAGCTCTCCTCCTCCATGGCAAGTTAATATCACATGTTCTGAAACAAAACAAACGAGGTCCGTTGAGTAATGAATGTTAGTTGGCGAAGTGATCGGCGCACAGTAATCAGTTCGCTGCAGCGGGACTGTGGCGGGTCCATTGTGCGATGGCTCTTGGGCACGACTGCACTGGCGCAATCTCGGGGGAGCTTATTGCTATTGTTCTTGGTGACGCCTATTCAAGTACTGTCTATGCTAAAATAACTGTGAAATGAACAGTCCTGCGACGTCTATAAAGATAGCAAAATTATAATATCGTATACAGTTGCGATTAAATTGGTATTATGATGCAAAACTTTTACATAAACAACAGCTTACGTATATGACAAGGTTCACGGCTTCGACACAGGTTTATGGCTTCACTTTGCGTTCGCGTTCGTAAAAATACTTGTCCGACTGCGTTTTTTTTTAATACTTGTTGTAGTACAAGGCATTCAACTGTATAAAAGCCGAGAAGTGGTCTCGGTAAAAAGCTAGGTATCAGAATAACAAATGGTGAAACGAGCAACAATAAGCAAAACCTATTGACGTATTGTGTAGCAACATAGCGGAGTAAAGAATAGTTCTCATGAACGGGCCTCCACTCGGCCTCGCCTATTCATATCATACCTATCTGGGTGCAATCTAACGTTTTGCGGCAGGGTTTCATAAAGAAATATCTTCCCATATATAACATAGGTACTATAATACCTCAAGATTCGTGACAAACGGCAGTAAAATTAATTTATCTATTGATTGTGTTCGTGGAAATCGTCAATAACAGCAAAGTCTACAGACTTTATTGTACCTACTTAGGTATAAGCATTTGAAACGTCGACCGATAACTTTACCTTGATTGCTCACATTGAAAATATTGAGTGGAACAAGCCGCTTGGGCTTGATACGTTATCGCGTTATCGGGTGTAGATTTAGCAAGTATATTACACACTTATGAGTAGGATTGGAAGGGCAGGAACTTAATGATTGGGCTATGGTAATGTTCGCAGAGTTATCGTAGTCCTAATATGCGAAGGAAAAGTAAAGGAACGCTGGGAAAACAGGTGGGTATCAGTCAGTAAGTGTGACCCACCCACCGCTGATGATTTTCTCCACCTCAAAAAAAGGTACGCGTCATACAATGGTGGAAGTTGAGTCTTAAAAAAAAGAGTAAGCAATTTAGGTAATCTATTCTGTAACCAAATCATGTTTATGTCCATGGAAAAAAGTGCCAGAATTGTTCAAAACGTTTTACACTTAAATATCAACTCAGCTGTTACAAAATGTTAAAAGTGTTGAAACCATATTACTCAACATACTATAGAACCGTGCCCTTCTATACTACGTATTGATACGTGCTACCCAATGGGGATACAGGAACGGGTCATTGTACTGCGATTTGCTGGGGGGCATCAAGGCGTAGTGACGTACTATTCAAACACTGAGTCGAGTCTATGGACACCTATACGACGTGTTCACCATTAATTTGTCACGGTAATCATGTAAGCGACGCGCCGTCTACGCACCACCCGATAAACATTACTAAGGTTTATTTTTATACCGGCGATACAACAGACTTGTTGCTGGCTACTTATTAATCTAGAAAGGCCACGGCGAAGGTCTAAAGTCGTTGCCTCGCGTTAGAAAAAAAAAACGCGTAGGCTGCACAGTAAACGGATGAGTAATAAAAAGCCCATGAATAAAACAGCTCTTATGTTAAGTGTTTATGTTAAGCTAAATGTAGACACAATAACGATAAAACGAAAGACAATCGATAGGCATTCATTAAAATTACTATTGTCAGTTTCCACTTGAGCGACTTTCTTGTAGATCACGTTTAAAATACGAATAAGCTATCTTTGCTTGATATTCAAGAGGGGGCTGATTACGCCATGCCAGAAACGGATCACGTAGACATTGCGTTTTTTTTTTCTTCGAGAAAACATTGGATTTCTTTTAGTGGCGAAGGTAAAAGTACTTTTTATAACCACTCCATCAACGTTTTACGATACGAAGATTATTATTATTTTTATTTGATGCACCATTATGCTATAACTCACCAAGATGGAATATATGTGTTCTATAAGTGAAAATAATCTTTATGACTTTGTTAGAATGGGGAAGAAATTATTCAAAGTCATAAGGGCTTTATTATCATTTGGATGTAAAGGTATCTTAGGAGTTGCGTGGTACATATATATCGATGTAGGAGCATCGACCTATATTCTTGACATATATATATCGATGCTTAGGAGCTTTATCTTTCATTATTCAATTAAAGAAGTCAAAAACAAAGAGTTTGAGTACAAGTAAGTAGGCATATTTTAGGTTAACGGTTTAAACTTTTCCGTTTCCAAACTTCGTCATATTGCCGAGTAGATTTAAATTTGTTCGCCAAACGTTCTTTTTTCCAAATTATGGAAATAGGTAAATTTTCCGAGTCGAAAGTAATGGTTATCGTGGGAACGTCAAGCCCACACATGATCATAACCTTTAGAATAGAGTGGCATAGTAAAATTTGATGATCCCTACCGTACTAAAAGTCCGTTATCGGATCCGTTATGAGTTGTCTCCGGCACGAAACGAGACATCAATCGATACATCTCGATTTTCAATACATATAATTTCGATTATGTACAGATGTACCCAAACCAGACGTTTCAGGTATTTGGCTAGATTCCATCTCTAGCTTGTTCTTCGACATAGTTCAATTTTGTACCTACCTAACTTAAATCTGGGTTAATGCACGCAATTTGTAAACGCGTACAAGCTGACTGCCTACAAATGTGCAATCAGTAATAAACTACTCTGTTTTGGAAGCGAGTTGTCCGTTAAATAGAAAAAAAAAGAGATACACGAGACTGCTTTTGGCTACAATTAAATAACACGCGTATCTTAACCTCGTAGCTGTATCTTCAAACGTCTACAAACGAAATGATAAAAATAAATGGTTTTTCTCTTCACTGAACAGTTTACTCTAACTCAAATAAATATTTAGTCAAAAACAAATGTTTAAAAATACATCAAAGTTCCAGTTTTGGCCACGGTTTGTAAATACAGCTTTAATGCCTTTGCGAGCAATATCTTATTCAGATGTGATGGTAGAAGGCAGAAATATAAAGCAGCAATTTTAAATCAAAGTCGGCATCGTTTACACTCGGGTAATATTTTTTGCGGGGCAATAATTTATCCAGTTTCATTTATCATTATCAAACTCGTTTCACAATAATACCTTAAAGAAAAAAAGATTTTCCTTTTGAGATTTACAAATTATGATGATTTGAGGCACAACGCAATAGATTTACATAACAGTGTTTATTTTTGTGTAACAATATGTTCTCGTAGAACGTTTCAATCGGGATAAGGTAACAAAGGGCAATATACAAATACAGGTGGTTTTAAAGTAGCACTTGAAGGAATACACGATACAATAGTTGATACCTCGTCGACCTTTACGATTTACACGGGACATGACGCAGCTAACAACTTCATTGTGTATGGTATTCTTTTATATCCAAAACAATGTGAAGGTAAAACATATTATCTACATATATAAAAGGAGAAACTGACTGACTGACATATCAACGCACGCAGGAGCGTGAAATTTGGCATAAGGTTTTATTTTATGATGTAGGCAAGCACTAAAAGAGGATTCTTCAGGTTTTCTCTAAGGGGATGAAAGGGGTCAAAAGTTTGTATGGAGACACCTACTCTCACGCGCGCGAAGCCGCTGGCAGAAGCTAGTCTATGTTTATAAAAGGAGAAACTGACTGACATATCAAAGCACGCAAGCTGAAACTACTGGGACTAGAAGTGTGAAATTTTGCACAAGGCTAATAGCGACGTACACAAGCACTAATAGAGGATTTTCTAAAATTCAGGATGAAACAGGGGTCCAAAGTTTGTATGGAGAAGCTTGCATTCATACGGGTGAAGCAGTTAGGAGAAGCTAGTCTTTAATAGGAGAAACTGACTGACATATCAACGTACAGCCTAAACTACGGGGCTTAGAAGTGTGAAATTTTGCATAAGGTTTTCTTTTATGATGTAGGCAAGCACTAAGAGAGGGTTCTCAAAAAATGTAACCTTTAAGGGGATGAAAGGGGTCCAAAGTTTGTATGCAGAAGCAGAAGCCGCTAGCAGAAGCTAGTATTCGTCTATAGAAGTAAAACAGCCGATAGTATTGGTAAACAAATATTGGTATCATGGGAGACTGAGCAAATGTCGCTGATGTCTGCCGTTGACACATTGACAAGCTCTTCTTCGAAAGAGCTAGTAAACATTTTTTCCATTGATTGGCATTACAGTAAACACATACTGTCGTCATCAATCATGTCACGTTATTCAACGGAGGTTCTCACTAGCTTAGCATAAAAAGCCATTCTGTGCTTAACATCGGCTGAAGATCTAGGCGACACGTACTGAATAAATATGGTAGTCTGGGAATAAAAGAATAATACAATTTATCAACTGCCTACTATTCTAAGTGCGTCGTAAAGGTTAGGTACAAAGAATTACCGTGGCTCTGAAACGCACACTTGACTTTGGTTGACTATGACTTGTTAAACTGTCAAAAAAGTGTGCGAGCGAGAAAGAGAGCTGGATCTATACAGCCTAAGTAGCTCTATCCCTTTCGCAGTTCAGTTTAAGTCATGAAAAGGATCGCGTTAAGAGCTCGTGGTAGGGCCTTTGGAGGAACACAAGTGGTTTTAATCAGTGAAACTCTGACATAATAATAAATAATAATTCTCGCTTCACCCAAAGCAGGAGGAATCATTTGATTACTCAACATAAAAAAAAGAATATAGCCAGGCTGGGACTAGTTGCTGGATATTAAACATCCCGACCAACTCTGCACAGAGCGATTAAAACTTAATTATTAGTGCTCCGTATGCGGTTTAATTAGTGTTTCTGTTTTAAAAAAAAATATGCCAAAGCACGCAACACAGCTTCACTAGGTAAACCTTCAGGAATCGTGAACGTAATTTTATGTGTATGTTCTCTATAAATATCAGCACATTAGCAAAATGAAATGGTGTAACAAATCTACATTCCGACACAGTTTTGCTGAAACGTATATTATAATTAACTAACTTAGATAAATGATAGGTTAGCGTGCGTTGGAACAAAAATAAAATGCTAACAACAAAATTAGAGCAACAAATCATTCTAACAACACAGCACAAACTTTGCAACATCTGTGTAAAAAAAAACTTGTAGAACTTGATTGCAATGACTAAGACCGTCATTTCTCGATTTGAATTACAGATAGTGCTACCATAGACCTCGATAAAAACAGGCTTTTCAATGAAAAAAGTTTAATGTCAAGTTAACTTAAGACCATAGATCTTAAGATTCAAAGTGCAACTCCGTAGCTTTATGTCTACGGATTTCGGTCAGGAGCCCTTGTAATTACAGATTTAACGCAACAGAGAAAATGTTAAATGTCGCTCGGTTTCATTACCCCTCCATCCGACTAAATACTGTCATTACTAAACTGTTCATGTACCTACTTCCTCCATATACCTTTACCTAATCTAACGGTGATCATAGACGTAACATCCTAGAATTAAAATTCAAATTCTTACATCAAGTTGCACCAGCAGACTATAAAACGGGCGGCCATTTTATGTTCATGCAATTGGCACGTCCTTCCGTGTCATAGGTGGACGGAGCAAGGTCGTTACTCCGGCTTTGCGGACGCGTGATTTGGCAAACTTTTTATAAACCATGGACCGGGGCCGCCAAATTGAACGAGGCTACATCATCGCAGAATATAGTATTCGAATTCTACGTCCCAACTTACCGATATTTTTTGAGTTCGTTGAAAACGTGATTGACACCGGCAATTTGGCTGTCTTTCCAGTCTACGAAAAGCTTTTAAAGATAACCTAAAAGCGCTCCAAGTTTGTCCCTTTTAAGGAAATCAGTCTTTATTTATAACTCCAATAACATGATGGGACATTTATGTTACAACATCCACTTATCATCAGTAAACGGAATTTTGTTGTCATTATTAACATTTTGAATTCCAACGTCTGAACGAAATTGGTAAAGCTGAAAATATTTGCCGCAATGACCTTTCCGAAGTTACTTGTTCGCCTAGTTACCGATACATAGTTCATTTTATTATCGGTGTCTGTTGCCACGCATAAAATTATTATGTCGGCCATAACAGGACTTGGGGCTTGGCCCACGTCCCCTAGGGCTCGGCACATTTACAGCTAATGTCTTGTCGTTCATCGCCATCACTGGAACACCGATACGTTTTAATGCACATTTTATGGGGTGATGTTAAACAGATATCTCCAAGTTTAAAGCCCAACTCAAAAGCTTCACAATAGATTTATCTTTTGTCTGACGATTGCTTCGAAGAAATCTCAAAATACATTGGAAGTGTGTGAGGTTTCACCTTAAATTGATTGAGAAGCTCACTTCACTGAAAAGAAAAATATGATAATTTCACAGTATGAAGTACTAGCGATCTGTCCTTTTTTTTTTTTTTTTTTTTTTGTTGACGAGGGGAAACCTTCAAAAGGCGCCCGGACTTTGGGGATAAGTCCGGGGAGTGTGGGATTTTTACCTCACTAAAACCACCCCGGTGATCACCATCAGCACATAGAAGGGGCCCCGTTACCTCTCAAAAGACCATTCCGGAACCCCCTCAGTGCAACGCCTGTTACGGCACATCCCTGAAGAGACTAAATATCGGTCTCCCCTAAACCTTTCTGAGCACGGCAGCACGTGATCACTGTGCCACCGTCTTCCCTGGAATCACTCGATGGGCGGTCAGAGTCCCCACTCTGAGCGCCCGTGGTTCCAAAGTCCCACTTGTATTGGATGATGCAAGCGGGGTTTCGGCGTGTTAGGCATCGAGGCGGTTGCCTCCCCGACGCCTTCTTCTTCGAGTGGGATCGGCCCTTTCACGATCTCGCTCGGCGGCCTCCTTCTGGACCATCACGGTCTCACAGAAAGAAGCAACTTCCCTCCAGTTTTCTGGCTCCGCCAGCATAGCCTTCACTACTGCTGGCAGAGACAGATCTTGCCCGATTTTGGCGACCAAGTCTCGTCGCTCATTGGCCCACGCTGGACATTCTTCCAGCGTGTGCTGTGCAGAATCCAAGTCACTGCCACAATGGTGGCAATTACTATCGATCTGTCCTACCGAAACTTCGAATCTTTGTAGCTTTTCTCTGCTATAATATTATACACCTAAACCTTTCTCACGAATCACTTTGCACATATATTTTGGTGAAAACGGCATAAAAAACTGGAGTTTATCTCGAAAAGATAGACAGACGCGATGAGGGATTTATTAAGTTTGTAATATAATATGTGAACATGAAAAGTGTATTAGTTATGATTACAGATCGTCCATACCAGGTAGCAGTATAAACACATTTTTTATCCAACAACAAAAAATGATGGCCTATTATTTATAGCATTATCCTACCTCTGGGTATTCAAACAAGTGTGTAAGTACAACAATGGGTCGATTGTGGTAATGGTAACCCCTTCGTTTTGCCATTAGCGGATCAGACAGGGCGGGCCCGGAAACATAGGGTTCGGTTTAGCGCCACGCTAGTGCCATTACATGAGTAAATACTGATGTGAATGGAAAAAGTGCACGGAATTTGTCAAATTCCTAGCTTAACAAATGTGTACATTTTATTAATGATCGATGGTTTACCTACACGTCCATTTTTGTCATTGGTAATAATTGGTATGAGATGTGGAGCCATGAAATACTTATCGTGAGGGAAGTATTGAGCAGCAATGTGGATAGTTTTGGGGGAAGACCATAGAAATGATGGATACGAATCATCAGCCTTGTTAATGTTCCCACTGGAAAATGGGCCATAATACACCACGCGGGCCCAGTGCGGGTTGGTGAATGTCACATGTCTTCGAATTTTTGGTTCTAGGACATACCGGTTTCCTCACGATGTTTTCCTTCACCGTTTTGAGAGCAGTGGTGATGAAAATTAATTACACAAAGTAATGCGCCTGGCTAGGTTTGAACCAGCGACCTACGACTTGTAAGTCGGGGTCGTTACCACTCGGCCACCACTGCTCGAGGATACGAGTATCATACTATGTATATTGAAAAATTTTTTTTTGTTTGTTTATTTGCACTTAGAACTCAGTCGGATTCAAAAAATGTTTTTGTTGGGATAGCCATATTCTTACAAATAGTAATGAAAATACAGCTGTAAAGATAAGAGCAGTAGGTTGTTTTTTAGAGTTCGTGTCTCAGTTGGCAAAAACAGAACCTTTATAAGATCTGAAAACTGTAAAGTGGCTACGTCACAAAATAATGACTTTTTGATGATTCGGAAAAACCTTCGACGCATAGGTATGGAACTCCAGATTTTTTTTATTACACCCTCAATGTCAGGTGTAGAAAAATTCTTCAACAGAAAGAATATCTACATTCTTTCGTAGTTTTCGTCTATTGTCGGGTTCTGCTTTCCAAGAAACGAGCATTACCGGAATGATTGCCTTGTCTCTGGTATAGCAAGTTTCTGGTTTTAGGCAGAGCGACTGTCGTCTGACTTTCACGACAATCGGAGAAGACGGGTTTGATAGGTCTGATGCAGATGCCAAGACTAACCTATCCCACAGTTTTCATTTTAACGGTTTACGGAAAAGTAACAAGTAGATAATACTAATGAGATCAAGAGGAAAAGAAATGTGGAGAGTTAAGGTTATGTGGAGGAAGAGGGTTTTTAGGTTTTATTATAAAGGCGGTGAGTGTGTATTTTATGTCTTTGTATCTTTATTACACCCTCACTCCGAAACTGCTGAAGGATTTTGACTAAAATTAGCTCACTGGAATACCATGCGAACTTGCGCTAAAGTAGATATTTGCCACAAAGAATCTTACTTCAAGGATAAAAAATATCCCATGTGCTATTTCAGGACATGGTACACCCGTGTTCTAAGCATTCAAATCCTGCTGTTTGAGCATGACGGAATAACAAACAAACACACATACATCTACAAACTTCCGCCATTAAAATGTTATGGTCAACTATCTGCCAGATATCGAATCGATGGTTACTGTAGCAGCTTGTCAAACATTGTCACATCAGCTTGCAAGCTTAAATATTTGATTAATTATTGTACACCTGCCACAGTGTAGTCTTTTTTAACCCTTTTCACTGGTAGAGAATGCGATGAGAACTCTGCCTTTGTTACCACTATTATATCTACTATCTACCTACATAAAGTTTAAATAAAACCTTTTAACTTAGATAAATTGATTACAAACAACGATGAAAGTTTGAAATATTATGGGAAGAATTGAGGATATTTTTACTTCCTTCATCGAAGGTTTGTCGGCGAGCCCTGGAGCCTATGCTCTGAAATTCGTCGTCTTAAAACCCTAAAGATACTATTATCTTGAGTGTTGTAAGACGGTGAATTTTAGGCCGTGTAAGGATCAAAAAACTGGGCGCCAAAGCTAAGATAAAAGCTGATACCCGAAGACCTGCTACTCTGGGATTGGGCAGGACATGTCTGCCACATATCAGATGAGCTGTGGGCTAAAATAGACACTTATTGGATCCCATCAAACGCAAGACGACATCGTGGCAGATCAAGGCGAAGGTGGAGAGATGAGCTTGACTCTTATCGGAGGAACTAGTCCGTACTGATCCAGCACAGACTTGTGGAAAAGGGAAAATGAGGCTTTTACCCAACAGTGGGACATAATAGGCTAACTACTATACTACATTTCAGATTCCATAATGTCAGTATCATTACCTAATTTCAGTGTGATTTTAGATATCTGTGACATCAGACCGATTGTTTTAATTTTTTCACCCAAACATAGTAGGTACAAATTTCATAAATATTAATGGATTCATTATCTAGAATTTGTTTATCAAAATATTATGGAAACCGTTTTATCGTAGATTACACAAATATATATTCATCGCGTGATGCATAATATAAATTACCATTATTAAATTGTTTTGCTTCAAATACAAACAATTATGTACCCAGTAGTTTATTACATTTTTGGCAATGCACGCAAGTTGAGTTTATACAGAAAACTAGCGGCAGAGCCGTAGCGTGAACTAATTTAGACGTGGGCGAAGGCACATCAGCGAGGTCTTTTTCTTTCATAAATTCGAAAATAAGACATCGACTGTCGCAAACCAAAATCCGACTACATCGGCGCTTATCATTAGGTGAAAGCGGTAGTCAAACGCGAGCTTATCAATTATAAAAAAAACTCTAGTTCTTAAAGAGCCCTCGCTTGTGCGAGGCCCTTTGGGTGTAAGGCCTTAGGCGAGGGCCCGCTTTGCTCACGCCTAGCGACGCTACTGCCGCAGCAGTTAAGTAGCAACGTTAGCAGTATCAACAGATGTTGCCCTGCCCGAAAGCTAGCGTTTTGTCAGAATAAACATTTTGAAAGCACCTACCGGGTCCAATTGTATTTTTAAACCATCCACGGACCCACAAAAATAAACACACAAAATTTCATCCAAATCGGTCAAGCCGTTTAGTAGGAGTTAGGTGCCGAACAGATGTACAGAAGAATTATACAGGTATACTAGCTGCCAGCGGCTTCGTCCACGAAGAAAATTATCTCAAGGGAACATACTCCCGGGATAAATAGTATCCTGCTATTCCAGGACAAATGACTAATCGTGTACTCCATCCAGTTTTTGCGAGAAAGAGTAACAAACATCCATACATACAAACTTTCGCGTTTATAATAATAGTACTAGTAGGATAAAGATCAGCTTCTGACAGTCCCACATAAATCGTAATTTTGTCCTGCTCAGTCGACCCCCCGTCTGCCCAATAATAAGGCCCGTGTCATTTAACGACCCCCATGACATTAATCTGATAACGCCCCTTTATTATTACGATGTATATTTTTAAAAACGACCTTATCAATTAATTTTATTTGGTTGATTTTGCAAGAACATTGAGGATGTTATTCGAGATTATCATAATTTGTACAAAGTGTAAAAGAATATAAATGGCAGGATTATGAATATTAATAATAAAAAAATCTTATTAATAATAATATGTTTTTCTTTATTATTATTTTTTATGCAATCATCCAATGACTTTTCCCGCTCTAGGGCGGTGCGAAAGGGCGTGACGGGGACTTTTAGTGACTAAAATCCACTAATATATTCCTACTTTGCCTTGCGTTCCAGGACCCCAGGGTACCCTTTCGGACAACCCATGGCCCCAGTAGGCTTCGGCCCTGCTAGGCAGTGGTTTTGCTGACATCTCTTTGAGGCGCACGTGGAACATTAGGCGCCGTCGACGACTCAGGCTCGGTCCGGACGTTTACCAGACGGCCAGACGGCGAGCTACTATTTATATGTACATAGTTTTTTTTTTGAGGTTGTTTCGGATGACTTCTCCCATTCTAGAGTGGAACGAGAGGGCGTTTCAGATTATTACTGACTAAAACCCACCTTTATTCTTCAATATGCCTTTTGCCTTCTAGGACTATGGTAATTCTTTAAAAACGATCACAAGCTATAGTTTAAGTAGAGTTTATTATGCGTTAACAGAGTCAAGTCCTAATGAAGCTTAAATAATGGAGATACAATAAATCAGTCTGGCTGTTGACCGAAGCAGAAAAACGACAAAAGTTCTGAACATGTGATTGTTCGAGACAAATAAACAACATTAACTTTATTCAAGAAAAGCACTTTGTTTAAAGAAGGACCATCCTTGTTAAAATGTAAACACTAAACATGTACCATACCAATTAAAATTTAAATTGCGCTCTTCCTAAATAAGCCAACCCATTCGTCATTCAATTTGCAAAGCGTGACTTTTAAGATACAGACATGTTCGTTTCAAAACTGACTCTCAAACATTCGTGATGTTGCTAAATGAAAAAGAACTTCAGATAGTTTTGAAAGGCATAAACAAGGCAAGAACTGCAGTCATAGATATCGCAGTAACAATAAACAAAGTAAAGAATTGCATAAACTCTGTGGCAGAGACAAGGTGAAGGCTATATCAAAGAAATCTTGGCGTGCCAAGTTCAAATATTTGTGTAATCACGGAACGAAGCGAATATTGTCCTGGCCAACAATTTTATTGTTACCATAAACACTGATTCCCCCAACTTAGCCACCCTCGCTCTTTGACTACACACTGCGAATGCAAAATTGCTTATTCACATTGATTTTTTGGGGAAAAGTCTGGTTTACAAAAGAAATTCGAACGACTGTTGTATTTACAGAACTGTCTTGATGGACCAGTGGTTAAGGGATCCGTCTCTGATTTTTCAATTCATATGTACTATTTAATGTTTATCTAGGACATTACTGACACCCTGCGCCAAGGAAAGCACGTAAAATCGTTGATCCTGATTGTCTTTCGTAGATGACAGTTGTTATAGGTAGACAGTCGCCAGAAAGTCTGACCATCAGTTTATGCAAGTAGTATCTTGTTGCTCAGTAACTGGGTTGTGGAGGTCTGATAGACAGTCGCTCTAAAACACAGGTATACAGCCGAATCCGGTTAGACTGGATGCTGACCCCTACTAGTTGGTAAAAGGCTAGGCAGATGATGTTGTATGTACACAAGTGCATTCTGCATTCAAGAGCTCTCAAAAATCACATGTTTATAACGTACTTAAAGTCACATGCGTTTAATTATTGCGAAATATTTCCATACAAATATTTTGCACTTGAGCATTTGATAGCAGTCGCGTTATCCTTATGCTCCGTATGTTACCAACATGTGACCGCAACAAAATAGAAGAAAAGTGTAAAAAACATATATTCAAATGTAAATAACATTCGTTTTGTTTATACTTTTGTATGAACAGCAGGTAAATTGTATCATGTCGTCAACTTGGGACCGCAAAATATTTATTTGTGTATCTGAAAAAACCTATGTGTTTACAAAGTTAGTTATATCCAAATGTCATTTTGTAGGTATGACCTTGAAACTTTTTATGAATATGTATCTATTCAAATTAAATGGCTCGGCTTTGATAAACGCATATTATCTGATAACACACATTTCGATGTTTATTAGTTTTATTGAAAAAGAAAAACCAATGTCTGGACTTATTAATGTAGACAGAAAACTTAATGAATGAAAAAATATTGTAATTTCTTCTGAAGTAGTTTCCATTAATGAACTTGATTTAAAAGTTTTAAGTGAGGAAAACGAAGTTCTATTAGAACTTACCTGAAAGTTTATAGAACAGAAGCAGTCTAGACTATCAGCCAAGTTATCAAGCCAAACGGTTTCCAACAAACAAACAACTGCACAACAGTTCCACAGTGAAGTTTTAAGTACCTAGTCAACTGAAAGCAAGTCCGGAGGAAAATCTTATCGTAAACACGTCAATATCCGAGACGGGCGCGAATGGAACTACCAAATAAACGGGCGAGCAATGCCGACGACCGGAGGGGCGAGGCGCGTCACCACATGGAGCCGATGGCGATGTTAAAAACCCAACAATACACATGCGCCTTTCTCTATTACCATTTTTAAAGAAGCAGAAGGCAGACGTAACATGGCATCATTATAGCTGCACGCCACACACTAGATTAGCAGCCTTGCAGCTGTGGACATCGAAATAAAAAACAAGTATTCGCATCAAGATAGCAAGGAATGACGAAGTAGACGATGCTTGAATCCCATATTAATCGATGTTGATAAAACCGTGCAGCTTTCCAAGTTACATTTTAATGTCATGATGAATATTAAGTGAAAAAAGTTGTCGTAAGCGCTTGAAATTGAGTACAGAAAACTTTAGAGCCAGAAGTGGATGGGGGCTCATCCGGCTTTTTACAAACTTGTGAAATATTTTTATGTTGAAAAAACTTGGACTCTGGTCTCTAACCTTGTTGAAGCTATTACGCAAAGTGTAATTCTATTGAAGTCATAATGATGTCCAATTGGCAATCTGTTGTGCATGGACGATTCAATTGCGTGCAGCGTGCAGTACAATGAGCAAGGATTGATCGGATACGCAGGCCGATCTCTTCAGCTGCAACAACAGATTTGCCGCTAGCTTTATTTGCATATAATATTTGCAAACATTTACATCACAGATTTACATGATGATCTTGAAACAAATAAAATTCATCATTATGTAAACGAGTTGTATAAAATGATCCGAATTACTTTGTTTTGCTGGCGATTACATACATTTTTACATCGAGATTACATTCGAGTTATGCTGATTAGCAATTTAAATAAGTAATGCTCACTTTGTAAGGGAAGCATTTCTGGTCTTCAAAAATAGTGATCCTAGGAGTGAAACCCACATCAAAAATCACATCATTCCACTAATATTATAAATTTTTGCTACTCCTTCACATTCAAGCGGCTGAACAGATTTGGCCATATCCTGGAATATTTGTCTACTTTCACAAGCAAAGTCACTGATAAAAGCAAAAATGTGCCGGACATTTATCCTAGACTGCATTAATATTCATTACGGAAGAAAGTAAAGTATTCGTGTATTTCTACTTGTATAATAGTAACATAGATATAAACAAAAGCATTATGCTAAATAAATACGCCACCGTGGGAACCAGCCACATTATAACTGAGACTATACTTACACACAGTGAATCGCTTGAATGTCTAAATAAGCTTACGACTCTTTTAGAAAGTTTTCCATAATGTGCGAATCTTGCGTTGTGGGTGGGTATGTCTAATTGACTAGAAATACAAAAAGTCGCAGTATTTTGGACAAGTCTGTGTCAGCATTACTCATTATCATCATTTCAGCCGAAAGACTTCCACTGTTGACTGACATAGGAGACCAAAGCGTTCAAGAGCAATGCTGTGTGTACCCACGACCCTCACTAGATCATCGGATCACCTTTTGGGAGGCCTTTCAACGTTGGGTCTTCCGGTAAGCGATCACCAGAGAACCTCTTAATAAACTAGTGCGACTCACCATTAACGATTGCATCACTTCTTACCATCAGGTGGGATTGCAATCAAGCACTAGTTTATAACAAATTAAAAAAAAACCTTTCGATCATTTGTTTTGTGAGCAATGTGCCTTGCCCACTGCATTTAATTGGTTCTCCTGCTAAGCCTAGTTACCACCGATATAAAATAAGACAGCAATCACTAACCACAAAAATCACGTCGAATGTGGTTCCAATATTTTTGTCCTAATCTTGTACCTAACTCCTCATGTTCATCCATTTAATCGCCTCTCTACTGGTTTCCCTTTGAAAATCACTAACTAGAATGGAGCTGTTAACTAAAATCAGTGTTAAAATAGGTCCATTAAGTTGTTCAGACAGCAATATCCTGTCCAGCCGAACCTACGCAAATAACGTTAGCGCCGGTAACTCAATTTTACGTACCTATAGCAGCCATCAAGGGCTCGTTCAATTTTGCCTACATTGCAGCTTATTGATCTTGTTAATGAGCGGGAAATCAAATCACCGGTGTGAGAAGGCAGCTGTGCCGATTTGAAATCAATCGCAAATTGATAGCCAATCACACTTTTTGTTCTTGATGGAAAATCATCTAATAACCCATACTGATCTAGGTGGGACGACAGGGAGATTCAAAAGTCTGATCTTTTACTGACTGAAATTAAGCCATCTTCCTTCAGATGCACGAATAACCCCGTAGACTTGGCATTCAATAACCCTGCTAAGATGTTTGGAAAAATCAAAACATTTCTCAAACATCTTGTGCCCATGAAATTGTGATGCGATGACCTTTACATTTAAAAAACCTTTATGGAGTAAAACTACGTAACTGCTTAACGATATAAGAATAAACGCTTAGTGCGCCACTTAACGCAGTACCATTGGCAGTTTTATTAGCAATCTGGGTCATAGCGTTTACACGAAACGCTATTTATCAAAGCTGATAATTTTCTTTGAAGTCCTCAAGTGTTTGCTGGAGTGATCGATGCCCTTGACCGGCGTACCGGCCATATGGCGTATGCACTTTGATTTGCGACTGGAGAGACGAGTACCATAGATGGCAGGCTACTCGTGATCATCCAGTGCGACCTTGCTTGCACGTAAGGTATTAAACCGGACCCAAAATAAGGTCAGGTGCTGAGAAATACTTCAGAGTGGTATCGAAAATGGTATTTGTAGAGCGAATTTTAGGCCAACCGCGTCCAAAAATATGTGTATTTGATCAATAAAATAATAAAATACGAATAGCTGCAATATATTCTAGATGCAAATGAAATTCATCGTATCACTGTCAAAAGCTCCAAAGCTATAAATGATAGACTGTGATAAATTCTGCAACTACGGATCAGAATATCTTAAGACCGGTTTTCAGACTTAAGATGATTTGTAAGACACGATCTCCGGCTAGATTTCCAGGACTATAACTAGGACCAAAGAATTAAGAACCATACTACGGATGCACATGAGCATTCTTAATTGTGAGTGACGCAAGAAAGACGCAAATATAGTAGCTATTACAAAAGTTAATTAACAATACAACCCCACCTTATATAACGGTGAACATCTGTGTTAATAGAACGTTTTGTATTATACATACTAAGAATTTTTCCACTAAAACTCCATCTGCCAAGAATTGTGTTATTTATATAATTTATATCTACATCAGGCATATTTTATAATTAACTTGTATGTAAGATGTCCTTATTAGGCTTGGTGGAACGCAATGACCTCTATGGTGGAGTTCACTGCAACTATATTCACTGTCTGTCGTTTAATACAATTTTTTATGTTTATGTTGATTGTGGGTGTTTTATCTCGTTCCAGTCCAGACTAATAAATCTGTCTAATGTACCCAAGTCTGTCATCCAGTAAATTAAAATTTTATCTTTTTAACCGCCCAATTCGGGATGCAAGTTTCGAAGTACTGACAACAATTAATTTATTTAATGGTCATGCAACACAAAGTACAACCGGTACCGGTTGATTGGTAGAGAATTTACCAGTCAACCTAGGGTAATGAAGAGATAATATTGTAGGTGCATAAAAGAGAAAATGTTATTTAGGGGTATCTAAAAAAGTATAGGTACGTACAGTTAAAATCAACACAATATAGTAGCTTTTTGCTTACTTTATAAAACAAAATCATGAAGTTGGAATATTGTTTCTGGTTCCATATTATAAGTTTTTAGACACAAACTCGTTAGCATTGTAATGCTATTTCGTTACAGAACAAATCCCCAGTGAGTCACCGCTTGGCTCCATGCAAGCGAAACGAGTGCGTCGATTCGCGAGCGAACTCGATACAAGCACCACGCGACATACAGACGTCGGTCCAGTTGTACGCCTGCATCCGTGTCATTGTGTGAAGTGACCTGGGCAAAGCATCGCCTGCAATCAGATCCTCGGAGCACGGCGCGGAACCGAGCTTCACGGGTATCGAGTTCAATCATCTATTGATTCATACGCCAGATTGTTGGTCACTTCACACGGGAATGCCGTTGTGTGGCGATAAAGGAAAATTACTTTATGCACTTCAAATTTATAGCCAACGGTATTCTTGTAAAGTTGCGTGCGTTTATAAGATTGTAACTGTTGCTTGCCTAGTTTACAATCATCATAAGGGAAACATGAGAGTAACAAACGCGCACTTCATGAAGCAGCTTGCTAAGATACGAGGTTACAACTTATTTTTCAAGTTGGAAGTTTGTTGTTAAGATACTTACTAGATGAAAAATTCTGAATGCATGAGCATCTATGAATAAAACAGTCACGGTTCTGTGAGTGCTTGTTTCTGTTGTTAGCTTGCCAACAATAGCAATAGTAACCTAAATATTCCTATCGACTCTTCAGTTTTCCCTGCAGTTCAGACCAGTTTGGTTGAAATTCCAATTTAAACACCGATAATAGAGCGACCTTATAAAATCCAGTTATCAAACATCAAGCTGTAGGGACACTTGTGACATTTCTTTTTTTGCTTGTAGCTGGCTGACTTTAAAATGTCACCAATTCAAATTAAGTTATTTCCTTCTATAGAATGTGTTGTTAGAATAAGATCGCAAATTAAGACCAGTGATGGTTACGTAACCACCCTTTTCTGAGGCGCTTAGTAACCACGAGGGCTCTCGGCGACGTCAGGCATCTTGAGTGAAGAAGCCTGTAGTATGCGACTTTGTATTTTATAGGCACACGTATAAACAACGTCTTAATAATGCTGTAACTTCAAAACAATTCCATTAAAATTGCCTTAAACCCTTTACTTTGGGAAGTTTCCCTTGAAATTGCGCAGAAAGGCTTGAAAGTTCTCACAAAGTTTATAGCGAATTCGGTTTGCGCATTTGTTGTTTAGTCGCTACCTCCTTTTAAATCAACAAAACATATAAATAAAGTAATATCTATTCCTTTAAGCAGAACGAAAGGTGATCCGTATTTCCTGTCCAATGAATAACAATGAATACGTAAGAAATTAAGAATGCGTTAACATAAACACCGAAAATGTAAAGAGATATGTATAATTGGTCATGTTAGTTAGTTGATGTGAAATGTAGTAGAACAAAGTAATTTCTAAACGCTTTATTTCTACACGAGTACTGAATGAATATTTTACTTTAATAAGCAAAAGGTTCGTTCCAAAACGAGAAGGATTTACAAGAACGGCTGAATCTAATTATATCTCCCGTCTCGTCGCGTGCCTAGCGTTCCAATCCTGAAGATAGGACACTTATATCTTATACTTATAATAAATCTGTAGAAGTAAAAATTCTGTACATTGAAAATATCAAAAGAGTAAATGGCAGGGGGTGTTACTAGACCGACACCGAAGCCAAAAACGTGATTAAAAAATTTTTTGTCTGTCTGTCTGTCTGTTTGTTCAGGCATCACGCAAAAACTACCGGTTCGATTACGATGAAACTTGGTATAATTATTCTTTAATATCCTGGGCACCACACTGGGTACTTTTTATCCCGGAAAAGTATATACAATAAAAAACAAACTTAATTTTGCGGTTCGATCCCTAGACCCGATTACTATACCAACCGCAAATGATAAGTTTGTCGTAGGTTACGTCACCCGTTTCTATTTTAATTAGGCACAAAGCATTTTAAGTATTTTAATTAATACCGGTATGCTCGATAGATAATGTTCTACACAAATAGCACTTAACACAAAAAACTCATTGATAAGTTTCGTCGTCCACGCGAACGAAGTCGCGGGCACAGCTAATGTTAAAATATATCTATGAATCGTCTACGAGATGCGAACGAGAACATTCTATGCAATTAGACTAATTTAGCAAACGTAAAATGTCCGCATTGCCGACGAAAGTTTCGGGTTCCCTAATTGCATTTTCTATAAATTGAAATTTCTACCTCTTGTTCTCCTTTCCTTTTCAGTACTGCGTTCTCTCAGTATTGAAAGGAAAAACTTATCAGCTATTTATAACTACGTGCAATTTGTAGGTAGACTAAGAATGACTATTTGATGTTGCTTCTAGACATAAGCTTTACGATGCATGACCATTTTATGCCCTTGTGCAATTTTACACTTAACGTTTTATTACTTTACGATTACGATGTCTCAAGCGATTTTAACAGTCACCTGTTGGAATGTCTGCTGTAAAAGGAAAAAGAACATCGGGTGGAGAGACCACATGTTCAGCATTCTTGAACGAAACGGCTTATATAGACGTAGCCAAAACAAATTGCGGTAGCAACTTCATCTTGCCGCTGTCTCCTTTTAGTAGGACACGCTGATCCGGGAACTAATAAAATATGAACATTATGGAACGTCGGATACGACGAGGATTAGTGTTCCACCGATATTTCATTTCGGCATGTTTGGACTCGACTTTAAAAAGGCGATGTTCTAACAAGTTCGATGTGGCTGCACTTCCGCATACCGCTATGTTGAAAAGCGTCGTGTTATGAGATAATTTACAACTGAATTTTATATTTCAACTAGCCATTTGCCATAAAGTTGAATAGGCTTAATATATTAGTGGTATGGCAGCCGTGAAAATTCGGAGAAAGAGTTCATTGAGCAGGAATAGTCATTTATTCGGTCCATGTCATGTTTTAACATGCCTGAATAATTAAGCCCATTATAATTTGTCACTACATTAAACCCTGGAGAAATATAGGAAAATCGGATCACTCCCGTATATATCGTAATATCTAAGTAATTGCTGCACTCCAATTGACATAAATACAGGGTGACCATATGTTTGAAAACAAAGCAACCTCAACGAAGTAGTAAGGAGCTTTGAGGTAGGAAATTATCTAATGACTTCGCCCGCTCTAGGGTGAAGCGAGAGGGCGTGTCAGACGTTTACTGACTAAAACCCACCTTTATTTTTCAGTGGCCCTTTGAGTTCCTACAGTTTTGTAATCATTTCTTTGAGGTGCGCGTGGAATACTACTTGCTTTCGACAAATCGGGCTCGGAAGTAATATATGGCTGCGGGATATTCCGAAAGAGTCGCCGCAGGCCTGGAAGCCAAAGGGAAATTGTAGAAGCATAGGTGGGTTTTATTCAGTAAACATCTGACACTCCTTCAAGCTTTACTCAGAACGGAAGGAGTTTTTTGATGATTCTCTACTTACCAAAAAAAAAGTTCAAGTAGTAAAGTAAAATTAGAAAAATTCAGTGTGCTGACTGCGAGTTTACCACCTTTGGCTCTTTGATTGGTTAAGAGCTTGGAGCGGGCCAATAGGAGCGCTGAACGTCATAAACATGTCGATCGCGTTAACGTAAAACAAACTCGCACTACGCACTCTCATTTCGTACCTTGTAGTTATGGTGCCTATTATCAAGATGACAGGGTAAAGATGTTAGACGGCAAAGTTGCTGGTAATGGGATAATTGTCGTTGACCAGCAACGGTCGGGTGAAGGCCATTCTCCCAAGCTACGCTACATAAATACACTCGGTGCGATACACTAAAGCTCCACACAGATTAGAGTGTAATGTAACGTTCACGTTAGCTGTATAGAACATCTGTTTTAGCCATTAACTGAATGGTAACATACTCGAATATAACATGGTGTGTTTTCCTCTTTCCTTTTGCTATTATTAGCCTGTAACTAATCCTATATAATCCGATTAATTTAATTAGGTTTGGGTCACGAACCTTGTCACAGTTTATTTATAATTAGCGACTCTATTTTTGAAATTGTCGGTTCCTCTTTGCAATAATATACACCTAAACTTTCCCCATGGATCACTCATCAGCATATTGGTGAAAAGCACATGAAAATTCGTTCAGTAGTTAAACAGTTTATCGCGAATAGCCAGACAGATGCGGTGGGAGACTTTGTTTTATAATACGTTAGTTAAGATAACCTAAGCTTAACTAAAACAAGATAACATGAGTAACAACTCCACCCTCAGGAAGACACAAAAGCGAATTATACATTTCACTTTGCACAACCACACGAGAACACCACGCTACGCTACTACAGTACACAGGCACCCTAATGCTTGATTCGCTAAATAACCGACTTCCGTTAGCGCCAAGCCAATAGCAGCCAGTACCGACCGACCACACGCGAATATCTATTCATTATGGACACTTAGCAGATATTATCCGTGGAGAGAGCGTAAATCACCACGTGCAAGCAATTGTTTACTACCTACGTTATAAACTGTTTGTGTTTAAATACAAATTCAGAATCCAGATGCATTTAGTTCCGTAGGCCCAGCAGGGTCGATGTCTGTTCCATGTCATGGCCAGGGGTAACTTTTGATAAGGAAACTCGTGGGAGCTGAAGGAACATAAATGTGGTTTTAGTCAGTAAAAGTCTAGTTTAGTCAAAGAAGTCATTAGATAATGTCTCATCTCAAAAAAAGATGCTTTTAGTTACACCTCAGATAATTTTGTATCATTTTATTGGGGATAAGGAAGATGAGTTGGGATTTTGGGAAGAAAAGCACCAGCGAGTAGGTATATTGGTTGTCTGGTTTGACTTTGTAAATCATCAATCAGCAGAGAGAGTGAGCAGTGGTGGCCGAGTGGTAACGGCCCCGACTTACGAGTTGTACTTGTAGGTCAGGGGTTGCAACCCAGCCAGGCTACTTTGTGTAATTTATTTATATCTATCACCTTTACTCTCAAAACGGTGAAGGAAAAAATCGTGAGGATACCGGCATGTCCTAGAACCAAAAATTCAAAGCCATGTGACATCAATCAACCCGCACCACAAGCTTCAATAAGTAGTAATTTTAATTACGGCCCATTCCCTCTCCTAGAGAGGAGGCCTGAGTTGGGACTCAGGCTTCCTCTGGCAGTGGGAATATTATGATATTATGCTATGCTACGCTAATCATCAATCGCCAGAGCAAACAGTAAATTGATTGTCTGTCGAACAAGAGTATGTATTTGCTGTGAGATAACAGCACATTTGTCACTACAGTGTATGTAGTCTTTGGTTACCAGAAGTTTCTTCTTAACATTCAATCAACTAGCTTGTACACAAATGCCAGTCAATAGCTTACTCCTCCACTTGAATGAACCGTTAAATAACCGTTGTTTTAATCATTAAACGTTAATGAGCTAAATATAAAGCCATGACGTCATTTTTCAATAACAGGAAAGTCGAATTGCTACAATAAATAATAATGTTTATATAAAATATGTAATCAACGCACGCTCGAATGTTTCGTTTTATTTGAAATATGTTATGATTGTCGGAGCCACTAAAAAATATTTACAATTAGAACTAAGGATTGCACAATATTTTGATGATTGTTGTTTGACAAGTATTTTAAACTATAATTATAATGAGAAGCAAGACTTTATTTAATTATTATTAACTATATTTAACCTAAGTTTGCAATACATGCGCATAAGCAACTTTCAAATATATTTTCTTTATACGATACTTTTTAATGTTCATGTTAACAGCTAACTTTCCACGCATTTTCAACAAACAAATTCATTGTTGCAACAATAAATTACAACGAGGAATCTTATGCAAGCATTCGAGAGATACGATAAAAATTTAATAAAAATTGTATATATTAGAAATCGTTGCAGTTAGTCGCTAAAAAGTAAAACACGCAACTAATCAACAATATTTATAACGCTGCATTACGTTTTAGATTAGCGTAAAAATTTAGATGCAACTCAGTTGCTATAAAATATTATTCAGTATTACACATTATGAAATAATGAATATGTTGCAAGTCATAAAAAATCTACCAAGTTTCCTGTAATAACAAACCCTACAATCTCTAATAACGCTGAAACGAATCTACCAAAACAGGTCAAAATTAAGCCGCGCACGCAAGCTTCTCTGCCAACATAATTAATAAACACATGGAGGGAAAAAACTCATTTATCGCCACCAAAATAGATAGCCAGCAGCTGTGTCAAGAGCACGTGTTTTTTGTACACAACCAGGGCATCACACGTGTGACCCCGGATAAAACATTAACAAGAAAACCGGCAGATTCGTAGGAAACGCTGTTAAGCTATTATAAATACATATACAAATATTTGAGAAAGCAGCAGCAACTCTTTTTGGGTTATACACGAAGGAGTGAAGGATTTTTTGTAAGCTGCAATCGATGGCAAATGAAAATGATTACGCCGAAAAAAAAAGTAAAACAAAAATAGTCGAACTGGGACCTTACAAAAAGGTATTAATGTCAGACGCTTAATGAAGCTATACACCCTATATAGCTCCATTACTTTAACAGTTCAGTTAAGAGCCTCAGGGCTTGCACCGTATCCACTCCAGAAGCATTCCTAACTTATCAACAGCTTCTCTAAAACTACATGTTTTATTATAACTAAAGTTACAAGTAAAACTTCTATCTTTTATACCAAAAGTTTCTATATTATACAGGATCGTAAGTGTAATTTTATTCATAACACACGCGTGAATCGTGATCCTCGCTAAAACATGAATAAAGACAACTGTAGACCAAAGACCCAAGTTTTATTATACTGTGCCATTATTAGAGGTACTTTGTAAAATCCCAAAGCTACATAACTTGAAGCTTTAGCTATGGAAAACCTTGCTGCAAAGGCAGCTCATGCTCGACATGATCTACGAGAAATATAGTTCCATTTATCACGCTAAGCAGAGCAAATGGTTAGAATTTATTTGATGTTTGCTTAATTTCTGTCCATTTATTTTATCCAGCTATCCAAGCTTTCGCTGTACATTTCGCTTGCCTATTCCAGATTAGATAACGGCTGATGAGTTTAAATTGACCTACCTATGAATGAAACTTAATTTGGCTGTACTACTCGACTACCTTGATCGTTAATAGTAATGATGTAACAGTTCCTTCAGCAATCAATTCCCGAAATAGAATGTCTGACATATGAATCACTCCCCGCCTGTCCGAAAAAGGTACTAGGAATCCGTTTATGGCAAGGACTCTTCCTCCAAGTTCGTTGCTCCTTTGTTTTGCATTGTACAGCAACCAAGTCTGCATATTGATGAACGATTCTTATATTTTTTTTCTTTCTGCAGGGTTCAGATGATTGCAACATGCCGCATTCGGTTATATAATTGTTTTTTGTGGACTTCTTCACATCGAATGCTTAAGTGATGATTACGGAGTAATGTTCCGTTATTACTGACCGGCCCGGCCATGTGCAATACCGTAAATGCTTTTATTTTCTACACAAAATTTAAGTTAGACCCGAACATTTTTACTCTATATTGCCATCGGTCACCTAAGCTCGTTAAATGTTACATCACAAACGATCACAGTGATTGGCGGTTACGAGGACTGCATACAATGGAAGTGCCAAAGGCGCAAAATAGTCGACTACATCCGGGAAAGTGTGGCCGACGGGGAAACGATTCAATCGGCCTGCCTTTATCACTTACATTATAATGAAACAAACAAAAAACCATTGATAATGACCAAATTGGATTAGGGTCGTGGTTCATTAATTCGCATGTTCCAACAGCTTCTAAGTAGCGATGCCTTTGTACATCGGAGCAACGAAGCGAATATAAACTTAGTAGACTCATAAATATCATCATGAATACCGACCTGTGCTTTTGTTATAGCATAAAGGTTACCTAAAATGGATGTTCCCATGAGGTTAGACGTAAAAGGTCGCGCAACAATAACCTATTGGAGTAATACAACTTTTTGCGAAAAGCGTACATTCGCGACATGGACTCATTTATATTATATGTATGTGACATAATGTTTCTGTTCATATGTTGGTGGTCAAATCAAAGAAGAACAAACTAAAAATACGGTATATCTATAAAGCATACGGATATGGATACCATACCAAGCAAGGTATACAGACATATACCCAAAGTTCGGTTGTAAATCGTTTTTGGTTTACGATCCGACTCCTATTACTAGACGATAAACAAGTCCGAACGTCATGCTGCACAGAAATACACGCCTGAATACAAACAAAGTTGCCTTCGACCTGACTTTGAAACTATATGGTAGAAACAAGAATAATATTGATGCATCGCAAAAATATAGACCCGATCTGACAGCATCGAAGTGTTGGCACAATTCCAGTGCAAGTAGGAAACCGAATCCATCAAACAAGCACTTAGTGGATGATGGAAATATATTTTTTTGTATACTAAGAAGAAAATGTATACGGAGGCAACGTTCATCTATCTATAATATAAAAATGAATCGCAAAATGTGTTGGTAAGCGCATAACTCAACAACGCCTGGACCAATTTGGCCAAATCTTTTTTTAAAATGTTCGTTGAAGTTCAAGGATGGTTTTTACGGCGAGAAAAATAGAGTAGGGTAGAGTAGGGTAGAGTAGGGTAGAGTAGGGTAGAGTAGGGTAGAGTAGGGTAGAGTAGGGTAGAGTAGGGTAGAGTAGGGTAGAGTAGGGTAGAGTAGGGTAGAGTAGGGTAGAGTAGGGTAGAGTAGGGTAGAGTAGGGTAGAGTAGGGTAGAGTAGGGTAGAGTAGGGTAGAGTAGGGTAGAGTAGGGTAGAGTAGGGTAGAGTAGGGTAGAGTAGGGTAGAGTAGGGTAGAGTAGGGTAGAGTAGGGTAGAGTAGGGTAGAGTAGGGTAGAGTAGGGTAGAGTAGGGTAGAGTAGGGTAGAGTAGGGTAGAGTAGGGTAGAGTAGGGTAGAGTAGGGTAGAGTAGGGTAGATTTGGGTAGAGTAGGGTAGAGCGGGAGCGAAGCCGCGGGCAAAAGCTAGTTACTATAATGAATATTGCAGCAACTCTCACAGACAAAGTTCAGACAATGAACCAGACGGACAAAAGAATAATGGTAGAAGTTATGTATTATGCACGTACCAATAAATTATCATCAAAGTAAGCTAACGGTAGGCAAGACGAGTTTTTTTTTGTAAAGAATTGCATCGATGATAATTTTAAAATAAAAGCTTTGAGTAGCAAACACTTCATTTATAGAGAGAAAAGTTTCGGTAGCTTTCTCTCTAGTTGATTTTAACTGATAGCTTTAAAATTACATATAGTCAGTATTCTTGTGAGAATGCTTTCCTTCCATCTTAAGAATCTTAAGAAGATGATTTGCGTCGTGACATTTAAAAATATGGCATTGAGCAAAGTGGCTGCTGACGAGGCTCGCAAGTGTAGAACAAGCTTCAGACTCTCCGGCGTCGCCTGTGTTACCCTAGACGCGACACCACTTCAATGGAAAATAGGCCACAGAACGGCGAGAACACTTCGCTACGGGAAATTGTAAAGAAAAAACTTGCGGAAACTCACGATGATAACAAACGAGGATTTTTTTGTATCTTCCGTATGTACAATTCTTATAAAATGTGATGCATTATAAACTCGAAAACAAATGGCTCTTCCGAATCAAGAAGTTCTTAGTGATTTATTATACAATTAAAATTTTAACAATACACCGCGTACTTAGCAAAAAAATCACGGATCTAAATCTAGACTCGCTGGTGGTAAAGAGAATGGCGTCATCACTCAATGTGGCTTTTGAAACGTACATTTCATCTGGTATGAGATGTATTTATTACTTTGACTATAGCCACTTTGGTTTTGTCGAAAATAAATTCTCATTTTGGTATAAATTTAACTGCTAAGCTGCTAAAAGGCGATTCAAAATTTGTTGATGCAAGGTTTATTGCCGAAGGAGCACAAGTCCCTTAGATCTTAACTCCTAATCAAAGCTAAGTCTTACAAGGTCGTCGCGCTAAAAACGATCTAACGGGTTCGACGCCCGATCGACATCGTTGAATTTATTCATTTACTTCTTACCTACGTGCTGCAAAAATAAACAAGTCTATTATTTTGTACCTGAAGTTGTTAGTTATAGAAGGTTTAAAAAATCTTTTATAGTGCTAATATACGGGAGTTTCGTGCAAAAGGTTTAGAAATTAAACAAACTATGTAGATATGGTTTCAGAGAATACTTCAATATCTTTACATACTGACCACTGGCAAAGAATATCTAATGTACGAGTATATAAGTGTTTATAACTAAATCAATGCAACGAAAATTTTTGATATATCTTGAAAAGTACTCGTATCATGATTGTGTTGGTGATTGTTTGTTGTTATAGTGGATGAAACTATTGTAATATACATGTTATATGTTTATCGACGTGTAAGAAAATATTGTGCAGCAGATGCATGCCTCCATTATGTTTGTAATTATTTACCGATCCGGTTTCGTCAACAAAACACTCACTTTCGAACCGGTCTCAAAACGGGCGCCGCACGTTGGCTTGCGCCGGCTATGCTAACTATTAGACATTGCAAACCATTATATTATGTATCTCTAAACATGAACTATTAATATTCAGTATTCTGCAAACTAATAATATCTACAAATACAAGGAAAATAAATCCATATCCGCTAAAATACAAACCCACAAAGACAAAATAAAGACGTTGAAAACATAAATAAACTAGTACTTACATGACATCAAAAAAATAAAACGGCGAATGTTCAGTCCAAAATCCGGTTAGCACTTCATAAATAAAGTCACAGCGTTACAAGAACGAGCTGATCAAGTCCTTTAGAACATGAAGTGAACAGCGGAAAAACTATAAACATTAGGTGAAATAAGAACCACAACGCACGCGTCCAGCGTTGACGCGCGGGTGAACGTGACTGCATGGTTACTGCTGAACTAGCGATGCAACCAAAAGAGAATTAGACTGCAACTACAGACTTAGACGCAGATGAATCAAACACATGTTATATTGTAGGCTGAATAGAAAATACTGAAGAAAAATAAGAACAAAAGGTAATTTTCTGGATGATCTTTATCAATTTCATAATAGATGTATATTTTCAATTGGGTTGGTTGCCCAGATGGTTGATATGGTCTGAATGGATTACACAAAACTAACATGTTATCAAGGTCTTTTAGAAATATCTGGCTAAACCAATAAAGGACAGCGAAAAAGGAATAAGATTTAAACTCCAAGCTAATTTTACCCGGACGTTTGAGGGGCCATATCTAGATTGAACGTCGGTCCACATGTACGCTGATAAACTTAGCCATTTATTTTGTTTCCTTTTCACATAAAACTGTTATTAGAAATACAAAGTTGTACTCTTCGTATATATTCCACGGTTGGCAGTAATTTTGTAGAAGAAATTCTCAAATTACTTAATTGCAATGAATTGCACCTTGCGACAGGAACCAATCGTGATCTTTCGTAAAGCTTGCTCTGGTTTCCTTTTGTTACAGACACTATATTGGAAAGTGCCAAACCTGATCTTATCCAAGCTTTCAACGAGCTTTCATGTTTCTTTTGTTATACAAAAATATTTTTAATACGAACGTTCCGGTAGTAAAAACTTCGATTAGCGATCGGTGCGGCGGATAGGCTCTTAAAAAAAATATACTCTCCGCTAATAGCTTTTTCAATTATATTAGATTTCAGACTAGTTCAGTGACTGCATGCTATTTAAAATAAGAACATGTATTTCAACAATGAATAATCCCAATGCTTTAGTTACTTGATTTGGAAGAGGAAAACATAAAACAAACAGAAACAAAAATATAAAATGAATAAGAATAGTGAGTAACTGACGCCGGGGAACACGTGGCACATGACAGGAAATTGCTAAGGCGTTAGAGCAAGTAAATGGACGCATTGTGAGATTGTGACGAATTTGCGCCACATTGAATGCAAATGCAACATGATATTACTCTACAAAATAATACAGACACATAATCATATTATTCTCATGTGATCTAACTTGTATCGCAACGCAACGTGACTGAACGTATAGACTATAGACCTATGTACGGCAAAGTTTACCCGCAGTTTGCGCAATTCCGGGGAAACTGAGAATAGCTCAGAACCCGGAAACAGGAGGAAAGGAAACAGAAATGTTGAGAAATGATTACACTTTGAGAGTTTCACGCCTACGTGGCTGTAAATGAAATGTTCGGGAATTGAGATTTGTATTTGAGTGACATTTTCGGGTGGCGCCGGCGGTCGAGTGACCCAGATCTGAGGTCTGCGGCGGAGCCTGCGTACGCCGCATTGAGAGGTCAGCGCGTTGCACGCAGCCCAGTCCGTGACACCAAAATAACGCGTTACTTGTATTTCAGTATATTGAAGCAACAAACATATACCTAAGTACTTGAACAAGGCAATGTCGTAAATAAACTATTAGAGCATGCAACACTTTTTTCTTCCAACAAAGATAAGGTAAAAAGTAATTGCGATTGCTAATAGCCAATTGGTAACTTTCATACATAATCTAATACATAAATTCCCATAGATACTATGCACTTCTTCGGTATTACGTGAACACGCTCAGCTGGTACAGACACTTGATTATTCTCACGAGGGATAAAAAATCAATTTTTAGCTATTATATGCTTTGTTACACAGTTCCCATTGTGTAGGTGAAAGTTCATAATAAAAAATATCTTGTTCCGCATATGAATCGTGTTACATCCAATTACATAGTGCTCCATCTATAACTCCAGCCGAGATTACATCTCCCCGTTACATTGGATATTAATAAATTGTTTCAGCATTACATCCGCATCAATTAATTAATAACAAACAACAGCGTAGATGTCTAATTAATGTTTTTTCTATTGGTCAGTTATAAACCCAAATAGTTTTTAGATTATCTTGTATACGAGTATGTGCGCCAGATACTCAGTATATGAAACTGAGAACAAATACCAAATATCACGTTTGAATGATATTCAAATACTCATTTCCAGTGTCTTTTTTCAGTTCGTCATCACTGGCTTTCACTGGGGCAATTTGATGCGCAATCAGCGCGGGTGCAGATTGTGGGGCAATTAACCAGTACGGATATACTCGTACGTGTTTATGACATACGCATCATCCTGCCATCGAGGAAACGTTTCGGTTGATGATCGAACTACCCGCCATGTGAGGCCACTATTTATTTTTATTTTAATAACCTAAATACATGAGGCACGGGCCCTAAATTCGTTCGGCCATTCGGAAAATTTTAATTAAATACTCGTTGGAAAAGTTGTGGTTATCGAAATAACATTTACCCATGTTAAACTCTGGACGGTCTGAAAAGTTGCGATACTAATAAAGTTCTCTGAATAAATAATTGCTTTTTAATTACTGTGTTAGTGATTTCGGCAGTCTATCGCTATTTACTGAACTTTAAGCAAAACTTTATTGTTGGTTTAGCAGCAGTTGGTTTTAACAACATAAGTTCTTGTTATCTACGTCTACTTTGGTACGACCAATTCGATAAATTTATGCGAACCCATTAAATTATACTCATTCTTTTCATTCGACAGTGTTTTTAAATTTCGGAACAACAAACCCTGTATCAAACTTGACAAAGTTCAAATTTCAAAGTCGTATTTTTTGCATGGCTTTTTTGATACAAATATTCACTTAACATACCTACACAAAGTTTTTGGTGATTGATTGAAATTATTTCAAATTATTTATAAAAGTATACTATTAAATAATTTATCAAGCATAATTACTGTTAAATCATACTTCCCGTAAAACTTATCGGCAGTAGCGAAAGCGATTAGCAAGTCTTCACGTAGTTTTTCCCACATGCAAACAATGGAATGCTTTCTATTTTTAAGAAACACTTGGCCTAAAGTTGGAGAGAATTTCTTGTTTCCTTACTCGGGAATAATATATGCAATCTTTGCTGCTGCACCTGGAATTGTAAATGAGCTATTCCTCAGTTAGATTCCTACATTCAGCATTCTAGAACCGTACTCTTGCCAGGCTATATTTCGAACTCAGAACATCCTTGAAAAGGCCTTCGGGAATATTTGGATCACCAAGTACTCACACAGATTTTGCTAACGTTCTGTTCTGCAATAATGTCTATGGACCGGTATATTTCAACAGTTGCTTGTTAATTCACTGCAGACAACGACAATCGCCCTGGGAATTTCATTAGTCTAGGTCTTGTATTCATGAATATCAAAATTCAGTTTGAGACCAGTTTTCAAAAACAAAATCATACCACAACTTCAAATGTCATGCTGTTTTAACATTAATTGTTTTCGTGTCCTTTATTTGAACTTCAATCGCACTAGCCTTGACAATCGTATAACAACTAACATCAAAGTAAACTAAACAAATTGAAGTTGAATGCTCTGTGTCAACATACTTTTTCACACCTCTTTATTTAGTGATTGGTTGCTGATTAGCACGCACAGTTAAGAACATTCAGTTGTATGCGATAGTCATCTTCTTGGAAGTGAAAAAAATTAAGTTATTAGTGTGAGTAGCACAAGATAAATGATCTTTATTGGACATATTATTACAGAAGTATTCCGGAATGAGATATCTTTACAACGAGACTGAGAATTCGAGACGAATAAACAGTCGGGCAACGCTCCGGCGGGGGTGGCGTTCGATAGGATCCTAAGTTGCAATTATTTGCTGCAGTGAATACCAATTGGTTTTCTATCCGAAAGGATGCATTTTCATGCCTACCCTGGGTTACGTAATACTATGTTTCAGATTTTGAAATGACGACAACTACGTTTTAGATGTGGACCAAAATGGTTAGTAATATGTTGCTAATGGCTGACATACGGACAAGACCGCTTAGTTCTGAAATCAGTGGTTTCTTAAATTGTTGCTACCTTTGATTTCAATAAATAATTATTGTATTGTATTCTTTGTTGTCTACAGATAGAGAGCCATGTTTTAGAGCTTGTAAAGCTGATTTATATGATAAAAGGTGTGAAAATAACCCATCGTATCGCCTGTCAACTGGACCAATTTTCCAGGAAGACTGCCGTAGAAAGTGTTAGTGTCAAAAGACTGCTAATTATAACCGAGCGGGCGACGTTCCGCACATACCTGCTGCTCCAGCCGACAGACGCACAACAAAACAACTCGAATCTATTCACGTCAGATAAACTTTCAAATCAAGCGAGCTGCAAATGAACCATTAATCTTACAGCCTCTTGAGAGCCGACAGATCGTAGGAAGAGTGTTTTAAATCAATTGTCAAGAGCCACTATTAAAACTTATCATGGTTTAGGCGATTTAGAATGGATTAAGATGTGTTTATTGGTTTCCTAAATAAATTAATAAGTATTATTGCTGGTCACTGGTTTAATAACCTGGTGACATATTAAGTATAATTGCTGGTTAATAATATAATCCAATGATATAATAATTAAGTTAGGCGGCGATGGTGACCTCTCGCGCTATGTTCAGATCATGGGCCGGAGCTAAAGGAAATGAGATACGTTTTCTTCTGCGAAGTAGTAATAAGTGAAGGACATGGCTATAACCGTGAGGAAACGGACATTCTCACAACGCAGCTGCCGCCACAAGAGATGCCCCGGGCTTCGAGAGTCGCAGGCCGATCCCCGGCCACCGTATGCGCGGGTTTACGGACGATGAGCAATGGGTAGCTCGCTGTCCGGCCGTCCAGCAGCGCTATTCTCTAAGAAAACTGCCATAAGCGCAGCGCTGGCTGCAGCGATGAAATCCAAATAAGAATATTGGATTGTTCCTAAACCAATGTATGTCGTCGGTTCCTAAATCAATGTATTTCGTTGGATTTAGTCGCTGCGGCCAGCGCTGAGCTCAAGGCTGTTTTCTTAGTGAATCTGCACTGCAGTAAGGACCGAATCCGAGCCTTCGACGGCGTTTAGTATTCCAAGCGCATCTCAAAGAGATGTCAGCAAAACCGTAGGGAATCAGAAGGGCCGATGGCCTCTAGGGCCACGGAGAATTTCTGAATACCGTGGTAATAAAATGCAAAGGGCACAGGTGGGTTTCAGTCAGTAAAAGTCCAACACGCTCACGCGCACCACACTAGGTGGGAGAAATCATTGGATGATTTCCCACCTGAAAAACCAGTAATAGGTCACAATTTTTTAAATATAATGTATACGTAATATTACTAGTTTGAAACATCGTTGTGGAATCATAGCCAAACTGAAAATGCTAGCGCTAGTTCGGATTGCGAAACAATTCAAAAGGTACGAGTATGAATCCCGGATTGCTTCTCCATTTCAATTTTCGATCCCCGATTGCCTTAGCTATTGATCTAGTGTCACTTACTTTGAAGATAGTAACTCTATTACAAACAATACTTGATTTATGTATATTCGATATGTGTTCTACAAACTAATGCATGACGTCGGTCTGTTAAGATTAATCCGATTTATGTCGATGCAGACTTATTTACGTGTTTGATTTATTCGAAGTTCATGTTTCTATATTCAGAAACATCGGATTGTTCCAAGGCTATTGTGATTATCAAAACGTTCGGTATATAGTAGATTGGTATTTAATTAAGCATTAACACGTGATTGGGATGTTGGAATACCTAGAATCTGTTTCAACTTGTGTATTATCTTTTTATCGGTGGTTTGTACGTGTCCATATGAGAAATAGATGCATGTTTTCCTTGTTACCTTTGTAATAAACGTTTTCTAAAATGAACAACATAATTTTATGTTGCCGAGCTGAGATAATAACTTGGCGTCTGAGTAGGGATTCGCAGTTGAGTGATGGGTAGCGTAGAGTAGCCGTCAAAGGGTTGAAAATGTCTACAACAAAGTTTGATACAAGGCTTACATTTTTGGGATTCTGCCAGAGGGATAGGCAAGGTAGTGGTTTGGACAGTGGTTTGTTGGCACAAATGTTTGTCAGTATGACGCTGAACAAGATAAATATTTTTTTAGACAGTGTAGAGTAACTTCCACTATTTTTTTTTTTGGGTCATCTATGAGGAGCGCGTAGAATCCAACGCACCGGTCTCGGGGTTACCACACGACCGGATGGCGAACCATTGCTCGCCTATTGTGAACGGAAATCGCCCTGCAATTCCCGATGTCCGAGGCGTCTTCTGCGAAAGTTACAGTGATGTGTACTTTGGTCTAAGAGCCAACATACTGTCTATCATCAATAACCAATAAATGTAGGTCGTCAATAGTTTTAAAGACACCCACATTAACGCGCCTACACTAGAAAGGTCCTAACAATTGAGACCAAAAAGTATTTGCATAAAGATTTCTCAATACCGGGAAAGATTGCAAAATATAAATGTGAAACAGCTTGAGCCAATCTAAAGTAGAACATTATCAGAATGAGCTTTATTCGCAGAAAGGTGGTATTTGATGTTTCAAAACGTAATAAATTTGATTTGTCATGAAACCCACTGATGGCTGGAAGACACGAAACGTCTGTTCGGTGAATACTACGTGTTTGGTGAAAACTTGCGTGGCGTCTGATTCCACATCGTATTTCTGTTCAAGGTCACGAGAATACATCATATCATTCATACTTAATCTGCTTTTTATGCCGACTTATCACTGTGGTAATCTCGCAGTGAAAAGAAGCATTATCTTCGAAAAAGGCGAGTCACAAACCAGTTGCTATATGCAGAACACTACATGCCTTATTCGTTTTTTGGAAAGGAACACAACCACAGATAATAATCAATATCGTGATTTAAACTTGTGCTCATGTAGAAAGTGCGTCTGTCGTTAAGCTGCCTTTAGGAGCCGAGCCACTCAGTAAACAATCACGGCTCGCCCACGCTCGAGAAACTCCTAAATTGTAATCAAGCCTAATTTAGGAACAATAGAACATTTTCTACAGTTATTTACATAAATAAGATTTTAACTTGAAGAGTTGGCGTTTTTGTGTCCGAGCACTAAATTAAAACAGAAGCGCGTTGATTAAGTGCTTTGAACCCAAGTCCTCGCAGTGTCAGACATAAATCCCCTATGGTCTAGAATGCGGTGTCCATGACTGGCGACCTCGAAATTGGCTGCGCTTCGTCAATGTAAGCAAACGTGGCGAATGGCGAAAGGTTAAATGGAAACGTGAATAGCTGACGTCAGTATTGCCTTGTTTCAAAGTCTTTCAAGCTAACGTGCATTAAAAATTCGTTTTACCTACTGTGTAAAATGAAGACCGTGTCTGGTTATTGCCCATCCGAAATTGAAACAAGTAATGGAACTGGTTTGTACACTGGTATGCCCTGAGCATTGTCATTTGTAGCTTCTGCAACATATTGCACAAGCAAAGGTAATCGCACTTTGAGTGTACAAGTTTGTAGTAAAATATTTTGCTGGCAAATTGCGTTACATCGCTGATGGTTGCACCGTGTCACGTAACATACCATCTCATGGCTAATGTTGCATGTAATTGCAAGTAGGTGACACACAGATCTACATTTCTCTTGCAACACCTCAATCTCGACACGTCAAATTATAAAAATTACGAGTACTGGCGACCCGCTCCAGCTTCGCATGTGTGTTTAAAATCTTTGAAATTCTCGGCTTTTGATTACTATAATATGCATGTATTAAACATCTAAATCTTCGTTATTAATCATTTTGTCTATTGAAGAAAACCGCATGGCAATCCGTTCGGTGTTTTTTGAGTTTATCACGAACTCGAGACATATACATAGACAGACGCGGTGGGAACTTTGTTTTCTAATATGCAGGAAGACGATTGTGTGTAGTAGAAGGTAGATTTGATTCAGTAGTGGAAATGTGTAGCGTGCAAAATACGGCGAAGCTTTTACTTTAGGGGCACAAATCTGGAAATTTGCGTTTCTCAAAGTAGGTGAATGATCCTAGTATTTGCCAATGGGTTCATTCGCAGCTTTAGAGTGTGTAACAAAGTATGTTAACAGTTCTAGCGACCCATTTCCTACGGCGATCTTAACATAATTTTGAGTTTAAAACTCAAATCCGGGTTTACTAGCTATTTAGCCACTTTGATACGACTTTTTGGTCTAATTGATAAATGAGACGTTAGCAGTTCAATCAACAGTTAGTTTGTACCTTGTTTCGGTAGAGCTCATTCGCCGAAAAACGAGCCATTTTTTTGAAGTGGAAAGAGTGAGTGTCAGGCTTTTACTAATTAAAACCAGGTATTCCTTCAGCCGTCCTATGCGTTCCAGAGCCACGGTAACTCTTCCGAAGAAACCCTCAGGCCTGACTGAAGCACGCTTCACCTATTCGGTGAGTCAGGTAGTTCTTAAACGTTAAGCTACGTGACGGACCAAAGAAATAAATATCCCCATGTCCCGTGTAATTGTACAAACAGACCTTGACCATAATTTGCAAACTACCGATGACGGGCTGATGAGAAAACAAAAGAATTGCAACCAAAACAGTCATGGATGGTCAGCGCAGTGATTAGAACAACGTTGAGAAAATAACACTTACCAAATTCGACCTAGATACTCATTGGGAAATTGGATTTTTTGGAATATCTGTTTTGGTACAAATTATTTACACCGAAAGACGCACCATTGGAAGGCCTCCCGCAAAATGGACCGATGGACGGGTGAGAGTCGCCGGAATGCGATGGATGCGAGACGCACAAGAACATACGTTGTGACGACACTTGGGGGAGGCTTATGTCTAACAGTAAAAGTCTTTCGGCTAAAATAATGTTTTATTTAATCCTTGTAGCATGACCAGAAGATTGAAGATGCTTCCGGACTACCCATTATCGTTTTAAGAGACCATCATCTTCATATCAAGATGGACAACAGCGTCCACTCAAACTCTAATAATAGCTTCCTAGAACGATTACCAATTTGCTTTGAAACGCAATGAAACGTACATTATGTGTGACATATAACTGATGTTTTTGGAATTGTTTACTAGTTGCTTCTGACGGAAAGTTTTAAGGGTATATGCTCCATATTCTTCTCCCTTCTTGTTTCTTGTCGACGTTTCATAGAATTATAGAGGGTCCGATTCGGCTGAAGACCACGGTTATTGCAGCATTGGTGATTGCCGTTAAGGGGTACTCCAGTAAATGAGACAGCCTGAACCACACCACACTCGCACTAGGTCATGGATTGATAATCCCCGAATTTGCCAACTACCAATATGTTAAATAATTGCCTAAGTCACTGTTTAAACTGAGATCATGGACCATTTTGGTGTCAAGAGAAATTTATTTTCTGGTTGACAACTAGGAATATGGATAGATATGCTCTAGAAAACACTGTAGGCAATTATTCAGCTGCATCGAGTAACGATTTAAACTATATCGCCCGAAAACTGGGCTTAACTACCAAGCATCTAACAGGCGATTACCAAGTAATATGCGGTTCGCGAGAACGAAAGACAGATGCGCATAATTAACTGCGACCCATTCACTTTACAGAGACAAAAGAAGATCGCCTTCTAGGAACACTCGATAAATCATGTATAGTGCATGCTTCTTGTATAAGCCCATACGCTGCTTTATGATGACGTCCTGGTTTCTTATGTGATTTTCTCCGAGAAGCTAACTTAAATAAACCGGGAAGCGCAATAAAAGTCATTTATACGTAACTCGTAAATGGCCTATTTCTAAATAGCTGTGAACTAAATATCTATGTGTATGTAACGTATAAGTTTTAGCTGTTAATAGCTCAATTAGTAGCGTAAGTTCGGGCGGGGACGGCGGCGTCGGCTCACATTTCAGCACCGCCGTTATGGATGAAATACGTTAATATTGACGCCGAAAATACGCGTGTTGCGTCACTGCACTAACTATTGCCCTTAATCACGCAAGCTACGCGGAAACCACACATGAAATACCTACGTATACTAACTTATCATTTCAGTAACTCGCTCGGTAATAGTGGTTTGCATTGTTTTTATTACTTCCCAGTTGGTACAGATGGTAATGGGAGTACATTTGTGGCGATCTGATAAATGTGCTTTATTCTCCTTATGGTATCATTCAGGTTTGTGTTACATGTTATGGAAACTTCTGAGTCTGAAGTACCCATTCGTGTCAACCATCTTCATCATTGCGAAGAGCTTAATGTTCGTATCTTAAGCGGTCAATATCAAGAAATTACGACACAAAAGGAGTGTCTAGATTCCATCCAAAAAGTTGAGCATTCATCTCATGAGTTCTGTCACTCTAGGGCGGAGCGAGGTGACAGACTTTTACTGACTATAGTCACACCTATGTTCCTTCAGATGCCTTTGCGTTCTAGAACCACTAGTAACCTTTCTAAAAGTCGAGCTATGGCCCTAGTAGGCTTCGACTTTGCTAGGCTACCACGGTTTTGCTTACATCTCTTTGAGGCGCGCGTGGAATACTACGCGCCGTCGACGACTCGGGCTCGGTCTAAACTACTACGACTAAACGGTGAGCTAACCTACGCCTACGCTGGCTGGTACTCGGGGTCGTGGTTCCAGTGGCTGAAGCGTGAGAATGTTCGTTTCCTCACCCGTGCTGCCGTCTCCTTTCTAGCATTACTGCTTTGTAGAAGGAAGCGACCGCCGACCATTCCCTCTCGTTCCGGACCATGGCCTGTACCAAGAGCTGGAGCGAGCAGTCGCTGCCGGAGATCTCCCCTACGAGGACACGGCGGAGCTCCGCCCAAATGAGGCACACCTCCACCACATGATCCACTATGACCTCTGGGCGGTCTGCACAGAAGCATTTTCTCTGCCTTAATTTGATGCAGATACCTTCCAAACTTACCAAGAATGGTAAGAACCTGCATCATGCAGAAGATACTGGGGTGCCCAATAGTATAACTTAAATTCATTTGTTGACTTTCAAAATTTTGCACACTTTCATTTGTCCAACAAGAGCATTGCATGTGCTAAGTAGGTACCTGTCTTTTTTTCCTGTGCAGGTAAGATAAAGCGATATTTAATTTTTCCAGTCACAAAAAAAAAAATATAATGCACTGATGACAGAAATTATTATCTTTAAGATAATATACATATTTTATGAAATAGTTGAACATGTTCTCACTATTTTGGTGCTGTTCAAAATAACCTCCATTTTTAAGCAATTTTCAAAGCACTGTAGGAGTTTATTTTTATTGCTTAATTCAACAATTACACTTTGTTGATCAACATAATTTAAGTCAAAGAGAAACAATTGACGCTGAAGTGAGCACTTCAATTATGTTGTTAAACTCAAATTAGAGGACACAACAATACTGAGCAATCCATGGTAATTGTTTAAACATAGGTATTTTATGTAGTAATTATTAATTATTCTGATACTCAACTGACTCATTTTAATTGAAGGTCATATTTATTGCATTGTTGTTTATTTTGTATTTGATTAGGCATTTAAACTAACTTGTGTCTATTGTTCAATTGTTTATGGCTCTACTGGGGGCTCTGGCTTAGCTAAATAAATTCTTTTGTTAAGACTAATTCAAGTTTATTGTGATGATGAGTTAACAAATATTAGAAGATAGAAATAACATATATTTTTATAAGTCTGGAATTAGTACAGATAGTAATGGATGGTATGGATTGTAGCCTGGAAGCTAGTTTATGTGTCAAATAGACACATACATTTTTCAATCTGTGCCTTGTACATTGATATTTTTTGTGAAAATGTATCATGATGATTTTTAATTTAGTTTGTGGGTGTGTTATACACACAAATGTGAAATAAGTAATATCAAAGTTAAACCAAAACTGAAAAACGTTTTAATTACATAGAACGAATAAATCAAAGAGCCAGAAAACATCAATTAGAATATTAGTTACTTAAAAATAAAACAAAAATTGAGTTAAAATTATTGATTATTCATGCACAACAGTAACTGAATATACCTAAATAACGCTATAAAAGTAAATTAAAGTCTATTCCGAATGAAAGAATACTGAATTTGATGTTTGTTATTGCTTTAAACATTAAAGCTTTTATTAGTTATCCACCAACTGAGTAGGTATCGAAATTACGAAAACCAAAAGTTCGAATATGCTGACTGAAAATGTTAATAAAATTAAACTGTACTTACATAGTGCATGAAGAATCCCAAAAGCATCACTTTGTCGCAATTATCGATTACAGTTTATCACATAAAATAAGATTTTTAAAAATCTACAGCGTGTAAATGAAGGTAATAACTTAAATTCCAAACCAAAAGCAACATGACACTTTACCACTTTGGCATTTTGACATAATAAAACGGAAAGCTCTAAGCTTCAATCAAACCAGAGGCAAAGGCAGCACTATTAGTGTTGCATGTTTCTAAATCGACTAAAATGTTTATAAAATCATTTTATGCTACGTTTACATGTGAGCTCAACGTCGGCCAATCGGTTTATACAATGGCTACACAAAAGCGATTGTTCGAGATTAGGCCCACATGTAAACGCAGAATTATAGTTTGTTAGTTTATTATAGCATACATTGTTAGTTTGCCTTGTAACTATTACTTATAACGTTACCAAATTTACACTATAAGTATCATTAATTAATGATATTTCATATAATTTTTTTTAACGGTAAAACGGGTTAAATTTGGTACCAAATCTGTTATAACATTTTCACTGCGTTATGACGTCGAACAAGACACATGCGCAACTTCTGGCAGGGGTGGCAGTCAAAATCTATTTCTTTCACTCTGTGCGGGGGACAGATATGTTAACATTTCTATGGGTATAATAAAGACAAATATATAAAATTGATTCTTTCACGAAGTGTTGTGGATATTTCAGAAAAAGAATTTTATGAGGCCGGAAAGGTCTCATACTCACTGCAAAAAAGTCCAACTTTGCTTCTTAAAGATCTCATACGCACTGGTTGAAAGACCATGATAAATAGCTCTGCAGCGAACGTGTTAATATTTAATAATTAACTTTATAAGTATCGATACTTTTTTCGTTACCTAATGCGTTTTAAACTTGCGTATGCAAGTGTTTTTTAATATGTAATAAAATTAATGCTGCATTAATTTGGAAGACACAAAGAGATTTGGTAACGTTTTTAAGCCTTGGAACATAGTAACGTCGCTATTTTTTGGCGATAAATTATGTTTTACCGGTAAACTGACTTAGCGTTATGTTAAGTCAATTTACCAGTACAAGTTCACCTACGTATCTTTCTGGTGCCTAGGGTTAGGCGACAGTGAACCCCGGGGCCCTGGACCAAAGGCAATGAAAGAGCAGGGTAGGTTTTTAGTCAGTAAGAGTCTGATACTATCTCCCGCCCCGCCCAAGAGTGGGCTTTGTCATTAGAGGATTTTACGACCCACAAAAAAAACCCACTTATCGTTTACTTTTACCAAACATAATGTTACCTCTACTAATAATGTTATCTTCGTACGATGAAGGTAACGATAGCAATTTTTTAACGTTATCCCAAATTTCGGTCAGTTCACTAGCCGAAGTTTCAAAAAACCAATTTTTTTTGGTAACCTGCTATTTGGAATATATTAGCTATTCGTTTTTATAGGCTCACTAAGCAAATAGCGGGTAGCAATGCAAGATTATGATAAAATTATCATAATCTTGGATCGCTACCCGCGATTATCATTGATAATCGAAACCGCACAGCGGTCGGCATAGGGACCTCGCCGTAGCCGTTTTAGTTGATAACATACAAAATAAAATGATATTTAATTTCATAACTGAAATTAAATGTCATTTTATTTTGTATTAAAAAATTTCTAATATATTTTTTAAGAAATTATTTTTTTCTTATGATTTCATACGTTTTGGAATAAAAATGTTAAATATGAAACTAATCCATATCGCTATCTTCATCTATATGTATATAAAAGGCAAAGTCCTGACTCACTCACAGACTCACCAACGCTTAAGGGCCATTCAAGTATTACGTTCGCTTTACTTTGCTTATTTTCGATGACATGGGGGATGGGGGGTCTGAATGGTTATTCATGGTCAGCAGTTTTTTTTTTAAGAGAACAATCTCGATGTTCCAAAATCACATGAAAATGAGTAGACAGATACATCACTGAGTAATGTTTACGTAAGCATGTGGGGGGAGGGTTAGATCTTTGCTTACTTTTGCTGACGAGGGGGAGGGGGTGGTTAATATTTGCAAAAAGTCTGCTTATGTAATACTTGAACGGCCCCTTAGTCTTAGCTTTGGACCTAGAACGCTGAAATTTTGCACAGAGGTGCTTTTGCTTTCTAAAGAAAATGGGGATCTTAAATATATATGAAGAAATCCACCGTTAATTAACACGTATTTTATTTATGAAATAATAACAATCAAAATCACCACCACAAGCTTCTCAATTCGCCTAACACTCTTGAATGGTTATTTCATAAAAAAAGTCATTCCAGAGGGTTAAACGAACGCGGTAAACTGTACCGCATCAACGGCTTTTAACAATAGCCGTGCCTATTTTTTGAAAAACCGCTTTTTGGCTAGTTTTTAGAATAACTTTCCATCTCTAGCTTGACTTTGACGTTTCAGTGACATTTCTTTATTTTGTTTGGACATTTCTTTATTTCTTGATTTCTTGGACTCTTAATTTCCAAAAAAAAAATAACATTTAGAGTTTTGAGAACATTTCAGAAGGTAAAGACACAGATTAAGTGCAAAAAATTTACTGTGTACAAGGTAAACTTGATTATTAGTACGTTCGTACTATGTTATTGCTAACAGTTACCTAATAATCACAAAATAATTTGATGGAAAGCATGTTGCATTACAGATGTGTTTAAATTAGTTGTCAATAATCAAACACTATAATAATGGAAGCAGATTCCACGACATACGACAGCAGCACAAAGACTGAAGCAACGGAACCAACTTTACCATTTAACACATTACCTGGGTAAGAGAAGAGAACAAGTAAACTTTTAATGATAGTTGTGAATAGAAAGTTTGTTTTGAATTCTGTATATCAAAATACAGCTAAATAGAGATTTCAAGTTTTTTATCCTTAGCTGGGCTTACTATGTGGCTGTAGTTAATGTGTTTGATTTGATAATAATAGTTAAGGGTCCACATTCACTTGTTAAATGAATAAGGGAATATACTGTTTTAAATAAGATTATCTTTCCATTACTCCAGACTTGTTGGTTTAGTGTTTGCACAAGCTGAGCATAATGTTGTATCTGGAATTTCCCAATAGTTGCCTTGAGTCAGGATTAGTGCCCAGTTTAGAATTGTACTGCTGTTCTCAAGCAGGCATGCCATTATCTGATATTTTTCAGATTTTCATTTTGCGGATATCTCAGTTATCAGTACTTTTCTACAAGAAATAGATTTTGAGATAAGTCAAAATATTCACTGTTAAGTCCCTTAATTCCTGTGTATTTGGCCTGATAATAGAATTATAGCTTGAGGATAACAGTATAGGCTGCTATCTGTTATATGAGAACTACAATGTGATTGACAGAATGCTGGTGTGTACTAGATGTGCACCTCTGCTAAACCCTTCGGAGATTGCTGGTTTTAGACTACCAAGCACTATTAAACATAGCATGAGAAAGAGTGTGTGTTGCTGAATATCTCATTGATTCCGATGCATGCGGTCGCTCACTCACTCTTTCTCGTTCTAGTAAATGATGGTCCATTATCTTCTATTTCCAGTAATCTGCAGCTGTACAAAGAGTTGACAACCAGCCATGGTGACCTGAGATTGGAATGTCAACTGGTGGAGAGGCTGCAAACATTTGGATTGTTGCCTAAAGTAATGAAGTGTCCCTCAGAGACACCTGACTGCAAAGTAGTTTGTAGGACAGCTAGAGTTATAGACAGGTAAGCAGTTTAGCAATGGTAGCCAAGTGGTTGCAGGCCTGATTTATGAATTGAAGGTTGATGAATTGAATAAATAAATAAATAATGCCCTAATATTGTGGAAACTGGCATATCTTTGAACCAAAACTTTTATGACATATCAATGGTGAAGTGCCAATACCTTCCAACTAACGTTTATTGGCAAAATATTTTTTCAGTGCTTATAATTTAAATTTTATTACTACATATTTCAGTGAAATCTCCGAAACAGATATTAGTTGCAACTACATCAAAAACTGTCAAGCCCGAAGAGGACACCGGTGTCCGCAAACCTATTGTCTTTCTATTTTGTCTCCAATTATGGTATTCAAAGGGTTAAATTGTGGAAATACTTCCTAACTAAACCAATGTGTCAATATAATATATTGCCTTCCAACTTTTTTAAGAAATAAATTTTTGAATTAGGAGTTAATAGCACTTAACTGCCAATCCAGACATCTACCAATCCACACTGGGCCCACCTTGTGCAAAAAACCATTTACAACCCACTTCTACTCAATGAAAAGACTATAAAGTTTGATTTGTTATTTTCTTAAATGTGGTAATAATTTCCAGTCAAACCAGTAGAATAGAATAGAATAGAATATAACTTTATTGTACACCAAAGAAAGTTACTTAATTAATACTAAACTTAAATCTATGGGTACAATGGCGGTCTTATCGCTGAAAGCGATTTCTACCAGACAACCTTAGGATGGATCGTAAGAACTAAAATAAATACAGGGGGTAGTCTGCGGTGTACTAATAAGAAAATAAATAAATAATTATAAAACGAATATATATATATATATATAAATACATATTATAAAATGTTACACAATTTCATAAAAAAAAAGAAAAGAAATAAGGTAGAGTTGGTGGAAGAAATAAAATAAGTAGAACCAGGATAGCATTAAAGAGACAGGAAATGGTCTTTAACCAAATTTTTAAAAGAACCTAATGACTGGGCTTGCCTGATAGGTGACGGCAAAGCGTTCCACAAACGCACCGCCTGGATCGCAAACGACTTGTCGCAAAACTTAGTAGAATGCGAGGGCATCAAAAGTTTCAAATTCTCCGATGATCTCAAGTGTCTTGAATGTGTGTCATGAAGGAACTTAAAACGTTCTTTGAGATAAGAGGGGGTTGTAGGAATAAACAGAACACTGTAAAGCAATGATAAAATATGGGCATTCCGGCGAAGGCGGATTGGCAGCCACTTGAGCCTGTTACGAAATTCAGAAATATGATCATATTTGCGCAATCCAAATATGAATCTAATACAGAAGTTTTGAAGTCGCTCAAGCTTATCTAGCTGCACTTCAGTTAGATCCAAATAACTGACATCGGCATAATCAAGGATTGGGAGAAGGAGGGATTGGGCGAGCGCAATTTTGGTAGCAGTGGGAAGAAAATTGCGTAGTCTTCGTAAAGACCCCGCAGACGCAAACATCTTGCGGCTAACTTCCTGTAACTGAGGACCCCACGAAAAGTCTTTATCAATAATAATACCCAGGTCCTTCACTGAGTCACTATAAGAAATGATTGAACCATCAAAAACAATAGGTGGGATCCGCGTCCAGTCGATTTTTGAGCGCAACCTAGGGCTGCCAACAACAATGACTTGGGTCTTCGGTAAAACCATTTTAACAGCTAAAAAATTTGTTTTATTTTCAGGATACAATGGGTATGCGAGGGATGCAGCAAAAGGCTACCAATAAGAACTGGCTCCTTCTTCTTCCGCCTGCAGTGCTCCATACTACAAACTGTGCAGACCATACTAGCATGGACTGAAGACGCTGAGATTGATGTGGCTGCAGCTCATTTTGGTAAAATAATATTGACTACCTTAGTAGGTTTCGCATTTGTCACTTTAATAAATGGTTTCTACATTTTTATCTTTTGTAACTTTATGGCTCTTCATATTGGTTTTCGCTGTAAGCGGCGTCTCGTGGCGTGCGTCATATATTTTCATACTTTTGATCTTACTGCTCGCCGCCCCGCCCTTAGTTGCCGCTCAATGCCGCTAGGTCGTGAACGGGCCGTAACGGGCGCCTTCATGTCAGCCGCAACTTGCCGCGTGACGGCAGCGCTACGACCGCGCTGCATGTTGTTATTTCCAATAACAAAGCAGCTAATAGTCGGCGGCGGCAGCGGACAATACTCGTACGTTTGGTTTGAACGATGCCTTAGTGGTTAACATTTTAAACTAATAATTATGTTAAATTTTTCATGCTATCAATAACAAGTCTGAGGTAAGTTTGATGATGTTGAATGGTATTATGTTGTCTATGTAGCATTGCCTACCTTTTATATTATTTTAAGAACAGTACTTATTGGTTACAAATCCACAGCAGTTATTTTAAGTTGTGTAGATTACACATAATTTTGTTTCACATATTTTGGGTTTTTTTTTTTGGTAGGTAATAACATTTTGTTTCAAACAAATCGTTTTTTAGAACCGTTTTTTTTTATTAGTAGGCTCAAGTTTGATCACAATCTAGGGATGTCGGCTGTGATAAAATATGTCGATGTATCGATATTTATAAAAATATCAATATCTGCCTCGATATACGGAGAAAGAAATATCGATAATTAATTATTTGTTTAGTTCTAATCTAGGTCAATAATATTTTTTATAGGTAATAGTAATTTTTATACAAAAGATACATTATTTTAATTTAAGAGAATCTTAATAAAATTTAATAAAAATATTCAAATATTTCGAAAAATTGACTATGTGAGGCATCACAGCATTTGTGTGGTGAAAACCATATATTTATTAAATAAGTGTTGTAAAAACATTCTAGTCTAAGAAAATACAGTTATTACAAGCTTTCTATTAGCTTGCACTGTATGTAACTATGTATGTTCGGCTCAAATCTTGCAACTCAATTTTGAAGCAGATATCTTCAACCGATTGAGCTGAAATTTTATACGCATGTGTAAATCGGGTGACAATGCAACAATATGATGACATCGAGCTGATCTGATGATTGAGCTGGAAGGTAGCCATAGAAACTCAGCAATAAAACAATACAACCCCATCGAATTTGGGCTTGCTTGATTAGTACTGACGAGTACTTTGATCCTGTATGATAGCCAGGGTCTGATGATGGAGCCGGAAGGTGGTCACAGGAACTCCGCACTTAAACAACACAACCCCATCGAATTTGGGCTTGTTTAGTTTGTATTGACGAGTACTTTCATCCTATATGGTAGCCAGGGTCTGATGATGAAGCCAGCAGGTGGTCATAGGAACTCCGCAGTTAAACGATACGAACCCATCGAGTTTGAGCTCGTTTGATTAGTATTGACGAGTACTTTCATCTTATATGGTAACCAAGGTCTGAAAATGGAGCTGGAAGGTGGTCACAGGAACTCCGCACTTAAACGACACAACCCTATCAAATTTGGGCTCGTTTAGTTTGTATTGACGAGTACTTTCATCCTAAATGGTAGCCGGGGTCTGATGATGGAGCCGTAAGGTGGTCACAAGAACTCCGCAGTTAAACGATACGACCCCATCGAGTTTGAGCTCGTTTGATTAGTATTGACGAGTACTTTGATCATGTATGGTAGCCAGGGTCTGATGATGGAGTCGGAAGGTGGTCATAGGAACTCCGCAATTAAACGATACAACCCCATCGAATTTGGGCTCGTTTGATTCGTATTGACGAGTACTTGGATCCTATATGGTATCCAGGGTCTGATGATGGAGCTGGAAGTTTGCCATAGGAACTCCACAATTACCAATAACCCTATCGACTTTAGGCTCATTTGATTTGTAATGACGAGTACTTGGATCCTATATGGTAACCAGGGTTCGATGATGGAGCTGGAACGTGGTCATAGGAACTCCGCAGTTAAACGACACAACCCTATGGGAATTGGGCTCATTCGATTTCTATTGACGAGTGCTTGGATTCTATATGGTAACCAGGTTCTTATGATGGAGCTGGAAGGTTACCATAGGAACTTTGTAAGAAATCGACACAATCCCATCGAGTTTAGGCTCATTTGATTGTTATTGATGAGTACTTGGATCTTATATGGTAACCAGGGTCTGATGATGGAGCTGGAAGGTTGCCATAAGAACTCCGCAATTAAACGATATAACCCCATCGACTTTAGGCTCATTTGATTTGTAATGATGGTACTTGGATCCTATATGGTAACCAGGGTCTGATGATGGAGCTGGAACTTTGTCATAGGAACTCCGCAGTTAAACGACACAACCCCATCGAATTTGGGCTTGTTTAGTTTGTATTGACGAGTACTTTCATCCTATATGGTAGCCAGGGTCTGATCATGAAGCCGGCAGGTGGTCATAGGAACTCCGCAGCTAAACGATACGACCCCATCGAGTTTGGGTTCATTTGATTTTTATCGATGAGTACTTGGATCTTATATGGTAACCAGGGTCTGATGATGGAGCTGGAAGTTTGCCATAAGAACTCCGCAATTAAACGATATAACCCCATCGACTTTAGGCTCATTTGGTTTTTAATGACGAGTATTTGGATCCTATAGGGTCTGATGATGGAGCTGTATCGTGGTCATTGGAACTCCACAGTTAAACGACACAACCCCATCGATCATACTAGTTAGTTTTAATACACTCCTACAAAATAAGTATCAATTGAAGGGCTTGCAGAGGGTAACATGAAAAATAAAGTGACATTACTCTAAATCCAATATTTTCCTTTTTCTCAGTCATACTCTTGGTGGAGTGGTAGTGTTAATGGATCGTCTGGTAGGTTGGTTGCGGCTTTTGCGAGACTTCACCATCTCTCTCTATTCATTATATTCGTGTATATTCACTGAGGGAACACTTCGAAGATGATTTAGTGAGGTCTGTTTATCTGGTAGGCGATTGGCCGCAAGAACGTAGGCCCTCTACTCTTCCCTGTACCACTAAACGTTCCAAAGAGCTTTCATTGCCTATGATATAACCAAACATCTTAAAAATTCGCTGTTGCACAATCGACAAAAGTTTTTGTTTTAATGCAAAGCTCTTTAAGAATGGAAACGTTAGTACGGTGAGCAGTCTGTTTTATCCTCAGTAGACGCCTCCAGCATCACATTTCAAGAGCGTCAATCTTTTTACGGTGCTTGAATCTTCTCCGCATTTCCCAGTATTTGTGATTGTGGATCCCAGGTAGATAAACTCAGGAGAACTTCGCAATTGGCTATTTTATGTAAGTTAGGTTGATTTTTAGTCTTACGATCCACCACCATCATTTTTGTTTTATAAATCCAACCTAGTAGACTTCTCAAGTGGTCGCCTCCTTCTGCGAAGCAGTAATGCTAGCAAAGGAGGAGGCCGACCGCATCAGGCAACGGCGCTCACATCGCAGCCGCCGCAGTAATTCCGATACCAATTTCCTGCCACCGTAGGTGCGGACTTGCGGACGGCGGGCAATGAGTAGCTTGCTGTCCGTCCGTCCGGTATCAGACCGAACCAAGCCCAAGGGCAGGGGATGTCATTGGATGATTTTACCTACCATAAAAAAATCCCGCCCTTGGGTGGGGCGGGAAATAGTGTCAGACTTTTACTGACTAAAAACCTACCTTTCCATTCCTTGCCTTTATCCTGGGGCCTGTGGTGACAGTCTCACATAACCTTTGGCCCCAGTAGGCTTCGGCCCTGCTGGACCCCTACAGTTTGCTGACAACTCCTTGAGGCGCGCGGGAACGGTGCGCGCCGTAGACGACCTGAGCTCGGACCGGTCTGTTACCGGACGGACGGACAGCGAGCTACCCATTGCCCACCGTCCGCGAGCCCGCGCCTACGGTGGCCGGAAATTGGGATCGGAAACCCGGCGGCGGCGGCGGCGTGTGCGCCTTTGCCTAATGCGGTCGGCCTCCTCCTTTACTAGCATTACTGCTTCGCAAAAGGAGGCGACCGCCTGCCACTCCTCCTCGCTCCGGAGCATGGCTTGAACCAAGCCCCGGCGCGAGAGATCGCCGCCGATCGCCCCCACGAGGACACGGCGATGCTCTTCCCAAGCGGGGCACACCTCGACTGTGTGCTCCACCGTGTCCACCGGGCGGTCCGCACAGTGGCGACACCCGGGCCTTATGCTATGGTGACAAATGAAAGGACTGCTGAGAATCTGAGAATACAAATGGGATTTAAATAAGGTATAACTAAAAAGTAAAAAATAAATTACAAATAAAAAAACTTTTTTAAAAACAAGCTTTCAATTCAATGGGCTAAAAAGGAGAAAATAAACTTTTCCTTTATAACTTTTACTATCAATTTATAACGGCATTACACAATTTATATGATACAAAAGCTTGTCGCGAGATTAAACTGTGTAAATACACAGCTAAATAACTTTATAAATTAAATAAGTTAAAAAAGTTCATCTATTGATTTGAAATATATTCAAAATCTCGCGACAAGCTTTTGTATCATATAAATTGTGTAATGCCGTTATAAATTGATAGTAAAAGTTATAAAGGAAAAGTTTATTTTCTCCTTTTTAGCCCATTGAATTGAAAGCTTGTTTTTAAAAAAGTTTTTTTATTTGTAATTTATTTTTTCCGTTCGTTTCTTACTTTTGCGACTTTGAATTCCTTTAGATATTCTACTAATAAATTAATTTTGAAAAAAGATAGTTATCGACATTGAATATTTTATATTGATAAATCGATATATCTGCCTGAAAATATCGTCATTTTTTCCTCTCCCGATAGTAAGCGATGTGGTTGACGATGGAGCTTGCTTGTCTAGAAGTAGATCTCCTAGGTTTTTTTTTTTTTTTTTTGAATCTGGTCTACATATTGTGTAATGCGTTCTGTAATTATTCTGCTGATTTCACAGTATAAATAAAAACGAATTTCTTAGCTAGTTCATAATTCGTACTTGTTTCTCTTCCAGGTATCAAACCAAGAGTTGCTTCTTTAATCTTTGACCGCTTGGATGAATTAGCGATAAAGGAACAAAACAAACGGAAACTGGGAGGTGAGAACAGCGTGGTACTAGCGGAGATGTACCCTGACTGTGTAAACAGATTATCTCCTGATACTACTGATCAGCCACATGTACATAGGATATTGATGCTTGCTGACACTAATGTAAGTCACATTTTGCAACATTTTCCTATTCTACATATTGCACTAATAGTAAAAGCTACTAGTGACACATGTGTGTGTACAAACGACAGAACTGATTTCGAAAAAACTTGGCACAAAGCAGCGTTCGCATTCGCAGCGGTCTCCTGCAAGGTAGACTGATGATCGTTCCTTGTGGCGACACTTAGGGGAGGCCTATGTACAACAGTGGACGTCTTTCGGTTATAATGATGATGATTATGATGATGAGGGCATATATTATATAGACTATTTTCTGGAATAGAACATAATATAATATCGTACTTTTTATCATGACAGTTTGTTTCCTTGGGATAATTTTCGACTTTCACGCGGGGGTAGCCACTAGACTAGGAGGACGTAGGAGCTATGGCGTTACGGTGTCCAATGGGGCATTAACCACAACCACAGAGTATTTTTTCTATTATTTTTAAATGTTTGTGGCTTGGCTATTTGGCCTTTGTTTGAGCAAATTGCCACAGACTATGTAATCAAGCTGGACCTTAAATTTTATAAAAAATCTATGAGATGCACATAATGTCATGGGCGCGCCGTGGTGTTGTCACTTCATAAATACACAGTCTCCTTATTTTTATTTTATTTATCTAAAATTCATTTATGTTTTTTTTTTTTTTTACTTTTTGCACATTGCACCGTTCCGGCGTCTTTCTGTCAGCACTGGCCAACGCTAAAAACCAGCGCTGTTGGCTCATCGCATTGTGCATGAGGGCACAGCTTTATGCTGAGCGTTCGGCCGTTTTACACGGATGTGGCGCATATCTTTCCTATATAATGTTATGTTTGTCTAGTTTTTAGTTGCGTCATTCCGTGAAAACTGTTTTTCTTTCTTTTTCTTTCTTTTAGCTAGTTAAAAATCAGATGTTTACTTGTTTTTTAATCAATCACGTCTTAAGCGGGCCCTTCCTCACTCGCCTATCGTAAATATCGAGCATGGTTTAATAGCTTGTTGCTTCATCTAATTCAATCCAACGCGATGTTCGATGAAAAGGCAACGCGAAAAAAGAGAGATAACGCCTGAAAATCCTGTTGGCATTCGGTAGTTCCGTGATTTGCTTTTTATTATAATATAATATGAGTACATTATAGAGGGTCAAAGTTTACGTAAAATAGCAGATTTTCAGAGGTCTTTACTGGATTAGTTTTACACAAATTTTGATTTCTGTTGAAGCCTAGATAATATCCACAAGATATCTGTGTATCCAAAATACCTGGAGGCAGATGTGTAATAACATTATAACCACGTAAGAGCGGTTGTACGAAAATTTACCTGGGGTTGGCCGCTCTTAACGTATTTAGATTAGACTTTGCACATAGGCAAACCATGATCGAAATTAGGACATTTCTTTTCTTTAGTCGGGCAACTTGTCAGAGTGGTCGTGGCTGTTGATGATGGATAGGGCTCCGGCGCGCCGTCGGCGTTTGCCTCCAAGAACGCGGCATGTCTAGCGATCGGCATGTTGAGCGATATCTCTCCATTTCTGGCGGTTGTTGGCATTACGCGAACATTGTACCGCGGTCGACTTCGCAGCTGCCTTTAATACTTTCCTTAAAAAAAGTACCTATAGTAGTAATGCTTCGCTAGCAGAACCTGCTCTCTCGCAATTTGAATACAATGACTGAATGTGTAGTGAATAGTTCGATGGGAGCGATTTGTAACTTCGTATGAAAACCATTTTTTTAAGTGTTTTAACTTAAAAACTAATTCATCTTTTTTGCAGCACATTCCTACATCTTACTGGTTGCATGTTATCAAAGATGATAACAAGAAGACTGCAAGTGGCACCCCTGATACTCAGGTAATGTCTTATACTAACTAAACCATGTAGTTGGCTTAAACTCTCTCTGTGTGAGAGAAGATTTTCAGTGACGAAGTAAACCTAATAGGGCCTGTAGCAAATTCTAACAACAGGCCTTAAATCTTTATAAATGATAACAAGTTAAAACTCCACACTAGCCAAATACGAAGCTAAATAACAAGTAAAAGAGTAACTGTTAGAAGGCGCTATCTGAACAACTACACAATAACTTACAAAATGGCTCAACACCCCAATGCTGAGGCATTTTGTAAGTGTTTTAGTGTGGCAAAGGCTATCTTATCATTCATAATGTATCTTTAAATAATAAATGATTTTTTATTTTGCAAATAGGTTTTAAAAACACTTTTACACATCAATACTTTTTTCGTCAGTTTAAACTAGATGAGGCCGGTGTTTCCTAGTTGACTACCCTGAGAAGAAACACCGAAACACACTCAGGGGTCACAGTCTCTTTTAAAGTTCATACAGTAAATTTATAATGGTCAAATCACATGAGAACTATGCAGATTTGTCTGAGATGGTCTTTTGAATGTGGTTGTTTAGGTCTTTGTATGTGGTTGTTTAAGTTAAGTTACTTGTAGTTTTTTTACTAATTTATAAATAAATTATTATGATTTATTAGAAGCCACCGGGAAGGGAATACTCCCATACCGGTTGCTTTTCGCGCGAAGATACCCTCGTGCCAAAAGTATAAACTTGTTTGTACCGTCCGGTAGACACGATTCTTTATCGGGATCGAAGGTGCAAAACCAATCGAAGCAATTAAAAAAAAAATCTTATTACTTATGAACTTTCGGCATTAGAATCGATCCTTTCCCTAATATCTCTGGAACATGGTAGTGGAAAAAGCTAGGCAAATAACTTGCCCATACCATCTCTTGGCGACTCTTTTAAAATACATTGTGAATGTTTCAGGCTATGATATCTGAAGTAGAAGAAGTAGTGCGAAGAGCAGTAATACCAGGCTCCCTGGTGGTGACGGGGAACAACGTGCCTCTCATCGAAGGTTCCTCCTCCATACAGCAGCTGTTGCAGCACTGCGATGCTGACATGCAACACTTTTGTAAGTTAACTTTACTGAATTCCTAGAGCTCTTTTGATCATGTTTTTACTCGTACTTGTTAGTACACAACGACCGACAACTACCTACAAGGTCATTGACTCGTTTACCTTAAGAAATGAATTTCGTGTCCATTTCAATTTACAATTATAAAAATATAATTACTCAAATACAATTACAAAAAAATCTTCCTGTTTACAATTTTGGATAAAGAATTAAAAGAATGAAAATGACTCAACTACCGAATTGTCTTAATTGTCAAAGAAAGTATAAAAATATTTCACTAATAATTTTTGACATCTTCCTCAGTGAGTACCCGCATCTGGCGCCAAGCGGTCACAGTATGCTGTGCCTCCCGCTCAGTGTGCACCGAAGGCATACCGCTGGTGAACTGCGCGGCCACGGTGCAGCGGTACCTGACCACTGCGCTATACAGGCTCAGGCATGACGACGGCTTCTTCAGGCATGTCCTCGATACTGTCGCTGAGGAGTATACTGACAAATGTGATAGCTAACATCAGTAATATCAGGGGCCTTATAGTACGCGGCAAATAAGTTGAACCCGTTGCTATAGTTACGTTCAAGTGTATAATTATGGTTAAGGTTGTTTAAAGTTGACTATGATTTTGTAGTATTTGTCTTAAGCCACAAATGTTTCAATAAATAAGGCTTTTGATATTAATTACCTGTTATATAATGATTACTGTATTTGGCTACCTTTACTTCACTTAATTTGTCGTTAGTTATTGAAAATAATGTCTTAGGCTACGTTTACTTGTGGGCCCAGCCTCGGCCATTCGCTATTGTGTTGCCATTGTATAAACAGGAACATCCCGTTAGCATAATGGCGATTGGCCGAGGCTGGGCCTACATGAAAACTTAGCATAAAGTGTATTAGCACAGATTTTAAATGTTATTTTCGAACAAAGGACCATGGTTTCTTGTCTATGATTGTTAATATTTTACTAAACAGTTTTTCTGTCGTTTACGTTATTGCGTTGCGCAATTGCGTAAACATACGCAGTTTTTTAAATATTCCCTTTTTGTGCAGTTGTAATGTTGCCTGCCTGTTCCATTCTTTATTAACTTTTAACAAGCACAGTTTATTCGAAAATCACCTATTGTACTCATGTTAAGATATTAAAATTAGATGTAGGATAATGCGGACGGCGAGCAAAGGGTAGCTCGCCGTTCGGTAGACTACGCCGGGGTAGACAGACCGCCGTGTTTCAGGGCCCGCCTGCCAGGGCTGCTCGATTATTAGAAAGAGTTACCGTGGGTCTGGAATGCAAAGGCGTCCTGAAGGAACACATGTCGACGCCCCCGGGCAATAAGCTGGTTATCGCAAAAAAATGTTTTTCAATTACTGACTTACTGTCCGGGAAATAAAGTCGGTAATCGAAAAACAAATTTTCAATATACTTACTCGAAAATCCGCTCTTATCCCACTACGTTTAGGCACGCAATGAACTGTTTCCCACACTAGTGCGAAAAAAAAGCTGGTGCTCGCCTCCGCCAAAATATTAATGTAATAAAATAGTTTATCGTATCAGACGCGCATTTTCCCCCCACTAGTTGCACGTGTATTAAAAAACATCGTTGGATACGCGTGCAAATTTGTCACTGCAGCCCTCGGCTCCATAACAAACTCGCCTACGGCTCTTACGAATTACGCCTCGGTCGCAATGACAAACTTTCTGCACTTGTATCAAAATGTACTATTTTGCGATTACCAACTTATTGTCCGAAGACATCAATGTGGGTTTTAGTTAGTAATCAGTGTAGTAGTGGTAGTGTCAGAACACTCCCTGTCGCTCTACCCAGAGCGAATATTAGTAACTGCGTCTTGTGCCTTTATTCAGTACTGTCTTCCTAAGTAAGTGCCTTACGGTTGGATAGTGTTTAAGATTATTTTTGTTAATGTTTTATTTTCTTTGTTTGATACATACCTGTCATAATATTCAATAAACATGTTGTGAATAAAGTTGATATTAAATAATTGTTGTCATGACATTGCCAGTCATTTAAAAACGTAGTTTTTTTATATTCAATATAGGTCGTTTTTCTTTTATACCGACAATCGAGAATTACAAAACTGTTTGACGGAATATTTCTTCCATTCTGTCAGGCAAATTTATAAAAAGGAAAATATTTTATTTTCCAATTTGGTGTGTTATTAAGAACGGATTTCATCACGCATGCGTATTTGCTTCGCATGCGGATGTCCTTTTCATACAAGTATTTATTGTAATGCGGGGAATACGCTCGCAAGATGCGTGCGGGGCGGGGAAATCCCGCATGCTTTATAAAATCCGCATGATATTGAAACGGCCTAAAAGCCCCTCCCCTCTCCCCTCTGTACCTTTATGTGCATGAAGTGTAAAATAAATAAATGTATTTTATTTATAAACTTAAAATCAAACAGTTGTGAAGCTCAAAAACTTTTTAGCGTAAATACTCGTAGGATAGTTACTTGTTCGCCGTCAGTTGAGACTGGTCATCTCTTAGCTGCCAGCCAGTGGCTTATTTCAATATCTGTTTAAATTTTTGCATTTAGTATTTTCTTTCATTATTTATCTACATTGTGCTCACATAATAGAACCGACATGAAATATGTAACCAAGAATTATGTAACTAATAATATGATTTAAAAGAGTGTCCATGGAGTTTCTTGCACGTTCTTCTCCATAGAGATCTACGCTTTGGAACGTGCAATTTAGCTTCACTTTTTTTTTGACTGACCGATATTTTGACAATTCAAAAGTGCCTGTAATTGGTATATTTGAAATAAACGCTTCTGATTTCTGATTTCTGTTCAAAGACAAGCAATTGCCGGTAAAAAGTCGTCCCCTATTTTTTTTTATTGAGGTAATTGGATTTACCACGGCTACCAATCTTTTCGAGGAGCTGTAAGATTTTGTTTATTACTTTTTTATTATTCTTTTAATTTGTTTGTTTATAGTAGTACTGACAATTTGGCCATGTACTGTCATGCATAACGTTTTATTTTTTAGTTTAAGTAAAAATGTTTGTAATTATTTTCAAGCACAAAACATTTTAGGTATACCGTTACCTACCTACTTTTTAATTTTTTTTTCTCAAACTAAAAAAAGTACGTGTTAGTCTGAAATAAAAAGAACTGTTTTTACCATTAAATATTTGTATTATTTATACCCTTTTATTATCATGCCTTGTCGTTTCAAGATTGAAGTTCCTGTCAAACAAAATAGAACCGTGAGGTTATTTAAAAATTATCATCTTTGCTTTTGGTAAAGTTATATCGATCAATATGACGAGTATTTTAGTAGGTAGGTATAATAATATGTGTCATCGTTCTGCTAAGGAAGTAGATGTTACTCTCACCGATTTTTGATATTAGGCGTTAATAAAAAATTAGGGTTACAAGTAATTAAGGCCCTTGTAACCCCATCTCAAAAATCCACGCGCAATAGCGTTCTTGCCTGCACCTACTCGTAAAGGTAAGGTGGCACAGTATTAACATAAACCAGTTTTAAAGTAATGTTAAATATAGGCTTAAAAAAATAACAGTTGAAAACATATTACAGTACGCGGCATATAGGTTGAACCAAAATGAAAATCATCAAATTGAATCATCATTCAGACGAAAGACGTCCACTGTTGGACATAGGACTCCCCCAAGTGTCGCCACAATGAACGGTCCTGTGCATTTCGCATCCATCGGATTCCTGCTTGCCAGGTCATCGATGCACCTTGTAGGAGGACTTTCAACACTGCGTTTTCTGGTACGCGGTGGTCACTCTAGAACCTTTCGGCCCCAACGGCCATCTGTTCTGCGAGCAATGTGCCTTGCCTATTGCCACTTAAGTTTGGCGATTCTTCGTGCTATGTCGGCAACATTGGTTTTTCTGCGGATGTCTTCATTTCTGATTCTATCACGCAAGGAAACTCCGAGCATACCCTTTTTCATGGCCCTTTGGGTGACTTTAAGTCTTCTGGTAAGGCCCATTGTGAGCGACTATGTTTCGGAGCCATATGTCATCACTGGCAACACACACTGGTCTTAAACTTTCGTCTTGAGATTTTGGCATGTTGGACGAGAAGATACCGCGCAGCCTCCCGAATGCCGCCCAGCCGATCAGCCCGTCGAGGAATCGACGGTTGACCTCTTTCTCGAAATTAGATGTACCCAATTGGACCGTCTGTCCAGGTAAACGTAATCTTCCACAACTTCGAGTGTAGTCTGGTTCAACTGTAAGTAGGTAAATACTTGCAGGCCGAAAGTACGTTCATAGTTGTAAAATAATTGAAGTCCCGCACCGCAAGCTTATCTGTACCTCTACCATGAGTTTTAAGCAATAGTATTCGTCGCTACTCGATATCGACGCCGTAAATATTTTGTATGGCAAATTTTGGTTCTGCAAGTGACCGCTAGAGGCGCTGCAAAATTTGCCATACAAAATATTTACGGCGTCAATATCGAGTAGCGACGAATACTATTGCTTAAAACTCATGTTAGAGGTACTGATGGTAGCTTATTATAAGCAAGCAAGTGTATTGGCAACGGTACTGTGGCCCGTTGTCCCGAAGTTCCTGTTATCTCGGAGAACTGGACGATTTGCATGGGAATGCAACGGTGAAAAATAATTCACTTTGCACCTTACTTTGAAACCTGTTCCCAAATCTACTTATTTTGGGGCTATAGTTTTGTTCAGTGGCTTTTGGTAACCTAGATAAAGTAAAGAAGAGCTTTCACCTTTCTGAACATACAAAATACGGCTTATTTGATAGATCCATTGTTTCGTTTAAGTATAATCCTCGACACAAAAGTTGAACCATCATGGTGGTCGCCCTTGAATGTGCAGTAACCGATTTTTGGGTTTAAATCGAAGTGGAGGGTTGCGCGGAACCTACCAACGGATTCAACCACGGATATCGATATCGGATATCTATGGATTCAACCATAGATGGTACTTATTTACTATAATACTCGTATTTATATTGGTGAGGTTATATTTTCTTTATATCTTCCCACAATTTATATGCAATTCATCACTAATATTATAAAGGCGAAAGTTTGTGAGTGTGTATGTATGTTTGCTACTTCTTCACGCTCGAACGGCTGAACAGATTTCGATGAAATTTGGTGCGCTAGTAGTCTTGGAATAGCAGATAGGATACCTTATGTCCCGGAAGTATGTTTCCTTGGGATAAATTTTTGCGGCCTAAGCCACTGTGGCATCTAGTGTTACCTATTATAGACCATTTCAAAAGGTGTAATAGAAATATATTAAATGTTTTTCTTTTTTCGCATTTCAGGTAATTTCAGGTAGTTCTATACCTACGAATTGCTTCTTCCCCTAAAAGCAGTTCTACTCTTCTTCTTCCTACTGGGTACGGTACCAATTTATTTAGGATCAGCGCTCCTAGTATTTAGGTATTATTGATCGCCATCGGACGGTTATGAATAGTCTCTTCGTTTGAGTTTGTTGTGTTCAAGTTTTGTTATAATTTATAACCAGGTCATTGTTACAATTCCCCTCTTTTTTACCGAATACAGTTTTACGAATTAAAACACAAACAACTATCCAATATTTGGATGCTTTCACCGTAGGTGCCCTAAATTTTACACCCTCCAGGATCCGCCCCTGCTGGGGCTCTGGGGATGTATGAAAATGCATACCAGGGCCCTGGAACCAAGGCACGGAAGGAACAGGGTAGGTTTTTAGTCAGCAAGAGTCTGACACTATTTCCCTCTCCTGCACCCAAGGGCGGGATTTGTCATTGGATGATTTTACCTACAATAAAAAAAGGCTCCACCCACAAATAAATAATAACATAGATACTATTGAATACATTGCAGTAGTTTTTATACTGACGAGTAAGTAGTTCTTGTGACTTCTCATTGAACATCCTGCTTTACGGCTATTTTACTGCAAGGCGTTCGTGTCGGCATAAAATAAAACTAGGTGTGGTAGAAAGTAAGCCAGACCTGTTTGTGAAGAGCCAACAGTTTCTAGCTCTTGTCTAGAAATCTGGCGTGTCGTTAAAGTGTAAACTCGATATATTAATTACTTACTGTTATGACTCCTTAGCCTATCGAACTATACACCGTTAAATTTTGGTCGTTTTGATTCCGCGGAGGGTTGATTCGGTAAATGAAACCCTATCGATTTATAAGATAAAAATGAAAAATAAAGTACTTTTTTTTAAACTCGAATTAATTTACGCATGTACGAAATTGATTTCTTTATTTTTTCGATCCTCCACGGGATTAAAACGACCAAAATTGAACGGCGGAGACAATGGTTTTTTGGCACTCATAGTTTTTATAGAATATATACTAATATTTTATCTAAATCTAAAGAGTCTGTTTGTTTGAACACGTTAATCTCAAAAACTTGATGGTCGAATTGAAAAATCTTTTTGTGTTGGATAGCTCACTTATCAGGGCAGGCAAGGGGCAGGCTATAATTTATACAACATCATGCTACGACAAGAAGGAACAGTAATCAAAGACACGAATGCAACCGCGGGGTGCAGCTTGTGTTTTTATACAACTTTATTTTTAGTATAATATGCGAAACCTGAATATAGTTTGTTCTGAATCAGTAACTTTATCGATTCCATTAATTTTTACACCATGTTAATTTTTTTTCCCAAAAATATTTAAACAAGGTCACAAGTTGGATACCACTGACACTAAGCATATCACAGGCCACGGAAGGTCTTAGAGAGCATTAGCAGCCAGCGCACAGCTGGACGTGGGAGCAAAACAACCTCTCAGTCAGCCGGATGACCCGGTGACCATGTGTTTGTGTGACATAACAAGCTTATAACTTTGTGATTTTTCATGAGACAGTTATGAAATTTTGTATATAGATTCTTTACATAAAAATACTAGACACGTGTTTCGGATTTCGCTCTAAAAATAAGGTTGTATACAAGTTCCTGCTAATAGGTAGGTGCCTTCCTTCTTAAGTACATGATGCACTTCTCAGGTCATTTCCAGTATTTGCTCTATTTGGTTTGATAAATTCTCTTGACGCGATTCTTCAAAAGAGTTACTTTAACCCTGTACCGCAAAGGGCAACTTAAGGAACACATGGTTTCTAGTGAGTAAATGTCTGATATTCCTCCTCTCTCCATCCAGAGAGCGTGAGGAATCGTTAAATGATTTGTTCCGTAAAATATATGTGTTTGATGATTTCTTCCGTAAAAATGTACCTAAAGCTTTTTGATAGCGAGTTTTCAGGTTTATTTCTTTTTGATTACAAGTTGTTATTGTTTATTTACGTGTAGGTAAGGTAGGTACTAAAGTGTGAACTCAAATAAAGTCAACACAAACAGCAGTTAACTTGCGACAGTCCCGTTCATTGCAGCCTACGATCTTTATCCCCCAAACAATTAGCCCAGAAAAGGGCAAATAAAATGAAATGTTACCGTTTTTACCGTTTATCGGCAGCGATGCGATGGCCGATGGTGCAAGTAGGTGGTAGATACAGTTAGTTGAAAGCTGTCCGCGGCACATCAGCGACAGGTTGGTCCACCGTCCACCTGATCTGTGCCACTGAACGCCCATTAACTTATTATTAATTGATAAATCTTGTTTAATGAGGAAACGTTTGGTAAAAGCCCGACTGTTTGAAATTAAACTTGGCATCGCAAAGCTTAGCTTGGTTGTTTCCGGTTTTTCTTTTCTTTTTTTTTTACTGTTGTTGTTTCAGGTCATTATAGTATGTTATGTACCTACCTATAATACTAGCTTCTGCTAGCGTCTTCAACCGCGTGAAAGTCAGTTACTCCATACAAATTTCCAACACCTGTTTTACCCCCTTAGGGATGGAGTTTCGTAAAAACCGTCAAAATTCTTAGCGAACGTCTACACCCTATAAGGAACCTACCTGCCAAATTTTAAGTTTGTAGGTGTTATAGTTTCTGAGATTTCGTGATTAATCAGTGAGTGGTATTTCGCTTTTATATATATAGATTTATAGCTGATTAATTGTTTTCTAAGCTTCATGGAAACATCGGTTATCTCATACTGAAAACAATAACATTTCAGGAGGCTATGTGAAATCTAATTATAATAACTATAAAATTTAAAAAATTAAAAACCCCCGACAGTCCTTGTTATTAATATAAAATCTACAGAACTGGTCAAGATGAATCTAATAAATCCAAACTCGATGGGTTTACTAGTAGTCATTCCAAATTTCCATCAGCCACCTCCTAGTTCTAGCATCAGGTCCTTGTCATCATGAGAAATATATAGCACTGGTTAAGGCGAATCTAATCGCCTAAACTCGATAGGTTTAATATATTAATAAGCAATCCAGGGTTCTTACCTTTGAGCTCCATCATCAGACCAGCTCAATGGCACCAGATTGTACACGAGTATTTCAAATATTAGGTCACACATATCTTTAAAATAAAGTAAATACCCATTAAGTGTTTAAAAACCCAACCGCAGTTAACAAACGAACTGATGACCTTGAACTCCTGCACAGATCTTCATAAATTGCTAAAAACGATCTCGATTACGTCAGCTTTCAAACAAAAAAAACCGCCTCCAAATCGGTCCATTTGTATAGGAGCTACGATGCCACGGACAGACACACAGACATACACGTCAAAAAATCGAATTAAATCATTACTTGACGTTCGAAATCTTTATTCATTTAAATTTTTCTTAACTATAAAATACAAATTGTCACTTATGTAGTTACTTTTACTCAAGTAATTAGTTTTACTTGTTTATAAAACGGGTGTTAGTATAGGGTCCAGTTTTACCTTATATCTTTTTAACATTGTCATTGATAATTATTTTTATTTTTACAATATGAATTTATTTATTTATTTTTTAAATTCAATTTTGACATAAATATTTACTTAGTTAAATATTACATTTTTTACACTTTATTTTGTATTTTCGTTTAACATTGTGATTAGGAGGACTATGTGGATCTTTTTTTTCAGTTATTTTGACGTGTCTGACAATTTGAGTATTTCTGCGGCCTACCCAAATGTCCTTTCATTGGTATTGTTCGTCAACTTGTTGAGCTCCTTAGTAGTTCTAAGTTGAGCTATACGAATACTGACAAATGCTTGCACTGACTAGACAGGTCCACTCAAATCTGCGTGGTTCTTTCCTCAAAAGACCATCTCAGACACAAATCTGCATGGTTCTCATATGATTTGACCATTACATGTTTGCTGTATGGACTTTTAAAAGAGGCTTTGACTCCTGAGTTTGTTTCGGTGTTTCTTCTCAGGGTAGTCAGCTAGGAAACACCGGCTTCATCTAGCTTAAACTGACGAAAAAATTGACGTGTAAAAGTGTTTTTAAAAAACCTATTTGCAAAATAAATATCATTTATTATTTAATCCCCGACAGAAAAGAGGGGTGTTAAAAGTTTGACGTGTATGTCTGTCTGTCTGTGTGTCTGTCCGTGGCATCGTAGCTCCTATACAAATGGACCGATTTGGATGCGGTTTTTTTTTTTCTTGAAAGCTGACGTAATCGAGATGGTTTTTAGCTACAATTTATGAAGATCTGTGCAGATGTTCAAGGTCGTTTTTTAACTGCGGTAGGGTTTTTAAACATTTTTTTGCCGTTATCTATAAAAACGGTAAAAAAGTCATATCTGTTGTATGGGCGACCCGCCCCAGCTTCGCACGGGTGCAATGGTGATATTAAATAAACCGCATCAAAATCCGTTGCGAAGTTTTAAAGATCTAAGCAAACATAGGGACAGACAGCGGGAAGCGACTTTGTTTTATACTGTGTAGTGATGGTACGGAACCTGCGTGCGCGAGTCCGACTCGCACTTGACCGATTCTGTACACTTCACGTCTAGTTTCTAAACTGCTTTTTTTTTCGATTCTGTAGTACCTATACTCTCCAAAAATTATGAGGAGTGTAAAAATATGTATTATACTATAAAACTTTTAAAGACTTTCTCATCAAGATCTTCATCTAGCTAGCTATCCTTTGTACTTACTTATGTAATATATTGTAACAATTTTAAAAATGTACTCTTAAGTATTATAATTATGATATCTATATCTAAACGCCATACTTCAAGGCAAGATTAATCGCAATGTCCAAAAATAATTCGCTGTCAATTTTTTTGCCATTTGTATTCGATAGACAAGGTTAACGGGTTATTGGGTTGAGTCGACGGCCTCATAAGATATATTTAATACCTATTGTTCTAAAAATATAATGTAAACAAAACATTATCTGATTAATAAGGATTACATTGTATTTATGGATGCTAGACTCCATTGTAGCTAATGGTTATTAGTTGTAAAATAATGTCCGCGGTAACATAACGGCTGATACCTGTGTATACCTGTACTTATTACACAATCTGTTGTGTTAATACCAGTTTAACTAAGACGGGTCGCGCGGTTGTCGGAGCCGCGTCTTGCTGTACCGCTATCTGGGCAAATAAATAAAAGATGCAGCGGCGAGTGGATACATAGCGGGTCCCACAGCCGCAAACGAAGTTCAGTGCGCCCACAGACACCTTCCGCGATGGTCAACTACAGACGAGTGGTGTGCGAGGTGGCGCTCCTGGCGGCGCTGGCGGCGGTCGTCACGGCCGCGCCGACGCCCGACTGTACCATGAAGCACTACGACCAGCGACAGAATGGCACGGAGAACTACAGGCTGAACATCGACGGTGTTGTGATTGCGGTGGCTCCTGCCGAATCTTTACTGTCTGCCCTTGGGGACATGGACGATCTCCTGGATCTCGCCATGGAAGAGTACAACACTGAGTACAAGCCTAAGCCACCTCAGGGGGGCTCGCCGTCCCCTTCGCCTGCAATTCAAGTGGTTTCTCTGCCGGTACCGGAAGTGAAACCACAGGATGAGAAGGAGAAGCCTGTGGAGGAGAAGCCTGAAGTATTGAAACCTGAGGAACCAGCCAAGCCCGCCGAGCCTGCAGCCCCGCTGAGTGACGTCAGCATGGGCAGCGAGATGAAGATCCAGAAGAAGGACGCGTCGCTGAGGAAACAGGAAAAAGCACAAAGGTAGTTAGAAATTAAACATATGTGATTAAAGTATACGTTCCTAATCAACCTAATTTTCCTGTGGATAGGTAGATTTTGACTCAAAAATAATAAAGTGTACAAAACGGAAATTTTTACTTAAAAGCTCCATATCTAGTTCCAAGTTAATTAAGCTTGTGATAAATTACAGTTACCTACCTTTTGTTGTTGTGCCTACTAATGTGTAGTTGTGCATGATTCTTTACACTTTTGCTCGGAAGCAAAAAACTGATCCATTCTGTTTTTCTTTTTATTCCCAGATAATCGCGAAAATATAGTTATCAGGTAAAAATCCCTTCCTTTATTATTTCAAGCTTATTTGGAATCATGCAAAACTACTTATTCATTTAATTTAACCATTTTTTTTTCTGTATTATGAGGGACAAACTTACTAAAGCCATACCTTAGTAACAGGTAAACGATATCTTATGACAAATAATGATTTCCCCATTTTAAAATACAGTTGAAAATTCTCATTAAAGTTCTGGTACTTACCCGTGTCGGTACGTACCCATTTTTGGTATCTTTACTGATTTTTTTTATTTATTTCACAGACTGAAACATCGCCTGGCAAGCTTCCTGATGCCGCTTCTGAGAAAAACCCGTCATCATTAACAGTAAAGGAAGAATAATGTGATTAATTAACGAATAGATAACCAATAGTTTTGTGGACTAATGCCCAGTTCCTATATGAAACAAATCGTTTTTATACCAATGGTAAATTATGTTATTAATACCAAACTAAGCAAGGGTTCTAAACATAGGATTTTCTAGCTAAGCTTGCTATGAACACTGCCTTATTATGAAAGAAAGAAAGAAAGAAAATCGTTTATTATGGGTGAAAGTACAGTTTTAGTATCAATAAATAACCGTTGGTAATTTATAGGAATTGGGTTGTTCAGCGTCACAATAACTAATCTTCAGTTTATTTTAGTTAATTTATTTTATTGTAATGACGATATTGTACGGAGATAGCCATGGAAAGATGCATTTATTTTAGTACGTAAGTTAAATATACATAAATAAGTACGTAAGCGTGTACATTGTTTCGTTGAAAATAAATAATAATTCTTATTGAAAAATCCCTAAACGTTTGTTTTTGTTGATAAATCCGCGGGAAAAATGAGTAGATGGCTCAAAGTAAAAACTCCTGAAGCTTTCTAGTTTCAGTATGCTTTTTTAGCTTTTATTCAAATTATGTCCTTTATTAAGTTTCTTTTAATTGACGATTTTACCTCCTTATTGTTTTGTGTCAACTAAAGTATACACCGTTCAATTTTGATCGTTTTAGTCCCGGGAAGGGTTGATCCCGGTAAATGAAACGCATCTTCCTGCCCTTGTCCCATTTTATTTGGGGTCGGCGCAACACGTTTTTTTCTTCCATTTTGTCATGTTACTCGTCACGCTATCACTAACTTCTTTTTCTTTCATAATATTATTACTTCTCACACAATCCATCCATCTCTTCTTTGGCCTCCCTCTCCCTCTCCATCCATCCACATGTAAACTTATAACTCTTTTAGTAACATGCGTTTCATCCCTCCTCTTCACATGGCCATACCAAGACAAACAATTTCCTTTCAAATTTTCAGTCACTGGCGCCACTTTCAAACTTCCCGTAATAATTATATAAACGCTATCGATTTATAAAGATAAAATTAAAAAATATAGTAGGTACTTTTTTGAACTCGATTTAATTTACGCATGTACAAAATTATTTTCTTTAAGTAGAGCAAGCCAGACACATCCTTCTCGTTCCGCGGCAAATAAGTTGAACCATTTGCTGTGGTTACGCGCAGCCCCCACTCCGATTAAGACCCGAAATTCGATTATAATCCTCGTCACACAAGCTGAGCCATCATGGCGGTCGACCTTGAATGAGCAGTAACCGATTTTATTTTCGGATCTCAATCGAATTGCAGGGCCGCACTTTAATAATAATAATGACAGAGCCACACGACCAGCCGAGCCTGCATGGCAGTGCAGGATAGAGCGCCGTATCGGTGGGGCTAGAGCACTCATCGGCAAGCTTATCTGCTTCAGGGAGGGCAACACTCGTCTTAGGGTGATGCGCTTTGTGAAGCGGGCGTTCTCGAGGACTGATATTAGTCCTCGAGATTATCGGCCCCGCGTCACAGAGCGTATCGAAGCAGAAGATCTATGCATGGGCAAACCGTATTCGTCGGTACAAACAGCGAATGGAGCGGTACGCTCAGAATTGCACATTCCAAAGTAACGAAAGGTGGGTTTATAGAGCTTGGGAGCGACCGGATCAAGATCTGACTGATACGTGTCTGCCGGATGATGACGCCATGTGTTCATTTTGGCGTAGCATCTGTTCGGCGCCTGTCAATCACATCGAGGGTGATTGGAACCGAGAGGTCGAGCGAACATAAAGAAAAGAAAGAAAGAAAACACTTCGTTCTTTTAACAGAAATGGGGGCAATTACCATCAGCACCCAAGATGTCGCCCGTGCAGTCCGTCCGTTGCCTAACTGGAAATCTCCTGGGCCGGGTGGGCTGCACAATTTCTGGATAAAATGGTTTCAAAAGTCGCATGCTCGCTTGGCATCTCAGTTTCAGTCTGCCTTAGAGTCAGGATCACTACCCCAGTTCCTAACAACAGGAATAACCCACCTGCAACACAAATCAGGTAGTGTAGCGGATCCTAAGAATTATAGACCGATCACGTGTTTGCCGACGGTCTATAAAGTTCTTACATCCATTCTGAGAGCCAAAATCAATAGTAATTTTTAGACAAATTCTATCATGTCGGCCTCTCAGAATGGATGTAGGAACGGGTCCCGCGGTACTAAGGAGCTGCTCCTCATCGATATGGCCATTAGCCAACAGCTTCGACGTTCTCGAAAGAATTTGTCGGCATGTTGGATAGATTATAAGAAGGCCTATGACTCTGTTCCTCATACATGGCTCATGAGGGTGCTGGAACTGTATAAAGTTGATACAACTCTGCGCATGTGTATGGGGCAGTGGAAAACAGTCCTTCGCTATCCGGGATGTCGACAAATTCGGGGGAACAGTGAACCGATAACGATTGAGCGTGGCATATTCCAGGGTGACAATTTGAGTCCACTGTGGTTTTGCCTAGCCTTGAACCCTCTCAGCACATTGTTGGAGGGTTCTGGCTCAGGCTTTCGGTTGAAAGAGGTGGGCAGGTCATATCTCACCTTACACTTTCTCTCATGGATGATCTGAAACTCTTTGCCCCCAACGACTTGCAACTGATGGAGCTACTTAAGGTAACTGAAACCTTCAGTAGTGCCATCAGGATGGAATTTGGTGTGGACAAATGTGCAGTCATGCATGTAAAGCGAGGAGAGATTATGGAATCCGTGGGAACTCAACTTACGGATTCCATACACCTTAGATCCCTCTGCTCAACTGAAACTTACAAGTATTTGGGTATGTCGGAAGCGTTAGGCATCAATGCTGATGACGTGAAACGGCCGTTGAAGGAGCGCTTCTTCGGCCGCCTGAATAAAGTCCTGAATAGTCTTTTATCAGGCGGGAACAAGGTGCGCGCTTTCAACGGTTGGGTCATGCCGGTGTTGATGTACTCTTTCGGCATACTCAAATGGACTTAGACAGAACTTGACGCCTTGAATAGGAGGGTCCGCACACTGCTTACCGCAAATCGAATGCATCACCCACGGTCATTGGTGATGAGACTGTACATCCCACGAAAGTGCGGGGGTCGCGGCTTCTAGTCTCTGGGAATACTTCCTAAAAACCGACGTGGGTATGCACCGAGATGTGGTAGCGGTGGACAAGGGCCTCACTCCGCTCTCCTTGGCTAACGAGAACTGGCGCAAACCTATAGTACTGGATACTAATGACCGCAAAGAAGTATGGCAGAGCAAGGAGCTTCATGGACGCTTTTACCGGGCCTTACATGGGCCCGCTGTAGATCTATTATCGTCCGTATTCTGGCTAAGCTTTGGTGACCTCTTCGGGGAAAGCGAATGTTTTGTCTGTGCGATCATGGACGAAGTTATGATGACGAACAACTATCGGAAATATATTGTGAAGGACGGTACGGTTGACATCTGTCGGGCCACCGGCCCGGAGAATCAATCTGACACATTATTTCTGGATGTTCTCATCTAGCTAACGGAGACTATTTGCATAGACACAACCTCGTAGCCAGGATTATCCACCAAAAACTTGCTCTTAAATACAATCTTGTGGAATCAGAAGTACCGTACTATAGGTATGTGCCCGACCCAGTTCTCAACAATGGCAATTTCACATTGTATTGGGATCGGTCTATCATCACTGACAAGACTATTGTTGCCAATAAGCCTGACATAGTAGTGATAGATCGACTAGAGCGTCGCACACTGATTGTTGATATAGCGGTCCCTCATGATGAGAACCTCGTGAAAGCTGAGAAGGATAAACAAACTAAATATCTTGACTTGGCTCGCAAGGTTGTCGACATGTGGGAAGTGGACACAGCAGTCATTGTGCCAATAGTCGTGACGGCCAAAGGCTTAATAGCCAAGAGCATCGACCAACATCTGAGGAGACCCTCATTAGGCAGTTGGATCAAGGGCCTGATTGAGAAGGCAGTACTATTGGACACGGCGCGTATTGTCCGGAGGTTCCTCTCTCAGGAGCCCTGACCACCGGTAGCTTGGACCCTGTTCCCGATGCCGGTGGGCTACTATTTTTTATATTTTTAAACGTTTTTTTATATGCGTGTTAAAAATATTTAAAAATGTTAAAAATATGTAATATAAGTGAATAAAGGAAATAATAATAATATATTTATTTGTTAAAAATATGGTATAAAAGATGGTAAAAGGTACAAATATGAACAAACATGTTTCGCTAAGTAAGTATTAGCATACAAGTAGGTAAGTAAATAGGTAAATACACTAAATACCTACATTAATTTCTTCTTTCAATGTAATCTTTAACACAATAAAAATTATTAATCAATAACCATTGATACAACTTCTTTGTTATATATTTAGGTACTTTACTTATCCCAATTACAAAGGGAAACAAAATATAGGCCATAGAATACTGTCCAAATCATTTAGGTACTCTATTTAACAAATATCTAACATATTTCATAATAGTACGAGATCCAATAGAAGAAGCACCTTCCCTCATCTGTTATTTGATTAGGATAAATATTATATGCTAGATGATGCTTTTATTGATACATTGCGAGTAGGTTGCCTATCTAAATCTGGTGCCAAAGATGTGAAACAATTAAATTAGTTAATAATTTTTTTTCATCAACTACCCTGATTGGTTATTTAAGAAAGACGAGCATCAGCTGAAAGAATGCGCTCTGAGGAACTCAAAAAGTATAAGTTGCCTAATTTTCCTTGGGGCAAACATAGGAGTTGCCTCGTTTGAAGAGGTAGATAAATGGTGGTAATATACTCTCATCTGTTATTTAATCGAATTATATATCAAATGAAAGGTAATTTTATTCCTAATCCAACCGTATTAGGTTGCCTTCCCAAAAATGGTGTGAATGAATAGTTGCCTACATTTAAGATTTAAAACTTTTCTGGGCTATTTCTGGTGTGAAAAATATATTTCCTCATCTGTAATTAAATGATAATAAGATTATACGCCAGATAAAGCATATATCGATATATCGCGAGTAGACTGCTTAGCTAAATCACATACTAATGATGTTAAACAATAAAATTTGTTTTTAATTAATTTTTATCTACTTCCGTGACTTGTCGATTAAGAAAGTCGTGTATCAGCTGAAAGAATGTGCCCTAAAGAACTGGAAAAATATAAGTTGCCTACTTTTCTCCGGTGCAACTATGGGGGTTGCCTCGTATAAACACGTAAATAAAGGTTCACATGATACTCTCATCTGTTATTTCATTGAATCGTGTATCAAATGAAAGGCTATTTTATTCCTAACCCAGCCCTATTAAGTTGCCTCACCAAAAATGGTGTAAACTTATGGTTACATAGATTTAATACATAAAATTTTCTGGGCTACTTCTGGTCATAGAAATATATTCACTCATCGGTAACTAAATGACAGTAAAGATTATATGCTAGATAATATATATATACATCGCGAGTAGATTACTTAGCTAAATCACATGCCAATGATGTTAAACAATAAAATCTGTTATTATTATTTTTTTATCAACTTCCCTGAGTTGGTATTTAAGAAAATGGAGCATCAGCTGAAAGAATGTGCCCTAAAGAACTAGAAAAATATAAGTTGCCTACTTTTCCTCGGTGCAACTATGGGGGTTGCCTCGTATAAACAGGTAAATAAAGGTTCACATGATGCTCTCATCTGTTCTTTCATTGAATCGTGTATCAAATGAAAGGCTGTTTTATTCCTAACCCAGCCCTATTAAGTTGCCTCACCAAAAATGGTGTAAACTTATGGTTACATAGATTTAATATATAAAATTTTCTGGGCTACTTCTGGTCATAGAAATATATTCACTCATCGGTAACTAAATGACAGTAAAGATTATATGCTAGATAATATATGTTTACATCGCGAGTAGATTACTTAGCTAAATAAAATGCCAATGATGTTAAACAATAAAATCTGTTATTATTATTTTTTTATCAACTTCCCTGAGTTGGTATTTAAGAAAATGGAGCATCAGCTGAAAGAATGTGCCCCAAAGAACTAGAAAAATATAAGTTGCCTACTTTTCCTCGGTGCAACTATGGGGGTTGCCTCGTATAAACACGTAAATAAAGGTTCACATGATACTCTCATCTGTTATTTCATTGAATCGTGTATCAAATGAAAGGCTATTTTATTCCTAACCCAGCCCTATTAAGTTGCCTCACCAAAAATGGTGTAAACTTATGGTTACATAGATTTAATACATAAAATTTTCTGGGCTACTTCTGGTCATAGAAATATATTCACTCATCGGTAACTAAATGACAGTAAAGATTATATGCTAGATAATATATATATACATCGCGAGTAGATTACTTAGCTAAATCACATGCCAATGATGTTAAACAATAAAATCTGTTATTATTATTTTTTTATCAACTTCTCTGAGTTGGTATTTAAGAAAATGGAGCATCAGCTGAATGAATGTGCCCTAAAGAACTAGAAAAATATAAGTTGCCTACTTTTCCTCGGTGCAACTATGGGGGTTGCCTCGTATAAACACGTAAATAAAGGTTCACATGATACTCTCATCTGTTATTTCATTGAATCGTGTATCAAATGAAAGGCTATTTTATTCCTAACCCAGCCCTATTAAGTTGCCTCACCAAAAATGGTGTAAACTTATGGTTACATAGATTTAATATATAAAATTTTCTGGGCTACTTCTGGTCATAGAAATATATTCACTCATCGGTAACTAAATGACAGTAAAGATTATATGCTAGATTAGATAATATATATATACATCGCGAGTAGATTACTTAGCTAAATCACATGCCAATGATGTTAAACAATAAAATCTGTTATTATTATTTTTTTATCAACTTCCCTGAGTTGGTATTTAAGAAAATGGAGCATCAGCTGAAAGAATGTGCCCTAAAGAACTAGAAAAATATAAGTTGCCTACTTTTCCTCGGTGCAACTATGGGGGTTGCCTCGTATAAACACGTAAATAAAGGTTCACATGATACTCTCATCTGTTATTTCATTGAATCGTGTATCAAATGAAAGGCTATTTTATTCCTAACCCAGCCCTATTAAGTTGCCTCACCAAAAATGGTGTAAACTTATGGTTACATAGATTTAATACATAAAATTTTCTGGGCTACTTCTGGTCATAGAAATATATTCACTCATCGGTAACTAAATGACAGTAAAGATTATATGCTAGATAATATATATGGGCGCAAAACCAATATTTGATAATTTTGATATGGATTTAATTTGGTCACTTCCTGTTTATTTCTTTTAAAATATTGCAATATCCTGTTGAATTTAAACTAGGATTTAATTTGATAACATTCCTTCGTATTATTTAAAATATAGCGATATCCTGTTGAATTTATATAAGGATTTAATTTGATAACTTCCTTTCGATTTATTTTAAATATTACAACATCCTGTTCAATTTATAACGAATCAAATAACGACTTCCTTTCTTATTTTAAAAACATATTACAGTACCCGGTTAAACTTGTGAGGATTTAACTTGACCAGTTCCTTTTTATTTCTTTAAAATATCAGAGCATCCGGCCATATTTAAATAAGAATTTACTGTGACGATTTCCGTTCTATTTATTCAAAATAGTTTTCTACCTTCATAGTGAATTTTGTTACTTGTCAATTTCTGTGTATAAAAAACGATGTAATGTGTTTTGAAAGGCACTCTCTTTTGCCGCCTATGGAATAAACACCTTGAACTTGAAGTAAGGTATTTCTTTATCATCACTATAACATTTCTGACATTCTATATTACTGTGACTGTGAATTTTGTATGACGTCGACACCGATGGCCATCATGCGCCGACATATATGTTTACATCGCGAGTAGATTACTTAGCTAAATAAAATGCCAATGATGTTAAACAGTAAAATCTGTTATTATTATTTTTTTATCAACTTCCCTGAGTTGGTATTTAAGAAAATGGAGCATCAGCTGAAAGAATGTGCCCTAAAGAACTAGAAAAATATAAGTTGCCTACTTTTCCTCGGTGCAACTATGGGGGTTGCCTCGTATAAACACGTAAATAAAGGTTCACATGATGCTCTCATCTGTTATTTCATTGAATCGTGTATCAAATGAAAGGCTATTTTATTCCTAACCCAGCCCTATTAAGTTGCCTCACCAAAAATGGTGTAAAGTCATGGTTACATAGATTTAATATGTAAAATTTTCTGCGCATGCATTAACTGTGACAAGTGTGATGCATCTTTCATTTGATAGACAAAGATGCATCTAGTTCATTTTTAATGTGTAAATTATATTAACCAATATATATTTAATACCAACTCAGGGAAGTTGATAAAAAAATTATAATAACAGATTTTACTGTTTAACATCATTGGCATTTTATTTAGCTAAGTAATCTACTCGCGATGTAAACATATATTATCTAGCATATAATCTTTACTGTCATTTAGTTACCGATGAGTGAATATATTTCTATGACCAGAAGTAGCCCAGAAAATTTTATGTATTAAATCTATGTAACCATAAGTTTACACCATTTTTGGTGAGGCAACTTAATAGGGCTGGGTTAGGAATAAAATAGCCTTTCATTTGATACACGATTCAATGAAATAACAGATGAGAGTATCATGTGAACCTTTATTTACGTGTTTATACGAGGCAACCCCCATAGTTGCACCGAGGAAAAGTAGGCAACTTATATTTTTCTAGTTCTTTAGGGCACATTCATTCAGCTGATGCTCCATTTTCTTAAATACCAACTCAGAGAAGTTGATAAAAAAATAATAATAACAGATTTTATTGTTTAACATCATTGGCATGTGATTTAGCTAAGTAATCTACTCGCGATGTATATATATATTATCTAGCATATAATCTTTACTGTCATTTAGTTACCGATGAGTGAATATATTTCTATGACCAGAAGTAGCCCAGAAAATTTTATGTATTAAATCTATGTAACCATAAGTTTACACCATTTTTGGTGAGGCAACTTAATAGGGCTGGGTTAGGAATAAAATAGCCTTTCATTTGATACACGATTCAATGAAATAACAGATGAGAACATCATGTGAACCTTTATTTACCTGTTTATACGAGGCAACCCCCATAGTTGCACCGAGGAAAAGTAGGCAACTTATATTTTTCTAGTTCTTTAGGGCACATTCTTTCAGCTGATGCTCCATTTTCTTAAATACCAACTCAGGGAAGTTGATAAAAAAATAATAATAACAGATTTTATTGTTTAACATCATTGGCATGTGATTTAGCTAAGTAATCTACTCGCGATGTATATATATGTATATATTATCTAGCATATAATCTTTACTGTCATTTAGTTACCGATGAGTGAATATATTTCTATGACCAGAAGTAGCCCAGAAAATTTTATGTATTAAATCTACGAGTATGTAACCATAAGTTTACACCATTTTTGGTGAGGCAACTTAATAGGGCTGGGTTAGGAATAAAATAGCCTTTCATTTGATACACGACTCAATGAAATAACAGATGAGAGTAGCATGTGAACCTTTATTTACGTGTTTATACGAGGCAACCCCCATAGTTGCACCGAGGAAAAGTAGGCAACTTATATTTTTCTAGTTCTTTAGGGCACATTCTTTCAGCTGATGCTCCATTTTCTTAAATACCAACTCAAGGAAGTTGATAAAAAAATAATAATAACAGATTTTATTGTTTAACATCATTGGCATGTGATTTAGCTAAGTAATCTACTCGCGATGTATATATATATTATCTAGCATATAATCTTTACTGTCATTTAGTTACCGATGAGTGAATATATTTCTATGACCAGAAGTAGCCCAGAAAATTTTATGTATTAAATCTATGTAACCATAAGTTTACACCATTTTTGGTGAGGCAACTTAATATGGCTGGGTTAGGAATAAAATAGCCTTTCATTTGATACACGATTCAATGAAATAACAGATGAGAGTATCAAGTGAACCTTTATTTACGTGTTTATACGAGGCAACCCCCATAGTTGCACCGGGGAAAAGTAGGCAACTTATATTTTTCCAGTTCTTTAGGGCACATTCTTTCAGCTGATACACGACTTTCTTAATCGACAAGTCACGGAAGTAGATAAAAATTAATTAAAAACAAATTTTATTGTTTAACATCATTAGTATGTGATTTAGCTAAGCATTCTACTCGCGATATATCGATATATGCTTTATCTGGCGTATAATCTTATTATCATTTAATTACAGATGAGGAAATATATTTTTCACACCAGAAATAGCCCAGAAAAGTTTTAAATCTTAAATGTAGGCAACTATTCATTCACACCATTTTTGGGAAGGCAACCTAATACGGTTGGATTAGGAATAAAATTACCTTTCATTTGATATATAATTCGATTAAATAACAGATGAGAGTATATTACCACCATTTATCTACCTCTTCAAACGAGGCAACTCCTATGTTTGCCCCAAGGAAAATTAGGCAACTTATACTTTTTGAGTTCCTCAGAGCGCATTCTTTCAGCTGATGCTCGTCTTTCTTAAATAACCAATCAGGGTAGTTGATGAAAAAAAATTATTAACTAATTTAATTGTTTCACATCTTTGGCACCAGATTTAGATAGGCAACCTACTCGCAATGTATCAATAAAAGCATCATCTAGCATATAATATTTATCCTAATCAAATAACAGATGAGGGAAGGTACTTCTTCTATCGGATCTTAGATCATAATTACCTAACCTAATTTAGTATTTAGGTAGATATCTACGATGAGTAATACTAATAATGTCATCCATAATACTGTACTATTACTGATTCTGTGATAGCATTAATCAGCCAGTGAACTCTTAACCTAAAGTCTAAACGATCCATTAAATGGAATTTCTTGGAACTTTTATATCAATATCATTTTTTATAAAAACACCCTAAGTATCCCTAGAGGGTCAAAATAAATTTTGATTCGATCCCCCTTTAGGAAATAAAAGTATGGTCTATCTGTGGTCAATGCGTGCACGCTGCGCACGGTGAGTACCGACACGGCCGACACCGGCCATTCATGTCAAGCGACGGTGTTGATCGTTGACAGTGAGCAATCGCATATGGTGACCGTTCGATACGCGTCGTAAACGCGGCGGTTCTCTTATGGTGTCTTCTCTTTAGTTTGTATTTCGATATGTTGTAGTTATCGTTCTAAATAAATAAATTGAATTCAAAGAAATTATGTCTTTCGAAAGAACATCATCAACTAACATTCAGATATCTGTCAAAATAATAGCCGCTCTCCGGATATGGTACGCGGATGCTACGGCCACTGTGCCTGTTATACACGGGTATGATTTATGTTCTAGTACTTAAACTTAGTAACTCCATGTCAGGTTTCTTTCCGTGCGTTTGCCTTCCTAATACGGTCCTATACGGTGTAGTGGGCGGAATAATTTTAGTGTACATGACCAAAACAATAGAACTCAAAACATTCTTGTTGGTTTTATAAGCTCGAGCTTTATGGATTTCTAAGTCCTTACTAGTCGTAAAAGATACTAAACTGCATCCCTAAACGAGTGCTAGCGTCACCTGGAGTCTGTATGGGAATATATTAAGATAGATAAGTATATAATGTCTTGTACACAAGACATTAAAAGGTTAGCTGTATTCTTTAACCAGGACAAGACAATTTGAGGAAAATAACGGGATGTAGTACTCGATTATTTGCATCCTGCGTGGTTTGATTATCTGTTGGTATTTTGCGCAGTTGAAACACAATCCGACTGTGCTTATATCCTATCTGTAATTCTGTTAATCGAGTGTGCTGGCGAAACTCGGTTATCGTATCGATGACCCGCGGTCACTGTCACACGCCCAGCCCTGCGGCTCCACACCACGCCACGGCACGACATTCACTACTTTCCTGTTTGTTTTGACGGACATATCTATCACAATGTCAGCTTATGTAGAACGCGGTGCTTCACAAAAGTCCTAGATTTCACTGTTTGACCGTGTTTTAACTGTCAGAATTAAACATTCACCATTAATAGAAAACAAAACTTTATAGCAACAAAAACAATAACAATCAAAGAACAGTTTTGAAACAACGGAATCTAACTTGAACTATGATGACTAATGTGTACCTAACCTTACTTAGCAAACATGGATAAGCTCAGAGCTCGTTGTGGTCATTAAATTCGAATTTGATAATTATCACTTAGGTATCATCCGTTGAATTAGGTCCACTCAGTATTCATGTCGTGTTAACCGTTACAGTGTGCTCGTTTCGATCGTCAGACTGGTTCGCGGATGGCTGGTAAAAGCGGCGCGGGAGCATGCGGCGCGCAGTCAGCGCATGTGAGACCCGTCGCGCGCACGCTCCACCATGTTCCTAGCACTCGCCTGCCTGCTCGCCACCGCGGCCGCCGCGCCCGCCACCTACGACCAGCGTCAAGATGGCGAGGTCAACGTACAAGCCGACGTGCAGAACGTGTTGTTCGTCGTCGCTTTGCCAAAGAAGTTACCGCTCAGCATCTTCGACATGTTCTCCAAGAGTCACAAGCCGCTCGACAGGGACCATGACATTCAGGAGAGATCTGATGTTCGAGTGATGGAGGCTTTCGTGGAGCCGAGCACGCCTTACCGCGTTGAGATCGGCGCAGGCGACAGGTCTGCAAGCGACGGGCGCGCCGTCGAGGTGGTGATTGCGGGGCGTCGCCGGCTCGAGTCCGATTCAGACGAACAGGACGAGTATAAGCTGTTAGGTGCAACGGAAAACTGTGGCCCCGACCGCAAGCGAGACCCTGTGACCCTTATGTGCCAGGCCGAAGCGCCGGTGGAAGCGAGCGCTGAACAGAACCTGCAAGCAAAGGAGGAGGATAAAGTAGAGTCGCAACAAGCGCCTGAAATTGTTGTTGTTACGTCATAGTTTCCGATCTCTGTGTTTATGTATCATAGTTAATTTATTTCCAAATATGTTCGCCATGTAATTTATTTATTCCTAATTTGTTAAGTAAAAAGTTTTTAATTTTTGACGTGTGTTTTTTTTTGTGTTTGATGACAACTCGTAAAATGAAACCCTTTAGCAGACAGTTTTTTTTTCAATGGTTTTGATAGAGACAATATCATTACCTATTTTGGTTTAATTAATTTTCTTTTTACCTTCATCCTTTTTACTTAATTTTTTATATAGAAATCAAAATCAATTATGTATAAGTGTTTACTTTTACGATGCATTTGTATAATATAATAATAATATTCCACAACTATCACACAACGCCGTTCTAGTCCCAAGATAAGCAGAGCTTGTGTTATGGGTACTAGACAACTGATAAACATACTTACATATTTCTAAATACATGCATATTATAGATAACTTACACTCAGACACAGAACAAATGATCGTGCTTATCACACAAACATTTGTCCTGGGTGGGAATCGAATCCACGACCTCCGGTGTAGCAGTCAGGGGCGCTAACCACTAGACCAACAGGCCAGTCAACGCCAAGAACTTATACGATGCCTTTGTAACCTGACCGATATGAATGCACCGAGTTATTTGAACTAATTATGCATTATTATTTCTTGAGTCAGTAGCTTAACTTATATAGGTACTTATGTATATGTTCTCTTTATTAGGTATAAAGATCGTTTTTGTAACTACGACTTCGTTCTGTTTTTCTTGGTGTTTTTCCATTGTTGTGACCGACAAATCTGGACCTACACGATCATTTTAAATGTTTTTTTTCCTGTTAAATTACTGCGAAGGTTAAAGATCTTAATGCATAAGTAGCTGGTCCACAGTATGTAGTTAACATTTTATTTATTCATTAGGCTCACCAACAATTATTGACACTTAGCGATAGATATTGGTAGACAGATAGATAGATAGATGGATAGATATATTTCTATATACTTTATTGTACACCAATGATAAAACACACTCACACACACACACACACACACAGACACAGTTTTGGAAGAACTTGCAAAAAATAACCAAATGCTTCTTGGACTTCTGAAACAAGTTGCATTCACATTAGTAGATTATTTGTATAAGGCAGTTATCTGACTTAACAAGGGTATGTAAACTTTCATATCTTCAGGATAGTAGGTATTGTAAACTGCCTATTGTTCACTTAAACTAAATGTGCATTCAAGACAACGGTCCTATTATACATTGTCTAAACTGAAAATGGGTGCAAGAAATAATTTTCCATGGGAAATACAAGACATCGAGCCAGAAGTAGCTTGTGAACTTGCAAAATACTTTAAAAGTAAGTTTTAAGGTCATATTAATTTAATTGAAGTCACGTGAAAATAACAGAATACTTTTGATCTATTTCATCGCATTAATGTTGTGTTTAGAAAGGCATTTTAGCCTCATTAACTCAATGTGTTTATTAACATACTCGAAGACAGATGGGCATACAACATTGGCGGCATACTCCAAACTATCAAACATGGCTAAATGACACTGACATAAAATCTATCGACAGGCGTTTTGAAAGGATAATCATCATAGATGATGAAAAAGGACACTGCACAAGGAAATAAAATAAAAGAATAAAATTGCCTTTTATTTGTTGTTAGTAATACAAATACCATAACGTTGATACAAGTAAAAATAATAATTTAAAACCAAATATTACATAGGTACATACTGTATACAGACGCTTAAATTCAATTAGAAAACAACACAGAAAGTCGAAAAGAAATAATATAATAGGAACACAACTAAAACACAATTTTCGTCTTGAGACACGTATGGTATGGCGGACGTAAAAATATAGCGCAGCTTCCCGAACGCTGCCCAGCCGAATTCTGGAGTGGCGATCATCGTACTGGAAGACGCAGCGTTAGGTGATCTCCCACAAGATGGACCAATGACCTGGTGAACAGTCATTGTGGCGACACTTATAGAAGCCCCAATGACAGCCCCATTTCTTGTCCAGACAATTACTGTCCATTCCAGGTTGCCTGGAAGAAATCACAGAATGCGATAAGGCTGCCCATTGTATATGTGTGTTTTAGTTTCTTATTTTTGTATGTGTAATGGTGTACAATAAAGCATATAATAAATAAATAAATAACAGTTGACGTTTTTGGTTGAAATGATAATGACGATGACGAGTTTTGCATGGATAGAGAAGCTGTACTCGTAGCTCCCCGAATAAAATTTATGTCTAAGTGTGTGATGAAGACTTCTAAAATTGTGTTCAAAGAAACGGTTTAAAATAAATTCTTTATATTTGAGTGGGTTGGTAGTATAAGTGTAAAACACTAGTACCTACAGTAGCTTAGCCTAGATGCATATAAAATTGAACATAGTTTCTGTTACGATTCTCTCAAATACAAAAAAAAAATTAAGTGGCATAATGTTCATTAGGCAATCGGCGGAAGTAACATCTCGTGCCAGACCCTGGTTCGGGCTATTGTCTGGAGCGAGGAGGAATGGCAGGCGGTCGTCTCCTCACTTGCAAAGGCGGAAGTCTCCTTACTTGCAAAGGCGGAAGTCTCCTCACTTGCAAAGGCGGCCGCACGCGCGAGAGAACGGCCATTACGCCCCAGTTGCTGGGATTCCAACCCCGATTTCCAGCCACCGTAGGCGTGGGTGGTGGTGCAGACGGCGAGCGATGGAGAGCTTGCCATCCGGCTGTCCGGTAACGGTCCGGACCGAGCCCAAGTCGTCAACGGCGCATAGTTTTCCACGCACATCTTAAGGAAATTTTAGGGGTCCAGCAGGGTCGAAGCCTACTGGGGCCATGGGTTCTGTGAAAGTGAACTTCGGGGCCTTGGAACGAAGACAAAGAAGAAATAGGAGTGGGTTTTAGTCGATTTCCCAGCTAAAAAAAGCATGATAATTATGAAGGATGGTTAAGGATGCTGGAACCCATTTGAATCGAGATCTACAGGTAAGGTCGATGCGGTGATGCTAAAAAAAGCCTGTTACGCGCTGTCAGCTGTGGCTTTTCTGCACAACACTATACTACGAATGACGCAAGTTTTCGGCGTTAAATTACGCGTCATTGTTGATTAAAATCCTTACCTTTGATTTGTCCGATTTGTCAAACGTTGCGTTGTTGTTCGATTCCCTATCATATGACATAGGCTGCCTACTTCGGCAAAATATTAAATATACTTACGTCGGAATTTAAAATTTATGTACGACTAAAATTCTTCAATTTGAAAACTACAATATCCCGTCGGTTTTAGAATACACCGTTAAATTTTGGTGGTTTTAATCCCGCGGAGTGTCGATTCGGTACATGAAACACTATCGATTTGTAAAGAGATAATTAAAAAATAAAGTACTTTTTAACCGACTTAAAAAAAAGGAGGTTTCTCAATTCGACCGTATATATATGCTTTTTTTATGTTTGTTCGCCGATAACTCCGTCGTTTATGGATCGATTTGCAAAATTTTTTTTTCCCCTTAAAGGGTATACTTTCAGATTGGTCCCATTTTTTTCAAAATCCAGTTTTGATAATGGAATCCATGAGAAATTGAGGGAACTCCTCAAATATTATAGGCAACCATATACTGATTTTGGTATTTTTATCGAGGACTTAAGCATTTACAGTCAAAAAGTAACATTTGATTTCTTCTTCATCAGTTCCACTGAACTGATGAAGAAGACCAGAAATGGCCAACGGAACTTCATACTCGCATAGATATCACAAGAAGATAGTTAAGCGACTATGACAATACAAAAAAATAAATGGTTCTGAATAGTTATGTTGAAAATGGTATCATCAAAGTGACCTGATGATGATGATGGAGCCGGAAGATAGGCACCGGAACTCCGTAATGAATCAATGTATCTTAGCCGTGTTTGGGCTTGTTAGAATTTTCATGGGATGCACTTTGACTATAAAGTACTATCAAACTGATCTGATGATGGAGCCGGAAGGTGGAAGGTAGACACTTGAACTTCATAATAAAACAATGTATCCTAGCAGTGTTTGAATTTATTGGAATTATCATGAGAAATAGGCACTATGGTTATAAGTGCATCGCAACTAAAAAGTGTGAAATAAAATTTAAATAAGAAACAAACAATACCGAGAAACACCGACTTCCGAAATTAAAGTTATTATAATCCGTTTAGTGTTTTTTTATTGAAGTCGGTTATTTTTTTTTTGTAAAAAGTTTTTTTTTAAACTCGAATTAATTTACGCTTATTAAATACAAAATTAATTTCTTTAAGTAAACGTCAGCTGAGCGAGTCCAATTAAACTGTAGGTAGTTAGTACGCAACGACCGACAACTACCTACAAAGTTATTAACTCGTTTACTTAAAGAAATTAATTTCGTATGTGTATATTAATTCAAGCTTTTGAAAAAAAGTACATCAGTACAAATCGATAGTATTTTATCTACCAAAACGACCCTCCGCGGGATTAAAACGACTAAAATTTAACGGTGTATGTGTCACCGTAAAATTGCAAATACCGATAGATTACAATCTATCTCGAGAGATTGTAAACTATCGAAAGATTGTGAACCTTAACAAACAGTTCACGATTTAACGCATTATTTTTCGGGAGATTGTAATATCTCGAATTTAAACTGTTAAATTGTCAAATGGTATAGAACAGAACGCATCTCGCGCGCTGATTGGTTGAACGTCATGTGCCGCGAGCCGCCATATTTGTTTGGTAATTCGTTTGTTGTCAAACGTAAACAAACAGTATTCTGGTGATTTTAAATTAATTTTGTGTTAAAAATAACTTGTGAGTTAAAGTTAGTCATATGTAATTGTTGTGAAGTAAAACTGAATCTGTGGTTAACCTAAGAAGTGCAATTAGAACTATAAATAAGTCAGTTTTAGTCAACGAATATAATCAAAATTACATACATTTTCACATTTTTTATGAATGTACACCTTTAGGATCTTAATTCATAATATTTACAATGTCGGAAATTGAGTCTGTCATCAACAAAACTCAGAAATACCAGCTATTTTTAATCACGATGAATTTACTATAGAGTTACAAAACTATTACAAAGGGCATAATCAAAATAGCAAACAATTAGAATGGACAAATCTGAGAATTCAAAATGTAATAAAATTGTTAGACGAGTATAGCACAATAAAATCTCAAGGTAGACGACCAACAAATAAGCATTACCATCATGCAAGAAAATACGATGTAATGAATGTTGGTAACTATAAATAAGTGAACATTTTTTTTTGGCACAATTTACTTTTACTTCTTTTTTCTAATAGACAATTTTGTTACGTTTTCGATTTATATATTTTTAATTTGTTTTCAAGGAGAAAATATTGTTATGTTTCTGATTATTTTTATTTGCTTATAATTTTTCTTAACATGTCATGTCATAATTATTAAATATCTATTAAATAATAAATAAATAGTTGATCGCGTCACAATTCTCGAAGTGCATTTATTCAATTTCACTGACACCTGTGTTTCATTCCTAAATCTATAGACACAGAACGACCTACTGTAAGACCGACCAATCAGGGACAGTCTTTAGATAGTTGAAAATTTTATGCGCGATAGATTGTAATGTATCAGTTTAACTTCGAGATATTACAATCTCCCGAAAAATAATGCGTTAAATCGTGAGCTGTTTGATATGGTTCACAATCTTTCGATAGTTTACAATCTCTCGAGATAGATTGTAATCTATCGGTATTTGCAATTTTACGGTGACATATGTATTATAAAGTGATATTCTCCTTTGCTCCATGTCCTTTTAGTTTAATTCATCTCAAGTTACTTTAAGCCTAATTACGGTAGTTTCCGTTCAAATCAGAGGTTTCCAAGAAAACCGGACATCGTTTATCTTATTAGTAGTCCAACCTACTCTGTAACTCTGACCGAGCCGTATCCGGTGATTTGATTAAATTGCTATTTTATTGCAAATTGCGATAGTTTATAAAATAATCCTTGCCAACTCTTACTCGAACTCAAAATTATAACCTTGAAACACGTCGGGGAAATTATCGACGTTAGGCATAAACTTAAGGTCTGCCGTCTACGTCGGAGATGCCCAAGGCGTTCACTAGTAGGCGCAAGTTTGCGAACTGCGAGTAATGGGTAGCTCGCTGTCCGTTAAGGACCAAGCTCGGGTGTGGTGCTTTTATTCCTCGCGTACCTCAAAGAGTTGTTAGCAAGATTCACAGGGCCCGTCAGGGCCGATGCCTGTCCTAGTTTCAGATTGTTTGAAAGAGTTAACGTGGTAGTCGCGAATACTGAAGGAACACTGTGGGTTTTAGTCAGTAAAAGTCTGATATTGCCTCTCGCTCTGCCCACAGAGGGAGAAGTCAGTTGAGGACAATCCACGTTCAAAAAGGCAGAAAAGGTAACTATGTATCTAATCCCAATGCAAAATAATGCAACTGCAGATCACAGCATCAAGATTCATCATTTGAATGACGTCATATCGTGATCGATCGAAAATAATCTGATGATTATTTTGGTGATTACTAATATGGATAGATTGAGCGAGACGAGATATGGAAGAAAAGTGAGTTCGTGAAGGCGTCAAGGGTGACAGGACAAAATGGAAAAAACGGGCAGGAAGATTGAAAATCTCAGTTTTATGACTTTTTGATTGTAAAGCCCAGTAAAGATCTTTACTGGGCTTTCCAATCAAAACCTATGTCTTACTCACGATATTTGCTTTTTCTTCGGTCTATTCTGTCCCATAGTCTCTTTCTTCTTTCTATTTCAACCGGTTTTGGGTAAATGTAGATCAATCGAAAAAAGTTTGGCAGCCTACAATCACACTTCGCAACTAAAATATTGTTTTTTTGTTCGCAACAGATGAACACACAGCCTACATTCGCGTCGGTCCAAAGGGCTACTTCTTCCCGAAAACCTTCACAGCTGAAGCTGGCAATATCTACAACATGGAAGTCAGGTCTACTGACGTTTTCATCGCCAGCTACCCAAGATCAGGTCTGTTTTATAACTTCTAACGTGTTAATTCCAAAAGTACGCAAGAGAAATTTGAAAGATTAATAATCAGAAAATCTTCGGTCGGTCACTATTACTTTCATAACGACCTGCACAATGATGTGGGTTCAATACATCGAAACTGCAGACATTGCAGCTTGTGGACCTACACTTATAAAACTGCGATGAGAATAAAATTAGCTCTAGCTTGATGCATAGATGATATAAAAACCATAATTAGCCATTGTTACTGTAACACAATTAGATAACGTAACAAAAAGTTAACGGTTCAATGTGCTATTTCTATGTTGAGAAAACAAAATAAAAGATACGGAGAAGATTGTGATTTCTAAAATTTATTAGGTAAAATTTGATATCCACATCATTAAAAATCTGTTAAGGTCAATGTTTTTATTATTATAGATTGAACCTTGAAATATTTTAGTCATCCTATCTAGATCTAAGCTTTAATTAACTGATAACTATCTGATCTTAACCTATCAGATTTCATTTCTAGATATTAAAACATTAAACAGAAATTAAATAAAGTTTAGAAATGTTTGAAATATCATTACTTTTTTAATAATTTAGACAAGTACTTGACTGCAATCACACCTGATGGTAATCAATGATATAATCGTTGATGTGAGGCGCACATTTTCACAAAACTTGGCAGACCTGATGCCTCCATTAATATTTGTACCTCTGCAGGTTCCACATGGACTCGTGAGTTAGTTTGGATCGTGGCCAACGATTGGAACTTTGCCAAATCGGAGACCGTCCCCTTGTTTAGAAGGTTCATGTTTTTGGAGTAAGTTAATATTTGTATCAAGTCTAGCGTTCTTATTTTCTAAAAAGTTTAGGCGCCTGGAAAATAAATTTATCCAAACAAGTAATAAAACGCAAGAAACATATAATATTATCTTAAAATACTGACGTAACTTCGATGTTATTTTTTTTTACAAGGTTACCTATAATTATAATGTTAATATTCTATTTTTAAGATTTCCCACGCTCATCCATCCGTTGATGAAGGACAAAGTCTTGAGTGAAACCGCTGATGACGTCAAGATCAAACATCTTCAGACAATAACACTCCCAGGGACCACTAGGCTGTCTCAAGCAGAGTCTCCACGCTTCGTGTACACCCACCTACCAATATCCTTGCTACCGCCTTCCTTGCTGGATACAGCTAAAGTGGTATATGTGGCGCGGGACCCAAGGGATGTAGTGGTGTCCTTCTTCCACATGAACAGGTTGCACAGGCTGCTCGGATACCATGGAGACTTCAAAACGTTCTGGAACTTCTTCATCAGTAGCTCAAGTGAGAGTGATTTGAAACTAATAGCAATCGACAGATCTACATTTTGTAATCTTAATAAATGAATAGGCGTTTATGTTCTGATTAGAATATTGAACATTTATTATTGCTATTATTATCTGTAACTGTACGTAATAATTTTATGTAACTAATCTACGTTATAGTTTAATAATTGCACTTTTACTACTTTCAGTATATTGGACGCCATATTTTGACAACATTAAAGAAGCTTGGGAGAAGAGGCACCATTCAAACATGTTATTTCTTTTCTTCGAAGATATGTCTAAGGTACCGTTATTATTGCATAAAACCTGAATACTAAACATGAGGTATAAACATGGCACAATCATACAACACACAATGTTATGAATGCAGGAGTACCGTTCTAATATTAGAAAAACTTCCGTGCGTGTCGTGGTAAACCGATGGATGCGAGACGCTCACGACCGTTCATTGTGGCGACACCTGGAGAGGTCTATCAGCGGACGTCTTTTGGATAAAATGATGATAATGATGATTGAAAAAACCGGCCAACTGCGAGTCGGACTCGCGCCCAAAGGGTTCCGTACCATTGACTTGAAAAATTCACTTTTGTTGTAAATTTTTAAATATTTTTAATTTTATTATTTATTATTAATGTAAAAAATCAACTGAGTATTTTGTGAATATTTCAAGTGCCTACCTGTTACCATTATTGGTATCGAGCAAAAAAGAGCAAAAAAATCGCATTTGTTGTATGGGAGCCTCCCTTAAATATAGAGTCAGTTTTTGAGAAAGTGGATTGAAAAATATTTTGTACACACACAGATGAATAAGCTACTAAGGGCCGGAACACATAGCTGCTTTGCGGCGCCGCACCGCTAAAATCGGCAGTGACACCCGCCGCTCTTTTTCGCGTCGCCGCAATGCAACTTTCAGCGTTTATTATAGTATCCTACAGGGATAACCAGTTCCTCGTGGTATTTGAGTGTGAATAGACGTCTCTCTGCCATGGATCGTGATAAATTTATTGTTGTTATTAAGAAGACATTTAAAATAGAATATTGGATATATCAATTGAACCGCCTGGATAGGTGTCGCGTTGACGAGGGACGCTCTCGAAAGTTTCCTACTAAAAAGAGGAAGGCTAAGAATAGCGGAAATTGGAAGTAGTCAGGTACTCACGGGATGCTGGGAGACGGATGATCACCACACTGGAACCGCGCGCGGGCTAATGCGGCCGGCCTGTAGTTAGATGGCGGTGGGATGCGTGTTTGATTGGCGGGGAATTTGAATAAGGAATAGATAGAGTGAATTTATGGAAATTATTCTAAGGCCGGTTCACCGCCAAAGTCAATATGTGACAAATCAATTTCGTGCCCAATTCGCCACGGTCTGGTATCTTATATATAAAAATGAATAGCTGTTCGTTAGTCTCGCTAAAACTCGAGAACGGCTGGACCGATAAGGTTCATTTTGGTCTTAAATTATTCGTAATTGTCCAGGGAAAGTTTAAATGGTGAGAAAAAATAGTACTCATTGACTATTAGGCGGGTCAGCTTGTCAGGATCTTATACTATAAGATAAATAAATGGGTTAAAACAACAGCACATTTTGTTATCAGGACTTACCTTCAGTCATCCGTCGCGTGGCTTCTTTCCTCAACAAACCCTGCACTGAAGAGAATGTGACTCGCCTCAGCCAACACCTCAGCATCGACAGCTTCAGGACCAACAAGTCTGTTAACTATGATATCATGGATGAACTGGGTCTGCTCAACCATGGAGAAGAGCCGTATATTAGGAAAGGTTATGTTTCTTTTTCTATCCTTGAAATCACTTTATAAATGTTATGTAAGCATACTGCCTGATGTTGAAAGGTAATGAGTGTGTTTACCTACTAGTCTTTTAAATTTAATTCCTGATTAACATGATTGTCTATATCTTATCTATATATATAAAAGAAATTTATGTTAGTTACACTATTTATAACTCAAGAACGGCTGAACCGATTTGGCTGAAAATTGTTGGAAAGGTAGCTTAGAAACAGGAGACGGACATAGGATTTTATCCCGTTAAATAAAAAAATCCAAAACCTGCTCATTTAATGATATAGGGTAGAGTAGGGTGAAGTGGGGCAGTGTAGGGTAGAGTAGGGCAGAGTAGGGTAGAGTAGGTTAGAGTTGGGTTAAATAGGATAGAGTAGGGTAGAGCGGGAGCGAAGCCACGGGCAAAAGCTAGTAATAAATAAATGGAGAAACTGACTGACATATCAACACAAAGCCTTAACTACAGGTAGGTACTAGGATTGTAAAATTTTGCACAAGGACACAAGGTTTCTTATTATGACGTAGGCGAACACTAAAAAAGGATTTTTCAAAAATTCGTCCCCTGAGGGGACAGAAGGGAAAGAGAGGGTTCACAGTTTGTATGGAGAAACCTTCTTTCATGCTGATTGTTATTTTTAATAATAATTTTAATTTTAATTTAATTACAGTAATGTAATTTTGGTTTTCCAAATCCGATCTTATCAAATGTTTATTATAAAATAATGTATTTTGGTCAATGTATTTAATGGAATTTTAGTATGTATTAATGCACTATACATTTGAGAGAAGACACTGATTCCTGTAACACAGGTGTTTCCACCTAGCACAGAAATTAGGGCCTCGCTCTTTTTGTTCATGTTTTTTTACGCCAGTAAATTTTCTGATTATCTTAAAAAAAAATTAAGCTAGTTTTGTCTTTAAGAGGAAGTTCCAGCTTACCAAAGCTGAACCGTAAATTTGTGGGCTCTAGACTCTCTCAGGGTCTCCCTTATTAATCCAATTAATTGTTATTATTTATTAATTTACATAAATTTTCAATACTATGTGTGGGCCTATGCCACTGCTTTTGGCACATAGTTTAGGGATATATTATTTGTGTCAAAAATATTTGTAAATTATTGCAGTAACATGATATATTAGCAGTTGTCGGGGCACGTAGCTACTAGGTGTCGGTGTTTGGTAGAGAAAGAAATGTTTCCGATAATTACTGTTTATTGCTACTGGCTTATACAAAATGTTCTTATTGTTAAACTAAGCTAAAAATATCAATGAAATCTTTAAATGTTGCACCGAACAGCAGTGTTGTCAAAAGACTGCTGCTTATAATTATACAGTAGTAGTGATATACAGTAGTTTCTAAAATCTTTTGTGGAATCAATCTAGCCATATTATCCATTGTTTTCAATGATATACACGGGGCTCTGAGTTTTACCCATTTAGACTTAGTTATGCTACCTAAAATACCTAAAGTAGCAAGTAGATGCAGACTGTTACTAGATGCAGTAGAATGCCAGTATTTTGTTGATTAATTAATCCTTCTTTCTTTATGAAAAGAGATGACTCTTTATTATTGCAGCATTTTTACGGGTTTTTATTCAAATATACATACATTATCTTGATAATGTTTTTTTGGTTTCAGGCAAGGCTGGTGGTTGGCGCGACCACTTCGACAAGGATATGAATGAACAAGCTGAACAATGGATTGAATACAACCTGCGAGATACGGACCTGCGCTTTCCATACATGAAACACTAGATACTACAGAACTAAATTATAAATAAATGATATTTATGGGTCTTCAAAAACACTAATACACGTCAATTTTTGTCCACTTGTTAACTAGACGTCAATTGTTTGTGAAAAAAACACACTTTTAAACTTTCTTAAAAATTGATAGTTTTAAAATTAAACATTCAAACCAAACAAACGTTTATTCAATTTTTTCTTTTCAAACTTTACGTAATGAGTTAGAACCTGACGTTTGAATTTTGAGTTTGAGTTTGAATATTAAACAGGGGGAGGGGTGGGGCTATTCTTATTTTTTCATATTGAGGAGGGGGGGGGGGAGATGAGACCAAAAAGTAGTAAATAGGTTTACTTATATAATAAATTAATGGCATCACCGGAGAGATGACTCAGCAAGCCGAGCGATGGATCGAAGACAACCTCCGAGGTACGGACCTGCGCTTCCCACACATGATAGGCCTGATACTACAGAACTGAATAAAATAATTAGATTTTCTTACTAAGTACTCGTAAAATAAACAATAATAATGGTAATGTTAAGATTAGCGGTTTTTTTTTTTATGGTAGGTAAAATCATCCAATGACAAGTCCCGACCTTGGGTGGAGCGGGAAGTAGTGTCAGACTCTTACTGACTAAAAACCTACCCCGTTCCTTCATGCCTATCATGCCGGGGCTGAGCCTTCCTCTCAGAAAACGGCCCTTAACCCCAGCAGGCTTCGACCCTGCCTGCCTGCAGCTAGCAGGCTGGGCCTCTACGGTTTGCTGACAGCTCCTTGAGGCGCGCGGGAACAGAACGCGCCGTCGACGACTTGGGCTCGATCCGGTATGTTACCGGACGATCGGACAGCGTGCTACCCATTGCACGCCGTCCGCAAGCCCGCGCCTACGGTGGCCGGAAATCGGGATCGGAATCCCGGCGGCGACTGGGGCGAGCGCCCCGTTGCCTCTGCCTGATGCGGTCGGCCTCCTCCTTTGCTAGCATTACTGCTTCGCAGAAGGAGGCGACCGCCTGCCATCCCTCCTCACTCCGGACCATGGCCTGAACCAAGGCCCGGCGAGATAGATCGCTGCCGCCGATTGCCCCCACGAGGACACGGCGATGCTCCGCCCAGGCGGGGCACACCTCTACAGTATGCTCCACCGTGTCCTCCGGGTGTTCCACACAGTGGCGACACCCGGGCGAATCCTCCGCACGAATCCGGAAAGATTAGCGGTGGGCGTTTTAACAATGAACAGTTTTCAAAGACCGTTTTATGTTCTGCAACGGAACAACCGTTTTCCGTTCTGCGACCAAACAGTCTCTGTTGCACAAATCAGTCTTCGTTTTACAAACCAGTCTCCGAATTACTGTAAGCGAATTTATATCTTACTTCTAAGGAAATAAGATCGAGAATTTATTGATTCAACTATCATACGCGTCGCGTTTCAAAACCAGTTCTTACAATGAAAATTGAACTTTATAGGTATGAAATAAAACACAAATTTTTTTGCTACTCTAAAACCGTCCTCAAACTAGAAGCGACAACGAACGTTTTCTGCTACTACTTCACTCAACGACAGTTTTGTCTTCAAACCAGTCCCGACGAGGTCCGTTTTTAACAACCGTTTCTGTCGTTGCAAGACCGGTTGCGTTTGATCGCGTCGGTCAAAAATTCACCAACGACCCACCACTAGTTAGACTGATGTTACTTCATTTACGACAAATAACATCACATCATGGCCAAAGCCATGACACAACCAAGATAATTTTTATCAATACACCGTAATAACGATAACTGAGCATCAATCTAAAATTTCCATGCATATTTTAACCATATTTTGTCAATTTTGATATTAAAACATGGATTAATGCACTATTGAAGATGTCAAAATATGACTGAACTTGAAATCTGAACGGAACTGGAAAAACTAATTTCTAGTAAAATGGTAATTTTTTCCCCATCGTCTCTCTACATTGGCGTCGTGGTGGGACTTGCGCACTCCAATTGTTTACCTTCAAAAATAAAAAAAAAGGTCTGTGTCGGTAGCTGTGTCGTTCATTTGTTTTTCCGTGACATACCTAGGGTGAGGGGCTAGACTAAGAGATATAATCCGCAGTTTTGTGGCGAAGTGTTAGGCATTAGCTAACGAGAATTCTTGTTCTTCATCTCCGACTTGCCGGCCGTAGTGAACATTGACGAGGAACAGGGCTCCCACCTCTCTCTTGCCTTTATTGGCTGGCTTGAGTTACGATTCGCAAGAGCAAAAGTGGTCGGGAGAAGGATGTATAATCCAGTTAGACTCCAAAAATCATAGCCCTATAGTCTTTGTTTTCCATATGTTGCAATAGTTTAAAAACCGAGGGTGCTTACAGGGATAACCGTCGGTAGGTATCACGTTCCATTAAAAGTGTCTAAAGGGCCTCTGCGAGCTGGTTTCGGCTCCTCGTACACCTTCCAAAGATCCAGGACCTCAGGGTCCTGAGATAAATAGATCATAATTTCAACTTCCTTATTTATCACATTGCTATCTTATTTATTACTTAACATAACCAAATATTGTGATTTTTTTTTGCACGACCGTCACAACCCAGCGTTAGGCACGCCATAATCGTGGCAGTCTTTTTGTTGAGGAATTGCTGGAGAGACGTCTCGGCCGAAGGTAAGGCCTTCCGCGTGATGCAAGTCCTCACCTGACAAGGTAAGAAGGTGTGGGTTTTATAGTCAGTAAAAGTCTGACACGCCCTAACTCAACCCTAGAGCAAGAGAAGTCATTGGATGTGATGAGAAGGCGTCCGAGATCAAAACTAACCTTCATTTCGTTCAGAATTCAACATGCCACCCGTGACTTAATCTAAGACAATAGGTGTGCGAACGCCGGCGTTCGCTTGGAGCTTGAGTAACTACGACACTGCTTTGTCCCCTAGCTAGTCACAGACCTAATCTACTATTGGTCTTAAACAAGTTTTAATTTTTAAAAGAACTTATGTTTCTGATACACGTGTATAATTCATTAACAGTTAAAATATTACCTACAATTTTATGATTTGATAATTACAACATTTGTTCCTAATCTACTATTGGTCTTAAACAAGTTTTAATTTTTAAAAGAACTTATGTTTCTGATACACGTGTATAATTCATTAACAGTTAAAATATAACCTACAATTTTATGATTTGATAATTACAACATTTGTTTTCGTCTTATGATGTTTGAACAATGGCTTTTTTATTTTAAAATGTTTAAAAAAACACCATTAGCTGTACACCTTACCAAATAACTTATATATCTACATATTTTCGAGTTAGAATGGGAACTAGAGAATGATTTTAATCGTATTATTATGACGATAATACTATTCAGTGACGCAAACAAGAGACACGGTACAAAAAATATTCATATATAAAAGTGACGCAACATTTTATGGTCAGTCGTTCATAAGCTTTTAGTATAATATCTCTCTGTCTTGTTCGGTTATAAGTTACCTATTAGATAATGGGAGAAAATCTTCGTTTACGATTCCCGTTTGATTTCAAAGAGATTGAGCCGGAAGAGAAATTGGAGATTAAAAGATTATTCAACTGTAAGTAACCATGCATTTTTTTTACGGATTTTTCTACAAAAAAGTAAAGAAAAAAATGTAAGTAGGTAAAGAAGATAATAGAGAAAAGTGAGTAAAAGTATGAAGTAAAGAATATCATCAAATTCAGCCCCATTGTTTCGAAATGGATGTTATTCAAACCTGTGATATTTAATATAATATCATTGGTTCAAACTATTCCCAGAAAAGTGGGCACTTTATCATTTTTAACGGTAGATTTAATTTTATTAAGGTAAACCGAATTCACTAAATTAAATTCTTGTTTTTGTTTAATGAATTTTAGTTTATATTTATTCACATATAAGTTACATAAATAAGTTACCTGAGATACAGGTCTACCTAGTTCAGGTGGAATGCAAATTTGTACCTTTACCTTTAATTTAAGCCCTTAATTTATGTAAATCAAACAATTCAATAAAAATAATTATATATTATATTATTATGTTTATTGAATTATTTATATAATATATTTATATCATATAATATATTTATTTATATATATATATTATTAAGTTATAAAAATCATTTGTTTTATTATAATATATGAAAATACGAATTGTTTTGGTTATCTATAAGTAAGTACAATACTAACAAAAAAAATTTTTTAAATGGTCAAAAAACCAAAATCTATTGACTTAACAGGGTTTTCGTAAATATAAATTCAGTATTTGTGATCAATTCTTGTAGCTAAAACTTGTTTTGACTGTCTCACACATATACCTACGTGTTTTTTTTACGAGTATATTCGAAATGTAAAGACAAACCTTGGTTTTTATTATTCTATTTTTATCATTGCCCTTCAATATAGGACAGAAGTTGTAGGTAAATTTTAAATTTTCATAACTGGTATATGGCAATGAGGTACTACGGAATGAACGAGTCCATTTTCTACATTTCAAATTCAAATTCATTTTGTAAACATAGATGATTACAGGTATTTTTCAATATCTTGTTGTAGGTACAATCCATGTCCCATCGATAGGCATACAAAATCAGTCTTACGAAGTTAGTGTATGATAAAAAGAAATGTCAAAGATACAAGCATAATTATCAGTGATCGGAATAGGTAGAGCTATTTAGGTTCATTGAACGCAAACATTGATGTTAATATGGATATTCCACGGGATTCCGACTGATACTACGGGAATTTATTGAATTTCATTCTTTTTGTCACTATGTATAAAAATGGAAGCTGAAGACGAACCAGACCAGAATATTTTTTGTTTAAATAAGTGAATTATTGTTGAAGCGTATTGATTATTTTAATTAGGATTTTATTGTAAGTACAAATTGTTCTAGTTGATAATGTTTTGATTTTTTGAGGAACAAATAATTTGTATGGTAATACGTTTTTGTACAACTTCAGAATAAAAATGTTTAAATGATTGTTAATTTATGAATAAGAAATTCGCCCGCGTGAAAGTAGGTTTCTCAGTTTCTCTAAGCAAACTTTGAAACCCCCTTCCATCCCCAACTCCATTGTGGGGTTGAATTTTGGAATATCCTCACTTAGTTCGTTTACGTCATAAAAGGAAACCTTGTACAAAATTTCAAGTTCCAAGTCCCAGTAGTTTCGACTGTGCGTGAATATGTCAGTCAGTCAGTTTCTCTTTTTTATATTTAGTTAAATAGATTAGGGTTTTTCAAACTCAGACATGTATACCTTGTCGCTGTGGAAGCGATCGGCAACCACGCTGAATGCGTCCCAGAGGGTGAATGGTACGGGGACACCGCCCGGCCTTCCGCGAAGCGGCGAGCCACCTTGTCAGCCTGCTGCCATGGGATTTAGAGACAACAGTCCATGCATAATTTGCGCAAGGAGATACAACGCCGGACAAATCTCCTCACGCAAGTCGCGGTATGGGCGAGATCTCGTGGCGATATGGTGACAGCGACTGTTGCAATCCAGCACTGAGCAGGCTATAATGTCTCACGGTGTCCTCACCTTCCACATAACGCATAACGCAGGTCCTCACCGGACATGGTAAGTTCGGAAGGTTCTTGCAACTTATTCAGTCGGAAGAACCGCCTGGGTGTCACCATTATACAGACTGCCTGGAGCACACGATAGCTCCACCAAAACAGGGCACACCCTGTTTTGGTGGAGCACCACCGTGTCCTTGTGGCAGTGATCAGCGTCGGTGACCTTTCGCGCCGGGCCCTGGTATTGGCTATGGTCCATACCGGTAATGCTTTTAATACTGTTGATTTTGATATTTTGCTTGGTATTCTATGCTCTCTTAATATATCTCCATCGGTGATTGACTGGTTTCGTAGTTACCTGTTTGTTCGACAACGTATTTGCATCGGAGAGATCATTTCTTCCTGGTGTAGTACTTCTGCCGGGGTACCACAGGGTGGCGTTTTATCTCCTTTACTTTTCGCAGTTTTTATTAACTCAATCTCCAACGAATTAATTTCCTCTTACCACCTCTATGCAGATGACCTTCAAATATATTCACGAGCTCCTCTTGGTAAGCTGACTGAGGCTATATTGACCATTAACTTTGATCTGGCCCGTGTATGCGACTGGAGCAAAAGGTACGGACTTATGGTGAAAGACGCAGGTTATAGTGGTGGGTAGTTCTAGGATGGTCTTGAGGATCGACTGGACGACTCTTCCCCAAGTGTCGTTTAACAACTCAGTAATTCCATTTAGTGAGAAAGTTAAGAACTTGGGGGTATTCATCGACACGAATTTTTCTTGGACTGCCCAGCTACAGGATATCTTTTTTATTTTGTGAACCTTGGATATGTATGCTTGATTTCGATTATTCTTTCAGATCCCAAAATCGATTTAATTCGAATAGGTCCGAAAGGCTACCTGATGCCCAGACCTTACATAGAACATGCTGAGAATATTTACAATCTACCTATAAGGCCTAGTGATGTGTTTGTGGCTAGCTTCCAGCGAGCAGGTAGGTCAGAGTTCAATCTACGCTACGACCTTGTCCAAATATAATTAATTTACTTACCCTTGTGCAATTTTATTGCGAGTTCTTAATTTTCCACATTCTAACTATTCAGTCGCCATAAGAAAAAGGGCACCTTTAACCATAACACAAAACTTAGGATACGTTTTGTGTAAAGAGTTTATACATGCACCTGGTCTTATGATGGCAGTATTATAAATCATAGAATTCAGAAAACCATCTTACAGAAATATTGTTAAATTTGTGAGATATGTAGCTATGAGCAAAAAATTTATTTCCAAATTCACCATCGGCAAAATCTGTCGCCTGAAGTCAGCTGTCAATAGTATTTACGTTTGCGGAGTTTTCAAACTAAACAAAAAGCAACTTGACTGTATAAACTTTACGCTTTTATTGTTCTGTAGGTACTACGTGGACTCAGGAGTTGGTGTGGCTGCTAGCAAATGATTTAGATTATGAAACGGCCTTGTCTGTTCCAATCACTCATAGATATCCTTTTCTTGAGTAAGTACTTTTTTGTATTTATACCAAACATATAAAATAATTTACGCAATGATAAGTTCATGAACAAAGGCGAACTGATACTAGGTGTCCTTTTAAGTGGATTATATCATCATCTAAAAAGACACAAATATTAATATAAGTGTACATACCCAAATAATTTCATGTTAAAACTGAATTTAATAATCTACTTTTTTGTATACACTCTGTGATCGTACTTACCTAATGCTGATATTAATTACGTGGATGGATGATATGTGCAAGAGAAATAAACATCAGGCGTCTGTACAACAACTATGCAGTTTACCATTATTCGTATAGTGCATTATTAGAATATGGTTTGATGATGATGATGATGATGCCATCTAGCCGACTTCGACTACAGAGAGCGCATTTCTTGGCTCCTCAACCTTGCTTCACGCCACAGGTGATACTGAAATAGTATGATTGCTCGCCATTTAACGTGATGCAAAAGGACATGCCGTCATGCAGGAGTCGTATCATCCTTACAAACTTTTCAGAGCATCCTAGTTTAATCAGTATTACCCACAGAGCTTCTCGGGGAACACTATTGAAAGCTTTTTCAAGATCGACAGAACAGATGTATAGAGGTCGACCTCGTTCTTTGCTTTTCTCTTGAAGCTGGTGAATGGAGAATATAGCTTCAAAGGTTCCCCGCTCAACCTAATAGCGAGCGAAATACAAATCGGGTCTCTGGAAGGATTGACTCTGATATGGGAATAAGGCGGTTGAAAAAACCGCTTTCTCCGAGGGTTTACAATAGCCTTGACTTTAAAGTAACCAAAAATTCTAATAAAGTGTAACTTTATTTTTATTTACTTACAGAATCTATATGCTCTACTCCGAATGGAGGAAAGACTGCCTGAAAAACATAGATAAGATAGAAAGCATAGAAAAAAAAGAAAAGACCTTAAAATTTCTGGAGGTTATGGCTCAGCCAGTGACGGAGAAATTGGCGGCAATGCCATCCCCCCGGTTTATCAAGACTCATCTTCCAATGTCTTTCTTGCCCCCAACTATAGTGGACACAGCAAAGGTGATATACATAGCGAGAGATGCCAGGGACATTGCCGTCTCCTCCTATTATCATGCTAGACTGTTTAAAGTCTTAGACTTCGTCGGCGAATTTAAAGATTTCTGGGAGATATTCATGAATGATCGTTGTAAGTAAAAACGATGAATAGATATTTGTATCGAAAATGTGATATTTTTAACACTAAGATAATTTATGTTTAATTTTGTTGAAGTTATACAGACACCATATTTCGAGCACGTAAAAGAAGCTTGGAACATGAGGCATCATCCAAACATGCTGTTTTTATTCTATGAAGAACTTGCAAAGGTATCTTTATGTGCATACGTTTTTATAGTTTTTTTTTGTCTTAAAGCCACCTAAAGGGCAATGGAGAGGATTAAGCTCGGAGTTCCTTGCGTGATCGCATCAGGAATGAAGATATCTGCAGGAGAACCATGGTTGCCGACATAGCCCGCTAAACTTAAGTGGCAGTGGGCAGGGCACATTGCTCGTAGAACGGTTGGTTGATGGGGCCGAAAGATTCTATAAAGAGTGGCGAGTCGACTGCGCACTGTAAGACGCAGCGTTGAAAGGCCTTCTACAAGGTGGACCGATTACCTGGTGAGAGCCACGGGAATGCCATGGATGTGAGACACACAAGACCGTTCATTGTGACGACACTTGGGAGAGGCATATGTCCAGTAGTGGACATCCTTCCGCTGAAATGATGATGATGATGATGATAAGTTGTTTGACCAATATAATTTTTTACGACCTTTCAGGATTTACCAGCAGTCGTGCGTCGAGTCGCAGATTTTTTAGGCAAGGAAGTGACAGATCAACAGATGACTCGCCTTTGCGATCATCTTAGCTTCGAGAACTTCAAAAAGAATAAGTCTGTTAACTATGAGGACATGAAGGAGTTCGAAATTGTCTCGTCCAAAGAATCCTTCATTAGAAAAGGTAAAACTAGATTTTTATAAAATATTTTTTAGTTTGTAATAAAAGTTCTACTTCTATCAGAGATTGAAACTCCAACCTTATACCTCTACCACAGTCGCCAAGGTTTTTGCAGCTAACTATTCGCGGTAGCATTAGACAGAAGTTGAAAAAGGGTTCGCTTTGTTATAAAACTACAATACGTGTATATTGTGCTCAAATACAGTTAAGATTGATGTTGAATTTATTATAATCAATTTAGGGTAGTTTAGCCGGTTTGCCGGCCACCTCTGGTTTTCGGCCAGTACGTTATTATATTAATATAATAAGGATACTTTACCCTACTCATTTAAAAAACGACGCCTACTTAATTTAATGGTATGAATCCTACAACTTCTGAATTTTGTAGCTTTTTATTGATCAAACTGTGTCGTCAGTGACCTTCCGAAAGTCTTACAGTGCACGCGTGTGTCAAAATCAGTGAAAAAAATAGTGCGCGCATAATTTTGGCAAGGTAAGTTACAAAGTTGTATAGCGATTTATAAATATATATTGTTGTTCTGTGTACGGGAGATAAGTTTAGTTAGTGTTATTTTAATTAAAATGGAAGAAAGATTATGTTATTTACATTTAAATTTGATGGCCGGGAAACTAGATAATAATGTGGGTAACTATCTACTTCTCGGCCGGCCGGCCGACAACTAGAAGAAAACCATTTACAGTTTATTGATTCTTTTAATTATTAAATTTGGAATTCTTAAAAAATAAATGTTTTGTACACAAAGTAGAACCGCTTCTCATTTGTGTGGTCAGATTTCGGCCGCATGTTTTGTGCTAATTATGTGGTAATAACACTTTTTAGTTATTGAATATTTGACGGCCGAAAATAAGAATTTTAATATTTACCTTTCGGCCTAAGCTAATCGATGTGTCCGAAAACTAATAATTTGCTGACTGATTTTCGGCCAGTAAAAGCTAACGATTATAAATGAACTAATTGAATCGAAATCTTCACTTAGACGAACAATATAGATATAAAGGGACTTCCCCAAAATTTGTCTCATCAGCCAGTTAGAAAATTAAGCAAGTTGAGCAACGGCCGAAAACTAATAAATTTACATTTGGTTTTCGGCCGTGTTTGAAGGGATGGTCGAAAAACAGTTAAAAAAATCTTATTTTTCGGCCATTCAAAAAGCAAGTGGCCGAAAATTAGTTAACATAAATTTATTTTTCGGCCATATTTCAAAGGACGGTCGAAAATCAGATGTTTTAAATCTAGTTTTCGGTCATATAATTAAGAAAATTAAATTGTATACCTACTTAGTATTCTGTTGTATGAATTCGTAGATTTAATCTACAAATTATGTAAATGAAAAACAAAAGTTCTTACAATTGCATGTGCATAGGTATTCACAATTTAGTTTTCAATTTACGTGATTTCGCAAAAAGAACTTTAATACCTTCAAATAAAGTGAAGCTTCCGATGCAATTTTATTACTTTTATGACATTTTCAATAGGACTTGTCATTCTAAAATCAACTTAGTTTATATAAAGCTAAAGTTGATATTTGTTTAAATGGAAATAACGTATATAGGAACAACAAGATTTTGAATAATAGGTAATACATTATGTTCGCTACTAGTTTATTTTTTATTTTTTTAACGTTTTATATAAATGTGTGTAAATATAAATAAAAGAATTAATCATAGTTATTTCATGTTTCAGATGCCTCCTGAGAGAAAGAAAATTAAAAAAAATATTAAACAAAAGAGAACTCATTTTCAATATACCGAAGAAGCGTTAGCTAAAGCTGTTCAGGCCATAAGAATTGAAAAAAAAAGCATTAGAGAAACTTGTCGTCTGTTTGGTGTTCCTCGGTCAACAATCCAAGACCGAATTTCGGGTAGAACTAAAGAACAGCCTCGAAAAGTTGGTCCAGAACCTATATTAGGCCTTGATGGAGAGAAAAAAGTTGTGGACTGGATTATAGATTTAGCAAAATGTGGTATTCCTGTAAGCAAAGAAGTCTTGCTGGAAACAGTTACAAAATTAATAAAAGATATTGGTAAAGAAGACAAGTTTCCAGAAGGGCGACCAGGACAAACATGGTACCAAGGTTTTCTTAGAAGGCATCCGGAGATTAGCTTACGTGAACCTGAAGGTATTAATAAAGCCAGGGAAGCGGTAAAAGAGAGCTCAATCAGAAAATGGTTTACAGAGCTTGAATATTTTTTGACTGAAAGAGGAATGGCAGACGTCTTGAAAGATCCTGACAGAATATTAAACGGTGATGAGACTGGAGTTTCACTATGTCCAAAATCAGGTAAAGTCCTAGCCCCGAGAGGTTACAAAAATGTTTACGTTGTTAAAAGGGGCAACGAAAAAGAAACGCTTACGGTTTTAATAATGATGACTGCATCGGGGAAATTATGCCCTCCACTTGTGGTATTTCCATACATTAGACCGCCAAAAGCGGTTGTAGAAAATATGCCAGAAGGTTGGATAATAGGAAAATCTGAATCAGGTTGGATGCGCTCAGATGTTTTTTATGAATACATTGCTAATGACTTTAATGGCTGGTTAGTGAAGAATAATATAAAAAAACCAGTAATCCTTTTCGTAGATGGTCATAAATCACATATGTCGATGGCCTTAAGTCTTTTTTGTGATGAAAATGGCATTGTTTTATACGCTTTACCTCCGAATACTACTCACATTATGCAACCAGCCGATGTTAGTGTGTTTAAACCTTTAAAACAAGAATGGAAAAAAACTTTAAGAAACTGGCAGGCCAAATCGGAAAACCTCAATAAAACCGTGACGAAGACAAATTTTTGCAAAGTATTTAAAGAAACCCTGGATGTAGATATGACACAATCTATTAAGAATGGATTCAGAAAGTGTGGGCTTTTCCCCTTCGATGTAGATGCAGTAGATTTCACGAAATGCGTAAAGGATTTTCAAGAAAGAAGGAAGAAGAGATCACTATCCTCCGGCGGGTTAACGGAAAGAGATTTCGCAAGTGCAATAAAAGTGGTTGTCTCGATAAAAGAAAATTTATTGAAGAGAGGGATTAATCCAGATACGGTCTGCAACGAAATAGAGTTATCGAAATCATCCTTCAGTAAAATTCGACGGTCAACTTCCAAAACACCACGTAAGTCTACTGAAGTTGTTAATTCTTCTACGTTTAAAACACCTGAGCATATTAATGTTAACGATAATATGATAAGAAAAGAAAATGTCAATACTGCCGTAGGTAATGGTGTTAATGAAGACTATTCTATGCTTGATGATATCTCAATTCCTGATGTTGGAGCATATGTATCGCTAAGTGACATTTCTGTTTTAAAATTAGCCGACATAAACTTAGAGGAATCAAATGCAACCCAAATTACTTTAGAAGAGATTCCGCAAGACTATAATGAGTATGATTCAGCACAGGCTTCGCTACCTCTACAAAGTGACTGTGTAGCATCTACGTCAAAGATAATTACAGTAGCTGAAGTTTACACTCGCCAGTCGCCGTCGTCTTCAAAAAATGCACTCCATCAAAATAGTAATAACGTGAATCCAGTTAAAGATATAATAGTAAATACTTCGTGTATGCTGCAAAATAATAATATACAAAATGATCCATTTAAAAATCATTTAAGATTTCCCATTAGTCCAACTGGAATCCTAACTACAAAGAGAAATATGAATAAATTTCCTAGTGCCATATCTTCAGAAGCTTGGAGAGATTTTCATGATTCCAAAGAAAGAGAAAAACAAAAAAAGGTAGACGAAAAAAATAAGAGAAAAGTTGAAAGAGAACAAAAAAAATGTGAACCGAAACCAAAGAAACAGAAAATAGTTAATAAGAACAAAAAAACACTTAATATCCCTAAGAGTAAACAGACCGAAGACAATAACGAAATTAACAAGGAAGAAAAAACGGACAATAATATTAAAAATATTGATCAAGATGTAGAAATCAATACTAAGAAGACTAATAAAGTTATAAACGAGACTGATGAATATATTATAAAGACTGATTTTGAAAATATTAAAGAAATAAATAAGGAAAACGAGATTAGAGGCATTATTGAAGAAGAGGATGTCGATCACGATTTAGACATTTTTCCATAATCTCAATTATTTTTGTAACGCCATATTATATTATTTTTTTTACCAATGTTCCTACTATTATATATAAAATGATTCTAAGTGTTTAATATTTTTAAGACTTTAATTAAAATCGTTGATTCTTGTGTATTTTTTCCTTTTAAATCCATTATAGAACCTACTGGATAGCAAATAAAGATCATTTTTCAAATAGTAGATTAGTGGCCGAAAACTAGGAAAATAATGGCCGGAAACTGAAATAGGTGGCCGAAAACAGGCGAAATCGCTATTTTCAGAGATTTAAATTTTTAGTAATTTGAATGTGACGTTGACGAGTGGTGGGCGACTGCCCGATAGATGATTTCGGGTTTTGTTCTATATGTTTCAATCGCGCGGAGAATCTTACTTGCGCGATGCAGGATTAGTTCTTATGTGACGACATAGATGTCGCTACATGACTGTTGAATTAATCTTGTTGCCTTGTATTGGGTACAATTCATATGTTTTGTAAGGAGAAAACTTACGATACGCTATTTTAGAAGAAATTATAAAATTGTTTGAAATAAAGTTATGTTTACAATAAAAAAATCCATTTCATTTAGCTAACTATTTAATACTTACCTTACAATAATCAAATTTATCTATGTAGGTAATGTTACAATTTTATATGAAACCATTATTTATTAAAAAAAATTGAATTTATTTCGGAAAAAAAATGTTGTGCACACCTGCTACCAGCAACCTCTTTTGTCTAATGCAGAAGTGAATGGAGTATAGTCATTATAACTCGAAGAAAGTTCACATTTTGTTCATTGTGAAAGATGTATCAACACTGGGTCTTTGGCAAGATTCAATGAAGAAACAGCAATTATTATTTTATTGTTGGTACTGAAAAGTTTTTGTTCTTTTTTCAGGCAAAGCGCATGGTTGGCATGATTACTTTGATGAAGAGATGACTCAACAATCTGAGCGATGGATCGAGGATAATCTGCGAGATACTGACCTGCGCTTCCCACATTTTTAAATGGACTAGTTCCGCGAGCCATGTCGTCCGTCTCACGCCATGGCGGTACTGATTAATGGACCTTAATTAATTTATATTTTCAGGGGCTTATGTTTTATTTACTAACAAAGTTATTAAGAATTTTGTTACTAAAATTTATTGGGCCTAGTTGCCATTAATAAACAATTATAATTTAATATGTCCTTTACTTATTTGCTAAACATATTTTTAAATACTTCCTAAAACACATATAAAAAAAAAACATTTAAAAATATAAAAAATCAGTAGTCCGCCGGTGTCGGGGGCAGGGTCCAAGCTACCGGTGGGCTAAGTGGGTAAGGCTCCAGAGAAAGGAACCTCCTCACAATGCGACCTGTATCAAGGAGTAATTCCTTCTGTATCAGGCTTTTGATCCAACCGCGTAACGACAGCTTCAACAGATGGTAATCGTAGCTTTTGGCTATAAGGCCATTGGCAGTCACGACAATCGGCACAATGATAGCCGAGTTCACAATCCACATGTCGAAAACCTCATGTGCCAAGTGTGAAAGCTGAGAAAGAGAAACAAATCAAATATCTAGTATTTGATTGTTTCTCTTTCTCAGCTTGCTCATGTACGAAATTAATTTCTATAGGTAAACGTCAGCTGAGCGAGGACAATGAACTGTATGTAGTTAGTACGCAATTACCGACAACTACCTATAGGTCATTGACTTATTTACTTAAAGATGTACATGCGTATATTACTTTCGTACATGCGTATATTAATTCGAGTTTTAGAAAAAAAGGACTTTATTTTTTTTATTTTATTTTTACAAATTGACAGTATTTCATGTACCGAATCGACCCTCCAAGGGATTAAAACGACCAAAATTTAACGGTGTATATACAGCGTGTAATTGACAGGTTGGCAAAAACGAAAAGTATGAATTCAGACTGGTATTGTTAATATTTTGATAGTGAAATATTTTCCCGGAAATGATAGGTGAACGTTTTTCAATTTTCAATTTTATTTCGGCTACGCAATGTATAACGAACATTGCGATACGCGCGCGACCCTGTACCTCGCGCGTTGTCCATTCATACTAATAGGTAGGTACTTCGGGACGTGGACCTTGTTTGGAATAAATACATAGTACACTACACACACAAACACACCTATCAAAAAATTTAAACACAAATTCAACACCTATCAAAAATTAAAATAGTCACTTACTTAAAGTCTCTCGGGTCGTTCACCCGTGAAACGAATTGGCGATTTAGCTGCTGCCGATGTATCAGCCATCTGCAGTACGCCAGTCTACGCGTTGAGTCACCAGGTACCACAGCCTGCACTTTATGGATCCGATATGGACGTTGCTTGTCCTTTCGAAGGCCTTTGTGCACAGCCCAATGTGAAACACGGGGTCCGTTATTACCTACGCCTTACAAGTTTTGCAGCAGCACGGGTTCCCAAACGCGGATTTCGACGGACAACATCTAAAATCGCCTGCTTAGAACGAGCACGGATTGTCCTTCCAGCACCTTTCTGATGCGGCACAATAGGTAAATTTTCTAAAACACGCTGATATGCCCGTGTGATAGTACGACTATTAGCTGGATGTCGTTCATTTGGGTGTCTTTGAACATAGAGCCTTAATGCCAACGACGCGTTTCCTCTAGCTTCACCCAAGCAAATTAACATCTGGCCATATTCGCGAGCACTAAACGTTTCATTACGCCGATTCATGACGATACCACAAAACACAAAATCACACAACTCAACTGAACGCAATACACAGTCCCGAACTCTCGACAGTTGAAAGAAAACGAAATAGACGTCAAGAACGCACCAACAATCGCGGCAAACTCAAATGGCGGCTCAGCGCCCCAGCGGCTGACGGTTTCGTTTGTCGGCAAACCTTTGAGAGTTGTGTGACACGTGTAGCAATTAGGGCTGCCCACATGGTATGAAATTAAACATTTTTATTTCGGTAATAGTAAGTACGTTAGTCGAGGTGCCCATGGCGCAGTAGTTACAGTAATCGTATGATAAACATTGTTATTAACCGCTATCTTTTGTAACTTTTACTCATGGTTCTGCTTCCAAGTTTAAACCTAGTACCTGTCAATCCCCAAGCAGCACGCGCGCGATTTTGCACCATTTTCTAAACACTAAGCAAACGTCGGCGTTCGCATAGATTATAAATTAAGTTTTATTTTTTATAGGGTATTTATTCAAGAACGTAAATAAGAAGTTTTTCTTATAGTATGTAAAAATCGAAAATAAGCAAAGCTTTTCGTAACTACACGCGCGTACGCCGGCTTTCGCTCAGGGATTGACAGGTTAAAGAATGTGAATTTGGCAATATTAACACGATGTTTTTATGTTTTATGTACCACTAAATTGTCTAAAGCAAACAATTTACATTATTGTAATGCAACGCGTGTGTACAGTTCGGGTAGCTTCGTAATTGATACTGTAGATCATTAACGATTTAAAATAAGGTTTTTGGAATTAATAAATAATAAAGTAATCATACTCCTGAGTATCTAATTATTATTAAAGCATTTTACATAAAGAAAATAAAATTACAAGTATTAAATTCCGTACGCGGTACAACCCTAGCAGTGTCGGTGCGTAAGCAAAGGCGTAACACACAAAAGGAGCGAGCGAGCGAGCGGTATATTGTCTCTGTCTGTCGTAGGTACTACGAGGCCAGTAAACTTTTACAGCTAACAGCTGATTCCGCGCGGGTTGTTTGAATTTTATTTTACGATTACATTGCCGAATTTAAGTTTTTTTGCTTTTTTTCACTAAAATTGTGTTTTTAGGGCTGGATTTTGTTGTAACAAATGAATAGAACACAAATCTAGTTGAAAAACGGTCGAAAAATTTTCGAATTTTCTTTCAAAAACGTTGGAATTTTCTTCAGGAAAATTCTACAATTTTCCTGAAGAAGAAAAGAGAGAGAAGAAAATTCCAACGTTTTTGAAAGAAAGAAGAAAGAAAGAAAAACATGTTTATTTGGCACACCATGATTATAAACAAAAGTTCTTGCAAAATTTAATTAAACATAAAAAAAAATTATTGAAATATAAACTAATAAAAAATAACAACAATAATAAGTTGCACGGCTGCGCCAAAAAGGTTCAGTTCAGCATATGTCAGACAACTGCGGCTACGCAGCAGTTGCCTGACGCTGGTTTTTCGGTCATAATCATGGTCATGAAGCTACTGTTTCAGTTTTTGCCAACCTGTCAATTACACGGTGTATAGGTACTTACACCGTGAAATTTTAATAGTGGTTTTCCCGCAGCAGAATGACTTGCCATAAGGAGTACTTTCGAAGCATACAGTAAAAGTAAAAAAAAAGCAATTTACAAAAACAGATGTGTTTCTCAGTATTGTTTGTTTCTTATTTAACACCGACTTCCGAAATTAAATTTATTTTGATCCTTTTACGGTGTTTTTTTTTAGTGAAGTTTGTTGTATTTTTTTGTAAACAGTTTTTTGGTTTTAGTTTTTTCGATATATTATACACATTACTTTAGGAAGAACTTCTTATTTATGTGCTTGGATAAATACCTCCCCAAAAAAAACCCTATAAAAAAACGCTTAATATTTTATAATTTATGCGAACGCTTGGTGTTTAACCGAATGGCGCGAAATCATCCAGCGTCTAACGATCTCTTGGTATGCCTAGCTCACAATCCGCTCATTTAGAATTGACAGTACAAATTACTCAAGGCCCAAGCGGTGGGCGCGCCACAATTGAGGCGATAAGTCCCATCTTTGAGGCGTGGCTGGAAAGACCTCACGGCGTTCTCAACTACCGCACGACGCAGGTCCTTACCGAACACGGCAAGTTCGGTAAGTTTTTGTTCCGTGACCTCGGACGATCGGACAGCGAACCCATGGCTCGCCGTCCGCAAGCCCGCGCCTACGGTAGCCGAAAATCGGGATCGGAGTCCCGACGGTGGCCTTTGCCTGATGCGGTCGGCCTCCTCCTTTGCTAGCATTACTGCTTCGCAGAAGGAGGCGACCGCCTGCCATCCCTCCTCGCTACGGACCATGGCCTGAACCAAGGCCCGGCGAGAGAGATCGCTGCCGCCGATCGCCCCCACGAGGACACGGCGATGCTCCGCCCAGGCGGGGCACACCTCAACAGTATGCTCCACCGTGTCCTCCGGGTGTTCCGCACAGTGGCGACACCCGGGCGAATCCTCCGCACGAATCCGGAACAGGAACTTAGCGAACTTGCCGTGTTCGGTAAGAACCTGCGTCGTGCGGAAGTTTAGAACGCCGTGAGGTCTTTCCAGCCACTCCTCAAGGATGGGCCTTATCGCCTCGATTGTGGCGCGCCCCGAACGAGGTTGCGATAGTCGCTGACGCCATTTCGCCATGAGATCCCGCCGAAGCTCTGTCCGCCAAGCCTCGACTTGTCGCGGCAGCGGAATTTCGCCCCGGCGTTGCATCTCCATGCGCTTATCGTGCATGTGTGCAAGGACTGTTGCCTCCAGATCCCATGGCGGTTGGCCAGCAAGGAGGGTTGCCGCCTCGCGGGAAATCGTTCGGTACCCTCGCACCATGCGTATTGCCATGACCCTCTGGCACGCATTCAGCTGGGCCCTCGGTTGCTGTGTCAACGTTGGTGCCCACACCGGGGCCCCGTAGAGAGCCATGGACCGAACGATTCCCGCGTAGAGCTTCCGGCAGGAGGCGTCTGGTCCCCTGAGGTTGGGCAGGAGCCGCCCGAGAGCAGCCCCAGTCCGATTCAGTTTGGGAGCCAGACGTCGGAAGTGCTCCTTGAAGTTCCACCAGCTGTCGAGGACGAGTCCCAGGTACTTCATCGTCGACCCGACGCTGATGTGAACCCCTCCTACCGTTAGCTGGGAACCCGGTGGTGGTGCACCCCGAGGGCCGTGAAAACACATGGCCTCGGACTTGTGCAGTGCCACCTCGAGTCCCAACTGCTGGATCCTGTCCACGACCATCGCAACCCCGCGTGTCGCTAATTCGACCGCCGTCCGGTACGACTCTCCCCGCGCTAGGACCAACGTGTCGTCCGCGTAGCAGACCACGCTGACCCCGTCGGGGAAGTCGCCGCGCAGCACGTAGTCGTACCCGATGTTCCACAAGGGTGGTCCTAGTACCGATCCCTGTGGAACACCGCACGACATCTCTCGACGTTTCCACTCTCCCTGGTGACCGGGGTAGATGATATACCTCTCCGATAGGTAGGCCTCGATCACACGACAGAGGTAGTCGGGCACCCGGTGGTACCGGAGTGCCGTTCCAATGCTACTCCAGGGCAGGGAGTTAAAGGCGTTGGCAATGTCCAAGGACACTGCCACGACACACCTGCCCTGGGAAACCGCATCCCCCGTCGTGAGGGCTCGCACGCGCATGATGGCGTCCACCGTGGAGCGCATCCTGCGAAAACCAAACTGTCCGTCCGAAAGGTCCGGCCCCACCCTTGCAAGGCGCGCGACGAGGCGGTTTGCAATGACTCTTTCAAAGAGCTTGCCCACCTCGTCGAGCAGCACAATGGGCCGGTACGCGGACGGAGAGTCCGCAGGGCGCCCAGGCTTCGCTATGAGGACCAGTTTGCCCGTCTTCCAGCGAAGTGGGAACTGGCCCCTCTCCAGACATGCGCTAAAGAGCCCCCTCAATCGAGACCCGAGAGCCTCCATGGCCAGGACCCAGGCCCTCCCAGGCAGGCCATCAGGTCCTGGGGCGGTATTCTTGGCACTCAGCCTTCGTACCGCCACTCTCATCTCTACCTCGGTCACCTCTGGAACTTCGTCGTTGTCGTGGTCCGCGTCAGGTACTGCCGATGTTGGCGGAGCCATAGACGGGGGGGAGTGTACCCCCCGCGTAGGGAACAGAGTGCTGACCACACCCTCCACGAGCTCGGGCCGGAGACTCTGAGTCAGCGGGGGAGCCCACGGACGGAGTTTCTCCCGTACCATCTTGTATGGGCGTCCCCACGGGTCTGCATTCAGAGACCCCAGCCAGACGTTGCGGGCCTCCAGTTTGGCCCGCTTAATCTCCGCTCGGAGGGTGCGCTTCGCTACCCTGTAACCCTCGTACAGCTCCGCCTCAATAGCCTCCGCATCCGGCGGGCGGTTGCGGCGCTTGCAGTACCTGGCGTACCGGCGTCGCGCGTGGTTGCACGCATTGCGTAATGCCGCAATCTCCGGCGACCACCAGTACACCTGGCGCTTGGCACGTCCTGGACGGACTCGGGGCATTGACGCGTCGCAGATTTGCGACATGCCCTCCCGGAACCACTCTGCCTCGACGTCGATGTCGACAGGCCTGTCCGGTGCTTGCACCCAGGCCTGTACCGTCGCGGCTTCCAGGAGGAGCTCCCGGTCCATCTGCCTCAGCGCCCATCGCGGACCACAAGGGTTCTGCCGGACCGGCGCGGTCGAGGTTTGGGCGGAGACGTCAAACCGGATGTACCGGTGGTCTGAGAACGTCTCCACCCCCTCCATAACGCGCCAGTCGACGACACGTGGCGCCAGATCGGGGCTGGCGAAAGAGAGGTCCACCACTGATTCGCCCCGCATCCGCACACACGTGGAGACAGAACCCCGGTTTAGGAGGGCCAGGCCCGACTCCTCAGCCCAGGCCTCTACCGACCGACCCCGCCCGTTTGTGTACCGGGAACCCCAAGCCTCGTTCCAGGCATTGAAGTCCCCGCAAACGACCACGGGGAGGTCCCTAAACCCAACGACGACGTTTTTCAGCTCCATCAGGGAGATGTGGAGATCGCCGAGAGATCTGTTCGGGGACAGGTAGACGCCTACCACTGCAATGTCCCCGAACCGTGCTGCCACGCAACCCCGGCCTCTCGTGACGCGCTCGAGGGGCGGAGTACCGGCGGCGGTCGACGAGATTAAGGTCACCGAGCCGTCCAGGTCCTGAACCCAGTCTCCACTGGGCTTGACATAATACGGCTCGGAGACTACGGCGATGTTGATCGACCACTGCGCCATGCTCTGGAGCAACAGATCCTGAGCGGGGGCGCAGTGGTTGATGTTCGCCTGGAGGAGACGTAATGGTGCCGTTATTGACAGTCCATTACAGTCTCCTCCGGAGCCCTACGTGATGCTCGGCCCTGGTACGATAGGCAATGAAGGAACAGGGTAGGTTTTTAGTCAGTAAGAGTCTGACACTACTTCCCGTTACGCGTACGCCCAAGGGCGGGATTTGTCATTGGATGATTTTACCTACCATAAAAAAACCCCAAGTGGACACCGGTGTCCGCACACCTATTGTCTTTCTATTGTGCTTCTAATTACGGAATTTAAAGAGTTAAACAGTGTGTAACCCTCGGTACACAAGTTGAATCAACATAGCGGTCGACCTTGAATGAGCAGTAACCGATTTTCCGTTCTCAATCGAAGTGGGGGGCAGCGCGTAGCCATAGCAACGAGTTCAAGTTATATGTCGCATACTATAATGCCTCCAATGATACCGCAATATACGTGATCACCTAACTGGACGCAATCAATATTAAAGTCTAGGTACCTACAACGAAAAGAATAATCTTCATAATTTTATCTAATTTTAGGTAGGCACTAACGTTTGCGTTTCAGAAGAAGTGCTTCTGGTAACATTAAGTAATACAATGACAAAGATCTATTGTCACCGTGATAATAATTAATAAAATAAATATTTGCTGCTGCTCTCATCAGTGGCGTAGGTAGTCTCACAGGTCCCCGTATCAAAAATCTTACAAGGGCCTAGTATAAAAAAACAGTGCTTTTTTACAAATGCTTGGTTTATCTTACGAGATGGTTGTGGACAAGGGTGTTGCCAGACGATGACCAAGGGGGGGGGGGGGCTATTGGAAGTATAGAGATTGGCCAAATTATGTATTGTAGTTACAGGCGTAGCTAGGTGAGCAACGGCCCTGTGGCAAAAACCAACTTGGGCCCCATAAACTGTTTAGGCTTTATTAATATACTATTATATATCATACATATTATAAAAATGCAAAGCAACTTTATCTTTAAAAAAGTCTAAGTTATAAGAACATTGATCATTCACATGCCCACACAACGATCAACGATAGACATCGTCGTCGTTAATATTATCGGCGATAGTATCTTTCACTGCTTAATTACCAAATCTTCTTGAGTAGACTTTTCAACCAACTGCAGTGGTCACAATATTATCTGATTCTTTAAAACTTTCAATATAATTTTTCACTCGTTCAATATGCGGTTTGTTAATCAGGCTTCGAGGGCCCCCCGACCTTTTGGGCCCCGGGGCACTGCCCCGCCTAGCCCCTTAGTAACTACGCCACTGGTCGTGAGAAAACCTCAACATTTTATTGCTAAAGTTGGTGGAATACCTTAATAAATGTCCAAGGGGACTGCAGTCGCCACCAAATTTTTTTACCATAATAGTGCTAAATCTAGTACTGAGTTCGCAACACCAAAAGAAGCGTGTGGCGTCATATTGCCTGCTCCCAATTTTTGTTAGTTCCGGCCAGCGAAACGTCAAAGCTATCAAAACCAAAGTATACTGTAGGGGTCCAGCAGGGCCGAAGCCTACTGGGGCCAAAGGTTATGTGAGACTGTCACCAAAGGCCCCAGGATAAAGGCAAGGAATGGAAAGGTAGGTTTTTTAGTCAGTAAAAGTCTGACACTGTTTCCCGCCCCACCCAAGGGCGGGATTCGTCATTGGATGATTTTTGCCTACCACTAAAAAAAAAAAAAAAAAAATCAAAACCAAAGTGGTCCCCTTGAGGGCGCGTTTTACTTGTTCAAATGTTGTTAATATAAATCAATCTCTATTCTCTATTCTCTAGAGGGGGGGGGGGGGGAGGCGTAGCCCCACCTGGCCCCCTTGGCGACGCCCTTGGTTGTGGATAAAATGTGAATTTTTGCTTATGTCGGAGCCCCTGTAGCGCGAGGGCCCCGTATCATTGATACGGCAGATACGGTGGTACTAACTACCTCTAAAGACATATTTTTATTTGTTCGTTTTGTATCTACTATCTATTGCCTTAAAAACGAAAATGCAATTTTCGGTAGGGCCGTTTTCCGAGAGGATGGCTCAGCCCCGGCTCGATAGGCAACGAAGGAACGGGGTAGGTTTTTAGTCAGTAAGAGTCTGACACTACTTCCCGCTCCGCCCAAGGGCGGGATTTGTCATTGGATGATTTTACCTACCATAAAAAAAAAAACAATTTTCAATGTACGCCCATTTTTTATGTAGCCTTCAATATACCTATCTATGCTATGATATTTTATTAGACGAAATAAAGTGACAGCAGTGGACAATGCCCAGCTGTCAAACAATCATTATTATAGGTGTCACTTTACTTCTTCTAATAAAAAATTATAGTGTATCAATGTTCTACTCTCACAATAAACTGCTTGATGGTGTTTATATTAGGATAGTGAAAAATATTTGCAATACGATACGTACAATGCAGACAATCTTCAATAAATATAATTAATTTATATTGTGGTATGTTTCATTTATCAATGTATTGTACACGCGCTGTTATAAAGACAGTTTCCCAAGATTTGTATTTGATTTTGAATTTGTTTCAAAATTAATTACAAAACTTGGGATGCTGTTGAAAAATAAAACGCTCAAAATGTCATCATAATTAAGGCCCGGTTCTACTCATTTTGACCTTTTTTAAACCTATGGAAATCCACAAATATAAAAGAGAACACCATGAAAATTTATTTTATTAAAATTGACTATATGGCCAAGGGTTTGGCAAAAATTAAAACACGATATAAATTAGTTAGCTCGATAAAAAAAAATCGCGCATCTGACCCTAATTTACGATTTCAAACGTATTTATCTACGAGATTACTTTACGGAACTATTTCAAAGTTACAAAAAAAATAATAAAGCTTTTTATTTAAAAGCGCTTCGCAAGAACAAAAATCTTGAATATTTTTTTTTTTTATATATATAAAAATAAAACCGCTGTTTTGGGGCCGCGAAGACGACATAATCCCGAGCGAAGTTCATACAAAAAAAACAGTGACTAGAACCGGCCCTTAAGGGGGTTTTTAATATCGTGCGGATATGCATGCGTAATGACGTATGCGTAACCTCCGCAAATGTCCTTTTCATACAAGTATTTATTGTAATGCGTGCAATACCACGCGGGGTGCACTTTTCAGGTTAGGTTTTCAGGGTTCATGTATGTATGTATGTATGTGAGTTTCTTTATTCCACCGTTACTTCTAAATGACTGAACCGATTTACACGTATGAGGTATCGTTAGAATCCTTGCATCGTCCTGAGTAACATAGGCTTTGATTTTTTAGATTGAAAAAATATGGAAATGCAATGTGGTGGTAAATTAACTTTTTTTGTTCTATACACGACTATAATTCAACATATAAGAACAGGTGTTTATAGTACACCTGTTCCACCCAAACGAACTCCGTGTAACCTGTTATAAGCTTGGTAGTAAAACCTGGAACCATTAAGAGAGAGGTACTAGTGCTGTGAGGCTGTTAACTGTGTGCTACAAGAGAAATTTGTTACTTGGGAGGTCACTGATCAAAGCAACTGTCAAAATTTTTGCAGATTACCGCATACGTCAGACACGAGTAGAAACGGAACGTTGACAACATTTATTTGTCATTATGTACAAGATTACCACAAGAATATAATTAGCCTACTAAAATTCTTGGATTACCGTTCTATGCCATTTCTTTCAATGGAGTGTCAGTGGTTGGTCATTGAAAAGTCATAATGAAGCCACTACATTAGTAGATTACCAAACTTGTCAAAACCAAGTCTACTATTACAATAGTGTCAGGACCGTTCTGACACTGTCCCTGTTCCTTTAAAAATCGAACGGATTTTAATAAATTTTACGTACGCAATATAAGTTGAACGAAAATGGCGATTGACCTTGTATGCGCAGTGTGAGGTTTCGGAATAAAACTCATTATATTTGTTACTATGTCTGGAGTTAGTGGTTGATACGTGCGACTCGCTCGGTGGCTAGCTAACGACTGATTGCAAAGTACTCTGTGCGATTGACCGTCGGCGTCGACCATCCCCGCCACCGAGCGGCCAGCCTATGCAACCAATAACTACATAGGTACTCTTTATTTTCACGAGTATACTATACTAATTAGAGACACAATAGAAAGACAATAGGTGGCGGACACCGGTGTCCTCTTGGTGCTTCACAGTTTAAACACAGTAACAGGTATTTGGGTCTCAATCGAAGTGGGGGGCTGCGCGTAAACATAGCATTGACGGTCATTTTGGTTCAAACTGTTTGCCGCGTACTATAATCAGTTTGGCAATGATACTGATTATATTGTATTTAAATATTGTTCAACTTCAACTCTTCATTAATGGCCTTTGTGGAAGAAACACCATAATTTTGCCAATAACACGTACGAACTGTTAATAGACCATTAAACGCTGGAGAGTATTTAAATCTTGATGTCTTTTTAAATTAAAGTACAAAATAAAATAATTTCTTCGCGACAATCTTGTGACCATAGATTATGACTATGTAATACCCAAGAATGAAAAAAAAAAGTAATTACAACTTAATTTTATCTTTACAAAATTATTTATTTATTACAAATAATATCTACACATGTACAAAATCTTAAATATTAACTAAACTATTTACACTAAAACCTATCTATACACATATAATACAAAAATACAATACACTCACGCGTCGAAGTACTCCTCCACATCGCTGGCATCCGGAAATTTACCCAGAAGACTGGCAGCATTGCCACGTTGAATGGCAATGCCAATTCTTTGGGCGAAGAACGATCCAGCCCCCGGTCACGCAAAGTATCTATCAGTAATTCGATTAATATCAATGAATTTACATAGTATAAATATAAAACGTATGTCTATCAACTTATACGTCATCCATCCGTCCGGCCATTGACTTATTCAACTTACCATTATCGGGCGTTTGCCCCATCTTGACCCTGTTGTTTTTATTTACTAATAATTATCTAACGACAGTTATTTAGGTGTGTAACTCATAAGTGCTGGGAATTTAATCTAAATCCACAGCAGCTATAAGTGGAGAAGGATTGGTCACACGCTTCCTTCAGGAGGGATTCCGATCACATACCTAAACAGGCGTTGGACTGGAAAGGAAACGTGAAAAGGAAGCGTGGCCATCCTCGGCAAACCTGGCGTCGCACCGTGTTGGCAGAAACGGCGGCCATCTGTTTAACATGGAATGAGGTGAAGCGCAAAGCTGAAGACCGGTCGCGTTGGATGACTACTGTCGACGCCGTCTGCCCCAGCAAGGGGACACAGGATCTTAAGTCAAAGTCATACGAACCATAAATATGAACTGATCAAGAGTGAGAGATGTTAGAGTTTGCGGACTCTATCGCTTCGTTTGTAATTTTTTAGGGTTCTGTACCTCAAAAGAAAAAACGACCAAAGTTTAACGGTGTATATTAGTTTTTCCCGATTACTAAATGTAACAAAGGCACTCATTTGGGCCCAGTGACTTACGAGACAAAATAGATATAGGGTACGAAAGCTAGGCCAGATGCATGAGACGTTCACTCTGTTTCAAAGAATCACTCACCTAAGGTTGGTCGTTTCCGTTGTATTTTTTACGAATTTGATTGTTTAATTATATATATATATATATATATATATATATAATTAAACAATCAAGTTCGTATATATATATATATATATATATATAAACTAGTGGTGAGCTAGTGGCGCACTAGATTAATTAGGGAGTTTCGTATCTCAAAGATGTTAAATGTCATAGAAATTAAAATATTTCGCCTCGTGTGTAACTGCCTTTTGTATAGTCTTTGGCCGAGTGTTTCCTTCATATTGAGACAGTCTAATATCCATACAATTACTTTCAGTAGCTTCTTATTGGTTGTTTATAATGGTTGATAGCGCGGCGCCGCATCATACAACGTAGTACTGGCGAACAAAAAACATTTTTATCGAGCCGTATCAATCGTTATGCATTTATTTTTTTGGCAATAAGAAGTGTAGAGCGATTTCTTGATATATTAGGCTGAAATAAAAAAAGGTTGTTGTTGAAATGGGGGAACAAAATGGTGTTAGAAAGTTACCTTACGAATTTGAAGAGCTAAAACCTGAAGAGAAGAAGGAACTGGCGAGATTGTATACATGTAAGTTATATTTAATAATTCCTGTAAATAACAAATATATAAATTAATATAGATGCAGATTTAGACAAAGAGGAAGGATTTTAATATGTTTTTTGTAGTGGGCAAACTTTAAAATTAGTTGGCCGATTTTGAAAATTCATTCATCAGTGGAAGGCTACTTTATCACTGAATCTTCTTCTTTCTGCCCGTATCCCATATTAGGTACTTCGGGTCGGCGCAACACGTTTTTTTCTTCCATTCTGTCCAGTCACACGTTACTTTATCACTAACTCCCTTTTCTTTCATATCACTCCAAACACAATCCATCCATCTCATCTTTGTTTTCCCTCTTTCTCTCCATCCATCTACGAGAAAACTTAGAACTCTTTTAGTAACACGCGTTTCATCCCTCCTCTTAACATGACCATATTAAGACAAACGATTTCCCTTCAACTTTTCAGTTACTGGCGCCACTTTCAAACTTTCTCTAATATACTCATTTCTCACTTTATCCATTCTCATTTTTAAAATCTCAACAAATACAAAAAAAAAAGAAAACAAAATAACGCAATGAAGACACAACTACAGAAGCCGAATTATTATTTTTTTTCATTTGTCATGCATATGTAGGATAGTTTTATTTTTTGAGGACGTATTTCTTTGAAAACCATAATTTTTGAACTCAAATAAAACCAAGGCTAATGGTCCCACAGCGTTGTTGCCATAATAAAAAATGTTCGTGAACACAAGGCTTTCAAATTTGGTCCAAAAATGTATGGACCGTAGGTGATCTCCTTTAAAATTTCAATTGTAAGCTAGTTTTTAAATAAGATACGCGCGAAAGACCTAACCCTTCTTGAAGTCGGGTAAATACGTGACAGAGCAAATATGAACAGCTTTAGCGCTATTACCAATATTTGCCAAAATTTAAAAAAGGAAAATTTTAAATGTCTCTACACCTTCTTCGAAAGCCACAACATTTTTCTCCAAGTCGATATGGTGTTTGGGAGAAATAAACAGATTAATGTAGTAAGATTACATTGTAGAATAGTGTTTTTTAAATATGTAGCAATATATAATAAGGACTTTGAATAAAAGAATGCCGGCTGTAGCAATATATATGGACACGGCTTTTGACCGTCTTGACTATAATATTCTTCTAAGACAACTATACGCATATAGTGTGAGACAGAGAGGCAATGCATACAGTCTCATAAAATAATTTCTATCTAATAAACAAGAGATTAATGATGAAAAAAAAGATAAGGAAGGTAAACATAGTCGCAAAAACTGAACAAACTTATGCGGTTGAATCCAAAACGGTAGAACTTGGCGTTCCAGAAGGGACCGTTATCGGCCCCTCTCTTCCTCGTCTATATAAACAACATGCCTTCGGTAATAAATCATGGCATGACATTATTCGCTTGCGATGGCACTGCACTATTCATTAACGACAATACAATTAATTTAGAATCTGACATTAACGACTCTGTAGTATTAATAAATGTCTAGTTGAAATAATCTCATATATTTCACAAAAACATAATTATATACATTATATAAAACACTAATTAAAACTATATATACACTTAAACCTACTCCTAACTAAAAAATGGCGTTATAAAACTCGTCTGCATCGCTGTTGACTGGAAGTGTGCCCAAAAGGCTGGCGGCATTGCCAAGTTGTATAGCTATGCTTAATCTGGTAAAAGCCAGCCTTTGGGTCACGCGAAGTGTCAACTAAACGTTTGGAGAGATCTTTAAAAAGCGCATGAGCACACGGCCCAAGAGTTTCAACCGCAAATGGCTCAAAAATATAACTGCCGACGTTTTAAGTCAGTAAGAGTCTGACACTATCTCCCGCCCCACCCAAGGGCGGGATTTGTCATTTGATGATTTTACCTACCATAAAAAAGTACATAAACGTGTAACATTTATTTAGATAAATTTTATGTATGTAGTTAAATTTTTATCGGTATCCTCATCCGCTATATGATAATTGATAACGCCGTACAAGTTCGCAAAAAAAAAAATGTAAAAAATTCAAGTGACACCAGCTGACTATTGAATTAACGGCCGCTAGTAAAGTCGAGTGTACTTCTAATTATAATAAAAATAGTCTTATTATCCTTAATTAACTTATTCTTTTACCTCTTTGTTATATACCTAATGTCTGTTAATTTAACATACCTCCTGGCAAAGGCCTTCTATGTTAGACTCTAACATTAGCCACTCTCTTCTTTTTAGGGATCGCTGTCAGAATTAACTTGTCCTCCCATTTCCTCAGATGTTTACCTCTACAGTTTTCCATTTCTGGAGTACCAATCTGTCACTAATTTGCTTCATTTTTATCTCTAATTATATTTGAGTACCTAAATGTATATTTTATTTTACCTTTCCTCTAGCTGAACCAGACTTCGTGAGTATAGGTCCCAAGAGGTATATATTCCTGCGACCATACTGCGACGATGCTGAAAATGTGTACAACCTGCCACTGCGGCCCAGTGATACCTTCGTAGCGACATACCAACGAGCAGGTAAACTTTGCCTTCAGAAGGTTATCAAGAAAAATTTAAATCGACTTAAAAAAAAAAAAATAATTGATATCGATTAAAAAATCGATATCGAAATTTATTGTTTTTAATTGTGTGTCAATAGTTGCGGAATTATTTTCTACACTAATATCAGGGGGTCTACTCTCTTTCTCCGAAAAACGAAGTTTCGTAAGAAATTTCGCGTGTTTCCTACCACGGTTCAATTCGTTCCCGAAATTTCATACGAACGAAAATAGTTTGACATTCCGATTCTCTAAACCTACTCTAATCGGCAATGTTTCGAAAAAAAAAAATGAGTTTGACACACGAATGTTTTGAAATTTTAACGTCAAATTGACGAAACCAAAAACGTTACCTTTTGATTTTCGTTTTTGTGGATTTCGTGTGATAATACATTACAATGGCCTCTAGAATGCTCTAAATAAAAGCAGCTCCACGTGAAGAACGTTTAAAGTACACAAGCAACCGATGAAGATGGATTATTCGGAATTTTAACCTCAAACCTACGAAACCAAAAGTGTTATATTTTGATCTTCGTTTGTGTGAATTTTGTAGGAAAATTGCTTAAAATGGCCTCAAAAATGCTTTAAATCAAAGCGTCTCTACGATATACAATGCCCTTCACACCGCCAGAGATAGAATCATATCGAGAAATATCATTCAAGGAAAAGTGATGAAGCAGGGTGGTCACGATCCTCAGCATTGAGGAAAACAACGCAAGGAGGAGTAATTACAGCAGCTCTACGTGAAGGACGTTTAGAGCGTACAAGGAACCGGCATCACTTACGCAACCAGCTTAACATTACGCAAATTCTTGTCTTAGTTTGTGGGAAAAGACAGACTCAGTCAGCAATTATTTAAGGAGTTGTGCCAGGAAATAATGCTTTTATTACCTCCAACGGCTTCTTCCCACCAAAGCACTAGAAAGTGGAATGCTACTGTGATATGTTCAGGGTAGCAAAGCACTAGGCAGTGAAGTGCTACTGTTATATGTTCAGGGTAGCAAAACTCTAGGAAGTTGAGTGCTACTGTGATATATTCAGGGTAGCAAAGCGCTAGAAAGTGGACTGTCTTAAGTTGTTGTTGTTCAGTGAGATTTTAATAAAAGACTAAAATACATGTATAATGTTTACAATTTTTATTAACTTGAACCCTGTAAGATTTAGGAATTTTCATGACACTAGTAGTCGACTGGCTGGTTATGCCTATCTTCCTGGCTGGGTTCTAGGTTCACAGCTACCTCAGGCTGTGAAAAGTTTAGAAGTTGGCTTGATTGACAGGAGGTGAGAAGGTGGATGGCATTGGTTCATTGATCTGAAAATAAAACGGATTAAATACCTAATTGTCATTGAAAAATTGTAATTATATAAGAATTGATGGAATTAAAATGGATTTTGAATTCTTATACATAAAAATTTGGTAATAAAATCAATTATTATTTTTGAAAACAAAATTCGGACACAACTAAGATTGTGAATAAAATAATTCTAAGAATAGACTACCTACGACTAAATACAAATAGTAGTAATATTGTAAATTTATGTTAATATTTACTTACAAATACATATTTACTTTCTTATATCCAAAACAAAGCAGCATGTGGCCGAAAATGTTACACGATATCTCGCGATATCGACAGTTTAACTTGAAACTGTTTTTACAGAATGTGTAAAACGATCACAAAGTATGTATCATGATGTATTAACACAACACTTGAGTAATAAACTCGGAATAAAAATCTTTTGAAAAAATCAAACAAAACATCCTAAGTTGACGAGTGCTGCCAACTCTACAAAATATTTTTTTGCAAAATCTACATTTAAAAAATGCCAAAAAAATGCTAAAATTTCTAGAAAATGTAAAAATAAAACAACGACGCGCATTTATTAAAAAATCTTAACAATAATGGCAAGGAAGCACTGAAAGAACTAATTTTGTGACACAAATAAAATATGAAGACCTTCGTTTGTATCCTCTTCATTAGATACAACCGAAGCAGAAGACAGACCGACCGTCCGGCTCTGAAGCCACTCCTTCAAATCGGATATCAATTCCCAGTCCCAAATTGTAATATTTTTATGGCATTGTCAATTAATTAACTCTATTAGTTCTATTACTATCTTTTATTCAACGCACGTAGCCACATACGAATCAAACAAAACAAAATTGCCTTCGATGACAACGTCGACTTATACAATAAACTATTATGTAGTTCAATTCAAGCGGGATTCCCCTGATCACTAGTTCACTACGGTCGTTTTCAGATACATCACCGCGTTATTCAGGTTTATTTTTGTTTTTGGAAATTCAAGTATCAATATCTTCCCGAATAAAATGCTAAAAAATATGCTAAACTGTGCCCATTCCCTCTCCTAAAGAGGAGTCATGAGTCCAAGCAGTGGACACATTTCAAGGCTGATGCTATGCAATGCAATGCAATGCTAAACTGAAATTATGCATGCCAAATCACTTATAAAATTGCTAAATTTAGCCATAATAATGCTAAATTGTTAACACTGAAGTTGACAATCTTGACAAGTTACAAGATTGTTTTTCTTCGTCCCATTTGGGCAGGCTAAGGTCTTAAACCTCACAACCTCGCCGCCAATAATAAGTACTTTTTTGAGTCCAATTTATATTATATGTATAAATATTACAAGAAAAATTTAATAAATCATATATTAAAATACAAATAAATATACAAAAAGTGTATTGCAATTGAAAAGTAGGTAAAAAAAGCACTGGCAACATGATATATTTTTCAAAAAGTCAAACTATAAATCAAGTTGAAATTGACATTTGTTATAATTGACACATTACGTGTGATTATACGGATATTTTTAATTGTCATACGTTAGTACTGATGATTGGCAAGAAATGGTGCTCTTTAAATAAGTCGGTTAGCAAAGGTCGTAAAAAAGGATGTTTTATAATGTCGTGGTGAATTACATCAAAAATCAGTATTTAGCAACACATTTAAATTTTATTTATAAATATTACTAGTAATATTTAATAAACCACATAGTAAAAGCAAAATTTTAAAATAAAGCCGGATTCAAAATTGGTTTAAAAACCGTAATTTATATTAAATGACATATAAAAAGACCCACACAATATTGTTCATTCCATTCAATCACGAAGATTGTCTGTGGATCCGAACTTCATGTGCGCGTCCGAACATGAAACAGAGTAGGTTCACTGACGAAACTTCGTTTGAATTTCGTTCGTTTACGAAAGTTTCGTTTTGGAGAAAGAGAGTAGACCCCCAGAGTCGTCAAAAAACTACGTTTCGTTTATTTTTTAAATTTATACATATTTTAACTACACTCAGTTTTGAGAAAAGAAGTTTTTATGCACAGTTCTGGTCTGACACCGTGTGACTTCTTTTTATTCCCTGAAATATAAAATCAGCTGAAAGGGATACAGTTTTCATCGCCGGAAGACGCACTTGCAGCGTACAAGGCCGTGGAAGACGTGTGTGCGGCGGACTGAAAAAAATGTTTCGAAAATTGATTCAGACGCATGAACCTTTGTAGAAGAGCCAGGGCAGGTGGAGAGTTCTTTGTAAAGATTTAATAAAAATATTTTATCCAAAGAAATTAGTTTTTTAGGTACCACATGGACGCAGGAGCTAGTTTGGCTGTTGGCAAACAATTTGGACTACGAAACCGCAGCAAAGATTCCGCTTACTGAGAGATATCTGTTCTTAGAGTAAGTAAATATAGTACGTGGCAAATAAGTTGAACCATTTGCTATGGTTATTGCGGATTTAAGGTCAACCGCCATGATGGTTAAACTTGTGTGATGAGCCGAACCGCGTCTAAATCAAAGTGGAGTGCTGCGCGTAACCACAGCAAATAGTTCAACTTATTTGCCGCGTACTATAACTAACTTTGAAATTGAACTTTTCAAAGGTATAGTTTTTCCAAGGAATCTCATAAAAATGATTTATTACGCGCTCGTTACAGGCTGTTCATGTTCTTCAACAAGAAATGGCAAGAAAGTTTATTGGAAAGGTCAGAAGATAAAGAGCAGGCTAAAGCTCTGATAGAAAAAGTAGCTAAACCTGTAACGGGAAGGCTGTTGGTAGCTCCATCTCCTCGGTTCATCAAGACGCACCTGCCCATGAGTCTGCTGCCACCCAAACTCCTGGACACTGCGAAGGTGGTGTACGTGGCGAGAGACCCCAGGGACGTGGCAGTGTCCTGCTTTCACCACTCCAAGTTGTTCCGAGTACTTGACTTCCCGAGTCCGTTTAAAGACTTCTGGAATCTGTTTATAAGAGGACTTTGTGAGTAATACATTCCTGAAATTCAGTTAAGGTTACCTCTGTTACAATTGTCTTAAGAGCAGCCAACCCGAGGTACATTTTCATACAGCCACTCTTACGAGATTATGATGTTCTTACACAACTTTTTGTATATTGTAAGTGTATATAGTTTGTTCAGAATCAGTAACTGAATCGATTCTAATAATTTATAGGTTATGTTTTTATTCAAAAATATTTAAAAAACGGTCACAAATTGGACACCACCAACACTAAGTGCAATACAGGCCACGGTAGGTGTAGCAGGCAGTAGGCGCCAGCGCTGAGAAGCTGGGTGCGAGAGCAAAAAACCCCTCAGTGGCCCAGATGGCCCGATGACCATGTGTTTGTGTGTCGGATAACTAGTTATTAGACAAACAGGTAACTAGGTATTTAGCTTATAAGTTAGTGATTTTACATGATACAGTTATGAAAGTACATAGATTCATTGCATAAAAATACCAGACCCGTATTTCGGGTTTCGCATATACTAAAAATAGGGTTATCTTGTGGATATTATCTAGGCATCTATATAAATCAACCACATAATTCCTGGAACAAGTTTTGTGAAATATTCAAGTAAATAACGGAATTACCGAATGCTAACAGAGTTTTCCGGCGTTATCTCTTTTTTTTCGCGTTGTTTAATCAAAGATTGCGTTGGATTGCGTTAGATGAAGCAACAAACTTTTAAATCATGCTCGACGTTGACGATAGGTGAGTAGGGAAGGGCCCTCTTAAGAAGACAAAATGCCGAAAAAAAAATTAAAAAAAAATATGAAATGAAAAATTCTGGCTCTTTTTGAAAAATCTTTAGTTTCTCGTCGATTGATCTAACTACTTGCTTAGGTCGATATGGTACCTATGCTAGCTTCTCTTCTGATAATAAAGCTCCAGCGATACATAGTGTGAAAGCGTTTCTCGGGCTTGGCTTAAGGGCCGAAACACATAACAGCGTTGCGGCTTCGTGCTGCTAAAATCGGCGGTGCCGCCCGCTGCAACGCAGAATTTTAGTGCACCGCGGCGCGAATACCACAGCTTTTATTAAATGGATATAACCAGTATCTTCGTTGTCGTTTATTTAAAATAGAGTAAATAATAAAGTAACCGGCATTTTTATTTTTTATTAATAATTAATAGAGTAATTGTAATTTTATTTTTGGTGTACAATAAAGAATATATCTATATAATCGTTTAAAAAAGTCTTATTAATAACAAATAAGCAGAGAAATGTCTATCCACATTAAAAAATCTCGAGAAACTGGTTATCCCTGTAGCAAAAGATAAGAAACGCTCAAAGTTGCGTTGCGGCGACGCGAAAAGGAGCGACGGGTGGCACTGCCTATTATAACGGCGCGGCGCCGCAATGTGTTTCGGCCCTAAGTCTGATGCTACACCTAAAAAAGCGATACATATGTACATACGATTGAAGCTGTTTTACTGGAGAAAATAAGCATTACTCTATTCTCTTTTATTCCATGATGTTACCTTGATATTTCTTACAATTACGTGTTTCAGTCACGGAACTGCCATTTTTTGACCACGTCAAAGAGGCGTGGGAATGCAGAAATCACCCGAATATGCTGTTCCTATTCTACGAAGAACTTATACAGGTATGACTAAAATTCAATAAGAATTAAGTATTTATAGTGATTGATTCTCGATACTGAAATTACAGATTATTCAGAAAAATCTAGATTTAGTGAATTGCAAAAAATATCATTTGCACGTGTTTTTAGGATTCCGCACCTTAAAAGGAAAACACACAACCTTTATAGGATCACTTTGTTGTCCGTCTGTCTGTCTGCCAATCTCTTTATCTCGGGAACGCGTAAAGGTAGAGTTCAAATTAAAACTATACACTAAGTCTGTTGTCCCTTGAAGTTGTGTGAAAAATCAAACTTCTAAGTTAATGAAAAAAAAGATACTGACGTTTATGTCGCAAACAACGTCCATTTTGACACTATCAAGGGAAACAAGCCTGTTTTCCTAGAATCCTGAAATTTCCTAGAAGCATGAAACAAGGTCTCATACCACAAATATAGGAAAAACTCTGAAAACTGTTTTGTAGTTACGTCATCAAAAAGTGATTCGGAAAAATCTTTGAGAATTGATTTGGAAATAGAATTATTTTCATAGATAGGTTTGTACGGAACCCTAAGTTCGCCAATCCGACTCGCACTTGCCCGGTTTTATTGTATTATACCTACCCGTCCATGGCGATTTGAAAATAGACTGAACCTTTTTGACAACCAATTTGTCAGAGGTAGCTTTAATAAAATGGCCGTTCTATGATTAGACCTATTAGACATTTAAACAAACCTTTTTCAATACACTTATTCTAAAACCCTTTCTTATCCCACTGCGTTTAGGCACGCAATGGACTGATTTCCGCACTAGTGCGGAAAAGAGCGCGTGCTCGCTCTCTCCACAATACGATAAACAATTTTTCAATACACTTACTCGAAAACCCTCTTTTAGGCACGCAATGGACTGTTTGCCGCACCAGTGCGGAAAAAAGCGTTTATTGTAATAAAATGGTTCTAAAGGCTGGACGCACGTCGACTCCAAAGGGGCACGGGTCAACCCCCACGAGTCGTAAGTGTGTTGAAAAACGTCGTTTGACTCGGTTCGTGCGAATTCCGCCTCGGTCGCAATGACAAACTTTCTGCACTTGTATAAAAATGTAGTATTTTACTGATCGTTCAACCGATTTTGATTTTTATTCCGTTGGTGGCATAACAAATGGCGACTGCAGTAAATAGTTGGTACCACATTTTTTGCTTTTAATGCCCTCCTTACGCCTGTGGAGTAGAAGTGAAAATCGGTTGAACAGACAGTAAGAAAGGTTTGTTTAAATGTCGTATATGAATGGAGTATAGCCATCGATATATGTAAGTATATGTACTACAGTATAGCTCAATATATCTAGTATAGCGCTGTTTTTTTTTAATACTTTTAGGACCTGCCAGTAGTAATCCGACTTGTTGGAGACTTCCTAGGCAAGGAACTGACAGATGAACAAATGACGCGTCTTTGTGACCATCTCAGTTTCGAAAATTTTAAGAATAACAAATCTGTCAACTTTGAAGAACTGCGGGAATATGACGTTCTTTCTCCTGAAGAAGTGTTTATTAGAAAAGGTTAGTCATTTGGGTTCTATAAAAATGAGCTATCGGTGGAAAGGACGCAGACACACAGAATTAAAAAAATAAAATTCCGTAAATGCCGTACTGAATTGGCTAATTCTTACGCTGTCTCTACCATAAAATTCTGGATGAGTATGTACGTACTTCCCTTTACCGTAGGGGCCCAGTAGGGTCGAGACCTAGTCTGGGGCTCTGGGGAGGTATGAAAATGCATACCAGGGCCCCGGATCCAAGGCAGGGAAGGAACAGGGTAGGTTTTTAGTCAGTAAGAGTCTGACAATATTTCCCGCTCCGCCCAAGGGCGGGATTTGTCATTGGATGATTTTACCTACCATAAAAAAAATGTACGTGCTTCCTTTTGACAACAAAATAACTGAAGGTAAATTTTCATTCAAGCGTAAAATTCTGAACTTCTTAGTACTCGAAGTCCTCTCAACTTTAGTTTGGTTTGTCACAATTATTTTTCGATATTTATTTGTTTGTAATTTTAGCATCAATATATTATGTATTAATTTATTAGTATTTATTAATTTTATTATTATAAGCCACTTAATTTAATGATACTTCATTCTATTTGTAAATTGTGCACACTTAGCATAGTGTTGTCTCTTACCCAAAGGTTGATTGGTAGATAATGCCTTATTGCACTAAGTCAGCCTTTGTACCACTACAGTACACGAAGTTTAAATAAATAAAATATAATTGAGAACCTCTTCCTTTTTTGATGTCAGTTGAAAACTGTAAATGAAAATAGGTTTAATTGTTTAAAAGATATGCTGGATAGAGAAAGTGGCATGATTCATACTTTACATAAAGAAAAAAAGAATTAGTTCTGGTGATTTTTCCTCCCACTTGGGATCATTTCCTCCCAAAACGCGCTTAACCGCCGCTGGTAGAGGCTAGTTGAACATAATCTTTTGGAGAACATAATTATTTTATTGAACCGGGCTCTAAAGGATTATTTTCTTCTGATGTCTGACTTCTGAATACATTGGTTGTATTTGTTACCAGGCAAGGCAGGGGGATGGCGCGACTACTTCGACGAGGAGATGACACAACAAGCTGAGCAATGGATAGAGGATAACCTGCGAGATACTGACCTTCGCTTCCCTAGTATATAATATAATTATCAGTTAAGTTGTTAATTCAAAATAAAGGTCAAATAAATAAATAATAATATAATTGTTTTTTTACTTTAACGCTTATCGCTATCACCACCTAATCTTGTACCGTCAGCATTATAAGCAACAGCGAACGACATTGGTACGTTCTTGATGATTAACTTAATAACATGATTAAGAGTATCTTCTTTGTCGAGAAGATACGTTTTTATGGTTCCGTACCCAAGGAGTTCAAACGGAGAGAGCAGGAAGGGACGGATAGACCACTGAGCGAGAGCGATAGAGCTCTATTCTCTTCTCTTTTATTCTCTTGTCAATAGATTAAGCGGAGAGAGCGGAGAGGGACAGATGAACCGCAGTGCGAAAGCAATAGAGCTCTATTAGTCTATTGATTAAACGGAGAGAGCGGAGAGGGACAGATGAACCTCTGAGCAAGAGCAATAGAGCTCTATTGGACTATTGACTAAACGAAGGGAGCGGAGAGGGACGGATAGACCGCTGAACGAGAGCAATAGAGCTCTATTGGTCTATTGATTAAGCGGAGAGAGCGGAGAGGGTCGGGTGAACCGCTGAGCGAGAGCAATAGAGCTCTATTGCTCTCGCGCATCGATTTCTCCGTTCCTCTGTCACAGGGCTCGGCGATAACAGACATTTGCCTTATTTAAGTACCCATCTGACTGACTCAAAGTCAAAATACCTTCCCACATATTAGAAGTCAATGAAACAAAATTTGAATCTTGTGTTAAATGCAGACTTTTAGACCAGTGCTAATAGCTTTGAAAATGGTAAAAATGAAAGAAAATAGTAGTAGGATGAAATCCATTGAAAAAGGAAGCGAATATACCAAACATTAAAGGAAAAATAATTTACGAGCGATATGAGGTCAGGAAGTGAATGGGATGGTCTGTTTAAGGGTAAAAAAATGTTTACCTCGATTTCCGGCAAAACCACAGGTCCTATGGAAAAAGTTAAATGGCAAACTTGTTGGTAACAAAAAAAAAAACTCTTGAATTTACACTTTTTTCACATAACCTAAAAATTTATGTGAGAAATTCAATTAACCATAATGTTGGTTTTTTATTTTTTACAAAGTTTTATTTTTTCCACGAAATTTAATAAAAACTATATTTATTCATTTTTTCACGTTTATTTTGACATATTATCGAAAAAGCATCCAAATTTTCAATCTTTTTTTTTTTAAAGTCGTCGTATTTTATGTTCATTCTCATCATCTCTGCTTTCTGATGGCTTCAAAAAAATATACATTACTATGATAATTTTTCTCAGAAAATGCCAAAAACGAAAATTTATTTGTAGTAGAAACTGTTCTGCAACTAGTTTATTCAATATTTTAGATTCTATGCTACAAACTAAATGGGTAATGATCCATTGACCCTCTTTTACAAAGACATTTTACATACAATGTAAAATGTCAATATATTTTTTTTTAATATATGTCGGTAGAGTGCAACTGCACTTTTGATCCCTGACTGTACATATATATCGATGATCGGAAAAGATATTCTCTTATCACAGTTAGGTAGGATTTAATATTGCTTTAAAATCAACTTATTTTAATTGTAGTGTGATTTGTGAGCGCATAAGCCAGAAATCTATTAAATAATTTATTATTTAGTATAAACTATGGAAGAACGAAATATCTTACAGTTTCCTTACGAATTTAAGGAGATCAGTGATGAAGAAAAATCAATTATTAAAAGAGTTTACAAAGGTAATTTTCATGTTGTAGTAGGTATATGTTTTACCTACAACAGTAAGTATTAATCAAAACTTTGACTTGTTAATTTAAACTTAAAAGTCATCGACAGTGCTACAGTTTCTAATTAGCTTGTTCTATCCCACTCCTGGGCAAAGCTTTCCTCTACCCTTTTTTTAACGTGGGGAATCATTCAATCACTTCTCCCGCTCTAGGGCTGAGTCAGACTTTTACTGGATAAAACCCAATCCTATGTTCCTCAACCCTGCTGGACCCCTACAGCTTTACTGACGTCTCCTTGTGGCGCGCGTGGAAAACTGCTCCGTCGACGACTTGGGCTCTGTTCGAACGGTTACCGGATGGCCGGACGGCGAGCTACACATTGCTCGCCGTCCGCAACCCCACGCCTACGGTAGCTGAAAATCGGGGTCGGGATCCCGGTGTCTGGGATCTGAGAAAGTTCTTTCCTACACGCGTGCAGCCGTCTCCTTCGCTAGCATTACTGCATCGCAGAATGAGGCGATTGCCTTCCTCCTCACCCTCCTCCAACCCTGTTAATGTAGCCTACTGGGGCCAAGGGTTTGCTTCCGAAAGGAAAGCCCGGCCCTGGTATCTAACGCCACGAAGGAACGGGGTGGGTTTTTAGTCAGTAAGAATCTGACACTATCTCCCGCTCCGCCCAAGGGCGGGAGATGTCATTATGATTTTACCCATCACCAAAAAAAAACCCTGTTAATGTAACCAGGAAATTTGTAAAAAATATTGTTCTAATAATTCCTTCATTGCAGCACCCATTGCATCAGAATGTGTTCGCGTTGGGCCCAAGGGTTACATAGTGTACAAACCTTACCAGAAAGATGCTGAGAATATCTACAATATGCCTCTAAGACCTAGTGACGTATTTGTCGCTAGTTATCAAAGATCAGGTATTTTAATTTATTTATTAGGATCTCTAATAAAGGATACATTGTTATAAATGACAAGTACATAAAAAAAAAAACAGGATCAAATTGGTTCATAAAATTATGTGAAATAAAAATTTAAAATTAGAAAAACGATTAATAGTTAAAGGAAGACTAATGGTTTATGATCAGAGTGAATTACTATTTTTTTTTTCTTTCAAGCATTTTAGGGAATTATTTTTGCCACATTTCAGACTAATGTTTTGAGTAATATATTTACCAAATGGTTTCCAATGACCTTCTATTTCTTGTTGCAGTACTGCGCCTATACAGGAATTAGATACGTCAGTCATTAAAGCTAATGGAACATTGGAAGCTAGATACTTTAATTTTTAAAAATGCTTTTTATGAAAGCTCGGTCCATGTAATTTTTGTTTTGTTTTTCTTTTTACCATTGTGCAAATATTTACCTAATTCTTTTTGGTCTTCGACGTGGGGTAAATGTGCTCTGTAAAAATTGATAATTTAGAATGTACCAGGGAGTGCGTAGTACATATATATCAATGATCAGGGATTTTTTTTTTATGGTAGGTAAAATGATCCAATGACAAATCCACAGTACAGTGACACTAAGTGTTATACATATCACTTAGTGTCACTCTACTAACCAAGAAGGGTGTTCAATTTGGAGATCAAAGGAAACACTGAAATAAAAGCTTTTCAATAAACTTACGAAGAAATACTTTCTCTGGGAATCGAAACCAATTGTTTAACCGTAGCGCCAACTACGGAACAGGCGCTAACCGTACCGTTAGATAGAGTGTGTTTGTGTTATCCTCTGTTATGTCATGTTCCAGGAACTACCTGGACTCAGGAACTGGTTTGGCTTCTGGTAAATGATCTGGATTACTCCACCGCAGCAGCTATCCCACTAACCGCGAGATATCCCTTTCTAGAGTAAGATAAACCTCATTGCTTTAACTTTTAGATGCAAAGGCATTTCGTATAAAAAGTGGTACAAATACTACTTAAAATTTTGATTACAGGATATTTATGTACTTTGGTGAAAAAGAACAAGACTCATACTTGAATTCCAGTATTAATATGGCCAATGTTGACATGAACAAATTATTTGAAATTATGAAGCTCTGGGCGACACCAGCCACTCAGTTGTTGGCTAATGCTCCATCACCGCGCTTCGTAAAGACTCACCTACCTTTGACATTACTTCCCCCGAAGATCTTGGAGACAACGAAAGTAGTGTATGTAGCGCGGGATCCCAGGGACGTGGTGGTATCCTGCTACCACCATGCTAGACTCTTTATAGGTACTGGCTATAGCGGCACGTTTAAAGAATTCTGGAACCTGTTTCATAAGAGCCTATGTAAGTATAGTTCTGTGATAAAGTCACTTCCATGGGTCATACGGAACAGATACGGATAATTTTGTGTAAGGAATACAAAATGTAACTTATATTTATAATGTTTTACTATTATTATACTGCCATTTTTCATAAAAAATACTCTATTAATATTTTAGTTACTCTAACACCATATTTCGAGCATGTGAAGGAAGCTTGGGATAAAAGACATGATCCGAACTTGCTGTTTTTATTCTACGAAGAACTGTCAAAGGTATTTTATTTTATAGGGCGTAGTATTTTAGGATTCGCTCTTAAAAGTTATTTTTTTAATTAATACAGCATATACCTGATGTTTGAGCTTGGCTTCGAGTCGTCACTAAAAGCCTGCTCGTTTCAACAGAGCAGTTCAATTTACGTGTACGCCACGGCTCTCCATCTTTGTACGCAATCAAGGCGATACACATTTTGATCAGTTATCAGCATTTTGGATTTTCTTTGAAGATTCCCTAAAAATCCTTACACCTATATTTGAATACAATAGGTACATTTTATGGATTTTCTTTGAAGATTCCCTAAAAATCCTTACACCTATATTTGAATACAATAGGTACATTTTATGCTCGCTTGCTAATGCTTACCATAAAGCGTGACCAATGGCTAGAAAAACTAAAAAAACCTATTATATATTTTGTAACTTGCAGGACTTACCAACAGTTATTCGACGCGTCGCAGACTTTCTAGGGAAACAATTGAATGATGATCAAATGGCTACGCTCTGCAATCATCTGAGCTTCAAAAACTTCAAGAATAACCTATCAGTCAATTACGAAGAATTGAGAGAATTCGGCCTGTTGGACGAAAATGAAACATTCGTTAGAAAAGGTGAAACAAATGTACAGTAGGCAGCACGATAATGGTAAAAAAAAAAACAGTTTTGCTATGAACATCGTTAGCATTACAGGTAAATGCTCGGTTTAGCAGCCGTAGCCAAATTTACTCGTAGCAGTCGTAGCCAAATGCTCATTGCAGTAGTAGCTAAATGCTCGTAGCAGTAGTAGCTAAATGCTCGTAGCAGTAGTAGCTAAATGTTCGTAGCAGTCATAGCCAAATGCCCGTAGCAGTCATAGCCAAATGCTCGTTGCAGTAGTAGCTAAATGCTCGTAGCAGTAGTAGCTAAATGCTCGTAGCAGTTGTAGCTAAATGCTCGTAGCAGTAGTAGCTAAATGCTCGTAGCAGTAGTAGCTAAATGCTCGTAGCAGTAGTAGCTAAATGCTCGTAGCAGTAGTAGCTAAATGTTCGTAGCAGTCATAGCCAAATGCCCGTAGCAGTCATAGCCAAATGCTCGTTGCAGTAGTAGCTAAATGCTCGTAGCAGTAGTAGCTAAATGCTCGTAGCAGTTGTAGCTAAATGCTCGTAGCAGTAGTAGCTAAATGCTCGTAGCAGTAGTAGCTAAATGCTCGTAGCAGTAGTAGCTAAATGCTCGTAGCAGTAGTAGCTAAATGTTCGTAGCAGTCATAGCCAAATGCCCGTAGCAGTCATAGCCAAATGCTCGTTGCAGTAGTAGCTAAATGCTCGTAGCAGTAGTAGCTAAATGCTCGTAGCAGTTGTAGCTAAATGCTCGTAGCAGTAGTAGCTAAATGCTCGTAGCAGTAGTAGCTAAATGCTCGTAGCAGTAGTAGCTAAATGCTCGTAGCAGTAGTAGCTAAATGCTCGTAGCAGTAGTAGCTAAATGCTCGTAGCAGTAGTAGCTAAATGCTCGTAGCAGTAGTAGCTAAATGCTCGTAGCAGTAGTAGCTAAATGCTCGTAGCAGTAGTAGCTAAATGCTCGTAGCAGTAGTAGCTAAATGCTCGTAGCAGTAGTAGCTAAATGCTCGTAGCAGTAGTAGCTAAATGCTCGTAGCAGTAGTAGCTAAATGCTCGTAGCAGTAGTAGCTAAATGCTCGTTACAGTAGTAGATAATTCAAGACAAAAATGCTCATAACAATTTTAGCTATGTGGTTGTCGCCAAATGTTTGTGGTCACATGCTCGTATTAGTTATAGCGATTTATGCTCGGAGCAATCGTAACCTTACTCGTATGTTCATACCAGTCGTAGTCATAATGCTCTTCTTCGAATGATGCTTACGTTCATAACTTTCACAGCTAAATGTTCGTTGCAATATAGTACTGGTTTAGATATCACTAACGTGCTATGTTCCTTAACTTCCACTTAAAGATGTTAATGAACTTATTTATATTTTATTACATTTTCAGGTAAAGTAGGCGGGTGGGGTGACTATTTTGATGAAGAGATGACTCAGCAAGCTGACCAATGGATCAAAGATAATCTGCAAGATACCGACTTGTGCTTTCCGAGTACGAATTTGATGTAATAAAAATGAAAATAAATTGCACCACTACATAAGAAAGCCCTACTGATGATTTCACTATCCTCGACCTTATTTCTTGAAATTGTAGCGATGGTAGAAAGGCCACCTACGAGCTATACTTTAGCCGAGTGCATAAAATATACTTAGATGAAATCTGTAGGATTAATTGAGATTAGTTTTGCGCAAAGTACATGTAGTACTCAGTTCTATGTATATCATGGTTCTGATATTAACTGTGATAAAAAATTGATATCGGTAAAATGCATGTTTTACATTGGAGCTTCATTACAGAGGTGTGGTTACAAAAAAAAAAGAATTGTGAACGAAACCCCAGAACAAACTAAAAGAGCCGTGTATTGTCAACGATACCTACCATTGCTGACAATAGACGGCTCTTTTAGTATATCAGCTCTTTACTCGAACCGAAAAAAGTTAAATCATTCGCTCGCTTTGCTAGATTCAAAGAGCAGACAACTCAACGAACGATGAGAAGTGCAGAAGTGCTAGTAAACTCGTGCAGCGAGTAAGTGTACGGTAGTAGGTACTAGTGATGTGACAACCTCGAGCGACGCTGCGCTCTCATTCACTCTCGCTTCTACAATTAAAGTGCTCACTGCTCGAGCTGGGCTGCCTGAGCGAGCCTGCTCGTTTTTACTGAGCAAAACAACGGCGCAATGTCTTTAAATACATTAATTACTTGTGAAGTTTAATTTGCGTATGTCTCTTCATCTTTGTTCACATTCTGGCGCAGTCGGGTAAAAAATAAAAGGCCCGTTTTGACATTTGAGAAAGACCCTAGAACGAAACTGAAAGGAATAATAATTAGTTACATAGTGTTTTGAAAAAATACCTTGAAGAGGCATGGCATATGCCACGCTTTTCTCTCTATCACAATCACAAATTGACTTTTCGCGTCCTCTATTTGAAAGCACATTGTATTTGGTAAGCATTTGATATACTTCAATATAATCTTATAATATTATCATCAGACTGTAACTCCAAGCGGCATTTTCTTCCACAGGCGTTATTCAAATCTTTATATGTCTTTATCTCTGTCATATTAGCATCAGATACACCCAATCAAACCCTATGCGTCGTCTATCATATCTTATCAAATCCGCTGCTGTTTAAACCATAGCTATCAAAAATAAAATTACTGAACACAACGATACTATACTTTGCGCATACAGTTTAACAATGCCGACAGGGCGTACAGGGTGTTGTTGCGTCTGCCACGCTTCTGCAGTGCTTCTAGCATGTTCGCTGAATCGCGCACGGATGGCACGTGGTACGTGGTGCAAGAAGACAGCATCATTATTAAGTAGACTGCATAGCAGCAGCAACAGCATGTTAAGTAAGTCCTCTGGTGTGTAACTTTACCCAGAGGACTAAGTCACTTTTAGTAATGAATTACTAACACACTATTTTAAAGTTTTAAGATCATAGTAACATAAAAAAAACACAACAATTTCTTTGAATGCGCAATATAGCGTGTAGTAGTCTTATATAATAACAATAACTTGTGTTGTAATCAACCACTATTTTCGTTATTTACGAGAGAGAAATTTTACACGTCTCTTGGCAAGCACAGTGTTAATAGTTGACCAAAGTGAATCGGCAATAGCTTTCAAGCCGGATTCAATGCTGACAATCTCCAGGGGAGTAGCTACCGTCGTATCTGCCGTATCAATTTCGCAACATGTTATCCACGAGCGTTTCGTAAGGTAAACCAAGCATTTGTAAAAAAAAGTACCATTTTTTTTATACGGGGCGCCCTGTGGGACTTTTGATACGGAGCCCCTGTGGGACTAGTTACGCCACTGACAATCTCTTCACATTTACAGCCAAATAAAGAAAATATGTGATTTAAAAACTGTCTAGGTTATTTACCTGCAAGACGTAAAAATACAGAAAAACGACCAAGATAAAAAAAATATAGCTCAAAACAGATAACTAATATGGAATAGGTAATATTTTATTTGGTTTACCAAACTAGCTAGCTACTTAAATAAACTTTTGTAAATAAAAACTTTTTATTGGTTTATGTGTGGGAATCGCAGGTCAGTGTCTCGTAAATTGTCTTCGATCCAGCGTTCAGCTTGTTGTGTCATCTCATCGTCGAAGTAATCACGCCAACCACCAGTTTTACCTTTAAAAAATCAAAAATCATTGTCATTGGAAGATCATAATCAGTTGTTGTTATTTTGACTTTTGCGAATAGTCCAATTGATTGCCTCCAGAATTTGTAGATATTCTGGAGTCGTCTATAAAAACTGGGGTACCTCACGGAGGTTTGCTAGGCCCAACCCTGTACTTGACACATGATGATCCAGCTATTAAAGCTGCCGGATCGAATCGCAGAAAACAATAGAAAAATATCGACTAGCTGTGAACAATGTTTAAAACTGGACATAAAAATGCAAGAGCAAGCTGAATGAGTTAAAATCAATTTACGTTGATATCACAAACAAACGCAACGCTCAACGCTCGTGTGGCATCTTTCTTTATTTCAAATCAAAAAGAAAATACAATAACTCGACATACGTTATGAAATTGGACGTATTGTATTCAATTTCAACTCAATCGAAGGAAGATATGGAACACCAGCTGATACTTCTAGAGGCAACAACCCTCTCCTTCCGATTTTACGCTCCACAGAGACAAAACCAAGATGATGATGTGGATCGAGCTGTTTTAAATTATTTAATCATCCCGACATCAGTATCTATGATTGGCAACTATGAAGTTGTTCAATTGTATGTGGTTCCACCGTCGCGAACACTGGAGGATGTGAAGATGAGATTCTCAAGAGATGTGCTAACACACGATTTGTAGGTGACAAGCTGAAAAGGATCTGGTGCAACCGTAACATCACTAAAGCCACGAACGTTTAGTCTTCCCAATATTTCTTTATAGCGCAGAAACGTGGACGGTTCGCCTCAAAGACCGACGCAAAATCGAAGCACTCAGAAGATGTGGTGCTGGCGGTGACTACTGCGGATTCCTTGAACAGTAGTTAGGGCTAGCGTCTCGATCCTGGAAGAGCTAAAAAACAAACAGAGGTTATTCTCGACTGAGCAAGCATGAATCCTCAAATATTTCGGTCACCTTCTTCGTAACAAACGCGACATGAAGCAACTCGTTGTCCAGGGACAAGTGGAGGGAAAGCGGTCACGCGGACACTCGCCTACGCGTTGAACAGAACTTATCAAAACTGCAACACAACCCCCCATAGTAAAGAGTTTCCGAGACGCCGTAAACCGTGACAAGTGGAGACGCATTGCGGGAGCCTCACTCGCCAACGAAAATGCAACATTGTCAAACACTACCACTCTGTCAAAAGTGAACGACTAAGGAGGAGGTGTTCAATTTTGAGGCTGTATCTATTAAACGGAGCAACGTCAAACAATTAAAGAATTCAAAATAAAGTACTCTGGGATGTTTTTCTGGTGTACCAGGGTACACCAGAAATGACGATCTTAATCGAGATCTTAAAATGGAACTCGTTACTTACTACTATCTAAAAATTTTCTGGAAGCTTAAGAACACAAACTTCATTGGCATGTGAACATTGAGGCAAGCCAGCTGCTAGACAACATTGAACTAGTGTGTAGACTATTAATTTGTTAGTGTAGTGTTTAAAGTTAGTGTATACTATACTCATTTGCAGTATCCCTACAAAGCGAACCTACAGCTGGTGTGATGATATGTTATGAAATGGTGTCAACAATGAAGAGATATGCGATTGCAGCAATCTGAGAAGGTTTGATATTATTTATTGAACTTTTGCCAGGTCTATCTCAGAAGTTCTTCATCAGATATTCACCAAAGGAAAATTAATAAAAGTGGTCCAAATTTCCACCACTAACGACAGCTATGTTGACTATAGTCTACAAGATAACGCGCTTGCAAGCGAATTTTTGCGAATTATGAAACCGAATCGTTTGAGTGCGTATGTTGAGGAGTGGCTGGAGATGTACTACTGCATCCTCGACTTCGGCGTGACACAAGTCCTTATCGGACATGTTAAGTTCAGAAGGTTCCTATTGTATTTTTTGGAGAGGATCTTGTCATGATTCAGGCGGAAGAAATGCCCGGGTATCACTTTTGTGCAGATTGCCCCGAGTACACGGTGGAGGTGTGCCTCGCTTCGGCGGAAAACCGCAGTGTTCTCGTGAAGGTGATTGGCAGCGGTAACCGGAACGAGAGAGAATGAGGTGTGGTCGCCTTCTTCTGCGAAGTAGAAATACGAGCGTAGGAGATGGCCGCAAACGTGAAGGAACGGATACACTCATCCTTTAGCCGCCGCAGTAGACGTTGGGAGTCGTAGGGCGATTCCTGGCCACCGTAGAAGCGGGCTCACGGACGAAAAGCAATTCATAACTCGACGTTCAGTCGTCCGGAAATGATCGGGCACGAGTAATCGATGGTGTACGACGTGGTGTTCCACGCGTCAACAATCCAGTGATGTGCATAATCTGCATAAGAGCTGATTTGAGTAAAGAAAAAAAAATATCTTGCCTTTCCTAATCATAGATTCGCCCTTTGCCAGAACTCCTAATATTCTCAGATATTCATAGTTCACAGACTTATTATTCTTGAAGTTCTCGAAGCTCAGGTGATCGCAGAGGCGCGTCATTTGCTCTTCATTAAGCTGCTTGCCGAAGAAGTCTGCGACGCGACGACAGGACGCTGCCAAGTCCTGCAATATATAAAGGTGTTTCATATAGGTATGTCAACTCTTTCGGTGCCAAAGACCCGGAACATGGGTCGTACAATAGTTAAAAATCTCAGAGTTTGGCCTTGGCTCTGGGCATGAACACAATCGAACAATAGAACAACGAATCGGGAGGTGGACATACGAATAAATTATATTCTTGGTATCACTACGTAAGGTTCGGTATCCACTGCTGCATGTTGTAACATGCAGCAGGCATGCATGCAGCAAGCATTGTTTCTGTCACGGCTCCGGCGCTGCGGGGTTTTTGGCGGCCCCACGCGAGCTTATCGTCGCAGATAGTTTTAATGCTCACCACCGCAGCTTGGGCTTTCTAGCCGGCTTTGCCGGTCAGCCTCAGCCGCGGCGGTGGGCCTTCAAACCACCTGCTCCTCAGCTCGCGGGCCGCCCTACCCCTCCGCACATACGCGGGCTTAAATTACACTCTAGGGGTAGGGCAAACAAGACTAAGTAAAGTCGGTTTTGTAGCAATTCGTTGCTATCATTAAATTTCGGTAAAATGAAAATCGAATAAAAAAAAACTTCGAAAAACTGATCAGATCCCCAAATCGGAGTGTTAAACATAATTGTAGTATCAATATTATATAATATAAACGATATACATAATGAATTTCGATTAAATAAACGTTCTATCTAAAAACGTTATACGAAATAAGTTTTAGAATATTTAAATGTTATATGTAAAGAAATTATATCAACAGTTGTTATATCTCACGTTTATTATATCTTGTGAACGTTATTGAAATGAAAATATACCAAATAAGTTTAAGTATATCACATAAACGCACCCGGTCCTCACTGGACATGATAAGTTCGGGAGGATCCTGTACTGGATTCGTGCGGAACCGACGCCCGAGTGTCACCCCTGGGTGGACCGCCCGGAGGACACGGTCACTGTAATTACCGTGACACGGTGGAACACACGGTAGAGGTGTGCCCCGCTTAGGCAGAGCATCGCCGTGTCCCTGTGGGAGCGATCAGCGGCGGCGATCTCTCGCTCCAGGCCTTGGTACAGGCTTTGGTCCGAAGCGAGGAGCAGTGGTAGGTGGTCGCCTCCTTCTACGAAGTAGTAATGCTAGCAAAGGAGGCAAACCAGCCGCCACAGAGAGGTTTCGATCCATATCCACCCACCGTAGGGCGCGGGCTTGCGGCCGGTGAGCAATGGGTACCTCGCTGTCCGATCGTCCGGTAATCATCCGGACTAAGCACAAGTTGTCAACGACGCGTACTGTTCCACGCGCGTCTAAAGGAGTTGTCAGCAAACTGTAGGAGCCCAGCAGGGCTAAGGGTCTATTTCTAAAAGGAAGGCTCGCTCGGCCCTGGTATGAAAGTCAACGAAGGAACAGGGTGGACTTTTTTGTCAGTAAAAGTCAGACACTATCTACCGCTCCGCCCAAGGGCGGGAGGTGTCATTGCATGATTTTTCCAACCATAAAAAAACCACATCTGCGAACTGCCGTACTATAATAAGTAATTATATTCTTTTTCGTCATATCTTTCATCAAAAGCTAGTCATATAATCGCCCTTTTCATCTTTATTTTTTTTTAACGAAATATCAACAAATCGTAATAAAAATAAACAATAAATATTATTATTTCAATGACAACAATAACAAGAGACAGTAGCTGTCATCGTGTAGCAGATGTCGTAGCAAGTATACTTCTCAAGCACGGGCAAACAAACGAAAATTTTTCGCATTTTGTCCATACCAAAAGCACAGAATTACCAAAGTTTCATGCCATTCCTGTAAGAGAGCCATTTGTGGCGAACATACCATTCCTGTCTGCTCAGACGGCAGGAATAACATTTTTAAAGTGTGTAATAGTTTTGAAAAAGTCTTAGGTACGTCTTATCACATGTCCTCTCATTTTACCTACTTTTTTAATTTAATACATGCAATTGCAAAAAAATATTAACATTTCATTTTGTTAGTCAAAATGACTACTGTTTAGAGACTGTGTAACTCGAAAATATGTTTAGTGAGATAGAGTTAAGCACTTTTTAAGTTATCCTCGCATCTTAAATTAGGAAATCGAGTAATGTGTTAGACTGTTGAACATATTAATTTATGCAACAACCTATCTTTTATTCGACATTTTGTTACATAATTATTTATTGTTCCAGATTCCAGAAATTGGGCCTCAGAAGTCTGGCTGATGCAGACCTCTCAATGCTATGTACTTATGTGCTACAACCATAACTTGTACTGGTGCATTTTGTTTATTTTATTGCATTTTATCATGGAAACAGATTAAATTATTAGCACGTATACAAACTGCTCACTTTTTCGCATTGATAACAACTGGTAACATTGTACTTTTCGCAGCCGATAATACTATCAAACGTCTATTTTATTGTGACTCTGACTAACTATGTGGAAAACAAAAAAAAAAAAAACTTGTATTAATTACCTTCGATAGGTCTTCGTAGAACAAGAACAGCATGTTCGGATCATCTCTCTTCTCCCAAGCTTCTTTCACGTGCTCAAAATATGGCGTCCGGGCGGCTGTGAATAAACGCACTGTCAAAAGTACTAAATCCTAAAATTCTTTCTTGATACAGATCTTGATAAAGAGGGGAGTAAATGTTTGGATAATATGAAGTGTCCTCACGAAGTTTTCCTTCACCATTTTGGAGTAAACTGGCACGTTGTTGAACCAAAACTCCGACGACATGTGACAACCATTAATCTGCGCTAGACCCACGTAGTGAATTATGGCCCACTCCCTCTACTAGAGAGGAGGCCTGAGTTCTAGCCGTGGGAGCATTATAAGGCTGCTTATGCTTAAGAAGTGTCCTACTTTATGGCAAGGCATTCTCTACGACTAGTACATCTACTAAAAACTTGATCTCAACCTTTCATCAAAGACTAGATGTAGGTCTTCCGCAATGCCGTTTACAGGGTTGAAACCTCTTTCAACCTATAAGCTTTAAGACTAGTTCCATGGCCATCTTTAACGACAGGACGTCATTGTAAGAAGCAAATTTTGCTCAGGATATGTTTTCTCTACTTACACAAGTCCTTGTGGAATAGGTTCCAGAAGGCTTTGAAGTCTCCCTGGAAATTAATCTTCTTGATCGACCTGGCGGCGTAGTAGCAAGACACAATTACATCTCTGGGATCCCGAGCCACATACACCATCTTCGCGGTATCCAGGAGTTTTGGTGGTAGCAGAGACATGGGCAGATGAGTCTTGATGAAACGTTTTGTTGTCAGTGGAACCGCAGCCAGCAATAGGGTAACGGGTGTAACCACGTAAGTTAACAAAATAATTCTGAAATCTTCTCTCTGTTAAAATTTTCTTCTGTTTTCTCAATCGTGTCTATGTATTCTTCTTTTGAATTTTCATCAAAGGATATAAAGCGACTGAAACACAAAAATTAATAGGTACTTAAATCATGCAGAAGTTTTCAGTCTTTTTGTTTAGTCATCCTCTGTCTGCCTTCTGCTTACAAAGTTGACACAACTCTTTTACGCAACATACTTACTCCAAAAAAGGGTATCGGTGGACAAGGGGTATCTCAGCTGCTTTTTCGTAATTCAAATCATTTGCAATCAACCACACCAGTTCTTGTGTCCATGTGGTGCCTGAAGAAAATAACATAGCACAACAAATAAAATTAAAGTGCATATATAAATAGTACTTTTTGATACGAGTCGAGCAATTTTGTCGTTGCGACCGAGGCGGAAGCCGTCCGAACCACAAGCGAGGGTGTTATGGAGCCGAATGCTACGGTGACAAATTTCCACGTGTATCAAACGAAGTTGCTTAAAAATTTTACGAAGAAATAAAAAAAAAGAACGAAATGTATTTTACACCCCATTAATTTTAAGTTCCTATTGTAATTTTATTTTTGGTGTACAATAAAGAATATATCTATCTATCTATCTCTTTTCGCATTTGTTTTTGATTGATTGTTGCATTTCCGAAACTCATCCCTTTCCTACACTTGCCTTGGTGACCCCTTCAATTCTATGGCGTCGGTGTAACTGACCTGCGTGTCGCGTCCGCTCAACAAAATTCGAAATCTTGTGAAATTTGGTGTATGTGCATCGAAAAACGGTATAATCGGGCATGATGAGTTATGCCAAGGATAATCAGTACCCTTACCATGAGTTACTGTTGAAAAACGACACCATCTTACCGCAGTGATATCGAATAAACGCGCATCGAATAGTTTACTATTAAACTTGTACAGACGCCAGCACGTCAATCTACCCCAATCTGTCAAATTTTACCAATCGAACATTAACCTTCCAATATTGTGATAAGGTCGAAAATCTATTAAAGTTTCACAGCTTGAGGTAGGTTGATGTGCTAGCGTTTGTACCATGAGTCGTACGGACTCGCTAGCGACAACTCGATTGTTTATACGGTGTCGAGTGTTTATGTTGGTACAAAAACTGCACCGTAGCTAACTTCACACTTATGTTTGCTCTCTTTCTAGCTACAATAAAAGACAGAGTAAGGTAGATAGACCTAAAACCCTATCAATTTGAAACACCGATTCTCTCTATAACCCGGTCTATCGAAAATGTAATTATTGTACAAATATTTTGATGGTTCAGTGATGTTGTTAATTTTAAATGGAATTACAGTGCACATATAACGTAAAAAGTGTTTATTTATATTATGAAATGCATGTACAAGTAAGTTTATAGTTATACTTCTAATTTATCTTCGATCCGAGTGCTCTTTGTGTATATTTCAAATCCTTTATACCTTCTATCGCATAAATGTTCGAAAGCTGCTTTATTGAGCCAACAAAAAACCTATATTCTTTGATAATATTATTTTCACTAATATGTGCAAGTGTTCACTATTATAGCCAAGAACCCTTCGTATAGTAGCTTGGAAATTTCCTTTGACGCGTCATTAGTCTACATTACGAAGCTGTACCTAACATATTCCACGTTAAATAAGTTTTTTCGGATATACCTATTTAAGCACAATTAAATAAAATATTAGTTTTTCACGACACTTTTCACAAAATTTTCACCCTTCAATATGCAAGTGAGTTACTGTAGTAACGGTTTGTTTCGATAGCACCTGTCTTTGTAACTCATAAAATTTTAGTCGCAAGCGAGTTTCTATTCGATAGGTTTTGTACTTGACGACTCATACTACCGATTTTGGTTCTGCAAGTGACCGCTAGAGGCGCTGCAAAATTTGCTATACAAAAAATTTACGGCGTCGATATCGAGTAGCGACGAATAATATTGCTTAAAACTTATGGTAGAGGTACAGGTATTGTGCAAACCTACCTTTAAATGACGAGTCCCTCCACGGGATTAAAAAAATCAAAATTAAACGGCAAAATTGACAGTGATGTGATAATATTTTTTTTCAATACACTTGCTCAGAAACTGGCTCTTATTGCACTACACTTAGATATGTAATCCGTATGTTTATAAAAACATATAATTTTTTACCGCCATGTTATGAAAAATTTTACTAGTTTTACCGTTGAATTATTATTTAGCTAAATTATTTTTCTTCACAAGTGTATTGAAAAACGTCGTATGATACACGTGAGTTATGTGTGGTTACGGTTCTTGGCTCTCTTAACACCCTCGCCAAGGCTCGGGTCTTAATACCGCCTCGACAGTAACCTCCTACATTACACACTTATATCATAATGTACTATTATGTGTACGTCTTTACGTACAATTATTTTTATTTTATTTTACAAATTTACTTTTTTTAGGTGGGAATATCACCCAATGACATCTCCTGCCCTTGGGCGGAGCGAGAGGGTATATCCGGGTTCTTTTCCTTCTCTCAGTCTTGTTCCTTCTTTCCCTTCGTTCCAGGGCCCCGGGGTTCACTTTCGAACCACTTCGGGTTCGACCCTACTGGGCCCCTACGGTTTGCTAACATCTCCTTGAGGCGCGCTTGAAACAGTACGCGCCGTAGCAAATCCGTATGCGTGATGAAATCTGCACGATAATAAAAGCACCATCACGCTTGTAATTAAAGTACATGATTGTAAAAGAATTCCGTTTTATTAGAAGAGAAAATGGCTCTTGACGTAGTTTCCAAGTTATTTTTTAACCAACTTCGAAAAGGAAGAGGTTCTATGTTCGGCTGTATGTACTTTTTTTTTTGTATGTATGTTCACCGATATCTCGGTCAATCGTGAACCGATTTTGGATTTTTTTATTTTGGTTGAAAGATTATACTCCCCAATTGGTCCCATAGAAAAATTGTTTTGATCTGATGATGAACTACGAAGATATATGATGAAACTCTTAAAAAAATCTTAGCAGAACTGTCGTAACAAGTAAAATTGCTTTGTTTATACGTGTTGTCGGTGACTGACTGAAAGAAGAAGGGGACCCATAGAATTGATTTCAATTTTTTAATTTCAATTCATCTTTATTGTGGATCATAGGTAATTGTACAGGATACAGATGGTGTTAATTAAATATTTTACGAACAGCCAAGTCCTACCCTTTGGGCGTACGGGCGTACAATAAAATATTGGAACCTATAGTGACATGCATGTCAACAATAATACAATTCGTTGCAAATTATTGGATCATTCACATATTGTTGGAGTAACAAATTTCAATAGACAAACAGTTTGTAAATAAAAGAAAAGAGTCTCTTCTTGTCATGTTTTTCATAGTTGTATACAAAACACATCATTGATCTGATGATGAAGCCGGAAGGTAGGTAAGGAATTCTGTAATAAATGAGTATAGATATGTTAGCCGTGTTTGATGTTATTAAAATTGTCTTGATGGTTTGATGATGGAACCGAATGGCGGAAGGTAACTATTTAAGTTTGGCTGAGAGGTACTACAACTAAAAAGTAGGAAATAAAAAACTAACTTTAATAACTTTAATTTCGGAAATCGGTGTTTAATAACAAAGAGACCGCACTAATATAGAAACACCGACTTCCGAAATTAAAGTTATTTTGCACGTTTTAGTGTTTTTTTTTAAGTTGGTTGTATTTTTTTTTTTTGTAAAAAGTTTTTTTTTTTAATCAGCTACTTACCTAGTAATAGTATAAAGATGCTTACCAGATCGCTGATAGCTGGCAACAAACACGTCAGTAGGTCTCAGGGGCATGTTGTAGATATTTGCAGCGTCTTTCATGTAAGATTTGTGCACCAGGTAACCTTTCGGACCCAGGCGGATAAAGTTTGCATGTATAGCTGGAGAAACATAAAAAACAAAATTTTATCAAACATAAAAATAGGTACTAACACTAGGTAATAAACTAATAAGTCGTTTATTAAGTACCTAGTCTGCTATTACAATAGTGTCAGAAAGGTCTATCATTGATTTCATAATTGTTGATTTTGACAAGTTTGGTAATCTACTAATATAATGGCGAATTTAGTGATCAACCACCGACACTCCATTGAGAGAAACGGCATAGAATGGTAATCTCGGACTTACCTACATAATGACAAATGAATATCTGCCTTATATCATAACAAAAACATAACAGAAACCAAACACTGATACAATAAAAACAACAAAACACTGAAAACGCCGGCCGAAGGCCGCTCTAAATAAAAAATAAGCAGTAATGTCAGTCACAGTCAGTAATATTTGAATTTGACAGCTAAAAAACCACAGACCGACCAATGATCGGATTTGCAGATTACGAACTTTTAGCAAAATGCCAATGGAATCGTGTTGGAACAACGAATTTATATATAGCAGACTTAGGCCCCAGGAGTGGTCATCCTACGACGGCTGTCACGGAAGAAGATGTGCTGGCAGTAATAAAAAATATTCAAGAAAACAGACGAATTACATACGAAGAGATTCAGCTTACATTGCAGATTGGTTCGGAAAGCATTCACAAGATTCTACACGAGCACCTTCGCGTGAGAAGGATAGTTTGCCGCTGGGTGCTGCACAACCTTACCGAAGCTCAGAAGCAGGCCCGGGTTGAGTGATACCGTGATATGATTCAAAAATTTAAAGCAGGCTCGTCTCGGTGCCTTTGCGACATTGTAACAAGTGACGAATTCTGGATTTACAAATACGATCCAGAAACAAAGCGTCAGTCGACAGTTTGGCTGCTTCAAAACAAACCAACGCCTCCGAAAGTGAAGCAATAGAGAAGCGCAGGAAAAATTATGACCGCTAGTTTCTTCACTTTGACAGGGTGTCTGATTTCAATTCCATTACGAGACCAAAGCAGCATCAACACCGAATGGTATACCACAAAATGCCTGCTAGAAGTTTTGGCTGCAATGAGCAACAAGCGACCGAACACCGGCCTCCGCGGGGTACTGCTTCACTATAACAACGCGCCCGCGCACTCAGCGCTCAAAGCAAGTTTTCATCGCCGAAAGACGCGCTAGCAGCATTCAAGAAGGCCGTGGAAGAGGCGTCTGCAGCGGACTTGACATTTTTTTTTTTTAAATTGGTTCAGACGCCTAAAACTTTTTATAGAGGCTGGTGAAGAGTTATTTGAAAACATTTGATAAAAATATATAATCAATTGACATTATTTTTTTAGTTTCTCTAAACTTTCTGAGTGTCCCACATAAAACATTGATTTATTTAGTTTTTAACCGACTTCGAAAAGGAGGAGGTTCTATTAATGTTCGGCTGTATGTATTTTTTTTTATGTATGTTCACCGATATCTCGGTCAATTGTGGACCGATTTCGAAAACTTTTGTTTTGATTGAAACATTATACTCCCGAATTGGTCTTATAGAAATATTGTTTTGATCTGACGAAGAACTTCGAAAATATAGAATGGAACTTTTTTAAAATCATAGCAGAACTGTCGTTACAAGTAAAATTGGTTTGTTAATACATGCAGTCAGTGACTGACTGAAGGAAGAAGGGGAGGGGATATATAGAACTGATCTGATGATGAAGCCGGAAGGTAGGTAAGAACCGGAGTTCTGTAATAAATGAGTGCATCCTAGCCATATTTGGTATTATTAGAATTGTCATGATGATTTGATGATGGAACCGAATGGCGGAAGGTAATTATTTAAATTTGGCTGAGGAGCACTACAACTAAAAAGTGTGAAATAAAAAACTATTTACTTACAAAAAAAATACAACCGACTTCAATGTAAAAAACACACAAAAAAGTGCAAAATAACTTTAATATTAACTTTAATACACTATACTTTGTATATACTTTGTATTTTTATTGTAAATAGTTTTCTATTTCACACTTTTTTTTTTGTAAAAATTTTTTTTTTTTCATTGTGTTTCCCCGTTCAAGCCAAGTTTGTAAGACTGAGGTGACTAAATAATGTGATGTCACGTTTTTATAAGAGTGTTGTTTGTTTATTTGTGCAGCGCCTTGGCATCTGATTTGGCACCTTAAATTTTTCAACTAAGTACATCATTACAATTTATTTACTGTTATTTGTTTGCCTGACAAATTTTAAATCGAATAGTGTATCTACAAGAAACCATACTGATGATACAAAGTGTATTATTTTACCCAATTCGCACACATCCTCGTTTTATATGGTATTTAGAAAGTTACCAGTCGAACAAATCACTTAGTAAAACTCCGGTGACGTTATTTACGAGTATTATAGTTGTCAAGATAATATGAAAATCCATAGAACCAAGTCCATAAAACCATAGAAACATTTTATCTCCATATTTAATCTTTTTTTTTCTGTTGGATGTTTTTTGGTAATGATTCAGATTTACCAATTTATTCTAAAAAAGTTAAAAAATCTTGTCTGTTTTGGGCAAGATTTTTTTTTTTGTTTTTTGTTGCTTATTTTTTTTTTCTGAGACATAATGTAACGGTCGCATAACCTAATGCCAAATTATAAGTTTCTATAACCATTACTTCGGTAAAAAAAAACTAGATGCTTCAAACAAGATAAATTTTAAAATTTGAAGTTAGGATTATCACTCTCTATGGTTTACTTCAGTGACGGTCATTCTGTTTTTTCAAAATGTTTTGTGAACGATAACAGTGAAAGATAAGATCTACTTTAACTAAATACTAAAATATTATCTCGCATAGCTAGAGAAAATAAAAATAAAATCTCTATTTTGAATGTTTTGTTTCAATAGATGTTTTTTTTTTTAATCAAGATTCACGAACTAAATTACTTAAAAAGAGGTGAAATAATTTTGTCTGGTTTGAACAAAAATTACATTTCTTTTTATTTTATTTTTTTTAAGACATTCCTTGACGGTCACATTTCTTGTAAGGCAATTGTTGGTATGGTGACTATAATTACCATAAAAAAACTAGTTGCTTCAAAGAAAGGACTTCAAACTTATTCAATTTTTAAATTCAGTTTTACGGTTGTCACCCAACTATACGATTTCCCTTGAATTGCAGTCAACGTAATTTTTTTTTACCGTTTTTGGGGAAATCTAATAATAAACAGTAATCATTTTCAGTTGAAGTAATTTTTTCGCTGTTTCATATCTATTTTTAGTTAACTTCAAATATATAATTAATTATCTATTATTATTTGCTACACGTACCCACTTAGACATAGATAACAGTACAAATATAATTTACCAAACAGTTTTAAACTGAGTTAGAATAGTCTCATTCGTCTCATTATTCCCTAGAAATGAAGAATTACTTGCTTTAAATGATGGTTGTATGACGTTTAAAAGGGCATTATCGAGTTGATAGTGGAAAAAATATTATTATTTATCTAGCTTTTTCGCTGGGGCTGGCAGAAGTTGGTACATAATAAAAATCTCAAACTCACCTGAACCACCAAAACTGGTTTTTATCAATTCGTCTTCTTCGGGCTTCAGCTCCTCAAACTCGTAAGGAAACAGCAATTCTTTCTCCCCCATTTTATTGGAGATAACACAACCTCTGGATATGAATTCAATGTAAAGACTATTTTATTTATGTATATTGATAAGCATTGACCTCTAACGAAAAACAACAAAACAGACAAGCACATAAAATTCTGATAGGTTAGAACAAAAGTTCTCTGCAGTGTTCGTGTGTTCGTGCATGTCTTAGCAAAACTATTAAAACATACATCGATAGTATAGAATATTTTTCTCGCGATCAAAATGACATAAGTGCTCTGAATTTCATGGCACTTACGCGTCATCCTTCTGGATTTTATACCGTAGATGTTTTAGACACAGCTTTTTACCTACAACACTTCATTAAAATAATACTCTATTTCAAAATGTAATAAGACTAGTCATTGCTCGCGTCTTCGAAAATAATAAATAAAAAAATCGTGAATTGAGAATTGTGTAAAATATTGAAACCATTTAGGTATTGTACTTTTTCTTTTACATTTTAAAATCAAAATCTCGTATGAAAATGTAATTTTCACACAAAATTACCAGTATAGAGACTCGAAATTATTTTATTTCACTTGAGAAGTCGTCATAAATCATCATTATCATTTTAACCGAAAGAATTCCACTGTCCAACAGTAGAGGTCTCATCCCTCATAGGCCTCCCCCGCACACCGGAAGATGCAGCGTCGGAAGGCCTCCTACAACGTGGACCGACTGGTAAGGGTAGCGGGAATCCCATGGATGCGTATGTCGTAATAAAAGTTATTTAAGATAATGAGTACCTACAATGCATGGTTTTAATATTTTCTAAAATTTTGGATGCACTCTGCATGTATTAATAAATAATATAATTGTACGTAAAAGGTATAGTAAAGAGAAAATAAATATTATACGTTTAATTTTTGAACTGAAAATTTTGTAAGGAATTAAGGGTTTTGTTTTTTTTTTTTCGATTTTTTTTGTCTGGCCTGTTGGTGTAGTGGTTAGTGGCCCTGACTGCTATGCAGGAGGTTGTGGGTTCGATTCCCACCCAACACAAATGTTTGTGTGATGAATGCTATCATTTGTTCTGTGTCTGAGTGTCATTTATCTATACACAGGCCTAAAAAAAACCATTTTTTTTTTGATGTCGCTCTTTTTCTGTCAATGGTCGATAAACTAACTTCAACTTCAACTTTTGATTAATGGCCTTTGTGGAAGAGACACCACAATTTTGCCAATAACACGTACAAACTGTTAATATACCATCAAACGCTGGAGAGTATTTAGCGAGAATTAACAGTCAAATAAATATAGATACATATCTTTTTAAATTAAAGTAAAAAATAAAAAAATCTTCGCAGACCAAAGAGGAGGTAGCTAGGAGGAGCTAGCGCAGATAAATAAGGAGGGAAACGCAAACCGGCCGTCATAGATAGACAGTCAATCTTATGCCCACAGATCATGACTATGTAAGAAGGTTTATACATGACAGAAACTATTAAGAGTAGAAAAATAGTACATTGTTACCCTAAACTAAAATAAGCCTAGCTAACTAGCCTAAATAAGCCTTTCACCCGAGGTAAACACTGTGATTTTCATTACGAATAAAAGGAAAATAAAAATAAAAACCTGAGTCGTCGTCAAAGGTCGTCGTATGATTTTAGGTAATGTGTCTTTTGATTTAGGCCGTAAAATGTTTCCGACTACTGCTTTAACCTCTTCTCTTAAGAACCAGGCTTAACTGAATCTGATTATTGTGTAATTAAAAAATTTCTTACAGCAGTGATTTAGTAAAGTACCTATAAACAAAATTCTATAACAAGTTTCCCGCTATTTTTTTTTTGTGGTCAATCGGCTTTTCAGCCATCATTTTTCATTTACCTATATCAGTGAAAAATGGTAAATATTTCTCATATCTATGTTAGTTTTAAAGAATTAAATAATTAATTGAAAGTAAATTATAAATAATTATGTAATTTAAAAAAAAATAGATACTTAGGGGAGGTCAGCTCAAAGCGGCCATAGAAGGCAAAGCGGCCACGCTCCGTATTTCGGTTATTTGTAATGGCAGAGCGATGTTGTCGCTCTGGCGCATAGTAAACATCCCGCCCCGCTCCGCGCAGTGATGCGACGGCAGTCAGTGGAAGCGGACGGTTGCAATAACAAAAAATCTGTTATTGCTCGTTTTGTTAAAAAAAATACGAAGTAAGTTGAACTTGATTTGATTAATTTCCTAAGTATTTAAATGTTTCTATTGTGTCGGTTTAAATACTTATCTAATTAGCTTTGTTTGTGTAGTATTAATTCCGAAGTTTGATAAAAAATGTAAGAGTAAATAATTTTTAAAACAAAACGGTTACCAAAGGGCAAAGCGGACCGGGCAAAGCAGCCTGCTAACCGCTTTGCCCTTAATTAAAATACTAATAATGTAGTTATAATTTTATTATTACGCAAGTTCGTCTTTGAGTTTGTCTTCGTGATTTAGGTAGTTATAGAAATCGTGCATTTTATTTCGACTTTTTTTGATTTATTAATTAAGTATCTCAAAATACGCATATCGTAAACTACAAATAAATGCACCAAAAATTGTATGAAACTCATTTATGAGAATATGTAAGTACATGTTATTTAACTCTTGTGTTTTAGATGGTCAACAATTATAAGAGGACGACTAACCAGGCATCATGGGACGAGGCCACTATGGCAAGAGCTATCAAAGATGTGCAAGAAAATCACGGTTCAATCAAATCTGTAGCCATAAAGTATGGTATCGCACAACTTTAAGGAGGCATTTGAAAACCGGATGTTCAAAAAAGAAACTTGGTAGATTTACTACTGTATTTACCGTACAGCAGGAAGAAGATCTTTTAGAATATGTGTTTCACATGGATAATCTGTTTTTCGGTTTGACTAAAGAAGATTTTCTACAGCTAGTATTTTAATATGCCGAAACAAATAACATTCCACATCCTTTAAGAATGGCTCAGCCGGACACGATTTTTATAAAGGGTTCATCATGAGACATCCTGATTTGACTTTACGACGACCAGAACCGACATCAATAGCCAGGGCCCGAGGCTTCAACAGACATCAAGTATACAGATTTTTTGATCTCCTCGAGACTGAAATCGAGAAGCATAACATTGATGCAATGCGCATCTATAATATGGATGAGACTGGGATCCAAACGTCATCCAATAAACCTCCCAGAGTTTTAACTAAACTGGGTAAAAAGCAAGTGGGTCACATTGCCAGTACGGAGCGAGGAAAAACGATTACAATTATTTGTTGTTGTAATGCTGCGGGATCCTTCGTACCACCTATGATGATCTTTGCAAGAAAAAGAATGGCTCCTAATCTCCTAGATGGAGCGCCGCCGGGTTCACAGGCCACTGTTAGTGATAATGGTTGGACCAACGGCACTGTGTTTTTGGAGTGGCTTCGTTTTTTCATAGATACTGTTCGTCCGACAGCAGAAAAAAAAGTTCTGCTTGTGATGGACAACCACGTGTCCCATAGATACTTGCCGGCTTTGCAACTTGCCTCCAAGAATCATGTAATTTTTATATCACTGGCACCACACACGACCCACCGCATGCAGCCACTAGATTTTAGCGTGTACGGACCATTAAAGACATATTTTGAGCGCACTGTTGCTACATTTCAGAAGACTCATGTCGGTCGAATAATCAACCAAAAAGATGTAGCCAATTTGTTTGGGAAAGCTTATTTGCAAGCGGCCACAGCCCAAAACGCTGTCAGTGGTTTCGAAAAAACAGGCCTGTGACCTCCGAATAGATTTATTTTTGATGACGCTGATTTTTTACCTGCTACGACCATGGAAAACCCACCTGCTATTGAAAATCCGACACAATATATTAATCATCAGCAACAACAGCTAGTCGATGAAGAGCACTCCAGAACTCCGTCTCCTTCGATCATCGACCAATTAATAATGGACAGAAATTATTTTCAAGTATTATCTTCTTCAGTTATAGAGCAATTTATGAACATTGAGCCAGCTACAAAGACGTCTATCACTGAAAATTCGCAAGTTACAACTCCACCAATTGAAAGCTCAGACATACAGATTCTTTATAACCTATTACTTGATGCGGTTAACGCAACCACGCATGGTGATCTAAGCGATGCTACTATGAATGCAGATAAACCGATTACACCACTTATAATGGGAACTTCGTCGCCAATACCTAAAGGCTACATAAGCCCCATGATACTGAAACCAGTGCCAAAAATTACACCAAATGTTACTACCCGACGCAAGAGAGCACAACGAGCTGAAATTTTAACAAGCACACCTATCAAAGACGAGCAAAGGATAAAGATGACTAAAAAAAATAAAGCTGACACTGATAAAGAGAAAAGAGTGATGAAGTCTTTCAAAGAAAATTTGTCAGGAAAAGCAGGGTCATCTGGGATACAAAATAGAATGAAAACCCGTGGAAATACTCAGAAAAAAATATCAAGGCCTAACAATGACGCAATAAAGCAGAGCAATAATACCAAAAATCAACATTACGTTTGCTTAATTTGTATGGAGCCTTATGAAGATCCGCCTGTAGAGGACTGGATTCGCTGTGATGACTGTCAGTTATGGGCTCATGAAGCCTGTACGACATTATTATTTAACATTACTTAAAAGAAAAACGTTCGATTGTTTTGCTGTCAAGAAATCTGATCTCATTAGACTTAATATTTAAGATTACATAAAAGAACAAAGTTCGATTTTAGTGCATTGTAATTATTATTATTTTCTAAGATTTAATTTTGTTTTATATTAAAATTATTGCAAGACTAATTAATAATTAGGTACATTTTAAGACTGATTATGTTCTAAGTGAACGTGGATATTATATTATTAATATTTTTAACTGAAACAATCTTCTTTAAAGAGATTTTTAAGTCATGGACAATTTAGTCCTAGTTCACACCAATTGTTTGTTTTTTTATAAATATATTTGTACTAAATTTTTAACACTTTTATTTCATCAAAAGTGATGTTTAACTCACTAGAAATTATGCATTTCATGTAAACGTTTGTGCTGGCCGCGTTGCCCTTACCCCTATGGCCGCTTTAGGCGGGCCCTCGGGCAAAGCGGTTTTGTGCCAGGTTGTCGTAAAAACCAAATCATACAGTCATTTTAAAGTTTAGGCAGATTTTTATTTCATAAAATAGAAATTTAATAAATTCTCTACCTAGTAGTACATTATTTTTGTAGAAAATATAATGTTTATTGAGACTTTTTTGAACTCAAAGTTAAGGTGACCGCTTTGAGCTGACCTCCCTTGATTTTGATGATTTTAACTCTGTCAGCAAAACAATCATACGTAAGTAGTAATTTTGTCTGAATTTTTCATTGCAACTAAAAAAATGTACTCGCTTATTATATTGAAAATATAACTCGCAATTTAATACGTATAAGGCTATGAGTTTTAATTTATTTAAGTTATAAATGTGATCCCAGTGTTGTGAGAGTTGAGGAATACTATCCTACCGTGATACAGTGTATACTAGTACGGAGGGCAGTGTGAATCTGAGTCAAACAAAACACCTATGTCTATGTAGTGTGCAGCAACAATATTACTATGTAAGTTTGGTCGTTAACTTGTTAACTTAATTTGTTAACTTGTTTTGGTAATAATAAATATATAAATAAATTTTTACTTACTAATAAAGTAATAATATATAAAAAAATTGCTTAGGTACTTCGATACTCAAATTTGACACCAAGGTAAACTGTGGGTGCCTCATAGTGTACCTATGTAAAATATGCGTAGGACATCTGCGACAATAGGAGAAAGGCACACGTACCTAAGTTATTAAAGTTTGGAATTCCTGTAATACGGCGAGAACTAAAAATCATTATGACGACTGTTTCGAATTTCGATTATGACGGCTTTTTTGTAATCTATGTACGCTACGTATAAGTTTTTTCTAGACCACTGAAGATATTTAAAAATAGTGGAATTGCTCTTTACATCCCATATGCTTTTTTTATAATTTTTTTTTTATAGTAGGTAAAATCATCCAATGACAAATCCCGCCCTTGGGTGGGGCGGGAAATAGTGTCAAACTCTTACTGACTAAAAACCTACCCTTCCATTAATTGCCTTATCCCAGGGCCCGTGGTGACATTTTCACATAACCTTTGGCCCCAGTAGGCTTCGGTCCTGCTGGGCCCCTACAGTTTGCTGACAACTCCTTGAGGCGCGCGGGAACAGTGCGCGCCGTAGACGACTTGAGCTCGAACCTGGACCGGTCTGTTACCGGACGGATCCCGCCTACAACCTTTCTGAGTGCATCGAGGAAACAAGGCTCACGGAGAATAGGTTTTTACTGCAGTGCGCTTGCTGTGTGAATCATCACGCACACATTGACAAGTACTGTCGTAGCCCGCTCGCAATTTCACAAGAAAAGTTGGTAACTTAAGATTTCTAAAATTTGAGTCATCGTGATGAGTGACTTGAAAATATGTATATAGATTATTTAGATGGTTTTATGTTTATATAGGTACCTGGTTTTATGTCTATATAGGTATGTTTATATAGGTGCCTGTTTGTATAAATTCCAAAATTAAATGTGATCTGTATTAGGTATATACCGTTAAATTTTGATCGTTTTAATCCCGTGGAGAGTCGATCCGGTACATGAAACACTATCGATTTGTAAAGATAAAATAAAGTACTTAGTATTTTTCTAAAACTCGAATTACACATAAACTGTGACGACCGTTTTCGTTTATTTCGGTCGGCACAGTCTTAAGATATTATACTTTTCAGTGTGTTTAATAATAATTCTATGTGGAATACAAGATGCAATTATTTTATGTAAGCAAGTAATATGCCTGTGACTGAGAAGGAATATGCTCCCAAAATCAAAAGAACTCGGGAGAGTTCTATGGGATTTTGGGAGCATACCTATAAGTAATTTCGTGCGGAACCGACGCCCGGGTGCCACCACTGCGTAGACTGCCCGGAGGACACGGTGGAGCACTCGGTCTAAGTGTGCCCCGCTTGGGCAGAGCATCGCCGTGTTCTCGTGAGTGCGATCGGCAGCGGCGATCTCTCGCGCCAGGCCCTGGTACGGGCTATGGTCCGAAGCGAAGAGGGATGGCAGGCGGTCGCCTCCTTCTGCGAAGCAGTAATGCTAGCAAAGGAGGAGGCCGCACGCGAGAGGCAACGGCCCACAAGGCCCAGCCGCCGCGGGGATTCCGATTCCGATCCTGATTTCCAGCCAACGTAGACGCGGGCTTGCGGTCGGTGAGCTATGGGTAGCTCGCTGTCCAACCGTCCGGTAAACATCCGGACCAAGCCCAGGTCGTCAATAGCGCGCACTGTTCCCGCGCGCCTCAAGGAGTTGTCAGCAAACCGTAGAGACCCAGCCTGCTAGCTGCAGGCAGGCAGGGTTGAAGCCTACTGGGGCCAAGGGTTTGCTTCCGAAAGGAAAGCCTGGCTCTGGTATCTAAGGCCACGAAGGAACGGGGTGGGTTTTTAGTCAATAAGAGTCTGACACTATCTCCCGCTCCACCCAAGGGCGGGAGATGTCATTGGATGATTTTGCCCACCACCAAAAAAAAAACCTATAAGTAGTTCCTTTAGTCAAAAATACCGATATATTTTAATAACCTTTTAGATATTATCACTTATTTGTTCGGCTAAATTGTATATACCATCTATTCCTGCTGCTTTACAGTTATGCTTTTTATTTATAATTGTATTTATTTCAAGCGCTTAGATCTATATCTTCAAACGGCATTTCTTCCATAGTTTTTGACCTACATATTTCTATGTTCTAAATTATGTTTTTATTTTTATGTCTTCATTATGTTCCGAACTATCTGACCGAATTCCTGTTTAGAATTGTTGTATCGTTGCCATTTTCACTTATTTTAAATAATATATTGTTATCTTTTCTTAATTTTGCTTTTTACCCGATTGCGCCAGAAGGAGGGTTATGTTTTTCGAAAGTATGTATGTATGTATAATTGTTTGGCACGCTCTGCAGCCTGAACGGCTCGATTGATTTTAGCTTGAGAGGTGTCGTTAGATTCGTATTTACTTTCACAGAGTGACACTGGGTATATCAAAATAAAATAAAAACAAAATGGTGAATTTTTGGCGCCATATTCAAATGTTTGGCACGCTCTGTGGCTTAACGGCTCGATAGATTTTAGTTTGCGAGGTGTTGTTAGATTTGTAATTACTGTGAAAGTGATATCGTAATAAAATAAAACTAAAAAAATAAAAAAACGGTAATTTAAAAAACTAAAAAACCCGACTGCTTTTCTGAGTATTCATGAAAAAGCCCTAAAACAAGAAATCCGTTGTACCATAATATTTTAAATATAAGATAAATTGTAGCAATCGGGACCCATTCTAGAAAGTCAGCCGTCTAATCAGTAGATTGGAGTAATCTGCAATGTAATATAGGTATGTGCTCTCAATTCACTAAGCCTCCATTTCTAGAATGGGTCCCGACTGCTACAATTTATCTTGTATTTAAAATATTATATAGTTAAGTGCAATCGGGTTCACCGACTTTCTTGTTTTAGGACTTTTTCATGAATACTCAGAAAAGCTGTCGGGTTTTTCATATCGTGTTAGCCTACGACTTTTAACACTAGATAGCTAACGTTTCTGAACTTCAATGATAAGCTAACCATTCAACTTGACGACCATTTTTATCTGCGGTTATTATTTAAAAATATGTTATTTTAATCAGGTTTATTTATTTATAGTACATATGGGATGTAAATTAAAGATAATTATAACAAAAGTGAATATTTATCTAACTTTTAAGTACTAAATCAAAAATCTTAAACAGGTTTCATTGAGATCAATAAGACACTAGATCTTACAATGAATAAATTAGGAACTATTGTTTAGAAATTTCTACTTCTATTTATAGTAGTTTATAGAAAAAAGATTAAACTTAACCGTGAGTATCAAATGACTTAGATTTTTTGGCATAAGTTAGGCAAAAGTCAACCGTATGTTCGCCACAAATGGGAACTTTTGCAATGATTCTTGGTCATGCGCCTTTTCTTATAGGAACACAAACTGCAGCTTTTCCTTTTCCTTGTTGAGGCATTTTCAAGCTTCAAAGGACTACTTCCAAAACCAGTTTGCTCACGGTTTTGACTCTGAAATCCAGCGCGATCCTCGATATATCATGGTTCGAACACAAGACGTCTCTTATCTTGCCTTTCATTCTAAGAGGCACTGTTGGTATTTCCAGTTGAAGTTTTAGCCATGGTTCAACGAGTTTTTCATGCAGTTGTTTCATATAGCTCTTTCGTGCTAGTGGTTTACCTCCAGACTCCAATACATTGACATAAAGTTATTTTCGTTTTAGTAAAATAGGTGGTGGATCATCTATAATAGTTGACTTCATCTCAGTTTCTATGAAAGTAAATATGCTGTAGAAAATGCGCAATTATAATCACAAGAATACCTATTTACTTATCAGAGAGCCTAACTATGAGGTCAATGCTGAAGTGCTAATGAGAATGATTTCAAATTTTGATGGACATCACTCGGAAAAGCTTTTCTTCGATAAAGGGAAGATTCACAACACATACCTACTTATAAAAAGCGAGAATTACTTTAAATCAAGCGTAAAACAATGACTGACCTATGAAAATGAATGTTCCATTTACTTAACTACATTTAATAATAAATAATAATAATATATAATATTTGTTTTATTATTTTTTTATCTGCACCTACTCTATTATTATGTAACATGTATTAAACACAAATCACTCAAACATTACAATTCATTACACAATACACTAACACACCACAAACATAGTTGTTCAATCGTGTCCCAGAGAAGGAAAATGAGTTGTTACTTGACATCGATATATATGTGCTATGTTACTAGATGTCGTTCACATTGACTGCAACGTTTTCAGAAAGTCTCATGGCTAGCAGTCAATAAATTTTTCTTTGTTCGTGAATGACGTGAAGTGTCACTTTTGGATTTTGTTTTTTATGTAAAAATTATTGATTTAATTTTTTTTATTATTTCTTGGAATACAAGCTTACGTTTCTGGAAGTCTTTTACTGCTAAAATCATAAAATAATCATTAATGTGGAAACTCGCGGATTTATATAGATATTGCAAAACTTGCAAATATTGCTAATTGTTATAACTAGATAATAATTTTATTTGCTTTTTGCGATTGCATTATAACACGAAACAGGAATAATATTTGTTATTAAATATTTTACCATTAGGTACCGACATAAAACAATAGGTATTATTGTGTTGTATGTTCAGATTACTTCTGTTAGTTTTATCAGTGTAAATTGGTATTAAACGATCTTTTAGGTAGATTATTACTATTAGTTTTAATTTAACTTGTTTGTATTTCAGATAATTAATAGATATTTTTATTGAGACGCCTTGTATTAGTTTTGATTTCTAAAACTTGTTTTTCCAGTTTAATTCGGGCCTCTCGAAATAACTGAGAAGGAATTAATTAGAAGGGCAAGTTATAAGGCACGTTGACAGCGTTTTTTAATCATATAAATGACTTAAAGGATTCTATAAATCCGTCGCAGATAGGCGAACTGCATCTACGTAAGATTGAAAACTTATTTTCATAATATGACGAGGTTCAATTGAGATTAGAGTGTTTAACTGATGACATTTAAAGCCAAATGTTAGACGGGAACGAGTTTGAGGCGACTTACTATTAGATCGTTACAAAAGCACAAGCTTTGCTTGCTCGCAACTCGAAGGCAACCAAAGACGATCTGTTTGATAGTTATAACGGTTCATCACGTTAACCGCCAGCTTGTCAAATTATCTACTATACAACTGCCAAAGTTATGTGGTACGTATGAAAAGTGGTTAACAAGAGAATGCCCATACCCCGTACCACATTGTGTCACAAGTATAATTTAATACCACAAATAATGTTTTATTTATTTGTATATTTTTAACCACAATAAAAAATATCATAAAAATGATATTAAACGATTAACTAAACATTTTAGGTAGTGGAAATTTAAAAAATAACTAAACTTTGCTTTGACACAAGTTGGTACGGATCAATTTGGGCAATCTCTTTTCGATATACGTTCTCTAGTTTAATTCATGAAGAAATTCTTTTATTTTGTACTTTAATTTAGAAATATATTTATATTCATTTTACTGTTAATTCTCGCTAAATACTCTCCAGCGTTTGATGGTATATTAATATTGCGTACGTATTATTGGCAAAATTGTGGTGTCTCTTCCACAAAGGCCATTAATGAAGAGTTTAAGTTGAAGTTGAATAATTATATAGAGTCCGTCGCAGAGTGAAGACGCTCTGAAACTGTCCGTTTTGTTGGTTGTACCTACCTAGTAACAGTGCACTGTATCGAAATGTATTGAGAAATAAACTAATTCAGTTCCCAGAAGTTTTTATTCATTGCACGATACCGACGTAGGCCCACCTGGTAGATGATCGGAGTTCGAACCATCCTGGACGAGCCGACATATATATAAATAAATACTGAAAATTACGTATAAGTAATTATTGTTCTTTTTTTATTATTTTTGCAATAGAGTTTCAGTGTCTTCATAGGTTAGTAGTTTTATCCAGTTTCTGATGGTTACATTATACTCTATATATTCCTTATTGTACTGTTGTACACGTAATTTCTTTGTTTATTTTGTTATACACTTGAGCTTAGTTGAGCTGAACGTTTTTTGTACTGTTTCTGGGCGAACTTAGCTTTACTTTGAGGGGCTTCAACTATTATATATCTTTTCTTGTTTTTAATGTTACTACAAGTATAATCTGCTCTATCAATAGCTTACAGGGAGTTTCAAACTTTGGTTTCAAAAGACTAGTGACTTCAATTGAAAACCCAGATTTACCCTTCACCGGTCCACCTCGGAGAGAGACAACTTTTTCGTTGTTTCGGAGCAAAATGCTCCGAAATCGTCACCTGATCGTTGCCGATGTGTTACAGGATCTGAGAAGAGTTCGAGAAGTGGCTATCAGCAGTGTACAGCATGAAGATGATTACAAGAAGCTAATCTTATCCCAAAAAGGGCTGCGGCAGGCCTGAAATTGATGGTACGCCACCGGGAAGTACGCCTCCAATATGCTCGAAAAAACCTCGAATTTTTTTTTGCAATGGTGTTATTTGGTACTGTTTCGGTGAAAGAGCACTGGGCGAATCATTTGCCAGGACATCTGGATAGACGGCCCGTTTTAATTATGCATTCGTAAATCAACAAGATTGATCGTCAATGCGCGATGTTCCAATGCTCCTCAAGAGGGAGCGAGTCTAATGACCTGTAAGTAGTTAGTACGCTACGACCAACAACTACCTACAGGTCATTGGACTCGCTCAGCTGATGTTTACTTAAAGAAATGAATTTCGTACATGCGTATGTTAACTCGAGTTTTAGAAAAAAATACTTTATTTTTTATTTTATCTTTACTAATCGATAGTGCTTCATGCACCCATCTTCATGATCGACCATCCACGGGATTAAAACTATCAAAATTTAGCTGTGTATAAACATAATCTTAAACAATTATATTTTAATCCCATGTATGTGCATCGCTAGTTTCCGACTTACTTAGTAGTTTTCGGGGAACTTATGTAATAAATTAAGGCCCAGACGTGCTTGCATCTACCGGATAGACCTGTCTTACAATTACCAATTGCACTTGTAGTAATTCTATTGCAATCAACAAGCTGTAAAGAAGGGGACAACAATATAGATGACATGCTATTTACATAAAAAACTAGTTCAGGAAATACTTTATCGTTATTTTAATATCATTGCATTGTATTGCATCAGTTTTATAATTTATTGCATAATTTTTAATTGTTCTTATTAATGATGCTTTTGTATTTAATATAAAATATTATTTTTTAATTTGTTTTAATAAAGTTTTTGAATGTTTTTTTTTTAACCTAATTTAATTAATTTTGAATGTTTTTATTTATTTTTTAATTTATCCAATGCTACATCATAATTGTTACATATATAAACTGTTCTGTGCATATGTCACAATAAAATTGTAAATATCGTTAGATTACAATCTAACTCGCGAGATTGCAAACTATCGGAATATTGTGAACCTTAACAAACATCTCACGATTAAACGAGATATATAAATAATAATAACGAGAGCATGATAACACCTGGAAAGTTTCGTTTTTTGTCCGCACCGTGTCTCTTGTGTCGGTATTGTGCTGCCACCTATATAGTTATATATAGTTCCTACACGTACCCTGATAACTCAATCAAACACTATGCGTCGTCTATCTTATCTTATCAAATCCTCTGCTGTTTCAACCATATTATCGAAAATAGAATTACTGAAGACAACAATACTATAGATACTACTTATATCATAAAACACTGCCGGCATTCCCGGAAGGTCCCGGAGAGGGGTAAAGTGGTGAGCGTTAGAGGAGTACCTGCAGTACCTATACCGCGTTATAGAATGAAATTATCATCCAACAGTTACCTACGATTCAAGTGAGTCATCAATCGCATCCAAATTCGGTTCATCCGTCTAAGAGCTATGGTGCCCAGTGTTTCTACAATGAGGGGAAATTCCCCTTTTGAGGGGAAATTAAAGTCCTGGGGAGAAGAAAAAGGAGAAAGAGATGAAAAGGGGAATACGAGGGAAATCATGGATAAAGCTTATCCTAAAATATTGCGGAAAATTTAGGAACTAATTTTTGTATGGACTATACTAGTGTTATCGTATAAAAGAAACAGTGGTGACACCAGTGCAGGTTTTATATGTTTCTGGTCAGGCTATAAATAAGAATACGAACGTTGAAATTGTACTGTATAAAATATTTTTTTAAGGGGAAAAGGTCCTGAGAAGGGGAAATCTCAATTGATGCGTGGGGAAAGGAAATCATTAAAGTGGAAACACTGATGGTGCCACAGACATAGGCAGCCGTCATTTATATTGCACCAAAAGCAGGGGTCAATTATCGACGGTCTCGAGAACGCTTGCCAAATCCTCCAAGACGACTCATGTTATGGGCCCGACCGTGTATAATAAACTACCTGAGGCTATCTCTGTTGCCCCGACTATAAGCAGCTTCAAAGCTCGTTTGAAAAAATGGCTTATCGAGCAAGCTTTTTATTCTTTTGACGAATTTAAGATTTAATTTAATTTGACTTCGAATATTAATTTGGACTTATTATATTGTAACTTGACTTTTTATTTATTTGTTTGTGTTCTATTGACTGTCGGTCCATTAGCACTTATTATTTAAACCAAGACCTAAGTTTAATAAGTGCTAATGGACCAACAACATTTTTTACTGTTATTATAATACAGTTTTTTTTTCACATAGCACTTATTTATTTATTTAAATAAACTACAGCTACATCACATACATTTCACATTCACAAAACGATTACAAAACAAAATGACTAATGCACATGTCAATTAAAGCGTACATAGCGCTCACTACAATAATTTTGCATTTACATTTTTATAATTACAATTTTGCACTACTCGTACATTTAACATAAACTCACTTTCTAATAAAATTAAGACCAAATAACACAAAAAATATATAGAAAATCGAACAATTCAAATTACATTAACATTAAAACTTACAAATTAAAATAAATTGAAGACATTAAAAACATAAAGAATTAATCGAATAAATTAATAACTAAATTGAAGTCTAATGAAAACATTAAAAATAAATTAAATCAAATCAAAATTACATCCATAAAAATATACTAGAATAAAATAAATTAAGATGAAATGAAATTGAAAATATTAAAAATAAATTTGAAAAGTCAAGAGTTTTAGAAGTCACAAAAGCGTAAAACACATTAGAATGTATCTTGTAAGGATTGTAATTAATTTCTTCTAAACCTCGGCAGCTTATCATTAAATATATCTAGTTCAGGCATGCTCGTATTGAGCTGTTGTACGCATTGCTCATCCTTATAATGGGAGACTGCAGGCCTACATTGGTTTTGACAATGAGTGTATGAAAAACCTTTCAATTTTTTAAACTCACTGATAAATTCTTGGAACTGCTATCTAAAAGACAACTACAGTAAATATTTCCATTTATGATTTTATAAAGGAAACGTAAATCCAAGAAACTTCTTCGCTCGTGTTTTTTTTCAAACGCTCTGCGTATGGCTGTCTGTATGAAAAAATTTTGTAGAGAAAGTTGTCTCATGAAGGCACGTTTTATGCTTTCCACGAGTGGACTCTGTAAAAAGGTCTCCACACACTGCTCGCATACTCAAGGTTGCTTCGCGCCAAAGCATTATAATAATTATTATATCACTTTAGTGTTCTAGTGTTTGAAGTCAGAGTTAGAATTTATTTGCTAATGATAACATACAGTTATTTGCAGGTAGTTGCTGTTGATACATAAATACAGGGGGGCTGATATTACTGTTCAAGATTGACGACGAGACATCCCTTTAGATAACTCCAGCAAGTTAAAATCTACCAAATTTTGCGAAAATACTGTTAAAAAGAAACTAAACCTTTAGGGCGCGGGCACACAGTGTATTAAGCTTAGTTTTTTAAGAAAATGTATGTGGTGGTGCCTACTGCAACGTCTGCAACCCACGGAGAGGCTAAGCACGAATTGACGTCATTGATATACACGTGGCTTGCTCAAATAGGCGAATACATAGCTCAACGCTGTCCGTGTATTCATTTGTTTCACAACGTGGGTCTACGTTTCCACTGGAGTACACAAATATGACCCACAACTATGTACAGCTCGCTTATCGAAGCACAGTTTGAAGGCTACAGTTTGCTGACAACTCTTTGAGGCGCGCGGGAACAGTGCGCGCCGTCGACGACTTGGGCTCGGTCCGGACTGTTACCGGACGGACGGACAGGGAGCTACCCATTGCCCGCCGTCCGCAAGCCCGCGCCTACGGTGACCGGTAATCGGGATTGAAATTACGGCGGCGTCTGCGGTGTACAGCGCCGTTGCCTGATGCGATCAGCCGCCTCCTTTGCTAGCATTACTGCTTCGCAGAAGGAGCCGATCGCCTGCCACTCCTCCTCGCTCTGGACCCTAGCCTGTACCAAGGCCCGGCGCGAGAGATCGCCGCCGCCGATCACCCCCACAAGGACACGGCGATGCTCTTCCCAAGCGGGACACACCGCGTGCTCCACCGTGTCCTCCGGGCGGTTCACACAGCAGCAATCTTGTACACACAAATATGTCAAACACATATATCTGTGCTTGTACAGTTACTTCCCGAACTTGCCATGTTTAGTTAGTACCTGCTTCATGCGGAAGGTGATGACGCCGTGAGGTCTTTCCAGCCACGCCTCAAAGAGAGGACTTACCGCCTCAATCGTGGCGTGCCCAGCACTAGGTTGCGACAGTCGCTCTCGCCATTTCACTATGAGATCTCGCCAGAACTCTGTCCGCCATGCCGCAAAGACTGTTGCCGCAAAGACTCATGTGTGCAAAGACTGTTGCCTCCAGATCCCATGGTTTTTTTTTTTTTTTTTTTTTTTAGTGGTAGGTAAAAATCATCCAATGACGAATCCCGCCCTTCCAGATCCCATGGTGGCAGGCCAATAAGGAGGCTCGCCGCTTCGCGGGACACCTTGCGGTATCCCCACAGATAACTGTTTTTAATATTTCTATGGGTATCCCTGAATCATCCGTATGGCCATGACCGAACGATGCCAGCGTAGAGTCTCCGGCAGGAGGCATCTGGACACCCTAGGTTCGGCAGGAGCCGCTTGAGGGCAGCCCCAGTCCGATTATGTTGGGGAGCCAGGCGTCGGAAGTGCGCCTCGAAGTTCCACCGACTGTCGAGGATGAGTCCCAGGTACTTCATTGTCGACCCAACGTTAGGGATAGAGTTTCATAAAATCCGTTCTTAGCGGATGTCGACACCCTTTAAGGAACCTGCCAAATTTTATGTTTTTTGGTGTTATAGTTTTTGAGATTTCGTGATTAATCAGTGAGTGGTATTTCGCTTTTATATTTATATAGATAGACATATTAGTAGTGTCTTTTATATTATCTTGTGGAATAACCTATTATTTATAATTAAATTTTATGCACACCTATTTCCTTTAGGTACATCCTGTATGTACAGGTTGTAAGGGAAATAGATATACTCGTAATTAATATCTCATTGATAAGTTATATATTTTGAACTCATGAGAATAGTCTTTACATTGAATTCATATCCTGAGGTTGTGTTGTCTCCAATAACAATGGGGGAGAAAGAATTACCGTTTCCTTACGAGTATGAGGAGCTGAAGCCTGAAGAAGACGAATTGATCAATACCTATTTTGGTGAGTGATTTTGACCACGTGTTTCTACAAGAAACAAGGTACGGGACATTACTCGTACACATGCTAGACTAAAGGCATGCTAGACCATGGCTCTAGGGCCATGGTAAATATTAGGTAGTTCGAGCTCTAGAGCTAGAACCCAAAGGGCTGCTGAAGGTCACAGGTGGGTTTTAGGTAAAATTCTGACATGGGCTCTCGCTTGATGGGACTCATTCAAGTCATTTGATGATTTTCCATTTAAAAAATGTAATATAAATTGTGTTTTTTTTTTTTTATTGATATAAACTAGTGCTTGACTGCAGTCCCACCTGATCTTAAGCAGTGATGCAATCGTTGATGGTCAGGCGCACTAGTTTATTAAGAGCCTATTCACTCTATCCTTGAAGACACCTAAATTATAATCGGACGGGAAGACCGCAGCAGGCAAACTGTTCCAGTACGCGGTATAAACGACAAGGCTAAAGTTGAGTTTGTTTTGTTACGCTTTCACGCCGTAACTCCTCGATTGATCATCGACGTTGTCAGGGATACACAAAGGACATAGAGTATCTTTTATCCGGAAATCAAGATTAAGTTAGGGATATCAATAATTATACTATTATATGTTTCATAAAATGTGGTTTCCATATTTCTCCAGGTGTGCCTGTAAAATACATCCGTCTGGGTCCAAAAGGTTTCTTAGTGTACAAAACTTACTTGAAAGATGCTGCGAATATCTACAACATGCCCCTGAGACCTACTGACGTATTTGTGGCCACCTATCAGCGATCTGGTAAGCACCTTCACGTAAGTAGTTTGGGCTTGCAGACGACGAGCAATGAGTGGCTCGCCATCCCATCGTCCGGTAATCGTCCATACCGAGCCCAAGTCGTCGACAGCGCGTAGTGTTCTAAGCGCTTCTTAAATAGATGTCAACCGTAGGGGCCCAACATGGCCGATGTCAACTAAGGCCGCAGGGATTTTCTGAAAAGTGCACTCGTGGTCCTAGAACACAAAGTGGAACTGCAGGACACCGGCGTAGTTTAAGTCAGTAGAAGTCTGACATGCTCTCCCTCTACACTCTAAGAGCTGACACATCTTATTGTATGATTTTATACATAAAAAAAAAATTGTGTAGGTCTCAGTGGTAGTGTAAAATGAGTGAAATAAATGAGGTACCTAATCTTAATTTTTGCGCCGTTTATCTATTATATTTTTTTTTACTTCGTTGTAAATCATTTTGATTCAACATTTTTATATACACCATAAACACTAGCAGGTCTGTTGTAATTAGGTCCCGTAACTTAAACTTTCGTATGCCGTAATTAGAGACACAATTAAAAAGCCGTTGTGCTACGCGTGGATCTGCGGACCGATTGGCGCACGCGCATTCAACGAGTTAAGCTTAGAACATTTATGGAAATTCTAAGCCTGTAAAACTATGTACGGAAATTTGGAATCATTGAATTTGTTTACACGAGTATCATCTGAGAGAGTCGATATATCAAACGGCGTGAGACCCACGCGACTTAAGTAGGTACCGAAGTCGTGGCGCTACTACTGGTTTCATTTTGCAAGAATTACAAATAAGTTATTAATGAAATTTTTCATTTAAACCACCCCTCTACGGGATGGACCGAGCCCAAGTCGTCGACGGCGCGTTCTGTTCCCGCGCGCCTCAAGGAGCTGTCAGCACACCGAAGAGGCCCAGCCTGCTGACTGGAGGCAGGCAGGGTCGAAGCCTACTGGGGTCATGGGTTAACTTCCGAAAGGAATACCCGGCCCCGGCACGATAGGCTACGAAGGAACGGGGTAGGAGTTTAGTCAGTAAGAGTCTGACACTACTTACCGCTCCGCCCAAGGGCGGGATTTGTCATTGGATGATTATAACTACCATAAAAAAAACCCCTCTACGGGATTAAACCAATCAAAACATATATCGGGTTAGAGGAGGTCTGTGCCCCAGCAGTGAGGACGTTATGAGGATGATTTGCTTATGATTATTTTCTTCAGGAACCACTTGGACCCAAGAACTGGTGTGGTTGATTGCAAATGATTTGAATTACGAAAAGGCGGCTGAGATAACCCTTGGTCAGCGATACCCTTTCTTAGAGTGAGTACCTATGTTGCACATTAATGTATATACTAGCTTTTGCCTGCGGCTTCGTTCCCGCTCTACCCTACTCTGCCCCACTCTGCCCTACTCTAACCTACTTTACCCCACTTTGCCCTACTCTACCCTACTCTAATTTATAACCAATAAATGAGCAGTTGTTGGATTTTTTTTATTACATTTAACGGGATAAAAAATATCCTATGTCGTTCTCCTGGTTTATTTATTTATTTATACAAACTTTATGCACATAACACTGTACAAAGGCGGACTTAATACTTATGACTTGGTTCTAAGCTATCTTCCCACCAATTTTCAGCCAAATCGGTTCAGCCGTTCTTGAGTTATTTATAGTGTAACTAACACGACTTTCTTTTATGTATATATATGTAAATGTATATATAGATGTTGCTTATATGTGTTGCGTCAACCGCAAATAATATGGGGAAAGGGTAGCAAAATGATGATTAAACCTAAAAACTGAAAATGTATGCCAAATTTACACCTTAACTTTTGTATTACAGTGCTTTTATGTTCTTTGACGAAGACATACTACAACGAGTATGCGATGACATGACCGCAAAACCAGATGGAAACTTTAGTAGAGAGAAGTTTTTGGAGATGTCGAGTTTTATGTCGAAGCCCATAACCCCAATGCTGGCTGCGACTCCAATGACCACCAAACGCTTCATCAAGACTCATCTGCCCATGTCTCTGCTACCACCAAAACTCCTGGATACCGCGAAGACAGTGTACGTGGCACGGGACCCCAGAGATGTCGCTGTATCGTGCTACCACCACGCCAAGTTGTTAAAAATATTCAGCTTCCAGGGAGAGTTTAAAGACTTCTGGAAAATATTTGTCAGGGACTTGTGTAAGTAGAGAATACATAAATTAGGCAAAATTTACTTCCTATGATAGTGTCCCGTTGTTACAGATGTCAATGGAATTTGGAAAAGAATCTCTTTACTGTAAACGACATTGTAGTTGACCGTCTTAAATAAACGGATTCCGATATTTAATAATCTTATGAAGTGTCAAGCTTATAAAACAAATACTTTCTGAAAAAAAAAACAAACTAAATCTCTAGATGAATTTAGTCATTGATCAATCAATGACTAAATTCATCTAGAGATTTAGTTTGTTTACTACTAAATACTAAATACTTTTTAAAAAAAGTATTTAGTATTTAGTAGTTTATTGCTTTTGATGTGATTTTAACAGGTGTTGCTATTTTTAACACTTACTTGTTGCGACAGTTCTGCTATGATTTAAGAGTTCCGTTCTATATCTCCAAAGTTCATCATCAGATCAAAACAATATTTCTATGGGACCAATTTGGAAATATAATCTTTCAATAAAAATAAAAATTTCAAATATCGTTCCACAATTAACCGCGATATCGGTGACCATACAGACGAACATAAAACCGGGGGAGGTTCTATGTTCGGCTACATGATTTTTTTTTTTAAGTCAAATAAAAAGAAAATATTAGGATTCAGTAGTTTTTAACTGTCATAAACACTGTATATTCGCAGACGCCATGATGCCATATTTCGAGCACGTGAAAGAAGCTTGGGAGAAGAGAGATGATCCGAACATGCTATTCTTGTTCTACGAAGATCTAATAAAGGTAATTATTATATAATACAAGTTTTATCTATTTTCTTTCACTCAGGCCATCCAAAAGTTGTCTGAATTGCCCTGTGCGATAAGAGCGCCCATTGTACCCTTATTTATAATAATATTTTTTTTTATTCCAAAGACAACACGGGTCCAATGGTTAGTAAACAAAACTTATCAACTAAAAGGGTTAGTAAAAAATAAAAAAAAACTTAACCTACTGCTGTACCAGCAATCACAACCAGTGATTGATCACTGGCGCATCATGCTTGTCGGCTAAAGTCCGAAGAATGCCATTGGAGCTCGCCGTAGATCTGCTTAGCAACGAGGCCGCCTTCCTACTCATAACGGCGTGGAAATCATCCACACGCGCTAAAGCAAACATGCCCGATGCACTGCAGTATCTAGGCAGCCCCAACAGAACCCTGAACCCATTATTATACTGGACCCGCAGGGCGTCTAGAGCCTTCCGCGTATAATTAACCCACAGACCGCCCGTGTAGAACGATTGGCAAAAAACTTTGAATAAAGTAATTTTGACCTCATTACTACAACGAGCAAACCTGTGAGCCAACATGTTGCATCTCACCGCTAGCGCCCTGCATTCCCGTTCAATATCTACCTGATTTCTGAGGTCCCCGGTGAGATAATGGCCCAAGTACATAAATTGAGCTACCTTAGTAAGTGGCCTCCCATTGAGACTTATGACAGGCTCATACTGTACACACCTCCCATAATGTTTGTCCTATATTTGTTGTTTATGCGGGCTACAATAAAGAATATATGTTATTATTATTTTATGTTTTCCACTGAGTTAAGCAGAGCTACAATGAGATTAGATCTTTATCTTATCGACTGCGACAATTGCAATGTTACCAGCAATTGTCAACAGGAAAAAGTGTGTAGTTCACAGGTACGTATAACATTGTGTGTTTTGCAAGATAAATAAATCCTCTCTTACCTATGATAGCGTTAGATCCTTGACTTTGATAAACCTCTTTCTATTTTCTTATCTGTTTCCATGATAAAACGCTATAAAAAAATATTGTACCCTACGTTCAAAATGCAACAGTGAATGTTTGGTAGCAAAGCGAGAATTATATTAGACATACGCACACGGATGTTACGCTTGATTTGTACGTAGAAAAACCTCGCGAGGCGTGGAACTTATGTAGCTCTAAAAGTCTAGTTGCCATTTATACAGAACGATGCGTCCAGATCGGTGTAAGTGGCCCACGTGTGCCCAATGTAGTTCTACCTTTAGACGTATCAGCTAGATTTCTGAAGGCCTTATAGCCAGTGTATCTCATGACAGTTCTAATAATATTGATTTATTAAAGAGTTCCGGGGCCTACCTTCCTGACTTCATCATCAGATCAATTCGATGAATCATCAGATATGTACCAAGCAATTTTACTTCTTATGATAGGTTTATTTACTATGATCCTATGAAGAATTTCATTCCATTCTTCGAAATTCAGCGTCATAACATCAATTCTATGGGACTAACTTGGGAGAATAATCTTTCAATTAAGAACAAAATCAAAATAGGCCCATAGTTGACCGAGAAATCAGTGAACAGACATAAAAAAAAAATAGCAGAACATTTTATTGTTCAATACTTACTTTTATAATTTACTTGTCTGAAAAAAAGGTTAATGTGACAAAGTGGAAATGGCATTATAATAAAACAAATAACTTTCTCGTAAGTACGACGGTGTAGGTCATACTCAAGATTCAAAAAGCAAGTCCAAAATTTCTAAGTTTTTTTATTTTCAATTATTATACGACCTATATGCTGAGTTTTTAGCACCGAAACTGAAATAACATACATACAATACATGAAATAACTTCAGGACTTGCCAGCGGCCATTCGTCGTGTGGCAGACTTCTTCGGCAAGCAGCTGAATGAAAAGCAAATGAACCGCCTCTGTGATCACTTAAGCGTCGAAAACTTCAAGAATAATCAGTCTGTGAACTATGATGATTTGAGAGAAGCAGGTCTTATGACCGAAGGCGGATCTTTTATTAGGAAAGGTAAGATAATTTATTTTCATTACTCAAATCAACTTGTACTTATCACCTTATACTATTCACTTGTATTTATACATATAATGATTTGAAACACCAGTTTGTACCTACTGAATCAAACAACAAACAGATAATTTTAAAGCCCATGAAAAATCGTTTTTTTTTTTACTCATGGTAAAAGAATCTGAGCTTGATAATCACGTGCGCCTTAAAGAGCTGTCAACAACATTGACAAGGCCCGCTAAGGCCACATGCCTGCCAGGATTGCAGGATTGATCGAAAGAGTTACCGTGGAACGTAAACGGCAACTGAAGGGACGTACGTTTTAGTCAGTAAACGTCTGACAATCCTTTCGACTACCAGACGTTTGCGCGTTTGCTGTTCTCGCTTGTCTGGTAACTCAGAAACGCTTGCTGAATTTCTTTTGCATATTTGATCACCAGGTGTCTGGTGGTCGTCGTCTTTCTCTTGGTCGGTCGGGGCCATTTCAACAAGGTGGTCGCCATTTCCTCCAAAGATATGACCTAAAACAAGAAATTTGTTGTACTCGATTGTACTTAACTATATGATATTTTAAATACAAGATAAATTGTAGCAGTCGGGACCCATTTCAGAAAGTCAGCTGTCTAGTCAGTAGATTGGAGTAATCTGCAATGTAATATAGGTATGTACTCTCAATACATTAAGCCTCCATTTCTAGAATGGGTCCCGACTGCTACAATTTATCTTGTATTTAAAATATCATATAGTTAAGTGCAATCGAGTACAACGAATTTCTTGTTTTAGGGCTTTTTCATGAATACTCACTCAGAAAAGCAGTCGGGTTTTTTAGTTTTTTAAATTACCGTTTTTTTGCATCTCTACACATATGACTGCGATGATTGATTTTTCTCTAAACAAACTCAAGCACTCGAAAGGACATCGCTTCAACCTCGATCGGGTGTGTGCCTGATATTAGGGTTTCTTTTTTTTACTTTCATTCTTTAAAAACGATTATAGAAAAGTCTATAAGCAAATTATACTCGTATTTTAAATGTAATAACTTTCTCTCAAAAAAAATTTTTATTTTCGATTGATACACATCACTACTATCCTACTTGCACCAAAACGTACCGGTCTAGTTATTATAATAATAATGATATTAGTTTTGAATGTTTTTCAATGTTTTTTTTATATAAATATTTGTAATAAGAAATATTTAGAAATATAAAAAATATGTATAAATAACAAATAAAGAGAATAATATTATATTTTCTCAACTTTCACACAACACCATCTAGTCTCAAATTAAGCAGAGCTTGTGTTATGAGTACTAGACAACTGATAAACATACATATATATTTCTAAATACATGCATATTATAGAAAAATTACACCCAGACACAGAACAAATGATCGTGCTCATCACACAAACATTTGTCCTGGGTGGGAATCGAACCCACGACCGCTAGCATAGCAGTCAACCCGGTGGACACGGTGGAGCACACAGTCGAGGTGTGCCCCGCTTGGGAAGAGCAGCGCCGTGTCCTCGTGGGGGCGATCGGCGGCGATCTCTCGCGCCGGGGCTTGGTTCAAGCCATGCTCCGGAGCGAGGAGGAGTGGCAGGCGGTCGCCTCCTTCTGCGAAGCAGTAATGCTAGTAAAGGAGGAGGCCGACCGCCTTAGGCAAAGGCGGACACGCCGCCGCCGCCGCCGGGTTTCCGATCCCAATTTCCGGCCACCATAGGCGCGGGCTCGCGGACGGTGGGCAATGGGTAGCTCGCTGTCCGTCCGTCCGGTAACAGACCGGTCCGAGCTCAGGTCGTCTACGGCGCGCACCGTTCCCGCGCGCCTCAAGGAGTTGTCAGCAAACTGTAGGGGTCCAGCAGGGCCGAAGCCTACTGGGGCCAAAGGTTATGTGAGACTGTCACCAAAGGCCCCAGGATAAAGGCAAGGAATGGAAAGGTAGGTTTTTAGTCAGTAAAAGTCTGACACTGTTTCCCGCCCCACCCAAGGGCGGGATTCGTCATTGGATGATTTTACCTACGTTAAAAAAAAAAAAAAAAAAAAAGCATAGCAGTCAACAAGTAGACCAACAGGCCAGTCTAACTTGTGTCTGCACTATCGCGGTAACAGATCAATTGAACCCAATTGGTCTGTTGCCTGCCAATTGAACTGAGTAATCAAAAAAGTCGAAGTAACAGCAAAGACACCTACCCAATGAATGATAATGATAAATGATAAATGATATTTATTTTGTAAGTAGGTTTTTAAAAACACTTTTACACGTCAAAATTTTTTTTGTCATTTTCATCACTAGATGAGGCCGGTGTTTCCTAGCTGACTACCCTGAGAAGAAACACCGAAACAAACTCAGGGGTCAAAGTCTCTTTTAAAGTCCATACAGTAAATATGTATTGGTCAAATCACATGAGGACCATGCCGATTTGTCTGAAATGGCCTTTTGAAGAAAGAACCATACAGATTTGAGTGGACCTGTCCAGTCAGTGCAAGCATTTGTCAGTATTCGCAAAGCTCAACTCAGGACACTAAGGAGCTCAACGATTTGACGAACAATACCAAGGAAAGGACATTTGGGTAGGCCGCAGAAAATACTCAAATTGCCAGAAATAATTATACTAAAAATTACTGAAAAGAGAGAAGAGAAGAGAAAAAATAATAATAATAAAAACTAATCCACATTGTCCTCACGTTCACAATATTAAAAGAAAAAAAAAATATAGTTTACAAAATGTAATACTTAGCAAAGTATTTATGTCAAACATTATTTAAAACAATATATTTATATATATATACATCTAATTGTAAAATTAAAATAATCTACAATGTCAAATTGTAAAAGATGAACATAAATATCAAACGATAAAAAAAAAAATATATAATAATAATAAAAATGAAAATAATTTCACAAAAGAAAAAAACAAAAGAATTGCAGAGCGTACTGGAGCAGGTCAATCCCAAGCCTTTTCATCCTCAACGTAGTCCTTTACAGTGTAAAAAGCCTTTTCGCAAAGTTTTCGCTTTACAAATGATTTGAATTTATTTAGGCTTAGTTGTTGAATATGACTAGGAAGTTTATTATAGAAGTGTATACATTGGCATCTAAATGAGCCCCCTATTTTTTTGAGCCTGGTAGCAGGAACTACAAATTTATGTTTATTCCTAGTATTAAAATTATGAATATCACTGTATTTCTTAAACATGTTTTTATTTTTGTGGGCATACAAAATATTCTCGTATTATTATCGTATATTTGTAATGACAATTACTTTGATCTTTTTCAGGTAAATCCGGAGGCTGGCGTGCTTACTTCGACGATGAGATGACGCAACAAGCTGAGCGCTGGATCGAAGACAATTTACGAGATACTGACCTGCGATTCCCACACATGAAACATTAATAGCTTTTTAACAAAATGTTCAATTGATTTGTTGAAATAATAATTAAAATTTTATTACATATTAGGTAGGTATATCACCACTTTGCTTTTTTGTCTTAAACGTTTTTCTGTAATTCAACGTCTTATGTGGTAATAATAATATAGTAATTACACAGATTTGATATTTTATTTTCCATTTTTCTGCAAAATGTGAAGCGATGTCAACATTCAATCCGGCTCGAAGGCTACTGCCGTCTCACATTCCCGTATGTTTCTACGTTATAAATGTATGTGTCCCATATACACGCCCGGGAATGGCCAAGCTCACTTACAAAAGCCAATGCAAACTTTTGGGGCATGATTTTCTTTTTTCTTTTCGCCAAAAATGAAACCTAAGTTATAAGGCAAAGGACAATACGAGAAACCATTACCAAAAAAAAAAAAAAAAACCAGGTCCATAAACCGTAACCGAACGAAGATACGTTTAAAAACATTGACATATATATTACTTGTTTAAAAACGTTTCTAGTGTAATACGTAATTTTGAAGTTACTGGTTAGTTCTGCAATATTTTTAAATATTCGCAGTTTTTATCATTAAAACCAGTAAAAAAAATGAGTGTTACACGAATTGAGAAGATACGCGTTAGTATTACGATAGTGATTGACAATATTTAATGCGTACACACCATAAATACCGAACGAACTATGGCCTCTCATGACCTGTGTTGTACTTAGTTGCTGTCCAACTTGTGACCTTCAAAAACATGGTGTAAAAATTATTGGAATCGATTCAGTTACTGATTCTGAACAAACTATATTGAGGTTTTGCATACCTATACTAAAAATAATGTTGTATACAACCCTGTTTTTATTATATGCGACCCGAAACACGGATCTAGCATTTTTATTCAAAGAACCTATGTACAAAACATAACTGTATCATGAAAAATCACAAAGCTATAAGCTTGTTATGTTACCTGGTTGTCCACATAAACACATGGTCACCGGCCCATACGGCACTTGTCCAGCGAGTAAGTGTGCGGTAGTAGGTACTTGTATATTTATTGATGTGACTACCTCGGGCGACGATGCGCTGTCGTTCACTCTCGCTTCTACAATTAAAGCTCCATGCTCACTGCTCGAGCTTGGCTAGCTAAGCGAGCCTGCACGTTTTTACTGAGCAATACCACGACGCTATGTCTTCAATTACGTTAAATACTTGCAAGGGTCAATTTACATATTTCACTTAATCTTTGTTCACACATTTGACTAGTAATCAGCATTCTTGCAGATTCCTTGAAGAATCCCTGAAATTCCCCATTAATCATGCACCGTCCATCTCGCGTCCGTCTACCACACCGCATATGTCACGCATCTCTCTCCATCAAAAGTTAACTCTTCGCGACCTCTATTATGTTGTCATTTATTTTAACGCACATTATATTCGGTAAGCATTTGAGAGCATGAGATAATATTGGATTATTATCCAATATTATCTCATAATTTTATCATCAGCTCGTCACTCCATGCGGCATGTTCTTATAGGCGTTCTTTAGATCTTGATACGTCTTTACGCCTGCCATTTTACCACCAGATTAACCAATCAATCCCTATGCGTAGTATATCTTATCAAATTATTTGCTGTTGCAACCATATCTATCGATAATAGTATTACTGAAGACAACAATACTATACTACTTATATCATATAACCCTGCCTGCATTCCCGCGAGGTTAGGCAGCGCGGTAAAACGGTGAGCGTTAGAGGTGTACCTACACTCCACAGTACCTACACCGTGTTATAAAGGCCATTATCATCAAGCAGTTACCTACAGATCCAGACTCCATACCATAGGGGAGGGGTGGGAGTGGCTCGACCTCACACGGTCGGGTAACAACAACCAACTCAGCTTATCCTTTTAAGAGTTACGGTGCCACAGACCCTACATAATTTACTTAAACAAAGACGTAATAAGATAAAAATACCTTACATAATTTACTTTAACAAAGACGTTATAATAATATACAAACATAAATTAATTTCAATATTAACATAATTTAATAATAATGATGACAAAAATAATGTTTTTTTTTTATATGTATGTTAATAATATTTAAAAATGTAAAAAAATATGTGATAAAAGAAATAAAGGGAATGATGACAAAAATAAATAAAATAAAATAACTGACATAATTTACCAATACCTAATAATATAATAACATAATGACATGCATACATAATTCAATTTAAATATACATATTACATAGTTTAAAAATAACGATGACAAAAATAAATTAAAATATGTAACATAATTCACCACATAATATTATACCTATACATCTAATAACCTTTTACATATGTAATTACCTATAATAATAATTAATTGATTACATGAATTGTTATAGTCTTCGTCCTCTCTCCTAACTTTGCTGTGCCCGACAGGGTCCATATTGATCGTGACAATTTTTATACCACCTATATGTACTATGGAATGCAATAAAGTATTGAGTATTGACCAGAAAGTCACAGACACATGGAGGTCAAGCTTACAACACCCCTCTTTTTTTGTCTCTTTTTAGTTCAGGAATTGAAAAATAGAAAGTTAAAGCGTACTTACCTTCCAGCTAGCCCTAGTCCACGTTCAAGGTGCTATTGTCTGTCGGTCCATTAGCACTTATTATTTAAAACCAAGACCTAAGTTTAATAAGTGCTAATGGACCGACAACATAATAATACAAAGTTTTTTGATGTTATTATAATACAGAGATAACTTATTTGCCAGTGATAACGCACTGTTTTTTGCACGTAGTTGCTCTAGATACATACATAAAGAAGGGCCGACTCGGATGTAAGTACGCACGATTTATATATATTTATAGGTACAATTAAAATCAGTCAATTTATTTTTATAACTATATTACATATACACCGTCAAATTTTGACCGTTTTAATCCCGTGGAGAGTCGATTCGGTACATGAAACACTATCGATTTGTATAGATAAAATTAAAAAATAATAATAATAATATAATAATATATTCCACAACTATCACACAACGCCGTCTAGTCCCAAGCTAAGCAGAGCTTGTGTTATGGGTACCAGACAGCTGATAAACATACTTATATATTTCTAAATACATACATGTTATAGATAAATAACACCCAGACACAGAACAAATGATCGTGCTCATCACACAAACATTTGTCCTGGGTGGGAATCGAACCCACGACCTCCGGCATAGCAGTCAGGGCCACTAACTACTAGACCAACAGGCCAGTCGAAATAAAGTTGTTTTTTTTCTAAAACTCGAATTATTATATTATAATCCGAAATTAATTTCTTTAAGTAAACGTCAGCTGAGAGAAGTCAATGACCTGTAGGTAGTTAGTACGCAACGACCAACAACTACCTACATGGTCATGACCCTCCACGGGATTAAAACGATCAAAATTTAACGGTGTATAGGCTTCGATATTCATCTAGCACCACTGCGCTCAGTACGAGTTGTTTTATGTTAACGCGATCGAAACGTTTACCGCGTTTGGCTGAGCGGGCCAATCGGAGCACCGAACGACATAAACGTGTCAATTACGTTAACGTAAAGTAAACTTACATTAGGCACTCTGTTTACTAGACAAAAAGGGTATTAGGCCGTAAACAGGACAATAACACCTTTTGCATACATTCTTAGAGCTTGTTTACGGAGACGCTGTTGATCTACGATTTTTTTAATGTTGTTAGATTTCTTGAGACTTGTATACACTAAAGTTTGAAACCCCCAAAACCTTGGGCTACCTCTATGGAGCACGAAAAAATGCGAAATTTGGCACTTGTTTCAGTTTTTTCGAAAAAGCTACCCTAAGAAAGCGTTTTCAAGTATGTTTGCTTATAATTTAATATGATGCTATTTAAATTTACTACAATTTGAGCTTAACCCCAGCATTCTAGGTCCATTCATTGCAGAGGTACAGCTAAAAACAACAACAACAATGGGGGAGAAAGAATTGCCGTTTCCTTACGAGTATGAGGAGCTGAAGCCCGAAGAAGAGAAATTCATCAACACCGATTTTGGTGAGTGATTTTGATCACGTGTTTCTACAAGAAACAAGGTATCTGAAATTACAATTAGTACTAAAAGCAAATAGATAACAGTAAATAAATCATAATCTTTTGGTTGAAAAAATGCAAGATGCTAGACTAGAGGCCGAAGTACTGGTCAAATAATATAATCAGACAATCCTCTTGTAAAGTGTTTTTTCTGTCTTACCTATCTATCTAAATGTACGAGTGAAGTTAATTCTGAAATAGGCGGAATTATTCACACCATTTAGCCACATCAGCATCACAAATTTGTGCGGTTTTCGGCCCTTTACGAGATGCGGTCGCTGCAGAAGCGACCAGCCCGCAAGCTGAACGCATTCTAGTGATTCATGGCCATCTGGGAGGTGCAGGGATACCTCATGATCCCCCATGGTGATTAACCAGTGAGCCTCCTTGCCGGCTTGCCGCCGTAGGATTTAGAGGCATCAGTCCTTGCACACATGCATAAATTGCGCATGATGATGCAAAGGCAAAACTTCGCTGCCACGATAACTCGCGGCATGATAGACGGAGTCCCTCCAGAATCTCATGGCGGTATGAACATAGCGACTGGGTATACCAAAATAGCGGCGGTAAGTTTGAGGAGTTACTAGAGAGGTACCACGGCATCCTTACCTTCCACCTGACGCAGGTCGATATGGCCTCTTGAATATGGCCGGTTTAAGAGGTTTCAGATTCAGGCGGAAGAAACGCCCGGTTACCATTGTGCGGATCGTCTGGAAGATACGATGGAGTATACGGTGTAAGTCTGCCTCGTTTCGGCGGAATACTACCCTATATATCCTCGTGGACACGATCTGCGGCGGCAACGACGGCAACAATAGTAAGGAGCGAGTAAGAATGGGAAGCGATCTCCTCCTTTTGCGAAGCAGTAATGTGAGTGAAGGCGATGGGTGCAAGTGTGAGAGAACAGACATCCTCACATCGCAGCAGCTGCCGCTATTACAGAAGACGCTCCAGGCGTCAGGAGTCGCAAGGTGATTCACCGCCTACAGTGGTGGCGCGGGCTTGCGGGCGACAAGGAATGGGCAGTTCGTTTCCGGCCGTTCGGTAAAGACCGAGCTCATGTCGCGGCACACTGCGGAGAGATCTCAGTAAAATCGTGGGGACCAGTAGGTCCGATGCCCGCTAGGGCTGCGGAAACGTCTGAAATAGTTACCATGGCCCTACAGCTGGAACCCAGAGGCCACCTGAAAGTCACAGATGGGCCACGCGTTCTCGCGTAACGGGAGTCATTCAAGTCATTAGACGATTTTCCATAAAAATTAATATAAATTGTGAATTGTCGTAACTACTCGATTAATCATCGACGTTGTCAAAGATACAGAAAAGGACATAGTGTACTATGTTTTATCCAGAAAACAAGATCTGTTCCCGAGGGATATAAATTAATTAGACTATTCTATGTTTGATAAAACGTGATTTCCATATTTCTCCAGGTATGCCTGTAAAATACATCCGTCTGGGTCCAAAAGGATTCTTAGTCTACAAAACTTACTTGAAAGATGCTGCGAATATTTACAACATGCCCCTGAGACCTACTGATGTATTTGTGGCCACCTATCAGCGATCAGGTAAGCACCTTCACGTAATTAAAAGTAGTTTGGGCTTGCAGACGACGAGCAATGAATAGCTCGCCATCCCACCGTCCGGTAATCGTTCGGTAATTAAAAAATAAAGTACTTTTTTTATTCGAATTAATTTACTCATGAACTAAATTAATTTCCTAAAGTAAACGTCAGCTGGGCGAGTTCAATGACCTGTAAGAAGTTAACACAACGACCGACAACTACCTACAAGGTCATTGACCCGTTTACTAATACGTATAGTAATAAGGTTGAGGAAACCTATCCGCTCGTGATACAGTTCTACACTAGTACGAGGGGATAGAGCGAATCAGTCTAAAGACAACCAAACCACTATAATATATGTATTATGCCAGTTCACATTATTTAATATAGTCAAAGTCCTGTCTAAAAATTTTACTATGAAAATAGATTTAAAATAACTTTTGTCTAATTTATGTACCTACTTAGATTGTTAAGTTTCTGTATGGTTGTCTCATATTTTGTGAATAAAGTTTATTATTATTATTATTACTTAAAGAAATTAATTTCGTAAATGCGTATATTAATTCGAGTTTTAGAAAAAAAGTATTTTATTTTTTTATTGTATCTTTACAAATCGATAGTGTTTCATGTACCGAATCGACCCTCCACGGGATTAAAACGATCAAAATTTAACGATGTATACACCATAAATACTAGGAGGTATGTTGTAAAATTAGGTCCCCTAACATAAGCTAACCCTAAGCCATTTATGGCAGTTATATGTTGATACCTACCTAACTGGTTTCGTTTTGCGAGAATTACAAATAAGTCATTGATGTTATTTGTTATTTGATTAAACCGATCAAAACGTCGAATCGGATTAAAGAAGATGAAAAAAGAAAGAAAGAAAAACTTTTTAAAGAAAGTCTGAGTCCCAGCAGCGAGGACGTCATAAGGCTGGTTTGCTTTTAATATTTTTTTTTCAGGAACCACATGGACCCAAGAACTGGTGTGGTTGATTGCAAATGATTTAAATTACGAAAAGGCGGCTGAGATACCCCTTGCTCAACGATACCCTTTTTTAGAGTGAGTACCTGTGTTCTACATTTATTGTATATATGTTGCGTAAACGTGTTGCGTTAACCGCAAATAATGTGTGAGGAAGAGCAGCAAAATGATGATTAAACCTAAAAACTATACGTATCCCAGATTTAAACTGTAACTTTTTTATTATAGGGGCTTCATGTTCTTTGACGAAGACATACTGCAACGAGTATACGATGAAATGACCGCGAAGAATGATGAAAACTTTAATAGAGAGAAGTTTTACGAGACGTCGAGTTTCATGACTAAGCCCATGACCCCAATGCTGGCTGCGACTCCAATGACCACCAAACGCTTCATCAAGACTCATCTGCCAATGTCTCTGCTACCACCAAAACTCCTGGATACCGCGAAGACAGTGTACGTGGCACGGGACCCCAGAGATGTCGCAGTATCATGCTACCACCACGCCAAGTTGTTCAAGATGACTAGCTTCCAGGGAGAGTTCAAAGACTTTTGGAAAGTATTCGTCAGGGACTTGTGTAAGTAAAGAATACTTATACTGGGCAAAATTTATTTCTTATAGTAGGAATATACGTTTAAGAACGACCTTGACCCATCTGTTTATTGAATGAAAAGTATTTTATATCAATTTTGATATATCGTGGATGGGTACCCTAAAAAAATTCTGACCAAACTAGCATTAATTGAAAATTGACTTTTTTTTAAAGTTGCACCCATGTGTTTAACCAATAAATTGAATACTAACCGAAACTATGAAGCCGTTGCCGAATATAAAAACGTAGGGTTGCCTACTTGTTTCCTGGCATATCTCTGGGTTGCCAGGTATAAACAGATATGTCGATTACTAGTTATCTTCATCCATTTGTTTATAAATCAACTTTATATCAAATTAAGTGCTGTTACATTACGAATACAATGCTATAGAGTTGTTTGCAAATAAATCCGGCTTGAATAACGGTGGTTGAGTTTTGAAAAGTGTTTTGATGCGAATGGTAAGTTGCGATAAAGAGGTCCGAGCCAAGTACGTATCTTGTGCGTTTTTATATTTCAATCGACTTCAAAAAAGTAAGAGGTTCTCAATTCGGTTGTGTGTATTTGTTTTTTTAGGTTTGTCACCTAAAAACTCCGACGTTCATGGATTTTTCAATTTGGCCAGGAAGCAAGTAGGCAACCCAAAGTTTTTATATTCTATAGGCTTCATACTTTCGATTAGTATCAAATTTATTCGTTAAACACATGACCTTAAAAAAGAAAGACAATTTTCATATTTTGCAAAAATAAGTTTAATTAATAAGCTGTATTATTCCAACGAAAGACGTCCACTGTTGGACATAGGCCTCCCCAAAATGTCGCCATAACCACCGGTCCTGTGCGTCTCGCATCCATCGGACTCTCGCGGCCCTCACCAGGTCATCGGTCCACCTTTTTAGAAGCCTTCCTGCGTCTTTCGGTACGTGATCGCTACTCCAGAAATTTTCGCCCGCATCGACCAACTATCTGCGTGCTGTGTGCCCTACCTACTGCCACTAAAGTTTGGGATGTCTTCATTTCTAATGTGATCATGCAAGGAAATTCTGTCCCCTTTGGGTGACTTTAAGTCTTCTGATGAGTTATAAGTGACCACGTTGTAAAGACCCTATAATTTGGAATAAAACACGACCTTGTTTTATGCCAAATATAGGAATAAATCTAAAAACTGTAAAGTTGTAGTAACGTTACAAAAAAAAACCTTTTTTTCGAATTAGTAATTTAGAAAAAAACGTTCGAAATCGGTCCACAATTGACTGAGATATCGGTGAACATACATACAAAAAAATACGAACAGCCGAACATAGAACCTCCTCCTTTTCGAAGTCGGTTAAAATAAAAGAATTGTAGGATGTAGTATTTTTAACAGTCTTTATCACTGTTTATTCGCAGACGCCATGATGCCATATTTCGTGCACGTGAAAGAAGCTTGGGAGAAGAGAGATGATCCGAACATGCTGTTCTTGTTCTACGAAGATCTAATAAAGGTAATTATTATATAATACAAGTTTTATTGTTTGCCACTGAGTTAAGCAGAGCTATATAAAATTAGAACTTTTGATAATTGCAACAACAATTTTGCAGCAACAATTGCAATGTTGCCAGTAATTGATAACAGGAAAAACTGCATGTGTTCATGTGATCCATGAATTTGATATACTCTATTTTATTTCTTATCTGTTTTCATGATTTTTTTAGATATATTTTATTACGTTTTACGCAATAAAAATTATCAAAATACAGCAGTGAATGTTAGGTAGCAATAAAGAGAGAACTACGTTAGACCGACGCACACGCGTGCCACGCCTAATTTATACGTGGAACCACGTCGCGTGGCGTGGAACTTAATGTAGCTCTAGTTTTTAGTTGCCATATAAAATTTATGGAGACCGACGCGCCCAGATCGGCGTACGTGGCCCACGTGTGATACTGAACTGAAAACCCTGAACTGAACTGAAAACTTAACGAAAAACCCACCCCGTCGGTGGGTTTGTAGTTAGTAAGAGTTGATACTATCTCCCACTCCGCCCATGGGCGGAAAATGTCATTGGATTATTTTACCCACGACAAAAAAGAACCCTCTTGAGTCGTTGTAATACGCAGCTATCGTTGACTTTTTTTAAGTTAATGTTCAATACATTTGTTGCACTCGTTATAACAAAAACACTTGTCTGAAACCTTAAAAGGTTTATGTGACAAAGTGGAGATGGCAAGCTCGCACACAGCAAGTTACATAAAAATAAAATAAAAAAACTTATACTTGTGTAGGTCATGCTCAGGATCCGAAAAGCAAGTCCAAAGTTCCAAGTTTTTTAATTTTTCAATTATTATACGACCTATGTGCTAGGTCTTTAGCGCTGAAACTGAAATAATATACATTCAATACATGAAATAACTTCAGGACTTGCCGGCGGCCGTTCGTCGTGTCGCAGACTTCTTCGGCAAGCAGCTGAATGAAGAGCAAATGAACCGCCTCTGTGATCACCTGAACTTCGAAAACTTCAAGAATAATAAGTCTGTGAACTTTGAAGATTTGAGAGAAATAGGAGTTCTGACCAAGGGCGAAACTTTTATTAGGAAAGGTAAGATAATTTATTTTCGTCGCCCAAATCAGCCTTTCCTTAACACCGGAATTATTGCAAACACCACAGAGCAAACACCTTAAATTTTGTACCTACTAAATCAAACAATAGTTCACATTTCATTTCATGTATTCAATAAAAAAAAAATACATTATGTCTGAATGTTTTACAAAGAAAGATAAAATAATAGAAAAATAATTAATAATGTTCTAAAAAAATTCAAGTAAAATTAACAAAAAAAAAAAACACATTACGATATCCAATTAAAGTACTTAAATAAAAATCACAATTATAAAAACTTTAACAACACAAGAAGGAATAATATCACAGCTTCATTACATCAATTAAATTAAATAAAAATCACAATTATAAAACATTAATAACACGAAAATGAATAAGTAATATCACAGCTTCATTGCATTAACTAGCAGTCATATATACAGAGATTAAAGAAAAATTCTTTAAAAAAATCATATCTAACTTTAATACAATACAGATACTTTCATCAGAGATAACTGTAATACAAAAAACTCCATTAATTTTTTTTTTACTATAACTTATGGTATCAGCGATATACAGATAGGTACACAAACAATGATAACAGCAAAGGGTTATTACTTACCTAATGACAATTATTCTGTTCTTTTTCAGGTAAATCCGGAGGCTGGCGCGCTTACTTCGACGATGAGATGACGCAACAAGCTGAACGCTGGATCGAAGACAATTTACGAGATACTGACCTGCGATTCCCACACATGAAACATTGATAGCTTTTGATTAACAATTTTTTTATTGATTTGTTTAAAAAGTTGCTAATTATGGTTTAAAATATAAATATATTAATATATATTGTCCTGCGCCACTATATCAGCAACGCGGTTGCAGTTGCTGCTTAGAAAAAAATAAAATATAAAACCGGCCAAGAGCGTGTTGGGCCACGCTCAGTGTAGGTTACCATAGTTTTCCGTCCGTCACAATAAGTGTTATTATATTATACTATCATAGACCCATAATATTGTATTGATGTAATAAATGCAATTCCAATGCCCTACCTACAAACCCGCCGCCATATAAAATTTGTAAATGAGACTCGTCTTGAGGCACAGGGTCTATTAGTTCCGGATAAAGAAAAATCGACACTTCTCTAGGCCAAAACTATGTGTGTTGGGCAGGTTGGGCTAACAAATCATGAAAGGCGCGCACAAGTTAAAAAATTAAACCCACAATATAATTTACTTAAACACAATTACAAATTCCTACTATACCAAATATTCTTATTAATGAAAATGTACGACAGACAACGAGCAAGAATAAATACCACTAATGCCAACGAGAGACAATTTGCTAGCTTATACCAGTGGCGTAGCTACTAAGGGGCTAGGCGGGGGGTGCCCCGGGGCCCACAAGCTCGGAGGGCCCCCGAAGCCTGATTAACAAACCGCATATTGAACGAGTGAAAAATTATATTGAAAGTTTTATTGAATCAGATAATATTGTGACCACTGCAGTTGGTTGATATTTAATGTATTAAAAGTGGTATGGTATTTAAAGTGTTTTTCGTGACATATAAAGTATTTAAAACTTATTTCGATACCCAAACGTGTCGTGTTAATTGTTTTTAGTACTATGTGGGTTGTTAATTTATTATTGTATTCTAGATGGGGAACATATATGAAATTTATGAGTTTTTGGAAGCAGATAACACCGAATTCAATAGTGCACGAACAATAAGTTACGTATTTCACTGGAATACACTGTTTAACTTTACCTTGATTCCATGATGTTCATGTACAATAAGTTTCAAGCATAGTTCATTATCCGCTTCGAATACCAAACACTAACACTAACATTAACTAGATTACTCTAAAAAGCACTTGGAAACTATTTTAATTAAAAAATCAAATTCGTTCGCACTAAACAAATATAAACACTGATAAGAATTTTGTTAATGTTGTAAACAAACGTTCCGAATTCAGAATGTTACGATTCACACTAACATGCAACTATATTATGTCGACGTTGTCGCTCGCAGCTTTTTTGGTTTTTCTACTTTATTAATGTAAAATCTTGAAAGTTATTACGTCCTTTTTATGAAAGTTACATAGATCTTTTTAAAAATATATTTTAACAAGGCATCTTTTGAGTTGAATGTATTCTATTAGTTCACGATGAACTTTAATGTAGCGATTCGAACAACAAACATCTGAAAGAGACAACGCAATACAGGATCAGTATAGCGCGTATCTTTTTTGTTTTAGCAGGGAATAGACAAAATCTTTAAATCGTTCATTCTTTCCCCGCCCTTAGCAGGAATACAATCGTACTGAGCGATTAAGCTTATGGTACAAAATGAAGTAATATTACTTTAAGATTGAAACAAAACTCTCCTGCAATAAGATTGTTTTCTCAAAGTTTATGGTCGGCCCCTCTTGTTTAGCCGGTAGATGGCGCAGCGATAGCTGTAACGTCTTATCGATACACTCAGCTCCGTAACACTATATTATCATAAGACTCATTTATCAGAATAGTCTTTATATTTATTTCATATGCAGAGGTTGTGTTGTCTCCAATAACAATGGGGGAGAAAGAATTGCCGTTTCCTTACGAGTTTGAGGAACTGAAGCCTGAGGAACACGAATTGGTAAAAAAATGTTTTGGCCCGGGTGAGTGATATTTGTGGTGATATTTATTATGTAGGTACTAGCTTCTACTAGCGCCAGCGGCTTTGTATGCGCTAATGTCGATTATCGTACGCAAAGTCGAGGTCGAAGCCAGATAAATAATAATAATAATTTATTCATCAAGACTGAAAAAATATAGGCTACTTATGTCCTTTCTTGGGGATCAGTAAGCTGATCTCAAAGGAAGGATATCCGATATAGGCTATTTTCAGCAGTACTCCCAAGTACTGCGCACGATATTTCATAAAAATCGATTCAGTGCAAAACAAATCGGTAGCGTAAAAGACAGACAGAGTTTATATTATTATAAATAATCACTATGCGACACCGAAAAAATCACCGATATTCCGGATGGTGATTCGTATTAAGTATACCTTATAAACGATAGACTACACATTTATATTTAGATATCACATCCCAAAACCGAAGTCTCACTTTGTTTACTTTGCGCAACACTTGTTCGAGCGTACATGTTCGATTAGATCATTAATGTGTACAAAGCAATAATCTAGCACTAATAAATTGTGGGTTAATAGTATGTTGTTTAAAATGGTATAAATATTTGACGAGTTGTCCTATGGGTAATATTTAAAAAACAGATACTTTTTGGTGGACTAATGCAGTGCTTTAAACCTAAAAATCATGTTTACATCTGTAACTACACAACTGTGAAAGGTTTTTCAAAATCTCGAAACTTTCAGTGAAGTATGCTAATATGTCATCAGTGGCAATGAAGACAATTCTCCAGACACATAAGTTGGTTTGATAAAAAAAATAATTGTAAAAGCACTCTCCAAAGACGGATCTGAATTTTTGTTTCTCAAACACTAAGTGGGGCAAAAATCAATGACAATTTCATTGCTCCTGACATATGAGCACTAATTAAAGATCCCACTTTATTATCTAGCCTCAGTTCCATTGAAAAAATGTATGGTCAGTTTATTTGTTGACACTACAAAAAAAATCCTTGAGAATCACAAGTTAGGAGACTTCTATGAAAAACTTAACATGTTTTCAAATGCGTATCATAAGCGAAGATGCAAAAATGTCTTTGAAAATCCATTTTTTACACTCCCATTTAAGTTTCTTTCCGGATACATGGGTGTAATAAGTGATGAACACGGTGAAAGATTTCATCACAAAATTTCAGGGTATAAAAAGCGTTATCAAGATAGATGGTTGCCAGTCATGCTTGTGGACTACCGTAGGATCCTTCAGAGGGACACTGCCACTAATGACTATAAGAGGAAAGCCAATCGTTAAAAAAAAAAGGATTTTTTCATGTAGAATAACAATTTATGTTCCTATTTCATATAATTTTAAGTAAAATCACTAAATGCCTTTCACTACTAAACTTGACGTGATGTAAAAAAAATATTTATATATTTCAATTAGGCTTAGGGTGGAGAGTCGTAATTACGTACTGTGAACCCAGTGAATTTGTGTTTTTTCTATTTTGTTGCATAGTGAATTAGTGTGGTTTCTTGAGAGCAGTGGTGGCCGAGTGGCAATGACCCTGACTTACGAGTTGTAGGTCGCGGGTTCAAATGCAGCCCAGCGCATTACTTTGTGTTATTTATTTCATCACCACTGCTCTCAAAACGTCGAAGGAAAACATCGTGAGGAAACTGGCATGTCTTAGAACCAAAACTTCAAAGACATGTGACATCCGCACTGGGCCCGCGTGGTTGATTACGGTCCATTCGAGATATGTCCAAAACCGTTTGAAACTATGAATCGATATTATAATTACGAACGTCAGTTTATTTGTTTTTTTTTTTCACGCTTTCACGCCGCAAACAGTAGATAGCCCAACATGCACGTTGTCACGGAGTACAGAAAAACTGCTTCAATTCTATGTTTGATGAAATGAAGTTTTTATGTTTCCCCAGCTGTACATTCAAACTACATCCGTTTGGGCCCTAAAGGTTACATTGTGTTCAAATCTTACAAGAAAGATGCTGCGAATATCTACAATATGCCCTTGAGACCTACTGACGTATTTGTTGCCTGCTATCAGCGATCTGGTAAGCACCTTCATGTCATTAACTTGAGCTTGATTGCAAAAAAAAAAAAATAAAGCCACGTCAAGAGAAAACCATGCCATTTTCTATTCCAATAAACTTTACTTCAGTCAACGAATAGGAAAAGTGCCCAGAACGCTGGCAGCTTTGCCATGTTAGATGGCAATGCTGCCAGCGTTCTGGGCACTTTTCCCATTGACATCGATGTGAATTTTTTGATGCCCAATAAGTTTTACCCATTTGTAAATATTTTTATTTTTAGTCTGTATATATGCCTTTTAAGTTATACGTAATTAAATTGCAGTTATAATATGTCACATTATAAAAAAAATAATTGTAAAACTATACTTCAATTCTAACATTTTTTAAAATTAAATAATAATAAATAAAAAAAAAATGGCACTATTTTACATATTTACGTGTACCTACTTTAACTATTACAAGAGCGTGAGACGATTTTGATATTCAACTCATAGATGAAATGAATAGGACATAAAAAAGTTCCAAACAATTGTGGTAAATTTTTCAACTACCGTTACTTTACGTATGTGTGAAGTAATTGACGTTTTCAACTTTTTTTTATATCTATAACTATATTACTAGGTAACTTTCTAGTAGGTATAATAATAAACTAAAAATAATTGTATACTTAGTATATATAATAAGTGTATATTGTACAGAGGTGTATAAAAAAATTGGTCATTAAAATATTCGTCCACATCGCTGTCAATGGTAAAATCGTCATAAAGCGTCAAAATAGTGACCACATATTTTTTTTAAATTATTTTCTTGCAATCTCCGCCTTATCAAAAAAACCCATTATCTTTGTGGGTGATAAACCTTTGTACCTATATGTAATCTATTTGTACCAGATATAGGTTATACTTCGGCCTACAAAAAAACAATTGGATCCGATAAAACATTTTTTGATACATACTCAGGGAAGAATAATGAGACGTCACGGGAATTTTTAATAGTAAGTTATGTAAGAAAAAGTGTGTCCTCCACACGGATATCTTTGGATATCTATTGTCCTCCATTTCACCCTCGTCTACGGCTCTGGCGAATTCTACCTCGGTCGTACTAACAAAGATTCTCCACTTGTATCAAAATTTTACTATTTATAGATGACACTTTAATTTTATTTGTTACGCTATGTTATTTTCTTCAGGGACCACATGGGCCCAAGAATTGGTGTGGTTGATTGAAAATAATCTGAATTACGAGAAAGCGGCTGAGATACCCCTTCCACAGCGATACCCTTTTTTGGAGTAAGTATGTTGCGTAAACGTGATGCGTCGACCGTAAATATCAACATAACAAAAGGACAGAAAGATAACCTTAAAAACTACTAAGACTAAAACTAAAAATGTCTTCTAGATTTAAATCTTAACCTTTGTATTACAGTCGCTTTATGTCCTTTGACGAAAATTCGAAGGAAGAATACATAGACACGATCGAGAAAACAGAAGAAAATTTTAACAGAGAGAAGTTTTCAGAGTTGTTAACTTACTTGGTTACACCCGTGACCCCATTGCTGGCTGCAGTTCCTTTGACAACGAGACGTTTCATCAAGACTCACCTGCCCATGTCTCTGCTGCCACCAAAACTCCTGGATACCGCAAAAACAGTATACGTGGCACGGGACCCCAGAGACGTAGCTGTGTCTAGCTACCACCACGCAAAGTTGATCAAGCTGTTTAACATCCAAGGAAACTTCAAAGACTTCTGGAATCTATTCCACAGGGACTTGTGTAAGTAGAAAAAACTTATGCTGAATACAATTTCCTTCTTACTCGTACAATGGGTTCAGACAGATTATCTACACTGTAAATGACATTGCAGAAGACCTAGCACAGATTGGTGCAAGGGCGTCGTCAAAGGGGGCAGAGAATAAAGAAAATTTTAGTCTTAATTTTTTTTGTCTAATCTGCCACATTCGTAACATTTGTTAACCACTTGTAAACTTGTCATATATAAAAACTTTGAACAAGTAAAACGCGCCTGCAAGGGGCCACTTTGGTTTTCGTGGCTTTAACGTTTCGCTGGCCGGAACTAAGGAAGGTGAGGGCAGGCAATATAGCGTGACGGCTGGAACTATGACTATGGACTATGAAATGACGGCTAGCGATGGGTGGCTCGCTGCCCAACCGTCCGGTAACCGTCCCGACCAAGCCCAAGTCGTTGATGGCGCGTACTGTTCCACGCGCGCCTCAAGGAGTTATCAGCTTGCCGTAGGGAACCAGCAGGGTCAAAGCCTACAGAGGCCGAGGGTCTGTGTCTGAAAGGAAGGCTCGGCCCTGGTATGAAAAGCAACGTAAGAACGGGGTGAGTTTTTTAGTCAGTCTGACACTATCTCTTCACCAAAAAAAAAGCACTGTTGCCTTCAGATTCCATAGTGGCTAGCAAGGAGGCTCGCCGCTTCGCCGAATATCGTGCAATATCGCCCTTTGACATGTGTTCAACTTGGTCGCTTTCGCAGTGGCGACGACCATACCGACCACCCCGTAAAGGGCCATGGACCGAACAATACCTACGTAGAGCCTCCGTCAGGAGGCGTCTGGGAACCTAGGGGGGCTGGGTAGAAGCCGCTTGAGGGCAGCCCCAGTCCGATCCAGTTTGGGAGCCAGACGTCGGGAGTGCTCTTCGAAACTCCACCGGCTGTCGAAGACGTGTTGCTGCCACTAAACTTTGTACCACAACATATTGACTATTATGACACTATTTTAATTTTAACTGTCAAGCCCCAAGAAGACACCAGTGTCCGCTGCATCCGCACATCTATTGTCTTTCTATTGTGTTAAAGCTTAATATTGAAAATGTTACCAAGTATAGTACGTGGCAAATAAGTTGAACCTTCCGTCACGGGTACGCGCAGCTCCCCTCCTCGACTAATTATCCTCGCCACACAAGTTGAACCATCATGGCGGTCGACCTTGAAAGTGCAGTAACCGATTTTCGGGTTCAATTAGAGAGGGGTTGCTCGCAATCATAGCAAATGTTTCAAGTTATTTACTGCGTACTATACCCATAATTTAAATGTGACCAAAATTCTGTAAGCTGTTGTTTCGGTGTGATGAAAATAAGACAAATAAATCACTTGGCAAATGAAAAAAGTTCAAGAGAGACTTCGGCCAATAGTAACGCGGTAAAGTGATACCTATGACAAAAAATAAAAAAAATCTGGATATCGGCGGCGTTTCCACACATTAGAATACCGTACGACATGACACTATGGAAGTAGCTAAAGTAAACTAGACGAGCTGTCTCTACACTGGTTAAATTTCTCAAGTTTTTTTTTTTTTAAAGAAATTTAACTAGTGTAGAGCTATTTGTATAACACAAATTAGATTAGAATTAGAGATATATTCACTGTTTATTCACAGTTTCCCTGACGCCATATTTCGAGCACGTGAAAGAAGCTTGGGAGAAGAGAGATGATCCGAACATGCTGTTCTTGTTCTACGAAGATCTTTTGAAGGTAATTAATACAAGTTTTATTGTTATCCACGAATAACATAGTGTTTTACAAAATTTTTAAGTCCACTTACCTTCGGTAGCATTATATTCTTGTGTACCTGTTTTATTATGTTTCCATTATAAACCACAATAAAATAAACAAAATACACCAATAAAAGGGTTGTGGCATATAGGTACGTAGCAATAAGACGTATCAGTGAGATTTCTGACGCCCAATTACTGGAATTTGGAAAAATTAATATGGAAGCTTCGATGAATCATGTAATTATGGAAGTGTCAAAATGTCGAATAAAAGTTGAATATTTTTAAGACTGTTGAATATTAATGCGAACGATCACAGAGCTGATCGTTGCATAAATATTCAACAGTCTATACTTAATTTATGAGTATTTCCCTATTTGTGATACAAGAATTACTTAGTTCCCGGAATCGGGTTTTTTTATGGTCGGTAAAATCATCCAATGACAAATCCCGCCCTTGGGCGTAACGGGAAGTAGTGTCAGACTCTTACTGACTAAAAACCTACCCCGTTCCTTCGTTGCCTATCGTGCCGGGGCCGGGTATTCCTTTCGGAAGCTGACCCATGACCCAAGCAGGCTTCGACCCTGCCTACCTGCACCTAGCAGGCTGGGCCTCTACGGTTTGCTGACAGCTCCTTGAGGCGCGCGGGAACAGTACGCGCCGTCGACGACTTGGACTCGGTCCGGTCGGTAACCGGACGGTCGGACAGCGTGCTACCCATTGCACGCCGTCCGCAAGCCCGCGCCTACGATGGCCGGAAATCGGGATCGGAATCCCGGCGGCGGCTGGGGCGAGCACCCCGTTGCCTCTGCCTGACGCGGTCGGCCTCCTCCTTTGCTAACATTACTGCTTCGCAGAAGGAGGCGACCGCCTGCCATCCCTCCTCACTAATGACCATGGCCTGAACCAAGGCCCGGCGAGAGAGATCGCTGCCGCCGATTGCCCCCACGAGGATACGGCGATGCTCCGCCCAGGTGGGGCACACCTCTAAGTATGCTCCACCGTGTCCTCCGGGTGTTCCGCACAGTGGCGACACCCGGGCGAATCCTCCGCACGAATCCTGAACAGGAACCTAGCGAACTTGCCGTGTTCGGTAAGGACCTGCATCGTGTGGAAGTTTAGAACGCCGTGAGGTCTTTCCAGCCACTCCTCAAGGATGGGCCTTATCGCCTCAATTGCGGCGCGCCCCGAACGTGGTTGCGATAGTGGCTGACGCCATTTCGCCATGAGATCCCGCCGGAGTTCTGTTCGCCATGCCTCGATTTATCGCGGCAGCGGAATTTCGCCCCGGCGTTGCATCTCCATGCGCTTATCGTGCATGTGTGCAAGGACTTCCCGGAATCGGGGGTTAGATTCGGCTGAGCATGGTGAATTTTTCGTGATCGTCTCTAAACTTAATAAACAAAAAGTTCTTACAATTTTTCTTCAAGTTTCATACGCATTTAATTCTTTCGATCCCAAGAACACAATTCATTTGTGTGTCTACCCTCTGCGTCGTTGTTCTACGTTAGCCTGTGTTCATGTCTAAGGCCCGACTAGAGTCGTGTTAACATACTAACTTGATACATTTCAGGACTTACCGTCGTCCATTCGCCGTGTCGCAGACTTCTTCGGCAAGCAGCTGAATGAAGAGCAAATGCGCCGCCTCTGTGATCACCTGAGCTTCGAAAACTTCAAGAATAATAAGTCTGTGAACTATGAAAATTTGAGAGGATTAGGAATTCTGGAAAAGAACGAATCCATAATTAGGAAAGGTAAGATATTTTTTTTTACTTATTATTACTGGACTATTAAAAATTCCGTAAGATTGTACCTACTAAACCAAAAAACAATAACATATTGTAAACAGCTAATTTTAATAAAAACTTTTTACCCGACTGCAAGAAGTAGTGTTTTTCACAAATCTTTAAAAAATCGTTTTTCCTTTTCTGTTTTTCTTTGTCTTCTGACCTTTTTTTCGGGCACACTTGTCAGAGTGATGGATCAGAGTGATCATAGCTGTTTTTAATAACCATTCAACATCTGATTTGAGCCTCATAATTGTAACCAATGTATAAATATTAAAATACAATATTAATTCGCGAAAAATGAAGTCATGATTTATTTATGTCATACATACCTACATAATTAAGAATGTAACACGTGCGATATGAATGAGAAAGTCTTTTATTAAAAAAAAACCTTCGTTACAGATGGTCAGACAGAGGGTGTCCCTATTAGGGTTCTATTTTTCTTTATTAGTTTTTTAATCCTGTTTTTTTTTTGTTTTTTTTTTTATAATCTTAAAACGACAAAAATAATATAAAACCTCTTAACTATAAAGCCAACTCTCACAAATATTTTTAACATAATTTGTTTAAAACTTATATAATTATTCAAGTGCGCACTTACCATGACGCGAAAGAAGTCTTTTGATTTTGACGTTTGCCTACTTGCATTAAAATATACCTACTCATTCTTGTGTTGAAAGTCAAAGTAACATCAAATGATTTTTACCTATACTCCATCGGTTTAGGTAGTTCACAAAACGTAACCAATCTTGATACGTCTGTTTATTAAAAAAATATCGTATAGAAGATTAAATTTAGTTAATTACCTAACATTGTTTTAGGTAAATTATAGATAACTTTATTAGACAATTTTTAGATAAAAGAAATGTGAAGACTGGTTACCTTTAGTTAATTACATAAACAGATGGAGTATACCCAATGACAATGATTTTTGATCTTTTACAGGTAAAGCCGGTGGTTGGCGTGATTACTTCGACGATGAGATGACACAACAAGCTGAACGCTGGATCGAAGACAATTTACGAGACACTGACCTGCGGTTCCCACACATGAAATATTAACAGCTTTTTTATTTATTAGCTATAGATTAAAAAGAAAGGAGTAATTATATAAAGATAATGTTAAGTAATAATTTTTATAATGAAAACTGCTTACAATATAAGTCGTAATATCTTTGGTTGTGTCTATGCCTCCTACGGAAAACCGTCATGTCATATAGCTAGCTTTTACATTATTGGAAATAAAATAGTCTCATTAGAATTCTTACTCAATCGTCTTATTTTTGAACCCATAACCCATGAAAGAATAAAACTAGATAAAAAGAGTGTAAAACTAATACTAGTAGGATATGAAAATGAAAATTATAGAATGTTTGATATTGAAAGTGGGAAGATAACTATAAGTAGAAATAGTACACTTTAATGAGAACAATATACCAGTACTGAGGAAAAACACCATTTCAATTTCTATCACCGATGAACAAGAACAAAGTGAAGGAATACAAGTTATACCAGTTTTACCAAGAGAAAACCGAAATACTTCGGAATCTAGTTTTGAAAGTGTAGAGTCACAAGAAGATCCCAGTGATGTGACGTACCAGCCTTCACAATTAATTTCTGAAGATGAGGGCAGAAATATTACACTGAGACCTAGAAGGAAGAGGAATGAAGAAGCGAATTTTATTGAGTTTGATGTACCTACGACATATGAAGAAGCTATAAATAATAAATGGAAGGAAGCTATACTCGAAGAATTACAGTCACTAGAAGAAAATTAAACCTGGAAGTTAGTAAATAGAAATAATGAGAAAACAGTGACCTCAAAATGGGTATTTTGTGTAAAAAGAAACTCAGATGGTGATATAGAAAGATACAAAGCTCGTCTTTGTGCACGTGGGCAAGTGAAGCTGGCAAGGAAATTTTATGGCTTAGGCAGTTATTAATTGATGTTGATAAACCACAATTGGTAGTAACTCTATGTGTAGATAATCAGAGTGCTATTAAACTCATTCGTAATCCTGTTTACCACAAAAGAACAAAGTACATAGATATAAGATATAATTTCATAAGAGAAAAGGTAGAACAAAATGTCATAAATATTCAATATGTGAATAGTTCTAGCCAACTTGCAGACTTTTTAACTAAAGCTTTACCTGCTGGTAAATTTATTCTTAACAGAGATCAAGTATTTAATATTAACTGAGATTGTTATGTATAATATATAGTATTAAATACTTATTAGGTTTAGAAGTTTTTTGGGTGGTTTTAATTTTGTTGGAAGAAGAAGATAGTAGGCTGATTTGAGGCTTAATTTATGCTTACTATTGTAATAATTCTAAAATTTAAGTGGGAGTGGTAAGTAATACATTTTATAATGAAAACTGCTTACAATATAAGTCGTAATATCTTTGGTTGTGTCTATGCCTCCTACGGAAAACCGTCATGTCATACCATCGTCACCTTTTACGTTATTGGAAATAAAATAGTCTCATTAGAATTCTTACTCAATCGTCTTATTTTTGAACCCATAACAGTAGATAATAATTTTTAAAAGGAATTATTTTATTTAAGTAGTTACCAAATAGAATTTTATTCCAAATATTTTTTTTTTTTTTTGTTTTGGTCTTTTTTTTTAGTTAGACTGTTTTTACATTATCTTCCTTATTTTGCTCAAATGTGAAGTGATTGTCAGCATTGAATCCGGCTCGAAGGCCACTGCCGATTCTCTTTCAAGTTTACGAATGCACTGTGCACGGGAGCAATCAATTCACAGAAATTCGGAATAATAAAATATTATTTAAATATTATAATATAAATATATTATTTTGCGCTTTTTGTTGAAATGTAAGATCGTTACATTTATAGTCAATCTATACTTATAATAAATCTGTAGAAGTAAAAATACTGTACATTGAAAATATCAAAAAAATAAATGGCAGGGGGTGTTATTAGACCGACACCGAACCCAAAAGTGTGATTAAAAAAATTTTTGTCTGTCTGTCTGTCTGTCTGTTTGTTCAGGCATCACGCAAAAACTACCGGTTGGATTACGATGAAACTTGGTATAAATATTCCATTTTTTAGCCCGGAAAAGTATATACAATAAAAAACAAACTTAATTTTGCGGTTCGATCCCTAAGCCCGATTACTGTACCAACCGCAATTAATAAGTTTGTCGTAGGTTACGTCACCCGTTCCTATTGTAATTAGCCACAAAGGGCCCGCACCGGGACAGAAGTATTAATACCGGCAAGTATGCTCGATAGATAACGTTCTACACAAATAGCACTTTACACAAAAAACTCATTGATAAATTTCGTCCTCCACGCGAACGAAGTTGCGGGCACAGCTAGTATTTAATATTAATCTCCTACTATTTCAACGAAACACTTTATAATAATAAGTAACCTAACAAGATATGGTCGGGTTAAATGCGGACTATAGAAAAGTACTAGTGGAAGCTCGATGTTTCTCTAAATATAGTATAATTATCTCTTTATATATTAATTATATTATTACTTCTTTAAAAGTACTAGCTTTGGATAATAGAAGAAAAAATAACTCAACTTTTTAATGGTCATAATGTGAACGTTTCTCTTGAGAGACCACTTTTATATTTTAAGTTTTTGAATGCCTTTAGTAATAAGTTCTAGAACAATTGAAAAGTTGGCCTCTAGTTTGTAAAAGTAGCCACTCAAAACCTACAATAGATGACAGGCGATCCTTCAGTCAAGGCTGACAAGTTTCTATTTCTCTTTAACCTACCTAGTTAAAATTTACAACAGCTATAAAAAAAAAAAATGATGCTTTTAGTACAAGATTTATAGAACTAGATAGATAGATAGATAGATTTATTCTTTATTGTACACCCAAAAATAAAATTACATAAAGAACTTAAAATTAATAGGTTGTCACAATGGGTGGTTTTATCGCTAAAAGCGATCTCTTACAGACAACCTTTGGATGGATTACACAGAGAAGGAGAAAAAAATACTCAGGTAGTTTATGGTGTACTATTTACATATATACAATACATAACTAATAAAATCCATATAATACAAGCATATAATATATATATTTATATAGATAATATATATGAAAGTAGAGAAATAGCGTACTTAATGACGTTCAAGAGGAGAGGTAGTGATCCTTGACCATATTTTTAAAAATCGGTTGTGTTTGAGCTTGCCTTACCGACACGGGCAAATCATTCCACAGCCGCACTGCTTGAACTGCAAACGACTTGCCATAAAAAAAACGGTAATTTAAAAAACTAAAAAACCCGACTGCTTTTCTGAGCATTCATGAAAAAGCCCTAAAACAAGAAAAATCTGGCAGTCGGGACCCATTCTAGAATTGAGAGCACATACCTACCTATATTACATTGCAGATTACTCCAATCTATTGACTAGACGGTTGACTTTCTAGAATGGGTCCCGACTGCCAGATTTTTCTTGTTTTAGGGCTTTTTCATGAATGCTCAGAAAAGCAGTCGGGTTTTTTAGTTTTTTAAATTACCGTTTTTTATTTTTTTAGTTTTATTTTATTACGATATCACTTTCAAAGTAATTACGAATCTAAAGACACCTCTCAAACTAAAATCCATCGAGCCGTTCAGGTCGCAGAGCGTGCCAAACATTTGAATTTGGCGCTAAAAATCCGCCATTTTGTTTTTTTTTTATTTTGATATACCCAGTGTCACTCTCACAGTAAATACGAATCTAACGACACCTCTCAAGTTAAAATCCATCGAGCCGTTCAGGCTGCAGAGCGTGCCAAACAATTATACATACATACATACATACATACATACATACATACTCTCGAAAAACATAACCCTCCTTCTGGCGCAGTCGGGTAAGAATTAGTCGAGTGGCTTGGCATCCAAAGCCGTGTGAGGAGATTGTCTATAAACTTGCAAATCATCAGCTTAGAGGTAGGAGGAAAGAAGTATTTTGGAAATGGAATTTATGAATATTGCGAAGAGTAAAGGAGATAAGACGCCACCCTAAGGTACACCGGCAGACGTATAACACCAAGAAGAACAAAACTCATCTATGGAAATACGCTGCCGGCGGCCATACAGGTAACCACGAAACCAGTCAATCACCGTTGGAGATATATTAAGAGAGCAAAGTATGGCGAGCAGGATATCAAAATCGACGGTATTGAAAGCGTTGCTAAAATCTAGCAAGCAGAGAACCGTCATATTTCCACTATCCATACCTAGCCGTATGTCATCAGAAACGTTTACTAAGGCCGAAGTGGTGCTATCACCAGGACCAAATCTAGATTGGAAAGGATTCAGCAGACTATTCTTACACAGAAAAGCACTAAGCTGATTGTGGACAAGGCGTTCTAGGACTTTAGATAGGAAATGCAGGATGGAGATAGGTCGATATTCGGAAAAGGAAGTAAGATTTGATTTTATAGGCAAAAGAATGATTTTGGCCTCTTTCCATATTGATGGAAAGACACCGTTGGAAATGGAGTAATTAAGGATATAACATAGGATAGGAAGGATTTCGTCAAGGACAGGCAGTATCATTTTCCGACTTACACAATCACTGCCAACTGCGTTAGACGTTATTGACACTACGCTCTTCTTAACATCACAATCAGCGAATTGACTAAAATTAAATGGTGAATGATCCGGGGTTGGAAGGTTTGAAAGATTGTTTAATGTTGCCGCTTTCGTAGTCCCATTATAATAGGACGAAGATGAGAAATGTTGATTAAGTAAATCTATGTCTAAGTCTTTAGAAATCGGTTCTTGGCGGGGTTTTCCAACTCCCATAGATTTAAGAAATTTCCAGACTTTAGCTGGATCACCGTTTTCAACAGAATCATGAACATAGTGGCGTAGTGCATCTCTACACACCTTATTGCTGTGTTGGCCGGCATTTAAATTTTGTTTTACATACTTACTGCCTTCTTGTGCATGACAGCTCTTACGTCTTCCGTTAACCAAGGTTCTGGGAGGTGTTTGAGCTTTACAGCACGGATAGGAGCATGAACGTCGTACAGCTTTACAAGGTTATCCGTAAGCAAGTTTACTTTCTCGTCGATCGACTCAGTAGTTATAAGAGGGGTCCAATCAATGCTGCTGGCATCCCTGTGGAGATCATCAATATTCATACAACTAAAATTGCGAAGCAGGAGAATTTTGGGCTTGAGTTTAGGTGGACGAATTTTGAGAGAGAGATATTAAGTCATGATAGGAAAACATGTCAGCTGCGCATTGGCCATGCTTGCTGACATGTTGGGGAGAGGAGATAAAGGCTAGGTCCAGAAGTGAAGGAACTAATTGGTCAAATATCAATCTATCCTGTTCACTGTATTAAAGAACTAGCATGCAAAAGTTAAGACCCTCAACTGTTCACCTTGAGCGAAAACCAATATGGGATTTCCGTGTGGTCCAGCACAAGTTTTAAAAGTTAACTAATAAATATAAAAATAAAGTACTTTTTTTCTAAAACTCGAATTTAATATACGCATGTACGAAATTAATTTCTTTAAGTAAAAAAATCAACGACATTATAGGTAGTTGTCGGTCGTTGCGTACTAACTACCTACAGGTCATTGAACTCGCCCAGCAGACGTTTACTTAAAAATAATAATTTCGTACATGCGTATATTAATTCGAGTTTTAGAAAAAAAGTACTTTATTTTTTAATTTTATCTTTACAAATCGATAGTGTTTCAAGTACCGAATCGACCCTCCACGAAATTAAAACAATCAAAATTTAACGGTGCACATGGCTGCTGGGACGGTGATCCCCAAACTAGACGTTAGTCTGTATCTTGGGGATCAGTTGTACATAAATATAACTATTTGAATGATTGTTAATACAACTTCTAATTTGTAAAAGATGCTATTCAAACAGTTTCAATCGTTTTAAGGTGGTCATTCAATTGAAACGCTTATCACAAGAAACACGATTTCCGTAGCATTTGGGAGTTAAATAGACCAAAGTTACAGTTGTCCTTTAGTAGTTTTAGACTAACAATTACTTTACTAAACAGTTTATAAAAACGAGCAGTTTTGTTTCAAGTGCTAACCGAATTCCTGTAAAGAAAAATATAATACCGTGATGACCACACAGCAAGACTTTTTGAACACAACAGCTATTGAAGAAATAAAAAATGATGACTATTTGTTTATATTTTTTTTTATTAATATTTGACAACACCGCATCGTGACCGTCGCTAAACTACCAATGGCATGGTACACCTACTAAAAATCGACACCCACTATCGTGGTCCTGTGGGATCCAACCAACACGTCAAAGATAACTTCACCGTTGATTTATCGGTAAATACAAAAATTTCAGTTATGTATTTTGAAAGTGAGGCACACAAATACAACTCATTATTTGTATATTTATATTTGCATAATATAGCTGTAGTAGGCCGCATTTATCGACGTTCAAAGTGTTCCTATGGACAAGGCAGGGATGTGTCTACCTAAGAAGCCCAAAAAGTTTTGGAAACACTTTCATTGTAGGGTCGGCGCCCTAAGTTGCCTGACCCATCCATTTAATAGTTTTTCAAAGGAGGTGGGTTTTTTTTTTAGGTGGTGGGTAAAATCATTTAATCACATCGCCCGCCCTTGGGTGGAGCAGGAGACAGTGTCAGACTCTTACTGACAAAAACCCACCCCGTTCCTTCGTTGCCTTAGTTACCAGGGCCGGGCTTTTCTTTCAGAAGCAAGCCCTTAGCCCCAGTAGGCTTCGACCCTGCCTGCCTGCAGCTAGCAGGCTGGGTCTCTACGGTTTGCTGACAACTTCTTGAGAAGGAGGTTGGTTAGGTAACTTAGGACACCGACTGTACATACACCTAAGTAATGGAATTCCCTGTTGAAGTCTTTGTTTCCTGATAGCTACAACCTGAGGGTCTTTATGGCAATAGTGCCCTATCATTGACCACATCGCTGCAGCGTCGCTTACCATCATGTGGCGCTATCAATGATTAAAAGGCCCACTTACGAAGTAAATCACCAAAACTACTAAAATAATAAATGTCTTGTTGAGGTACTAAGTTGTACCACAAAATAGATATTGAATAATTTATTTACTGACAATTATTTAAAAATTTTGAAACTAATTTTGATAAAGAGGTTTGGTGTAAGGTTCACACTTACACAGGCTGTGTTGCTTTGTAATTTTAGCTTCATCATCATCATCATCAGCCTTTTAATATTCCCACCGCTGGGACACAGGCCTCCTCTCTAAGAGAGGGAATATGCCGTAATCCACCACGCGGGCCCAGTGCGGGTTGGTGGATGTCACATGTCGTCGAATTTTTGGTTCTAGGACATGCCGGTTTCCTCACGATGTTTTCCTTCACCGTTTTGAGAGCAGTGGTGATGAAATAAATTACACAAAGTAATGCGCCTGCGTGTATTTGTATTTCATTATTTTAAGCAACTTAATTCTATTAGAAATATCTATTAATTATTTATTGTGCCCACCTGCCACAGTGTAGTCTTTTTAACCCAAAGTTTGAGTGGTAGAGAATGCCTTGTTGCATCAAGTCCGCCTATGTACCTCTACAGTACATGAAATTTAAATAAATAAATAATACACATCTCGTATTGTATATGTATTTAATGCAGAGGGTCGTTAAGTTATCTATTAAGTAATACCGTAATATTAATTACTACTAATGTATTCATTAGAAAAAACAACCACTACATAGTATAAAACAATGTATGCTTAGATCTTTAAAACTCCGCAACAGATTTTGATGCAGTTTTTTTAAGTAGATAGATACTGATTCAAGAGGAAGGTTTACATGTATAATACATGCATAATATATTTAATATCACCATTGCACCCGTGAGAAGCTGGGGCGGGTCGTTAGTAATTTAGTAAAACTTGCATGGCTATACTTGCTGTGAATGCGAGTCAGTTCGACATCATGGGAATCTTCACTCGACACCTAATTGGGTAATTTGTCAAGAACTCAAGAATATAGCCTAAGCCAGGGTTTTTTTTATGGTAGGTAAAATCATCCAATGACAAATCCCGCCCTTGGGTGGAGCGGTAAGTAGTGTCAGACTCTTACTGACTAAAAACCTACCCCGTTCCTTCGTTGCCTATAGTGCCGGTTCTGAGCCTTCCTCTCAGAAAACGGCCCTTGACCCCAGCAGGCTTCGACCCTGCCTGCCTGCAGTTAGCAGGCTGGGCCTCTTCGGTGTGCTGACAGCTCCTTGAGGCGCGCAGGAACAGAACGCGCCGTCGACGACTTGGGCTCGGTCCGGTCGGTTACCAGACAATCGGACAGCGTGCTACCCATTGCACGCCGTCCGCAAGCCCGCGCCTACGTTGGCCGGAAATCGGGATCGGAATCTCGGCGGCGGCTGGGGCGAGCGCCCCGTTGCCTCTGCCTGACGCGGTCGGCCTCCTCCTTTGCTTTTTTTTTTTTTTTTTTTAACAAGCATTACTGCTTCGCAGAAGGAGGCGTCCGCCTGCCATCCCTCCTCAATAGGGACCATGGCCTGAACCAAGGCCCGGCGAGAGAGATCGGCCAGGGTAAAATTAAATTAAACTTAGCAAAATTCACGTGATGGGTATCGATATCAAATGAAGATATAGCCAAAATCTAATCTTTTTATATCAACTGCACTGACGATACAGTTTCAGTAGCCGTGTAAATCGTAGTCAGTCTGCTGTTAATTGAAATTAAAAATGGTACAAGGGCAGATTTTTATACATAGATAACTCTTACCTGCAGAATAATAAAAATGGCGATTTGACATCTTTTCCAATGCTGATAAAAAATATAAGCCCTGTTTTTGTATTCTTTTTTTTGGTGGGTAAAAATCATCCAATGACATCTCCTGCCCTGGGGCGGAGCGGGAGATAGTGTCAGAATTTTACTGACCAATAACCCCACCCCGTTCCTTCCTACCCCCACATACCAGGACCGGACCCTTTTTTGAGGTGAGAAATCATCAATTAAATTGAAGTGGAAGGGCATGTCCAACTTTTACTGACTAATAACAACCCATGTTCCTTTTGTTGTTGTTTGCGGTCCAAATTCACAGTAACTCTTTTGAACATTCCCGCAACTCAAACAGGCATCGACATCTCTTCGAGGTGCTCGTGGCTACGTGCCGGATGACGGGCGGATGGCCGGACGGCGAGTATCACATCTGTCACCGTCCGCAAGCTCGCGCTGACGGTGCCCAGTATGGAGAAATCTTCATGGTGCCCAGGAATCGCCCTGCGAACCTCCGATGCACGGGGCATCTCCTGCGACGGCGGCTGGGATGATCTTTCCCTCACAGTTTCGACTACCTTCTTCACAGATGGAGGTGACCACTTCACATTCCCTCGCGGTAAGCACCATGGCTTGAACCAGAGCCAGACGCGAGAGATACGAAGATATGACGAATACAAAATAACAATAATTTTGCTAGGAAGGTGCTGGCGTGCTGGGTAACTATTGCATACAACAAAAATGCAGTAATCGATCAAAACCAAGTTAAAAGTGGTTAGTTCTGAGGGCCACCACTCAAGGAAGTAGGCAGTTCGGCCCAATACAATCGAATAATGACGCGTGCGCCTATCTAGCACCTTGAGATGCATATTAAAATGTAACCGGCTGCACTGCGGAACCAGTTGTGAATTTGCAAACAAACAAATTACTTTAAAATTTTAAACTGGTTGCCATTGATTCGAATCTCCGCCAACAGTAAAGTAGTCTGTTGCCAACAGTCGCAGGCGCAGCTTGTGTACACTTTCACTTTATCGTGCCATTTAGAACGGACCATTGTTTTGATACGCATATAGATACAGATATATTTCTGGTTATCTTTTTAATATTATAAAAGACATTGTAATTTGATAATTTGAAAGTGCTCAAATGGATTCGGAAAATCAGTTTCCTTTGGAGATAAAAGATGTGGAGCCAGGACTGACGAAAACATTGTTGGAATATTTTACTGGTAAGATAATTTATAAGTATGGGTAAAGTTCTTTTGCATAGACAAATGAAGCTACAGTTTAATTATAATTAGATTAATTAAGTTTAACTAGTTTATTTAAGCGTACAAAAGCACTGCTTGAGTCTACGTATTTATTATGATACGAGTAATGATTTATATTGTTATCTATTTATTTGTTTACCTACATAAACATAATAATTTATTCAGATAAAAATATGTAAACATTTGTCAAGTACCACACAGTTCGCTATTATTTATTTATTAATATTATTATTGTCTTCTATTAAGCGCGTGTTTTTGTAACACGTTTAATTTAGTTATTGTTTATCAACTCGCATTCGTCATACTACTGATTTATGTCTACCTAATTACCGACCAAAAGTTTAATGACCTCGAGTACGCGATGCCCTGTTATGTTTATTACATACGAATAAAATAAATAATCTTTGGAAACTTGGTGTATATAACCGGTTATATAACCGACAAATTTTAAGGGTCAAACCAGATGTTTGGCTTTTTAAACTTTTTTATTTATATTTTTAAAGTGACGTTTAATCGCTACTTCATAAATTACCCATTATTCACGTTAATATTTCTATTTAACATATCAATAAGCTGCAATGCTAGAAATTAGTATTTTATCAGTTCATTGAATTTTGTAAAGTGGGACAACGGAACTCTGGACAAATTTCGTACAGAAAAAAAGTTATGGCCGAAAATGTAAAAAATATTCAAATACCTAAGTCAAAAGCACTTCTTATTTATTACGACAAAAATAATTACAGTTATTTTTTACGAAATAAAAATGTCAACTTAGTGAATTTTACAATCTAAACTGACTGACTGACATATCAACGTACGTCCGAAACTACTGGGACTAGAATGTGAAACATTGCACCTGGCTTTGGTGACATAGGCGAGCTAAGGGTTTCAAGAACTTCAACCACTAAGGGAGTGTAAAGGGAGAATTTCGTTTGTATGTAAAATCTTATTCCGTGACTAAAAAATATACCTAAGAATATAATTGAAAATTAGCACGAATCGTATAATCTAAATAAATAATAAGTATTAAGGTTTTCTTTTCCTCCTTCTCTGTCAAATCCATCAAAAGGTTGTCTGTAAGAGATCTTTAGCGATAAGACCGTCCATTATGACACCCTAATAATTTTAAGTTCTTAATGTAATTTTATTTTTCGTGTACAACAAAGAATACATCTATCTATCATAATTTGTTTTTCGAAACTATCCCCATAAGATGTTTCAAGGTGTCTTGAAACTAGACTAAAAAGTTCATAAACTCCAGAAATAAAAATACAATCTTTTTTCCAGTTAATGAACTTGAAAGTTGACACAAATTCTAATTAAAAATAAATAATAATGACTGTCAATCAATTAATCAATACGTTTATTTGCATAATAACTACTGGCTACTACTCGGCTGTACCATAGTACACATTATGTCATAACATAATGTGTGCTAAATTAACCAATTTTTAGGGTTCCGTACCCAAAGGGTAAAAACGGGACCGTCTTACTAAGACTTCGCTGTCTGTTCGTCTATCTGTCACCAGACTATCTCAAAAACCGCGATAGCTAGACAGTTGAAATTTTTACAAATTATGTACAGACGCCAGCACGTTAATCTACCCCAATCTGTCAAATTTTACCAATCGAACATTAACCTTCCTTTATTGTGATAAGGTTGAAAATCTATTAAAGAAATTTGACAGATTAAGGTAGGTTGATGTGCTGGCGTCTGTACCTCTGTTGCCGCAATAACAACAAAAACTAAAAAAGTTAAGGGCCGCCCTTAAACATTTATTTTTGGAATTTTTAGTCGGCTTTTTCCTAATAAATAAAATCTGTGTAAAACGGAGCCATAATACTAAGACTTGACTATCTGTCCGTCTGTCTGTCACCAGGCTGTATCTCAAGAACCGCGATAGCTAGACAGTTGAAATATTTACAAATTATGTGTTTCTGTTACCGCTATAACAACAAATACCTACTAAAAACAACAACAATTTGTCAACGATTTTTTTTGCTCTTTTTGCTTGATATTAATAATGGCAACAGGTAGGGACTTGAAATAATCACAAAATACTCGGTTGTATTTTTTATTTTATTTTTAAATTAAAATAAAATAAACATTTAACCCCTTAAATGCCCCCCGGCTGTCAAACGAAAAACGCCAGTTTTTGCCAATTTGTTGTTGTTTTGTTGTTTATCTAGTCATTGGTACGGAACCCTTCGTGCTCGAATCCGACTCGCACTTTACCGGCTTTTTTATTCTAACAGACCAAACAAAAATGATTTGAATCATGATTAAATTAGTGTCAACTACCCTCAAAAGACGGTTTAAAGAGTATTAAGTTTTTACAATAACATTTTCGCGAATTAACTAACACTGAGTAACTACTAGTATATTTGAGCATAGCACTGCAACATTTTTTACTGTGCCTACCTTCTCAAATAAAAGCAATTCGCCGAATAAAGTAATTGAAACACGACTTAAATTGCGGAAACAATGGCTGCAAGGTCTACTAAATCGGTTTCCCCGGACGCGGACACAGGTACAATATTTTCATACACAATGATTGTATCAAGGTCCAATAGCACAAGGTACAATAGATCAATAAATCGATTCTATATTTATAGCTTTATTAATTGAATATTAGAATCTATTAAATTTAATTGCTTTACAAAAATAAATAGAATCATTCAATCACGAACCTAGGTGTAAGCTATAACTCTTTATGATATTTATATTATCATGTCGATAAATAGGTAATAGGTATATGGGTTATAATTAATATAATAGTGTTTTTTTTTTTTTAATTAGGCGAAATGACAGGGTTCGTCCAGGTTGGACCAAAGAAATACTTCTTCCCGCAAAAATACAAGCAAGAGGCTGCTAAAATATACAACATGCCAGTGAGACCAACTGATGTTTTCGTCACTAGTTATCCACGATCAGGTGAACAACATATTTTTTTTTTGCTTTTTTAAACTCAAAATTGCAATGCAAAATTTATTCGTTTATCCTCGCACCGGAACGCCTTGAAGGAATGTTTCATCATCGTCATCATCATCATTTCGGCCGAAAGACGTCCACTGTTGGACATAGGCCCCCCTTAGTGTCACCATAACGACCAGTCCTGTGCATCCAGCATTCATCAGATTCTCACCAGGTCATCGCTCCACATGGGGGAGGCCTCCCAACTCACTTTAAGTTTAGGCTATGTCGATAACCTAATCGATAAACTTCAATTCTGATGCAATCACGCAAGGAATTTTCGAGCATATCCCTTTTCATTGCACTTTGGGTGACTTTAAGCCTTCTGATGAGGTCCATTGTGATGAAATGCTTATAGTGCTCCCCTGAAAGTAAACCCATCTATAACAACACTTAATGGCATCGCCAGTGCAATCCTATCGTCAGGCCAAGTAGCTAAGCAAAGACCAGGTAAACCCTTCAAGTTCTAATTAGTGTGATTTGATTAGATGATTATTAGAGTAATTTCATTGTTTCCATTTTGTTCTAGGAACCACATGGACACAAGAGTTGGTTTGGATGGTAGCAAATGATTTGGATTACGAAAAATCAAACGCAATACCACTGACTGAACGCTACCCCTTTTTAGAGTAAGTTTCAGTAATTCATTTATATAAACTAACGCCTCTGTGATGGAGTTCCATGGCGAGCTGAGCTTCCGCGGCTGTTGATTGTAAGGGTACTTCGGGTCGATCCCCAGCCAGGAACGAAGGGACCATTGTGAACGTGTATTAAAAATTATAAGTATTTATTTTTAACGTGGGAAATCAACTAAAATCTCCTTCGCTCTGAGAGAAGCGAGAGGAAAGTCGACAGCGTTATAGACTATAACCCACCTGCGATTCTTCAGTTGCCTTTTGCAGTCCAGGGCCACACATAACTCTTTGAACAATTTCATAACCGTGGAAGACATCGGCCCTCACGGGAAACGTCAATCTTTTACCTAATCTTAAAGAAAGCTATAAATGCCAAAATGTTTTATGAATTATTCAATAACTCATTTCTCGGCGTCACCTGCGTGAAAGTAGAATGCCTATATGTCACTAACACTCGTATTTATAAAGAAGTAATTACTTGTTGCTAAGTAATTTTTTGTTAAGTCATTACTTGAGGTTAGAAATCTACATTCAAAATTTCTATTTTTCTTAACTATAGAATACAAATTGTTAAGTAGTTATTTTTAATCAAGAAATATGTTTTACTTGTTTATAAATACGAGTGTAAGTGATAAAATAGCACACTTCTGGTGAAAGAATTTTCAAAATCGATCCAATAGTTTCAAGTATTTCATTATAATATTTGTGTTTTAAATCCCGATCAAAAACACGTTGAAATAGTAACAACCACGAACCATGAGCCAACTGACTTCGGAAAGTTTCATTCATCGGACGTTATGTACCTAACTAGACGACGACAAGCAACGCTTTCTCTTTATAAATCAAGCATAATGCTGCTTAGTCACAGAATTATAAGTTTGGGTTAAAACTACAACGTCGTCGTGGTCATTCGTACATAATTGTTGAGTTGGAATAGTTATATACCGGCCTTACTGAGGAACTAATCGCCGCCAATCTAAATTAATCGAAATTTACATTATACAAACTACGCAACTCTTTCAGGTTTTCAATATGCGTGCATCCAGAAAACAAAAAGAAATTCATAGAAGAGAACTGTCACAGCAAAGAGAACCTGGAGTTACTGGAAGCGGTCTGTCAGCCGGGCACTGACCAGCTGGCTGCTACACCGTCTCCGAGATTCATCAAGTCCCACATGCCTTTATCATTACTGCCTCCCACACTGCTGGATACGGCGAAAATGGTTTACGTAGCGCGGGACCCTAGAGATGTCGTTGTATCGTTCTACCATCTGAACAGGCTGATGAGAACACAAGGGTATACAGGAGATTTCAAAACCTATTGGAACTTCTTCATTAAGGATTTGCGTAAGTTCGTTATTTTTTTTACATCTATCACACAACGCCGTCTAGTCCCAAACTAAGCAGGGCTTGTGTTATGAGTACTAGACAACTGATAATCACACTTATATATTTCTAAATACGTACATACATATTATAGATAAAGTACACCCAGACGCAGAATATTTTTTAATGTTTATTAATTATACATGGCAAAACGGTATGATTTCCTGCCACAAGGAAATACTTAATTGATCATCAAATAACTATCGATATTATTCATATCCGTAATTTAAATTTATTATACTGCAGCTTTTATACTGGAGATTCTACTGTTGCTGCAAAACTTGAGGGTTCTCGTCCGGTTCTGAAATAAAGATAAAGTCTTTCTATTTCATTGCACGAAACTAAAATTATTCTCGTTATAATCATTTATTATGTACTAGCGAACCGCCCCAGCTTGGTACGGGTACAATGGTGATATTAAATATATTATGCATGTATTATACATACAAACCTTCCTCTTGAATCATTCTATACAGCGTGGCGATTAGGTTATCACATTAAATTATGCAGCATGTATTACAAGTGGTTATCAGTCCGTTAAAATAGTAAAATAAATAATTTTACTAAAATTAAGAAAATGCATTTTTCAAACAAAATAAATAGCGTATAAAATTGGTAAAAAATAAATCATCCTTTATAATATTAGTTCACTGACCTGTAAAAGCGGCAATGCCGCGGCGCCGGCGAGTACGTACGCGCCGTACCTACGCGCAATACGAATACCTACTTGTGGGTGTAGGCACCCGCGCGTGGCGTAAGTGTGCGACATAGGTACTTTATGTTGTTGTTTTAAGAAATCATCACAAATTAACTTTAAAAATCTCCACTTAAATTTTAAATTTTCACATTTTCAAAATGTCCACCATGCTTCTGTACACACAAACGATATCGTCTTATGATTTTGTTTCGAACTTTTCTAAGTAGGTCACCATTCGTGGCTAATTTTTTAAAATTGTCTGAGGCACGAATTATTCTATTTTTTAAATCATCCACAGTCGTCACTTCAGTAGCGTAAATTCTTTAAATGCCCCCATAAAAAAAATCGAGTGGTGTTTAAGCGTCTGGTTACGCACAAACTGTCACACACCACTTTCACTAATGTACAACTAATAATACAAACAGTATTATTAAACTATCTAATTCCTATTACAAAAATAAAGCTAACACAAATCAATATCCACAAAAAAAAACAATAAGTAGGTACGAAGGGCGCGCGCGCAGATGGTAAACTCGTCAACTATCCCTCAAGTGTTTTGGCGGCAGACTAGATTCATTCATCGTACGCACCAAAGAAATTAGTATTATGCCTTTAAGCACTGCCGTACCCCGTAGCATTTCGAGTATTAGAAATTTATACCTTAAGTCGTCAACCGTAAGAATATTGTTGCATATTTTTCTTTGTCTCTTTTAATTTACCGCACAAAGACGCCTTCAACTATTAGCTGTAAGGACATTTTTGTCTTGAATTGTTTACGTTTCTTATTACGAGAAACATAAACAATTCAAACGTAAACAGTTTGTAAAATGATAGTCTAGTACTTGTAGGTAATACGAATGGCAACGTTTGAAGTTGTAAAATAGGTATCTTCACCAACCACGGGTCTTTGACCTACTTTTATTGGCCAGCTGATTGAGTTTATGCAATACATGATGTTGCGAAATATTAAAATGAAAAAAAAATTCCCACGGCTATAATATTGTTTATTATTAAATTATTTTAACTGCATATGATAAAATACCTAATTCTGAGTACGTGGTTTCAATTAATGTGATAACCTAATCGCCACGCTGTATATTAATATTATTATTATTTTATTTGCATATTTACGTATTTTATTATCATAAGTAACTTAGTTCATACTATATTCTACACAAAATATTATGTTATTTATTTATTGTGCACACCTACCACAGTGTTGTCTTTTTTTTAACCCATAGGTTGACTGGTAGAGAATGCCTTGTTGCATTAAGTCCGCCTATGTACCACTATTGTACATGAAGTTTAAATAAATAAATAAAAACCGCATCAAAATCCGTTACGTAGTTTTAAAGATCTAAGCATACACAGGGACAAACAGCTGCAAGCGACTTTGTACATATACTATGTAGTGATGATGAAGCACCAAATGATATTGTTGATGACATGGGAGACCGGGTGTGAATGGTGATTCTGTATGACTAAAATACTGCTTACGTAATACTTACTTGAACTATTAACAGAATTTAAAGTTGATTATTTGAAGGTTATTTAATTCTAAAAACCCGTCTTTGGCATTAAATTCAATTTAGAAACTTCTCTATATATATGTATCTGTTCCTTTATTCAAGAGTTAGCGATTTGTTTTAGACCACTGGACACCATTCTTTGAACATCTTAAAGAAGCTTGGGAAAAGAGAGATCACCCTAATATGCTGTTTTTATTTTACGAAGAGCTTTCAAAGGTAAGTTTAGGCCATGTTTACCGAGACACGACGCGTTGCGCGGCGCGTTGGGCGTTTCGTCGTACGTTGCAGCAGCGGGCCGCGTCATCGCTCGCGCCAACACAAACATGTACGACGGACCGCCCGACGCGCCGCACAACGTGCCGCGTCTCCGTAATCGAACACTTAGAATAAATATGTATGTCAACTTTTGGTTCCTAACAATCAGAGTGCCTTCTACGAGTTTATTTTACGTCATCGCGATCGACACGTTTATGACATTGGTAGACAAGATTTCGACACGATAATATGTGGTCCTTGTTCTAAATTGCCAATTGAAATCTACTAAAATAAACAGGGATTCTAAGTGATAGTTTGACATTTAATTTTACCACCATATCGATATCTCTCCATATTGATGTATGCATTGGATACAAACATGGACATAAGATTTCTATGGATAAAAACAAACAAATATAATTACGATTTTTGTAATAGCCAAGAACTAAACTGATAATTAATCCAAAACTTTATGCTGGATTCCTAGAAACAGAAAATATTATGGGATTTTTTTTTCAGAAAAGATCTTTTTGAGGCGTGTTAAGACATTAGTCTCGCCCACTCTTTTACGTGGTAAGTCGCCTAGAAGCCTCACCTCTTAGGTCTTTTAGATATTAAAACTATTTTGCCTTGCGGTCATTATGCGTCGCTCAATGTTATGTTGCTTCAGGACCTACCGACCTCCGTGCGCCGTGTAGCAAAGTTCTTCAACAAGGAGTACACTGACGAAGAGATAGATCGCCTGTGCGACCACCTCGGCATCGACAACTTCAAGAACAACAAGTCTGTCAACTATGACGTCATGAAAATACTCAGGATCCTGATACCTGGTGAACAGGCTTTCATTAGAAAAGGTACGATGAACATAATAAACCTTAACTTATATTTCTTTTAAAATTGAACTCGTTCACTGTGCACTGACAGTTCCGTACCTCAAAAGGAAAAAACATTTTACAAAAAAAATACAACCGACTTCAAAAACCACCAAAAAGTGCAAAATAACTTTCATTTTCGGAAGTCGGTGTTTCTTTAATAGTTTGGTCTCTTCGTTATTTAACACCGACTTCCGAAATTAAAAGTTATTTTGCACTTTTTGGTGGTTTTTGAAGTCGGTTGTATTTTTTTTTGTAAAAAGTTTTTTATTTCACACTTTTTAGTAGAAGTAACCCTCAGCCAAACTTAGATAAGTACCTTCCGCCATTCGGTTTCATCATCAAATCATCATGACAATTCTAATAATACCAAACACGGCTAGGATACACTGATTTATTACAAAGTTCCGGCTCTTACCTACCTTCCGTCCTATATCTTCGAAGTTTATCATCAGATTAAAAAGATATTTTTATGGGACCAATTCGAAAGTATAATCTTTCAATCAAAACAAAAAAATTTGAAATCGGTCCACAATTGACCGAGATTTCGGTGAACATACATAAAAAAAAAATACATACAGCCGAACATACAACCTCCTCCTTTTCGAAGTCGGTTAAAAAACGGAACCTTTATAGGATCAATTGGTTGTCCATCCGTCCGTCAGTCTGTCTGTCAAGACGTGGTCAAGACCCTTTATCTTGGGAACACGTAGAGGTATCGACTTGAAATTAAACTTATATACTAAAGTCTGCAGTCCCTTGAAGCTGTGAAAAAATCAAACTTCTCGGTGTACGCAAAAAAATAAATATGGACCTTCATGCCTCAAAAAACGTATATTTCGACATTCTCAATGGAATCAAAATTCATAGGGCACTTGTACTTCCCATCGACCTCATCACATCATCATCATCAAGTGCCGCCACAACGAACGGTCCTGTGCGTTTCGCATCCATCGCATTCCCGGGACTCTCACCAGGTCATCGGTCCACCTTGTGGGAGGCCTTCCATCACTACGTTTTTCAGTGCGCGGTCGCCACTTTCGGCCCCATCGGCCACCGTTATACGAACAATGTGCACTGCCCACTGCCACTTTAATTTAGCGATTCTTCGTGCTATATCGGCGACCTTAGTTCTCTTGCGGATATCCTCATTCCTGATACGATCACGCAAGAAAACTCCGAACACACTTTGTGAGTGAGTAACTATTTTTGACGTTGACTTTTTTTCTGTCTGCTTTCAGGCAAAGCCGGGGGCTGGCGCGACTATTTTGACGAGGAGATGACTGAACAAGCTGAGAAATGGATCGAGGACAACCTTCGAGACACTGATCTGCGCTTCCCACACATGAATCTTAAAAAATAAGACATTAGTTTAAAAAAACATAAAATTGTGATCAGCATTAACTTCAGTAATATACTATAATGTGTTCGAGTTTCCACACCATATTTTAAGTAGGTAAATGGATATAGAAAAAAATCTAAGAAAGCACTAGCAATAAATAAACAATGCTATTTATTTCAATTGTATTTCAATATCATTATCATTCACTGTGTTCGGTAATAAAAATTTACTCATAAATAAAACAATGTCTCAGTCCTTCCTCACATTTTATTAAATAATACGGTTATACAAAGAAAATAAATTAAAAGCCAGATTTAATCAATCATTCGTTGGTAATATAAAATTGTAAAACAGACTTATGATCATTATAATGGATAATTACCTTTTAAAGCCGAGGTGGCATACTAAGAAATTACAGTTATCGTTATAACCAAGAATGTTTTGCCCGGCACCGTGATGCAACTCAATACACACAGTGTTTGAGCCGAGTGCACGCGCCATGCTCGTGAACGGGTGCCGAACTGCCGACAGTTGAGACTGGTCATCTCTTAGCTGCCAGTGGCAATACTCTTTTTTTCATTATTTGTTTACATTGTGCTCACATAATAGAAGGATAGCATAGCATCAGCCTTATAATGTTACCTTTGCTGGGACTTTGGCCTCCACTCCAGGAGAGGGAATGGGCCGTAATCCACCAGGCGGGCCCGGTGCGGGAAGCGACAAAAAAATTTAATCAAGATTTTTGTAAATAAAAATAAATAGCAAAGTATATTTCAAACTCTTTCCGTGATAATATAATTAAATATGTTAATTTATTCATATGCAAAATGTTTTTATTGTTTCTCATATATTAAACTGCTTGACATAATTATAAGGGGGGTTACCCAGTAATTTATAAAATATACTAGGGTTTATCAGCATTGGGTAAGCGGACATGTATATGCGATAGTAAATTATGTGCGTGTGTGTACGAGTGTGATATGTACGAATATATAATTATAGTAAACTCTTACACTTTTTGTATCTCGCTTAGTCTGACTAAGCTGGACTTTGTGTCTTCATACGAGAGATTTTATTTATTTAATCGAAGGAAAACCAGCAGCTATACCAAAAGGAATCAATTACCAATCTATTAGGGTTACTTTGTACCATCACGCGATTGTTCAAAACCACGGCCCTGAAATGCAAAGGTCAATTGAAGAAAAGTAGGTTGGTTTTAGTCAGTAAAAGTCTGAGACTCCGTTTCGCTGTCCTAAAGCGGGAGGAATATATGTAGATAGATAAAGTAGGAGGAGGTAGTTGATAATTTCCCACTTAAAAGAAAAATATTGGCAAAATATTCAGTAAAGCTTTCAATTTGTTGTATAATATGTATGTTGCTTGTTTGGACTATATTGACGTCTTAAAGCGTCCAAGCAGTGCCACCTGATGTGTCCCCACCCTTCTAGGTCCACATCCCACCAGATCCTGAAGGCAATTATAAAAAAGGCAGGGGTGACTTGCACACTCAATAAATGGGCCCCCAAAAACGGTTGCTATGACAAGTGGCGTAGCAACAAGAGGGCGATATATTCTGAAGTGCTTGAGGAGTGGAGAGATATATCTATATGGTATACCACGGCTATCAGGACAATTCCGGAAGTACGGTCAAGATCCCCACCAGTGATCCCGAGACAAGTAGTAGTTATGAAAGCGCTTGTTTTTTCACTCGCTTTTTTCCGAGAGATTTTTGTTAGCGCGCGTGAAGCGGCCGGTCGATCGAGACGCGTCACGCGTGCGGTACTCTACCGAATTAGCCCCGTTGAGGGGGCTGCGCGGCATAGGTACATTTTTATGCCTTCAGTGCAGAGTGCGCGCAGGCCGCTGAAAACGGAAATGCGATTTTCCTCACGGTTTTCGCATAGCAAAACTTAACAAACGACACTATACCTGAAGGTGATGACTATTACGCATTGCTTAGTTGTAGGCAAAACTAACATAACTTTTAAACAAAGATAACTTTGAAGGGACTAGGATTTGAAACTTGGTGTTCTAGTAAATTCTATTCAGCTCAAAAATAAGTAACACACATAGCTATTGGAAGGTGGACCCAGGATTTGCATCCTTTCAGAATAATAGGTTAACAGGAAGTACCCTATGAATTTTGATGCCCTTGAGAGTGTCGAAATATACGTAGTTTGCGACATAAACGGCCATATATTTTTCTTTTCGTTAACTTAGAAGCTTGGGCTTCAAGGGACTGCAGGTAGTATATGGTTTTAATTTCGACTCGATACCTCCACGCGTTCCCCAAATAAAGAGGGTCTTGACAAACAGACGGTCGACAACTTTGTCGTCCTATATCCTATAAGGGATCTGTTTTTTTTTTTTTTGAGGTACGTAACCGTAAAATAGGAAAAACCTATCCTTTTTATCAAAAAAACATGAATCTATCTATTCTCGATTGCACAGCCAAAAACCAATCAAAACAATAACTAGGTACTATAGGAGGACGTCGTGTCTCCCTATCAAAAGCAAACTCCTTGCGACCTCTGCGGTGTCCTTTATTTCACCGCACCTTGTATTGGTACGCATTTAATAATACCTACTTAAATATTATCTCAAAATTTATCACCATTCATCTTGACACTCCATGCGGCACGTTCTTCTGCAGGCTTTATTCAAATCTTTATAATAAATTTCTTTGAGCCTGCCATTATAGCAACAGATAAACCAATAGATATCCGTGGATAAACCCAATCAAACCCAGGGGCGCCGACTCCGTGGGTGCTCAGGGCTCGAGCACCCATGATAAATACACAGTGGGTGCCGAACACCCCTGAGAATAGATATCAAGAAACAGATCAGAAATCGCCTTTTAGGGAGTTTTTTCATTACCGGACGATCCGTTTAGTACAGTGTCGAAGGGTCACGGGTTCGATTCCCGGACCAACACAAATCTAATTATATTTTTACACGACTACCCCAAAAAGGGAGTGGAGGTGTTATGTTTTTTATTAGGGTTCATGTATGTATGTATGTATGTGAGTTTCTTTATTCCACCGTAACTTCTAAATGACTGCACTGATTTACACGTATGAAGTATCGTTAGAATCCTTGCATCGTCCCGAGTAACATGGGCTATCTCGGAAACTACTTAATCTACAAAACTGAAATTTTCATCGCAGTCGGGGGACTTTTTATACTTTAAGAAAGTATTTTAGAGTGGTCCCCCGACTGCGATGAAAATTTCAGTTTTTTAGATTAAGTAGTTTCCGAGATTCCGTGTTTAATCAACGAGTGACTACTTTCTTCACTTTTGTATAAGTTAAGAAATATCTTGTTTTTTGATTTTTAGTTTATGTTTTTGACGTGGCAGTCGTGTTTTTTTTTTTTTATTATATTATATTATTATTTGATTTTTATCAAACATATTTAATAATTAAGTACGCTGTATGTACTCGTAAGTAGGATATTTATCTATTTGTCGATCGATCGGTGTGAATTTCTCTTCTCACACTTCGCCACTTTTTCGAGTCATCAAATGAGCATGAGCAATTGAGCATCCACGAGGTTTTCTAAAAGCTGGCGCCTCCGATCAAACCCATTGCGTCGTCTATCTTATCTTATCAAATCCTCTGCTGTTGCAACCATATCTAACGATAATAATAGGATGATTGAATGCAATAATACCATATAGGTACTACTCGTACTTATGTCATAAAACAATGTCTGTGTTCGGTAGAATACCTCTACCATGAGTTTTAAGCAATAGTATTCGTCGCTACTCGATATCGACGCCGTAAATATTTTGTATGGCAAATTTCGCAGCGCCTCTAGCGGTCACTTGATGAACAAAAATTTGCCATACAAAATATTGACGGCGTCGATATCGAGTAGCGACGAATACTATTGCTTAAAACTCATGGTAGAGGTACTGGTGTACCTTTCGCAGCCATAGCACTTAAAACGCCGTATTATGTATTACAAGTAACCGCGCCAGTTTGATAAACGTCGATTAAATGTAATACGACTACATCACATTATTGACATAAAACAGGTAAAAAAAAACCCGAGTTGGTGAATGTCACATGTCATCGAATTTTTTGAGAACAGTAATATAGAAATAAATGATACAAAGAAGTTGCCTGGCTGAATTTGAACCCAAGAACTGCAATTCGTAAGTTAGAGCCGTTACCACTGGGCCCTAGTCCACGTTTAAGGTGCTCTGTGATGGAGCGAGGGGGTGGGTGTCAGAATTTTATAAGCTAAAACCACACCTATGTACTTTTAGTTGCCCTTGCATTCTAGGACCACGGGTAACCTATTCAGAAGTCATCCCATGGCCCTACTGGACTCCTACGGTTTTACTGACATCTCTTTGAGACGCGCGTGCAACAACACGCGCCGTCAACGACTCGTGCTTGGTTAGGACTGTTACCGAACGGCCGGATAGCGAGCTACTCATTACTACGTCGTCAGCAAGCCCGTGGCTACGGTGGCTGGTAGTCGGGGTCCTGGTCTTAGCGCCTGGGGCGTAAGGACGTCCATTCCCTCACGCGTGCGGTCGGCTCCTTCGCTAGCATTACTGCTTCGCAAAAGAAGGCCACCGCCCTTTCCTCCTCGCTCCGAATCATGTCCTCAACCATGACCCGGCGCGAGAGTTACCTCACAAACAAGCATTCAGCAACGACAGCAACATAACACAGAGTTCTTTATTATTATCATAATACAGATACAGAGATTAATTGGCAATACGATATCTACTAGTGTTTGCTGGTGGTTGCTATAGATATATACAGGCTGACCAATTCGAATGTAATGTATGCCCCCATAAGGACACGGTGATATCTTTTTTGTGTTGTGATATGTTTTTTTTTTAAATATAAACTAGACCTTGACTGCGATCCTACCTGATGGTAAGCAGTGATGTAATCATTGATGGTGAGGTGCACTTGTTTATTAAGAGCCTATTCAATCTAGCTTTGAAGACACCCAAATTATAATCGGATGGGAAGACCGCAGCAGGCAAATTGTTCCAGTCCTTCGATGTACGCGATATAAAGAACGAGGCGCCTAGTCCGGACCATAGAGTTTGCAACAACGTAAGGCTGGATACTCGCCGCACGTCGGGTTGTCCGATGGTAGAATTGAGATGTCAATGAATCAAGTCATGCAATTCGCGCGCACACTATCCAAACTTTTATAACAAAATTTTTAGTGGCACTTATCTAACTACGAAATATTAGTTTGCTTAGCAAAGCATAGTGCATATTGAAACAATAATAATATTTTTTTATTTTTACCCGACTGCGCCAGAAGGAGGGTTATGTTTTTCGAGAGTATGTATGTATGTAAGTATGTATGTATGTATAATTGTTTGCTAGATTCGTATTTACTGTGAGAGTGACACTGGGTATATCAAAATAAAAAAAAATAAAAAAATGGCGGATTTTTAGCGGCAAATTCAAATGTTTGGCGCGCTCTGCGACCTGAACGGCTCGATAGATTTTAGTTTGAGAGGTGTCTTTAGATTCGTAATTACTTTGAAATTGATATCGTAATAAAATAAAACTAAAAAAATAAAAAATAAAAAACGGTAATTTAAAAAACTAAAAAACCCGACTGCTTTTCTGAGCATTCATAAAAAAGCCCTAAAACAAGAAAGTCGTTGTACCCGATTGCACTTATCTATATAATATTTTAAATACTGGCAGTCGGGACCCATTCTAGAAAGTCAGCCGTCTAGTCAATAGATTGGAGTAATCTGCAACGTAATATAGGTATGTGCTCTCAATTCTCAATCAACGACTTTCTTGTTTTAGGGCTTTTTTATGAATGCTCAGAAAAGCAGTCGGGTTTTTTAGTTTTTTAAATTACCGTTTTTTTTATTTAACACCATGTACCAGAACATACATACCAGATCACTCAGAAAGTTTTTCTAAAAAAAGTTTTTATGTAAAAGCCACTGGCCACTTGTAATTATTTTGAAAATATTGGTTATTTAAAAGTAAAAATATAATATTGTTCGAATTTTGAATTTTTCTCCACATTTTTTTGGGACCAAAATCAAATTATCGTGTCTCATTTAAAAATGGATCTGCATCGAGAACATTTTCGTGCGATGATTTTCTACGACTTCTACCGCTGGTATAGAGAGCTCAAACGCGGTCACCTTGCTTTGGGGGATGAACAAAGGAGTATTTTTAGTGTTCGTCCTACGACGGCTGTCACGAAAGAAAGCGTGCTGACAGTAAAAAAAAAATATTCAAGAAGACTGCGAATTACATACGAAGAGATTCAGCATACACTGCTGATTGGTTCGGAGAGCGTTCACAAGACTCTACACGACCACCTTCGCGTAAGGAGGGTAATTTTTAGGGTACCCTCCTGTAAAGTCCTGATCTGGCACCGTGTGACTTCTTTTTAGTCCCTAAAATAAAATAAAAAATCAGCTGAAAGGGATACAGTTTTCTTCGCCGCGCGTCTTTCTTTTCCTTCGAAAAGAAAGACGCGCATTCGAAAAGGCCGTGGAAGAGGCGAGTGCGGTGGACTGGAAAAAATGCTTCGAAAATTGTTTCTGACGCATGAAACTTTGTACAGAGGATGGTTGAGAGTTCTTCGAAAAGATTTAATAAACATATTTTATCCATAGAAGGAAGGCAACGGCTCTGACTAACGAGTTGTAGGTCGCGGGTTGAAACCCAGCCAGGCGCATTACTTTGTGTAATTTATTTCATCACCACTGCTCTCAAAACGGTGAAGGAAAGCATCGTGAAAAAAACCGGCATGTCCTAAAACCAAAAATTCGAAGATATTTGACATTCACCAACCCACACTGGGTCCGCGTGGTGGATTATGGCCCTTTCCCTCTCTTATACAGGAGGCCTGTGTCCCGACAGTGGGAACAATAAAAGGCTGATGATGATGATGATGATGATCCATAGAAGTTAGTATTTTAGTTTCTCAAAATCTTCTGAGTGTCCCACGTAGGTATATCTTTATTTTGCAAATAATAGTCAAATAACTTTTATGACCAAAAAATTTATATAAAGCTATAGCAAAAAATTACCTCAAATCAAAAGATTGTAATACATCAGAGTTAACCACCTTATACGGAGTGTAAGAAAAATGTGAGGTCATATTTACGAAACTGAATTACACTGACTATTTTCTTTAATCTGTCCTAGCTCAGAGGACACCGGTGTCCTCTCACATCCACGCCACTATAGGCCTTAATTCCGATGTTTAGAGTCTACTTTTGTATGAACAAGTTTGGTAGTTGTGGATCTACGTGTAGAAATCACAGCAAATTCGTGAGAAAAAACCGGGCAAGTGCGAGTCGGACTCGCACACTGAGGGTTCCGTCCTAACTTACTTATAAAAACAGTTCAATTCCCGAATCGAAGTTCGAAGATTTTTCCGAATCGCAAAAACTTTTGTTTTTGTAATGTAGCTACAAATTGGCAATTTCGAATGTTTTCCTATACTTCTGCCATGAGACCTTGCTTCATGCCAAATTTCAGGATTCTAAGTCAACGGCAAGTACTCTATGAATTTTTAATCCTTTGAGAGTGTCAAAATATACGTTTTTTACGCCATAAACGGCCGTATCTTTTTTTCCGTTAATTTACAAGTTTGCCCTGGACTTCTCCATATTTTCGTATGGCGCTGAGACTTGGACGCTGAAAGCTGCAGACCGCAAACGCATCGACGCCTTTGAGATGTGGTGCTGGAGAAGAATGCTCCGTATCCCTTGGACAGCATTTCGGACCAACGTATCCATATTGCGAGAACTCAAAATCTCTTCGCGGTTGTCGTCCGAGTGTCTCAGAAAGATTCTGCAATACTTCGGTCACATTGCAAGGAAGGACGGTGGCAACCTCGAAAGGCTTATCGTGACCGATAAAGTGGATGGGAAAAGGCCTCGTGGACGCAGCCCAATACGTTGGTCCGACCAGATCCGCACCGCTCTTAACTCTACGGTATGTAATGCCCTTCACACCGCCAGAGACAGAAACAGATGGAGAAACGTCGTGCGAATGAAAGTGATGAAGCAAGGAGGTCACGACCCTCAGCATTGAGGAATACGACGGAAGGAGGAGGACAAGTTTGATTTTTTCACAGCTTCAAGGGACCACAGACAATTTAATATAACAAGCAATTTTAATTTCAAGTCGATACCACCACGCGTTCCCGAGATAAAATTTAATGTTCTTGAAGTGGTTCATTTCTATGGACACCAACTCTTCTGTACTTCTGACTCTCATCTAAAATATGACCATCCATTTCCGTTACACCATGTACATGTATTGTATTGATAAGTTAAAAACATTTTGAATATAATTTAAAAGAATATTCTTTGTATTTATTTCACAACCTGAGGTTGTGTTACGTCCAATAACAATGGCGGAAAAAGAATCGCCGTTTCCTTACGTGTATGAGGAGCTGAATGCCGAAGAAGATGAATTGATTAAAACCAATTTTGGCAAGTGATTTTTATTATATGTTTCTTGTCGATAATGTATATTACAATTTGTCGTATTTGCAAATAAAATATTAAGTTATTTAATTGATAAAATGCAAGGTGCCAGACAACATCCCAAAGTGCTGGTCAAATAAACAAACAACCCTCTTGTAAAGGTGGCTAAATGCGTGTGCATGTTGCGTTGTGTGTGTGTGTGTACATACATTTAGCCACCACAGTCTCACATACTTGGCTGTGAACGAGGAATCACAATGATAAAAAACATAACCCTTCTTCCAGTCGGGTAAACAGTAAATAAATCAGTGTCAGTTAATCGTAATCGAAAGTGGTTTCATGTCTTGATAGACATCAGCAATCTAGTATGTCCAGCACCACTTTAATATATTACAATAGGCTTTTTGACAGTATGAAATAAAAGTTTACATGGATGTCCGTAAGGCCATCCGCATAGATTATGGGTTTTAAAAGCGATTTGTACCAATATATCTATACAGTAACTTTATTGGTAATTACAGTTTTAAACCGTTTGGGGTCGAAACGCTTGGATCATGGGGTCCGAGTGCGCGTATCCTGTTCAAGGAAATTTCACATCGCTTGATCGACACTTTGCGTGACCCGAGGGCTGGCTCATTCTTTGCCCATTGCCATTCAACGTGGCAATGCTGCCAGTCTCTGGGTACGTTTCCGGATGACAGCGATGTGGAGGAATACTTCGACGCCTGAGTGTATTTGGTGTATTATATTTGTACATAGTTAGATCTAATATACATTCTTAGTTTAGTTTTTATGTACAAAGGTTTAGTATAAATACTTAGTAAATATTTAAGTTTTTTTTGTTTCTACAATAAATTTTTCCAGAAAAAAATATATCTAAAAAATAATGGCATATTTATAAAAAAAATACGAATTAAACTTTATTTTATTTTTCCTAGCGCCATGTTTTTGAAAACGGTCGCTTTTGGCGGAATCTTTTTAAACGTCACAAGTACAAGTCTGTAAATATGTCTGTCATTTGTCAAATGTGGCGTTTTGGCGGCTACTTGGAATAATACAACTTTATATGCTATTTTTTATGTTAATATTTACAAGAATTGAAATAAAACACTTTTCTGGACCCTATATAAAATACTTACTTAATAATATGAAATCAATTTCAAAAATCTGTCAAATAGTCTATTGTGAATGTAAGTTTACTTGTTTTTGTTTTGTTACGCTTTCACGCCGTAACTAATCGAATGAAATTAGACATTTTTCTTATATAATGTTGTCAGGAGTACAGAAGGACATGATCTCGAGGGATAGAAAATTAATGTTAGATAAATCTGTAAGGTACATAAAATGAGGTTTTTATATTTCTCCAGATATGCCTGCAACCTACATCCGACTGGGCCCTAAAGGTTACATGGTATTCAAATCTTACATGAAAGACGCTGCGAATATCTACAACATGCCCTTGAGACCTACTGACGTGTTTGTTGCCAGCTATCAGCGATCTGGTAAGCACTTTAATGTCATTAAATACGTAGTTGACAGCAAAAAAAAAAACAGAAAATCTTTACGAATTAAGACATTTGCATTTTCTCGTCTAATAAAATCATCATCATCATGTCAGCCGATAGATATCCACTGCTAGCCATAGGTCTCCCCAAGTGTCTGTCCTATGTGTGTCCTTGCATTCACATGATTCTTCGGGCTATTTCATTGAGAAGAGCATTAGTACGGAGTTTTCTTCGAATCAGAAATGAAAAAATCCGCAGGAGAGACCCGGGGCTTTTCTTTCAGAACCGAACCCATGGCCCCAGTAGGCTTCGACCCTGCTGGGCCCCTACAGTTTGCTTACAACTCCTTGAGGCGCGCGAGAACAGTACGCGCCGTACGACTTGGGCTCGGTCCGGACGATTATCGACCGGTTGGACAACGAGCTGCCCATTACTCGCCGACCGCAAGCCCGCGTCTACGGTGGCCGGAAATCGGAATCAGAATCCCAGCGGCTGGGGCGCAAGCGCCTTTGCCTCATGCGGTCGGCCTCCTCCTTACTGCTTCACAACAGGAGGCGACCGCCAGCAGCTCCTCCTTAAACAGTTCCCTTAGAGAATCACACCAGCGCAGATTATAAATGGCTCTGATGGCTCTTTTCTGCAGAATAAGAATAGAGTCAATGTCTGCATATAATACCGTAAGACTATGAAAATAACTAAAATAGCAATAGAATGTGGCGATATCAACATCCTTAAATTAAAGAATTTTTTTTTTTTCGGGCCACCCTTATCACCTTGTGCCACCACTGGCACGCGTGCCAGTGGTGGCACGTTGCAAAATAATTCGAGTACGCCAGTGTAAAATGTTTAGCATTTAGGTAACATGAAAATCATTTAGTTATCACACTCTTTTCGCATGTATTTAATTAAATTAAAGTTCTATAAACATTACGATGTACAATTATATTATTTTATTTTTTTATGTATCAATATATCACAGGACCCTAAAGTCCTGGTCCTTTGGAAGGCGTACGAGGAGCCGAAACCAACTCACAGAGGCCCTTTAGATACTTTCAATGGAACGTAATGCCAACCGACGATTGTCCCTGCACACGCAATGCTAGTGCATCCAAGGACAGCCCCCGGTTGGTGAAAACTATTGTGACATATGGAAAATAAAGACAATAGGGCTATGATTTTTGGAGTCTTAAGTGGACTGGTTACTAGGAACTAAGTGAAAACTTTGGCCCCTGCCTAAACAATGTTATTAATATCCATCGGTAAACAGGCAGGGGGTGACTTGCACACTCAATAAATAGGCCCTCAAAAACGGTCGCTAGCACGAAATGACGTAGCAACAAGAGGTCAACATATCCTGAGGTGCTTGAGGAGAGGAGAGGTATACCAAGGCTATCAGGACAATCCTGGAAGTACGGTCAAGATCCCTACCAGCACCTTACTGGATTATACATCCTATATATCCATCCATATTATGATTATTATAGATTAGTACCATAAAGTTTTATAATTTTTGAAAATTATTTGGCGGCGCGTCCTGACCGCATTATTTTTTTTCTTGTAAATAGGTATTTAGTGGCGCATCCTCCAATAAAGGTTCCCTATCAGTGACCTTGGGTTTTAAAAATAACCTAGGATACATATATATCCTGTAGCTAAACGTGTGGACATTAGATTAATACCTGACTGCAACCACTTTATACCTGCCATGTTAAAGGCAAATAAAGACTTTTACTCAGCTGATTATTCTTATAATTGTTTTCTTCAGGCACCACATGGACCCAAGAACTGGTGTGGTTGATTGTAAATGATTTGAATTACGAAAAAGCGGCTGAGATACCCCTTACCCAGCGATATCCTTTCTTGGAGTGAGTATGTATTCATAATAATACGTTGCATAAATACGATACTTGTTGCGTCAAACACAAATTTTAATAATATAAGGTTTTGCAAATGATAATTAAAACTAAGAACTGAAAACGAATGCCAGATTTAAACCTTAACTTTTGTATTACAGGGGCTTCATGTTCTTTGACGAAGACATACTTAAAAAAATAGGCGAAGCCATGAAAGGAGATGAAAACTATAACAGAGAAAAGTTTTTAGAAGCGATTAATGTAATGGCTAAACCCGTGACCCCAATGCTGGCTGCAGCTCCATTGACAACTACACGCTTCATCAAAACTCATCTACCCATGTCTCTGTTACCACCAAAAATCTTGGATACTGTGAAGATGGTGTACGTGGCACGGGACCCCAGAGATGTCGTTGTGTCTTGCTACCACCTCGCCAGGTTATTAAAGACGTCCAACTTCCAGGGAAGCTTCAAAGACTTCTGGAACCTATTCCGCAGGGACTTATGTAAGTAGAAAAAACTTATACTGGGAAAAATATTTGTTTTTTATGCTGATGTCCCTTCGTTAGACATAGCTATGGAACTAACCTTAAGGTAGGTTAAAGACTACGTAAATAAAGGATTGGATTTAGTATTCTACGATAGTCTAGTATAATCAACAAACCGTAGGGGCCCAGCTGGGCCGATGTCCGCTAGCTAAGGACCGTGGGGAATTTCTGAAAAGGAAACCTGTAGGCTTAGCACGCAAAAAGCAACTGAAGGACACAGGTGTGGTTCTAGTCAGTAAAAGTATGACACGCAAGCGGGAGAAATCATTGGATGTTTTTTGTTTTTAAATAACCATACTATGTAAAAAGGACCTTAGTATTTTTGACAGTCACAGATATTGGTTATTTACAGATTCCCTGACGCCGTATTTCGAGCTCTTGAAAGAAGCTTGGGAGAAGAGGGATAATCCAAACATGTTGTTCTTGTTCTACGAAGATCTATTAAAGGTAAAATTAATACAAGTTTTCCACTGATAACTTAAACTAAGGAGAGCCGCGATTAGATTAGATCTTTGATAACGTTATCGGTTGTGACAAGTGCAGTGTTAACAGTTGTTATCAAGGCGAAAAAGTGCGCAGTTTATAGATATAACTACGAACAACATTGTGTGTATTACTGTATTACAAGATAAATAAATCTACTCTTCAATCCACCTTCGGCAGCGGTATTTTTTTTTCTTATCTGATTCCGTGATAAAACACAATAAAATAAACGAAATATCATCATCAGCACCACTGATAGATGGGATGTGGCATGCATGGCACGTACATAGCAACAAGATTTCTGAGATAAGCTTCTCAGACCTAGTTTCTGAAACACTAATAAAATAACAAAACAATTATGTGGCAAATTGGTAGATTAAGCGAAGAAAAGAAGCAATTTTAATTTTTTATTTACTTTTTTTATTCTGCTCACATTAAACCAACAAAAAATATTTAATCATGATATATGTAACTCTTACTATGATTTAAAAGAGTATCCATGGAGTATCTTGCCCATTCTTCTCCATAGAGATCTACGCTTTGCAACATGCAATTCAGCTTCACTATTTTTTGACTAACCGACCTTTTGACAATTCAGAAGTGCCTTTAAATGGTCTATTTGAAATAAACATTACTGATTTCTTATGGGTTACATGAACATTCAACAGCCAATAACATACCTTGACTTACGAGTACTTCCTAAAAATTTGTGACGCGAAGATAACTTAGTTCCAGAAACTGAAGGTTAGATTCAGTTGATCATGGTGGACTTTTCCATGAACGTCTCTAAAGTTTACTAAATTAAAATGATCATGCCCATTACGCATTTCCTACCTTCGTCTTCTATCATCGCGTAAAATATTATGAAGGTTCTCCTAGGACTTCATATAATATTTCAGGACTAACAAGAAAGTAAATAAAAACATACAATTCGTTCGTGTGCCCAAAATCTGCCACCCGTATCTATATATAACTTCTGTTTATGCCCAGGACCCGAAATATGAGAACAGTTCCGAATTTTTAGAATTTTTAATTATTTTAAACCTATCAGCTAGTTGGCATTGAAAATGCTAACATACATAAAATAACTTAATACATTTCAGGACTTGCCGGCGGCCGTTCGTCGTGTGGCAGACTTCTTTGGCAAGCAGCTGAATGAAGAACAAATGAACCGCCTCTGTGATCACCTGAGTTTCGAAAGCTTTAAGAATAATAAGTCTTTGAACTTTGAAGATTTGAAAGAATTAGGATTTCTGGCAAATGACGAAACTTTTATTAGGAAAGGTTAGCATTTCTTTTTTGTTTCAATCAGCTTGTGCTTATCACTGAATAATTGCCAACACCATAAGTTTGTACCTACTAAATCGAACAACACCACAAAAGCATTATATATTTATATTATACATATATATAATGACTGACTATGTATAATATATAATGTCTGTATATCTGGGTATAATACAGCACCGGTAGTAAAATTAAAATTTGATCAGAAACCTCTGTCAGGTTATTTCAAGTCTTTAAATGACCTGAGTAAAGACAATATCAAAGATTGACCGTATAAGTAGTAAGATACACATCCTTCTTTTGAATCCATTCATGACAGTTTTACTCTTTCCTATAACTAGTTTTTCGCTCATCGAGGTAAAACAAGTCAAATGCAGTAAATTAAAATGAAATGAATGAAAACTAAACGACTATTAAGATACTAGCTTTTGCCCGCGGCTTCGCTCCCGTTCAACCCTACTCTATCCTACTATTCCCTATTCAAACCTACTCTACTCTACCCTGCTCTACCATACTCTACCTTATACCAATAAATGAGCAGTTTTTATGTTTTTTATTTTATTTAATAGGATAAAAACTATCTTATGTCCTTCTCCTGGTTTTAAGTTACCTTCCTATTAATTTTCAGCCAAATCGGTTCTGCCAGTTTTAAATAGTGTAACTAACACGACTTTATTTTATCTTTTTTGAAACAAGTGAAGTAAGTGCTTACGAAGAAGTACTCTCTTCGAAAATGACGACACATTTTTGTCCAATTCCACTAAAGAAAATTTTCCAATGTTGCCATTATATTTTGGTTTAGATTTAGATGGCATGTGCCTCATTCAGAATATCTAGCGGCGTAACCAATTAGATTTTTTTTCACAAATAACACAAATCAATAATTTTAAGTAAGATTTAAATCCCGTTTTTCCCCGCGCACAAACTTTAACTTAGCAGACAGAAGTAGAAACAAATAGAGTGAATGCCAGACTTTCGTTATTTTTGAGAATGTCCCCAGAAAAAGGTAGAAAAGAAACACTTTGGTGTATATGTTACCGGCAATCTGTATAATTCAGGTATTCTATGCAATACCGAATGCGCAGCCGGTAATGTGTGTAAAAGACGAGAGCAGGGATAGAGGTGATGTAAGGGCACCCCGATACGGACAGGTTAGGTTAGGGTTATTTTTTTTATCAACACCTGAAAATAAAATACAGTTTATTTTTTTAAATGAAGGTATTGAAAGCCGTCTTTTGATACACATGACTAGTAGTATCATTACACTAAAATATATCTAATAATAAACTTAGGTTTACAATAAGGCGGTGATAGATTCAATAAACAAGGCCATTATTCGCCAAAGCCAAAACAACAGCAATGGGCCTACCTAATGGTAACAATTTTAATCCTTTTCAGGCAAATCTGGTGGCTGGCGCGCTTACTTCGACGATGAGATGACGCAACAACTTGAACAGTGGATCGAAGATAACTTACGAGACACTGACCTGCGATTCCCATACATGAACCAATAACAACTTTTTACGAACCAAATAAATTGTTTTATTTAGTTGTCAATTAATTTTTTATTACATACTAAGTAGCACTCGGCTGCTTTATTATTAAATTGCTAGTTCGTCCTCAGAGACTGTAGTTGTATAGTTTACAATATCTGTTGCAGTCAGTAGTATTGCTGACGTTTACTTAAAGAAATTAATTTCGTACATGCGTAAAATAATTCGAGTTTAAAAAAAGTACTTTATTTTTCATTTTAATCTTTACAAATCGATAGGGTTTCATGTACCGAATCGACCCTCTACAGGATTAAAACGACCAAAATTTAACGGTGTATATTATGAAAAAATAGTTTTGTGCCCGATAAATCACATCTAAATGAATTAGTTTCAAACATTACAATTTCTCGCGATATTTTTCAATTTTACGGAGTTTGCAATTTTCCGGTAACATATTATTTATAAAAGAAATTCGTCATATTTACACTATTTATAACTCGAGAACCAAGACACATAGGACACTTAATCCCGTCAAACACTTTATCCTGTTAATTAAAAAAAAAAAAAAACCAAAACCTGCTCATTTATTGGTATAGGATAGAGTAGGGTGAGTAGGGTAAAGTAGGGTAGAGTAGTCAGTTGACGGGAGCGAAGCTGCGGGCAAAAGCTAGTGGATAATAAAATAATATCCAATATTAACCAATTATTTCACATTCCATCGAGGAAGTTTACGTTCCTTATGGGCATCACATCTTCGCCTAGCTGCGAAAAATGCGGAAATATCGAGGACGTACTTCATATTCTGGTGGAATGTGAGCGGGGCGAACGCCTCAGGAGAAATTTGTTTAGCACTTTAAATTTGTTAGATATCGGTATCTGCAACAGTATTCTATCGAAACCTACGTCAGACGAGGCAATTATTTTATATAAAATATATAATAATCATTTTAAATGAGTTAAAACTCAAAATTTGGCTTTGATGGAGCGTCATAGTCATTATAGTAACCAAACTCCCTAATTTAGATTAAAAAAAAAAACAATTATTAAATTCAAATTAATTACTTGGCTCATAGACATGTGCCTATATTCCGTTACCTAATGATTTTCATTGTAATAAATATTCTGTAATTAATATTTTGCCATTATACCTAAACGAAATCCTCTCATTAGAACTTAGAATAAATATTCTAAGTAAATACGTTAGATACAATTTTTGCCATTATACTAATTGTTACTGACATCTTAAATAATTCTTATATTACTATATCAAATTAAAATTATAAATTGTTTAACTAAATACATAAATTCTGTAATATTTTTCTGTGATTTGCATGTGTCGCAGCCACGGCATGTACAATAAAAAATGGTAATTTAAAAAACTAAAAAACCCGACTGCTTTTCTGAGTATTCATGAAAAAGCCCTAAAACAAGAAAGTCATTGTAGCAGTCGGGACCCATTACCTACATCATAGATCTAGTGACTAGACGCCTGACTTTCTAGAATGGGTCCCGACTGCTACAATGACTTTCTTGTTTTAGGGCTTTTTCATGAATACTTAGAAAAGCAGTCGGGTTTTTTAGTTTTTTAAATTACCATTTTTTATTTTTTACTTTTTTAGTTTTATTTTTTTACGATATCACTTTCAAAGTAATTACAAATCTAACGACACCTCGCAAACTAAAATCCATCGAGCCGTTCAGGCCGCAGAGCGTGCCAAATATTTGAATTCGGCGCCAAAAATTCGCCATTATTTTTTTTTTTTTGAATTTTGATATACCCAGTGTCACTCTCACAGTAAATACGAATCTAACGATACCTCTCAAGCTAAAATCCATCGAGCCGTTCAGGCTGCAGAGCGTGCCAAACAATTATACATACATACATACATACATACATACATACAAACATACATACATACATACATACTCTCGAAAAACATAACCCTCCTTCTGGCGCAGTCGGGTAAAAAGGCGGCGTATGTACTTTATTTCAACCGAATTGAAATCTGGCTGAGTGTAAGTTAGCAACTTTACATTACAGAGACATTTTTCAATCAAGCGCGCCTACTTGTACATCGTGTTATACGATATGACTGCGACGAATGCACTTAACTTATTTAATACTTCTATACCAGTAATAGTATGTAGTATACAATGTAAATTAATGTTTAATATAAGATCTCAATGTACTATATACTTACTTCATATTTTTTTTCGCATGAATATCGGATTTTCCCCTAAAACAAACACTGCTGAACCAAAAACACAGCTGATTCAATCCATGTGTGTGGCCAACTATGAATAACAGCCGCATGGAGCATTCAACCACGATCCCGGCCGGTACGTCACGGTGACTATGAACTTGTGTTGAGGCTCCTTCGTAGCTCGGGAAGCATGTCAGTCTTGGCTATCATAAGATAGAACTCTTTTCACGACTATTTTGTCGAGGAGATTACTTATCAAAGCTGACCACTGGATCAAAGACAGCCCGCAAGATTGTCTTTGACCTGTGCCTTCTACATACGGCTTTGATTCAATACAAACAATAAGTAATTATCAGAACATCGACCCTACCCATGGTTTCATTTTTGGATCGGTTCTTTATTTAGATATATAAAAGGAGAAACTGACTGTCTGACGTATCAACGCACAATCGAAACTACTGGGACTGGGAAACTTAAATTACAAAGTTTCCTTTTATGATATAGGCGAACACTAAGTGCCCGTTTACGGACACGCGGCGCGTTGGGCGGCGCGTCGGGCGGCGCGTCAGGCGTTTTTACTATTTACAGAGAAGCGGCGCGTGCAGCGGCCCGCGCCATCGCACGCGCAAACACAAACATATGGCAATTTTCGATAATGTTTACGGAGACTCACTTTTTAAAACGAGAATTATCTTCTAAGAAAATATCGTCGATCATGTCATCCTCCATGGCTGTCGGCAAATCACATCGAGACTGGCAGAATCGTCGCTTGCTTGTATTGAAATATAGGCGGGCGACGCGGCGGGCGACGCGGCGGGCGACGCGGCGGGCGACTCCGCGGGCGCCGCTGCGTTCTCCGCCGCGGACAACGCCTACATTTCAATATAACATTTAGCGATTCTGCCTAAATGTTATATTGCCTTAGATTTGGAAATCGAACATATTCTACTTATTTTCCTATAAAAAGTTGCATATTCCTGAAACTTCTGATATTCGTTTGCTGTAAACACTGGGCCAATAATTTTTAAAACAGAATTATCTTCCAAAAAAATGACAATCATGACTAGACGGCTGACTTTCTAGAATGGGTCTCGACTGCCAGTATTTAAAATATTATATAAATAAGTGCAATCGGGTACAACGACTTTCTTGTTTAGGACATTTTCTACTCTGAAAAGCAGTCGGGTTTTTTAGTTTTTTTTAAATTACCGTTTTTTATTTTTTATTTTTTTAGTTTTATTTTATTCCGATATCAATTTCAAAGTAATTACGAATCTAAAGACACCTCTCAAACTAAAATCCATCGAGCCGTTTAGGTCGCAGAGCGTGCCAAACATTTGAATTTGGCGCTACAAATCCGCCATTTTGTTTTTTTTTTATTTTGATGTACCCAGTGTCACTCTCACAGTAAATACGAATCTAACGACACCTCTCAAGCTAAAATCCATCGAGCCGTTCAGGCTGCAGAGCGTGCCAAACAATTATACATACTTACATACATACATACATACATACTCTCGAAAAACATAACCCTCCTTCTGGCGCAGTCGGGTAAAAATGCAGCGGGCGACGCCGCGTGCGCCGCCGCGTTCGACGCCGCAGACACCGCCTAAGTATATTTCAAGCAAGCGCGCGTAAAAACGCGTGTCCGTAAACACTTTCATACAACTTCATATATTTGAATTTAGTGCGGGCCACGCAACGCGACGCGTGTACGTAAACACGGCCTAAGAGAGGATTTTTCAAAATTCACACCCTAAGGGGATGAAACAGAGGTCCAAAGTTTGTATAGAGAAACCTACTTTTAAGCGGGCAAAACCGCTGGTAGAAGCTAGTAATTTATAACTGCCCAGTGGGTGTTATTCTCTAAGAAAACGCAGCGCTGCCTTAACGACGACTCATCCAAATAGGATACATTGAAATAACAATCCAATGTATAGGATCATTAGGTTGTTAGGCTCCGCGTTTCTAAGCCACTTTGACGAATGCGAAGTACGCATATAATGCGTAATTTATTTCAGCCGAATTGAAATCTGACTGATGAACGTGAGATAACCGCATTATATTACAGCGACGTTTTTCGATTCGGTACTTATAATACGGCCTGTTATACGATATGACTGAATCATAATAAGGTGTAACAGAAATGGGTTCATTTTCTTCAGGTAAGTAAAAATAAATTGTACTTGCTGTACAAAGTTATAAATAAGCTGATCAAAATTAATATGGAAGGTTCACTTTTCAGAATATATTGTTGATTTTCTGAAGAAGTGTTCATTTCAATCCCCATTAGAAAAGTGGTATCAAAAAAAATACCACTCGTTTTCGTTACGTACTGTATCTATATCGCATTGATTGATAAACTATTTGAAGATAATTTAACAGAATAGTCTTTACATTTATTTCATATGCAGAGGTTGTGTTGTATCCAATAACAATGGAGGAGAAAGAATTACCGTTTCCTTACGAGTTTGAGGAGCTGAAGCCCGAAGAAGAGGAATTAATCAAAGCCAGTTTTGGTTCGAGTGAGTGGTTTTTGTTACGTATTTCTTATAGATACTGGGCATTAAAATTTGTCCTAAAAACAAATAATTAAACAGACCTGTTGAATACCGTAATTAGAGACACAATAGAAAGACAATAGGTGTGCGGACGCCGACGTCCTCTCGGGGAATAATGAATTAAGGAGGAGGCTGATAAGAGAAATTTTTCACCCATCACCAACTCAAAAAAAAGTTTATGTTTCCGACTGTTTTTATATGCACTTGTATAGTTGCAGATATATTTTTTTATTCAGTGAACTTTACTTGATAAATTAAATAGTTAAGCAAAACAATCATTGCCGAAACAGAGAATGTTTCGCCTTTTTTGTACATTATAGTCATTGTTTAGGGTTCCGTACCTCAAAAGGAAAAAACTGAACCCTTATAGGATCACTTTGTTGTCCGTCTGTTTGTCTGTCCTGTCTGTCAAGACCATTTATCTCGGGAATGCGTAGAGGCATCGAGTTGAAATTAAAACCATATACTCAAATCACCTATTTTGGTGCAGCCGTGAGGTACACAACTGTATTTTCTTTTTTTGTTATTTTTTTTTTGCGTGTTACATAATTATTGTGTTTGCGCCCTATGCTGTACCCAACAAATTATTTAACATTTCTTTCTTTCTTTCAAATCTGCGGTCCCTTGAAACTGTGAAAAAAACAGATTTCTAAATTAACGGAAAAAAGATATGGCCGTTTATATCGCAAAAAACGTATATTTCGACACTCTCAAGGGAATCAAAATTCGTAGAGTACTTCCCGTTGGCCTAGAATCCTGAAATTTAGCATGAAGCAAGGTCTCATAGCACAAGCATAGGAAAAAATCTTAAAACTGTAAATTTGTAATTACCTCACGAAAAAAAAATGAGTTTCGGAAAAATCTTCGTTACTCAATTCGGGAATAGAACTGTTTTCATACATAACTTTGTACGGAATCCTCAGTCCGCGAGTCTGACTCGCATTTGCTTGGTTTTTTTTTTCAGTATTTAAGTTATTATTTCTGTAACGAGCGCTCCAGGAACCATATTTGCTTCATGGAGCGGCTTCAGTTTCCGACTATTTTTTTATTTCCGACATTTAAAAAATAGTCGGGAACAGATACTTTTTTAGTGTGTGATAGGCTAAAAATGACTCTTTTGTTGATAAAAAGCATTTTTAGCCTATCATTATTCAGTGTGTGATAGGCGAAAAATGCCTCTTATCAGCCTCCTCCTTCCGAATTACTATTCGTAATTTCGTAGTTAAAAATGGAAGACACCGAGATGCTGGTCAAATAAACAAACGACCCTCTTGTAAAGGTTGCTAAAAGTATCGTTGAGGCTTATTCTGAGATAAGTTTCACAAACTAAATTCTAGACGGCGAATCATGAAGATAAAAAGCAAACAAAACACTATCAGCAAATTGTAACGGAAAGTTTTTATATATCATCACGAAAAACATCAGCCATTTGCACATGAATTCTAATCTTAAGTAATACCCATTTATTATAATTGTGGATTCGCCGTCTTCCATCTAAACTAATATACACTGTTAAATTTTGATCGTTTTAATCCCGTGGAGGATCGATCCGGTACATGAAACACTATCGATTTGTAAAGATAATATAAAAAAATAATGTACTTTTTTTGTAAAACTCGAATACGCATGTACGAAATTAATTTCTTTAAGTAAACGAGTCCATGACCTTGTAGGTAGGTGCCGGTCATTGCGTACTAACTACCTACAGGTCATTGAACTCGCCCAGCTGACGTTTGCTAATGTTTGATAATGTAATTACATTACCCTCAAGAATTTCGAATTCACTAACTCCGAGTGGCCTTCCCCCACATTCGCTCAAATTGAAATGATTACACCAATTATTTTTCTCCAGAAACTAGGGGAACAAGACTCGGAATTAAATTTTTTCGCAATAACGTGATCAGTGCCAAAATTTTTCACACCAAATAGCCTTGTAATGTAGTTGCACTTTACAAATATTTCCAATTTCTAAGCGAACGAAGTCGCGGACGAGAGCTGTTATTAATTATAACAACAATAATTCAATCAAAACACATAATAGAAAAAAAATGCAAAAGCTAGTCACTAATAAAATTGACCGATCAACATTTGTACGGAAAAGGACTTAGGGCAGATACCCTAAGTCCAGAACTTTTTTCTGGATGAAAGATTTCAACCAGAAAAAAGTTCTGTTCCCGAGGGGAGGGGAGGGTACAAATAATGCTATTTCTATGTTTCATAAAATGAAGTTCCTTTGTTTTCCCAGCTATGCCTGCAACCTACATCCGTCTGGGTCCTAAAGGTTACATGGTATTCAAACCTTACATGAAAGACGCTGCGAATATCTACAACATGCCCTTGAGACCTACTGACGTGTTTGTTGCCAGCTATCAGCGATCTGGTAAGCATCTCCATGCTACTAACCAAGTCGTCTACGGCGCGCACCGTTCCCGCGCGCCTCAAGGAGTTGTCAGCAAACTGTAGGGGTCCAGCAGGGCCGAAGCCTACTGGGGCCAAAGGTTATGCGAGAGTGTCACCACGGGCCCCGGGACAAAGGCGAGGAATGGAAAGGTAGGTTTTTAGTCAGTAAAAGTCTGACACTGTTTCCCGCCCCACCCAAGGGCGGGATTCGTCATTGGATGATTTTACCTACCAATAAAAAAAAAAAAAAAAAAAAAAAACCAAGGCGTACTGTCCACGGACGCGTAGATTCATAGACGCGTAGTCGTCATTTAATATACGCTTTTTTTTAGGTAGGTAAAACATCCAATTACATCTCCCGCCTTTGGGCGGAGCAGCGGGGATAGTGTAACTCTTCTTCTCTCTTTTACTAACTATAAACCCACTCCTGTTTCTTCTTTGGCTTTGTTCCAGGGCCCCGGGGTATACTTTCACATTACCCATGGCCCTATTAGGGCCCCGCTGGGCCCCTACGGTTTGCTGGCATGTTCAAGAGGCGCGCATGGAACGATACGCGCCGTCGACGATTACATTACGGATCGGACGGTGAGCTAGCCATTGTTCATCGTCAGCAAGCCCGCGCTTACGGTGGCCGGAAGTTGGGATCGAAATCCCTGCGGCTGCTGGAGCGTGCGGTCCGTTGCCACATGCATGCGGCCTCCTCCTTTGCCACTCCTCCTCGCTTCGGACCACTTCGAACGCCAGCTCACACTCACACAGCTTACATACAAAATTATGAAACTCTGCCGTCGAAGCAGTAACGACAACGCCACGACGAATTCGCGTCTATGTAGCTACGCGTTCGTGAACAGTGCGCCTTAATTGCTTTATTTGCAAAAAATAATGAATCTCCATTTGTAAAACGTCAAGAGCCATTTCCTCTTTCAGTAAAATACAATCCTTTAATTAATAATATACATGAAATTTTATAATTTTCTTCAGGCACCACATGGACCCAAGAACTGGTGTGGTTGATTGCAAATGATTTGAATTACGAAAAAGCGGCTGAGATACCTCTTACCCAGCGATATCCTTTCTTGGAGTGAGTATGTAGCGCATCCTTACATTATTATAAAATTACACACCGTATAAAACAAAGTCTACAACCACGTCTTCCACGTCCACGTGTACCACGTCTGTCTGTCTGTATAAACGTGATAAACTCAAAAATACTGAATCGATTTTCAAACATTTATCACCAATAGACGGAAAGATTCATGAGGAAGGTTTAAATGTATAATAAATTTTTTCCTTTTGAGGTAAAAAATTGTCTTGGAGAACGTGTCAGACTTTTACTGACTAAAACCACACCTACATTCCTTCAGTTGCTCTGTGTCCCAGAACCACGATTCCACCTTCAGAAGTCGACTCACATCCCTACTAAATGTATTACACTTGCCTAATATAAAAGAAAAAAGGCGAGAATTTCAAAAATTTCTATACCCGTTCGAAGCTGGGACAGATCACTTGTTTTATTAATTCGAGTATGTTGCGTAAGTATATCAATCGCAAATACTTATTTGTATTATATTATACAAAAACTGCAGGAAGATGTTAACTAAACCTAAAGAAATAAAAGCTGAAAAAAACGGTAATTTAAAAAACGAAAAAACCCGACTGCTTTTCTGAGTATTCATGAAAAAGCTCTAAAACAAGAAAGTCGTTGTACCCGATTGCACTTAGATATATAATATTTTAAATACAAGATAAATTGTAGGAGTCGGGACCCATTCTAGAAATGGAGGCATTGAATTGAGAGCACGTACCTATATTACATTGCAGATTACTCCAATCTACTGACTAGACGTCTGACTTTCTAGAATGGGTCCCGACTGCTACAATTTATCTTGTATTTAAAATATTATATAGCTAAGTGCAATCGGGTCCAACGACTTTCTTGTTTTAGAGCTTTTTCATGAATACTCAGAAAAGCAGTCGGGTTTTTTAGTTTTTTAAATTACCGTTTTTAATTTTTTATGTTTTTAGTTTTATTTTATTACTATATCACTTTCACAGTAATTACGAATCTATCGAAACTTCGCATACTAAAATCCATCGAGCCGTTCAGGCCGCAGCGCGTGCCAAAAATTTGAATTTGGCGCCAAAAATCCGCCATTTAGTTTTTATTTGATTTTAATATACCCAGTGTCACTCTCACAGTAAATACGAATCTAACGACACCTCTCAAGCTAAAATCCATCGAGCCGTTTAGGCTGCAGAGCGTGCCAAACAATTATACATACATACATACATACTCTCGAAAAACATAACCCTCCTTCTGGCGCAGTCGGGTAATTAATTGAAAAAACTGCGTAAGTGCGAGTCGGATTGGACAAAAAAGTGATCCTATACGGGTTCTGTTTTTTTCTTTTTGAGGTACGAAACCCTAAAAAACGCTAGATTTCATCTTTAACTTTTGTATTACAGTGGCTTCATGTTCTTTGACGAAGATACGATAGAAGAATACGTAGACATGATTGCGAACAGCGAAACAGACGAAAACTTTAATAAAGAGAAGTTTTCAGAGCTGGTAACCTTCATGGCTAAGCCCTTAACCCCAATGCTGGCTGCAGCTCCACTAACGACGAAACGCTTCATCAAGACTCATCTGCCTATGTCTCTACTACCACCAAAACTCCTGGATACTGCGAAGATGGTGTATGTGGCACGGGACCCCAGAGACGTTGCTGTGTCTTGCTACCACCACGCCAAGTTATTCAAGAGGAACGGCTACCATGGGAACTTCAAAGATTTCTGGAACCTATTCAAAAGAGATTTGTGTTAGTAGAAAACTTAGACGCTGTGCAAAATTGGCTTCTTATTACAATGTACTGCCGTAACATATGACTATAGAACTAGTCTTTAAGCTTATAGGTTGAGTGGTCCTCTAAACTGTAAACATCATTGCGGTAGACCTAGGCTCTGATGGCGGGCAGGGACGTAGCCACCGCCGTATCAGCCATATTAATGACACGGGGCCCTGAGAAAATGGAGCACGGGGTCCTAGGGCCCCGTTGGTGCGTCGTGGCCTATCGCAGCTTGGTTTCACTGTCTTTGTGCTGCCAGTTCTGTGCTAGTAAGAACTAATCAGAAGAAAAACTAAAGCCTCATTAATTTATGGTACAGGGCCCCTTTGGGACTAGCTACTCCACTGTGGCGGGAAAAACTTGATTTTTAGGAGATACCTATACTAGTCGTCGTGAAGATCCTATAGTAGGACACTTCATACTATAGTTTTTAGGTTTATTACTTTTACGAATATAGTCATTGTTTATTCACAGTTTCCCTGACGCCATATTTCGAGCACGTGAAAGAAGCTTGGGAGAAGAGAGATGATCCGAATATGCTGTTCTTGTTCTACGAAGACCTATCGAAGGTAAAGTCATAATTTTTTTATTAGTTTTCCATTGAGTTACCAGAAAAGCTACTAGAAGCATAATATGATTAGATCTTGATAATGTTATCGGTTACTTACAAGGGTAATGCCACCACGAAGAAATGCGCAATAATCGTTTGTACCTATAGTAGGTATGTAGTCGGTACGTACCTATAGGTGGCATCGCGTGTTTCAGCAGATAAATAGGTATCGATATAATAAATCGACGCATACCTATCTATCGATAGCATTAGATCCTTGACTTTGACAAACAACCCGTGTGTTTTCTTATCTGTTTCCATGATTAAATGTAATAAAATTAACGAAAAGCAACAGTGAAAAGTACCTGCCTTCGTGGCATGTAGTAACGATATGTACGTATCAGCTAGGCTTCTAAGACCCAGTTTCTGGAATGATATAGTACATTTTGATACTAGTGGAGAAACTTTGTCATTGCGACCGAGGCCGAAATTGGCCCGCGCCAAAGACGAGAATGATATGGAGCAGAGTGCTGCAGTGACTTTCCACGTGTATCAAACGTTTACATTTTCAATACACTTACTAAGTAATTAAATAATAGTACAGTAGTACATTGTTACCCTAGGGATGAAAGTAACTTATTTAGTGCCGAGAAGGGGTTAGGTGCCCGAACGTAGCGAGGTCGCCAATAGTTCGAGGGACTAAATAAGGATAAGGTGAGATAGCGATCAAGCCCGAACCTATCAATAATAAAAAAAATCTCTAAATAATTCTTTAACCCGAGGTAAATGCTTTTCTTTACGAATACAAGAAAAGTAAAAACAAAAACATGAATGATTAGGTACGATTTTAGGTTCGTTATTTTGTTCGTTCGTTATCTTTCTTTTGGTTTAGGCGATAAAATGGTTTTCCACTACTGCTTTTGCCCCTTCTTGTGTTTATGGCCCTTAGTAGTCTGAAAATAAAGAATTTTTATTATTATCACATATATTCATATTCATCACATATTTTTAACATTTTTTTTTATTTAATACACTCATAAAAAAAAATTAGAAGCCGTGTCGGGAGCAGGGTCCAAGCTACCGGTGGTCAGTTTCTTTTTTATAATTTGACAGCTGTCAGTTGAAATCGATTCTCCCTAGGGCTGAAAAGTATTACTTTCAACTTTAGATCAATATTCTGACTCCCGAGTATTACAAATGAAATATTTATTTATTTATTTATTTATACACTTTATTGTATATACATATTGAAATAAATAAAGAAAAAGAAAAAAAAAACATTTAAACAGATTAAAATCTAAGCACATACAATGGGCGGCCTTATCGCATTCCGCGATTTCTTACAGGCAACCAGGAATGGAAAGTAATTTTCGGGACATGATATGGGGCTGTCACAATAAGCACCAACACTTTTAACAAAATATACAATAATAGAAAAACAGATACATACATATGCTATATAATAGATACATAAATACATACATACAAAAATATATACAATAAAAAGAAATGAAAACTTTCGATAATCACAGAGACAGGTAGTGATCTTTAACAAGTTTCTTGAAAGTAAGCAACGATTGAGCACGTTTTACAGCATCTGGCAATGCATTCCACAGACGAGCAGCCTGGACAGTAAAAGATTTATCAAAGAAAGTTGTGGAATGCACTGGCATTTTAAGTCGTAAGCTATTTGAAGACCTAAGAGATTTCGAATGGGAGTCGCAAAGAAACTGAAAACGATTCTTGAGGTAAAGGGGGGTGCAAGGAGAAAAGAGTACATTATATAAAATGGAAAGAATATGAGCATTCCAAATAGTACATTGTTACCCTAGGGGTGAAAGTAACCTTATTTAGTCCCGAAAAGAAGTTTGGCGTCCGAGCGGAGCGAGGTCGCTAATATTCGAGGGACTAAACAAGTCTTTAACCCGAAGTAAACACTGTGCTTTTCATTACGAATAAAAGGAAAATAAAAATAAAAAACCTGAGTCTTCATCAAAGGCCGCCGTATGATTTTAGATATGTTTTTTTTTATTTAGGCCGTAAAAGGTTTCCGACTACTGCTTTAGCCTCTTCTCAGAATCAGGCGTTGAATCCTTAACTGAATCTAATTATTGTGTAGTTACAAAATCTCTTACAGCAGAGATTTAGTAAAGTATAAACAAAATTCTACAAGAATTTTCCCGCCATTTAGTTTTTTTTTTCTGTGGTCAACCGGCCTCGTGGCTACTGTAGCCGGCAGGGTGGATGGCGTAATGGTGTCTCACTGGATGACGGTACACAGACCGTCATTCAGGTATGTAATATAGCCTGCGTCTTTTTATTTTATTTTTTTTATTTTTTTTTTTTGGCTCATATTTTGGTTTTGAAGCTATGGATTATTGTCTGAAAGTAAATGTGATATTATTATTATTATTACATTATTATTATTTTTGACAATAACTTTAAATTTTTAAATAATATTAATTTATGCATTGACATTTTAATTTATTTATAATTTAATAATTTTGATTTCATGTTTGATAATGTGATTTTAATTTATGATTTTTATTCAATTGTATCCTGTTGTTTACTGTTGTGAGACTGTTATTTTATGTAATTGATATGGACTCTCGTCTGAAAATAAATGCTATTATTATTATTATTATTATTATATTTCATTTTAATCAGTGAAACATGGTAAATATTTCTCATATATTTATTTATTGTACACTTTATTGTTGGTACTTACAAGGAATACAATAACGAAAACTTATATATTGTTAGTTTTAAAGAATTAAAACATTAATTGAAAGTAAATTATAAATAAATATGTAATTTAAAAAAAATGTAGATACTTATCTCTTAATTTCAATTTTACATCGCGCTTTAATTGACTGGCTGTAAAGAAAGTTGAGACATAGCGAAAAAAACGAATAAAACGAAACGAACGAACGAATGCGAAGATAGAACTAGTTTTTTTTTTTAAATTTGAGAGCTGTCAGTTGAAAGTGACTCTCCCTAGGGATGAAAAGTATTACTTTCAACCCGCTCCTCAGGCAACTTCTGACCTACTTTCAGCGTATGAGTAATGAAAAAAGTATTTTAGTCATTAAAACATTAAATTTTTTTTTTTTTATTTATACAATAATGCTACCCCCTAAAACCGAAGCGGACGCCGGCGTCCTCGCGTGTTTTAATATGAACATAGAAGTACCAAGCTGTTACACATCCATAATTATATTAAAAATCAAATATCTTTGAATTTAGAACACAGATACTCGTAACTGTTAATTTGTTGGTAAAAGCAAATTATTGTACGAATCATGTTTATTTTTGTTAAATATTAAGGACTTAAAAACATGCGTCTCTTTTCTGTTGGCCTGAACCAGGGCTCAGCGCGAAAGGTCTCCACCACCGATCGCCTCCAGGACGACATGCTGCTCCAAGTGTCCAAGTGCCCAAGCTGAGCGCACCACCACCGAATGTTCCACCGAGTCCTCTGGGTCCTCACAATGTTTGTGTCCTCAAACTTAGTTCCAAGAAACTGGGTCTTAGACTCGGCTGATTGTAGTGGGCCAAAAATAAACTAGCCAGAAATAGCCTCTTAGACATTTAATACATACTTACATGAAATACTATGGTACCTTTCAGGACTTACCGGCGTCCATTCGTCGTGTCGCGGACTTCTTTGGCAAGCAGCTGAATGAAGAGCAAATGAACCGCCTCTGCGATCACCTGAGCATCGAAAACTTCAAGAATAATAAGTCTGTGAACTTTGAAGATATGAGAGAAAAAGGAGTTCTGGCAAAAGACGAATCTTTTATTAGGAAAGGTAAGATAATTTTTTTTCATGCTCAGATCAGTTTGTGGGTTTGTGCTTATCACGGTATCATTGCAAACAGCGTAACTTTATACCTACTACTATTTCATGGATAAGATTATCCTTTCGTTGGTGTAGTAAGTGCTGTGACAGATTGGCAAAAGAAATTTACAACTCCTATATAAGAAGCATAGAACAGAAAATTGCAACAAATCCCAAGTTTTTTTGGTCCTTCATAAAGTCTAAACGAGGTGGTGCTTATTCTTACCCGGCTTCAAAGTCCGATTGGCGTCACTAAAACTTGGAAACTACTTTTCTTCAGTGTACAGCCCAGATAACAATGCGTGTAATATGGTTCAAAATTCTCCTTTCCTTGAAAAACTATCTAAAAACTCCGACAGTTTTTCCTTGATCCAAATACCAAAAGACAACAAAAAATAGTCGGACATATCCGAGGGTCCCGGCAGTGATGAAATCCTACCTAGCTTCATTGTAAGTTGCGCTGCTAAACTGGCAAACCCTTTTTCTTGATTTTGAACAAATCACATAAAGTTGGGTATTATTAGAATTGTCATGATGATTTGATGATAGAACCGATTGGCGGAAGGTATCTATTTAAGTTCGGCTGAGGGGACTTGAGCTAAAAAGTCGGTTGTATTTTTTTGTAGAAAGTTTTTTCAACTCTCCTTTTTCAAATCTCCTTTCAAATAAAAAAGAATTATTAAAATAGGTTCACGCAATCCAAAATTACCACCGAAAACCCAATAAACTTAGCTCGTCTAATAGTTTGTATTTAAAATTAGTAACCCGAGAGATGGCGCTGTGCACTGTGAAGCAGTAGCTATTGAAGTAAACAAACGACGGTGTTGGGGCAGTTGCATAATCTTGCAACTGCTCCAACAGCGTCGCAGTGGGTTTTTTAAATAATTTATTTTCGTACAGTTCTTGTTTTCTCTTATTTGGAGATTTTAACAAAGATTATCTTATAACAGCAATAGGTACTGCAATATTTCAATTACTAAATGACGCTGGTTATCACTCCATGTTACAACCGCATCCCACTACTCATGGTGGAACTCAAATAGACCACATTTTTGCGAACTTTCCTTGTGTAGTTGGAATCTAAAACTCTTTCCTTAGTTATCACCGTTCTTTGTGGGCCCGTTTTTAAGGTTCCGTACTTAGTATGTCAACTCAATGTAACAATTTTTTTTAACTCTTATGTGGGGACACTTATTGTGACGGACGGGAAACTACAGAACCCTACATTGAGCGAGGCCCGACGCGCTCTTGGCTGGTTTTTTTAATCTGAGCTAAGATGCGAAATCTATTGAAACCCTTGTTAGCTTTGTGAGTTTTTAAACTAGATTAATTCATTGAGCATCAGAAATAAAATATTGTATTTCATCAAATACCTAATTATTTATTTGTTTTATTCCTCTTCTTCTTTATTCGTCCCTGCTCCCATTATCTGGGGTCGGGACTCCTCACAATTTTGCGCCAGGTCAGTATGTCTTAGGTTTTTTTTTCTATTTTTTTTTTTGTATGTCTTGGGTTGTCGATTTTAGCAATCGGGCTTTCTTGATATCTCTCTCGATGTTAGAACGGCCTCTCCCTCTCGTTAGTTCAAGTTTTAGGGCTGTTTTAACCACATGGTTTCCGCTACACCTCATTACTTATCCATACCATTTTAGGCTGAGCTCTGTCATTTTGTCCGTGATGGATGAAATATTTTTGCTTTATTTCACAAATACCCTCGGATGTCTAAATTGACCGGACTATACCTACTTAATGATAATTATGTTGTTATTTATTAGGTAAAACCGGAGGTTGGCGTGCTTACTTCGACGATGAGATGACGCAACAAGCTGAACGCTGGATCGAAGACAATTTACGAGACACTAACCTGCGATTCCAACACATGAAACATTGACAGCTTTTTACTACCAAATGAAATTGTCGCATTTAGTTGGCAATTAAAATTTTATTACTTATATATTTGTTTTGTCTCAAACATTTTAAAACCCACACACACAAAACAAAACAAACCAACAACAACACACAACAACAACATTGTAAATCCCTAATTGGCTGTAACATTAGCTTATCATTAAGTAAAATTTGTAAGAGCTGTGGATTTTGTGAATAAATAAATAATAAATAAATTTTCCTATAATTCTGTGTATAATTGTAGTGACACAGTTTGCTACTTGGGTAATGAAAAGCAGTGTTTACCTCGGGTGAATCCCTCGAACTATTATAATTATTACTATTATATTATAGTTCCGGTTTATATTGTCTTCGCCTCTAAGTTCATGTGGCCGGAGTTTCGCCTCAGATTTTCGGTTGATTAGTAGAAAATACCTAAGCAAAACAACCATAATTAAAGAACGACCAAATCGAGAACCTTTGAGGGCCTTTTTTGAAGTCTATTAAAATATGTATTTTAAATCGAATTAAGATTCAAACCACATTCTACCCAATTGATACCAAATTGCGTTTTATAATAGGTAGGTAATATTTTTTTATGTGGAAACCTTTTTCTCTCTTTAAATTAAAGAATTTATTTCAAGTAAAACCCCTGATGTTGGCTGTACCAGTGTTAGTCATACTTTTAGGGCCAACGCTGCGTTAAGCTGGCTCACGCACATGCACCCGTCGCGAACAATTTAATCCGGTTTCCGCTACGGCGACCGCCGCACACGGCACGCGACGGGCCCTGAGGACGAAGGTTGGCGCAAGCATTTTGACAAGCCGAGGAAGGATCGAAAGCAACCTTCGAAACACTGACCTGCGGTTTTCACTCATGAATCTTTAATTTAAAATATAAGTTTAGAAAGAAAATAACATAAAAGTGTGATAAACATTTATTTCAGTAATATACTATGTTCCAGTTTTCTTTGTAACACCATATTTTAAGTATACATGGATATTGAAAATTTTATAAGAAAGCACTAGCAATAAGTAAACAATGCTATTTATTTCAATTGTATTTCAATATCATTATCATTCACTGTGTCCGGTAATAAAAATTTACTCATAAATAAAACAATGTCTCAGTCCTTCCTCACATTTTATTAAATAATACGGTTATACAAAGAAAATAAATTAAAAGCCAGATTTAATCAATCATTCGTTGGTAATATAAAATTCTAAAACAGACTTATAATCATTATAATGGATAATAACCGTTTAAAGCCGGGGCGGGGCGAGCGGCCGCGTCGTCCGGCCGCTCGCTCCGCACCGCGTACAACGAATCGGCAACGTACACGTCTATAAAAAGCGACTCTATAATATAAAATTGGGAGCAGACTCCCGCACCTAACGACTTGCCGCCACGAACGACGTTAAAACTATCATACACTTATAGAAAATCACAAAATTCAAGCGGAAATAATAGGAATCGTTTTGTGTTGTGCCTACGCGATGACGTCAGGCAGCAGCGCGTTGTCTGCGGCGGGAGGGCTCGGCGGCGGCTTGTGAGGCGCCGCGTCGCCGTTCGACAACCCGTTTGACACCACGTCACTCTTCTTCACTCCGTCTGTTGTTCTTTTTGTAACGGCCTTCTTCTGGCCTGTGTTAGCCGACTGGAATTAACGAAGATACAGTCAGAGTGCGAGTTACGCATACACTTTAATTGGACATTATACAGGGAAGCTAAAATAGTATTTATTTGCTTGCAATTTTCAGCAGCAAAATTAGGCATAGTCGTAGATAAGATGGAAAAATAACTGTGTCATAATCTCACCTTCGGGGGAACGGTCCTGGGCGGTGCGGCCTTGGCTGTGATGCGTTTGTTAGCGAGATCCTTGCTCTGCTTGTCCAGCGGAGCGCGCGGCGCCGGCTTCGGTGCGCTCGGCCTGCTGACAACACACACGGTTATACTCTCAATGTACACAGACAATTGCTTGTAAGTAGTCGGCAGCGAGAGTCACCTGGCGGGCATGGCGGGCGCGGGGGCGGCGGGGGGCGCGCGCGGCGTGGGGCGCGGGGCCGGCCGCGCGGCGGGCGCCGGCCGCGTGGCGGGCCTGGCGGCAGGCCGCCCGTCCTTAGCGTCGCCGTTCGTCATCGGCTTCTTGTCGGCAGGCTTCTGTGGGCGCGCCGCCAGCGGTGCGGGGCGCGGCGCGGTGGCGCGCGGGGCGGCAGGCTTGGCGGCCGCGTCGGCCTTGACTGCGGCGGGCCGCGCGCTCGGCGCGGCGGGCCTGGGCGCCGGCCGGGCCGCCGGGGCCGCGCGACTCGTCGTGCTGGTCGTGCGTGCGGCGGGGGGCGCTGGCTTAGCTGCCGCGGGTTTAGTGAGCGAGGGACGCGCGGGAGCAGCCGCCTTTGCGGGCGTAGGCGCTTTAGTGGCAGGAGTGGTCGCCTTCGAAGCGGGCGTGGTTGTGCGAGCGCTCGGTGTGGTGGGCTTGCTAGCCGGAGTAGCAGACTTGGTCGCGAGCGTAGTCTTAGTCGCGGAGGGTACCTTGGTTGCGGGCGTGGGCGCCTTGCCGGTGGGTGTACGAGCGGCAGGCGTGGTGGCGGGCCTCTTGATGGGCGCTGGAGTAGTACCTGTGGGCGTACGCGCGGGTGTGGCAGATTTAGGAGCGGCCCTCGGCGTTCGTGAGTCTGATTTGGCGGTCGGGGTCGTGGGTGACTTTTTAGCAGCAGTCGATCTAGACTTAACTGCAGCCACACCGGCGACGGCAGCTGCACCCACAGCAGCCACAGCGGCCGCTGCCACCGCGACGTCAGCGGGCGCGCTGGTGTCGGCGGCGATGGGCGTGTCGCTGAGCGGTGCGGGTGCGGGTGCGGGCGGCTCTTCCGCGGCCGTGGGCGGCGGGGTGGCGGCGGCCGGCGGCTGGACGGCCTCTTCGAGTTGGATCTCGCTAGTTACTGGCACGCAGATCTCTTGAGCTCTTGACTCCGGAATACCGATATCAACGTCGGTGACAAGTTCGAGGCGCGAGTGCGGCGCTGGCTCCTCGGGCAGCAGGTCGGGCGCGGGCGCGGACGGGGCGGCCGAGTCAGCGGGCGCGGGAGATAGCGACACTACGGGCTCGAGGGGCGCGGGGGACTGTGAGGGCGCAGGGGACTGTGCGGGCATGGGGGACTGTGCGGGTGCGGGAGACTGAGCGGGCGCAGGAGACGGTGCGGGCACCGGAGATTGTGATGGCGAGGGGACCTCCACGAGTGCGGGAGACTCCAAGCGCGCCGGGGCATCCACTGGCATGAGGGACTCCACAGGCAGCGGTGACTCGCGCGGTAGCGGCACGTCGGCGGGCAGTGGGGAGGCCGCGGGGGCCGCGGGAGACGGAGCGGGCTCGGTGGCCGGTGGGGCGACGTCAGCGATAGTTTCGAAGGCTTCGGTGTCGATCGACTGCGGCGGCTCCGCGACTGTCGGAACAGGAGATTCGCTCGGCATCGGTGACTCCCTCGGTAGCGGTGACTCGATCGGTAAGTGTGATTCACTTGGTAACGGTGACTCCCTCGGCAGTGGAGATTCACTGGGTAGCACAGGGTCGCTCGGCAGCAAAGATTCACTAGGTAATGGAGATTTGCTTGGTAGTGGCGATTCTCGCAACAACTCAGTTTCTGTAGGTAGTGGTGAATGCGCAGGGAGTGGGGACTCAGTCGGATGCAGGCTCTCGATAGGCACAGGAGATTCTCTGGGCTCTTCGGACTCGATCGGTAGTGGAGACTCCTTGGGTGGAATGATTTCGCTTGGCAATGGAGAGGGAGAGTCTCCTAGCATTGGGGACTCGCTAACTTGCACAGTCTCGGCCTGTAGCAGCGTATCCTCGGGTAGAGGCGACTCTGTCGGCAGGGACAGCTCTGCAGGCAGAGGGGAGTCATGTGGTAGCGGCTCGTCTGCTGGTAAATGCGACTCGTTCGGAATTGGAGACTCACTTGGAAGAGGGGACTCCGTCGGCAAGGGAGACTCACTGGGAGGTAGACCTGGAAGAGGCGACTTGGACGGCAAGGGAGATTCTGCAACCAGCTCATCATTGATATCATGAGAATCTTCTGAGGTAAGGTGATCTGTGTCAAGCTTAATTTCAGGTGCTTCAAGTACTGTGTCGATTTCAGAAATAATTTGTTCAACATTTTCAGTTTCCTCACTGACTTTTGTTGTTTCTACTTCAGTGTCAACTACAACTGAAACAGTCTCTTGTTCACATGCTGATTCTGCTATTTGTTGAACATCTGCATGTTCCACTGCAACAATTTCATCAATATCTGTAACTGGTTCTGGTGATTTTGACTCTTCAGGTTTTGAGTCCTCAAGTGGCACAGGAGATACTGGAAGCTGTTCAGTAGAATGTGCGTGCTGAATGTCTGAAGGGACAGGAGAGGCCACTTGCTCTGACTCAAGCAAATGGTGAGATTCTACTTGATCATCATCCTTTATGTCATCAATGTTTAACTGTGGTGCTGTTTCAACACATGGTGATTCTTCAAGTTTGCTTTCCATGTCAATGTCTTGTGATGTTTCATCTTGAGGAGTGAATGGCCGGATGTCTTTCTCACTCTCTGAGGGGTCTTGTGTCTCATCATTAGTAAATCCTAATTCTGAACTTTTGCCATCAGGTATTTCAGGTATTTGTTCAAAGAGTAACTTGTGAGATTCAGGAGTGTCTGTTTGCAAGACAGTCTCTTGATTGATATTGCTTGATTCAAATTCAATATTTGAATAATTTTCAATATTGTTAGAGCTACTGACATTATAATCTGCAAAATTATTGACTTGATCAAAGTTCCCAATATTTTGTGGGATACCAGGCCTGTCTTCAAACCTAATAATGTCATTGTTTGGTTCTAGAATATCTCTTTCTAGTTCTGACAAATCGGTGTGTTGATCTGGAGAGATGTTTTCTTTGTCATTTTCATAGACACCATTTGGCTGTATATCTTCATCATCACTATCAGGTAAGGGCTGGACAGCATTAAGATCAACATTTGATTCGTTTTTGGACAGCCTCTCACAAGTGTCATCATCTTTTTCTTGGTAAAAGCTCATACTCATTGGATCTCTTTCTTTATTTTTCAGCCTTTCAAATAGTTCCTCATTGCCTTCAACAGCAAAGGGATTAGTTTCTGTGTGTGTCTGGAATACCTGAAAATTAAAATAAATTATAATCAAAAACGAATAGAAAGCTAATGAGAATTTATGCGCAATTCAACTGCTTAAACAGAAGTCGGAAATGATAAATGATATTTATTTTGTAAGTAGGTTTTAAAAACAATTTTACACATCAAACTTTTTTTTTTTGTCATTTTAAACTAGATGATGCCGGTGTTTCCTAGCTGACTACCCTGAGAAGAAACACCGAAACAAACTCAGGGGTCAGTCTCTTAAAATCCATACAGAAAATATGTATTGGTCAAACCACATGAGAACCATGCAGATTTGTCTGAAATGGCCTTTTGAAGAAAGAACCATACAGATTTGAGCGGACCTGTCCAGTCAGTGCAGTCAGTATTCGCAAAGCTCAACTCTGGACACTAAGGAACCCAACGACTTGACGAACAATACCAAGGAAAGGACATTTGGGTTGGACCAGAAAATACTCAAATTGCCAGACATACGCTAAAAATTACTGAAAAGAAAAGAGAAAAAATAAATAAAAACTAATCCACATTGTCCTCATGTTCACAAAATTAAAAGAAAAATATATAGTTTACAAAATGTAATACTTAGCAAAGTATTTATGTCAAACATTAGTTAAAACAAAAATCTACATTTATTTGTAACATAAAAATAATCAACAATGTCAAATTGTAAAAGATGCATGTCAATATCAAATGGTAATTTTTTTTTTTTTTGTAATAAAAATGAAAATAAGAACAAAAGGAAAAAACAAAAGAATTGCAGAGCGTACTGGAGCAGGTCAATCCCAAGCCTTTTTGCCCTCAACATAGTCCTTTACAGTGTAAAAAGCCTTTTGGCAAAGTTTTCGAAAAAATCCTTAAAGTTACAGAATATGAATACAAAATAAAAGGAAAAGGTCAGATGTCACTAATATTTTTAAACTAACTTTTATTTCGATGTAGATTTTGCCCAAAACTTTGTGTGAATCTGTTATGATGGAGGTCAAAGCCAGATAAAAAGTAACCATCCATTCAGTTTAACGGTGAAAGTGTAACAAACAAATGACAGAGAGTATGAACTATTTATTAAGTTTTCGTAAAACAAAACCTGACAAAGTGATCCTCTTCTAGGCAGAATGACTGGATTGGCATTTCTTTAAGAACCATTGAAAAGCAAAATAAAACCAATCAAATATATCAAATATCTGATGTTTTCTGTAAGAAATAAAATTAAACCAATCATCACATCACTAACCTGAATATTGCAAAAGTCAGTAGTGTCTTTTTGTATTCTCTCAAAGTCCTGTATGAGACTATCCTTGACTTTATCAGGTTCAATGCCAACATTGAATCCAAAGCCCAAACTGTCCATGTTACACTTATCATTTCCATTCAAGTGTTCTTGAACGGCTTCGTCCAGTGATACATTCTGCAAATAAACATGATTTGAATCAGACACTAACATAATAAATGAGAAACTTTACGAACAATTCATTAAAGATTTTTAATTGTGAAAAGGGGAAACAATAAATGCAAATCAAAGATATTCTTCTCAATCTTTACAGAATACTGAAAATGAAATAGTATGAGAATGATTTTACATAATGCAGGCTTCCTCCATGATGTAAAATCATTCTCATAACAAAATTAATAATGTATTAAGTTTTAACTATGGGACAGACATACCTAGCTACTATTGTGATGAATTTCTATATTAATTTACATACCTAAATTCTATTCAACTTCACTAAGTCTAAAATTACACTTTGAAATACATGTAAGTAGTCTTATTTTTTCACAACTATGTGACCGGCTACATAAATAACTAATATGAACATTTTGAGGAAAAAACTTACATAAACACACAGTTCATCTATCTTAATTCTGTACAATATGCTGCAACAGTTCCCATGACACTTGTGTTTCAGTACTAATGATGTTAATTGAGTACAGTTTATCTGAACATTTATTGAATTCATGTAAACAAAGACCATGAATTCACAGTTGAGGAAGTTTCTTGCATTTAACTTGAGTGACTAACAATTTTTATGCTGAATATTTCTTGATAAGTTATTATTATTTTGTTTCCACTAAAAAGGTTATTACACTCCTGTCAAATAATCTATTGTTACTAATAGCCCACAATTCCTCATTAATGTGATAATAAAACAGCTGATAAGAAATACATAAACTTTAACTAAAGCTAGTCATTGCCAGTTGAAAATTCTAGTGTGAATTTAAAAAACTGGTGCTGAGACTATCTGTTTCAGGTACAGGTTTGAAAAACACCACTGCTGTTTACATAATTTTGCAAGTTATGTAATCATTACCACCAAAAACAGACAAACATTTCAGAAATTAATCAGTCAAGCCATTTTTCTCACACTCTCTCACTTGAATAGTTATTTAAGTGTTTATAAAACTTTCCCTTTTGTAATGTTAATTAAACGATCTCATTACATTTTTTGTCATCAATTACAACCTACACATGGTAAATTCATGTCTATACAGAAGTATCATTGAGGAAGATAAACATAATGTATAAATGATAATACTTACATGATGGCCATTAAGCTGATCACAGTTATCCAAGTCTAATAATTCTGCTGGCCTCACTACTGCCCCTGTGTCGAACTGTGCCTCATCTGGGAGCTCAATGTCATCCATCGGTAATGGCTTACGAGGTGACTCAGCAAGCAGAACATCAGCACCAGCCACACTCCCGGGAATGAACACCGGGGCATCTGGGTTCAGTGGTGAACTGTTCATGTCTACTGAGCTGCTTTCCCAAGCCGACTGGAACATGTTACAACATGTCAATTAGTAATGCTTACCCAACATAACCTACAATATGATTTCTACTTGCCAATTTAGTCACAACTTGTAATACAGATTGAATCATAATTTGAAGGTCAACTTGAATAATGGATCACTTTATCAAAGCACCGAAAGTTAATAGATAAAATGTACATTATAGGACAAGTCTACAAGCTACTTGTACAAAGTTTTTTTAGGAACTTTATTTTCTTACACATAACTGTCTGTTTCAGCAGTTTCGAAATACATATATCTTGTTTCTTTTACTTTAAATACACAAGTCGTGGTCTACAGTATGTAATAACAAGCGATCATAATTTAGATGTCGTAAAATATGTAAAGAACTAACATTATCTTGGCAGGGTGTTTCGGAGCGCGGCTGCTCGTCAGGCTCCTCGCTCGGGTGCTCCTCACGTTCGCCCTCGCCTTTGAAGTAGTTCCACTCGTCTTCGGAGTCTTCGCCACTCTCAGCTACATTATCCGCCACAGAACCGTCAACGTGGCCCTCCTCCACTGCACACAACACCAAGAACACACTGTATTTATGATATTTACAACACTACAATAAGAATTTGCTCAACACCTGGCGAGCACGCAACATTCACCCCTCCTCTCGCAATTCTCATTATCAACAGGTGACACACCCTTGGCAGAAAAAAAATCTTATTCGTTCGATTGGAGTCAGAAACATCAGGTTTTGAGCTAGCTGCAATAAATTATGAACGCCGGTGTTGTTTACGAGCGGCGTGCTAGCAACGATATTTTACCGGTCGTCGCGATTTCAAACTCGCAAGACATTCGCGGACGCCATTTCGAGTTTGGAGAACGGCTAACGGAGACACGCCCGAGATCGAACTTGGACAGAGTCGAGAACATGTGAGTGAACCTCCGGGAATCCTGCGCTCACCGACCACGTAGGGATGCGCCTTCGGGCGAACCGATCTATTTCCAGAACACCGCTCCGCATGAATCAACACAGAAATAACCTTTCACAAACTGTTCGGTATGTGAAAATAATCAACAACATTCGCTAAAAACCACATACCGTAAACGGTAATTTCACTGCACAGATTATTATCTTCACTGGCGGTGTAATATTCGAGCCGTAAAAATATAGACAAAGCCCGATTACAATAGCAGCGACTTTCGAGAGTAGCACAGATCCGTTGGACGTTCAATGAGCGACTGCGAGAGGGCCGAGGCGAGCGAGCGGGACGGCAGCGGCGCGAGGGCGAGGGGCAGCGGCGCGCGGGGTGCCCGTTTGCACCCGATAGGGATGCCGTGTCATTTTATAATAATTCCCATTTTATTATTATCCTCCTTGACATTATAATTATTTTACCTAGCCATAATTTTGCACATTAAAAAATTATAACAGCATCAATAGGTAGTTTAACTAGTTGTAAATACATATTACTTGAGTGAGGCTAGTTGAGTTAATAATTAATTATTAGGTAATAGGTATTAACATTACGTAGGCCATTTTTTTTACACGTATTTCTTTGAGCTGTGGACTTCGGATTAACTGAGAATTACCTATAAGTTTCTAAAAAACTTCATAAATTATTTTTTCTTTTGGTTTATGTATTTTTGTAACTTATACCTAACAAGTCAATCCGGGACTTGTTAGGTATAAGTTACAAAAATACATAAACGAAAAGAAAAAATAATTTATGGAGTTATCATGGTAAAAAATTAACCGTTTTATGAAACGGCAACTTCACAAATAAATACCTAATATTATGTAAACAAAACACTAATAATAACTCGTGGTCATAGATTATGTAGGTAGGCAAGAACTTTAAAAACGGTTAACAGCTAGATTATGTTTTGAAGGTAGATTTGTGTTGAGAAAATTCGAATACATAAATTTTTTATGCTAAACATAACAGCGGATAATTTGTAAACGCTTCGAATTTATTACTTACTAATTATAAAAGAAAGAAAAAAGTAATCAAGAAATAATCATCATTACATACATTGAAAATCTATACAGTTAATTCAAGAATGTAGACACTCAGAAATACATAAATATTTACTTACCTATTACCTACCTACTTGAAAAACAATTTTCGTAATTGGTCACTAAGAGCGATGTTAGAAGAAATACAAAATGCGATTTGTTAAGAAAACGATTTTTATTTTCATAATAAACAATAAAAATAATAACCAGGCTCTCGTTAGGCGGCTGGATCAAGGGCTTGATTCAGAAAGCGGTACTCCTGGACACGGCTCGTATTGTTAGGAGGTTCCTTTCTCTGGAGCCCTGACCGCCGGTAGCTTGGACCCTGTTCCCGATACCGGTGGGACACTATTTTTTTTTTATATTTTTAAATGTTTTTTTTTTTTTATTTATGTTAAAAATATTTAAAAATTAAAAAAAAAATATGTGATACAATAAATAAAGGGAAAAATAATAAAAATATATTTCCCAAGAAAAAAAACAAAATGTTGACCTCGCGCATGCCTTCATCCGCGCGGGAGGCGAAAACACTCATTCTAAACTTCAAAGTTCTTAATCTAATCTGAATAAGCGATCGATTCATCTACATACAATCGCATCTAGAAAATGTTCACGATGTACAATTGTACACTGGTTTCGGTCGCAGCGAGGCATGGTTGTGGGTGAGTGTGTGCAACAATCAATAAAGCGTGACACTCACGATTCTTTCTTACTTTTTCTTTTGCTCTTATTGAAATGTAGTTCATGAGCGTGAGGCTTTAGATTAGCTTCTTATTTTAAATCTGTTTGGTCGTTTCAAAGACAGCAGTGTTTTAAAAGGTATATTTTTTTATAAATGAGTTAAGTATAGAATGTTAACAGGTTCTGGACTAGGTATCGTCTGCCACTAACCACGTTATGCTAATTATAGCAATGATGACAAAATTATTTTATTGCTTCTACATTAATCAAATATCAATATTATTGATTTGCGCTCGAATGTTAAAAATTCCCGTCTTTTAGGGTAAACGCATTAACAAACTGTTTGTTATCCCGCACAATCTCGCGGATTATGACTCAGTCGAGTCATGCATGAGGAAGTGGGTTATTATGAAACGTAGGCTCTATCCGGCTTGGTGGATACCTGTCACTTGTCCAGTGTAACGAGTCGTGATCTCTAACCCAACACGTTCCGACTTCGAATCAAGCCAAAATTAACCATCGCCATCGACACGGTTTCATATTTGGGGAAACGTTTCGTAATAGCTGAAGGATTTGGCAGGAAGGTCGACAGTCCGCCCGTGACCGTCCCCGAATTAGGTCAGATGAGATAGGGGCCGAGGTTACTGCAGATTCGCCGAATTGGGGAGCTTATTTTTTACACTTTCTACTGTTGTGGATGACACACAAACATCGCGCACATCGTTCTGACTTTGTTCAACGCGGAGAACACCCACGGTTTCAAAACTTTGTCACTCTACAGTAACTACTGCAACTATAGAAATTGAAAGAAATTCTAGCCTAGATTCAACACAAAAACTGTTACTATAATTATATGATACACAGCACTACAATTAACGACTTACCAGCATGTGCAGGTGGGGTAGGTGGTTGTGGTTCTTGATTCCTCGCTTCCGCGTCTACATCATCTGCGTCAATATCGACGGCGGTCTCAGGGCCGAGGTCCTCGCTGTCGCTGTCGGAGTTGTCCACGCCGTTGTCCGCGGCCTCGGCTTCAGCTTCAGCCTCAGCGCACTCCTCAGCCTCGGCGTCGGCGGCAGCCGCGGCAGCGTCCACCTGCCGCCGGCACGCCTCCGTCTCGATGGTGAACGGCGGAGCGTTCATCATCGCGTTGTCCAGCCTACATTGAAATAGGTTTTAGTAGACCCAGGAATTGAGAGATGATATGATACAGGGCAATTTAAAATACTGTCGCAAAAGCAAGGTTTCTCTTATTTAGTTAGATATATTGCAGCAGGTATTGCAAATCTGGAAATAACATTAAACATAAGCCGCCTAAGCCGTGCAGATAGAGACTACCTACTTAACAAAATATTAATAAAGCCCCTTATTTCCAGAAATAAAATCTGAAATCTTATAATCAGTCTTATTTACTACTGCGGGCCTAAAAAGGTCACATGAGCAATTCATCTAGAGCAAGTATTCCCAATTCCTAGCAGATCATAAGCAATTCTTCTAATTTTCGTAAAATGGTTGCACAAATTATTCGAATCATACTCAATTCACTGCATATCAGAATCATATTCCTTGTAAATATTGCCGTATAAAAAAAATATGATTCGTATTATGATTCTACAAAAGTGGCCTTTTTAGACCTCCTGATTGTATGTATCGAAAATACTGAGTTCATTCATGTAATGTTAGCCAAAAAAATATCCTGCCTTTTATTCGAAGAAAGTGACATAAGCTTTCATTTTCAAGACTCGTGTTAGAAGATAGGCTAACCACATTCAAGGTTGTCTGGTTCAAGATAATGTCATTCATACGTATATTTTTTTATACGAGCACCATATGTTTGAATTATCTAAAACCGGTTGACGGTCTAATATCACTGGGACTGGTGGTTTTGGCGAAAAATATAAGAAGGAGACTTTTAACGTGGTTATTAGCTAATTTGTTGACATTGTAGATGCCTGCACCCAACATAATATGACATCATAAAATGATAGCGTGTACTAAAAATAGGGATTATTAATATCAGCCCGTGACATGCGGTATGGTAATGCCATTAGCAACGCGTACAAAGTTCTAAACACAGGTATTGTCCTCAGTCAGTCATGTTATCGTTTATGTCTTTCCAACTACGTGTAGGCAACTAAAATAGTTCGGGCTATGGATATTAGAAGTGAACACTTTCAAAGCATTGCTTTGGCGTTCTATTATTACAGCAAAACATGACCCTGATGAAATTCTTTCAGAGTCAATGCTAACAAGATTCTTTCTAGTGCTTACAAAAAGAAATATTAATTGAAATTTTTGGAATATTTTTTGAATAAACCAGACATGTTGTGAATATCAGAATTGTACATGAGAATAATTGTAATATGATCAGATATAATATAAATAAGAAACCTTTCATTTCAAATACACTAACATGTCAATTTAAACGTTTTAGTTTCTAAATAATTGTTAATTTTTTTTTTTCTATATAATCTAAGTTAGTACGTTCTTTGAGATATGGGCCCCTCAGGTCAAGAGTAAGAGTAAATATATTCTTATCTTATTCTTGATGACGACAGTCTCCAGGATCTATTTAGCGAAAAATATTACGCGGCTTACCCAAGATCCATGGGCGGGCGGTTGTCTGCGGCAATGTCACGCGGGTCCTTTAGGAACACCACGATAATGGAGATGTTGTCGGCGGAGCCCTGCCGCTTGGCCTGCACGATCAGACGCTTCGTCACCGCCTTCAAGTCATCTGCACCAAACAAAACACTTTTTAAAGACATTGTTTATGAACTCTGAGTATATTAAGCATGTTTTGTCTTTCTATCTTGAAAAATAAACAACGACCAATTAAAATCTTATTAGGCATAGTTTCCACCACAAAGAACAGATTAACGACCGACAGAATTTCTTAATAGTGTTATTATCCTTAAAATATCTATGTGTCATCTAGCACAAAGCTTAAAGTGTTGCGAAGTCTATTATGTCTGCAATTTGTTGCGGCACAATGGTGAATAGCTCCGACGGATATGGAGTAACCATGTTTATGTTTCGATTTGCCACAGCGCTGGCTGTATGTGAGGATGTCCTTGTTCTGTCTCAAGCTGTTGCGCGTGAGTCACTGTCTCACTGGCCACTGCACCGCTATTGTGCCCCATAACACCAGTACGTGATAGGCCTTCGATGATATGAAAGACGCTGCGACATTTCTTTTATTTTACATTGAGAATGTAGAATTATTAAGTTGACCTTGATTTTACAGAGGTACGTGTTCTGTCAACGCTCATTACATTCGTGAAAACACGAGTGGTAAAATGTGTTAAATTCTCAGGAGAACATTGTCACCGTCGCGTCAATAACGTTAATAGAAAACATTTTTGTAGGTCATTTTAGAACAGCCAGACATTGCGCTATGTCTGCAAATATATTACGGGCTCCACCTTATTTTTTGCTACATTTAGGTCATTTTGTTTTATGGTACATATTGAAGCGTTGGTATCGTGATAGGCACACATAATTTAATTAGTTTACACGGGTTGTTCCTTTTTCGAAAAGGTAACTCGACCAGTAGGTGCGGTCTGTGTCAGGGTGTGTCTAACTGGAATTTAAAAACATGTAGCAGCATTTCGTGCAGTGATGTGCTTCAAGCGGCCGTTAGTTCGTCAAGTAAGTGCGCGCCTTGACTTTGCTCGCTATTTCGGGGCGCGGTCGTCGCCGCCGCCCTTGCTTTTTACCCTGTTTGGTCTGGCTCGAAGCCAACCGCGCCCCGTCTACTCTTATTTCGATCTAAGTCTGTAGAAAGTTGTTAATTTGATTTATAGATCCAAAATACATTTTGATGCGTCAAGAGCTTTTTTCGACTAATAAAAACTTTTTGGACTGCGTTGTTTCGTAACGGATGCGTTTTAGGACTTCGCATGATCATAAAATAAGATGTACCTCTGTATAAAGTTTGAGCAATGAGTTTTTCTTACGGTGCGCGGAAGCGGTAAATGTTTATTAGTTAGTGCATCATGTCGATCGTGGCGCAAGTAGCTCGCAGCGGTCGAGGTGATCATTGCGGCGATTACTGCCGCCGGCTAACGGTGGTGCGGATGGAATGCACGTCGTCGGCCATTGTTCCCTACACTACCACTCCAAGCAAAAACCGATCACGGCCCATCGGCGCATACTAAGCCGCGACCGCGAGCCACCTGCCGCGGACGTTATCGAGGAATTCCTATAATTATTGTAGCCGTTATTGATAATATCTGACAGCAAGCTGGTTTGTTGGATTAAGGTTTAACTTGTATTCAAATGATGAACAGGGTATTGTTTAAAGCAGGACAGTATCTGCAAAGCTGGCTTCTCATGTATATTAATGGTATCACGACGTAAATAGACAATTGTAGTAGGTCGGAAATCAAATAGAGAGCAGAGAGAGCAGACGGTGCGGTGGGTGGGTCGAGGGGAGGGATCAAGAGCAATTTTCCAACAAGGCTCGGCGCAGCGTGCAAAGCCGCCCGGCAGACGGCAGACGGCAAAGATTATTTCCATGTCCGCTGGCTACACAATAAATGCAGCCTCTATTATGATTACGACCTAGTTAAAAACAGTTATTATTGGTACTCATTGAAAACTAAATTACCATTCCAGGTTCCGGACTGCATATCTAAATATCTATGGTATACTTTACCTTAATGGCCGTGCGGGTTGGCGCAATGCTTCAGTACAAGCAACACAACAATAAAGATTTTGGCAGCGTTTCGTTTTTGGAACAGAAGTAATATAGGTTATGTTTGCATTGAGCTCATAACAAACAATTCGAATTAAATAGATTCGCCAAAAAAAATATTGTAAAACTGTATTAAAAACATGAACAAAAACAAAAACTCAACTATGTCGTTACTTATATTCAGTTTAAATAGCTGAAAGGTTTATACACTTCGCTGAACGTAAAATAAAATTCAGCATCGTAGTTTTTTTTATTCTATGATGCACTAAAAGCTTCGCCAGCATTTTAATATAGCGGAAAAAACGTCCAGCATCCCCCTTTCATGGGGAGGTAGCCTGCACAAAATGAAATCTATTCCAGCTTTCAATTTTATTCAGCTTTTACGACGGGCTTTAGAAAATAATCTGCATTCAACTATAGATAGGAGAATGTAATTACTTTTGTAAGTATGCTTTTTATCAGAAAGCAGTATGTCACATGCTACAATATAACAATGATGCATTTGATTAAAACCGATTAAACGATTAATGTTCAACGACTATAAAACATCAAATAGTCATTCATTATTCTGAGAAAGATAGCGATTTGAAGAATGTTACATTGCGTTTGGACATAGGGCACAATATTTCTTACTACAGTGCTGATTCCAAGAAAATATAGAAATCGAATAGATGTTTCTATGGTATGAAGAAAACGAGCAGCGCTTGCGGAATGTGAGTGCATTGTGCAATGTAGGAGAGGGAATCAAACCCTGGCGGCGTCTGCGGTTAACTGTTCAGTCGATACGTGTTACATCACTACTCTAAATTACTATATATTTCAAACCACTTTAGATAACTCCTGCGAAGATATCAGCAACTGCGCTTACTCCAGTGCGCAGCGTTGGATCCACTCCCGTTGAAGTGTTAATTAAACGTATACGTAAATAAGCCTGTCGAGTGCTAAAGCAGCGAGGGGAGGAAGCTGGCTGTTATTTACACGAGCATGATGGTAGGCAAACAAAGTTGACAGGACTACTTAGAGACGAACGACTTTGGAAATACTCAGTCTGTATAATCGGCTCCGATGAGACGGCGAGACATACGACAAACATCAGACGTCTATCGCCGCTAAAAGCTTTTGATAGAGCTCCGATACATTTAATGTTATATTATGAGAGCCAACCAATTTATTAATAAGATCGGAGAACTAAAATATAAACTAGCTCATCTTCTTCGACGATATTTCCTAAACATTCTCAGATTCCACGTTATAACTTATTAATATGATTTATGCCTACATAATTAACAGCCACCTCCTTTCCTAATCAATGAATTAATCGCGATTATAGAAACCTCTCTAATAGTTAATGCGCACAGCCAAGCGTAATGAAATTGAGTGGGAACTTTCGTGCACGCTCAACGTTCATCAGTTGCCCGGTAATTGGTTTACAGGCATGCCTCGGAAAGAGTTATATGGAGTTATACGTGGCCGTGGCACCGGGGATCCTTCTAATTAACGCTCGCAGCACCCGATTCGAATGCTCTCGTAATTGGAAGGCTGCTGGGCTGTCCATGTCGCCACTCTCTCGCCACTTTCATGTAATCTCCCGTCGCGTTTAACACTTAAAGGTTTTCCAACACTTTTGTTAAATAAATCGAATCTAAATCCAATTCTCATTAGAATAAGGTCACTTTACAACTTCTATGTTATCATTCATTAGCTATCACATGTCTTCCGAAAGGTTTTCTCATTATTCACATGATTCTGAGAACCCTTTGAAAAGTGACGATGAAAAGAGAAACAATTTCCCATTAAAATAACATTAGCACGTTTGTGCTGTCAGTGACGTAAACCGGATGAAGTGATTGATAGACAAAAAAATAAATATTCTAACTTAGTGTGGTTTAAACCAAAACCTAAGTTTTATTTATAGAAGAAGCTCCAATCAAAGCTTAATATGGAACCAGCGAACAACTTTACAGAAAACGTTGCAAGGATGCAACATTTGCAAGCACTTCCAGGCATCCTGTCCACATGTGGCGTAATTTCACTAATCGTACAGAGGAAATGTGGATCAGAGGGCTGCGTTCAAACACAAAGCGACCTAAATATTAAACCAGTGCGGTGCATGTAAAGTACTTGATGTGAAACATGAGAATCGTGTCAATTGCTGAATGTACTGAACATTATGATCCGGGAAGTTGTTTACATTGTTGGGGTTGCAAAAATGACGCATGTTTGTAATACGGGAACTGAAATAAATCCTGCATTCTATTACGTACTTGTGTAACAGCGCCATCGGTCTTGTATTATACCCGCACAATTTATTTATTTATGGGCTGTTTTCCGAGTTATTATTACCGAGTTTAGCATTTAGCGCAGGCGTCTGGTCCGGGCTGTGGGGCGACAAATCACGTCTGCAATCCTGCATATCGCATTTATATGCAAAAGTTTCGATCCCACGCAACAAGTACCACTTGTCGTTGTCGCCCTCGATATTGCCCGATGCTGTCCTATTCAAACGCCTGCTCATTTAATTAGTCACTACAGCTATTTATGTAGATTACCTATCATGGGTATGAAGTATTTGTAGAAATGAGGTTAATCAAATCATAAATAGCGATAAACAGGTAAAATTTATCGGATAATTTCAAGGGAAAATACGTATCAGTTTGTTTTGAGTCATATAGTTGTTTTGACGCAGTGGTAGAGCGATTGCTATGCTAAGTGTCGCCAGTTCTACTCCCGCACGGAACATATTTGTTATATGTTTGATAGTTTTTTTTTTTATTTATATAAACTAGTGCCAGACTGCTATCCCACCTGATGGTAAGCAATGACGCAATCGTTGATGGTGAGGCGCACTAGTTTATTATGAGCCTTTTCACTCTAACCTTGAATACACCAAAATCATAATCGGATGGGAAGACCGCAGCATTCGCTATAGTATAGAAAATATCGATAGTTGTTGCGGATCTGGGTGTCTTGTCTATGTGACTTGTGTACGCGCTTACGGCTCAGGAGTAAATGGTACTGCCCAGGCATCGTTAAAAAAAGAAACAAAAGTTGTTCCTAAAGACAGGTTTCTTTCCAACAAGTCTGTTAGGGTAAAATTTTGCGGCAACACACTAACGAAAGAGAGGCATAATCTGGCTCAGTTTCATGTAATTAAACGAGCATTGTCGTTATCAGATAACGCTGCCTTCACATCTTTATTCCTATTACAGGTTAATAACCAGATAAAATAATAGCAGCTCCACATCGTCCGAGTTGTAGCACTCGCCAAGTGTCAATGCACTCGCGACGGACATACTCGGGCATTTTGTATAGTCCGTAGTTTAAAACAATTTCATATTCACCTGTACAGGCATTGTTTAATAAAATGTCATGGTCTCTTAATGGCTTTTTTGTAAATACTCCATGATATAGTTTAGGGTTGACTTCTCGTTAACCAGGTGCAGTTGAATACGAATGGGATGAATACTCATTGAGCAACTATATTCAAATTACAGGGAAACACTAAAACGATGTCTAAGACCACCAGTTCGGACCTCTGACAGATCTGACACATTTTTTTATGTCGCTTTTTTATTACTGGGGAGACAATGAAGCTCTTGACTTATAGATCCCCAGATTATAGCTAGTGTTAGTGATTTTGTATCCTAAAATAACTGGCCCCGCTCTAGGTGGAGCTAGAGGCCGTATGAAACTTTTTACTGACTGAACCCACCTATGTTCCTTCGGTTACCCTTTGCGTTCTAGCCACGGTAACACTTTCGAACATTCCCGCAGACAAAGACCAATGAAACAAATGCTGAATAAAATCCCGAAGGACCGCAAAAACACTCGTACATTATAACGACCAGCCGAAGGAAGAAAACGACTTTTACAGTTTGCGTGGTAGCAATTGTACTAAGTTAAATTTCAGAGAATCGGATAACAGTACCTTCAGAAATTTGAAGTGCTCGCGCACTCGCTCAGTTTAGTGAAAAATGCACGAATGTCTAATAAAGAGTCAATGCGGTCGGCCACTAACCTTTTCAAAATCCTTTAAAGTAAAAAAAAATCTGAAATGCTTATTTCGAACGACGCGACGATTACAAAAACAGATTCGAAATAATCTGATGTTGATAAGTTCAATTCATTATGATAATGCATACAATAACAATGTGCTGCACCTTTTTCTTTTGATAATGGGGGCACTTATCTCCTTTTACGAAAAACAATGTGTTAATAAGACAATCTCTTGGAAATTAGGTTACCAGTACAGTAAACTTTCACCAACAAGAATTGTTATTAAGCTCATTACTTCCCTTTTATGCCCTAACTGTGCGAAGTGACAGGTGCCGAAGAACAGCTGCTACCACCATCCGTGTTTGGTTGGCTTTAATTAATTCCTTAATCAAAACACCGAAAAATAAGAAGACTTTAAATTCAACGAAAAATTATTCAAAAGCAAGTACGAAAACTTATGAAGAATGTATCTCCACAATGTGCACGAACAATCTTAAATGAATGCTTAGTTGTACGAAGAGATAATTTGTTTGGACTGCTTGCTACGAGGTCATCTCTGTTTGTCATGTATGATTCATCTATGTGAACGCGATAACTCATAATCAGCTCAGTTTAGGTCAATTTTAATGTCTGCGAAGTGTAGCTAAAGACTGGGCTCTTAAATGGTATTATCCATTAAAGTTGATTGATTTTTCCAACAGCTGAACGCTACAGTATGCACCTACATAGTCCAGTTATCGGATATAGGTTTACGTACATATTACGAACATATATTGATAAAGTAAGCACAGTTCAATAAACGCTATGAGCGGTCAGTCCGGTAGGTGTTAATGCAAAATTCTTGTAGCGCGGCAAATATTTGTGAGGGCGTAGCCAACCAGCAAGGATGAGGTGCGGACGAGGCGAGGCCCCGACCCACAGGGTTGACAATTCAATCGTGACGTGGACTATATTCGTCGTTACACGATATTTCACTCTCCTCACTCCTCATCAATCTGCAAATATTAGTCCAACACTGGCGAATGTTTTGAAGGTAAGCTTATAAATAAGCACCGGGTTTCCCAGTTTTCCGTTTCGTTTGCAGGTAGATGTTTAATTTTTAGCATTCCTAAAATTGTACGGTTTATGACGAGCTATTTTAATATTTCAGTGAATATGAACTATAGTGTAGATGTGCATGGAAGTGTGAAAATGACAGCCCTATCAGTAATTGCATTGCCAATATCGGCAACATGCGCCGGGCGGGCGGCGCGCTGCGCGTATCCTCATCTGCTCGACTGCGCGGCCTAGCTTCGACGCAATCATTGCAATTTCCGAATCCTCCATACACTCCGGTTATCGAATTATCTCGACCAAATTGCAGGTTACTCCCCAACCCTGATTACAATTAAAGATCCTATAAAGATAAATAGAAACGTCAAATTGGAAAGAGTACAGTGTACCCATATTGAACACCACGGGTGGTTTATCAAAATGGATCTATTGACTGTCCTTTTGATTGTATCTCAGAATTAATTATTGATAAGTTCTATTAAACAGAACAGACAGAACCAAACCAAGTTACTTATAGATATTATACCAAGGAAAAACAACAAAATAGTTGCGCCTGAAATGGTGTTCTATCGAAATGGGTTTGATGATGTATAAAGAACACTCGTAAGATATAAACAAACATCGTCTAGAAATAAACGGATACGCATCGTTGGAGTCACGACCGATGACTGCGAATTCGTGTACCTGTTACTTGTACCATTGTAGTAAGACATTATATTAGAATTTATTACTTAAGATACGGTGTGATTATGTATTCGTAACAAGATTGGCCAATCCTAGTTATCGCCTACGACAGCACACAAATTGTACCTACCGGTGACAGCTGAGTAAACAACACGTTCGCATTGTGTACTACAAATATTTTGAGTAGGGTATGTTTGATTGCAAACAGCTGTCTTTGTCAGGATACATAAAATATGAGAACCTACAGCTAATACTCGTATTTCTGATGATGATAGCGATAATTTATAATTACCGTGTTTAAATTGCAATGTTGCAACCTTGCAGGAGGAACACCGGCCAGCGGTTGTTGACCTGCTCAGTTAAAAATACCCGCGGCTCCCTCCCACGCCGGGTCAAGGATATTACACTATTTTATACTGTACGTTTCTTAAAACTTCTTACCCCGTTCGCGGCGGTCATTAAAGTCATGGACTTTAGATGCGTAACGAAGTTGGTCCTTTGTTGGCAGTATGGCTACGACATCAATACCTATTTTAGAATTAGTATTCATGAACAGTTTATTGTTTTTTTTTTTAATCTTGGAATTGCATCTGAGAGCCATCTTCAGTTTATCAAAGAATAGCGATTCAAAAATCTTTTAAAGAATATGTACGACCAGCGAATCGTGCTGGCTGCACGCCTTAAGACAAAGTCAGGGTACCTATCTCATTCTTGGTTAAGCAAAGGCCGTAATCAAAAGTCCTATCTATAAATCTCTAAACTCATACTTGTATGAGACCATATTAGTGATTCCCCGATCAACCAAATGATAGTTTATTTCTACCTGTTCTAATGTAAGAAGAGCGTGAAGGTGAACGGTAAGTAAGTAAATAAAATTAATTACACATAAATATTAGTTCCTGGCCAGGAGCTTAAATGTTAAGATCTACTCACGAATGGAGGAGAGTTATCATTTCGTGGATCTGCGAGACTCTTCATCACGACACAAATCGTGAGAGAAAGACGCGAGCCACCAGATAAACAAACAACAGCACCGTGTTTACTGGATGAAAGTGAAGCGATCGATTAAAGAAATGAACGTTTCAGAAACAATGGAACTATTTTGAAAGGAGAATGTGTCGGTAGTTGATACGGACTGAAAATCTGTCAATGAATGGTATCTACGAGTGATGGGTGTAGATTTCAAATAGTTGACAATGACAAGCAAGCGGTGCTTTCTCGTAGATGGAGTGCGTCGGTGGGCGCCCGCCTGCGCCTCCTTTACATACAATCGTACAATGCAAGCGCCCCAAAGCCTAGCGCGGCACAATGCCCTGTGGCAGCCCACATCGCGATTGTCTGACTCACCGTACGGCGCCGCGACGCATACGGGCTTGTTTACACTCAATAAGATTAATAACACACTCAAAAGTCACTCCGTGAGGGATTTCATACATTAATTGGCGAAAGCCACTGCGAAATCTGCGCGAGAGTTTACGATCAGACGAATGACAGGCAAGATTTAAATTGAGCATTTCAATATCTCCACAATACTATCAATAACAGAAAATGTGTTCGTGAAATGTATTTTTATTTACGAAGCGTATTGGTATATTCGTGCATTTATAAATATAATTATATTTCGTAAACTATATTTCAGACTACAATTTTATTGTTTCAAAATACATTCCTAGACAATTTTTCACGCTTGAATGCACACGATATAGAAAACAATCAGGAATTAAAGTGGACATAATTCGATCCTGAATAAATCCTTTACGAATTTTGTTCATAGAGACATGAAGAGAAACAAATGTGTTTAGTTAAATCAATGTCTCAATCTGAACCACATACAACTACTTCACGGACCAGTGAAGCACGCTTGTAGCCTGTACATTAAATGAGCCGCAACGGAATTAGGTATCCACATATTCACACATAAAGGTAATGTAAGTTGTTGAGTAAGTTACTCAACAAAACGCTTTTGCTAAAGAAATATTACGCAGGCAGGTGGTGATTCACCGCCAAGCCGTAATTGCTATACACAAAAACGAGGTTCGATAACAATAAGTATCGTTTCGGGCAATTAATTCTACTATTCAATTTAGAAATATCCGTCCTGATTGACTACATGTTTGTTTCAGAACCTCAGAGAAGAAATAAAGGTGATTGCAACAAGAATGTAGAAGTTGTGTTTAAGCTCTTCGAATGATGTGGCTAAACTAAACACAGCTGATGAAATGGGCAACAAAAAAGTAATAAAAACTGCAGTTGTATTTAGATGTTGCAATATAAAATGGTTGATTGTAAAGTTAGCAACGGAAACTGCAAGCCGGCCAAGGTGTTGTCGCCAGTATCCTGTGTGACGGACGGGGCACGTACACTCGCAAATTATATGAAACGACATTATACATGCTATACAATAACTGCAGGCGCGAAGATTTAGCTAAAAATAAACATTTATTATGGGCCTTTATACTACGTAATCCTCTTTGATCATCCATGTTAATAAGCATTTTCGTTAAAAGCTACAATGCCTAACATTTTCGTAAACACAGAGTTAAATTATAATTGTAGTATGTTATTGAATCTTAGACGATACGCGTATACAGTTGACAGTTTGTCAACGATTTCCTTTTCATGTCTTTGAAAATTAAGCTATTAAAACTATATTCATTGATATAATTCCATTTAAATGTTTTGTACAACATGTTTGTTTGTAATTGTAATAATGTTAGATTATTGGTGTAATAGAGGCGTTGATTCCTGTAATTACAGTTCATAAATCAAAAACATTTCTAATTAGCATTATGAAAAATGTTTCCGGTTTCACAATGAGCACTATGAGCAGTTAGAATGTTGAAAACTCTTGATGTTCAGTCAGAGAGTTCGATCAATCACTTAAACAGCTCATAAACAAGTACTGAACATGGGGTTCCTTCATAAACCGTTAGAAAGAATGGCTTTGAGAAGGGGTGTTACCATAATTAATTGCGGATTGTTGATTATATCCAGTTCGGAGGCCCTACAAGCGAACATTTATCATGAAATTCATGAAGCTCTGGTTATTATTTTCTAGTGCATATGATTTTTGCTATGACAAACACTTATAATATTTTAAACCTGCTGCAAAACCAACATTCAGGATGAGATTTTAGCGAAGAAATTAAATGAAGAAATTACTCCTAAAATAGATGAATCGTAATCGAAACCAACTAGGAGTAAAGATTCAGCCAATTACTTACAAACATGGTAAGAATTGAACTAGACGGCCTTTTAAGAGCATCGGTTGTATATCGCCATATATTGTAATTAAGTCGTTAACCCATACTTGTATCCAATAATGTAATTACGAAGCGTGATGTAATAATAGTCTACATAGCACAATGATCGAAACCGACCGTGGGAATTCATGGAATGTTTTGATAACATTGACCGCGCGGAGCGAACAACAACTCGTAACTTGAAAGTAAGAACTATGGTTAGGGACAAATCGAAGTGGAAAAAATAACAGAAAAACCAAAAGAAAGATCAGAAAAACACACAAGTTATTCCGCTGATTGTAGTAATGTGTGCGTTTTTCGCCTTTATATTATGACAATTTGACATAGCGCTAAACGATACGTACCGCAATATAACTGGTTATTTATATTTTCGCGATACTATATCCACTGGTTGGCGTGTACAGCTCTACCAAATGTTCGTCGCGACGTACCCATTCATAAATCAAGCAGAGTATCTACCCCCTGAACACGAACTGCAGTGGCCAATCTGGAAATCTCTAAACCGATTGTGGGCCCAGGTTGACTGCTGTAGAAGCAACCTGGTCAAATGAAATATCATAAACTCATCCCAAACACAGTGCCAGTGTTAAGCCCCTTCGGAGGATATGACCCACCTGTATGTACCATCCACGATTTGAACGTGGCTATTACAAAGTTACCAATGCGATCGCGAATCGGAGCATGTTGATTTTTTTTTTAGATCAGATTTGTCCCTAAACTTATACGAATTCTATTCTTCTCACAAAGTCTGCATTAATAGATACGTATTTTTGCGTGATACACGAACGCATACAGACAACTGCGTGCAGAAGGCCGAGGCCGAGGGAAATCGATTTTAACATCACAATGGCCCATTGGGGTCAGATAAAAAGCAATCTTGAAAAATACCCATGTACTTTTTAGATTTTTCATTAGATTTTATAATTATTGCGCACGTCTCCAACACAAATTACTATGTGAAAGTTCAATGGCCAGAAAATAAAAATTGATTGACAACAAAAAGATTTTGATACTTGAATAAAAAAGTTTGATTACTCATTTCCTCAAAAGTTGTTATTTGCAATTCTACGAACCGCAACAGTCTACTGGACACGGGAATTCAATGTTTACCGCAAATAAAACAATAGCGTACGAAGTGGAACGTAACCGTTCACCCAGTGAACGTATTTTAGCTGCAAGTACCTTTTCAGTCGTCCCAACTGCAAGGTCATAAGAACTAAGTTTCTATTAAGTACATAATTCAATTGTGACTTTGTGACCCACGAAGATCAGACAAAAGTCAAGTAGATAAGCAGTTCTTTGCCAAATCACTTTAAACTTCGTTAAGTCAACAAAGACTTGGGAACTTTCAGGCAAATTACATAATTCTTCAGAAATAAATTGCTAAACCTTTGCAAACAAGTTTAAGAACTCCTTTATTGAATTTTAATACAATGAATTAAAGACAATTACTTGGTCACCTCAAAGTTTCACATAATAACAGCTATCCATACCGTACGCAATAACATCGACCGTGACAGTTATGAGTTGACCCTCTGAAAAGGCTATAATTAATGGTTCTGTGGACAGACACGTCCATTTTGATTACAACTTACAAAGTTGTCAGCGTCGCTATTATCTAGCGAGTGGCCACTTTAGCGCGCCCACAGATCCAGTTCCTACGTTAAAAATATACTCGAATCAAGATTTACTAAACCTAGTAATCTAGTCAAGATTAAAAGCTCCAAGAAAGGATTTTCGATTGACGCTTATCTCGGTATACCTACACCTAATTGGAACTAAACTACGTAGGAAAACACAAAATGGACATTCATTAAGCAGCACTTGATTTATTGGTTCAATGTAAAAGTATAATTCGTATCTGAATTAATAAAGCATTTATAAATTGGGATCAAATTCACTGATCAGTGGAATTGGACTAGTAATAGACCAAGGTCCCAGACCTGTCTGACATAACTTATTTTCACAAGGATTGAAACCTTTGGTATCAGTAGCGTCTCATGTTCTTTGAATACCTGTGTGCTTGTGGAGACCCCCTTGAGGGCCAGGTGAGAGAGGGAACTAAAAATAAGAGTTACTTAACTTAAATTTTTATGGCTGATTTTTACATGTTTTGGTAAATATTATTCTAAGGTAGTAGGTATATTAGGTGTCAGACACTTTCCATGGACCAAAACTTCTGTCTGATGTTTTAAAGCTCCACAAAAAATAAATAAACTTTACTTATTTTTACATGTCTGATTTTAAAAATGTTATTCAGGTGACTATTACAAAGTTATATTCATTAGTCAGACAAATTGTAGTGACCAAACATCCAGTCCGTACATGAAATTGTCTTACTCGCTCTGAAACGCATGCGTGCGTTCGCGTTCATACTCTCGGCTGATAATCTTTGTGTTTAGGGGATATTTGTCCGACAAATTACTACAATTTGTCGGACAAATATCCCCTAAACACTACTACTGAAACTACTGAAATATAACTTAGTCTATAATAAGTATTTGGTTTTATAAAAACGATATATTTTCTCTGTGCTAGTGTTATCAACGGAGATGCATGATACGGCTTAATAAAATGTGATTGAAAGTTAAATAGAAATGGAAGCAAAAGTGTAAGCGGACACGGGTCGTAACGATTGAATTACAAAAGAAAGTCTGTCGTCACACCTCATACAGACAGAAATAATCTAGTTGCAAGATTGGATGCGTTCAATATTGAGAGCCGGTTTTAAATAAAATTGTGGCGTCGTCTCCAGCAGCGAAGTGCATTGGTAATGCACTGACAGAATTATCGAAGTGTTCGCAGTGTGGGGAGACGGTTATTTCTGTACATTTCGCGAGAACTGTCGTTAACATCCAAGATATTACGGCCGGCATAACTTGTGAAACATCGGCCATACTGCGGACAACGCTACAGATGGATCCTAAACTACGATCAAGATTTACACCTTTGGACACTTTAGATAATTGACATATACCAAATTTTCATCGAAAACGCAAAGAAATTTTAATTTTCTTCCACATAATAGAAACAAATAAGAACAACCGCATTTAAAACACAAAATGACATACACCAGTGTTGAGTACTTCAAAGCACGGTCTCACTTTGAACGTTTATAAATAGAAGCCATAAACATTTGATGGCCAGCTATGGCGTTTTGTCCTTTTATCAAAAAAATACCAAACATCCTGTGATTTACCAGAAATTGAGCATGCACAAGGAAAGTTAACAGTCGAGTTTTTTAGGCAAGAGGAGGCTTTTTGCAGTAACACCGGGTGTATCTTACGCAAACCGGTTTTAAAATACTTTGCCAAAAGTAAAGATTTGCATCACCGATTACTCTGTCTTTATAGCCGCATAAATCAAGGACAAGTTATTGCAATTACGACAGACTGGCAGGCTGAGCTGCACTGGAGGTAAGTACATTACGAAACCTGCACGCAACGCTGTACCAACAAAAACTTTCTGCCGAAAGTCGCCCAACTGGTACAGTTCAGTCTGAGAAATCATGTCCTTCTAGGGAATCGAGAGACATACAAGTAATTCTTGGGAACATTCACGCGAGAAAGCATTCGGTACAATTGAAATATACGAGTGGTACCAGTTTGTAGGTAATATTTATATAGTCGTGTAACGTAAGGAGGAGGAGGGCGACGCAAATGGAGCGTGCCTCGATGCTCGCTTCCACTCGCGTATAAACACGTGGAATGCAAAAAGACCACAAGAATCACGGAAGAATGCGTCGCCGCTCTGATGACGACGTCTGTTCTATGCAGATACCAGAACAAACTAAATTTGAATTCACTCATACACGCGTACGCATTTATGCTTCGCATGTTCACTTGGCTGATTTGAACTCTGTACATATTCCTTTGATTGAGGGATTTCGGGTCGTCGATCTTGGAATAAATATTTACTTCTGTTCCATTAACAGTGTTGAAGCCACAGTTAAATATGGTATCGTTAAAGCGTGTGGTGATGTCATGGATTAATTAAAGGAATTTTACAATGTGACAGCGACACTCGAGAGGGCTCGCCTCTACATGTAAAAATGTGGCCGCACGTTAATTGCAAACCACCGGTTTGTCGCCATCATGGGCAGACCAGAGCTGGCTTTAACATCGTGAGAATGTTAGGTTATTTCGTTTTTTTATGTCCTTTATAATATAAATAGCAGTGAATTACAGATTTGAAGCAATCTATCTATTGGTGAAAAAGATGATCAAACGGTTTGTAAAGTGTTAAAATTGTTTCGTAGAAATTCCTAGTGTTTTGTTGCTTAACAACTTATAAATTAAATTGTTTCTAAGACGACCAGAAGTAATTCAAGACACATGGCGCTATTCATTTTCGCAATAGAATAATGATGGCTTGGAAACTTCCCTATAAACATGTTGGTTTTAGTAGCTAATGTTCATACATATTCTATGTACGTATTTTTCCCATAATTCCATAGTTACTCAATATTTCCGCGAAAAGTACGTACCTAAATGTTAACGGGCAATTTTTCCTGAAAAAGAAGTCGGACAAATAAAACAGGCGATGTCTGTTACTGTTTAAAACCATTACGCAATGACGGGTTGGAATAAAAAACTGTAACAATGTTTGAGTTTGAACACACCATAACATGAATCACATCATACCTACCGATTATAATGATTAATCTGAGGCAAAAGTTAATCTACATGTAAACTAATAAAATAAAGAGTGTGAATTATTGTGTCAGTTTGTTTATTCACCGTTAATTTTTGGTGGTTTTAATCTCGCGGAGGGTCGTTTCGGTACATGAAACCCTATCGATTTGTAAAGATAAAAATGAAAAATAAAGTTTAATTAATTTACACGTGTACGAAATTGATTTCTTTGAGTAAATGTCAGCTGATCGAGGACAATGAACTGTAGGTAGATAGTACGCAACGACCAACAACTCCCTACAAGGTCATTGACTCGTTTACATATGCCGAATCGATCCTCTACGGGATTAAAACGACCAATTTAATTGTGTATGTGTGTGTGTTGTGGTGGGTAATCTCCGGAACCACTACACCTTTTAAAAAAATCATTCACCATTTGAAAGGCACTCCCATTTCAGATGGTATATGAGCTATATAATTATTTAAATTTTTCAACACCGACAAATCCGGGACAGGTCGCTACTGAACAGTACAAGCTTTGCCTAAAAAGGGCTTTCAGAACATATTTTTAGTAATTCACAAATCCCAGTATAATTTAAACCGAATTCGTCTTTCTGCCTTAAAAATTTCATCAAATTTATTTGCTAACAGAACACATGAATCACTAAAGCACGCGACTCTATTTGTTAACTCAGCCCAACTGAATGATGCATTGTTCTCGCTAAATTATTGAGGATAACACATGCGTTATTTTTAGCACCCCAAGAAATGGTCAGCGTCGAAATTGATTCACCAACTAAGAAGTAAATACTCAGTATAACGCATCCAACATTAAGAATAGATTAGAAAACATTAATTTCAATTGGAAACAACTCAACAACACACCGAATTTAAGCAAAAATTTAAAACGAAATATATAGCTATTTATATGGTGTGCCCACTGAATTACCATACTTTAGAGATCCGAATGGAAAGTCCAGTGAATACTGAAAATGACTCAGCGAGGGTTACGTGTCAGGTCAGGAAGATGGCGAATATGTGGGCGTGGAGCTAACTTGTAACAGAACCTGTTTGGGTCATGCAACTCATGCGCTTCTATATAAATCCCAGAGCTTTTCTGCAATCCGCTAAATGCAGGCATAAATATAGGCAGAATCCGAGACCGGGAGGTGGCCTTCGGCTATTTATATCTCCTTAAACATTCCTTTTTCTTTTCATGATAAAAACAAATCACATGGTAAACGCTAATCAAGCGCGAGTATCAACAATAATAAGTATAGACATTACCATGTTACTGAAATAGATAAAAACAACAAATTACAAAATACCTACATAATACGTTAGCCGCGTTGTCTATAATACTTAAAAAAAAAACAATTTTCTTTAGGGAAGAGAAATCAATGATTAGCGATTGCGAAGCTTCATATACGTATCAATAAAGCGTGGTTGAGTGTTTCGTGCTTGGAATGTAAACTAACGTAATACTGATGTGATCTGAAGTGGTGCCATCAATCATGTCCTAAAGCATTAGCGCAGATACAGAGATAAACGTACCACATTACTTAAAGATGTTGTAAGAAAATTATTCTAAACCAGTGATAAATCGTCTACACATAATTAGCAACATGATTTTCTTGTTCGACACATATCACCAGCGAGTTATCACCCATTCACTGCAACAAGCTCGCCAAACATCGGATAAATAATTAACGGCGAGCTTTCAAAGTGGAGTGCAGTAAGATATTCAGGCAGCCTACACGCTGGTTTTATCCCGAGAGTGTCGCGTGGGAGGACAGCGTGAGTTATCCTGCAGACTCGCAGTAACTAGCCACACGATAACACTGCCGATACCACTCCTTAAACATATACATTACAATTAGACTACTACTTAAAACCCCGCCTTTATTAACGTTTATAATGAAAGCCATTCTGTAGACTGTGAAAAATGTTCGAGTTGAATAACTACACCGATCGTGGGTCGAATGTAGGAGTTCAAAATTAATACTGAAATCAAGTTCCGTTTCGTTAAACAGAGAGCGTTATTTAGTAGTCCATTGTTTTTTGAAAAAGCTTCATTGTTCTGTGTCGAAATAGCAATCAAGTGAGATACAAGTTTCTGATTACATTGCATCGATGCCAGCTTAATGTAATTAATTTTGTGCAACCTGAACCATGCACGACGATACGAAGTAATGCAGCCGCTATGAGAATATAACCGACAAAACATTGATTAAAATATACAATGCGCCTACAGTTAATACAGTCAATATGTCAAAGGCACCGAGGTTTCTATAGCGTTTATCTAATGGCGATAAGTAAGCAATTTGATACTGCTTAAGTTAATACCATTAACAGTTCTACTAATCTAGTAAGAATATAAGTGGCGAGACGAGTAAACCTTGAAACGGGGGCAAGCACCAGCACACCACGCTACATATACCAATAACGAATATAATGTTGAATCATACATGTAGAGAAGTTAACATTTCTAGGATTGGTATTCAGGGTGCATCTTACGACGTGTAAATACCAACACATTATTACACCAAGTTCCAAATGCGCTACACATTCCAACGTACATCCATTCCGGTCAACGACTTCGATGAAATCGGATGCAAGTGTTTCGCATCTTATTACAATAACATGTTACAGATACAATATACTTTCTGAATGAAAGTAAAACGTAGGTCAATCGACTATTTATAAATCAACGTCTTTAGTAGTTGTAGAAAGCTGTACTTCAGCAGGACTGCTATTTCTGCAATTTTTAATACATCACGTTTCACTACTCGAAATCAAAGTTGGCGCTTAGAGCAGGAAAGTAAGATTTGTAGCAAATGTTTATAATTTTTACGTGGGTTTCATTTCAATTGTAATTGCGGTGGTGATGCGTTCTGCGACCACGTAGTGGAAAGCAAGAAATGGGGTGAGAGGGCGAATCGTAAACAAACCTGACGTCACTCCGCTGATTCATCCAATGCTTGTAGAATTTCCAAACACATGGAGAAATCCTCAGTCATTGTGTACGGATGAATAAAATTGAAAGATATCCAAAGTCAACTGAGTATAAGAGCATACGGGTACCAGTTTTTACAACACTCCAAAACAAGATCGTGACGGCATTTACTGCTGCGAGTGTAGGTCCTTTCACAGAGACGCGTGACATTTAAAGTTACCCGTGACATGATTCACGATTTTGTCTCTTAGTCACTTAACAGAATTTCAGATACCTACGTTGCCATTAAGCTTTAAGACTAAGCTTTTTAAGCAATCGATTGGTTGTTCAGGTTGATTTCTAACTGGACGACCATGACAGAGGACATATTCAGACAAATAGGAAAGTCAAATGTCATTGTTTATGTAAAACCGTGAATGTGCCCATACGTATCACATTTAGGAACAAAACATAGTTGGTATAGCTTTAATTTATTCTTATTTAACCTTGTCTAACAAGAAACCATTACATCTAATAAGAAAAACAGAAAATCTAGAATTTTCACGGAATTAGCGGTTGTTCAGTCGTACCGATAATAAGCTTTTTATATTACTTCTTACACTACTAACCGACCTCATTAGTTGATAGAAAAAGGTTTTCCTTTATTGGCCGATCTCGACGTGCAACACTGCATCGAAACGACAATTGGGGATTGACCTTCAATTGTTGGCAATAGATTTGGATAATCGTCCGTAGTGTCGGCGACAGGGGCCGGCGCCGGTTGCCGGTGGAAATTCCGGCTCGAATGTTCCAGATTGTCACAGACATACAGACACAATACGGAAGAATGTTGCAACAGAAGTCAGAGGGCCTGATCAAATTTAAGTTATAGACTATTGACTTTTTCCTTTGGTGAGTAAGTGACGATAGAAAAGTGACGGCGACTTCTTGCAGACGGCGCGATGCTGGTCGCTCCGCAAGCTGTCGTAATTGCAGCCATTAAGATGAGTCACGCTTAGCGACGCGCCTGAACTCCGCCTATTTTATTTATCAAACGCGATCGTTAGATCGACGCCTCTCTGCACAATTCTTTCACTGTTCTTTGTATCGTGTAAGAGCTGTTGATTAGATTTGAAAGAGATTAAATTAATCGTAAATTGGTGCTTTGTTGGTAATGTGCTTTTAGTTACTGTTTTACAATAAGCGTAGTCAGTTTTGACCTTGACAGGTGTTTGATAGCGGCCCAGTGGGCACTGTGGGCAGTGTGCAGAGTTGCTGCAGCCACAGAGAAAGCGTCGGTCGTTGTCGTTTCCGCGCGAAGGCCTCCGGTAATGGCGAGCCGAAGCCACGCTCCCCACGGGTGACGTCAGCGAGACTAATTAGCAGGCAAGCGCACGCCACACGCTCATCCAGCAGTGCTTTGCGCAGCTCGCAGGAAATCGCCGCTTACATCATCTTGCTACGTGACATCGTCCGATATTCTATTGTCTATCTATTCGGTATACCTAAATAAGCAGTGCTATATCTATTATATTGTTCCATATAAGACAATTTTATTACTCACTTTAATATTGTTAGTCCAAATAATATTTTTGCTCCGGTCATATGTATATGTGTAAGAAATACTCGAATTTATTAATTAATGGTTTGGTTTCTTGTATTGCGTTTTTACTGGTAGAGCACAAGCATGTTATGAATAAATAACATCAAACAGCATAGCAAAAAGAAGGCTAAGAACAACGGCGACCAGTCGTCGCGACGCACAACGCGGCGCCGCGCGCTTCGACGCTTTCAGTGCAAAGACGCATGCATGCGTAATTTATTATTTTGATTAATTTCAGTTCTTGACGAATGACACAGCGTTTGATGAAAAACGCTGGGTACCTACATAGTTCAAATTCTTATACAGCATTTCTAAAGTCAGTTATCCAAAAAAGAGCAAAATGGATCTAGAGGGGTATTGATTCGTACGGACAACAACAAGATTTATCAAAAGCAACGCCTTCCGATAGTAAAACTAAGATATTAGTAACACACTAACATTTCGATATCAATTTGTCAACGAGTGCCAATCTCGGTTCTACTACGCCACAAATTGGTTTTTGTGGACATACGTAGACTTTGTAGGTGTTCTGTGTTCCATCAAGGGGATACTGAGGCATCAATCACCCTCGACTCTTTTGAAGTGCGCCCCACGCCCGAATCGTTATTGACCAACGTAGCTAATATCAATCTTGTCACTTCTCCTCTTTCTAATAACATCTCCAGTGACAGACAAAATGAAATCAAAAACCGAACTGTTTCGGTGGAAAATGTATTAAAAAGCGATGTTTACAGTCAACAACCGACAGTACCTTTACGTTTCCTAAAGCATCTTGTAGACACTGACATTTCCTATGAGAGGTGCAAAGCGGCGATAAAACAGGGCGTGAAGGAACTCTTCTAAATATGGTGCGTTTATAAATAGTTCGTGACGAGCTCCAGAATAGAGATTTTGAGCGAAATAAGCCGGTAGGTGTACAGTGCGAGAGAAACAAAATAAAATATCGCGTGACATATGACAGCGCACTAATTTAAGTCCCCAACCGGCGGAGGGCCAGTAAATCAAGCCGCTCCCGTGCACGAAATGTAAATATGGGTATGAGCGAGCACGCCCCGCATGCAACAACACCTCAGATCGCGTTAATAAACCTGACACATGAATATTAATATTCACAATTTTGCCGTCACGTATCCTGCCATTAGGATTAAACAAAAGAACAAAATCATAGCGTAATATATTACAATGCACCTTGTAAAGAAATAGAAGGTGCATTGTAATATATTACGCGATACATCGCAGTATTATTTTGAGCAAGTGTTCTTACATTTAGAGAGTTCTTACATTACATTAAAAGTCGTCCACAGTTGTTTTTTTTTTTTTTCATTGATATACTTACAACTAGTGCTTCATTGCGACCCCACCTGGTGATAAGCAGTGATGCAATCGTTGATGGTGAGGCGCATTAGTTATTAAGAGTCTATTCACTCCTGCCTTAAAGGCACCGAAATTATAATCGGACGGGAAGATCGCGGCAGGAAAATTGATCCAGTCCTTCGATATACGCGGTATAAACGAAGAGACGAAACGCTTAGTCTAGAACGTAGAGGTTTTAACAACATAAGGATGGTAACTCGCCGTACGTCGGGTTATCCGATGGTAAAAAGAAGATGGCGGAATCAGATCATGCAATTCCCACGCAAAGTGCATCCTGTAAAATACCGAAAGGCTGGCTACCTCAGGCCTGTGCTTAAGGCTTTGTTGACTGGACTTAATTAAATCTGGATCACCGATTAGCCTCTTCGCACACCTTTCCACCGAGTCCAAAGCTGTTAAGGGGCCTTTTGCATAACCAGCCCACATGTGGCTGCAAAATGATAGATGGTTTTATAACAACACAATACTTGAAGATGGGTAGTTCAGCGTACCTTGTCTTACAAAACGGATTGCGGAAAACTGTTTAAAATGAAGCTATTAAGATTTTATATTATAACAATCAATTGCATCATATTGTTTTATCTATCGCTGGAATATCTTCCGGATTTCGAAGTAACTTGTTCTTAACATGTACGGATTACATAATTATTACGGAACAGTGCGGGCTATGGATAAATAAAGCGTGGTATAGAGGGACGGTGAGTTGTACCTACGAGTAGCATGCTACGAGCTCGAGCCACGTGTGGAACGCCCGACTATTTTTAAGGAATGTAACACTTTTGGATAACTATACATTACACGCCTTAAATCGGAAATGGTTTTACTTTCCCGGGGCACGCTTTTGTGTTGACTCTACTGTGAGCTCAGTAAATAAAAAAAAACAATACAACCTCGACGTTAATGGCGTTCTTAAAATATTGTGTTTTGATAGCAGCTGATGGCAGTTCTGTTGTATGTTTGTTGATTTAATGTCCAGAAGTGCTGACCTTATTAGTTAATATAGACTTAACGGTTAGTTTCTATTCCATCATTTTAATAATGCAAGTAATTCGAGATGTTCAAACCGCTAAGCACGCCTGGAATGACGGTATGATATAAAATTTTGGTAATTTGCATAAAATTTGCATATTCTTAATTACAAGATCACGTTTTGGCATGTCTATGTGTAGTAAAGTCGCAAAAAAATAATGTACAAATAAGAGTTAATTTACATCGTAGCAGTCTGGAGTCACAGTCACGACTCGGCTATACCAGCCAGCATTACTCACACGCGTATACAGTCCGATTGCGACCGGGATAAGGAAAACTACATCTACAAGATAAATAACGGTGCTGACAGTTATTAGAAAACTAATTAATGGAATAAAGTTAAACATTGGAAGCAGATAATCAAAGTGTACAAATGACTACGGGATTGTTCGAGTTACCGCGAGGCCCTGGAACGGAAAGGCTAACTGAAAGAACACTGTTGAGATAACTCACTGACTATAAAGTCAGTAAAAGTCTGACACTCACTCTCGGTTCACCCAGACAGTAAGGAGTTATTTGATGACTTTAAATTAAAAAAAGAAAACAAGTAAAAGGTGTGCACAAATAAAAGTCGCATAATTACATCGTAAAAATTGTTATTCCTAAACGATTTTCGAGTGCAAATGCTGCTATTACAGCAGTCTCTTTGAGTTAGTATAAGTACGTAATAGTAGTAGTTATGCAGGTAGTTGTCGGCAGCAATTAAAACTGTGATCCACTTCAGTACACTAATGAGCGGCCCAGACAGCCTCCCCTACACGACTTCGATGCTGACTCGGCTCCGTTTGTTAGCTTATAAAGCCAATTAATGTTAACGTTAGCACCGCCAGTTGCTTTCCGCTTACTTTTGCGAAAAGTCGCTAGAAAGCTTGTCATTTTGTTTACTGTTTATCGATGACTAAGACAAAGAGGAAAGCCGCAATCGCGTGCCAGCCCACTCCGATGTGTGCTGTTGACTCGAGTAAGATGATCCTCTTGACTATGAGAATATTTTCACAGCGTACAAGCTATTTGTTTGACAAACACTTCAGAAGCTTATTATCTTGTTTGCTTATATTTCTGTAAGTTAGAGTCAAATAAGTGTAGGTCTACACCAAGCACGAATAATCGATAGAAATATAATAGTTAGACCACGACAATGCCGGAGGACATTTCCTCACGTAGCAAGTCTACTGCCAGCCTTCATTCAGGGAACTGGGGCTACGTGCATGCACTCCACAATATGCCATGCTATGCCAGTCTACATACAGTCTAATGTAATGTAAGTAATACCAACGCTAAAACATAAACCAAACATTGTGACACATTCTGAGAACAAAAACATCTATTTCTGGCTAAGCTTTTACGTTTGCAATAAATGAATGACGTGAATATAACATTCCGTCTACGCAATGAAGCATACAATTTTCAAGGACATATTAACTAGCGATTGCTTTTTTAATAACTTATTTTGTTTTTTAACCAACTTCAAAAAAAAGGAGGTTTCTCAATTCGACCGTATATTTATGCCTTTTTTATGTTTGTTCGCGGATAACTCCGTCGTTTATGGACCAATTAGCAATTTTTTTTCCCCTTAAAAAATGCTTCCGGATTGGTCCCATTTTTTCAAAATCCAGTTCTGATGATGGGATGCATGAGGAATCGAGGGAACTCCTCAAATATTATAGACAGCTATATAGTGATTTTGGTATTTTTATCGAGGACTTAAGTATTTACAGTCAAAAAGTAACATTGGATTTGAGAAAGTGGAACTGATGAAGAAGACCAGAAATGGCCAACGGAACTTCATACTCGCATAGATATCACAATGAAGATAGTTAAGCGACTATGACAATACAAATAAATAAATGGTTCTGAATAGTTATGTTGAAAATGGTATCATTAAAGTGATCTGATGATGATGATGATGATGAAGCCGGAAGATAGGCACCGGAACTCCGTAATGAATCAATGTATCCTAGCCGTGTTTGGGCTTGTTAGAATTTTCATGAGATCTGTGCACTTTGGCTATGAGGTACTATCAAACTGATCTGATGATGGAGCCGGAAAGTGGAAGGTATACACGAGAACTTCATAGGTAGGTAATAAAACAATGTATCCTAGCAGTGTTTGGTTTGATTGGAACTGGTTATAATAAGTGTATCGCAACTAAAAAGTGTGAATTATAAAACTTTTTACAAAAAAGAATAACCGACTTCGAAAAAAAAAACACTAAAAGGATTTAATTTCGGAAGTCGGTGTTAAATAAGAAACAAACAATACCGAGAAACACCGAATTCAGAAATTAAAGTTATTTTAATCCTTTTAGTGTTTTATTTTTAACCTCCTGGATTCTAGAAAAATAAAATCGATATTATTTAAAACTTAGGTTTTCTGATATTTCAGGGGTCTGTAAATGTCAAAAAAAAAAAATGATAAAAAAATATTGTATTTTATATATAGATAGATTTTACTTATGTCTTATACATACAACAGTGGTTCTGTATGTATATGACACGAGTATTTCATAGACAAATTTCGAAAGAATTTTCGATTCTTTATGTAATATAGGTATGACATTGGCATCCAGGAGGTTAATGAAGTCGGTTATTTTTTTTTTTTTTTTGTAAAAAGTTTTTTATGCTCTTCTAGCGCCACTGTACTCAACTGTGGACGACAAAACAATTGAGGGTAGTTATAATTTTTAAAAGCTTTGTTTATTATTCACCGCTTCGTACGTTACCATGGGGGTAAGTTGTCAAGTATTATCTTGTAATTTATTAAAATAATAACAATGTGGATAATTTCAAAATAATTGCAAAGTGTGGTTTCAAAATAGATATAACACACATAATAAAGCCATTTCAACTTAACAGTAACATAACTGCGGTCGTCAGTGTAAAATTTGTTTCTTGTACAATTTGTGAAGAGCGATTGATCGTATATTTTGTTACATAATGTATAATATTTTGTTACATATTATGATCAATATGTACATACAGTATCAAGTTTCTATACTCAAATGAGTACTTACAGCACTCTTTAGAGGAGCGCGAGTTTTCTTTCCCTTCGTGTTTTCTGACTAAAAGTTAGAAAACTTTTTATTTGGCTATATTACGATAGGAAAATATCATAAATAAAACACCGATAGTTTGTGTCTGCCGCTTAATTCAAAACTCCGGCAACTTGGTGATTTCCCAAGTCGTTCGGCGAGATCTTATCATTTTCATAATAGTTTCTGAGCAACATACGAGAAAGTTAGTTACGAGTTCTATGTACGGTGAAATGACAAAAACGAAAGCATTTAATTATACTACATACTCTCTATTATGTATAATCTTAAAGAGTATGCATAAAGGTGGTAGAAATTAGTATGATGGGTGGAGATCACTTTGCGTGACGCTTGATACAGAACATTGTAAAAGTGGTAAAAGTACGCGCCATATTGCAGTTTATCTCATATTTACATAGAGACTAAATTACTGTACAGTTATTTAATACCGCTGTACCAACCGCGATGGTAACTAACGCACGTGAATAAGAAATTAAGATCAGCGCGATAGTTAGATGCTATTTAACAATACATCGAAATATCCAATCAATTATAATTACTCTGGTGTTTTTAATTAACAAGCTTAGTATAATGGTGATTTAAAACTGAGCAAGAACTGGCATAGTGATGTAGCTTTCTAGTCAGTTTTACACGCGCGGGGACAAGAGCGATAGAAGTCATTTACTGATTTACCACCTCTAAGAAAAGCCTGGATAGAAGTGTTAAAAGTATTCATAGCAATATCTTTCGCAGCAAGGGAAGAAGGGATAGCATTCTCGCACTTATTAACGACAATAGAACTCCCACGAGAAATTCCCGGATTCAGGTGGGGTGGCAAAACGCAGGGGTCGCGGTATTACACCGCCATTACAAAAACGTGTATTCTAGGTAATTCCATAAATTGCAGTAAAAATCGATAGCTGTGATAACTGTTCCCCGTATTACGAGTATCAGTTGCAATGAGGTGTCTGATATCGCAGCCAATTGCTTGATAACGGTAAGAGTCATTGCTGAAATTAATCCGCTAGGAAAATTGTAATCATATCAGGAAATTGATTTATTTTCTAAGCTGTTTACAGTAATTTTACAATAGTCTATTTCGTTCAAGAAACAAAGGTTATATCTAAAGTCCAGATATACATACCTAGGCTTGTCATAGTCTGTCAAGTATATTCATTGTATACTGGAAATAATTGCACTGCCTTAATTTTCTTAAAATTGCAACAGTCAGGTGTCATTAGTATGTATACAGTATAAACTTTAATGTTCATGAAAATAAACATGAACCGCTACTCTTTGAATTGTCGGTGACATGATGTGAAATACAGATGCTCGTCGGAATAAGTGCCTCGGCGAACGAATAACGAGGCAAACTTGCAAAGCGAAAAATTGTAAAAGCTTTTTATGAAGCCAGACTTAAAATAAAATTGAGAATATTTTCAGTGCAGGTTGCCCCAGGTCGGCGCTGCGTCCAGGTCGTATAATACAATAAGTTATGCATGATTGTAGGTAGTAAGGTACACTAGGACTGTGTGGGCGCGGTGCGCGGCGCAGCGAGGGTTGAAGCGGGTCAACGGCCGCGGCGAGACGTGACGTCACCCGCCCTACAGCTGTCTATGACGTCACCGCGCCGCCCTGCGCAGTCACAACAAACCAAAGCGTGTTCTAGTCCCTAAACTTATGATTCAATCTCGCATCGGCTAACAATGCGGTTACCACATGTCCTCGTATATGATATTAAAATTCGATATCGTGTGGTTACTTAGTCACATGACGTAAACGAACACTTGTGTTTCGATGAGAACTTTATTCAACTCAATTTGGGCAGCTGATGAAACATCAGGGTACCGACCGGCTAATGTTTTTGGCACTTCGATTAGATTACCACATGTTATTTGACAGTAAGTACCTACTGCTTTAAGTTAAATTTATGATATTGCAGCTATAAGCTTTAACATTTCATTCAACAAGTTCATTTCAATAACGGCACCTGTCCAAATAACTAGCATAGCTTCTCTTTTATTGTCATTCATTTGCTAAAGTAAAACACAGAACAATACTTAAACACTGTGTAAGTGATTAATTGACCGCATTGGCAAGACGAAACGCATTAAATGGAGATCAACAGCCATAGAAAGTACCGTAGCGGTGCCTAGCGGGATTGCCGTGATTTCTCATCATAACTGGCGAGAGCCGTCGCACTCGCGCCCGGTAACGCCGAATTGTGCTCTCGAATAGAGAATATTTCACGTGCAACTGTACCTAATGACGGTACGAATACGAACGGTAATAGTCTGGGAATCCGGCCCACAAACAAAGTATTTAACATGCATATACTAGATTATAGCGAAGAGATAGCCTAAACAATACAAGTACAGACAACAGCACTAGTATGCAAATGGTACAGAACAATGTTTAGATATTGCAAAAACCCTCTCGCTCGGATCGTTCACATGATCGCACTGTAGTTTCCCAGAGGTCCACATTAAAGATTTGAATCAGCTCAGTTCTCGCCACTGTATGATTCATGACTGCTGTTTTTGTAATAGCGCCGAATACCTACTGTGAACGACGCGATGAGCCATCTTGAATACCATATTGCGCGGCGGAGCCCCACAAAAAAATAATATACAAAAGATATAATAACTCTCTTCTGACAGATTTAGGTTATATATTTTTTATTTATATCTATTATAGTGACACTGATTTTCTTTATCCGTATATGCAATTAATACCTATGGCTTTCTATCGAAACTTGACGATAGATTTTGCGTAGTTTAGTCCTAAGGTTCAAGGGATATATTGATGAGATAGATTGGATGATGATTGTAAATATTTTAGATGTGAGTATAGCGTTCGGTAGACACGTTTTGGTCTGCACCGGGAGGCATTAGCGCCGATCGATCAGGTGGTCTGCATTACGACAGCTCAATAGGACATACATCTGTCTCGTGCAGTCTGGCCGGCCGCAATGGGGCCGATTGCACCAACGATATATCGCTAGAAAGCTACATGTCACCAGAAATGGTCAAACTCATTGCTACATAACAATTCATCTTTATGTTTTGGCTTTTCTATTTTCTTATTTTCATTTTCTTAACTAAATGTGATGTACATAATTAAGTTTAATTTGTACAAACTACAAAGCTAGAAAGGCAAATAATTATTTGTTTCTATAAGAGCGGCAATCGTCGTTAACTACCTACCAAATACTTGGCATTTACCCTATCTTGAAGACAAAATTGTTTTTTGTCAATTAATACTTATCTGAATTGGCATTATTTTAATAGTTATCACTGGAGGTCGGGGTTACTTTTATTAATGAATTGAATGAATCACAGGACACGACATAAATGAATGTTCTATCAGAGGTGATAGTTAAGAGCGGCCAACCCGAGGTACATTTTCATACAACCGCTCCAATACGTGATTGTGATTACATATCTTTCTTCGAATATTTTGGCTTCTATAGAAATCAAAACGTAAATTTGTGTAAAACTAATCCAATAAAAACCTCTGAAAACCTGCTATTTCACGTGAACTTTGACCCTCCATAATGTACTCATATATTAAAAATATGAAAAAGTACTTCTATAGAAGCCTTGCACATTTAATCGAGATTCTAAATGATGACATTTTTTTTCCAAAACTTTAAAAGGTTTAAAAAAAAACACGTATTTTCTTGAACAAGTTTTGTGAAATATTAATCTGTATTATAACAACAGAGTTTTTAGGCGTTATCTCTCTTTTGTCGCGTTGGCTCTTTATTAAAAATCGCGTTGGATTGACTTAGATGAAGCAACAAGCTTTTAATTCACGCTCGAGGCTGACAATATGCGAGTGGGCAAGGGCCACCTTAAGTGGAAGACGATGTGGAGCGAATATGATGAATTCTTACACGAGTCCAAACATAATTTTAATTAGTATTTCGTTTAAAGTATGTAATTCAAATTACATACAATGCATAATGTACATCAGAATCAGGTTGCATGTGCAAAGCTGTTACGTGGTGGTGAATCGTTGCTGATCGTAATGGCTCCAACTCTTCCGCTAGCCGGCTCTGCATGTTTACGACACGACTTTATAATTAGGTAGAAACTTTTACTATGCAAAAACTGAAGCAGAATTCCACATGACGCGATTTTTGTCGCGAGTCATTTTATTATTAAGTACACAAACATAATTAAGCACGCGATTCGCAAGCCGGTGTACGCGGCTCTCTTTTATAAGATTTTTCGTTTAGAGAAACTACTCTTAAAACTTTATTACTCCTGGTGAGCAACAGGGTTGGCAGTTGGGGTTTGTTAAAAATAATGTAAAATTGTATGGAATTAGAGTCAGTTATTCATTGCGGAGCAGAAGCTCGATGAACGAGCGCGAAATAGCATTAAGTCCGTCGTGCAATAATCCCATTTCCACGGTAGGTTCGTAGACCTCCGGCGCGGGGCGTGAGCGTGGCTGCTGCGGCGCGCCGGTGGCCGGCCGTCGTGCCCGCTTGGTCCGCGCTACTTGCTACCCACTTGGCGCTTGCGTGCTGGCCTGCTCGCGCCTCCGCCCAACGGGAATTGCATTAATTAATCTAATCGAAAACTAACCATTCACTGCGACCGTTTGTTATGGCACCGCTGCCTACCATCTTGCTCTCAGGGATTAGTTTAATTAATTAGTCATGCCACTCGTGCCGCTATGAGTAGACGCTGTCACGCAAAGCTTTAACCACCTACTCGACGTTTGACCATTCGTGATTTTAATTTCTTCGTGAATTTTTCAATACATAAGCGAAGGCGCACACGCAGACGAAGAGATGCTCTTTTGTATTCAAACATGAAAAAATGTATTCGCAATTTTCTCTTCATACTTAATTCTCATCACAAAACTTTATTTTTTACTACATAGCTATAAACAATTATTGTGTTGTTTATCGTAGGTATTAGGTACGAATATTAAATAATTGAATCCCATTGTCTACTTAACTACTTAAAACTTGTAGTCCGCCAAATAGCATTCAAATATACTAAGGGTTAACCCTAACACTGCAGACGTGCGAATAATTGCACAGTATCATCAACATCACCAATCACTAAAAAAGTTAGTTTGAAAAAAAAAAAGCACCACAAAGAGGTTATGTGAAAAGCCGGCCGGCCGGCGGCGCTAGATACCGGCGGGCGGGGCGGCGGGTGAGCGGCACGCGGGGAGCTGTTTAGTGGCTACACTCACATGTGTCAGCACAGCACGGTGCAAGCGCCTGGTCCTGGGCGGGCGGAGTCACTAAACTGAACGTCACGGGGTCGCTAGGCGTGCGGTTTCGCGGTGGCCGTTCGCGCGGCCGGTGTCTCGGGGACTGGCGAGTGGAGCCGCCTGCCGCGCGCGCCCGGTGCAGCGCCCCAGCGCACCCCGCCGCCCCCCCCGACGCCCGCGCAATTCGCCCTCCAGATGCTACTGCCTGTCACCGTTTACAGAAACCTCCAGAATCCACAGCCTGCTAATCCCTTTTCAGGAGTGTCAAATTGTCAAAAAAAAAAACATAAATATTTGGATAATCCTCAAAATTTTACTTTTTAACAGATACCATTCAAAACTATCATTGTCCGTGTAACAGATTTAGAATTTATTTGCAAATAGAATATAAATACGCTTTAAGCAACTTGGAGCATATCTCTTCGTGTGATAAGTTGCGCGGAGCTGATAATATAGCTACATCGGCGCTTGAAGATGGCGACCATCAGCCGACGACCCCGGCGGCCACGCTCCGCCGCGCCTTGCGCCGCGCCGGCTCGCCGAAACTTCGCACTTCACTTTTCTACAAGGAACAGTTCAAAGGCGCAAGCCGTGAAATTACCGCAAAACTGACGTACTCGTAACTACAGACGTCTGTCACTTCACTCTACAGAGACAATTGTTCAAACACAAACATAGAAATTGTTGCATTTTGATTGGCAATTGAAGGTAGAGCCAAAACAAATGACCAGAATAATGATTTCCTAACACCGTCGTCAGATTTAAATCGATCAATCCAATATCAGTCTACTAAAAAGTAATTACTTGTTACGAATACATCATTTATCCATGTCACCCTTATTTTATAATGTAAACAATGCTGTAATGGTAATGCGAGTATATTCCTGGTGCTTTCATTAAAAATACTAACCTAGCCAAGAACAGTTAATAACAATTATTTATAGTGACACTATTTACGTATTTTTATGAGCCCTGTTTATATTTGACTGTTCTACAGAAACTTCAAAATTCCAGAATGTCTTGAAGATCTCTAGCTTCGAGCATAAAAGCAATTTCTCAAAATCAAAGAAAGATTCAAACTGGATATCTATTTCAGTGCCGCCTTTCAGCAGTCATTGTTAGCTTGGCCTATAGATTTTGTGTAACGTGTTTGTGAACACACCCTAGATACAGGCGTAATTCTTGGTGATCAACATTTTGTCATCACAATAAAATGTGGTATTTCGAAATCATTTCAACTTTTCCTGCATCCGTAGCGAAATCTAATCTTGATTAATATCTAACTACAAAATAGTTGCGAATGAACAAGTGCCGTGTATAACTTGCATTAAATTACCTCGCAGTCTACTCTCATAGAACAATTAGCCTTTCTAAAGCCTTGCTTTCGCCAGATCCAAAAATATAAATGCAAGCAGTTTCTTGCACAAGCATAAAATTTCGTTTTGACATGGATGATTAGACGTAAGTAAGATTTGGATTTCAGATCAATTAAAGTCTTGGGAGCATGCGAAATACGATCCATGTCCATTTAACAGGCGGTTATTGAACGATGGTGGATATCAAGTATTCGTGGATTAACCAATCTGGGAAACAATGGAGACATTACGAGCTAGCCGGATAAGGTGAAGTTTGGTCCGCATCGGGTCGTGCTGAATTTCGAATGAGGCGGCGATTCTCGCGGCGCAGTCGGCTCCACGCCTCATAAATGTCTAGTTGGAGCTATTATAAAGTCGACATGACTCATGCTTGCTTCAATCAAACAATATTTTGCACAATCCATCTATAGAGTCATCGAGCAACGTTGTTCTTACAGACCTTTAAATGCACTGCGCGCAGCCAGCTCAGGAACCATTACTCCAAATCAATGAATTATTGTCCATTAATATGAAGTAAAATATCAAATTGGTCTGAAAGCTATTCAATCAATAGTACTCGTACTATGTCTATAGGGTAACACTTCTGTACAGTTAGTTGGGCGGATGTCACGGCGTCTTTATTTAGTGGCGATAGCCTCTGTCGCCAATTATGGGACATTACTCATGCGTGTGTTCTTTATTAATAAGTGTAGTATTAACAAACATTGACGGCATATGATAAGTTATTTTAAACTATTGTAAGTTCCATAGGCCGTCAGTAGCCTGAACGATGACTTTTACATCTGTAATAATTTGGAGGCCGATCGTACAAAAATTGTTCGGTCATTCAACTGGCGTTCGCAAAAACAACAGTCTATTGTGGAAGTGCGTAGCACGAAGCGTGTCGTGGTGGCAAGCGCACACATGGTGAAGCTGGCCAAAAATGAACTCAAGTAGAAATTGAACAATCCATACATTGGCGAAAATTTCTCAATATGACAAGACTGACCATATTGTTAAAAATTTCCAGAGATTTATCCTGAGAAAATCAAGAGGATTTCGTTCCAAATTCTACAATCCGCAAATTGCTTTCACCCGTAGATCGGTTGTCAGATTACACCGTCTGGGTACTGGTATGGCAGCACAATGGCGAAGAGCAAACACGGATCAAACCGAACAGAGCTCGACAAACACAGACTGTTTAGCAAACTAGTGCCATTCCATGCAAATTTTTATTCGAAAAAAACCTGCACAGCGTATTCCAAAATTTAAAAACCCTGTCGTATATGACGACAGATTTTAATTTACAACAGATTATACTGTGAATGAAGCAACATGTTAAGGCGTATGATTTGCAGCGTATAATCATTTTTAGATTTACTTTTGACGTTTAGCCATGGGAGTCATGATGTATGTTCTGCTTGATAGATTTCGCGAGAGAATCAAACGTGCTTTAAGTAATTAACATGCAAATTGAACACAAATGGGGAACATTAATTTTTTAGTTGGATTGGAGTAGGTCCTCTAAAAAAGGTTTTCTGGTCCCTAACGGAGTTATCAGTAAAGATTTCCTAACTAAGTGTTACACTTGCGAAATATTATGGAATGAAGGTAAACTGTAAGACAATTTTTTTAAATGGCTAAGAACATCTTGAATAAGATCTAGTTCTTGAAATTTCAACGCATTTGGTTAGTTTTACCAATAGTGTTAATTAAATCTCACGTATATTAGTTATTAAAACATATTGAGTTCAAATATCTATACTATCTTTTTTCGTTACCCAATTTACTTCATTACTACAACACATAAATTAATTGAAAATAATTAAGCACGTAAAATGACGTAAGTGAATGAATGCAGCCGACTGCCGAGCTATGCTGGGAGTGGGCGCGATGCATTCTGCAGCATTGTTCATGTGTGAACTCAATTAGCTAGTTTTGCTGTTCGTGACAGACTTACATGTCGACCACGAGACGATAGCAAGTCTAATTGGCGGAGAAGAAACCTCTTGATACTGCGATGGAGGCTGGTAAGTTGGTTACACAGACGCCTCCGTATTCCCGCCCACTTTCTCCCTTGCAACATGTAAACTGAGCTTACACCACGTTTCAACACATTACATGTCGTTAACCTCCATACAAATCAGTGTTTACATTACTAACGTACCTCTACTTAAAACATCAACCAAGTGCTAATCAACACTCCACAGCAAACATGCATGCAGTATGCTGCAGATAATAAATAGGTAGTCGTCGTTAGGCACCATAAAATATAATGTAAGCTCCTACGGTGTAGCGGTTCCCATTTGGAAAGACTTGTCTAATGCTTTCCATTTGAAGCTCGTAAAACGATGTCGTCATTATCACTAAATTATTCAACGACTGTCATAATAATAAAGGACGATGGTTCTACAACTATGGTAATGAAAACTCAACAATAACTAAAAGATATGTAATGGGAAAACATGGCCTTAGGGTCAAACCCACCTGACAGCGGTGCAGGCAAGCCTGCAGGGACTCGGGCGGATAAAACGATCGTATAACCGGAGGAGACAGGTCGTGGCCCGGCCCGTATCTGATCCGCAATTCCATTACATAATTTATGGAGGGATTCGTTGTCCTCTTGTCCACCGGCAAATGTATAACATACCACGGTCTTGTTTTCATACTGAAATCTGTTCCTGAATCGCCTCAGAATAATTCATGAACTATCCTTCAGAAACGAACTGCTAAAGAACTGTCGATAAATAAGAAAATTTTAGAAATTATAGGAAAACCGAAACTGTAAACAACTGAAATAGCTCTACTATTTATAAATAAACCTCAAAACAAACAACGCATGTTTAAATGTTGACAAAATGTTGGTAAGGTCAACGGCTGACATGTCGCGCATAAAGTGGTTGTAACATATGATCACAAACGCCTATCATAATGTGCAATCTTGTTGTCACTGATATCGTTAGTGATATGAAACAGCGAGCGACTATGCCACCCACGTGGCCCGGAACTCCGGAATGTGACGCTGAACATTTGGCCGCGATCCAACAGACAATTTACGACGAAGTAAAATTAAAATGTGCAATGTTTCCATATAGCGCGTCATCGACGGCCATGTACGTAGCCATCGTGATGATTCCACACTTTTATTTAAGTTCTGAATACGACTTAAGCTGGCGGATTCACATAGCCCGCATAAATTGCGCCTCTGTAATCCCCCGTTATTCGATTGAAAGGATTACGGTGTTCTTTATCAGCCCTCGGAAGGGGACCGGTTGTAATGACAAAAAGAGACAAATTGAGGAAGTCGTTCCTCGCCTCTTTCACAAGAAATGAATGTTTTAATTTTAACTGGAGTTATGCTATTTTTAATTGCTGACGGATTATTAAGTCAGCAACATCATACAATGGAATCGAAAGAGTAGGTATCAAACATTTGTAATGGTAATTCTAACATGAATACTACAATAATAACTACATGCAGGGAAAAACAAACATTTATGATATATGGGATTTGTATTGTTAAAGTTTTCTATTGTCATTATTCGAATACATAAATCCAAATACAGAAACTGACAAACGCCCTAACTTTCCGCGTTTGTGTCCTTTACAAAAACATGTATTAAAACTTTATCAAGAGCACTTAGTATTCTAAATACATTTGTAATTCTAAGATCGCAAGTGTAGTGTGTAGTATGTCGCGGTAAGGGCTGGGCCGCTGGGGGTTGCACAATAAAAGTGCGGATGTCAAAGAGACGGCGGGTGTAACGAGCACCGTGCAGCCAGCCCTCCTCGTGAACAAACTCTGCACTTTTATTGCGAGCCACCCCTCAGCAGCGAGACCACTCGACTGCGAAATACATAATCATTACAGATAAAGGATCCCTACGACAATATTGTGGCAAGTGCACTGAATTATTAAAATTTTGTTTTAATATGGTGATGAATTGCAATGAATGCGCCAAGTTACATTTATTTTGGCAGTTCAAAAGTATTAAACAAATAAACTAGTGCGCCTCACCATCAACGATTGTATCACTGCTTCCCATCAGGGTAGAATCGCAGTCAAGCACTTGTTTATTTCAAATAAAAAACAAATAATATCATCTATTAAAACGCTGAAAAACATTGTCAGTCAGAAATATTACTTTCTGAAAACGAATTAGACTTGTTTACTGAGAAGCCTCAAACTTCGTATACCTACCCAAATCAATCAAAATCTGTGTTTGCTCAACTATTCTAGGCATAGCTTTCTACGAGTACAAATATATATCTTCTAGATAGACGCCTTCCCAAACTACTTTCTATGAACTGTCAGCGCCGGAGTTTATCCAGTTTTTCTCTTATCTATTTTTAGTTTGGAATACTAAAAATAATCGAATGGTAGGTGTGATGATGAGCAGGCCATTAGTGAAGCGAGGCATGTGCCGGTCACCGTCCGTCGTGTTTACAATGCAAATCATCGAGCGTCGCCCGCGCAAGTCCGCGGCTATGCGCAAGCGCAACTCGCATCCAATCGGCCGGCCGACATGACATGTGGAGCGAAACTACCCACTATACTTTCGTAGGGAACAAACGGACAAATCATATACACTTTCGACTGCCACTAAGAAAGTATAATGAAGCGAGTTTAATTAAGAAATTGCGAGTAACCGAAGGGCTTTCTACTATTTTTGTAGCAACAAAACGACATGATTACAATATTCGCTGTAGTTTTTTAAAAGGAACTTGGCGGAAGCAAAGATTTCACAAGCTGTCGATATACCTGTGCTTAATTAATGCGATTTTTTTGCTTAGTACGTTTTGTACATTTAGCCAGTGCCAAATTTAGAATGTATTTAACTTTTTGATGCAGAATACTGTGACTTTGTTTTCTGTAAGAATGCGGATGTGACACATTCTAATGATTTTGCAATATTTGGCAGCAAATGTATTGAGCACGTATTGAGTCAACCTTCTCGGCAAGGTACGCTGAGGAAGTCAATACTACAGTAAAATTCTCAATACCATTTCCCGGATTTGTGCTTGTTTCAATAATTCCACACTGCTTCGATACATTACAATATCAATCAATAATCTTTACATATACCGTGAAATTTTAATGGTTCTTTTCCCGCGGCAGAACGACTTGCCATAAGGAGTACTTTTGAAGCATGCAGTAAAAGTAAAAAAAAAAGACTATTTACAACAAAAAAATAACCGACTTCACTAAAAAAAACAGTACTAAAAGGATCAAAACAACTTTGATTTCGGAAGTCGATATTTCTCGGTATTCTTTGTTCCCTATTTAACACAGACTTCCGAAATTAAAGCTATTTTGATCCTTTTAGTGTTTTTTTTTTCTAAACCGACTTTCAAGCGGGCGAAGCCGCTGGCAGAAGCCAATAGGGAATATGCATGAAAAAACCGCAATGTTTTTTTTATTATCTAACCAGTTTATCAATAAATAATATATACAAAAATAGAATGCTAACTATGAAAATAATATCATAGTTGGCAAAAAAAGCAAACAAGAAAAGATACAACAATTTATAACAAATATTTCTGTCTTTTTTTAGGGTTCCGTACCTCAAAAGGAAAAAACGCAACCCCTATAGGATCACACGGTTGTCCGTCCGTCCGTCTGTCTGTCTATCAAGACCCTTTGTCTCGAGAACGCGTGGAGGTATTGAGTTGAAATTTAAACCATACAATCAGGTCTGAGGGCCCTTAAAGCTGTGAAAAAATGAAACTTCTAAGTCAACAAAAAAAAGATACGGCCGCCAAAAACGTATATTTCGACACTCAAAGGAATCAAAATTCATAGGGTACTTCCCGTTGACCTAGAATCCTGAAACTTGGCATGAAGCAAGATCTCATACCACAAGCATAGGAAAAAAATCTGCAAACAGTAAATTTGTAGTTAAGTAACAAAAAAAAAATTGCGATTCGAAAAATCTTTGTAACTCAATTCGATAACTGTTTTCATAGGTAAGTTTGTACGGAACCCTCAGTGCGCGAGTCCGACTCGCATTTGCCCGCTTTTTTTTTATTGCGGCCGTACCGTACAGGTGTAATACCTTAGCAGCTTTGAAGCTTTATAAATTCATTAGTGTTGAAGATTTTTTTTTTCACATATTTATACCAAAGCTAAAAATAGTTTTATTTACCAAATAGAGAATTGCTATTTCCTATCAAAACGGTCACTGAACCTGACTCGAAAAAATCCCACCAGACTACTGTGAATTTGTATTTGAAATTCAATGGACGGCTTTTGTAGTAAATCTATAAGAATCAATATCTGCCTATACTTAAGAAATCATTATGAATTAAATAAAAGTACAGTGAAGTTAGAAAAGTGTACCATTTCACTTACATTACATTCTACCCAGGATATAGGAAAGGGCCGTGCTTGTCTACAAAGTACAATCTCCAGCATACACGCTAATGAGCTCGCAATAGTCCACGGCTTGTTTAGCAACTAGGGCTCACTCTCATTAATCAATACACATTCTCTTTTAAACGGCTACGTTTATTTAGCAACATTTTCTTTTGGTAATTCCAAACAATTTTATCCGCTAGTGTGTCAGAGAGGTGCAGTAATTGTCTTAGAGCACAATTATCTCTATTAAGTGTATTTAGGCCGACGGTTCCTGTAATAACCATGTCTCTTAAAACATATGTAAGTAAGTGTGGATGACTCACCAAACGACTTGAACCGTAAAACGGTAGGTAATGTGGTAGAACGGGAAGGACTTAGCGTTTGGTACAGTGGAGAATAGGAGAGATGTGCTCGATGAATGTACACGTTTACAAAAAGATCATCGAATTTTTTAAATTATAAAAAATAAAGGCGTTTTCTACGTTTATTCGCTAACTCTTCCTAAACCACGCAACAGATTTGATGCGTTTTTCAATAGAATGAGCTATAAATGAAGAAGGTATAACCCTAGTCATAGTACACATCACTAGTATAAAATATTTCGAAACAAAATTCACACTTACAAATCTGAAATTCAAGTTTATTTAAAAATAATCTCAATAAAAACATACATTATGATTTACGTTTTTATGGGATAAAATAAAACCACTTCAGGCTTTTTCAATTTACAAGTAAGATTAAATCACCCTTTTCTAACGCATTAATTGTTGGGTGACAAAGCTCTAATTTAAGCCTTATTTGGTGGCGAGATAAGGTCCAGTGCGATATGAATGTTAATACAAATCAGCTGTGTGACAGATTGCCTCCAGCATATTTGCAAAAGCACAATTCCACACCCCTTCCCTCAATTGGCTATGAAATTACAATTTGCATGGTTTGACCTACAGCTGCCTTATTGTTCTGAAATCTTGATGGTGATGCAATCACATGTTTGATGTAACGTTAGAATTTGATTGCACCATAATAGCTGTTTCTCAATTTCAGATAATGTAAGAAGCCCCGGAAGAGTAGCGACTCTTGGGTCTCAAACGCTCGAAGCCCAGCATTGGTGAACGTATTTCGACAGAAATGACGATGATTTCCGGATTTTAATCTCTTTTATTTAAAACGGAACTTGTTCACCTAAAGCTGAAGAAGTGAACTTGCCAAGCAGATCTTGACAGATTTCATGAATCATCACTAAAACCCAGGTTGCAAATCTGAGTGCAGCACTAAAACATAGTGTAATCTTATACATTGTCATAATAAAACAAGACATCCGTACCGTATCATATTCCTAACAAGATATTGAATGAAAGTTGGCAGATAACGAAGATTTGTCCAACAGTGTCAAGGTCACCGCGTGTTGGACCGGGCTGCCAACTAATACAAAACATTGCGTCCACGCATTCGCGATTTACAAGAACAAATAACTTTGTTTAGTTTGGAAATTCATGACATTTTCAACATTCTTCGAATCGCGGCTTGAGAGTAAATTAAAATAAATAATGATTGAGATAACTTTTGGCAAGTGTTCATATTTCATTCATATGCACTGCACCATAACGAATTAAAAATGAATTTGACAAGCAACCTGACTACACAGTAGACTAAATTATGTAAAAAGAAGTAAATAATAGCCACTAGATTAATTGAATCCATTAGTAACACATAACGTGATAATGTTTCAACTATTTTCTAAGGTATTCAATTAGTTAGCAGCACAACTAAAGATAGGAGCGCACTGGTGCGTGCCTGTCCACCCAGCGTATCAATCGTTTATCGTTCTATCAACATCTACACACAATGTTATCGCGCAGGCATCGCGGCCAGACCGCGGGTCGACAACAACAGCATAATATGATTTGCACCCAATTTAGAAGCATTATCAACACAGCTATTTAAACAACAATTTGACAACACATAAGCGTCATATGATAAGCTCATAACTTCATACAGCCCCGCTAATAGCTAATGTCAACATTAATTCTCTTATATGACAGCCGAATATTAAGTTTCCATGCGAACAGTATTGCAAGCGGAGAAAGTGTTACGACAGGACTTACATCTGACCAATGACACAAAAAGCCTACTTCAATGGACATAAGGGTCAAATGTAAGCCTTGATATTTCGCAATAAGAGCTAAAATAAAATGACCATAATACGGAGGGTCTTAATCCAAAGCCCCGGGGTGTATTAGCGACGAGTGGCCTCCCCTATTTGAATATGCCGCTCGCGACAGTTTAAACATTTTAAATCGCTTAATCCAATGAGACGGGTGTGCTGTTCAGCGAAGCGCAAGACTGAAAGGACACGAAAGAATTTGAGATTTGATACAAGCGAAGCAAATCAATGACAAACCACACTAGCGAAACAGAATTTGCAGGAATAAGATCATCGATATCCGTACTGGAAAGTTAATTACAACGAGAACAGATTGCATATTATCGTAAACTATTTCCTATCTGATTTTATGTTCTGTAATTTTAAAGCAATTGGAAATCGCTGTATTTATAATACATTCATTTACAAAAGTAATAATTAGAAAGGCTTCGTATCGGTGTCGAGGGAAGGCGGGCGCGGCAGGGCTGCAACAAGGGGCAAAACAAAGTATCCAATTTCTCCACTTCCCCACTTCCGACGCAATTACGATACAATATTGTGGGGCTGTGGCGGCGCGGCCTGACCGCAGCCTGCCTGAAATCTAGGCACCGCAGCAATCTCGTTACGGAACATAAAATACTCTCTTATTGTTCGGCCGGTTTTTTCGCAAGACCTATTCAAATAAAGAAACCTGTGAGTAGCTAAGTACCGAGTCTACAGGTGTTTGTTTTACGTTTGAATAAACCTGAACCGGAATGACTCTTGAACATTAATCTTCATAATTTGGACCAAACGTAAGAGAAACGTTTTAAAACAATCAACTTTAAGCTCTTAAGCAAATACAAAAGCAACCAACGAGACATTTCTAGAGGACTTTCTCGAGTTTCCTTTTTTGACAGTGAAGTATGTTCGTTCTTAAAGCTATTACCTCATTCTCCCACAAACAATTATAAGAGGGTTTAACTTCCAAAATAACTGAATTGTTAAATGTTACAATATTGGATTAATTAAGATATTGGTTGAGTACAAAGCCAATAGAAGCCTGACAGTTGGTGGGTTCAAGGGATCCCTCCGACATTAAATGCGATGATAACATAATGCGTTGACAGGTCGGATTGTTACATTATGGAGCATTACTGCACCCTATTTTTCTTTCCCACAAAGCTGACACCAACATCCAGCTTGCAATATTGTTAATTTACTTTTAAATAACTGAATAACGAACAAAACACAAAAATATTTAGCAATCTATTTTACTTAAGATTCTTTTTAGGACTTTTACCGTAGCAACCCTGACAAAAGAATGTTTCCTGTATTACATGTTAATAAAAAAAACACAACTAAAACTTTTGAGTGTAATTTACTCGTAAAGACTGAAAAGTAAGTATCCACTCAACAACTTGAGCTGAAACACATCTTTTCCCCTCCCTCCGTTACAATTATTAAAAAGAAATCTCACACAAACCCTATTTCGTTCAACAGTGGCACAATACAAACTTTCATATTTACAAAACAAAGGAAAATTCTTTTGAACAACGAGAAAGCTCTTATCGCCGTGAGCGTCGCGTTAAAGACACTTCACAGAGATTTGAGGGCGCCAAAGTTATTGTTCTAACCATAATACTGAGACCCTCCCCGAGCCCTGGCTGCGAGCTTCATCGAGCGGGAGAGAACCGAGCACGGAGAAACACGGGGGGATATATGTGTCAAAGATCTCTGCTGAATGTTCCAACGAGGGCACTCGGTTCACGAGCGCACGCGTCATAATCATGTGACCCTTGTGACAACATAATCACACTTGATGCGTGCCAACTGATGCCGTCAGCCAAGCCATTTGTTACCTGATCTGTTGTCATTACGCGACAAAAATTGAACATCAATTCAATACCACACATTAGGCGTTTTTCAACAATAGAACTGTTGTCATTCAGTAAATAGCTGAAGCGAATCGTACGTGTGCCGACCAATATTCATAAGTCAGTCGAGAACCTTGCAGGTTGCTTGTTTTGACGGCTAATTGTCATTTTATCCTGTCTAGTGAGTTGCGGTGACTCACATTATTGTGTAAGCATGAGCTCAAGGTCGGCGGCGCAATTGATAGATAGCAAATACCGCATTCACGTAAGCGAACCTGTTTCAGTAATTAATATTGCACACGTAAATGCATTCACACAAGACTTGCCAAATTGCACCTGGCGTTAGCAAACGCAAAATTGGAGTAAAGATCAAATCTGTGCAGCCGTGTAAATAAATGATGTCGTTAGTCGGCTGTTGCACAATTTAACAGTATTTTTCCTCGCTTATGTTCCAAATAAGGTAATTAACATTGACTGTACTGAAGATAAACGATACAATGCACGTATTCGACCGTCTTTTCCGTCCTGAAAAACCCCATTTAGCCTCTACGACTTACCAGGATCAGCAGCCAATTGCCTGTACACCGCCAAAGCCACGTCGTCTTCACTCACGAAGTCCCACAGGCCATCACAGGCCACTACCACGAAGTCTTCATCACCATCTAGCTCCACTGTCGCGATCTCGGGCCGCGCCGTCACGTAAGGTTTGTATTGTGCGTCACCTGAACAAAAATGTAAGTTTTTATGACGGAATTATTGAAAGAATAAATATCTCTATCAGAAAAGATGGATGATGGATGGACTGTGTGAAAGAAATAAAGAAAGAAAAACAGTTTATTTACACGGAATGACGAAACTAAAAACTAGACAAACATAACATTTTAAAGGAAAGATATGCGCCACATCCGCGCAAAACGGCCGAACGCTCAGCATAAAGCTGTGCCCTCATGCACAATGCGATGAGCACACAGAGCGGGTTTTCAGCGTTGGCCAGTGCTGACAGAAAGACGCCGGAACGGTGCAATGTGCAAAGAGATAAAAATAAAATAAAAAATCATAAATGAACTACACTACTGACTACTACTACTACTGCTGACTATGTACTTTTTTTTTATTATATAGAGTCAGTGTGTGTAGCTGTTATTTTAAGATATGCGCCATGTTTGTAACAAATAAACTCTTTTTCTTTCTTTTCTTTTCTTCTTTTTCTTTAAATGAATTTTAGATAAATAAAATAAAAACAAGGAGACTGTGTATTTATGAAGTGACAACACCACAGAAAGATGATGTGGTTAGAAAACGAGGGAAGAACGAGTTCCGCCAATCTTACATCAATATTGTGACAAGTGCAGGAACATTTATGAGGTTACGGAGATTGTCCGAAAATATTACCACGGTCCTATAAAGGAAAATACAGGCGGAACACAGGTGGGTTTAAGTTAGTAAAGGTCAGACGTTCCCTTTTGCTCCTTTCTGATTGTGAGGCGTCGTCCGTCGTTGTTTCCTTTTTAGGTACCGAACCCTAAAAATAATATATTGTTTGGTGGTAGTAAAGGGATATTGCTGTATCATAGTAAATTCCTAGCAGCTAATTTATACCAAAATTATTATTATATAATGCACATTCCAAATTCGAAGGAAAGAAATAATTTCAAACCATCGAAGAGAAAAACCATGAAAAATTTCGGGAGAAAATCACGTACAGAGTAAAACCTTTCCACCAGTTTAAAGCGCTCTTTAACAGATGTTATAAAAAATGTGCTAATTTAAGGTTAAAACCACATGCGACCCAAGTCAGTGGTTTAAGAAACAACAGGTTACACCTTGCTATTAGCTTATCGCCTTCGTGCACCGCAGTAATGGTTTCACTAACAACTTAAATGTACACTGCTATAGTAACAACCTCCCATGTAAGCACAATACAAGTGTATCGACATTATTTGACAATGGTAACTGAAAACATTATCAAGCCAAGAAATACGTGGAATGACGATTATGATTAAGAGGGTTCGTGCCCCAGTTAATATTCAAATTCTAAGGGTTGTATTTGGTAAACAAATGAATATTCAAATGGCTTATTAAGAAAGTATGCATAGGCGTGAGATTGTAATCAAAATTACCATTATTTTTAACATACTTGTGTTTAGGAATCTCAACATATTCTATATATATTTAAGTTCAAGATCTAAATTTCTACAGTCATAAAAGGTCCTTCACAAGCTATACTTGATAGCCATATGAGCAGCCGATACAAGTCAATCCACAGACTAATCTTCCGTGAAAATCTGAGGATAGCTTAGATAGCCTCGGTGAGAAGGGGGATACAGTAAACGTTCGGGGCTTAATCTGCCATGGAACGCGCAATCGATGAGTTTCATCCCGATACGTGGGGACATGGGGCTCGGGCAGTACTGTGAAGAAAATGCCTACATTATTATGTTACGATGCCGTCGTCGCCCTTTAGTGTCCTTGATAGAGATGGGTCAACATTTGTCGATAATAATTTGTATGGAAAATGATGAAAGAATAATCTTTTTTTTTTTTTGTTTTTCTATTAATGTTGACAATTGAAATGCTAAAGGTAGGAACAAAACTATAAAATATACCCGCTTTGAAACGGTTCTAAAACTTATCGATGTAATCACAATTAATTTTGCCAATTAAAATCGAAAATTATTTATTATCAGGTTATTTAACAGCTAATTGGCGTTATAAAATATACAAAATAATAGAAATCTTGCAAAATCAGATATGAAGCATAAGGCTGTCGTAACATTTAGTTGCATAAAAAAAAATCGAGATCCTACCTAATTTTTTTTTTTTTACTTTTTAACGTCGATGTTCGACACTGCACTTCCTTGCAGTGCATCCCTATGGCAGTGCGTGTCCGAGGTGATCGATACAGCGGCGTGTGCAGTGGGGTCTGGGGTTGTTCCGAGGGAGTGCCTCACGCGAGGGAGGGCCCGCCGGAGCGACACCGCGGCGCCACCACCACTCAGACATTCATACTATTTTTATAAAGAACGGCTGAGGTAAAAAGCTAACAGACTTGGGAAATCAATCCAATCTTTAAGTTGGGAAACGTGGGAGAGACTTTTAAAGTAAAATCAACATGTTTTAACTAAAACAAAAAATATGTATTTTTTTTTTATTATTATTATAGACACGCGTTTGACCACTATCTCATCAGATATAGCAGTAAATAAGTTGTGAATAAATTTTACATTAGTTATATTTTCGTATCAGTATGCAAATTAAAGCTAAAATTATGGTTAATTGTACCCAAGTTAATAGCCTTTTTTAGGTTTATATCCAGAATAAATCACAGGATTTGAAAACAAAGCCATAACCTCGCCATATTCTCGCTAACATACCCGGCCACTCATAAAGTATTGCGAAAAAAAGTTTTGACGTATAAGACTCCGGCCCCTTGTAATTATTTTGAAAACTTTGTATATTTAAAAGTAAAAATACCATTGTTCGAATTTTAAATTTCCCTCCACATTTTTTTGAAGTTGTATTGATTCAGAAGCATGAAACTTTTTATAGAGGCTGGTGGTGGAGAATTCTTTGAAAAGATTTAATAAAAATATTATATCCATAGAAGTAAGTTTTTTAGTTTCTTAAAACTTTCTGAGTATCCCACGTATTGAATTTAACAAATTAATATTTGTATGTTCAACCTTTTCTTTACCAAGTGGACCAGTGCAACTTTGAATAAGTATTCCGCCCACATTCTCCATGAATAGTCCTGACAATTATATTCAAATATGACACGCGTGACATTGATACTATTTTGATGATGAATCATAATAATTTATTAAGTATTGTTCCTTTCAACGCTTGTTTAAATTGCGTATTATTGTTCTTGTTTATTTTGCTGTATATTCATGGTCACAACTTGAGGCCAAAGCTTTCAATACTTACTTAGGGTCATGTTTTATTGCAAGCACTGTAGTGTAGACTTTGTTATCTGTTTATATTTTACTTGACATCATAATAATTAGTCATTGTCTAAGAAGTGCTACCTAAAAGATTGTTCGACCCAGATCAATGGACAGACAGAATGACAATACAATAGAATTTTATTACGCTCTATAAATCAGTGTAGCATAGCTTTAGTTTTGATTAATTGATTACTACAGTAACTATAGATTAACGCTTGTTTAAGACAAGCTAACCTAACCTAACTAAAACTATTACAAATCTAGTTTCCGAAACATTAACTGATCTAAACTGCATGCCAGACTACTGAGTTCGAAGTTATAATTAAATTCTTATTATAAAACAAAGTTCTTCACTATGTCTGTCTGTATGTTCACGATAAACTCAAAAACTTGATACTAAAAGTCGTCAAATTTTTGTACCGTTTGACGTTCCACACTTTTAAAGTCGAAATAACTTTGCACAGGCGTAACCTTATACTATATCTATTAGATACCTTTCCTTAAAACCATTGAATTATGAAGCTATTTTGTGATAAAATATATCACAAGATATACAATTTTTAATCAACACTTCAAACAAAGCAAAATAACCCATTTAAACAACAGATAGCTTTCTGATTTTTTTCTAGACTTTGTTTCAAAGTCACATATTGAGATGCTTTGCCATAGTATTGAGACTCTTCAAATTCACTTGTATACGAATAATCGTTAAAAATATCTGAATAATCGAACTTAGTCATTTCGAGCCGTTTTTAATTCAAACGTTTTTTAGTATATAATATCACCGAAAATGCAAAATTAAACATATATGTAAGTATTGTAGTCACAATTTGAAATAAATATTATATTAATACACAAAACAACTCATTCTTTCCCGGTGCAAAGGTGCCCATAACACGCCGCATTACCTCATTATTATTTTAAATAAATCTTTGTAGGTAAAATCACTCGTATCCGTGTCTTTGTGAATCCCGAAACTCAAGATCAGACATTTAATTAAGGCCAGGTTCTCTGGTAATCCACAAATACACCGTTAAATTTTGGTCGTTTTAATCCCGTGGAGGGTCGATTCGGTACATGAAACACTATCGATTTGTAAAGATAAAATTAAAAAATAAAGTACTTTTTTCTAAAAGTCGAGGTAATATATGCATGTACGAAATTATTATTTTTTAAGTAAACGAGTCAATGACCTTGAAGGTAGTTGTCGATCGTTGCGTACTAATTACCTTCAGTTCATTGGCCTCTTTCAGCTGACGTTTACTTAAAGAAATCAATTTCGTACCTACATAAGTATGCGTAAATTAATTCAAGTTTTAAAAAGAACGTTATTTATTTTTTAATTTTCTCTTCACAAATTGATAGTATTTCATGTACAGAGTCGACCCTCCGCGGGATTGATTATCCTTTTCATAAAATTCTGACATTTACCTATACCCTTTGATTACATAATAATCAAAGCCTACACCAGTTGCTATGTCTTAAGATTTACAAGCAAAATCTAAGATATACCAATAACGGGCTTTTACAGTGACACATAAATCTTTAAAACAGTAATCGATTAGTAAATACATAGAAATGAAATCGATTTCTTTTTCTTTCTTTATATCTCTTAGGAATCGGAAATTATAGTAATCGATTTCTTTGACCCCATCCCATTTTCTCAATTTGTCAGAACTGTCAAACGGTATTTCTTAGATTTGACGGGCTTTAATCATGTGATTTTCACCAATAGACACTACATGCATGTTATAGTAGAGAAACCGAGGCCTTTAGGTAGCAATAGGTCCATTAGTAGTTAGCAAACATTGTCTTTGTGTAAAATCCGGAAGATTTTTACTTCCAAGCACCCCTCCCCGCTCCCCAAAAAGGCAGACGTGAAGGCGTAGCAAGAGTAACAAATGCTACTGGCCCCCGTAGCATTTCCTACTCTTGCTACGTGGTCAATATGGCACTAACACCAAAATAGTAACATAATCTTACAGAAACCTAAATCTATAGGGGAGTAATAATGATGTCATGCTTAGCAAAGTGTCCCCTCATCATTGAAATTTAATAGAGCCTTCAATACACGACAAACCAGCTTCATTGTTAAACAGAACCACCAAAAATTAACCCGTGCCCGCAATTATTAACGTTGTTTTACCGAATAAAGGCTCGTCCCATCTGCGGGGTTCCGTATAACGGCTTAATGATCGGCACACGCTCTCGCATCCCGTCCGCGTGAGAAATGGCTCGCACCCGCCCGCCGATAACAATAAAACGACCTATTAACTTTCCACTTTTACGCCTACAAGGGAGCTGAGACCCTTTTCAATGTTTATCACATTTGTTTTTGATATTTGCTGTTAATATCACTGTTAACATTATTGTAGTTTTCGGATCATTTATAGATGTCAGCCTTGAAGAAAGTGAAGCTAGCGTATCTATTCTTTTGGTAGGAGTAAGTTCTCAATTTATTCATGCGGCCATAAATGGCGGCAGCAATATTTTTTCAGTCATAACTCCGGTCAGCCAGGGAGTAATTCTTAATAGAAAATCCCTAATGGAACTTTTTGTCTGCACTGGGAATCGAACCCAGTATCGATCAGCACTTGCGATCACGAGATCAAATGAGGCAGTTACTGAAGTGAAATAAAAAAGGCATGGCACTCATCAGACATCCTATTATTACGTTTAGTATTTTAAATTGCGTTCCTTCTGAAACGACAGTATAAATTCTTACGAACAATCCATTTCAAATCTACATACCTAGATATTTAACTGCCATTCCGCTAAATTGTCCCTAACAACTAGTGCGAAATGATAAGCATCTTCTGTTAATAAATTTCCTTTGCTACAGAGCCACATGAGAAAAATCACATCATTAAAATAATGAAAAGTCTGCCAATTAAACTAGCTGGTAGGTAATTGTACAGAGAGTAATTTGCGTCAACGTTGGTAACACCACGTTGGCTCGAGTTCTTGTTAAAAGGACGATGAAAACATGGCCGGCAATACGGCCATAGTAAAAGTTTATGGTGACTATAAAAGTTAAATACGCGCCGTGCTCTCGTGAAACTGTCGTTCAGAACGTATCGCGGAGTTTTCACGGCGCATTACAACGTAAAAATACGCATTCTGTTCGCTTGTTTAACATGAGAGTGGATTGCGGGATTTCGGAAGGATGAGAGAGGAAAAGAGTTTATTTTGTATTGGAAAATTGCTTTTGGCCACATAAGCGCCTGATCGGCAATGGCTCGAGGTCTATGGCAAGAGTGCGATTGCTGTAAGATAAAAGTTACGTAAAAAGTGACCGGAACCGAGACAAGGGATATAAAAAATGTTAGCAAAATAGTGCAAGAACAAAATAAAGAGACTGGAGGATACTTAGGGTTCCGTACCCAAAGGGTAAAAACGGGACCCTATTACTAAGACTCCGCTGTTCGACTCGCACTTGACCGGTTTTTGATATTTTGCCCTGTGGATCTGTAGCGCGAGTTAATTATCTGACTTGCAGCTGGATATTTTGATTTAATTTCGTCATAAATCATAAGGAAGTCACGTCCGAGGCAACCCTAGAAAAGTGAGATGAGGAGATCTGGATGTGCAGAATGAAGGGTGGTTCAAGGTGCTACAGGTAAAGACTTACTGGAAAGACATTTCCTGCAGTAGAGCAGTATAGGCTAATGAAGTATCACGATAGACCCACTTACCGATAGCTCTAGAGACAGCCAGTTGACCGTTGACTCGCCAAGTCCCCCAGTACATGACTGTACCCCCCGACGCCTCTATTCTGTCTCTTTCATCCTGCAAAACATAGGCCTTTGTAATATTCCCTTCAATATAGAGATCAGACAGAAAAAAGGTCATTATTATAATATAAACTAAATTCTGCTGGCGGTTTTGCACACGTGATTGTAGAAAATTATTCCAAAGGAACATACTCAGAAAAAAAAAGTTCTATGTGTTTTCCAGGACATGGTCGACCCTTGCATCCAAATCTGTTCAGCAGTTTGAGTGTAAAAAAGTAACAAACATACAAATATGCACTCACATAATTTTGTCTTTATAATATTAGTGTGATGAGCTGCAATGCTGTGTGCTGAGCTGTGTTGATGCTATGCATCAACCTTATAATTTTCCCACTGCTAGGACTCAGGCCTCTTCCCCGAGGAGAGGGAATAAGCCGTATTCCAACACGCGGGCCCAGTGCGAGTTGGTGTACTAAGTAATGCACCTGGCTGGGTTTGAATCCGCGACCCACAGCTCGTAAGTCGGGGCCGTTACCACTCGGCCACCACTGCGATCACTGTGATTAGTTTGCGGTTAATATTGCTAGTAACAAACTCTCAGGAAAAAAAAAACGGGCATCAAAAATAGTTACGTTATTTTATCACTTCAAATTATTGAAATCCATACTAATATAATAAAAGCGAAAGTAAGTCTGTCTGTCACCTCTTCACGTTTTAACAGCTAACAGCTAAAATAATGTCGATGAAAGTTGGCACACAGGTAAATTAACTCTTGGACATAGGGCTTTCTAGCCCAAGTATATGTTTCCTTGAGATAATTTTCGCGGGCACAGCTACTTGCAGAAACTAGTTAATAAATACGAAATTCGTGAAATGGTGGTTGGTCCTCCATGTATTTATGAACAAAAAGGAAATGAAACTTTAGCCATACTGCTGATATATAATTTCTTTTCTCTAAAAGTGAAACCTAGGCCATTTCTTAAAAACTGTATGAAAAATCAATAGCAAAAAGAATTATGTCCAAACGAAGTTAGAAACTACTTAGTAGATTGTATATTTGTCAACAGATACCTCAAAATATTACGTATTTACACTAGCAATCTTCTATTCGTATCTTCGTTCGGTTACGGTTTAAGGACCTGTATTTTTTTGCTATTGATTTCTCATATTGTCCTCTAACACGAGCTCGGTCCGGACGGTTGCTGGGCAACCGGACGGGGAACTACTCATTGCTCGCCGTCCGCAACCGTACGCCTACAGTGGCTGAAAGTCGGGATCTTTATCCCGGCGGCTGAGGCGTGAGGGCCGTTCCCTAACGCGTGCGGCCGCCTCCTACACTAGCATCTTTTTAGTTCATCAGTATTTCTAGCCACTCCCCAAAGATGGGACTTACTGTCATAATTATGGTGTGCCCAGCACGGGGTTGCGACCGTCGGTGTCGTCCTTCTACAATGAGATCTCGCCGGACACTGTCCACCATGCCGCGACTTGTCGCGACAGCGGAGTTTCCCCCGGCGTTGCATTTCCACGCATAAATTGTGCGTGCGTGCAAGGACTGTTGCCTCCAGATCCCATGGTGGCTGGCTGCTTTGCGGGAAACCATGGGATATCCCCGCACCATCAGGAAGACCATGACTCTCTGGCAAGCATTGCAACCCGCAACATCAGCTTGCCTGCTGGTCGCTTTCGTAGCGTCGGCATCTATACCAGAGCCCCGTAATGGCCCATAGACCGAACGATACCCACGTAGAGTCTCCGGCAGGAGGCGTTTGGCCCCCTAGGTATACGAATACATACCTGTCGGTCTGGCTTGTCAGGTCGCAACGACTACATGAGGCGCTACGCCAAAGAGTCTTCCACCCATGTCGCTAACAGACAGCGTCCGCGTACAGCAATTGACCGCTTTTCCCCCTAATGCCCTTAGTAATAAAAATGAAAATTTAGGAAACAGCTTTCGCAGGCAAACATACCTGTCGGCCAGGCTTGTGAGGCCGCACGAGCTGCATGAGGCGCATGCGCTTGGCGAGCAGCGCCAGCGAGTCGCCCGCCCACGCCGCCAGCAGGCGCCGCCCGCGCACCGCGACCGCTACCGCTGTGCTGCCTCCACAAGCTCGCTGCAAACATACCTGTCGGCCAGGCTTGTGAGGCCGCACGAGCTGCATGAGGCGCATGCGCTTGGCGAGCAGCGCCAGCGAGTCGCCCGCCCACGCCGCCAGCAGGCGCCGCCCGCGCACCGCGACCGCTACCGCTGTGCTGCCTCCACAAGCTCGCTGCAAACATACCTGTCGGCCAGGCTTGTGAGGCCGCACGAGCTGCATGAGGCGCATGCGCTTGGCGAGCAGCGCCAGCGAGTCGCCCGCCCACGCCGCCAGCAGGCGCCGCCCGCGCACCGCGACCGCTACCGCTGTGCTGCCTCCACAAGCTCGCTGCAAACATACCTGTCGGCCAGGCTTGTGAGGCCGCACGAGCTGCATGAGGCGCATGCGCTTGGCGAGCAGCGCCAGCGAGTCGCCCGCCCACGCCGCCAGCAGGCGCCGCCCGCGCACCGCGACCGCCACCGCTGTGCTGCCTCCACAAGCTCGCTGCAAACATACCTGTCGGCCAGGCTTGTGAGGCCGCACGAGCTGCATGAGGCGCATGCGCTTGGCGAGCAGCGCCAGCGAGTCGCCCGCCCACGCCGCCAGCAGGCGCCGCCCGCGCACCGCGACCGCTACCGCTGTGCTGCCTCCACAAGCTCGCTGCAAACATACCTGTCGGCCAGGCTTGTGAGGCCGCACGAGCTGCATGAGGCGCATGCGCTTGGCGAGCAGCGCCAGCGAGTCGCCCGCCCACGCCGCCAGCAGGCGCCGCCCGCGCACCGCGACCGCTACCGCTGTGCTGCCTCCACAAGCTCGCTGCAAACATACCTGTCGGCCAGGCTTGTGAGGCCGCACGAGCTGCATGAGGCGCATGCGCTTGGCGAGCAGCGCCAGCGAGTCGCCCGCCCACGCCGCCAGCAGGCGCCGCCCGCGCACCGCGACCGCTACCGCTGTGCTGCCTCCACAAGCTCGCTGCAAACATACCTGTCGGCCAGGCTTGTGAGGCCGCACGAGCTGCATGAGGCGCATGCGCTTGGCGAGCAGCGCCAGCGAGTCGCCCGCCCACGCCGCCAGCAGGCGCCGCCCGCGCACCGCGACCGCTACCGCTGTGCTGCCTCCACAAGCTCGCTGCAAACATACCTGTCGGCCAGGCTTGTGAGGCCGCACGAGCTGCATGAGGCGCATGCGCTTGGCGAGCAGCGCCAGCGAGTCGCCCGCCCACGCCGCCAGCAGGCGCCGCCCGCGCACCGCGACCGCTACCGCTGTGCTGCCTCCACAAGCTCGCTGCAAACATACCTGTCGGCCAGGCTTGTGAGGCCGCACGAGCTGCATGAGGCGCATGCGCTTGGCGAGCAGCGCCAGCGAGTCGCCCGCCCACGCCGCCAGCAGGCGCCGCCCGCGCACCGCGACCGCTACCGCTGTGCTGCCTCCACAAGCTCGCTGCAAACATACCTGTCGGCCAGGCTTGTGAGGCCGCACGAGCTGCATGAGGCGCATGCGCTTGGCGAGCAGCGCCAGCGAGTCGCCCGCCCACGCCGCCAGCAGGCGCCGCCCGCGCACCGCGACCGCTACCGCTGTGCTGCCTCCACATGCTCGCTGCAAAATAAATTCAACGTTAATTCTACAATAATAAATCTTAAATCCTTTTAATAAAATACAATATGTATAAGTATGGATGTTTGGATGTTACTTAATTTATCACGCCATTTACAGGTACTTTTGAATTGTCACGGTCGGTCAGTCATAAAAAAAGGTGAAATACATTTCAAAGTGATAGATCTCTATGGACAAGAACGTGCAAGAAAATCTATAGACACTCTCGTGCTTCAACAGTTAACCTGGCTTGATTAAAACTTGCCAATACTTTATCCTGTACATAATAGTAAGTTAACTTGGAATAATTTCCGATTTTTACGCGAGAGATGCCGCTGGCAGAAGTTAGTGATAAAATTCAAATTAGTCTGAGTATTCGAACTTTTAACGACAAACACGGACCCTAAAACACCCTGTCTTCACCCACTTTCTACGACTACAAATGGCGTAATCATCTTTCTTGCCTGTTTACCATTTTATCTTCAGCCTCCGTCGTCATAATAGGTAATCAAGTCCAATTTGTAAATTCTCAGTTGGTACAATTCGTGGTTGGACTTTTGCCATATTTCCAGAACAATCCCATCGGAGCTGATAGCCACTTACGCCACGAATACGTAAAAATAAAAATTATAACAGCTGCTGTGCAGGACTGTTAAACATAATGGTAACATTGTTGTTATAAACGACTATTTGAAATGTCCAAACTTGAACGTGAAGCTCTTACGTGCTTGACTAAGTTCGAGCATCATTTCATAGACACTCAAAATTTATTAAGCCAGACAAGATATTATTTAGAGTATCAATCTTTTATTTATTAATATACTTATAAAATGCTTTGTCGTGAATGACTGACGGATCAACGCGCAGCCTACACCGCTGAGACCTGAAACTTGGAGGGTATGTTTTTTGTATGACGCAGGCATCCGATAAGAAAGGATTTTCTAAAATTCACCCTGTAAGAGGATCCTCGAAGTTTCACCTACTACCACGCGAAACTACACGAAAAATTTACTTTCACGTAGGCGAAGCCGCTAGCAGAAGCTAGTATACTAATAAATAAAAGTTTAATATAATAATATATTCCACAACTATCACACAACGTCGTCTAGCCCCAAGCTAAGCAGAGCTTGTGTTATGGGTACCAGACACCTGATAAACATACTTATATATTTCTAAATACATACATATTATAGATAAATAACACCCAGACACAGAACAAATGAACGTGCTCATTACACAAACATTTGTCCAGGGTGGGAATCGAACCCAAGACCTCTAACATAGCAGTCAGGGCCACTAACCACTAGACGAACAGTACCTCTACCATGAGTTTTAAGCAATAGTATTCGTCGCTACTCGATATCGACGCCGTAAATATTTTGTATGGCAAATTTTGCAGCGCCTCTAGCGGTCACTTGCAGAACTAAAATTTGCCATACAAAATATTTACGGCGTCGATATCGAGTATAGCGACGAAAACTCATGGTAGAGGTACAGGCCAGTCAAGTTTAGTAGGTACACTCTGGTATTTACCTAACTAACCGCGTACGGAAATTTGTACGTGGTAAGTTAAATACCAGAATACCTAACTAAATCTTAAATAACTGTGTAATTACGTAACCTTTTTTTATAAATATTTGTTGTTGTTGTCCTGTGTTTTTATGCGGTGTACAATTTAGAATATAAAATATAATAATAAATTCACGACAATATTTATCAGGTACAATTCCGCGTCCCTACGTGACCGCGATAATCTTATTGTAACGCTGTAATGTATTCAACTATAAACCGAGCATAGAGTATCAGCTAAAACAAAGCAATCACAAGACGAAGCTAAAGGAGCGTTTACATTCATACTAATACTTTGACCGCGACTACGTTCGCGAGCAAGTTTTCGTAAAACTTTAATACCCCTTAATCCGTAATTTGAGAGTAGCTTTGAAAAACAGTCTTTAATATTTCCATTGGAAACTGTGTTTTAAGTTTATTTACCCAAGAAGTAAGCAATCTTTACAATCTTTAATATCCCTGAAATTATTCTATTGAGGTATCTTTGAGAAACAAATAATGACAGCCCTAATGATTTACTGAGCTTACAATTACTGTGACTTCAGAGAATTTGCATAGAAAAAAATTCCCAATTTTCAGTCCTTAAAAGTTAAATTTCCAAAAATCTCTTCTTTTCGGCTGAGCGTTGATGTGCCAATCAGTTAGTGTCTCCTTTTACTTAAATATATTATAAAGAAGAAACATTTATATTATTGTTTGTAATGAGTATCTCAAAAGCTACAGACCAATTTTATTTTAGTCACAATGGTTTATCAATGCATTAAAGTTTTTATTATAAAGGGTCTTTCAACAAGGACCGAAGTCGCGGTCGACATTTAAACGATGTCATATTTCATAAATAATGGCATAAATGGGCCTTTCAAATAAAAAAAATAATTTCTTTAATATCTCACATACAGCTTGTTTTATTTAATTTCAACATCTACCCGTCCTTGTTGAAAGACCCTATATTTAACTACTAGCTTCTACCAGCGGCTTCACTCGCGTGAAAGGAGGAATTTATTTTTTATAAAAGTGAACATACTCCCAGCATCAAAAAATCCTATGAGCAGACAAGGTCTATTCGTGTGACAAACTTCATACAAATTTTGCTGTTTGAATGTGAAAGAGTAACAAACATACACACACCTATACACATAAAAACTTTTAAATATTATCATATACACCGTTAAATTTTGGTCGTTTAATTCCCGTGGAGAGTCGATTCGGTACATGAAACACTGTCGATTTGTAAAGATAAAATAAAGAAGAGATTTGTAAAGAGAAACTTAAAAAATAAAGTAATTTTTTTCTAAAACTCGAATTAATATACGCATGTACGAAATTAATTTCATTACGTAAATGAGTCAATGACCTGGTAGGTAGTTGTCGGTCGTTGCGTACTAACTACCTACAGTTCATTGGCCTCACTCAGCTGACGTTTACCTACAGAAATTAATTTCGTACATGTGAAAATTAATTCAAGTTTAAAAAAAAAAAATACTATATTTTTTAAGTTTCTCTTTACAAATCGATAGTGTTTCATGTACCGAATCGATCATCCGCGGGATTAAAACGACCAAAATTTAACGGTGTATAAAAACAGAAACCAAAATTATTCAACATAAATATAGTAATTTTATAGTAATTTGCTCGTGTAAAGGCACCTTAAGAAAGTCGATTATTTCTAAGAATTCAAAAGACAAGACGTTTATAACTAATTTAAAGCAAGTTTTTGCTATCGCTGTATTTCAGCGAAATGTAACGGGTTTTTCAATGGTAGACTAAGGTCACCGAAAACATTCGTTTCGTTTTCAAGCTCTTAAAATTATGTTCTTTGCAATGCGCGTTATGATCGTACTTAGTGAGTATAATGTTAGCACCTCTTACGAGACTTGCAAAACCACAAACTGGCAAGTGATTTACGTCATTCGTGTGAACGAGTACGAATAGAACTATAGTTTAGAGAGATTACCTATATTCTTGTGTTGTAATCTATACTTATAAAATACTTTGTCCTGAAAGACTGACTTACAAATCAACGCACAGTCTAAACCGCTGATCATAAAGACAAACTTGGAGGGTATGTTCTTTGTATGAAGTAGGCATCCATTAAGAAAAGACTTCGAAATTCTACCCCTAAAAAGGGGTGAAAAGGAGGGGCAAATTTTGCATGGAACAATGGTGATTAAAACTTAAACCGTCAAATGGATCGTGACATCTCACTACTTGTGTTGCCATTCATATTTACGGTTGTGTTGTTTTTCCACTAAATTATATTTGCTACTAATGGAAACCTGGGGTGTGCTTCTACTTAGGCTAAGAAAAAGATATACATTTTGTTTAATTGTTGGTAAAAAAGGCGGCCAAGTGCGAGTCGGATTCGCGCACGAAAGGTTCCGTACCGTCCGCAGTAAAAAAGGCAAAAAAAAAAAATACGTTTATTGTATGTATAAAAATACTTAAATATTTAATTTTGTTTTTAGTATTTGTTGTTATAGCGGCAACAGAAATAAATCATCTTATCAGACAAGCAGACGGACGGGCGGACGGACAGCGGAGGGTAATAAGTTTTACTCTTTGGATACGGAACCCCAAAAAGAAATCGTATATTTTTTATACATTGGTTTAATGTTTTAAAACCATCTTCGCATCATTGCCTTTCTAATGAAACCAAGCTCATCGATTGGATGATTTCAGTCTATGACATAGGTAGAAACATTTTTTGTGTTGAAATGTTTGTACGTTATTGGAAATAGCTTATGTTGGACACTCAAACACTTTTCTTTATCCCGTTAGTTATGATGTAGGTACTTAAATAGAAACCATCCTATAGCCTTGAATTTTCCTGTAATAATGGGTTTTGTTATCGAGTTATTTACCTCTTGATTGCTCTTGCGGATAAATTCAGCGTCGGTCCTGAGGAAGGCGTCCCGCATGGCCCGTCGCAGATCGCTGGTGAAGTGCGGACTCTCCACCAGGTACTGATGTAGATGTGCTGCGCAGTATGTCGCCGCTGCTGAACCAGCGTGGCCGTCATACACTGCGTAGAAACTTGTGGATTCTGTCGTCTGGAACGATAGAATTGGTTTATTAGAATAATCAGGTCTACATACTGTTGAGAGCGATGAATATAAATGTGGATAGACGAAAAGGGAGGCCATGGAAAAGATTGTAGGAATTAAATATAAATAGACGGACTAAACTTAATTGTACATGAAGTTTATACTACGGCTCTTTGACAAGGAAGTGAAACGTGTAAATGACAGCATGGTAAACAGGTGAGGATAATAAAACATGTTGCGACGATCCCAAGTGACATATAGCATTTAAAGCATAATCCCTTTTTTATTTTTCGCATTGCTGGGACTCAGGGCTCCTCTCTAGGAGAGGGAATGGGCCGCAATCTACCACGCCCAGTGCAGGTTGGTGAATGTCACACGTCTTCTGGTTTCCTCACGATATTTTCCTTCACAGTTTTGAGAGCAGTGGTGATAAAATAAATTACACAAAGTAATGCGCCTGGCTAGGTTTGAACCCGCGACCTAAAACTCGTAAGTCGGGGCCGTTAACACTCCGCCACCCAGTGGTGGCGGAGTGGCAAGTCTTATGTCATTGGGGGCAGTCCCCCAATGACATAAGACTTGAGGAAAAAGGCGACGAAGGTTGATTTTAATGATGAACGCTTATGGCGAGATATAATATGAAAGTATTAAAAAAAACCTACTCGGTTTAAACGAGGGTGGTAAACTAGGCGCATGAGAGATGAATTAATGATTGGACCGAAAGCTATGTTATACCTTTACCTTACTATTTTCCAACAAATAAATAGCTGAGGTCGATGAGGATGTAACAATTCATACCATTGGCATCGTCGTCCACAATGCACCGTACGGTACTTCGCCCTATTCATATAGAATCATAACATGCGCCATTCATAAGTAGTAAGAATGCATAAACTTATGCAAAACGTGTTCCTGTGCCCAATATGAAAACACATACTATAAAAAATGCTGCGATATTGTGTTCATTGGACTCTTAGAATTTATAGAGTTGACGAGGGAGCCCCAAACTGCAGACTAATATAGAAGTAATTCAGCAACGCAACGAACTCTCCCCGAGCGCCTTACAAGAAAAGCGAGCAAGAAAGAGGGATGGAATAATACGCCCTATATCTATACCTCCATCTCTTTAACTATTCAGGTTGGGTCAAGTGGATTACGTTGAGTTCGGGGGAGGGTCTCTGAAAAAGTTTACCGCTGCTAATCTTGACGTCCACTGATAATTATTGATTATGCTTAGCACAATAAGCATAATCAGCCTTTTAATGTTCTCACTGCTGGGACACAGACCTCCTCTCTAAGAGAGGGAACAGGCCGCAATCCACCACGCGGGCCCAGTGCGGTTTGGTGAATGTCACATGTGTTCGAATTTTTGGTTATAGGACATGCCGGTTTCCTCACCATGTTTTCCTTCACCTTTTCGAGAGGGTGATGAAATAAATTACACAAAGTAATGCCGAATGCGCCTGGCTGGGTTTGAACCCGCAACCTACAACTCGTAAGTCGGGGCCGTTACCACTTGGCCATCACTGCTCAACTGGTAATCTTGATATTTCATAATTTCCTTTACTGATAACAATACTACAAGAGTTTACAAGTTAAAAAAATACAAAACTTACATCAATTCCAAAAAGAGCTTCTAAATTCCCAATCTCCACGTGTCGATCTTCCATGACGCGTCGTGAGTTCTTAGTGGCACATGAGACAGTCTTCAGGTCGCGTTGGTCCAGGGGCGGCGGGGGAGGCAGGGTGTCCAGTTTGGAATTATCCAAGTATCGCAGGCAGACATCGTTGACGCGAGCTGTCACCGCTTGCATTAGCCGAAGGGCTATGTACACTGGAATGGAGGAGAAGAAGAGTTAGACATTATATCTATGTAATACTTGAATGGCCACATAGGGGCCATCATCAGCAGCATCAGCACTACAGGGGCACCCCCCTGTAGCGGGGGGGGGTCTTTGTTTATTTTTGATGACATGGGGGATGAGAGGGTCTGGATGGTGAATACGTCAGCAGTAATCTTAAAGTTTTTTTTTTAAGAGAACACTCGATTTTCCAAAATCACATGAAAATGAGTAGGCAGACATATCACTGAGCAATGTTTACGTAAGCATATAGGGGGAGGAATGCTTATTTTTGCTGTCGAGGGGAGGGGGTGGAGTTAATATTTGCGAAAAATCTGCTTTCGTAATACTTGAACGGCCCCATGCAATCCTTACATACTCCATAAGATTCTTTTATACTACGTTGGTAAATGTGAGTCATATCTAGGAAGGTCAGGTGCGCAGCATATTTACAGCTGCGCACCTGACCTTCCTAGATATCATCATTAAGAAGGCAGATTGTGTAAAAAGGATTGATTTGACTAACCACATGGTTTAAACTGTAGTGATTTTAATTATATAATTGGAGCAGAAGTTTTGCGCGCGGACTTTTTTGAGCTCAAAAGCTCAAAAAGCACGGCGCTTTTGGAAAGCACGTCCATCCGTTCTCCTTGTTGTAATATTCAGTATGTAAGCTGCTTTCTGCCGTCGACTGCTTGAAAGCATAAAATCCCACACAACTTGTGCTAAGATACGGGTTCTAGTAGACTAAGAAGAAAATTACAAAGACATGAATTGAATTGTTTAAGGAAAGTACAACACAATTAATGACAACACTCTGGTTTAATTATATTATTATTTGTGGCACGTATGAAGTTATATCAAATCAAGGTCAGTATTTCAGTAATCACAATATGATTCGCTAACTTAATGATATAGGAAAATAATACTACCAATAAATCAGTTTATTTATAAACGACATCCAAGGCCAAGTTTCGTGCAGGCAAATAGACAATCGATATAATGCAAAATTGAATACATTCTTGTGCGAATTTCGACCAAAGAGAGTGGTCAAACTGGTTAGAGATGTCCGTAGAGGCGCCTTAGCGATGCCAACGCAACGCTTCTAAATGCCATTTCGTCTACTATTACGATATTATTCAGTTTAGATGAGTCAGAATATAATCTACATTATCCTTGACTTAGTAAACAAGTTTAAAAGATCTCGTAGGATCTCGTTAGTATAGTCGTCTATTCAACGATGTTATTAAATATTGTTGGTTGTTTTAGTGCCTTCGTGTATTTTTATAAAATCTTCAAAATGACGGCCTAAGACATCTAGTCACAAAAGATGAACCAACGCTTACATAAAGCTATAACTCTACTGACATTGTCGTAGTAGTTTTTAGTCTTAAATGATTGCGGCTTCATAGTAAAACATACTATGCTAAGTAGGTATGTATGTGTATGTATTATTCAGTTATATTGTCATTGATTAAAGGTACCGGCGTGCCTTCATGGATATTATCGATACTGCATTCTAATGCAGCGCTAAAACGGCCATTTCATTCAAACACGTATTGATATTCACCTAAGGACCCTTGTCAACTACTGACATACGTCGAAGCTTTACAAATGTGGCTAATTAAAACAGGACAACAATGAATGTAAGAATCAGGATAAACAATGAGTCAAGATTACATTCAAGTCGTCATTCCCTTTCCTGCTATAACAGCTTCCTCTATATTCATTTGACCTCTTTCTTCAAAACTACGATCGATGCACTATAGAGCTGTAGTGCATTTAAAATTAATCTGGCGAATTTCGATTAGATTATATTTAGACTAGAGTTGAGTGGACCGAAAGCCGTCAGAATGACGTAACACAATAAACACGAGATTATATTATATGATTTCCTTATCGATAGTCCTCGTCTAGGTCCAATAAACAATAGTAACATTACAGACAACGCGCCTCTTCATTAGATGGCCCCTTGCATATAAAAGATTACATAAGTACAAAAGAAAAACTTGCCAAGTGGTTTTGTTTCTCAATCGATACAATTATGGTTATTACGTCGGAGCATCTAAACATTTGATGGATCGTAACATAACCATAATAGAACATAAACGGCTTCTGTTTCAGAACGAGTTTTAGATTATGTTCGTGTATAAACAGTGGGATTTGGAAATGTGGAAGGTATTCAAAGAAGCTGATTATTACAAGTGTTCCCTTATAGTAGCTTAATAATTAATTAATACATAGAAAGGAACAGACGGCACCTACGGGTTAAACGGAATCTACTGAAGTAGGACAGGCGATAGATCGATATCATGTAGGACGCCTATCCATTACTTCGCAGTGGATTCAGTCGGACGGAGTAACGCATGAAGCTTCCATAAATAAAGAAGAGTGCATATCCTATACGGAATAAAATATGGGACGCGTTTATATCTGTCGGTGGCGGATGTTTTCAAGAACTATTAAACTGAAAGGAATTATATTGTTCTTTGGAAATGGAGCGAAGATGTAAAGGAAGAGTTTTTGTAGCATGTTTTAACTAAAATTCACCTAACCATCTCATATAAAGTTTTCAAGTTTCTATAGATGGATGAATGGATAGATATATTGCAAAAGTGTTTTTTTCCAAATAATCCAAAGAAAATAATTTATAGTCAGTGGGAGAGGTTAATATTGATACTTCCATATTAGACGTCCTATGAATAGTAGGCGAAGACAGAAAGATGATAAACATACCTGAATCGTCAGATTTGTACCCAAATTCATTGGGTTGTTTCTTCGATGCTACTCGCACCTCGTCAAGTATGATCCGCCGCAGCGGAGTCATCAGTGTCAGTGGGCATTGTCTGAAAACAAATTACAATAATATTTAGTAACATCCTATTCAAATATTGTGAAAAACATATTCTACACCACATAGTCACTGAACATTCTACGGAAAACTTCCGACGGGCAGGACGTGAATAAAATATTTTCACAATCTCGCGTGACAGCACGTCACAAAACATCACTGGCGTTGTCCTCTCTCGACCTAACTAACTAAATAAGACAGTTAGAAAATGGAAAACAGAAACGCTATGAGCTGATAGTGGAAGAATCTTGTTGAATACGATGAAGCTGACTGAACTTATAAGGTCAACATAATCTATGGAAGTAAAGCATTTCTGTAAGGGCCTGGCCACATTACCACATTACTACACGGTGTTGTGGTACGATCCACGCACCGGCGACGTGCTACAGTTAGGTGCCGTACCGTATTTTTTTTTTTTTTTTTTGGTAGGTAAAATCATCCAAATCCCGCCCTTGAGCGGAGCGGGAAATAGTGTCAGACTCTTACTGACTCTTAAAACCTACCCTGTTCCTACCCTTTCCCTGCCTTGGATCCGGGGTCCTGGTATGCATTTTCATACCTCCCCAGAGCCCCAGAGGTGCCGTACCGTGGTAATTTGATCAAGTACAAGTAAACAAAATTAAAGTATTCCTCCAGAATAGATATTCTGCAGGAATACTTTAATTTCGTTTTAATTGAGTACATAGAGGAGATAAACAAAGCTTGGGTCTTGGCAGACAGACTTCGCAGGAAACATTGGATTCTCGAGATACCGAAATCAAAAATCTAACAAAACTATACTTAACAACGAATGCGACAAGCTGATACCGCTGTCCGCTATCATTTCGTACGATAAAAGAAAAATTAGTTTATATTCAGCAAATTACTTCACACTGCAGCAAAAAGTTTTATGGCGTACTTACAATAGGCTTTTTACTCAGCTGCATGAATATCCGGGAAGCCAACAATGGCCGAAAGTGCTAACAGCTGTGAGAGGTAAAAAACAGCCGCTGAATGCGTAACACTCCTATTCGGAAATTCAGAGCATAATTATCACGTCTACATCTCTGTTGCTATTCCGAAGCTTTCCAAATTATCTTTTTAATCTTTGTGAGATCGAAAATCCAATATTTTTTTATACGAAAACAAAATGTCACTTTCGCTGTGTGGCATAAACAGACCTATGGGTTGTTTTGACTGTTTTATTGTTAGGTGCTTTTATATCCTTCATTTCATTGAAGGATTTGTTTTTGTAGGGCTACTTCATCAACTGGTTACCCCTTTTTTATTGTATTTCATGTGAGAGCTGCAATAACTAAAGGAGAAAAATTACGGTAAGTCACGTGAGGATCCCCGAAACGGTCAATTGAAATTATTTACGTAAATGACAATGGCAATGTATTGACAATTGCTTCAATCATCGTTTTTTGCATCAATTGTTGTCAATCTCGTAAATGTTGTCAATCACAATTGACCTGTCGGGGATTGTTTAAAGACTATGTAGGTAGGTTTAAGTGGACTAGGTAGTCCATTTTCAAAATCACCAAAAAATAAAGAAGAAGAAAATCACCAAGCTAGATTGGTTTTGGGGTTGCAATCCAAAAAAAACTTCACTCTTCTTCACCTTATAACATATTAAGGGAGGTTTTTGGTTTTAGTTTAAAATTTTTCGCGCACCTTGATGAAGTTAGCACAGGGGCCTTACCATGACGTGTTAAAATATCGGGCGTGCGTGCGAGAAAGAGTAATGGAGCTATATACCCTCTGTAGCTCCATCCCCTTGACAGTTCAGTTTACAACGAAAAATATATACGTGGGAATTGGTACAACACATCGACATATATGTACAACACAAGCCCATGTTCGCCAGTGGTAGAAGTCGGGCTGTGGATGACGAGTGATTATGTTGATGATTGTAGTTGGGGTACTTCTACTTGGACAGATTTTATCAAAATTTTATACACACGTCTATGGCCAATTAATTTTATTTGATGTATTTCAAATGAGTCTGATATACACTGTTGCGTTTTGATTTCATTTCGAAAGGTTTTTCCAAGTGTCGATATTCAGCAAGTATAATGTCTAGCAAAGCAACCCACTCTTCCACTTTTAGGCGAGACAACGCATAAATTTATTATTCATGAACCACCAAAGCTTCACCTGAAAAATACAGATATTTTAGTCTATGTATTTTATCTCAACTCTCGAGTAACTAAATCAATATTTATAAAACAGGTGTACCTGATAGTAAAGTATATAATAAACGATTGTAGGTACATGCCTAGTTTACAATTGTGTGATGTTGATAAGATAAAAATGTTTTTAAAACGGTCAGTACCAGTCAATCTGTGAGCAACCTTCAACTGCTTATTGTATTTTTCAACTTCCACCATGCTTTCACACAATACTTAAATCTCGTTTGACTTCAATATGATTAAATACTATCTAAGTCATTGCATATAGTGCCGTGTGGTCAGCTAAGAATAGATCCAAGATTCTTCTCTTCCGTGGGTTGAGTAAGAGGCCAAGGCGACTTAGGAATTCAGGTAGACAGGCAGCCCGAAGCAGCATCCATCTTAACTTTGCGAGAACCTGTTTTTCTTGAAGATTGCAAACTATAGAACGCCCTCGGGCCATATAGTAACAATAGTTCACCTGATTAAAATAACGAACTGTTGGGGTACAGGAGGATATATTGGAATCCATCATAATAATACAGTGGAGATTAAATAATCTTGTCCTAGGAAGGCAGCCGCCTGAAGTGCGCTTGATTGAATTCATTACAAGACACATTGAACAACTCAAGAGTGCTAGGGATGGAAAACAGACATGCAACAACCGAACTGTTAGTTCAGCCAGAAGATATACATTGTACTGTAGAGAACATAGAATATCGGATCAATGAAATCAGTTGGTAAACAAAGCAGCGGGCATTCACTCCGCTGGAACATATGTTAGTTTCCCTCGGTTTGGTCGCCGTTGTAGTTATAAAATAAAATGCGGACGTGTACGTCTGTCTGTACAATACATAAAGAGGTCGCTGACCCCGTTCTTAAAACGAATGCATGTACATACATTCTCTCCGAGTTGACACAATACTTCAGATGTAACTGTCTTTTACTAAATACCGTAGATTATAATATTGTTTATTAAAGAAGGATATAGCCCAACTTTAGCTCGTGCTGGAGGTTCCTTAGAATTCATTTAGATAATAAGAAAAAATAATTAATAAACGAAATACCTACATTATACAGCAAACCTACCCCTACCTAGCTGATGTTGCTACTGCTCTCATGGAAATAATGCTTTGCTGTCGTCTTGAATAAGAATATTTAGACACATATTTTAAGGTTTCCAAAGGTTTGTACACCAGTTATTTAGACAATTTATTGCTAAATTAATCAGATAATATGTAAAGCATTCGCGTTCGCTCTGAAGCGGCGTTTGTTTGTTTGGTAAACAAACAATTTGGCCAAATTCTTTTCGGCAATTAACTGTGAATATTTGAGGAGTAAACAGTTCGCAGAGCGTTGACACGGGTTCGCGTTACTATCACGAACATCCGCATCTACCCACGCGGTCTCGCGAGCCAATTTATGCATCGAGTGTACCAATCCTACGACCTCAACCCACAGGCCCTAGATAAATATTTTCGCTTCGTAACAATCGGTATCTTCCTCGAGAGAAAGTACGCAATATCAAGCACAAGATGACGCGGAATAAAGATGCAATCATAACATTTTCTGAGGCCATGCAATCATATATAGACGACTCGAATTGATGACCTCAGTCTTCAGAGTGCCAAGTTTCATAATCTATTTTAAGCTGGTTTCGTTCTAGACATATTGGGCCAATCGATACAGACTTAGTACACCTTATAGTATTTACTGCCCAGTCAGGCAGGTGCGAGTTAAATCATCGTTGTACTCGTCTCACGAGTTTAAAGTTTCAACAAACCCTAACGAACGAGAATTATAATGCTGACGATTTATTGATATGACATTCAAATGATTTTCTCACGAGTTTACAGTCTCCTGCGGTGTTAAATTATTTTGTTTGTCAGATTAAAATGCACTCTTCATCAAATGCAACTGAAAATATAAGTCCTAAACTTTCAAATGACCTTTTAATCCAGACCCAGCGGAGCAACACTATTTCTGATTCTCTCAACATCGGTAGTTATGTACAGACAAAAGATTACAAACACTGAAAAGGCTTTTAGCCTACAGTGAGACATTATAAACTTATAAGGCTACCAAAAAAAGTCGAGCAGATGTTAGACTTTTTCTTCGGCTATTTGTTTCTGGGTACGCTATAATCACGGTAGTAAATAAGAGTACTTAAAGAGAGCTTTGAGGAGTGGCTAATGAAGCGTTACGGCTTCCTCACCTTCTTCATGAATCAGAACCTCACAGGATATGGTTAGTTCGAAAAGTTCCTGCAGTGGATTCAGGCGGAAGAATCGCCCGGATGTAGCCACTTTGCAGACCGCCCAGAGGATACAGTGAACCATACGGTGGAGATGTGCCCCACTCAGGCGGAGCACTGCCGTGTCCTCGTGGAGGCGATTGGTAGCGGTGACCTCACAAGCCGGGCCCTGGTTCGGGGCGATGGGGAATGGCAAGCGGTCGCCTCCTTATGCGAAGCAGTAATACTACGCGAAGGAGACTTCCGCACCCCGCTTCCCCGACTACCAGCCACGCTACGCGCAAGTTTGCGAACAACGAGCAATCGGTAGGTCGCCATCCGGCCATCTAGTAATTGTCCGGACCGAGCCCAAGTCGTCGACAGCCCATACTGTCCCACGTGCTCCTCAAAGAGATTTCAGCAAACCGTAGGGCTCCAGCAAGGCCGATGCCCGCTAAAAGTAACCCATGGTCCTAAAAGACAAAGGGCAACTGAAGGACACAGGTGTGGATTTAATCATTAAAAGTCTGATACTCCCTCTCGCTCCACTCAAGAGCGGGAGATATCATTGGATCTTAAAATAAGGCAATTTGTTCCAGTCTGATCGTTTCTAGGTTTAGAAAAGTATATCATAATAGGTTTGATCGATACGGCTCAAAGCAAATAAAAAACGTTACAACTGGCGAAATAGTTTCGTGACTTATAACAGTAAAAAATAATAATGCAATGGAAATCGAACACCTAAAACAAATCTTAATTAAAAAATATACCAAATTGAACATTATTGGTATCGGTGTGCGAGATTATGCAAGACTAAATGGTCAGCGGCACCGTAACACACAATTTACGCCGTGTTACAGCATACGCCGGGTTAAATGGAGCGTCTAGCAAATTACACGTTAACTATAAGACAAGGCGTCAGTCTATTAGAATCAAGTAAAGGGCTTGGTAGGAATTAATAATTGATTCAGCTTTTGAAACTAATCTTGGTTTAACTAATTTATTTTATCTGGCAGATAAATGGAATCCTGCCTAGCTGATAATGCCCTCGCATCCTAATTTAAGCGTCATTGTTTAAAACTTTACTTTTACTCAAACTCTAAGTAAACCTGTGTATGCGAACTTATTACAGCAACGATTGTAAAATCTTTCTAGTCTAGTTCACTTGTAGATGAGGGAAAAATTAACACATCATATTCACGTAATATGTGTTTTGCAATATGAACACGAAAACATTGTTTACTTTCCGACCTGTTAAACGACGGGTAATTTAGATATTAGGTAAGTGAATAATGTAAGATGGAAGAAAACAAACAACGGTTTGAACAGGGTGTTTGGGGAACTTGCGAAGGGCTGTAAATATCTATGTACATGAAATTGTGTACAGTATCACACATAGGCGTGTCGCAAAGATTTCTGTGTAATCTGACTTACTACCACCGAAGCGATGTGACACATCGGCGTAGTTTTCCGCATTATAAACTAGTAAATGTGCGCAAGCAGGTACTTGGCTTACTTGCGGTTAGTGTTTGATCACAGCCACGCGGCCGGGATGAGTAACGCGTCCCATATGACCTGCCAACCATAAAGCTGTTACGCAAGCAGGAATTATTTTTTAAACTGACCTCCATAATTGTATGCAGTTATGACCACGACAGACGCATTACTATTCATCTGATATCGTAAAAATATTCGGTGTTGACTGTTGTGTGTTGTGTAAACAAAGACACAACCAAAAAAATAAACACCTGCTCAAATGTTTAGTTTATGTGTCAGGAACAAAAGGTGGCACAGGCCCTTGGAACTGTTTTAAGGTTAATGGCCTATTGACAGGTTCATTGTTACATGTTTAGGGTAGTACTACTTTAGAATTAGGTAGTAAATGAAAGTAGGTATGAAAGTAGAATAATGAAGCGTAATGATAAATGCCTGACTTTAAATAGAACAGGGAAATTACCCTGTTTTATGCTTTGAAACAGATATGAAAACATAATATTATACCATATTGACATCACAAGGTACAATCACGTTATATGGTGTCATGAAACTCTTGACAATAGAACTAGAGTAGCAGGAACCAATTTCAACTAGACTGTTCAGTTGACAGCAGCTCACTAGCCAAAAAGGAAAAAAATACTAAGACTGTTCTAAAATTTTAAATATTTGTAACATAAATTAAGCAATGCATTTCCAATAAGAAATAGGAAGAACTGAATCCTACAAATTAATATATCTTAAGAACCATAAAGTCAAAAAAGGATAAGACAGACAATTTGGGCTTTTGACTAAATCAAAATGGAGGAAGATAGCTGACTCGCCTCTAGCTTTCACATCGGTCATGACGATCACACACGTTTGGCGGCTAACGCTATTTCGCTTTTACGACAGACCCGGCTCTTAGTCCGGCTCTTCTCAGTCCTTGTCTATAAATGAGGTTTGCGACTGTGATGACACTGATTATAGATGTATGAGTTCCGAGTCCAGGTATTCTAATAGTAATGTTTCCCTAGTAATATATCAATGATTTGGGCACATAGTCTGCCTTATGTAGGTAATATAAAATATTTTCAATATAATGCTGTTAAATGTGAAACATGTTCCCTACTACACAAAATAGAGTTGCGCAGCATTTGTTTACCATGAATACAGTGCATGTTCTTTGTCCATGTGCAGAAATTCATTTAATAAAAATACATTGATGGACAAAGTCCTCTTTCTCAAGGCTCTTCAGGGTCTAATTTCTATGTTCTTTCATAGCATACAATATAATTGCTTAGATGTGCCTTTTTCCGCTAAATAAAATGTTTTCTTTCTTTCTTTCTATGTCTAAAGTCTGAATTATGAATTCTTAATTGTTTATGAGCTATAAATATCTGAGTGGAGTGTGTATCCCACCTAATAATTTTATGATTTGGAAATTGAGAATTAGTCAAATGCCAGCATCAGCAAAGAAGTATTTACATAAAAGTATGAGTTTCCTGGATTTGTATCAATATTTTCATTTAATCCTTAGTTATGTGCAAACCTTTAAACTATGTCCTATGATTTAGAGTTCGAATTTTATTATTTAGAAATTTATTTACTTATAAACAAGGACAAGTAACTTAGAAAATATTCTAGAGTGTAACTCTTCAAAACAGAGAATGATATTGCAATTTTTGTCTAAATTTATTTTTATTAGAGTTGCAGACACACCAGAACCTGTTTTACAAGTTGAAATACGCTAACTAATTATGAAAATAAGCAAAGCATCTGATGAATTTGGCAATAATAATAAATAGATATTCATTGATCAAAATTATGAGTAATATGTAAATCTTTCAATGAATACTTGACGAATTTTGAAAAATGAAATATTATTAGGTAGGTATAAGGAAATTGGCATTGTGGTAAAATATAACGAGATATTAGCTACATAACAAGAACACTGAATAAATAAAAAATAAAGTATTTTATCACAATGATTCAACATTGCCTCTATGGTTGTGATAGCCTTATCTAGGCGTTTCTAATAAGCTGAAAAAGTATCTTGATACTAGTACCTGCTTATTTTTTAACAATGATATCAAAAATCACTTACTTTTCGCTCAAATACTGAGTGATCCAATAGAGGACTTCACCGGCCAGCTCGGACTCGGTGATGGTGTACCCTGCTATGTTCACAGGCAACTGGTCCTCAGGGTTAACGGTAGCGGCAAAGTTTTCGAAAAACACTCGGTACGATGTCAAATAATCCTCTTTTTCACCCATTTTCGATTTTTCGTTCGAAGTAATCAGGTAACTGAATAATTTCGTATCAATAATCGATCAACAAACACTTGTAAATGATTACAAGCTAAACTGGAGCAAAAGTCGGAGTCCTCTTAAGAAATATAATTATTTAGTAAATATGAAGCACTCTTTCACTACAATATAATATGTCACCACATTATAGAAATCACTTATATTTATATTTGCACTAATATCAATTGTATTTGTGATCAAAACATAAAAATCACATCTCGCTCATACTTCTCCAATCTTGCACTCTTGTTGTCACATCCCATTTACAATTAATTATCTGTCTCACCAAAAAAAAAATCCACACCCGATGAAGTTCGAAACATACGAAAAGTTACAACGAATAGAAATAAAACATTATGTTTTCCATTAATTAAAAAAAAAAATCAAAATGCAAACTGTTTTTCTATAAGAATTTTATTTCACGTCGGAACTGAAAACCTGCAGTATGACCTCACTTTTAAATAATAAGCCCATTATAACTTAACACTTTCAGAACACACTTTTATCGACTTCTCGTGCAGCATTTGACGTAACTAGTACTAGCTGAACTGTCTGAAACGAAAGAAATAAGCGAAATAAGATTATGTTCTAAAAACTTCTTGTTCGAGGAAATGATATGACAATACGAGTAACATTTGTTCGAAAAAAAAGTCAATTTACCTCTCGTTGATTTCTACATTCGTAGGACATCAGCTGGTGCCACTGGAGTATAAACAAAGCTTTTAAAAATTATGATTACCTGCGGAAGCAAAGTTTAACTTAAAATCATATTTTTTACTATGAATGTGTGTTAAAGTAAAACATTGGTAGTGCCAAAGTGATGCGAAGTCTCACTTTGTTCGAAAAAAGAAGGACATAATTATGTCTTCAGCAGAAAAAACTCTCTTACCGCAGTGATCGGTAAAACTGTATCGTAATCTGCCGTAATGAATCGGTTATAGTAGGTATAATATTTAAAACAAACATTAAAAAATAATGAGAAACTCGCGGTGAAAAGCCCCCAAACGGAATGTTTTGAGAAATAAGTAGTATCAAAAAACCCTCATGCTACACCAGCGTCTCTAGCGGCAAAATCAAACATGATAGGAATAACATATTATCGATATTACATTTTTAACACATCATTATTGTTCGTTTTTTTTTTATTATTATTAATATACACATATCAATTATATTTTTTTTTTATTTCAATACAAAATAAAAAACATTAAAAAATATAAAAAATAGTATCCCACCGGTATCGGGAACAGGGTCCAAGCTACCGGTGGTCAGGGAAGAAGGTGAGATATAACCTGACCAACTATCTTCAACCGATAGCCTAGACCTGAATTCTCCAGCAGTGTGCTTAGAGGATTCAAGGCAAGGCAAAACCAAAGCGGACTCAAACTATCGCCCTGGAATATACCTCGCTCGATCCTTACAGGTGCGCTATTCCTCTGGATATGTCGACATCCTGGATAGCGAAGGACCGTACTCCATTTCCTCATACACGACATCAGGAAGGTGCGTAGTGTTGTATCAATTTTATACAACTCTAGCACCCTCATGATGATGATTATTATTTCCTTTATTTATTCTCATCACATATTGTTTTATATTTCTAAATATTTCTTATTACAAATATATATATATATATAAAAAAAAACATTTAAAAATATAAAAAATAGTACTCCGTCGGTGTCGGGAGCAGGGTCCAAGCTACCGGTGGTTAGGGCTCCAGAGACAGGAACCTCCTCACAATGCGAGCCGTATCGAGGAGTACTGCCTTCTGTACCAGGCCCTTGATCCAACCGCGCAACGACAGCTTCGACAGATGGTCGTCGAAGCTTTTGGCTATAAGGCCATTAGCGGTCACGACAATCGGCACAATGACAGCCGAGTCCACATTCCACATGTCGACAACCTCGTATGCTAAGTCGAGATATTTGTTTTATTTCTCTTTCTCAGCTTTCACGAGATTCTCGTCATGTGGGATGGTAACATCGACTATCATTGCGTGGCGCGCTAATCGGTCAATCACCACTATATCCGGCTTATTGGCTACAATAGTCCGGTCAGTGATGATAGACCGATCCCAGTACAACGTGGCATGGCCATTTTCGAGAACTGGGTCGGGCACATACCTGTAATACGGTACCTCAGAATCCACTAGGTTGTACTTCAAGGCAAGTTGCTGGTGAATAATCCTGGCTACTTGTTTATGCCTGTGCAAGTACTGGCCATTAGCCAGACGAGAACAACCAGAGATAATATGTCTGATGGACTCACCCGGACGATGGCATGCCCGACACACGTCAACCGTCCCGTCCTTCATAATATGTCTCCGGTAGTTGTTCGTTAGGATAACTTCGTCCATAATCGCACATACAAAACCTTCAGTTTCCCCAAAGAGGTCGCTGAAACGTAACCAGGCCACGGATGCCGCGAAATCTACATCGGGCTCGTGAAGAGCCCGGTAAAAGCGCCCGTGGAGCTCCTTGCCTTTCCATACTTCCTTGCGGTCCTCAGTAGTAAGTACCACAGGTTTGCGCCAGTTCTCTTTAGCCAAGGACAACGGGGTGAGTCCCTTGTCCACTGCGACCACATCGCGGTGCATACCCACGTCGGTTTTGAGAAAGTATTCTCTGAGGCTGCACACCTCGCGGTTGTGCAGGGTCTCGCGTTTAAAAAACCTCGACCTCCACACTTCCGCGGGATGTACAGTCTCATCACCGACGACCGTGGGTGATGCATCCGGTTTGCGGTTAGTAGTGTACGGATCCTCCTATCCAGAGCGTCTAGTTCGGTCTGAGTCCATTTGAGTATGCCGAAAGAGTACATTAAGACCGGCATGACCCAACCATTGAAGGCACGCACCTTATTTCCACCTGACAGAAGGCTGTTTAATACCTTCTTCAAGCGGCCAAAGAAGCGCTCCTTCAACGATTGCTTCATGTCAGCAACGTTAATGCCTAACGCTTCCGACATACCCAAATACTTATAGGTTTCGATTGAGGAGAGGGTTCTGAGGTGTATGGAATCCGAGAGTTGGATCCCCTCAGATTCCATAATCTCCCCTCGCTTTACATGCATGACTGCACATTTATCCACACCAAATTCCATCCTAATGGCACTACTGAAAGTTTCAGTTACCTTGAGTAGGTCCATTAGTCGCAACTTGTTGGGGGCAATGAGTTTCAGATCATCCATGTAAAGAAGGTGGGATAGAACCTGACCACCTCTTCTCAACCGGTAGCCCAAGCTTGATTCCTCTAGCAATGTGCTTAGAGGATTAAGAGCTAAGCAGAACCAAAGTGGACTCAGACTGTCGCCCTGGAATATTCCCCGTTTAATCCAAATAGGCTCATCGTCCCTCTGGATCGATCGACATCCTGGATAGCGAAGGACTGTGTTCCATTGTCCCATACATGACTCAAGGAAGGTGCGTAGAGTTGCATCTATTTTATACAACTCCAACACCCTCATGAGCCATGTATGTGGCACAGAGTCATAGGCCTTCTTATAATCTATCCAGCATGTTGACAAATCCTTACGGGATCGACGAACCTGTTGGCTTATGGTCATGTCTATGAGGAGTAGCTCCTTAGTACCACGAGACCCGTTCCTACATCCATTCTGAGAGACAGACATAATTGAGTTGCTATCAACATGTTGGTTAATTTTTGTTCTCAGGATGGATGTAAGAAGTTTATAGACCATCGACAAACATGTTATCGGTCTATAGTTCTTGGGTTCCGCAGTACTACCTGTCTTATGGAGCAGATGGGTGACGCCAGTTTTTAGAAACTGAGGTAGCGACCCAGACTCTAAGGATGACTGGAATTGAGATGCTAGGAGCGCGTGTGAGCTGCTATACCATTTAAGCCAGAAGTTGTGCAGTCCGTCCGGTCCTGGAGACTTCCAATTCGGCAATGGACGGACTGCTCTGGCCACATCAGTTGGGCTAATATATACTTTTTCCATTTCTGGTATAGCTTCACACACACGCTCGACTTCACGCCTCCAGCCATCCTCAGTGTGACAAACGGGCACCGACCAAATATTGCGCCAGAAAGCTTTCGTGGCAACAGGATCTGGGCGAGTCACGTCAGTCACATTTTGTGTAGGTCGCTCCCAAGCTCTATATACCCATCTCTCATCGCTCTGGAACATGCGATTCTGCGAGTACCGGTCGACTCGTCGCTTATACCGTCGAATACGGTTGGCCCATGCACAAACTTTCTGCTTCAGGAGGTCGATGCGCTCCGTGACACGAGATAAATAGGAAGACTTGTGGCCGACGATGAAGCACGCTTGACATATAGCCTCTCTGACAGAATGGATCTGTGACCCGAAGTTTATGTATCGGACACGTATAATATAATATAATCTCAGTAACAGTGCTACCGTCTGCATACCCAAAGGTGATCGTTAATATGCAGCAAGAACAGTACGTGTTGCCGAGAGTACCGACTCCTGAGGGACCCCGGTATTAATAGCCAAATGACCAGATGAGCAGCCATCAATAACCACTCGGATGGATCGATACCTCAAGAAGTCAGCGATCCAATCACACAGACCAGTGGGTAGACCGAAGGAAGGAAGCTTAGCAATAAGGCTTTCGTGCCAGACCCTGTCGAAAGCCTTCGAGATGTCAAGGGAGACGGCAAGCGCTTCCCCATACTTCTCGATGGCCTCGCTCCAGATATGAATGGCATACACTAGAAGGTCCCCAGTAGTAGTAATCTAAAAAAAAAAAACATGAAATAAATAGCATTGTACTTAGTCTAAGTACATCCTATTTATTTCATGGTTATGATATGAAATTATGATAACAAAATCAGCAAAAAGGCATAGCTGAAGTATTATCTCCCTATGCAAGGTATAGTAAGTGTTTACCCGCCTGAATTATACTTCCGTAATGTCATATTTGTATATACAGTGAAACTTGGTTAACTGCATGGGACCTGAATAAGTGAGAAACTTTCATGGGTGAAACTCATACCGTCATTTTAGCACAAAATTACCTCTATCAGTGAGACAAAGCAAACCTCTATATCTGGGATTCTTTCTTTCAATTTTATTGTCATAGTTACCTCTATAATTGAGAGAGCGAGTCTATTTTACCTCTTTTATTGAAACTTTAGTTTAAAGAGTACGTTTTCTAAATTGTTTTCTTTGAATTTTATAGGTATTGACTTCTGTAACTGAGATAACAATTTTTCACTTCTCAACTCGCACTATATGTTTACAACTCATGTATGAGTATGATGTTTACATAAATTCACACTCCTCTGTAATTGAAATAACAACTATTTTCAGCTCAGTTTATGGAACACTTTTTAAAGGAGAAACATATTTCTATATACCTGGATATCTGAGACACAGGGTAAGTGGAATAACTATTTAAGTGAAACAAATTGTTAGGTCTCTTGAAGGGGAACCTTAATAAATGGAAATTTATTAAGGTTTCACTGTATTTCACATGCGTGCGACTCAATGACTGAATTAAGTTATATTATGAAATATCATATCACAATGATTGTGAATTTATATACGAGTTTATAAATGCATGCACTATACAGGGGAATTTCCTAGTGTGAGGCAAAGTTTAAGAATAATACTATTTTAGTAAATAACTGAAAATCGACTTTCAGACCCGTTGTTTTCCATTTTATTATAAAAATGCAACCCCGACCACTTTTCCACCAGGATTGTGATAGCACAATCCTGCATAGGCACCAGAGATGTGGATGTGAAAGCTAAGCTACGAAACTATTTTATCGATTCCACTGATGCTAAGTTACATATAGCAGGTCGAGTGAGATGTGTTATGAAGATGCACTGCTACGAGGTAGCTGTGTGAGGAAGATGCACAGCTGTACACAACCATTGCTAAGATATATGGACCAATGAACATGATATTAAATACATCCATAACAATTTGAAAGTACAGATCATCTCTTATGAAAAATTACTCTTAAAGCATATGTAATAATTAAACTTACGAAATAAATTTCATGCGGCCCCTTGCCTTGGTCAAATATGCATTTATATTTGCATAAACATAATTTCAACAAAAAACGCTACGGGAACTAAGCATAGTTAAATAATATCTCCCGAGTATCGATTTAATTATGAGAGCTTATTCTGTGGTGCAGTATGTACTTTAACGCTGCTAGTGCAACCGTATAGTTATGATAACTGTTGAATGAGCTACGTAGAAATATTACCCACTTGAACTGCAGTGGTAATTACTCTACTACCACTAGACTCCAACAACACTCACAATGTAAAATAGGAGAACTCGTTGGACAGGCGCATTCGGTAATTTGTTCTTCAAATATCGAAACTATGCAAAAAAAGCATAATTTTACCAGACCAAGACGTGCTCTCGACAAGCACGCTCTGCCAACGTGTCCAAGATTATTAATTTGCACGTCCATGTTACGTCTTAACTATTTCTTTTCGATCCAACTATTTAACTAGTGGTTTTGATGAGTGGTGGTTTTATTTTCAACATAAATGTCGAAAAGTAGCTGTGGTCATTTTGCTGAACCTAATCTGAAATTGGAAAGAGGAATACTGTTTGTCCAATTACTGAAGCTAGTTTAGCTATTTGCTATTTAAACTCTACTCAAAGTCACTGCACCACAATTCACCATGCATTATTACATTAGTGGTAGGAGCGTGGCGTAAACAAGAAGTAAAAAGTGAAGTTTATAGTTATTACAGCGGGGCTATTGCGTAACTCTGTTGTGGGCTCAAGTAAAGATCACTAGCTAGAATGTACATCGTTTATCTGTCAAACAGCCAGTTTCGTATTGCCTATCTTTAGTGACCAACTGATATGACGTCATTATCCACCAGTGCATTTGATATCAACCATAACACGTTTTGACAGATGTTTTTGTGTCGATATTTTTGAAATTATGATTGTGTAAGCTTTAAGCTGAAGACGCGATGTTCAACTTAGCTGTATAATAGTCGATAAAAACTACAGCCGGGACAATATGCATCGTTAATTTTTGTTCATTATCATCATCATCAGCCTTTTAATATTCCCACTGCTTGGACACAGGCCTCCTCTCTAAGAATGGTAATTCACCTCGCGGGCCAAGTGCGGCTTGGTGAATGTCACATGTCTTCGAATTTTTGGTTCTAGGACATGCCCGTTTCCTCACGATGTTTTTTTTTTTTGTAAGTAGTTTTCACCGTTTTGAGAGCAGTGGTGATGAAATAAATTACACAAAGTAATACGCCTGGCTGGGTTTGAACCCGCAACCTACAACTCGTAAGTCGGGGCCGTTACCACTCGGCCACCACTGCTCAGTTAATTTTTGTTAGCCACCACTTATCCACCGTAGTTTGTTAGCCACTGGATGTCAAACGTAATACTAAAGTTATGAAATTATTAGTTTTCACAAAGATTAGGACATCAAATACCAGTTGTCAATTGTTTTGAAAAAGGAAATAGCCCTGCTGAATATTAAAGTTTTCTAGAAAAAAATAAGGTATGCTTTGTTATTTCAAAATATTTATGATTATAGCCTCAATACGTCGTTAATATGAAAAATAAAAAATTTTTTTTTGGTCACTATGCTGTCGATATCTCGACGTGCACATCACTAACGAACTCTATACTTGTTAAAAAATAAATGGCCTTTTTTTGACATTTCAGAAAGACTAAATGTAAATTGGACCGAAACTGAAAGAAAAAATTTTCAGTATATTACAAAGTACTTACTTTGTCGAAACAATAACAATAAAATAATAATTAATTTCATAAAGTGTTACCTTATTTAATGTTAGTGGTAATATCTTATTTAATAAACTTATTATTTTCTAGTTTATTGATTATATAAATGTCAAAACGGGCCTTTTAATTTTTGACAATTTTAGTTTGCCTTAGTCATAATCTAAAAAGTTTGGAAGATTTTGGCGGGATTTCTTTAAGTGAAGTTCAGTGGCTGTTTTAATTATTCGCAAATTGATTCCTAGTGGATATTGTCATTTATTATTATAATTATATTAAAATGGAGCTGAGAATTTTATTGTAGTATTGATTACCTATACTATGATTTTTTATTAGACTAAGTAAAGTGACAGCAGTAGGGCATTGTTATTTGACAGTTGGGCATTATCCACTGCTGTCACTTTAATTCATCTAATAAAAAATCATAGTATACCTCAGCGAAGTTTACCGAGAAGATTTACTTGATACATTTGCTGCCTAACACTACAAAACAAAAAACATTAGAATGTGTACATCTACATATATTCTAATGGTAAACCAAAGTTTTTACATGAAGACATTGCTTAAAGGACTTAGTATCCAAGTCATCAACATTAGCAAAAAAAATCTAAAAAGTTTGTAAATGATGTTCATTTGACAGAAGCAAAAGCCTACAAGAAATAATAGTCTTGAAAATTACAATTTTAAAATTTGTGGATTATTTTGTAGTCTTCGTTCACAGTGTGTGATCGTCGTAATATTGATTCGCGTAGTGACTATTGTGCTTAGTCACATTATTTTAGATTCTAGTTATCTTTTGTTTGCATCAGTAGTACCTATACTACTTATCTTAAACTTTGTGCATTATCGATCTTTGTAGCGTACGTGATTGATAAATTATTGTGATAAGATTACTATTTAATTAATTCGGATTCTTCTAAACTATTTAACACTAGATCTCAGGAAGTTTTTGTTCAAGAGAGAACTCAGAAACACAAAAATGACGACCATTGCTGGAAAATATCAACACTACAAGAATGAGAACATTGATGACTATTTCAGTGCAGTAGGTAGTAGCAAATGTTTTATAAATTGAATCATGCTATTATAATTTCTGTATTCACCAAATATCACGAAAGTATATAACTTTATTAGTGTCTGGAAACACTTCATAATATATAATTATCTACTGTTATTACAGGTGTACCTTACATGGGACGCAAAATGATGTCTATGTCATCACCACTAATGGAAATAACACTCGATGGAGAACACATGACAATCAAAAACTCATCACTGATGCGCACAGTTGAGAACAAATTCAAACTTGGAGAAGAATATGTGGAAAGTATGCCTAGTGCTGTAATTAAAGTAAGTATAAATTGTTCATTCATAATAAACATCAACATTGTTCTTGAAATTCTGTGGTTGAGTAGTTTAATCTACTAGCTGTCCCTCATGGAGTTACTGCTCAGCTTGTGTGAGTTGAAGTATGATGCCTATAGCCACAGAGTACATTGGCTACTCAGCATTAAAAGTATTATTCAATTAGGACCAGTGGTTTCTGAGAATAGTGTGTTCAACCACAAATTCTTCAGTTTTAAATAATGTAAGCATACCTATATTTTTTTATACAGAGTGTCACAACCCTGGTCAATGACAAACAGATTCAAACCCAGTCAGTGGTAGAAGGGACTGGTGCTAACTGTGGTCGTCAGTATGACTTCACTGAAGATGAATGCATTGTTGTAAGTATTAATTTAACCTGTTGAATACCGTAATTAGAGACACAATAGAAAGACAATAGGTGTGCAGACGCCGGCGTCCTCTCGGGGAATAATGAATTAAAATTCAATTTTATTGGTTGTTATTACCAAACAATAATAGCTTTGGAATGTGCAATTTAGCTTCACTTTTTTTTTGGACTGACCAAAATTTTGGCAATTCAAAAATGTACAGACATTTTTGAATTGTCAAAATTTTGGTCAGTTGGTCTATTTGAAATAAAATATTCTGATTTCTGAATAATTTGGTAAATTGAAAAACAATGTCTGGGGACATGATTCCTTTAATAAGAATTGTTGTATCATATAGACATGTTTAATAAAACCCTTTGCCTGAAACAGTATCATAATAATCTCAAGATGTCCCATAGTTTAGAAAACAGGTACTTGAGCAAACCATTCTTTGTGTTCAAACTGAAAATACTTTCAATATATATATATATATAGAGTTGGTTAGGTATTTTTTAGTGTTACCAATTTTCCTTATTGGTTTCATATAATATGTGATGTGTTGGGGGAAGCACAAGGGTAGACTGTGAAATTGCAATTTACTTATGTATTTTTTTTTTTGCATTTTGTATCAAGCAATTTACTATCAGGTTTTATGTTCATCAAAATATGAAAGGTTTGCTAGTATAATAATTTATAAAAAATCAAATTTTATGGGTTATCCTGGTGCTTTCACCACGATTGTGGAGAATTATAATTGTTTATTTATATTCCAGACCTTAACCCACGAAAATGCCAAAACCCCTGGAAAACGCTACTTCCGCAGAATCAAATAGATGATAAAACTTTGCAGTTAAGTTATGAAACGATTTTATTCTTCCTATACAACAAATACTTTTAATTATGGTACCAATATGGTAAATGCTACAAGGGAAATAATAATATTATTGCTTTATACTTTTATATGATTTGTTTTATTAAACAATTTAAAATCAAAGTATGATATTTTGCTTTATTCCTATTGACACCTTCAAACCGGCACCCTAGTTCAGAAGCTGTATCCACTAATCGGCGTTGTGAACCCCCAGAAATTCGCAGGGTTATGATTGGCGGCATATGAAGGACGAAAAAAAACTACAATCACTATCTAATGCCGTGGTAGAATACTGAGAAGACTGACTGTCTGACTGACTGAGAAGACTGTTGATGGAAAAAGTAATTTTGCCATCAACACACTAAGTGCTCAATCACGGAGAAGCGGCGCGTCGGGCGGTTCCTCATACATTACATTAGGTTTGTGTTTGCGCGAGCGATGCTGCGATGTACGACGAAACGCCAAACGCGCCGCGTCTCCGTAAACACGGCCTAAGAAGTCTTTAGAAAGCGTTAGCTTGAGTACTTTTACAGAAAATTCACGACGGGACTATATCGGTAGGCGATTGGTCGACGATGGCGGTGGGCGTTACAATAACGAACCGCTTTCAAAGACCGTTTTATGTTCTGCAACGGTATGACCGTTTTATGTTCTGCAACGGAATGACCGTTTTATGTTCTGCAACGGAATGAACGTTTTATGTTCTGCAACGGAATGACCGTTTTATGTTCTGCAACAGAATTACCGTTTTATGTTCTGCAACGGAATGACCGTTTTATATTCTGCAACGGAATGACCGTTTTATGTTCTGCAACGGAATGACCGTTTTATGTTCTGCAACGTAATGACCGTTTTATGTTCTGCAACGGAATGACCGTTTTATGTTCTGCAACGGAATGACCGTTTTATGTTCTGCAATGGAATGACCGTTTTATTTTCTGCAACGGAATGACTGTTTTATGTTCTGCAACGGAATGACCGTTTTATGTTCTGCAGCGGAATGACCGTTTTGTGTTCTGCAACGGAATGACCGTTTTTTATCCTGTGACCAAACAGTCTTCGTTGCACAAACCAGTCTTCGAATTACTGTTTGCGAATTGTTATCCTACTTTTAAGGAAATAAGTTCGAGAATCCATTAATTTAACTATCACACTCACGCGTCGTCGTTATCGTTTCAAAAACATTGTGACGCGACGGTGAAAACGTCATTCCATCCCGCAACCAAACAGTCTTCGTTGCACAAACCTGTCTTCGAATTACTTTATTTTATCTTACCGATAAAAAAATAAGGTTGAGAATGCATTAATTCGACTACCACACTCGTCTCGTCGTCGTTTCAAAACCAGTTATTGCAATGTAAAATGAACTTTATAATATATACACCAAAAATTTTATTTCCACACTAAAATCGTCCTCAAACTAGTTGCGTTAACGACGACGAACAGCAACGACGTTTAATGACGTCCTATCGCTAAAAGCGAACTCTTACAGACAACCTTTGGTTGGGTTTCACGGAGAAGGAGAAAAAGTTACCCAGGTAGCTTATGGTGTACTATTTACATATTTTTTTTTATTGTATACAATACATAAGTAATAAAATAAATATAATACAAGCAATATAATATATATTCGGTGCCGGTTATACCAGTAGCGACGAGAACCGTTTTTAATAACCGTTTTTGTCGTCGCAAGACCCACCACTAGTCGACGTTGCTCATAGCGGTTGCTCATCGCGCGCTCGACCAATCGCCTACCGATACGGCCCCGCTCACCACGCCGCTTGCCGCTAAAGGGTCTATTTCACCCACAGAGTACTTTGTAATATACTGAAAATTTCACCACACGATATACCGACCGGTTTTGTCGACGTCGCGTAGTGTAATAAGGGTCAACCTGTCTTACTCGGAAGTAAAATTTAAGACAGTCTGTGTAACTAGTGCGGAATATCGAGTGGTGTAATAGACGCTTAAGACCGAAGTCGTGAATAGGCCCTTAGGTCTTTAGAGCGTGACCCTACCGAGGATCTTTCATGCCCTAAAAAAAAATCTCGGGTCGTATAAAAGCGTTAGGTTTACATACTCGTACTTTTTGGTACTCGCACGTAGATACGCGCTGTCGATGATTTGCGCTCATGGAGAAAAAAAACACTTGGTTGTTTTCTCAATGCTTGTGACCCGATCCGGTCGATTTAACAAAGTGGATTACTAAAGACCCGAAAGCAAAACAAAAAAAATCATCATCTGAACCATCTCTCAAATTATTCATCATCATCATCATTTCAGCCCAAAGACATCCACTGTTGGACATAGGCCTTCCCCAAAAATCGCCACAATTAACGGCCCTGTGCGTCCCGCATCTATTGGATTCCCGAAACCTTTACCAGGTCATCGGTCCACCTTGTAGGAGGACTTCTAAAGCTGCGTCTTCTGGTACGCGGCCGCCAATCCAGAACCATTTGGCCCCAACAGCGATCTTGGAGTTCTGCGAGCAATGTGCCCTGCCTATTGCCACTTTAGTTTGACGATTCTTCGTGCTATGTCGGGAACCTTGGTTCTCCTCCGGCTATCTTCATTCCGGATTTGATCACGCAAGGAAACTCCGAGCATAGCCCTTTCTGTTGCCCTTTAGGTGACTTTGATGCCTTCTGATGAGGCCCATGGTAAGCGACCAAGTTTCAGAGTCATAACATGCACTGGTCATAGACTTTCGTCTTGAGACACTGGCTACTTTCTTTATTCCGTGCACTGTGGTATGTTGGATGAGAAGACACCGCACAGCTTCCCGAAGGCTGCCCACCCGATTAAGATTCAACGGTTGACCTCTTTCTCGAAATTGTTGCCATCGATAAATAGTCAACCTATTTCAAATTTGGAAGATGAGACTGATGAGAGATTTAACTGATTGTTGCAAGTCTTAACCCTTAATTTACCCGGAGATCCCTGAGACTCCACTGAAAACTTTCGGCGCTCATAAAAATGTTAGTTTTTGAAATTATAGATTGTGCGTCCCAGTACCTTCATAAACTGATGTCCTAAAGACGGGGTAGAGCGGGCGTCGATATGCGCGGCTCCGATCGGTAACTAAACCCGCTAGTGGAGTCCGTGGGACTCCACCGTGTGTTTAGTGTTATAGTTTAAGCCTATTTACGGTATTTTTATTATGCATTTTTTCATTTGATATAATGGTGTCTCGTAGTATTTTAAACGTCTTTAATAAAGGTGCTGCGTCAGCAGTGGTCAATTGGCTACAAAATCAAGAGCTAGGGACACAGATAAAATATACCATTGAATCAGCCTATAGGCCACAATCTAATGAGATGGTGTTTCCATTTACTATTTTTATTGTCCCTGGACTAATATTTGATCAATAAACTTATTATTCAGTATAAAATACAAATATATATCTATATTATGTATATTTTACATTCACACATACCTACTACGTACATACTAACCTATTCAGATAGCTACAAAGATTTATTAAAAGCTTGCAGTAACAAAAAAAAATGGCAAAAACATAGCGTGTAGGGCTAAACTGTACTATACTGGACAGCGAGTTTTGAGCTCATAATTTTTTATTGAAAAGGTTTATGTCTAAAAAGTAATTATGCAAAGTTTCAATGTTAGGAAATATATAGTTTTTGAGAAAAAAAATAATTAAAATAGATAATTTTTCGTATTATTTAACGCCATTTTGATGGGTTTTCTTCACTTTTTATTTTATTTGTAGTTTCTATGATAATGAATTTATTAGTGATTCATTTACCAACCTCTTATTATATAGTTTTTAGTAAGAAATAATAAAAATGAGATGAGACAATTTTTTTGCGTACCAAATAATTAGGGCACCCCGACTCGGATAGATTTAGGTTAGAAGGGGGTGGCAGGGTCTAGTGAGCGAGTAAAGCGAGCGAACAAACCCTGCCATCACCTTCGTGGTTATTTTTTTTTAAACCACCCAAAAAACTGTTTAGTACTCAAGACAATTTGTTTGCATACCGAATATAGGCCACCCCGACTCGGATAGATTTAGGTTAGAAGGGGATGGCAGGGTCTAGTGAGCGAGCGCAGCGAGCGAACAGACCCTGCCATCACCTTCGTGGTTATTTTTTTTTAAACCACCCAAAAAACTCTTTAGTACTCAAGACAATTTGTTTGCATACCGAATATAGGGCACCCCGACTCGGTTAGATTTAGGTTAGAAGGGGATGGCAGGGTCTAGTGAGCGAGCGCAGCGAGCGAACAGACCTGCCATCACCTTCGAGGTTATTTTTTTTAAACCACCCAGAAAACTATATTTTAGTACTCAAATATTTAGTGGTAGAGCGCTCCCGGACAAAATTTTATTTTATTTTTTTCATTTTTAAATACCTGAAAGTATACATTTGTTACTGTGGGGGGATGGTCCGAGGGGTAGAGGGTGACACCCTCCTCTAAAATCCCCAAGTTAGACCCAAAAATGCATAAAATGTACGATTTTTTGATTCCGAACCTCAAAATTTTTAATCTTGAATATCTCCAAAAGTATGCGTTTCCTAGATTCAGGAGAGGGTTTGGGGGGGCTGGGGCCACCCCCCCCTCCCCCCCTCCCCAAAAAAAACCCTTATTTCGCTGTCCAGTATAGTACAGTTTTACCGAGCGTACTACGCTCTTCTTATTAAGAAACGTATGTACTTGAAAAACATAATAATTAAATATTTGTTTATCTATTGTATACTTCTTGGGATAATTAAAGTATGATATATTTTTATTTATATGGTATTGTTTATACGCACAGTATGATAAACTACTTTTATTAATAATAAAATACCAAGTTTTTACAATAAAATATTTAAAGTATATAAAAAATATATATTATTATAAATAAAATATACAAAACAAAGAACGTGCGTCGCATAAACCGTATACCATGATTTTTAATTAGATGAACCAAAGTGACAGCAGTGGACAATGCCCAACTGTCAAACAATCATTGTTATAGCTGTCACTTTACTTCATCTAATAAAAAATCATAGTATAGAGAGAGATCTTCCACTGACGGTGCGTTCCGAGATACGCTGTCAGCGCTATAAGCGCGCTCAAAGTCGTTCCGTTTTGACGTGAGCGCGCCCACGAACGATTTCTTGACGTCATGCATGACGTCATTATCGACGCCATCTTGTGCTTACAGTGCCAACACGTAGAAGCAAAAGTACTGTGGGCGCTGTCAAAAGTGACAGTTCAAAATATTGTTTGTTGTGATTGTTTGCTTATGTTTGATTGGTTTGGTTAATTTGTATTAATTACTTATTACGTTTTTCTTTTTTACATACGATTTAATTACTTTAGTAATAAATTAATGTCAAGCAATAAATATATTTATGTTTTTAAATACATATACCAAATACATATTTGTTCTAATATAATTTTATTCCAGTAACCTGAAATGGGTTTTAAATGTTTCTGGGTTATATTTGGGTACGACTTTTTCAACATATCCTATGATACGGGGAATGGGTTGAATACGAGCCCTCCTGTGCCGCATTAAAATATGGGCAATTTCTTCTACATCCTCATCAGAGGACGACGATGAATCACTTTGCTCACTTTCATCATCGCTGAAAAGCATTTCTAGTAAAAAATGGGGTTCCATTGCTCCTGAAGTTCAGTTAATTAAAACTTCACTTTGTTTTTTAGCAAATTATGACAAGAGTTAAACTGACTAAATTGCCAAATCACAGAATGATTGTCTACACAAACAATTATTATCTTATAGGTGAATCTCTGAAAGCAAACTCGAGTATGAGCGAGCGAACTGTCAACAACGCGAAGTGACATCAGTGTTGCCAGACGACTGTCACGAATTCCCCCAAACCTTTTCCAAAATCCCCCCAAAATTGAAGTTTTGAAGAAAAAATCCTCCACAAATATCTTTTTTTAAATACGAATATCACAAATAAAATTAAAAAAATAACCTGACAAAAAAACGACAAAAAAAGTGCAAAATAACTTTAATTTTGGAAGTCGGTGTTTCAATAGTTTGGTCTCTTTGATATTAAACACCGACTTCCAAAATTAAAGTTATTTTGCACTTTTTGTTTAAACAATTTATTTCACATTTTTTAGTTGGAGTACCTCTCAAACAAACCTAATTAGATACCTTCCGCCATTTGGTTCCCTTATCAAATCATCATGACAATTCTAAAAACAGAACTTCCTTTTTTGAAGTTTGTTAGAATACCAAATTCTTCTCCAAAATGTGCAAAATGATTTTCTGAAAACCGCATCAAAATCGGTTCATCCAAACGCGAAATAATCGCGGACAAACACACATACATACAGGCCAAACTGAGAACCTCCATTTTTTAGTTTTTTTTCAAGTCCGTATAAAAAAAAAAAACATTAGGAAGGATTGTTTTGTCGTCTGCTAAAAATAAGTATAGTATAGGTACTATAATATAAGAGTACTGAGACAAGACAAACACAGATGCGAAATTCGGAAGCTTTGCGAACTTGTGAACGTTGAACCAAAGAATATAATACTCTCTGACCAGAACACAGAGTACTTTGGACAAGAACGTTGAACGATGCACGTCGTGGGGCGAGGGGGCGCAATATGGTAACTTTTAAGATACTCGGATAATATCATCGTGCGCAAGATTGCTTTTTTTTTTGTTATGTTTTTGGCTAAAATTCGTGAATATCAATATCAAACATGAAAAATTACGGAGAAAAAATTGTTTATAAAAACCCTCTAATTCCCTCCAATCCCAAAATTTTACCTCCACGTATCCCCCCAAAAATACTGTCCCTCCAATTTTCCCTTCATAACTATAAAAAACCTCCAGTTTTGGGGGAAATCCCCCCAATCTGGCATCACTGAGTGACATTCACTGTTTGCGCGCCCACAGGTCGTTCCAAATTGAAATATCGCTATCAACGCTATGAGCACGAAAACTAAATCGGAACGGCTGTTAGCGCTCTGAGCGCTCATAGCGATGTAAACGCAAAACGGAACGCGGGGTGACTGTGCTCGCGTCAATCGGTTTTGTCCAGTTTTGCCGCGTACGCAACAAGCGGCAGTGGTCCCACAAACATTCTCCGCGTACATTCCAGTAGTGCTTCCGATTCGCGCGGTTGTATGAAGCTTTGTCTCTGTACCATTTGTCTACTTTTGTGGTAGTACTAAGCGTGTGTACAAAAAAAAAACTGATGACTGTGTACCAACCGTGATTAGGTATTTTATAAATAAAAAAAAAAATTGATTATATTTATGTAAGTTTCTTCAAATATGACTAAAAAAAATTTTTTGTTTTTGGAATGTTGAGACGAGAAGTTAGGTCTCAGAAATTCTATAAATTTAAGTAAAAATTTATGTGATTGTAAAACCAAATAAATAATAAATAAATATAACTAGATTTTCATTTAAAAAAGTTTTTTTCATATTAAAATTACGATTTTATTTGCGGGAGTCCTGGGGACGCCACCGGGTGTATTGTTTATATTTTTAAGCGCATTTCAACCAAATGATTCGGCCGAATACAAATCCCCCGAAATTTGGCCGAATACACCGAATATAAAACGAATATTCGGCTCATCTCTAATTTGTACCATCCCCCATGTTACCTGCCGTTCACAAACTTGCGCTAGCCTGCTTTAAACATTTTTATACTTTTGATTTTACCGCTCACTGCCACCGCTTGCCACTGCTTGCCACTGTCGCTCGTGAATGGGGCCTTAAACGCAGTACTTACATTCTCTTTGGGGAATGTCATCAAAAATAAGCAAAGGCTACCCCTTCCTATATTGAATAGCCCACAAGGGGGTACTCTACCTAAGCGGCACATTAAGGTAGGAATAATTGCCTTTAGTGCATGTATATATAGTTTTAATTTGTTGTTTTTATTTTTCTTAATGTAATTGAAATAGAGAAAAGGTTTAAAAAAAGTTTAATAAACAACTATTTTTAAGAATATTGTATCAATAGCGATTGTGCCAAAATGCAATAGTCCGAACCGGTATTTAGAGTGCTGCCACCTGGGTTATATAAATAATACTGATTTTAAGTTTGACAGAATTGTCAATCAATCCGACCAATTTAAAAAGTTGTGGTATTCTCTCTCCTTCTTTTTCTATCCTGTAGCAATTTAAACCCAAGAAACAAACTCTGATAGCGGTTTGTAAGCGCCATCTAAAATAGCACCACAATTTTTATTCATTCTTCGTGCGGTTTCGATTGATTTGATTTTATTGTTTTGAAAGTACATCGAGCGGTTTTAATTTTCGCAAATCACTTACATTCCCAACAGTGATAATAACTAGATATAATAATTAACGAAATGGCTGAATATACAGTTTCACCAAATCAGGTAAGCGCACATAATTCCAATAATTTTGATTATATATTATTTGCGTCTTCATGACTGAAAACAAGAAAATAAACTAAAGATTTAACCATTTATTTTGTTTGTATATAGAAGATACTCCGACAATGTACCATATTATTGATAAAAAAAGAAATTGACTTAATGAAATGAAGGTATCTTTGTCTACCTTCTAAATCAAGCGAAACTAAATTATATGAGTATTTTTTCCACAGGAGCAGCAGGTGAAGAAGCTGAAAAGGTTCCTGGAAGGTTGGCGTATGGCCCTGCTTCCGTTGAAGTCTATCATCTTGTGGGAACAACAGTGGCATCCATGTGCTATAGTTGGCTCTGTCTCCTTTCTTTATTCTCTCATTTGGCTACTGGATCTCAATTCCCTCGCAACATTCGCTGTTATTGGCCTATTCTTGAATTTCGTGGACTTTATTGTGCCCGTTATTTGTAATTCTCTATATGGACCTTCTGCATGGACAGGACAACATGAAAAAACATTTGAAGAAGTTTGTAAAAGTATTGTAACTACTTACAATAAGAGTTTGCAAAATGTTCGCCAGTTCTATTTGTTGAGGGAAACTAGTCCTTGTATGGTAAGTTCTATATTTTTTTTTATTTTGCTGGTTTTTGAGGATTGTACAATTCTACTAAATATAAAAAAATTCTTACAACTCATTACTGTAAATATCGAATCTTGGGCTGTGATATAGTTTGAAAGGGTTACTACGGCCCTGGAATGCATAGGGCAACTGCAGGATCATGGTTGGGTTTTACTCTGTAAAACTGACACTACATCTCGCTCCACCCAGAGCAGAAGTTATTTCAAGATTTCACATTTCAGAAAAAGAAAATATATTGAATCTCATAATAGGGTCTAAATTATAAATTCTTACAGCGTAATATTCTTTTGTTTCAGTACTACATACTTTCCATAAGTTTTTTGGTAACTTTGGCTTGGGTAGCGTCTTCTATCAACAACATATTCCTGATGTACATCCTATCTACTGTGATGTTGCTTACACCAGGTGTTCGACACAGGGGCATCTTCAACACTCTTCTGGCTATGGTCAACATGGCACCTAAATCTGTCAAATCTGAATAAATACTAGTAGTTTTGTTATAATGTGTAGCTTTTAATATTAATATGTGATTGGTCTGGTCATAAGTTTTAAGTTAAGCTTAGCTTATTGTGAGCTTTAAATTACAGTATGTGTGATATACTTTGATATTAATTAAAGAGCCAAAGCCTGACAATCAGTTTTATTTTTACGCTAGCTGCTGCCAGTGGCTTCACCCCCATGTTAGTAGAAAATGATCCCAAGGGAACATACTCCCAGGACAAAATTATCCTATGTGCTATTCCAGGACATGGTCTACATATGTACCAAGTTTCATTGAAATCCATTCAGAAGTTTTTGCACGGGAGAGTCCATACGTACGAACTTTCTCATTTATAATATTAGTAGGATAAGTACCTTGTTGTGTTACAGAAATACAGACACTTAGGTTTTCACTAGATAATGTCAGAAGTGCTTACGAAAAGACTTGTCTTTGTTTTTCGTTCACAATGTGCCTGTGGTTGGACTATGCTATCGAGAGCGACCTTGGAAAAGGTGGTAAGACGATAACAGACGCTTACCGCAAAGGTTAGTTCAAGGTGGCTTGAGAAAAGAATACCTGGAAGAATTTGGCCTTGGCCATTGCTAATTCGTAAGCAAGTATAACAAAAAAGATTGACTAAAACATTTGGATACGCAAAAATCGAGTTAATCTGCTGGTAGTTTAAAGGGTTGACTAGACGGATCATAGATACCGATATCCGTGAGACGGATGCCAACGTCCCAATCAAAGTTACCTTTTTAGTTTCAATTTTTCAATCCGTGTAGACGGCAGTAAGCTTTCAACGCCCTTGGTTGGGAGGCGCGTTTTCCCAACCGCAGTGACTGATTTGCGAACGTGCTAGCGCGTTGTTTGCATCCATGTAGCCGCAACACAGTCCAAGCTCCAACCAAGGTGACCTTGATTGGAACGCTGCTCCATCCTTTTAGTAGCAATCGGAATTAATTCTAAAAGATTGTTACAAGTAAGTATTCATCAATTGTCGTTTTTATTGTCATATTTCTGGTAGACGTTGGTCTATAATCGGGTATCAATGGAGTTGGTCTCTAAACCTAGATTTAGATACTCACCACCACTACCTATGATAGTGCAACCGTAAAGCAAAATCCTTGTCGGTACCTAATAAGATACCGACGATTTTACTTTACGGTTATGCACTATCATTGTTATAGCGGTATTTATGACTATGCGAAACATCGTAGTAGTGCTTCATCATCATCCTCCTACCCATGCTTGTTTTTAGAAGATGGTGAGCCTTGACGAATCATGGTTTCGACAATTCGACGGTTAAAAAATATTTAAGTCGTAAATAACTCGTTATTATGATGCTTATTCTTAGACTACTCATCGCCGTTTTGATTTTTCTTCAAAGTTACGGTTGCAAAATAATATTGCCTAAATCTGCCAAAAATTATATATACCCATTTGATCCTATATATCATTGACACGCCACGATTACTGCGGTCGGTAAGTCGCCTCGAGGAGTGGCTTGATAGGCGGATAAGGTATGTTCGGAAGGTTCCTGTTCCGGATGAAACGCCCGAGGGACAACATTGCGCGCGTGGTTACGTACCCAGCTTTGGCGGAGTACCACCGTGTTCTAGTGCAGGCGATCGGCGGCGGCGACCTCTCGTGCTGTGCCCTGGTTCATGTCATGGTCCAGAATGAGAGGGAATAGGATACCGTCGCATCCTTCTGGAGGGAACGTAAGTTTTCATGCTCCAGCCCCCGCGACTATAGACACCCCGGGCATCGGGTATCACAAAAGTTATCTCCGGTCCCCGTAGGCGCAGGTTAGCGGACGACGAGCGAAAGTTAGCTAGCCGTCCGCTCGTCCTATAGGAATCGAGCACGAATCGGCGACTGCGCGTAGTGTTCCACATGCACCTCAGAGATGTCAGCAACCGTACCGAGTTTGCTAGTGGCACGGGGAAAGTATTAAAGGAATACTTGTAGTTCTAGAACGCAAAAGTCAAAAGGAGCATAGGTGTAGTTTTGAAGAATTTCTATCGCATTGTATGCCTTTATGTAGGTATACCTATTGTGCTATATTTCAAGACATTTTATTTATTGAAGCAAACACTCTTAGGTACTAATCGAAGGTTATAGTTCGAGACAAATAAATTGAACCCGTTGCTATGGTTACTCGCAGGCCCCGCTTCGATTGGATCCGTTATAGTACGCGGCAAATACTTTGAACTACAATCAATGGTCGTCGTTGCAGCTCCCCACTATGTCGCACTTCGATTGGGCCCCAAAATCTCTTACTATTTTGGTTCAACTTATATGCCACGTATTGTACCAGTTTCATCGTGCGTCGCAACTTTCAAAATCGTCCTGAAACTGTGAACGGAAATAAAATGAAACAACAGGGTTATTTTTCAATTATTTTATTTTCATGTAATTTCTTATTTAGCACATTCAATATCTTATAATTTTTAGTAAAATGATTTTTCCGCACAATCAAGTGAACGGGTACCACAAAACCGAGAGCACTATTTTACAGAACATTACACTATTGATTCACTACAATGCCTCTGATTCTCAAGCTACATCTATGAACACAAAACATTGATATAAAATACATTTGTATGAAACCTCAGAATATACAAATAACTTAGTAATATGACAGTTAGCACAATTTGTAAATCCTATGTATTAAATGTTTTATACGGAATATACAAAGCATAAAAAATACGAAAATAGGAAAAATCATTATGATAATCACAGCAATGAGTGTAAAAATAAGATTCATCAATAAATTAATACCTATACTGCAAGCACAGGTTAAAATATCAAAAAGGCTAATAAAACAGTAGTTACTATTCTGTGCTGAGCTTATGAGATTGTTATGATAAACCTATACTGAATGCATTTAATATTGGGACTAAAAACACATCTATCAGTTCATGGGAACATTTTTTCATGCAAAGCTCACATTCGCAGTTGAGCCTGTTGTCATTCAGGGTGACGCGGATTGAATGAAATGGTTTAAAGTATCAAAACAAAACAAACCATTGTATGGAGGGTGATATATACTAAAACTATTCGGATATAGTAAATCCTGGTTTAACGGTAGTGCTTTTAGCCTTGGTCACCAGCGGCAGACCCGGCTCGTTTGTTACATTACTGTCAGTCGAAGTGCTTGGCCTCAACTGATCATCTGTCACTAGCGTCGTCTTGAACCTACTGCCAGACACAGTCGCTTGGGAGCTTACATTACTTTTTTGTGCACTACTGTCGCTATACCTTCTACTCCCATTATTCAGAATTTCATTCTTTTTAACTTTACTTTTGCCATCTTTGCTTTGCAAATTAAGCGAATCAATATTGGACATATACTGTGTATTTTCCTTAGAAATCTTTTGTTTAAGGTCGTTATCTAAATTATAGTTTTTACTGCTTGATGGCATGTCCTTATAGAAACATTCTTTCGTTTGTTGTAAGCTTAGCCCGAAAAACTCAGTCGAAGATTTACTAGTGGACGGTTGACTGTTGTCCAGTCTTAGGGAGCTGACCGCGCCGTAGGTTTGTGGGCTCAGATCGTTCTTGATCATCTTGACGGGCGAGCCGCACGGGTCAACTGACAGGGTCTCTTCATCGTCTTCACCTTCAGCACTCTGAAAAAAGACGTATTTATTACTTACTATAAAATTTTAATTCAATCAAACCAAGACTGAAGGAATAGCAAAGCAAAGTACCCAGCTATTATTAATTGATTAAATGCTAATAACAGGCTAAGGAAGTCAACAAAATGTGCTGCCCATCTTGCACTACAACCTGCACTTTACAGGATTTGTACGAGGACAATGACGCAGCGGTACAGGTTGCGAAATATTGGTCAGAAAAAGTTTAATTTGAATTGATCGACACACAAAGAAGAAGAAGGCAATACAATCAGGCCAACATTGAGTGGGAATGTCGGAAGACACAATTTCCTTTGTAATAAAGAATTTTACAGCATGACCAACACGAAAAAAGTGTAAAGTTTAAACAGAAGCAGACAGAGCCACATATGTGGCGCTTTCAGAATGCATAATTTAACAACTTTGTAAACATTTTATCAATGTAGTAGATACCTAATATAATCGTTTTTTTAATTTATTTTTGTTAGAAAAAGGACGTTGCTCCACGCTAGGAATTACTCCTGTATCCTGGTTGCGTTCATAAACAAGTAAATACATACAAGGTCCGGAACAACTGTCGTATACCGTGCAAATATTTATTTCATGTGCCAATCTCTTAACTAATCGCCAACCGTGCCGTGGAATCGAATCACAGCTCAGTGCTCGGCCAGACTGCAAACGCGGGTAAACTTAAACATAAGAACTTCTTTTGAGTGTAGACAATCAAAAGAAGCGACCACTCCGCGCCACGTCCACGCACCCGTCGGCACAGTGTGGACAGTGCACACGTACTGTCCACAGACAGCGTTCGCATCGATATAGCCGCGATGCTGTAGCGCGTTGGCATCTCTTCTATTGTGCGTTGCAAATGCAACTAACACGCGACAGCATCATCACAAAAAGTCGCCGTGGACGAAGGGCCTTACTTTCAAAATAAATAAATATTTTCTTTGCCGTTCTTAGCAGGTACATACCAGTAGGTCATGGTCAGTGATAGATCCGGCAGTAGCCTCGTTACTGTTGAAGTCCAGTTCCGAGGCTATCGACACCGGAGTCACGTCACCACTAATAGATGAACCTGAAACATGGCGCCGAAGAAAACCATTGGCTATAACAACAGAGCTTACAAAACAAAGCTTCAAAATTGATATACAGTCTCTTTGTATCTAAACTGGCAACTTCCCCCTTTCGGAAGTTTTAAGTATTTGTTTTGCCAGTGTGAATTCTACATTCATTTTCAATTGTCCATGTATTTAGTGAAAAAGGAGGAGGGTTGATGATGAGTTTTCGCCCAACACACACTAAAAACAGTTTCTGTTGCCGAAATTTTTTAAATGCGTTGGTTAGTTATGATATATATTCTTTTATTTAGTGACATTAACGTGATGAGTAATTTATTAAGTCAAAGCAATTATTGCCCAAACAGAGAGTAATTCGCCTTTTTTAAACATTTTTGTCGCATATCTTTAAGTATACAAAAGCATTTGAAAATAGCCGAAAAACAAAACTTGTTTTGAAAGTGTAATGAGCGAAAAATGCCTCTTATTAACCCTCCTTTTCCAAATAAATATATATCTACCAGTAACGGGCGTCGCATTGCCGCTGTTATATCAGTAAAGTCACTATTTTTTCAAGCTTGCCCTATCGGGGACTCTTTTATTAGTTATTACAATCAATTCATTTTGAACAGCACTATACATTTTGTTTTTGTCTAAACACATTTTTTGTCCTTAACTATTAAATAATCTGTTAAAGAATATATTTTGAGGAACTATTAAAGAATATATTTTGAGGAACTATTAAAGAATATATTTTGAGGAACGTAAAAAAGGTGAAACAATATTTTATTTTTTTCCATCACTCACTGGCCATCTTTATAACATAAATCATTTGAAAAAAGAAAGATTTTAACTGAAAACATTATTTATTTGCGAGTATTATTTGGCAAAAATCCTTTAATTTAATATTATCACAGTTAAGGCTGTTATTAAACAAATTTATTTCCATTTTGCGTTCCTTCTGTTTTTTTCCATTATGTCTCTATTTTGCGTTCCTCGTAAATGTCCATGAGGGTATGCACCTCCTATGTGTTTCTATCTAGTAAATTCGTGAGGTACATTGATCAAGCATAGCAATGCCACTAGTTTTGTCGCTCTAACTCGAGGGGCCCCGCTGGATAGAAACACATGCACCTACTGCATGACCGATATGGATTTTTAAAACCCCGTATGTTTTAGGTACATCTAAAAGTTGTTTTTGTTGTCAGTAGGAACTAAAAGTGACATAGTACATAGTTAATATTATTTTTTGCATGAAATAATATACATAATTAAATATCCGAATATTTTATAATAAAATAAATAAATATTTGTATGATAACTTATCATGCAAACTCCTTTTTGTTGTTAGTCATAGTTTTTCGCGTTAAATGTTTCTAAGATAATTAATCATTCTCAAGGAAAGATTCGCTTTTAAGTAATCAGCAGAGAGTGTAGCGCATGCATTTAATAATCATGCAACAATTAATCATAAATTAACAGATGGCCTTATTAAAATAATTGTGATTTGATTATTTAAAATGGAGTAGTTTGTAACAAGCGACGATATTGTGCAACGTTTATTCGGGTATCAATAAATCCACTGGTCAGCTCCGCCACTATTTATATTTTTTTCTGAACGACAGCTAAAAGCGCACGGTAGGATGCTACACATTATTACAAATTCCTTTGAAGGTGATATCTTTACAAAAATATATAATGTGTAGCAGTAGCGCGCACGGTTGGCTAGTCGTTGTTGTTCGTTCTGAGTTGGACTGTATGAGTTAGCGTGAGGTACCTGCTACGTTGGAGTGCGGCATGAATGGGTGCAGGGTCGCGTCCAACGCGCACAACGTCGCCGCCTCGCCCTCCCACTGAGGGAGCTTGCTCGGCACATTTTTACTCCAATTGCTACTGGAATCCATAATGTTTAGTTACCAGCCTGTGTTCGGCTACGCCTCGCTCTCAACAACTCCCGACAATGAATGATACAAGCACCAACAATGTGATCTATGAGTTACCGTGAACTGACGCCGCCATAAGACAAAACAAGATGGTTCCGAATAGATTCCGCGAGTGGACGAAACGTTGTACCCATTTAATCCACTTACGGACTGAATGGTAAGAGGTCCAGTGAAGGTTCACCACATAAGTCTCACTTTTAAATGAGATAATTATAACGATAATCCTTTAGATTTTATTTAACAAGTAACAGAAAACAGAACAGTAAAACTAACATCAAGCAACATTAGCAGATATGAAGTGTTTATGATACAAATCTAGACAAGTGATAGCGCTGTAACCAACAAAAATTGAAGACATCTTCCAGAACATGTTAGACAAATTAAAACCAAAACGAAATGTACAGAAGAGTCGCATCGACTCTGTTCGGAAAACGCATTCAAGCTGGTTAACAATTCACTAAAAATTTAATTTCAGTTATTTGACTCTGTATACCTCTCAGTTGACGTAGTCTTATGTTCCGAGTTAGAGGCGTAGTTGGAATTGGGCGAGGAGGGCCCGGCGGACGACAAGCCGCTGGGCAGCTCTCCCGACGAAGACATCAACGACGACGGACCGCTCCAGCCTACACCTGCGGAGGGTCACTATTATTCGGGGACTTAGCAGAACATGCGTGGGTATGGTATATACTCACTATTGGTGGGCGAGGGCTGCTTGTGTGCAGGCGGTGCAGCGGGCGCGGGCGGCGTGCCCAGCAGCACGGGCGCCGCCGTCACGCGCTCCAGGAACACGTCCAGCTGGCGCAGCGACAGCGCGTTGTGCAACGTCTCCAACGGCCGGATGGCCGGCACGCCACCGAAGCCCTCCACTGCCGCTGCGATAGAACATGCGTGAGGGCGAGCTGGCACAGCGGGGCCGCGCGGGCGGGCGTGACGTCACTCACCGTTACTGGAGGCCGCCGAGGGGATCATGACGCGCAGGTTGGGCGCAGAGCTGGAGCCGGAGATGACGGCGGTGCTGAAGAGTCCCGCGGCCGACAGCTTGCCGCGCGCGCCCAGCCCAAGCATCTTGAGGTAGCTCATCTGGCCGGCGATGCTGTGCCGCTGGCGCCGCCCTGCGTCCCGCGGAGTGCTACACTCATGGCTATGGCCGGTGGCCACGTGGCCGTCCGCCAAGTGCGGCCACGACGCCGTGCGGAACGTGATAGCGGATAGCGGGAGCTCGTTAGTGGAGGACTCGACGCCGCCCATGTTAATGAGGGGGGTTACGGGCTCGTCCGTCGGGCTCGGGCTCGACACGGACCCGGACGGCGTCACGGTTAGTGCGGGGGGGTGCGGCCGCGCGGCTGCCCCGGGAGCGTTAGTTAGTGAGGGGTTACACGAACAGTGGGGGTGACGTTATGTGGAATGCGAGCGTCGTTAGTAGACAGGGCGGTGATAGAGAGAAAAATAAATTAGTGATTAATTAAGATAGAATAAATAAATACATA